>CAKMYJ010000035.1:0-1460480 GCA_929113495.1 Andrena minutula
TACCGATACCGATACTCTTACCGATACCGATACTGATACCGATACTCATACCGATACCCATACCGATACCCATACCGATACCCATACCGATACCCATACCGATACCCATACCGATACCCATACCGATACCCATACCGATACCCATACCGATACCCATAGAGATACCCATACCGATACCCATACCGATACACATGCCGATACCCATACCGATACCCATACCGATACCCATAGAGATACCCATACCGATACCCATACCGATACACATGCCGATACCCATACCGATACCCATACCGATACCCATACCGATACCCACACCGATACCCATACCGAAACCCATACCGATACCCATACCGATACCCATACCGATACCCATACCGATACCCATACCGATACCCATACCGATACCCATACCGATGCCCACACCGATACCCATACCGAAACCCATACCGATACCCATACCGATACCCATACCGATACCCATACCGATACCCATACCGATACCCATACCGATACCCATAACGATACCCATACCGATACCCATACCGATACCGATACCGATACCGATACTCTTACCGATACCGATACTGATACCGATACTCATACCGATACCCATACCGATACCCACACCGATACCCATACCGAAACCCATACCGATACCCATACCGATACCCATACCGATACCCATACCGATACCCATACCGATACCCATACCGATGCCCATACCGATACCCATACCGATACCCATACCGATACCCATACCTATACCCATACCGATACCCATACCGATACCCATACCGATACTGATACCGATACTCTTACCGATACCGATACCGATACCGATACTCTTACCGATACTGATGCCGATACCCTTACCGTTACCCATACCGATACCCATACCGATACCGATACCGATACTCTTACCGATACCGATACTGATACCGATACTCATACCGATACCCATACCGATACCCATACCGATACCCATACCGATACCCATACCGATACCCATACCGATACCGATACCGATACTCTTACCGATACCGATACTGATACCGATACTCATACCGATACCCACACCGATACCGATACCGATACCGATACAGATCCTCACACCGACACTCTTACCGATACCCATACCGATACCCATACCGATACCCATACCGATACCCATACCGATACCCATACCGATACCCATACCGAAACCCATACCGATACCCATACCGATACCCATACCGATACCCATACCGATACCCATACCGATACCCATACCGATACCCATACCGATACCCATACCGATACCCATACCGATACCCATACCGATACCCATACCGATACCCATACCTATACCCATACCGATACCCATACCGATAGTCATACCGATACTGATACCGATACTCTTACCGATACCGATACGGATACCGATACTCTTACCGATACTGATACCGATACCCTTACCGTTACCGATACCGATTACCCATACCGATACCCATAGAGATACCCATACCGATAACCATGCCGATACCCATACCGATACCGATACCGATACCGATACCGATACTCTTACCGATACCGATACTGATACCGATACTCATACCGATACCCATTCCGATACCCATACCGATACCCATACCGATACCCATACCGATACCCATACCGATACCCATACCGATACCCATACCGATACCCATACCGATACCGATACCGATACCGATACTCTTACCGATACCGATACTGATACCGATACTCATACCGATACCCATACCGATACCCATACCGATACCCATACCGAAACCCATACCGATACCCATACCGATACCCATACCGATACCCATACCGATACCCATACCGATACCCATACCGATACCCATACCGATACCGATACCGATACCGATACTCTTACCGATACCGATACTGATACCGATACTCTTACCGATACCGATACTGATACCGATACTCATACCGATACCCATACCGATACCCACACCGATACCCATACCGAAACCCATACCGATACCCATACCGATACCCATACCGATACCCATACCGATACCCATACCGATACCCATACCGATACCCATACCGATACCCATACCGATGCCCATACCGATACCCATACCGATACACATACCGATACCCATACCTATACCCATACCGATACCCATACCGATACCCATACCGATACTGATACCGATACTCTTACCGATACCCATACCGATACTCATACCGATACTGATACCGATACTCTTACCGATACCGATACGGATACCGATACTCTTACCGATACTGATACCGATACCCTTACCGTTACCGATACCGATTACCCATACCGATACCCATAGAGATACCCATACCGATAACCATGCCGATACCCATACCGATACCGATACCGATACCGATACCGATACCGATACTCTTACCGATACCGATACTGATACCGATACCCTTACCGTTACCGATACCGATACTGATACCGATACCGATACCCATACCGATACCCATAGAGATACCCATACCGATACCCATACCGATACACATGCCGATACCCATACCGATACCCATACCGATACCCATACCGATACCCATACCGATACCCATACTGATACCGATACCGATACCCATACCGATACCCATAGAGATACCTATACCGATACCCATACCGATACCCATACCGATACCCATAACGATACCCATACCGATACCCATACCGATACCGATACCGATACCGATACCGATACTCTTACCGATACCGATACTGATACCGATACTCATACCGATACCCATACCGATACCCACACCGATACCCATACCGAAACCCATACCGATACCCATACCGATACCCATACCGATACCCATACCGGTACCCATACCGATACCCATACCGATACCCATACCGATGCCCACACCGATACCCATATCGAAACCCATACCGATACCCATACCGATACCCATACCGATACCCATACCGATACCCATACCGATACCCATAACGATACCCATACCGATACCCATACCGATACCGATACCGATACCGATACTCTTACCGATACCGATACTGATACCGATACTCATACCGATACCCATACCGATACCCACACCGATACCCATACCGAAACCCATACCGATACCCATACCGATACCCATACCGATACCCATACCGATACCCATACCGATACCCATACCGATGCCCATACCGATACCCATACCGATACCCATACCGATACCCATACCTATACCCATACCGATACCCATACCGATACCCATACCGATACTGATACCGATACTCTTACCGATACCGATACCGATACCGATACTCTTACCGATACTGATGCCGATACCCTTACCGTTACCCATACCGATACCCATACCGATACCGATACCGATACTCTTACCGATACCGATACTGATACCGATACTCATACCGATACCCATACCGATACCCATACCGATACCCATACCGATACCCATACCGATACCCATACCGATACCGATACCGATACTCTTACCGATACCGATACTGATACCGATACTCATACCGATACCCACACCGATACCGATACCGATACCGATACAGATCCTCACACCGACACTCTTACCGATACCCATACCGATACCCATACCGATACCCATACCGATACCCATACCGATACCCATACCGAAACCCATACCGATACCCATACCGATACCCATACCGATACCCATACCGATACCCATACCGATACCCATACCGATACCCATACCGATACCCATACCGATACCCATACCGATGCCCACACCGATACCCATACCGAAACCCATACCGATACCCATACCGATACCCATACCGATACCCATACCGATACCCATACCGATACCCATAACGATACCCATACCGATACCCATACCGATACCGATACCGATACCGATACTCTTACCGATACCGATACTGATACCGATACTCATACCGATACCCATACCGATACCCACACCGATACCCATACCGAAACCCATACCGATACCCATACCGATACCCATACCGATACCCATACCGATACCCATACCGATACCCATACCGATGCCCATACCGATACCCATACCGATACCCATACCGATACCCATACCTATACCCATACCGATACCCATACCGATACCCATACCGATACTGATACCGATACTCTTACCGATACCGATACCGATACCGATACTCTTACCGATACTGATGCCGATACCCTTACCGTTACCCATACCGATACCCATACCGATACCGATACCGATACTCTTACCGATACCGATACTGATACCGATACTCATACCGATACCCATACCGATACCCATACCGATACCCATACCGATACCCATACCGATACCCATACCGATACCGATACCGATACTCTTACCGATACCGATACTGATACCGATATTCATACCGATACCCACACCGATACCGATACCGATACCGATACAGATCCTCACACCGACACTCTTACCGATACCCATACCGATACCCATACCGATACCTAAACCGATACCCATACCGATACCCATACCGATACCCATACCGAAACCCATACCGATACCCATACCGATACCCATACCGATACCCATACCGATACCCATACCGATACCCATACCGATACCCATACCGATACCCATACCGATACCCATACCGATACCCATACCGATACCCATACCTATACCCATACCGATACCCATACCGATAGTCATACCGATACTGATACCGATACTCTTACCGATACCGATACGGATACCGATACTCTTACCGATACTGATACCGATACCCTTACCGTTACCGATACCGATTACCCATACCGATACCCATAGAGATACCCATACCGATAACCATGCCGATACCCATACCGATACCGATACCGATACCGATACCGATACCGATACTCTTACCGATACCGATACTGATACCGATACTCATACCGATACCCATACCGATACCCATACCGATACCCATACCGATACCCATACCGATACCCATACCGATACCCATACCGATACCCATACCGATACCGATACCGATACCGATACTCTTACCGATACCGATACTGATACCGATACTCATACCGATACCCATACCGATACCCATACCGATACCCATACCGAAACCCATACCGATACCCATACCGATACCCATACCGATACCCATACCGATACCCATACCGATACCCATACCGATACCCATACCGATACCCATACCGATACCGATACCGATACCGATACTCTTACCGATACCGATACTGATACCGATACTCATACCGATACCCATACCGATACCCATACCGATACCCATACCGAAACCCATACCGATACCCATACCGATACCCATACCGATACCCATACCGATACCCATACCGTTACCCAAACAGATACCCGTACCTATACCCATACCGATACCCATACCGATACCCATACCGATACCGATACCGATGCTCTTACCGATACTGATACCGACACTCTTACCGATACCCATACCGATACCCATGCCGATACCCATACCGATACCCATACCGATACCCATACCTATACCCATACCGATACCCATACCGATACCCATACCGATACTGATACCGATACTCTTACCGATACCGATACCGATACCGATACTCTAACCGATACTGATACCGATACCCTTACCGTTACCGTTACCGATACTGATACCGATACCGATACCCATACCGATACCCACACCGATACCGATACCGATACTCTTACCGATACCGATACTGATACCGATACTCATACCGATACCCATACCGATACCCATACCGATACCCATACCGATACCCATACCGATACCCATACCGATACCCATACCGATACCCATACCGATGCCCACACCGATACCCATACCGAAACCCATACCGATACCCATACCGATACCCATACCGATACCCATACCGATACCCATACCGATACCCATACCGAAACCCATACCGATACCCATACCGATACCCATACCGATACACATGCCGATACCCATACCGATACCCATACCGATACCCATACCGATACCCATACTGATACCGATACCGATACCCATACCGATACCCATACCGATACCCATACCGATACCCATACCGATACCCATACCGATACCCATACCGATACCCATACCGATACCCATACCGATACCCATACCGATGCCCACACCGATACCCATACCGAAACCCATACCGATACCCATACCGATACCCATACCGATACCCATACCGATACCCATACCGATACCCATACCGATACCCATACCGATACCCATACCGATACCCATACCGATACCCATACCGATACCCATACTGATACCGATACCGATACCCATACCGATACCCATACCGATACCCATACCGATACCCATACCGATACCCATACCGATACCCATACCGATACCCATACCGATACCCATACCGATACCCATACCGATGCCCACACCGATACCCATACCGAAACCCATACCGATACCCATACCGATACCCATACCGATACCCATACCGATACCCATACCGATACCCATACCGATACCCATACCGATACCCATACCGATACCCATACCGATGCTCACACAGATACCCATACCGAAACCCATACCGATACCCATACCGATACCCATACCGATACCCATACCGATACCCATACCGATACCCATACCGATACCCATACCGATACCCATACCGATACCCATACCGATACCCATACCGATACCCATACCGATACCCATACCGATGCCCATACCGATACCCATACCGATACCCATACCGATACCCATACCTATACCCATACCGATACCCATACCGATACCCATACCGATACTGATACCGATACTCTTACCGATACCGATACCGATACCGATACTCTTACCGATACTGATGCCGATACCCTTACCGTTACCCATACCGATACCCATACCGATACCCATACCGATACCCATACCGAAACCCATACCGATACCCATACCGATGCCCACACCGATACCCATACCGAAACCCATACCGATACCCATACCGATGCCCACACCGATACCCATACCGAAACCCATACCGATACCCATACCGATACCCATACCGATACCCATACCGATACCCATACCGATACCCATACCGATACCCATACCGATACCCATACCGATACCCATACCGATACCCATACCGATGCCCACACCGATACCCATACCGAAACCCATACCGATACCCATACCGATACCCATACCGATACCCATACCGATGCCCATACCGATACCCATACCGATACCCATACCGATACCCATACCTATACCCATACCGATACCCATACCGATACCCATACCGATACTGATACCGATACTCTTACCGATACCGATACCGATACCGATACTCTTACCGATACTGATGCCGATACCCTTACCGTTACCCATACCGATACCCATACCGATACCCATACCGATACCCATACCTATACCCATACCGATACTGATACCGATACTCTTACCGATACCGATACCGATACCGATACCCTTACCGTTACCGATACCGATACTGATACCGATACCGATACCCATACCGATACCCATAGAGATACCCATACCGATACCCATACCGATACACATGCCGATACCCATAACGATACCCATACCGATACCCATACCGATACCGATACCGATACCGATACCGATACTCTTACCGATACCGATACTGATACCGATACTCATACCGATACCCATACCGATACCCACACCGATACCCATACCGAAACCCATACCGATACCCATACCGATACCCATACCGATACCCATACCGATACCCATACCGTTACCCATACCGATACCCATACCGATGCCCACACCTATACCCATCTGAAACCCATACCGATACCCATACCGATACCCATACCGATACCCATACCGATACCCATACCGATACCCATACCGATACCCATACCGATACCCATACTGATACCCATACCGATACCCATACCGATGCCCACACCGATACCCATACCGAAACCCATACCGATACCCATACCGATACCCATACCGATACCCATACCGATACCCATACCGATACCCATACCGATACCCATACCGATACCCATACCGATACCCATACCGATACCCATACCGATACCCATACCGATACCCATACCGATACCCATACCGATACCCATACCGATACCCATACCTATACCCATACCGATACCCATACCGATACCCATACCGATACTGATACCGATACTCTTACCGATACCGATACCGATACCGATACTCTTACCGATACTGATGCCGATACCCTTACCGTTACCCATACCGATACCCATACCGATACCGATACCGATACTCTTACCGATACCGATACTGATACCGATACTCATAGCGATACCCATACCGATACCCATACCGATACCCATACCGATACCGATACCGATACTCTTACCGATACCGATACTGATACCGATACTCATACCGATACCCACACCGATACCGATACCGATACCGATACAGATCCTCACACCGACACTCTTACCGATACCCATACCGATACCCATACCGATACCCATACCGATACCCATACCGTTACCCATACCGATACCCATACCGATACCCATACCGATACCCATACCGATACCCATACCGATACCCATACCGATACCGATACCGATACTCTTACCGATACCGATACTGATACCGATACTCATACCGATACCCATACCGATACCCATACCGATACCCCGACCGATACCCATACCGATACCGATACCGATACTCTTACCGATACTGATACCGATACCCTTACCGTTACCGATACCGATACTGATACCGATACCGATACCCATACCGATACCCATAGAGATACCCATACCGATACCCATACCGATACCCATACCGATACCCATACCGATAACGATACCGATACCGATACTCTTACCGATACCGATACTGATACCGATACTCATACCGATACCCATACCGATACCCATACCGATACCCATACCGATACCCATACCGATACCCATACCGATACCCATACCGATACCCATACCGATACCCATACCGATACCCATACCGATGCCCATACCGATACCCATACCGATACCCATACCTATACCCATATCGATACCCATACCGATACCCATACCGATACTGATACCGATACTCTTACCGATACCGATACCGATACCGATACTCTTACCGATACTGATACCGATACCCTTACCGTTACCGATACCGATACTGATACCGATACCGATACCCATACCGATACCCATAGAGATACCCATACCGATACCCATACCGATACACATGCCGATACCCATACCGATACCCATACCGATACCCATACCGATACCCATACCGATACCCATACTGATACCGATCCCGATACCCATACCGATACCCATAGAGATACCCATACCGATACCCATACCGATACCCATACCGATACCCATAACGATACCCATACCGATACCCATACCGATACCGATACCGATACCGATACCGATACTCTTACCGATACCGATACTGATACCGATACTCATACCGATACCCATACCGATACCCACACCGGTACCCATACCGAAACCCATACCGATACCCATACCGATACCCATACCGATACCCATACCGATACCCATACCGATACCCATACCGATGCCCATACCGATACCCATACCGATACCCATACCGATACCCATACCTATACCCATACCGATACCCATACCGATACCCATACCGATACTGATACCGATACTCTTACCGATACCGATACTCTTACCGATACTGATGCCGATACCCTTACCGTTACCCATACCGATACCCATACCGATACCGATACCGATACCCATACCGATACTGATACCGATACTCTTACCGATACCGATACCGATACCGATACTCTAACCGATACTGATACCGATACCCTTACCGTTACCGTTACCGATACTGATACCGATACCGATACCCATACCGATATCCATAGAGATACCCATACCGATACCCATACCGATACCCATGCCGATACCCACACCGATACCGATACCGATACCGATACAGATCCTCACACCGACACTCTTACCGATACCCATACCGATACCCATACCGATACTCATACCGATACCCATTCCGACACCCATACCGATACCGATACCGATACCGATACTCTTACCGATACCGATACTGATACCGATACTCATACCGATACCCATACCGATACCCATACCGATACCCATACCTATACCCATACCGATACCCATACCGATACCCATACCGATACTGATACCGATACCCTTACCGTTACCGTTACCGATACTGATACCGATACCGATACCCATACCGATACCCATAGAGATACCCATACCGATACCCATACCGATACCCATGCCGATACCCACACCGATACCGATACCGATACCGATACAGATCCTCACACCGACACTCTTACCGATACCCATACCGATACCCATACCGATACTCATACCGATACCCATTCCGACACCCATACCGATACCGATACCGATACCGATACTCTTACCGATACCGATACTGATACCGATACTCATACCGATACCCATACCGATACCCATACCGATACCCATACCTATACCCATACCGATACCCATACCGATACCCATACCGATACTGATACCGATACTCTTACCGATACCGATACCGATACCGATACTCTAACCGATACTGATACCGATACCCTTACCGTTACCGTTACCGATACTGATACCGATACCGATACCCATACCGATACCCATAGAGATACCCATACCGATACCCATACCGATACCCATGCCGATACCCACACCGATACCGATACCGATACCGATACAGATCCTCACACCGACACTCTTACCGATACCCATACCGATACCCATACCGATACCCATACCGATACCGATACCGATACCGATACCGATACCGATACCGATACAGATCCTCACACCGACACTCTTACCGATACCCATACCGATACCCATACCGATACTCATACCGATACCCATTCCGACACCCATACCGATACCGATACCGATACCGATACTCTTACCGATACCGATACTGATACCGATACTCATACCGATACCCATACCGATACCCATACCGATACCCATACCTATACCCATACCGATACCCATACCGATACCCATACCGATACTGATACCGATACTCTTACCGATACCGATACCGATACCGATACTCTAACCGATACTGATACCGATACCCTTACCGTTACCGTTACCGATACTGATACCGATACCGATACCCATACCGATACCCATAGAGATACCCATACCGATACCCATACCGATACCCATGCCGATACCCACACCGATACCGATACCGATACCGATACAGATCCTCACACCGACACTCTTACCGATACCCATACCGATACCCATACCGATACTCATACCGATACCCATTCCGACACCCATACCGATACCGATACCGATACCGATACTCTTACCGATACCGATACTGATACCGATACTCATACCGATACCCATACCGATACCCATACCGATACCCATACCTATACCCATACCGATACCCATACCGATACCCATTCCGACACCCATACCGATACCGATACCGATACCGATACTCTTACCGATACCGATACTGATACCGATACTCATACCGATACCCATACCGATACCCACACCGATACCCATACCGAAACCCATACCGATACCCATACCGATACCCATACCGATACCCATACCGATACTCATACCGATACCCATACCGATACCCACACCGATACCCATACCGAAACCCATACCGATACCCATACCGATACCCATACCGATACCCATACCGATACCCATACCGATACCCATACCGATGCCCATACCGATACCCATACCGATACCCATACCGATACCCATACCTATACCCATACCGATACCCATACCGATACCCATAGAGATACCCATACCGATACCCATACCGATACACATGCCGATACCCATACCGATACCCATACCGATACCCATACCGATACCCATACCGATACCCATACTGATACCGATCCCGATACCCATACCGATACCCATAGAGATACCCATACCGATACCCATACCGATACCCATACCGATACCCATAACGATACCCATACCGATACCCATACCGATACCGATACCGATACCGATACCGATACTCTTACCGATACCGATACTGATACCGATACTCATACCGATACCCATACCGATACCCACACCGATACCCATACCGAAACCCATACCGATACCCATACCGATACCCATACCGATACCCATACCGATACCCATACCGATACCCATACCGATGCCCATACCGATACCCATACCGATACCCATACCGATACCCATACCGATGCCCATACCTATACCCATACCGATACCCATACCGATACCCATACCTATACCCATACCGATACCCATACTGATACCGATCCCGATACCCATACCGATACCCATAGAGATACCCATACCGATACCCATACCGATACCCATACCGATACCCATAACGATACCCATACCGATACCCATACCGATACCGATACCGATACCGATACCGATACTCTAACCGATACTGATACCGATACCCTTACCGTTACCGTTACCGATACTGATACCGATACCGATACCCATACCGATACCCATAGAGATACCCATACCGATACCCATACCGATACCCATGCCGATACCCACACCGATACCGATACCGATACCGATACAGATCCTCACACCGACACTCTTACCGATACCCATACCGATACCCATACCGATACCCATACCGATACCCATACCGATGCCCATACCGATACCCATACCGATACCCATACCGATACCCATACCTATACCCATACCGAAACCCATACCGATACCCATACCGATACCCATACCGATACCCATACCGATACCCATACCGATACCCATACCGATACCCATACCGATACCCATACCGATACCGATACCGATACCGATACCGATACTCTTACCGATACCGATACTGATACCGATACTCATACCGATACCCATACCGATACCCACACCGATACCCATACCTATACCCATACCGATACCCATACCGATACCCATACCGATACCGATACCGATGCTCTTACCGATACTGATACCGACACTCTTACCGATACCCATACCGATACCCATGCCGATACCCATACCGATACCCATACCGATACCCATACCGATACCCATACCTATACCCATACCGATACCCATACCGATACCCATAGAGATACCCATACCGATACCCATACCGATACACATGCCGATACCCATACCGATACCCATACCGATACCCATACCGATACCCATACCGATACCCATACTGATACCGATCCCGATACCCATACCGATACCCATAGAGATACCCATACCGATACCCATACCGATACCCATACCGATACCCATAACGATACCCATACCGATACCCATACCGATACCGATACCGATACCGATACCGATACTCTTACCGATACCGATACTGATACCGATACTCATACCGATACCCATACCGATACCCACACCGATACCCATACCGAAACCCATACCGATACCCATACCGATACCCATACCGATACCCATACCGATACCCATACCGATACCCATACCGATACCCATACCGATACCCATACCGATACCCATACCGATACCCATACCGATGCCCATACCTATACCCATACCGATACCCATACCGATACCCATACCTATACCCATACCGATACCCATACTGATACCGATCCCGATACCCATACCGATACCCATAGAGATACCCATACCGATACCCATACCGATACCCATACCGATACCCATAACGATACCCATACCGATACCCATACCGATACCGATACCGATACCGATACCGATACTCTAACCGATACTGATACCGATACCCTTACCGTTACCGTTACCGATACTGATACCGAAACCGATACCCATACCGATACCCATAGAGATACCCATACCGATACCCATACCGATACCCATGCCGATACCCACACCGATACCGATACCGATACCGATACAGATCCTCACACCGACACTCTTACCGATACCCATACCGATACCCATACCGATACCCATACCGATGCCCATACCGATACCCATACCGATACCCATACCGATACCCATACCTATACCCATACCGAAACCCATACCGATACCCATACCGATACCCATACCGATACCCATACCGATACCCATACCGATACCCATACCGATACCCATACCGATACCCATACCGATACCGATACCGATACCGATACCGATACTCTTACCGATACCGATACTGATACCGATACTCATACCGATACCCATACCGATACCCACACCGATACCCATACCTATACCCATACCGATACCCATACCGATACCCATACCGATACCGATACCGATGCTCTTACCGATACTGATACCGACACTCTTACCGATACCCATACCGATACCCATGCCGATACCCATACCGATACCCATACCGATACCCATACCTATACCCATACCGATACCCATACCGATACCCATACCGATACTGATACCGATACTCTTACCGATACCGATACCGATACCGATACTCTAACCGATACTGATACCGATACCCTTACCGTTACCGTTACCGATACTGATACCGATACCGATACCCATACCGATACCCATAGAGATACCCATACCGATACCCATACCGATACCCATGCCGATACCCACACCGATACCGATACCGATACCGATACAGATCCTCACACCGACACTCTTACCGATACCCATACCGATACCCATACCGATACTCATACCGATACCCATTCCGACACCCATACCGATACCGATACCGATACCGATACTCTTACCGATACCGATACTGATACCGATACTCATACCGATACCCATACCGATACCCATACCGATACCCATACCGATACCCATACCGATACCCATACCGATACCCATACCGATACCCATACCGATGCCCATACCGATACCCATACCGATACCCATACCTATACCCATATCGATACCCATACCGATACCCATACCGATACTGATACCGATACTCTTACCGATACCGATACCGATACCGATACTCTTACCGATACTGATACCGATACCCTTACCGTTACCGATACCGATACTGATACCGATACCGATACCCATACCGATACCCATACCGATACCCATACCGATACCCATACCGATACCCATACTGATACCGATACCGATACCCATACCGATACCCATAGAGATACCTATACCGATACCCATACCGATACCCATACCGATACCCATAACGATACCCATACCGATACCCATACCGATACCGATACCGATACCGATACCGATACCGATACTCTTACCGATACCGATACTGATACCGATACTCATACCGATACCCATACCGATACCCACACCGATACCCATACCGAAACCCATACCGATACCCATACCGATACCCATACCGATACCCATACCGATACCCATACCGATACCCATACCGATACCCATACCGATGCCCACACCGATACCCATACCGAAACCCATATCGATACCCATACCGATACCCATACCGATACCCATACCGATACCCATACCGATACCCATACCGATACCCATACCGATACCCATACCGATACCCATACCGATACCCATACCGATACCCATACCGATACCCATACCGATACCCATACCTATACCCATACCGATACCCATACCGATACTCATACCGATACTGATACCGATACTGATACCGATACTCATACCGATACCCATACCGATACCCATACCGATACCCATACCGATACCCATACCGATACCCATACAGATACCCATACCGTTACCCAAACAGATACCCATACCTATACCCATACCGATACCCATACCGATACCGATACCGATGCTCTTACCGATACTGATACCGACACTCTTACCGATACCCATACCGATACCCATGCCGATACCCATACCGATACCCATACCGATACCCATACCTATACCCATACCGATACCCATACCGATACCCATACCGATACTGATACCGATACTCTTACCGATACCGATACCGATACCGATATTCTAACCGATACTGATACCGATACCCTTACCGTTACCGTTACCGATACTGATACCGATACCGATACCCATACCGATACCCATAGAGATACCCATACCGATACCCATACCGATACCCATGCCGATACCCACACCGATACCGATACCGATACCGATACAGATCCTCACACCGACAATCTTACCGATACCCATACCGATACCCATACCGATACTCATACCGATACCCATTCCGACACCCATACCGATACCCATACCGATACCGATACCGATACCGATACTCTTACCGATACCGATACTGATACCGATACTCATACCGATACCCATACCGATACCCATACCGATACCCATACCGATACCCATACCGATACTGATACCGATACTCTTACCGATACCGATACCGATACCGATACTCTAACCGATACTGATACCGATACCCTTACCGTTACCGTTACCGATACTGATACCGATACCGATACCCATACCGATACCCATAGAGATACCCATACCGATACCCATACCGATACCCATGCCGATACCCACACCGATACCGATACCGGTACCGATACAGATCCTCACACCGATACTCATACCGATACCCATACCGATACCCATACCGATACCCATACCGATACCCATACCGATACCCATACCGATACTGATACCGATACTGATACCGACACTCTTACCGATACCCATACCGATACCCATGCCGATACTGATACCGATACTCTTACCGATACCGATACCGATACCGATACTCTTACCGATACTGATACCGATACCCTTACCGTTACCGATACCGATACTGATACCGATACCGATACCCATACCGATACCCATAGAGATACCCATACCGATACCCATACCGATACCCATGCCGATACCCACACCGATACCGATACCGATACCGATACAGATCCTCACACCGACACTCTTACCGATACCCATACCGATACCCATACCGATACTCATACCGATACCCATTCCGACACCCATACCGATACCGATACCGATACCCATACCGATACCCATACCGATACCCATACCGATGCCCATACCGATACCCATACCGATACCCATACCTATACCCATATCGATACCCATACCGATACCCATACCGATACTGATACCGATACTCTTACCGATACCGATACCGATACCGATACTCTTATCGATACTGATACCGATACCCTTACCGTTATAGATACCGATACTGATACCGATACCGATACCCATACCGATACCCATAGAGATACCCATACCGATACCCATACCGATACACATGCCGATACCCATACCGATACCCATACCGATACCCATACCGATACCCATACCGATACCCATACTGATACCGATACCGATACCCATACCGATACCCATAGAGATACCCATACCGATACCCATAACGATACCCATACCGATACCCATACCGATACCGATACCGATACCGATACTCTTACCGATACCGATACTGATACCGATACTCATACCGATACCCATACCGATACCCACACCGATACCCATACCGAAACCCATACCGATACCCATACCGATACCCATACCGATACCCATACCGATACCCATACCGATACCCATACCGATACCCATACCGATACCGATACCGATACCGATACTCTTACCGATACCGATACTGATACCGATACTCATACCGATACCCATACCGATACCCACACCGATACCCATACCGAAACCCATACCGATACCCATACCGATACCCATACCGATACCCATACCGATACCCATACCGATACCCATACCGATGCCCATACCGATACCCATACCGATACCCATACCGATACCCATACCTATACCCATACCGATACCCATACCGATACCCATACCGATACTGATACCGATACTCTTACCGATACCGATACCGATACCGATACTCTTACCGATACTGATGCCGATACCCTTACCGTTACCCATACCGATACCCATACCGATACCGATACCGATACTCTTACCGATACCGATACTGATACCGATACTCATACCGATACCCATACCGATACCCATACCGATACCCATACCGATACCCATACCGATACCCATACCGATACCGATACCGATACTCTTACCGATACCGATACTGATACCGATACTCATACCGATACCCACACCGATACCGATACCGATACCGATACAGATCCTCACACCGACACTCTTACCGATACCCATACCGATACCCATACCGATACCCATACCGATACCCATACCGATACCCATACCGATACCCATACCGAAACCCATACCGATACCCATACCGATACCCATACCGATACCCATACCGATACCCATACCGATACCCATACCGATACCCATACCGATACCCATACCGATACCCATACCGATACCCATACCGATACCCATACCGATACCCATACCTATACCCATACCGATACCCATACCGATAGTCATACCGATACTGATACCGATACTCTTACCGATACCGATACGGATACCGATACTCTTACCGATACTGATACCGATACCCTTACCGTTACCGATACCGATTACCCATACCGATACCCATAGAGATACCCATACCGATAACCATGCCGATACCCATACCGATACCGATACCGATACCGATACCGATACCGATACTCTTACCGATACCGATACTGATACCGATACTCATACCGATACCCATACCGATACCCATACCGATACCCATACCGATACCCATACCGATACCCATACCGATACCCATACCGATACCCATACCGATACCCATACCGATACCCATACCGATACCGATACCGATACCGATACTCTTACCGATACCGATACTGATACCGATACTCATACCGATACCCATACCGATACCCATACCGATACCCATACCGATACCCATACCGAAACCCATACCGATACCCATACCGATACCCATACCGATACCCATACCGATACCCATACCGATACCCATACCGATACCCATACCGATACCCATACCGATACCCATACCGATACCGATACCGATACCGATACTCTTACCGATACCGATACTGATACCGATACTCATACCGATACCCATACCGATACCCATACCGATACCCATACCGAAACCCATACCGATACCCATACCGATACCCATACCGATACCCATACCGATACCCATACCGTTACCCAAACAGATACCCATACCTATACCCATACCGATACCCATACCGATACCCATACCGATACCGATACCGATGCTCTTACCGATACTGATACCGACACTCTTACCGATACCCATACCGATACCCATGCCGATACCCATACCGATACCCATACCGATACCCATACCTATACCCATACCGATACCCATACCGATACCCATACCGATACTGATACCGATACTCTTACCGATACCGATACCGATACCGATACTCTAACCGATACTGATACCGATACCCTTACCGTTACCGTTACCGATACTGATACCGATACCGATACCCATACCGATACCCACACCGATACCGATTCCGATACCGATACAGATCCTCACACCGACACTCTTACCGATACCCATACCGATACCCATACCGATACTCATACCGATACCCATTCCGACACCCATACCGATACCGATACCGATACCGATACTCTTACCGATACCGATACTGATACCGATACTCATACCGATACCCATACCGATACCCATACCGATACCCATACCGATACCCATACCGATACCCATACCGATACCCATACCGATGCCCATACCGATACCCATACCGATACCCATACCTATACCCATATCGATACCCATACCGATACCCATACCGATACTGATACCGATACACTTACCGATACCGATACCGATACCGATACTCTTACCGATACTGATACCGATACCCTTACCGTTACCGATACCGATACTGATACCGATACCGATACCCATACCGATACCCATAGAGATACCCATACCGATACCCATACCGATACACATGCCGATACCCATACCGATAACCATACCGATACCCATACCGATACCCATACCGATACCCATACTGATACCGATACCGATACCCATACCGATACCCATAGAGATACCTATACCGATACCCATACCGATACCCATACCGATACCCATAACGATACCCATACCGATACCCATACCGATACCGATACCGATACCGATACCGACACTCTTACCGATACCCATACCGATACCCATACCGATACTCATACCGATACCCATTCCGACACCCATACCGATACCGATACCGATACCCATACCGATACCCATACCGATACCCATACCGATGCCCATACCGATACCCATACCGATACCCATACCTATACCCATATCGATACCCATACCGATACCCATACCGATACTGATACCGATACTCTTACCGATACCGATACCGATACCGATACTCTTATCGATACTGATACCGATACCCTTACCGTTATAGATACCGATACTGATACCGATACCGATACCCATACCGATACCCATAGAGATACCCATACCGATACCCATACCGATACACATGCCGATACCCATACCGATACCCATACCGATACCCATACCGATACCCATACCGATACCCATACTGATACCGATACCGATACCCATACCGATACCCATAGAGATACCCATACCGATACCCATAACGATACCCATACCGATACCCATACCGATACCGATACCGATACCGATACTCTTACCGATACCGATACTGATACCGATACTCATACCGATACCCATACCGATACCCACACCGATACCCATACCGAAACCCATACCGATACCCATACCGATACCCATACCGATACCCATACCGATACCCATACCGATACCCATACCGATACCCATACCGATACCCATACCGATGCCCATACCGATACCCATACCGATACACATACCGATACCCATACCTATACCCATACCGATACCCATACCGATACCCATACCGATACTGATACCGATACTCTTACCGATACCCATACCGATACTCATACCGATACTGATACCGATACTCTTACCGATACCGATACGGATACCGATACTCTTACCGATACTGATACCGATACCCTTACCGTTACCGATACCGATTACCCATACCGATACCCATAGAGATACCCATACCGATAACCATGCCGATACCCATACCGATACCGATACCGATACCGATACCGATACCGATACTCTTACCGATACCGATACTGATACCGATACCCTTACCGTTACCGATACCGATACTGATACCGATACCGATACCCATACCGATACCCATAGAGATACCCATACCGATACCCATACCGATACACATGCCGATACCCATACCGATACCCATACCGATACCCATACCGATACCCATACCGATACCCATACTGATACCGATACCGATACCCATACCGATACCCATAGAGATACCTATACCGATACCCATACCGATACCCATACCGATACCCATAACGATACCCATACCGATACCCATACCGATACCGATACCGATACCGATACCGATACTCTTACCGATACCGATACTGATACCGATACTCATACCGATACCCATACCGATACCCACACCGATACCCATACCGAAACCCATACCGATACCCATAGCGATACCCATACCGATACCCATACCGATACCCATACCGATACCCATACCGATACCCATACCGATGCCCACACCGATACCCATACCGAAACCCATACCGATACCCATACCGATACCCATACCGATACCCATACCGATACCCATACCGATACCCATAACGATACCCATACCGATACCCATACCGATACCGATACCGATACCGATACTCTTACCGATACCGATACTGATACCGATACTCATACCGATACCCATACCGATACCCACACCGATACCCATACCGAAACCCATACCGATACCCATACCGATACCCATACCGATACCCATACCGATACCCATACCGATACCCATACCGATGCCCATACCGATACCCATACCGATACCCATACCGATACCCATACCTATACCCATACCGATACCCATACCGATACCCATACCGATACTGATACCGATACTCTTACCGATACCGATACCGATACCGATACTCTTACCGATACTGATGCCGATACCCTTACCGTTACCCATACCGATACCCATACCGATACCGATACCGATACTCTTACCGATACCGATACTGATACCGATACTCATACCGATACCCATACCGATACCCATACCGATACCCATACCGATACCCATACCGATACCCATACCGATACCGATACCGATACTCTTACCGATACCGATACTGATACCGATACTCATACCGATACCCACACCGATACCGATACCGATACCGATACAGATCCTCACACCGACACTCTTACCGATACCCATACCGATACCCATACCGATACCCATACCGATACCCATACCGATACCCATACCGATACCCATACCGAAACCCATACCGATACCCATACCGATACCCATACCGATACCCATACCGATACCCATACCGATACCCATACCGATACCCATACCGATACCCATACCGATACCCATACCGATACCCATACCGATACCCATACCGATACCCATACCGATACCCATACCGATACCCATACCTATACCCATACCGATACCCATACCGATAGTCATACCGATACTGATACCGATACTCTTACCGATACCGATACGGATACCGATACTCTTACCGATACTGATACCGATACCCTTACCGTTACCGATACCGATTACCCATACCGATACCCATAGAGATACCCATACCGATAACCATGCCGATACCCATACCGATACCGATACCGATACCGATACCGATACCGATACTCTTACCGATACCGATACTGATACCGATACTCATACCGATACCCATACCGATACCCATACCGATACCCATACCGATACCCATACCGATACCCATACCGATACCCATACCGATACCCATACCGATGCCCACACCGATACCCATACCGAAACCCATACCGATACCCATACCGATACCCATACCGATACCCATACCGATACCCATACCGATACCCATAACGATACCCATACCGATACCCATACCGATACCGATACCGATACCGATACTCTTACCGATACCGATACTGATACCGATACTCATACCGATACCCATACCGATACCCACACCGATACCCATACCGAAACCCATACCGATACCCATACCGATACCCATACCGATACCCATACCGATACCCATACCGATACCCATACCGATGCCCATACCGATACCCATACCGATACCCATACCGATACCCATACCTATACCCATACCGATACCCATACCGATACCCATACCGATACTGATACCGATACTCTTACCGATACCGATACCGATACCGATACTCTTACCGATACTGATGCCGATACCCTTACCGTTACCCATACCGATACCCATACCGATACCGATACCGATACTCTTACCGATACCGATACTGATACCGATACTCATACCGATACCCATACCGATACCCATACCGATACCCATACCGATACCCATACCGATACCCATACCGATACCGATACCGATACTCTTACCGATACCGATACTGATACCGATATTCATACCGATACCCACACCGATACCGATACCGATACCGATACAGATCCTCACACCGACACTCTTACCGATACCCATACCGATACCCATACCCATACCCATACCGATACCCATACCGATACCCATACCGATACCCATACCGATACCCATACCGAAACCCATACCGATACCCATACCGATACCCATACCGATACCCATACCGATACCCATACCGATACCCATACCGATACCCATACCGATACCCATACCGATACCCATACCGATACCCATACCGATACCCATACCGATACCCATACCTATACCCATACCGATACCCATACCGATAGTCATACCGATACTGATACCGATACTCTTACCGATACCGATACGGATACCGATACTCTTACCGATACTGATACCGATACCCTTACCGTTACCGATACCGATTACCCATACCGATACCCATAGAGATACCCATACCGATAACCATGCCGATACCCATACCGATACCGATACCGATACCGATACCGATACCGATACTCTTACCGATACCGATACTGATACCGATACTCATACCGATACCCATACCGATACCCATACCGATACCCATACCGATACCCATACCGATACCCATACCGATACCCATACCGATACCCATACCGATACCGATACCGATACCGATACTCTTACCGATACCGATACTGATACCGATACTCATACCGATACCCATACCGATACCCATACCGATACCCATACCGAAACCCATACCGATACCCATACCGATACCCATACCGATACCCATACCGATACCCATACCGATACCCATACCGATACCCATACCGATACCCATACCGATACCGATACCGATACCGATACTCTTACCGATACCGATACTGATACCGATACTCATACCGATACCCATACCGATACCCATACCGATACCCATACCGAAACCCATACCGATACCCATACCGATACCCATACCGATACCCATACCGATACCCATACCGTTACCCAAACAGATACCCGTACCTATACCCATACCGATACCCATACCGATACCCATACCGATACCGATACCGATGCTCTTACCGATACTGATACCGACACTCTTACCGATACCCATACCGATACCCATGCCGATACCCATACCGATACCCATACCGATACCCATACCTATACCCATACCGATACCCATACCGATACCCATACCGATACTGATACCGATACTCTTACCGATACCGATACCGATACCGATACTCTAACCGATACTGATACCGATACCCTTACCGTTACCGTTACCGATACTGATACCGATACCGATACCCATACCGATACCCACACCGATACCGATACCGATACCGATACAGATCCTCACACCGACACTCTTACCGATACCCATACCGATACCCATACCGATACTCATACCGATACCCATTCCGACACCCATACCGATACCGATACCGATACCGATACTCTTACCGATACCGATACTGATACCGATACTCATACCGATACCCATACCGATACCCATACCGATACCCATACCGATACCCATACCGATACCCATACCGATACCCATACCGATGCCCATACCGATACCCATACCGATACCCATACCTATACCCATATCGATACCCATACCGATACCCATACCGATACTGATACCGATACACTTACCGATACCGATACCGATACCGATACTCTTACCGATACTGATACCGATACCCTTACCGTTACCGATACCGATACTGATACCGATACCGATACCCATACCGATACCCATAGAGATACCCATACCGATACCCATACCGATACACATGCCGATACCCATACCGATACCCATACCGATACCCATACCGATACCCATACCGATACCCATACTGATACCGATACCGATACCCATACCGATACCCATAGAGATACCTATACCGATACCCATACCGATACCCATACCGATACCCATAACGATACCCATACCGATACCCATACCGATACCGATACCGATACCGATACCGATACTCTTACCGATACCGATACTGATACCGATACTCATACCGATACCCATACCGATACCCACACCGATACCCATACCGAAACCCATACCGATACCCATACCGATACCCATACCGATACCCATACCGATACCCATACCGATACCCATACCGATACCCATACCGATGCCCATACCGATACCCATACCGATACCCATACCGATACCCATACCTATACCCATACCGATACCCATACCGATACCGATACCGATACTCTTACCGATACCGATACTGATACCGATACTCATACCGATGCCCATACCGATACCCATACCGATACCCATACCGATACTGATACCGATACTCTTACCGATACCGATACCGATACCGATATTCTAACCGATACTGATACCGATACCCTTACCGTTACCGTTACCGATACTGATACCGATACCGATACCCATACCGACACCCATAGAGATACCCATACCGATACCCATACCGATACCCATGCCGATACCCACACCGATACCGATACCGATACCGATACAGATCCTCACACCGACAATCTTACCGATACCCATACCGATACCCATACCGATACTCATACCGATACCCATTCCGACACCCATACCGATACCCATACCGATACCGATACCGATACCGATACAGATCCTCACACCGACACTCTTACCGATACCCATACCGATACCCATACCGATACTCATACCGATACCCATTCCGACACCCATACCGATACCGATACCGATACCGATACTCTTACCGATACCGATACTGATACCGATACCCATACCGTTACCCAAACAGATACCCATACCTATACCCATACCGATACCCATACCGATACCCATACCGATACCGATACCGATGCTCTTACCGATACTGATACCGACACTCTTACCGATACCCATACCGATACCCATGCCGATACCCATACCGATACCCATACCGATACCCATACCTATACCCATACCGATACCCATACCGATACCCATACCGATACTGATACCGATACTCTTACCGATACCGATACCGATACCGATACTCTAACCGATACTGTTACCGATACACTTACCGTTACCGTTACCGATACTGATACCGATACCGATACCCATACCGATACCCATAGAGATACCCATACCGATACCCATACCGATACCCATGCCGATACCCACACCGATACCGATACCGATACCGATACAGATCCTCACACCGACACTCTTACCGATACCCATACCGATACCCATACCGATACTCATACCGATACCCATTCCGACACCCATACCGATACCGATACCGATACCGATACTCTTACCGATACCGATACTGATACCGATACCCATACCGATACCCATACTGATACCGATACCGATACCCATACCGATACCCATAGAGATACCTATACCGATACCCATACCGATACCCATACCGATACCCATAACGATACCCATACCGATACCCATACCGATACCGATACCGATACCCATACCGATACCCATACCGTTACCCAAACAGATACCCGTACCTATACCCATACCGATACCCATACCGATACCCATACCGATACCGATACCGATGCTCTTACCGATACTGATACCGACACTCTTACCGATACCCATACCGATACCCATGCCGATACCCATACCGATACCCATACCGATACCCATACCTATACCCATACCGATACCCATACCGATACCCATACCGATACTGATACCGATACTCTTACCGATACCGATACCGATACCGATACTCTAACCGATACTGATACCGATACCCTTACCGTTACCGTTACCGATACTGATACCGATACCGATACCCATACCGATACCCACACCGATACCGATACCGATACCGATACAGATCCTCACACCGACACTCTTACCGATACCCATACCGATACCCATACCGATACTCATACCGATACCCATTCCGACACCCATACCGATACCGATACCGATACCGATACTCTTACCGATACCGATACTGATACCGATACTCATACCGATACCCATACCGATACCCATACCGATACCCATACCGATACCCATACCGATACCCATACCGATACCCATACCGATGCCCATACCGATACCCATACCGATACCCATACCTATACCCATATCGATACCCATACCGATACCCATACCGATACTGATACCGATACACTTACCGATACCGATACCGATACCGATACTCTTACCGATACTGATACCGATACCCTTACCGTTACCGATACCGATACTGATACCGATACCGATACCCATACCGATACCCATAGAGATACCCATACCGATACCCATACCGATACACATGCCGATACCCATACCGATACCCATACCGATACCCATACCGATACCCATACCGATACCCATACTGATACCGATACCGATACCCATACCGATACCCATAGAGATACCTATACCGATACCCATACCGATACCCATACCGATACCCATAACGATACCCATACCGATACCCATACCGATACCGATACCGATACCGATACCGATACTCTTACCGATACCGATACTGATACCGATACTCATACCGATACCCATACCGATACCCACACCGATACCCATACCGAAACCCATACCGATACCCATACCGATACCCATACCGATACCCATACCGATACCCATACCGATACCCATACCGATACCCATACCGATGCCCATACCGATACCCATACCGATACCCATACCGATACCCATACCTATACCCATACCGATACCCATACCGATACCGATACCGATACTCTTACCGATACCGATACTGATACCGATACTCATACCGATGCCCATACCGATACCCATACCGATACCCATACCGATACTGATACCGATACTCTTACCGATACCGATACCGATACCGATATTCCAACCGATACTGATACCGATACCCTTACCGTTACCGTTACCGATACTGATACCGATACCGATACCCATACCGACACCCATAGAGATACCCATACCGATACCCATACCGATACCCATGCCGATACCCACACCGATACCGATACCGATACCGATACAGATCCTCACACCGACAATCTTACCGATACCCATACCGATACCCATACCGATACTCATACCGATACCCATTCCGACACCCATACCGATACCCATACCGATACCGATACCGATACCGATACAGATCCTCACACCGACACTCTTACCGATACCCATACCGATACCCATACCGATACTCATACCGATACCCATTCCGACACCCATACCGATACCGATACCGATACCGATACTCTTACCGATACCGATACTGATACCGATACCCATACCGTTACCCAAACAGATACCCATACCTATACCCATACCGATACCCATACCGATACCCATACCGATACCGATACCGATGCTCTTACCGATACTGATACCGACACTCTTACCGATACCCATACCGATACCCATGCCGATACCCATACCGATACCCATACCGATACCCATACCTATACCCATACCGATACCCATACCGATACCCATACCGATACTGATACCGATACTCTTACCGATACCGATACCGATACCGATACTCTAACCGATACTGTTACCGATACACTTACCGTTACCGTTACCGATACTGATACCGATACCGATACCCATACCGATACCCATAGAGATACCCATACCGATACCCATACCGATACCCATGCCGATACCCACACCGATACCGATACCGATACCGATACAGATCCTCACACCGACACTCTTACCGATACCCATACCGATACCCATACCGATACTCATACCGATACCCATTCCGACACCCATACCGATACCGATACCGATACCGATACTCTTACCGATACCGATACTGATACCGATACTCATACCGATACCCATACCGATACCCATACCGATACCCATACCGATACCCATACCGATACCCATACCGATACCCATACCGATACCCATACCGATACCCATACCGATACCCATAGAGATACCCATACCGATACCCATACCGATACACATGCCGATACCCATACCGATACCCATACCGATACCCATAGAGATACCCATACCGATACCCATACCGATACACATGCCGATACCCATACCGATACCCATACCGATACCCATACCGATACCCACACCGATACCCATACCGAAACCCATACCGATACCCATACCGATACCCATACCGATACCCATACCGATACCCATACCGATACCCATACCGATACCCATACCGATGCCCACACCGATACCCATACCGAAACCCATACCGATACCCATACCGATACCCATACCGATACCCATACCGATACCCATACCGATACCCATACCGATACCCATAACGATACCCATACCGATACCCATACCGATACCGATACCGATACCGATACTCTTACCGATACCGATACTGATACCGATACTCATACCGATACCCATACCGATACCCACACCGATACCCATACCGAAACCCATACCGATACCCATACCGATACCCATACCGATACCCATACCGATACCCATACCGATACCCATACCGATGCCCATACCGATACCCATACCGATACCCATACCGATACTCATACCGATACCCATTCCGACACCCATACCGATACCGATACCGATACCGATACTCTTACCGATACCGATACTGATACCGATACCCATACCGATACCCATACTGATACCGATACCGATACCCATACCGATACCCATAGAGATACCTATACCGATACCCATACCGATACCCATACCGATACCCATAACGATACCCATACCGATACCCATACCGATACCGATACCGATACCCATACCGATACCCATACCGTTACCCAAACAGATACCCGTACCTATACCCATACCGATACCCATACCGATACCCATACCGATACCGATACCGATGCTCTTACCGATACTGATACCGACACTCTTACCGATACCCATACCGATACCCATGCCGATACCCATACCGATACCCATACCGATACCCATACCTATACCCATACCGATACCCATACCGATACCCATACCGATACTGATACCGATACTCTTACCGATACCGATACCGATACCGATACTCTAACCGATACTGATACCGATACCCTTACCGTTACCGTTACCGATACTGATACCGATACCGATACCCATACCGATACCCACACCGATACCGATACCGATACCGATACAGATCCTCACACCGACACCCTTACCGATACCCATACCGATACCCATACCGATACTCATACCGATACCCATTCCGACACCCATACCGATACCGATACCGATACCGATACTCTTACCGATACCGATACTGATACCGATACTCATACCGATACCCATACCGATACCCATACCGATACCCATACCGATACCCATACCGATACCCATACCGATACCCATACCGATGCCCATACCGATACCCATACCGATACCCATACCTATACCCATATCGATACCCATACCGATACCCATACCGATACTGATACCGATACACTTACCGATACCGATACCGATACCGATACTCTTACCGATACTGATACCGATACCCTTACCGTTACCGATACCGATACTGATACCGATACCGATACCCATACCGATACCCATAGAGATACCCATACCGATACCCATACCGATACACATGCCGATACCCATACCGATACCCATACCGATACCCATACCGATACCCATACCGATACCCATACTGATACCGATACCGATACCCATACCGATACCCATAGAGATACCTATACCGATACCCATACCGATACCCATACCGATACCCATAACGATACCCATACCGATACCCATACCGATACCGATACCGATACCGATACCGATACTCTTACCGATACCGATACTGATACCGATACTCATACCGATACCCATACCGATACCCACACCGATACCCATACCGAAACCCATACCGATACCCATACCGATACCCATACCGATACCCATACCGATACCCATACCGATACCCATACCGATACCCATACCGATGCCCATACCGATACCCATACCGATACCCATACCGATACCCATACCTATACCCATACCGATACCCATACCGATACCGATACCGATACTCTTACCGATACCGATACTGATACCGATACTCATACCGATGCCCATACCGATACCCATACCGATACCCATACCGATACTGATACCGATACTCTTACCGATACCGATACCGATACCGATATTCTAACCGATACTGATACCGATACCCTTACCGTTACCGTTACCGATACTGATACCGATACCGATACCCATACCGACACCCATAGAGATACCCATACCGATACCCATACCGATACCCATGCCGATACCCACACCGATACCGATACCGATACCGATACAGATCCTCACACCGACAATCTTACCGATACCCATACCGATACCCATACCGATACTCATACCGATACCCATTCCGACACCCATACCGATACCCATACCGATACCGATACCGATACCGATACAGATCCTCACACCGACACTCTTACCGATACCCATACCGATACCCATACCGATACTCATACCGATACCCATTCCGACACCCATACCGATACCGATACCGATACCGATACTCTTACCGATACCGATACTGATACCGATACCCATACCGTTACCCAAACAGATACCCATACCTATACCCATACCGATACCCATACCGATACCCATACCGATACCGATACCGATGCTCTTACCGATACTGATACCGACACTCTTACCGATACCCATACCGATACCCATGCCGATACCCATACCGATACCCATACCGATACCCATACCTATACCCATACCGATACCCATACCGATACCCATACCGATACTGATACCGATACTCTTACCGATACCGATACCGATACCGATACTCTAACCGATACTGTTACCGATACACTTACCGTTACCGTTACCGATACTGATACCGATACCGATACCCATACCGATACCCATAGAGATACCCATACCGATACCCATACCGATACCCATGCCGATACCCACACCGATACCGATACCGATACCGATACAGATCCTCACACCGACACTCTTACCGATACCCATACCGATACCCATACCGATACTCATACCGATACCCATTCCGACACCCATACCGATACCGATACCGATACCGATACTCTTACCGATACCGATACTGATACCGATACTCATACCGATACCCATACCGATACCCATACCGATACCCATACCGATACCCATACCGATACCCATACCGATACCCATACCGATACCCATACCGATACCCATACCGATACCCATAGAGATACCCATACCGATACCCATACCGATACACATGCCGATACCCATACCGATACCCATACCGATACCCATAGAGATACCCATACCGATACCCATACCGATACACATGCCGATACCCATACCGATACCCATACCGATACCCATACCGATACCCACACCGATACCCATACCGAAACCCATACCGATACCCATACCGATACCCATACCGATACCCATACCGATACCCATACCGATACCCATACCGATACCCATACCGATGCCCACACCGATACCCATACCGAAACCCATACCGATACCCATACCGATACCCATACCGATACCCATACCGATACCCATACCGATACCCATACCGATACCCATAACGATACCCATACCGATACCCATACCGATACCGATACCGATACCGATACTCTTACCGATACCGATACTGATACCGATACTCATACCGATACCCATACCGATACCCACACCGATACCCATACCGAAACCCATACCGATACCCATACCGATACCCATACCGATACCCATACCGATACCCATACCGATACCCATACCGATACCCATACCGATACCCATACCGATACCCATACCGATACCCATACCTATACCCATACCGATACCCATACCGATACCCATACCGATACTGATACCGATACTCTTACCGATACCGATACCGATACCGATACTCTTACCGATACTGATGCCGATACCCTTACCGTTACCCATACCGATACCCATACCGATACCGATACCGATACTCTTACCGATACCGATACTGATACCGATACTCATACCGATACCCATACCGATACCCATACCGATACCCATACCGATACCCATACCGATACCCATACCGATACCCATACCGATACCGATACCGATACTCTTACCGATACCGATACTGATACCGATACTCATACCGATACCCACACCGATACCGATACCGATACCGATACAGATCCTCACACCGACACTCTTACCGATACCCATACCGATACCCATACCGATACCCATACCGATACCCATACCGATACCCATACCGATACCCATACCGAAACCCATACCGATACCCATACCGATACCCATACCGATACCCATACCGATACCCATACCGATACCCATACCGATACCCATACCGATACCCATACCGATACCCATACCGATACCCATACCGATACCCATACCGATACCCATACCTATACCCATACCGATACCCATACCGATAGTCATACCGATACTGATACCGATACTCTTACCGATACCGATACGGATACCGATACTCTTACCGATACTGATACCGATACCCTTACCGTTACCGATACCGATTACCCATACCGATACCCATAGAGATACCCATACCGATAACCATGCCGATACCCATACCGATACCGATACCGATACCGATACCGATACTCTTACCGATACCGATACTGATACCGATACTCATACCGATACCCATTCCGATACCCATACCGATACCCATACCGATACCCATACCGATACCCATACCGATACCCATACCGATACCCATACCGATACCCATACCGATACCGATACCGATACCGATACTCTTACCGATACCGATACTGATACCGATACTCATACCGATACCCATACCGATACCCATACCGATACCCATACCGAAACCCATACCGATACCCATACCGATACCCATACCGATACCCATACCGATACCCATACCGATACCCATACCGATACCCATACCGATACCGATACCGATACCGATACTCTTACCGATACCGATACTGATACCGATACTCTTACCGATACCGATACTGATACCGATACTCATACCGATACCCATACCGATACCCACACCGATACCCATACCGAAACCCATACCGATACCCATACCGATACCCATACCGATACCCATACCGATACCCATACCGATACCCATACCGATACCCATACCGATACCCATACCGATGCCCATACCGATACCCATACCGATACACATACCGATACCCATACCTATACCCATACCGATACCCATACCGATACCCATACCGATACTGATACCGATACTCTTACCGATACCCATACCGATACTCATACCGATACTGATACCGATACTCTTACCGATACCGATACGGATACCGATACTCTTACCGATACTGATACCGATACCCTTACCGTTACCGATACCGATTACCCATACCGATACCCATAGAGATACCCATACCGATACCCATACCGATACCCATACCGATACCGATACCGATACCGATACCGATACCGATACTCTTACCGATACCGATACTGATACCGATACCCTTACCGTTACCGATACCGATACTGATACCGATACCGATACCCATACCGATACCCATAGAGATACCCATACCGATACCCATACCGATACACATGCCGATACCCATACCGATACCCATACCGATACCCATACCGATACCCATACCGATACCCATACTGATACCGATACCGATACCCATACCGATACCCATAGAGATACCTATACCGATACCCATACCGATACCCATACCGATACCCATAACGATACCCATACCGATACCCATACCGATACCGATACCGATACCGATACCGATACTCTTACCGATACCGATACTGATACCGATACTCATACCGATACCCATACCGATACCCATACCGATACCCATACCGAAACCCATACCGATACCCATACCGATACCCATACCGATACCCATACCGGTACCCATACCGATACCCATACCGATACCCATACCGATGCCCACACCGATACCCATATCGAAACCCATACCGATACCCATACCGATACCCATACCGATACCCATACCGATACCCATACCGATACCCATAACGATACCCATACCGATACCCATACCGATACCGATACCGATACCGATACTCTTACCGATACCGATACTGATACCGATACTCATACCGATACCCATACCGATACCCACACCGATACCCATACCGAAACCCATACCGATACCCATACCGATACCCATACCGATACCCATACCGATACCCATACCGATACCCATACCGATGCCCATACCGATACCCATACCGATACCCATACCGATACCCATACCTATACCCATACCGATACCCATACCGATACCCATACCGATACTGATACCGATACTCTTACCGATACCGATACCGATACCGATACTCTTACCGATACTGATGCCGATACCCTTACCGTTACCCATACCGATACCCATACCGATACCGATACCGATACTCTTACCGATACCGATACTGATACCGATACTCATACCGATACCCATACCGATACCCATACCGATACCCATACCGATACCCATACCGATACCCATACCGATACCGATACCGATACTCTTACCGATACCGATACTGATACCGATACTCATACCGATACCCACACCGATACCGATACCGATACCGATACAGATCCTCACACCGACACTCTTACCGATACCCATACCGATACCCATACCGATACCCATACCGATACCCATACCGATACCCATACCGAAACCCATACCGATACCCATACCGATACCCATACCGATACCCATACCGATACCCATACCGATACCCATACCGATACCCATACCGATACCCATACCGATACCCATACCGATGCCCACACCGATACCCATACCGAAACCCATACCGATACCCATACCGATACCCATACCGATACCCATACCGATACCCATACCGATACCCATAACGATACCCATACCGATACCCATACCGATACCGATACCGATACCGATACTCTTACCGATACCGATACTGATACCGATACTCATACCGATACCCATACCGATACCCACACCGATACCCATACCGAAACCCATACCGATACCCATACCGATACCCATACCGATACCCATACCGATACCCATACCGATACCCATACCGATACCCATACCGATACCCATACCGATACCCATACCGATACCCATACCTATACCCATACCGATACCCATACCGATACCCATACCGATACTGATACCGATACTCTTACCGATACCGATACCGATACCGATACTCTTACCAATACTGATGCCGATACCCTTACCGTTACCCATACCGATACCCATACCGATACCGATACCGATACTCTTACCGATACCGATACTGATACCGATACTCATACCGATACCCATACCGATACCCATACCGATACCCATACCGATACCCATACCGATACCCATACCGATACCGATACCGATACTCTTACCGATACCGATACTGATACCGATATTCATACCGATACCCACACCGATACCGATACCGATACCGATACAGATCCTCACACCGACACTCTTACCGATACCCATACCGATACCCATACCGATACCTAAACCGATACCCATACCGATACCCATACCGATACCCATACCGAAACCCATACCGATACCCATACCGATACCCATACCGATACCCATACCGATACCCATACCGATACCCATACCGATACCCATACCGATACCCATACCGATACCCATACCGATACCCATACCGATACCCATACCTATACCCATACCGATACCCATACCGATAGTCATACCGATACTGATACCGATACTCTTACCGATACCGATACGGATACCGATACTCTTACCGATACTGATACCGATACCCTTACCGTTACCGATACCGATTACCCATACCGATACCCATAGAGATACCCATACCGATAACCATGCCGATACCCATACCGATACCGATACCGATACCGATACCGATACCGATACTCTTACCGATACCGATACTGATACCGATACTCATACCGATACCCATACCGATACCCATACCGATACCCATACCGATACCCATACCGATACCCATACCGATACCCATACCGATACCCATACCGATACCGATACCGATACCGATACTCTTACCGATACCGATACTGATACCGATACTCATACCGATACCCATACCGATACCCATACCGATACCCATACCGAAACCCATACCGATACCCATACCGATACCCATACCGATACCCATACCGATACCCATACCGATACCCATACCGATACCCATACCGATACCCATACCGATACCGATACCGATACCGATACTCTTACCGATACCGATACTGATACCGATACTCATACCGATACCCATACCGATACCCATACCGATACCCATACCGAAACCCATACCGATACCCATACCGATACCCATACCGATACCCATACCGATACCCATACCGTTACCCAAACAGATACCCGTACCTATACCCATACCGATACCCATACCGATACCCATACCGATACCGATACCGATGCTCTTACCGATACTGATACCGACACTCTTACCGATACCCATACCGATACCCATGCCGATACCCATACCGATACCCATACCGATACCCATACCTATACCCATACCGATACCCATACCGATACCCATACCGATACTGATACCGATACTCTTACCGATACCGATACCGATACCGATACTCTAACCGATACTGATACCGATACCCTTACCGTTACCGTTACCGATACTGATACCGATACCGATACCCATACCGATACCCACACCGATACCGATACCGATACTCTTACCGATACCGATACTGATACCGATACTCATACCGATACCCATACCGATACCCATACCGATACCCATACCGATACCCATACCGATACCCATACCGATACCCATACCGATACCCATACCGATGCCCACACCGATACCCATACCGAAACCCATACCGATACCCATACCGATACCCATACCGATACCCATACCGATACCCATACCGATACCCATAACGATACCCATACCGATACCCATACCGATACCGATACCGATACCGATACTCTTACCGATACCGATACTGATACCGATACTCATACCGATACCCATACCGATACCCACACCGATACCCATACCGAAACCCATACCGATACCCATACCGATACCCATACCGATACCCATACCGATACCCATACCGATACCCATACCGATGCCCATACCGATACCCATACCGATACCCATACCGATACCCATACCTATACCCATACCGATACCCATACCGATACCCATACCGATACTGATACCGATACTCTTACCGATACCGATACCGATACCGATACTCTTACCGATACTGATGCCGATACCCTTACCGTTACCCATACCGATACCCATACCGATACCGATACCGATACTCTTACCGATACCGATACTGATACCGATACTCATACCGATACCCATACCGATACCCATACCGATACCCATACCGATACCCATACCGATACCCATACCGATACCGATACCGATACTCTTACCGATACCGATACTGATACCGATATTCATACCGATACCCACACCGATACCGATACCGATACCGATACAGATCCTCACACCGACACTCTTACCGATACCCATACCGATACCCATACCGATACCGAAACCGATACCCATACCGATACCCATACCGATACCCATACCGAAACCCATACCGATACCCATACCGATACCCATACCGATACCCATACCGATACCCATACCGATACCCATACCGATACCCATACCGATACCCATACCGATACCCATACCGATACCCATACCGATACCCATACCTATACCCATACCGATACCCATACCGATAGTCATACCGATACTGATACCGATACTCTTACCGATACCGATACCGATACCGATACTCTTACCGATACTGATACCGATACCCTTACCGTTACCGATACCGATTACCCATACCGATACCCATAGAGATACCCATACCGATAACCATGCCGATACCCATACCGATACCGATACCGATACCGATACCGATACCGATACTCTTACCGATACCGATACTGATACCGATACTCATACCGATACCCATACCGATACCCATACCGATACCCATACCGATACCCATACCGATACCCATACCGATACCCATACCGATACCCATACCGATACCGATACCGATACCGATACTCTTACCGATACCGATACTGATACCGATACTCATACCGATACCCATACCGATACCCATACCGATACCCATACCGAAACCCATACCGATACCCATACCGATACCCATACCGATACCCATACCGATACCCATACCGATACCCATACCGATACCCATACCGATACCCATACCGATACCGATACCGATACCGATACTCTTACCGATACCGATACTGATACCGATACTCATACCGATACCCATACCGATACCCATACCGATACCCATACCGAAACCCATACCGATACCCATACCGATACCCATACCGATACCCATACCGATACCCATACCGTTACCCAAACAGATACCCGTACCTATACCCATACCGATACCCATACCGATACCCATACCGATACCGATACCGATGCTCTTACCGATACTGATACCGACACTCTTACCGATACCCATACCGATACCCATGCCGATACCCATACCGATACCCATACCGATACCCATACCGATACCCATACCGATACCCATACCGATACCCATACCGATACTGATACCGATACTCTTACCGATACCGATACCGATACCGATACTCTAACCGATACTGATACCGATACCCTTACCGTTACCGTTACCGATACTGATACCGATACCGATACCCATACCGATACCCACACCGATACCGATACCGATACCGATACAGATCCTCACACCGACACTCTTACCGATACCCATACCGATACCCATACCGATACTCATACCGATACCCATTCCGACACCCATACCGATACCGATACCGATACCGATACTCTTACCGATACCGATACTGATACCGATACTCATACCGATACCCATACCGATACCCATACCGATACCCATACCGATACCCATACCGATACCCATACCGATACCCATACCGATGCCCATACCGATACCCATACCGATACCCATACCTATACCCATATCGATACCCATACCGATACCCATACCGATACTGATACCGATACACTTACCGATACCGATACCGATACCGATACTCTTACCGATACTGATACCGATACCCTTACCGTTACCGATACCGATACTGATACCGATACCGATACCCATACCGATACCCATAGAGATACCCATACCGATACCCATACCGATACACATGCCGATACCCATACCGATACCCATACCGATACCCATACCGATACCCATACCGATACCCATACTGATACCGATACCGATACCCATACCGATACCCATAGAGATACCTATACCGATACCCATACCGATACCCATACCGATACCCATAACGATACCCATACCGATACCCATACCGATACCGATACCGATACCGATACCGATACTCTTACCGATACCGATACTGATACCGATACTCATACCGATACCCATACCGATACCCACACCGATACCCATACCGAAACCCATACCGATACCCATACCGATACCCATACCGATACCCATACCGATACCCATACCGATACCCATACCGATACCCATACCGATGCCCATACCGATACCCATACCGATACCCATACCGATACCCATACCTATACCCATACCGATACCCATACCGATACCGATACCGATACTCTTACCGATACCGATACTGATACCGATACTCATACCGATGCCCATACCGATACCCATACCGATACCCATACCGATACTGATACCGATACTCTTACCGATACCGATACCGATACCGATATTCTAACCGATACTGATACCGATACCCTTACCGTTACCGTTACCGATACTGATACCGATACCGATACCCATACCGACACCCATAGAGATACCCATACCGATACCCATACCGATACCCATGCCGATACCCACACCGATACCGATACCGATACCGATACAGATCCTCACACCGACAATCTTACCGATACCCATACCGATACCCATACCGATACTCATACCGATACCCATTCCGACACCCATACCGGTACCCATACCGATACCGATACCGATACCGATACAGATCCTCACACCGACACTCTTACCGATACCCATACCGATACCCATACCGATACTCATACCGATACCCATTCCGACACCCATACCGATACCGATACCGATACCGATACTCTTACCGATACCGATACTGATACCGATACCCATACCGTTACCCAAACAGATACCCATACCTATACCCATACCGATACCCATACCGATACCCATACCGATACCGATACCGATGCTCTTACCGATACTGATACCGACACTCTTACCGATACCCATACCGATACCCATGCCGATACCCATACCGATACCCATACCGATACCCATACCTATACCCATACCGATACCCATACCGATACCCATACCGATACTGATACCGATACTCTTACCGATACCGATACCGATACCGATACTCTAACCGATACTGATACCGATACACTTACCGTTACCGTTACCGATACTGATACCGATACCGATACCCATACCGATACCCATAGAGATACCCATACCGATACCCATACCGATACCCATGCCGATACCCACACCGATACCGATACCGATACCGATACAGATCCTCACACCGACACTCTTACCGATACCCATACCGATACCCATACCGATACTCATACCGATACCCATTCCGACACCCATACCGATACCGATACCGATACCGATACTCTTACCGATACCGATACTGATACCGATACTCATACCGATACCCATACCGATACCCATACCGATACCCATACCGATACCCATACCGATACCCATACCGATACCCATACCGATGCCCATACCGATACCCATACCGATACCCATACCTATACCCATATCGATACCCATACCGATACCCATACCGATACTGATACCGATACTCTTACCGATACCGATACCGATACCGATACTCTTACCGATACTGATACCGATACCCTTACCGTTACCGATACCGATACTGATACCGATACCGATACCCATACCGATACCCATAGAGATACCCATACCGATACCCATACCGATACACATGCCGATACCCATACCGATACCCATACCGATACCCATAGAGATACCCATACCGATACCCATACCGATACACATGCCGATACCCATACCGATACCCATACCGATACCCATACCGATACCCATACCGATACCCATACTGATACCGATACCGATACCCATACCGATACCCATAGAGATACCTATACCGATACCCATACCGATACCCATACCGATACCCATAACGATACCCATACCGATACCCATACCGATACCGATACCGATACCGATACCGATACTCTTACCGATACCGATACTGATACCGATACTCATACCGATACCCATACCGATACCCACACCGATACCCATACCGAAACCCATACCGATACCCATACCGATACCCATACCGATACCCATACCGATACCCATACCGATACCCATACCGATACCCATACCGATGCCCACACCGATACCCATACCGAAACCCATACCGATACCCATACCGATACCCATACCGATACCCATACCGATACCCATACCGATACCCATAACGATACCCATACCGATACCCATACCGATACCGATACCGATACCGATACTCTTACCGATACCGATACTGATACCGATACTCATACCGATACCCATACCGATACCCACACCGATACCCATACCGAAACCCATACCGATACCCATACCGATACCCATACCGATACCCATACCGATACCCATACCGATACCCATACCGATGCCCATACCGATACCCATACCGATACCCATACCGATACCCATACCTATACCCATACCGATACCCATACCGATACCCATACCGATACTGATACCGATACTCTTACCGATACCGATACCGATACCGATACTCTTACCGATACTGATGCCGATACCCTTACCGTTACCCATACCGATACCCATACCGATACCGATACCGATACTCTTACCGATACCGATACTGATACCGATACTCATACCGATACCCATACCGATACCCATACCGATACCCATACCGATACCCATACCGATACCCATACCGATACCGATACCGATACTCTTACCGATACCGATACTGATACCGATACTCATACCGATACCCACACCGATACCGATACCGATACCGATACAGATCCTCACACCGACACTCTTACCGATACCCATACCGATACCCATACCGATACCCATACCGATACCCATACCGATACCCATACCGAAACCCATACCGATACCCATACCGATACCCATACCGATACCCATACCGATACCCATACCGATACCCATACCGATACCCATACCGATACCCATACCGATACCCATACCGATACCCATACCGATACCCATACCGATACCCATACCTATACCCATACCGATACCCATACCGATAGTCATACCGATACTGATACCGATACTCTTACCGATACCGATACGGATACCGATACTCTTACCGATACTGATACCGATACCCTTACCGTTACCGATACCGATTACCCATACCGATACCCATAGAGATACCCATACCGATAACCATGCCGATACCCATACCGATACCGATACCGATACCGATACCGATACCGATACTCTTACCGATACCGATACTGATACCGATACTCATACCGATACCCATACCGATACCCATACCGATACCCATACCGATACCCATACCGATACCCATACCGATACCCATACCGATACCCATACCGATACCCATACCGATACCGATACCGATACCGATACTCTTACCGATACCGATACTGATACCGATACTCATACCGATACCCATACCGATACCCATACCGATACCCATACCGAAACCCATACCGATACCCATACCGATACCCATACCGATACCCATACCGATACCCATACCGATACCCATACCGATACCCATACCGATACCGATACCGATACCGATACTCTTACCGATACCGATACTGATACCGATACTCATACCGATACCCATACCGATACCCATACCGATACCCATACCGAAACCCATACCGATACCCATACCGATACCCATACCGATACCCATACCGATACCCATACCGATACCCATACCGTTACCCAAACAGATACCCATACCTATACCCATACCGATACCCATACCGATACCCATACCGATACCGATACCGATGCTCTTACCGATACTGATACCGACACTCTTACCGATACCCATACCGATACCCATGCCGATACCCATACCGATACCCATACCGATACCCATACCTATACCCATACCGATACCCATACCGATACCCATACCGATACTGATACCGATACTCTTACCGATACCGATACCGATACCGATACTCTAACCGATACTGATACCGATACCCTTACCGTTACCGTTACCGATACTGATACCGATACCGATACCCATACCGATACCCACACCGATACCGATACCGATACCGATACAGATCCTCACACCGACACTCTTACCGATACCCATACCGATACCCATACCGATACTCATACCGATACCCATTCCGACACCCATACCGATACCGATACCGATACCGATACTTTTACCGATACCGATACTGATACCGATACTCATACCGATACCCATACCGATACCCATACCGATACCCATACCGATACCCATACCGATACCCATACCGATACCCATACCGATGCCCATACCGATACCCATACCGATACCCATACCTATACCCATATCGATACCCATACCGATACCCATACCGATACTGATACCGATACACTTATCGATACCGATACCGATACCGATACTCTTACCGATACTGATACCGATACCCTTACCGTTACCAATACCGATACTGATACCGATACCGATACCCATACCGATACCCATAGAGATACCCATACCGATACCCATACCGATACACATGCCGATACCCATACCGATACCCATACCGATACCCATACCGATACCCATACCGATACCCATACTGATACCGATACCGATACCCATACCGATACCCATAGAGATACCTATACCGATACCCATACCGATACCCATACCGATACCCATAACGATACCCATACCGATACCCATACCGATACCGATACCGATACCGATACCGATACTCTTACCGATACCGATACTGATACCGATACTCATACCGATACCCATACCGATACCCACACCGATACCCATACCGAAACCCATACCGATACCCATACCGATACCCATACCGATACCCATACCGATACCCATACCGATACCCATACCGATACCCATACCGATGCCCATACCGATACCCATACCGATACCCATACCGATACCCATACCTATACCCATACCGATACCCATACCGATACCGATACCGATACTCTTACCGATACCGATACTGATACCGATACTCATACCGATGCCCATACCGATACCCATACCGATACCCATACCGATACTGATACCGATACTCTTACCGATACCGATACCGATACCGATATTCTAACCGATACTGATACCGATACCCTTACCGTTACCGTTACCGATACTGATACCGATACCGATACCCATACCGACACCCATAGAGATACCCATACCGATACCCATACCGATACCCATGCCGATACCCACACCGATACCGATACCGATACCGATACAGATCCTCACACCGACAATCTTACCGATACCCATACCGATACCCATACCGATACTCATACCGATACCCATTCCGACACCCATACCGATACCCATACCGATACCGATACCGATACCGATACTCTTACCGATACCGATACTGATACCGATACTCATACCGATACCCATACCGATACCCATACCGATACCCATACCGATACCCATACCGATACTGATACCGATACTCTTACCGATACCGATACCGATACCGATACTCTAACCGATACTGATACCGATACCCTTACCGTTACCGTTACCGATACTGATACCGATACCGATACCCATACCGATACCCATAGAGATACCCATACCGATACCCATACCGATACCCATACCGATACCCATACCGATACCGATACCGATACCCATACCGATACCCATAGAGATACCTATACCGATACCCATACCGATACCCATACCGATACCCATAACGATACCCATACCGATACCCATACCGATACCCATACCGATACCCATACCGATACCCATACCGATGCCCACACCGATACCCATACCGAAACCCATACCGATACCCATACCGATACCCATACCGATACCCATACCTATACCCATACCGATACTGATACCGATACTCTTACCGATACCGATACCGATACCGATACTCTTACCGATACTGATACCGATACCCTTACCGTTACCGATACCGATACTGATACCGATACCGATACCCATACCGATACCCATAGAGATACCCATACCGATACCCATACCGATACCCATACCGATACCCATACCGATACCGATACCGATACCCATACCGATACCCATACCGATACCCATACCGATGCCCACACCGATACCCATACCGAAACCCATACCGATACCCATACCGATACCCATACCGATACCCATACCGATACCCATACCGATACCCATACCGATACCCATACCGATACCCATACCGATACCCATACCGATACCCATACCGATACCCATACCGATACCCATACCGATACCCATACCGATACTGATACCGATACTCTTACCGATACCGATACCGATACCGATACCCATACCGATACCCATAGAGATACCCATACCGATACCCATACCGATACACATGCCGATACCCATACCGATACCCATACCGATACCCATACCGATACCCATACCGATACCCATACCGATACCCATACCGATACCCATACCGATACCCATACCGATACCCATACCTATACCCATATCGATACCCATACCGATACCCATACCGATACTGATACCGATACTCTTACCGATACCGATACCGATACCGATACTCTTACCGATACTGATACCGATACCCTTACCGTTACCGATACCGATACTGATACCGATACTCATACCGATACCCATACCGATACCCATACCGATACCCATACCGATACCCACACCGATACCCATACCGATACTCATACCGATACCCATACCGATACCCACACCGATACCCATACCGAAACCCATACCGATACCCATACCGATACCCATACCGATACCCATAGAGATACCTATACCGATACCCATACCGATACCCATACCGATACCCATACCGATACCCATACCGATACCCATACCGATACCCATACCGATACCCTTACCGTTACCGATACCGATACTGATACCGATACCGATACCCATACCGATACCCATAGAGATACCCATACCTATACCCATACCGATACCCATACCGATACCCATACCGATACCCATACCGATACCCATACCGATACCCATACCGATACCCATACCGATACCGATACCGATACCCATACCGATACCCATAGAGATACCCATACCGATACCCATACCGATACCCATGCCGATACCCACACCGATACCGATACCGATACCGATACAGATCCTCACACCGACACTCTTACCGATACCCATACCGATACCCATACCGATACTCATACCGATACCCATTCCGACACCCATACCGATACCGATACCGATACCGATACTCTTACCGATACCGATACTGATACCGATACTCATACCGATAACCCATACCGATACCCATACCGATACCCATACCGATACCCATACCGATACCCATACCGATACCCATACCGATACCCATACCGATACCCATACCGATACCCATACCTATACCCATATCGATACCCATACCGATACCCATACCGATACTGATACCGATACTCTTACCGATACCGATACCGATACCGATACTCTTACCGATACTGATACCGATACCCTTACCGTTACCGATACCGATACTGATACCGATACCGATACCCATACCGATACCCATAGAGATACCCATACCTATACCCATACCGATACACATGCCGATACCCATACCGATACCCATACCGATACCCATACCGATACCCATACCGATACCCATACCGATACCCATACTGATACCGATACCGATACCCATACCGATACCCATAGAGATACCTATACCGATACCCATACCGATACCCATACCGATACCCATAACGATACCCATACCGATACCCATACCGATACCGATACCGACACCGATACCGATACTCTTACCGATACCGATACTGATACCGATACTCATACCGATACCCATACCGATACCCACACCGATACCCATACCGAAACCCATACCGATACCCATACCGATACCCATACCGATACCCATACCGATACCCATACCGATACCCATACCGATACCCATACCGATGCCCACACCGATACCCATACCGAAACCCATACCGATACCCATACCGATACCCATACCGATACCCATACCGATACCCATACCGATACCCATACCGATACCCATACCGATACCCATACCGATACCCATACCGATACCCATACCGATGCCCACACCGATACCCATACCGAAACCCATACCGATACCCATACCGATACCCATACCGATACCCATACCGATACCCATACCGATACCCATACCGATACCCATACCGATACCCATACCGATACCCATACCGATACCCATACCGATACCCATACCGATACCCATACCGATACCCATACCTATACCCATACCGATACTGATACCGATACTCTTACCGATACCGATACCGATACCGATACTCTTACCGATACTGATACCGATACCCTTACCGTTACCGATACCGATACTGATACCGATACCGATACCCATACCGATACCCATAGAGATACCCATACCGATACCCATACCGATACACATGCCGATACCCATACCGATACCCATACAGATACCCATACCGATACCCATACCGATACCCATACTGATACCGATACCGATACCCATACCGATACCCATACCGATACCCATACCGATACCCATACCGATACCCATACCGATACCCATACCGATACCCATACCGATACCCATACCGATACCCATACCGATGCCCACACCGATACCCATACCGAAACCCATACCGATACCCATACCGATACCCATACCGATACCCATACCGATACCCATACCGATACCCATACCGATACCCATACCGATACCCATACCGATACCCATACCGATACCCATACCGATGCTCACACAGATACCCATACCGAAACCCATACCGATACCCATACCGATACCCATACCGATACCCATACCGATACCCATACCGATACCCATACCGATACCCATACCGATACCCATACCGATACCCATACCGATACCCATACCGATACCCATACCGATGCCCATACCGATACCCATACCGATACCCATACCGATACCCATACCTATACCCATACCGATACCCATACCGATACCCATACCGATACTGATACCGATACTCTTACCGATACCGATACCGATACCGATACTCTTACCGATACTGATGCCGATACCCTTACCGTTACCCATACCGATACCCATACCGATACCCATACCGATACCCATACCGATACCCATACCGATACCCATACCGATACCCATACCGATGCCCACACCGATACCCATACCGAAACCCATACCGATACCCATACCGATGCCCACACCGATACCCATACCGAAACCCATACCGATACCCATACCGATACCCATACCGATACCCATACCTATACCCATACCGATACCCATACCGATACCCATACCGATACCCATACCGATACCCATACCGATACCCATACCGATACCGATACCGATACCGATACTCTTACCGATACCGATACTGATACCGATACTCATACCGATACCCATACCGATACCCATACCGATACCCATACCGAAACCCATACCGATACCCATACCGATACCCATACCGATACCCATACCGATACCCATACCGTTACCCAAACAGATACCCGTACCTATACCCATACCGATACCCATACCGATACCCATACCGATACCGATACCGATGCTCTTACCGATACTGATACCGACACTCTTACCGATACCCATACCGATACCCATGCCGATACCCATACCGATACCCATACCGATACCCATACCTATACCCATACCGATACCCATACCGATACCCATACCGATACTGATACCGATACTCTTACCGATACCGATACCGATACCGATACTCTAACCGATACTGATACCGATACCCTTACCGTTACCGTTACCGATACTGATACCGATACCGATACCCATACCGATACCCACACCGATACCGATACCGATACCGATACAGATCCTCACACCGACACTCTTACCGATACCCATACCGATACCCATACCGATACTCATACCGATACCCATTCCGACACCCATACCGATACCGATACCGATACCGATACTCTTACCGATACCGATACTGATACCGATACTCATACCGATACCCATACCGATACCCATACCGATACCCATACCGATACCCATACCGATACCCATACCGATACCCATACCGATGCCCATACCGATACCCATACCGATACCCATACCTATACCCATATCGATACCCATACCGATACCCATACCGATACTGATACCGATACACTTACCGATACCGATACCGATACCGATACTCTTACCGATACTGATACCGATACCCTTACCGTTACCGATACCGATACTGATACCGATACCGATACCCATACCGATACCCATAGAGATACCCATACCGATACCCATACCGATACACATGCCGATACCCATACCGATACCCATACCGATACCCATACCGATACCCATACCGATACCCATACTGATACCGATACCGATACCCATACCGATACCCATAGAGATACCTATACCGATACCCATACCGATACCCATACCGATACCCATAACGATACCCATACCGATACCCATACCGATACCGATACCGATACCGATACCGATACTCTTACCGATACCGATACTGATACCGATACTCATACCGATACCCATACCGATACCCACACCGATACCCATACCGAAACCCATACCGATACCCATACCGATACCCATACCGATACCCATACCGATACCCATACCGATACCCATACCGATACCCATACCGATGCCCATACCGATACCCATACCGATACCCATACCGATACCCATACCTATACCCATACCGATACCCATACCGATACCGATACCGATACTCTTACCGATACCGATACTGATACCGATACTCATACCGATGCCCATACCGATACCCATACCGATACCCATACCGATACTGATACCGATACTCTTACCGATACCGATACCGATACCGATATTCTAACCGATACTGATACCGATACCCTTACCGTTACCGTTACCGATACTGATACCGATACCGATACCCATACCGACACCCATAGAGATACCCATACCGATACCCATACCGATACCCATGCCGATACCCACACCGATACCGATACCGATACCGATACAGATCCTCACACCGACAATCTTACCGATACCCATACCGATACCCATACCGATACTCATACCGATACCCATTCCGACACCCATACCGATACCCATACCGATACCGATACCGATACCGATACAGATCCTCACACCGACACTCTTACCGATACCCATACCGATACCCATACCGATACTCATACCGATACCCATTCCGACACCCATACCGATACCGATACCGATACCGATACTCTTACCGATACCGATACTGATACCGATACCCATACCGTTACCCAAACAGATACCCATACCTATACCCATACCGATACCCATACCGATACCCATACCGATACCGATACCGATGCTCTTACCGATACTGATACCGACACTCTTACCGATACCCATACCGATACCCATGCCGATACCCATACCGATACCCATACCGATACCCATACCTATACCCATACCGATACCCATACCGATACCCATACCGATACTGATACCGATACTCTTACCGATACCGATACCGATACCGATACTCTAACCGATACTGATACCGATACACTTACCGTTACCGTTACCGATACTGATACCGATACCGATACCCATACCGATACCCATAGAGATACCCATACCGATACCCATTCCGATACCCATGCCGATACCCACACCGATACCGATACCGATACCGATACAGATCCTCACACCGACACTCTTACCGATACCCATACCGATACCCATACCGATACTCATACCGATACCCATTCCGACACCCATACCGATACCGATACCGATACCGATACTCTTACCGATACCGATACTGATACCGATACTCATACCGATACCCATACCGATACCCATACCGATACCCATACCGATACCCATACCGATACCCATACCGATACCCATACCGATACCCATACCGATACCCATACCGATACCCATACCTATACCCATATCGATACCCATACCGATACCCATACCGATACTGATACCGATACTCTTACCGATACCGATACCGATACCGATACTCTTACCGATACTGATACCGATACCCTTACCGTTACCGATACCGATACTGATACCGATACCGATACCCATACCGATACCCATAGAGATACCCATACCGATACCCATACCGATACACATGCCGATACCCATACCGATACCCATACCGATACCCATAGAGATACCCATACCGATACCCATACCGATACACATGCCGATACCCATACCGATACCCATACCGATACCCATACCGATACCCATACCGATACCCATACTGATACCGATACCGATACCCATACCGATACCCATAGAGATACCTATACCGATACCCATACCGATACCCATACCGATACCCATAACGATACCCATACCGATACCCATACCGATACCGATACCGATACCGATACCGATACTCTTACCGATACCGATACTGATACCGATACTCATACCGATACCCATACCGATACCCACACTGATACCCATACCGAAACCCATACCGATACCCATACCGATACCCATACCGATACCCATACCGATACCCATACCGATACCCATACCGATACCCATACCGATGCCCACACCGATACCCATACCGAAACCCATACCGATACCCATACCGATACCCATACCGATACCCATACCGATACCCATACCGATACCCATAACGATACCCATACCGATACCCATACCGATACCGATACCGATACCGATACTCTTACCGATACCGATACTGATACCGATACTCATACCGATACCCATACCGATACCCACACCGATACCCATACCGAAACCCATACCGATACCCATACCGATACCCATACCGATACCCATACCGATACCCATACCGATACCCATACCGATGCCCATACCGATACCCATACCGATACCCATACCGATACCCATACCTATACCCATACCGATACCCATACCGATACCCATACCGATACTGATACCGATACTCTTACCGATACCGATACCGATACCGATACTCTTACCGATACTGATGCCGATACCCTTACCGTTACCCATACCGATACCCATACCGATACCGATACCGATACTCTTACCGATACCGATACTGATACCGATACTCATACCGATACCCATACCGATACCCATACCGATACCCATACCGATACCCATACCGATACCCATACCGATACCGATACCGATACTCTTACCGATACCGATACTGATACCGATACTCATACCGATACCCACACCGATACCGATACCGATACCGATACAGATCCTCACACCGACACTCTTACCGATACCCATACCGATACCCATACCGATACCCATACCGATACCCATACCGATACCCATACCGATACCCATACCGAAACCCATACCGATACCCATACCGATACCCATACCGATACCCATACCGATACCCATACCGATACCCATACCGATACCCATACCGATACCCATACCGATACCCATACCGATACCCATACCGATACCCATACCTATACCCATACCGATACCCATACCGATAGTCATACCGATACTGATACCGATACTCTTACCGATACCGATACGGATACCGATACTCTTACCGATACTGATACCGATACCCTTACCGTTACCGATACCGATTACCCATACCGATACCCATAGAGATACCCATACCGATAACCATGCCGATACCCATACCGATACCGATACCGATACCGATACCGATACCGATACTCTTACCGATACCGATACTGATACCGATACTCATACCGATACCCATACCGATACCCATACCGATACCCATACCGATACCCATACCGATACCCATACCGATACCCATACCGATACCCATACCGATACCCATACCGATACCGATACCGATACCGATACTCTTACCGATACCGATACTGATACCGATACTCATACCGATACCCATACCGATACCCATACCGATACCCATACCGAAACCCATACCGATACCCATACCGATACCCATACCGATACCCATACCGATACCCATACCGATACCCATACCGATACCCATACCGATACCGATACCGATACCGATACCGATACTCTTACCGATACCGATACTGATACCGATACTCATACCGATACCCATACCGATACCCATACCGATACCCATACCGAAACCCATACCGATACCCATACCGATACCCATACCGATACCCATACCGATACCCATACCGTTACCCAAACAGATACCCATACCTATACCCATACCGATACCCATACCGATACCCATACCGATACCGATACCGATGCTCTTACCGATACTGATACCGACACTCTTACCGATACCCATACCGATACCCATGCCGATACCCATACCGATACCCATACCGATACCCATACCTATACCCATACCGATACCCATACCGATACCCATACCGATACTGATACCGATACTCTTACCGATACCGATACCGATACCGATACTCTAACCGATACTGATACCGATACCCTTACCGTTACCGTTACCGATACTGATACCGATACCGATACCCATACCGATACCCACACCGATACCGATACCGATACCGATACAGATCCTCACACCGACACTCTTACCGATACCCATACCGATACCCATACCGATACTCATACCGATACCCATTCCGACACCCATACCGATACCGATACCGATACCGATACTCTTACCGATACCGATACTGATACCGATACTCATACCGATACCCATACCGATACCCATACCGATACCCATACCGATACCCATACCGATACCCATACCGATACCCATACTGATGCCCATACCGATACCCATACCGATACCCATACCTATACCCATATCGATACCCATACCGATACCCATACCGATACTGATACCGATACACTTATCGATACCGATACCGATACCGATACTCTTACCGATACTGATACCGATACCCTTACCGTTACCGATACCGATACTGATACCGATACCGATACCCATACCGATACCCATAGAGATACCCATACCGATACCCATACCGATACACATGCCGATACCCATACCGATACCCATACCGATACCCATACCGATACCCATACCGATACCCATACTGATACCGATACCGATACCCATACCGATACCCATAGAGATACCTATACCGATACCCATACCGATACCCATACCGATACCCATAACGATACCCATACCGATACCCATACCGATACCGATACCGATACCGATACCGATACTCTTACCGATACCGATACTGATACCGATACTCATACCGATACCCATACCGATACCCACACCGATACCCATACCGAAACCCATACCGATACCCATACCGATACCCATACCGATACCCATACCGATACCCATACCGATACCCATACCGATACCCATACCGATGCCCATACCGATACCCATACCGATACCCATACCGATACCCATACCTATACCCATACCGATACCCATACCGATACCGATACCGATACTCTTACCGATACCGATACTGATACCGATACTCATACCGATGCCCATACCGATACCCATACCGATACCCATACCGATACTGATACCGATACTCTTACCGATACCGATACCGATACCGATATTCTAACCGATACTGATACCGATACCCTTACCGTTACCGTTACCGATACTGATACCGATACCGATACCCATACCGACACCCATAGAGATACCCATACCGATACCCATACCGATACCCATGCCGATACCCACACCGATACCGATACCGATACCGATACAGATCCTCACACCGACAATCTTACCGATACCCATACCGATACCCATACCGATACTCATACCGATACCCATTCCGACACCCATACCGATACCCATACCGATACCGATACCGATACCGATACTCTTACCGATACCGATACTGATACCGATACTCATACCGATACCCATACCGATACCCATACCGATACCCATACCGATACCCATACCGATACTGATACCGATACTCTTACCGATACCGATACCGATACCGATACTCTAACCGATACTGATACCGATACCCTTACCGTTACCGTTACCGATACTGATACCGATACCGATACCCATACCGATACCCATAGAGATACCCATACCGATACCCATACCGATACCCATACCGATACCCATACTGATACCGATACCGATACCCATACCGATACCCATAGAGATACCTATACCGATACCCATACCGATACCCATACCGATACCCATACCGATACCCATACCGATACCCATACCGATACCCATACCGATACCCATACCGATACCCATACCGATACCCACACCGATACCCATACCGAAACCCATACCGATACCCATACCGATACCCATACCGATACCCATACCTATACCCATACCGATACTGATACCGATACTCTTACCGATACCGATACCGATACCGATACTCTTACCGATACTGATACCGATACCCTTACCGTTACCAATACCGATACTGATACCGATACCGATACCCATACCGATACCCATAGAGATACCCATACCGATACCCATACCGATACCCATGCCGATACCCATACTGATACCGATACCGATACCCATACCGATACCCATACCGATACCCATACCGATGCCCACACCGATACCCATACCGAAACCCATACCGATACCCATACCGATACCCATACCGATACCCATACCGATACCCATACCGATACCCATACCGATACCCATACCGATACCCATACCGATACCCATACCGATACCCATACCGATACCCATACCGATACCCATACCTATACCCATACCGATACTGATACCGATACTCTTACCGATACCGATACCGATACCGATACTCTTACCGATACTGATACCGATACCCTTACCGTTACCGATACCGATACTGATACCGATACCGATACCCATACCGATACCCATAGAGATACCCATACCTATACCCATACCGATACACATGCCGATACCCATACCGATACCCATACCGATACCCATACCGATACCCATACCGATACCCATACCGATACCGATACCGATACCCATACCGATACCCATAGAGATACCCATACCGATACCCATACCGATACCCATGCCGATACCCACACCGATACCGATACCGATACCGATACAGATCCTCACACCGACACTCTTACCGATACCCATACCGATACCCATACCGATACTCATACCGATACCCATTCCGACACCCATACCGATACCGATACCGATACCGATACTCTTACCGATACCGATACTGATACCGATACCCTTACCGTTACCGATACCGATACTGATACCGATACCGATACCCATACCGATACCCATAGAGATACCCATACCTATACCCATACCGATACACATGCCGATACCCATACCGATACCCATACCGATACCCATACCGATACCCATACCGATACCCATACCGATACCCATACTGATACCGATACCGATACCCATACCGATACCCATAGAGATACCTATACCGATACCCATACCGATACCCATACCGATACCCATAACGATACCCATACCGATACCCATACCGATACCGATACCGATACCGATACCGATACTCTTACCGATACCGATACTGATACCGATACTCATACCGATACCCATACCGATACCCACACCGATACCCATACCGAAACCCATACCGATACCCATACCGATACCCATACCGATACCCATACCGATACCCATACCGATACCCATACCGATACCCATACCGATGCCCACACCGATACCCATACCGAAACCCATACCGATACCCATACCGATACCCATACCGATGCCCACACCGATACCCATACCGAAACCCATACCGATACCCATACCGATACCCATACCGATACCCATACCGATACCCATACCGATACCCATACCGATACCCATACCGATACCCATACCGATACCCATACCGATACCCATACCGATACCCATACCGATACCCATACCGATACCCATACCTATACCCATACCGATACTGATACCGATACTCTTACCGATACCGATACCGATACCGATACTCTTACCGATACTGATACCGATACCCTTACCGTTACCGATACCGATACTGATACCGATACCGATACCCATACCGATACCCATAGAGATACCCATACCGATACCCATACCGATACACATGCCGATACCCATACCGATACCCATACCGATACCCATACCGATACCCATACCGATACCCATACTGATACCGATACCGATACCCATACCGATACCCATACCGATACCCATACCGATACCCATAACGATACCCATACCGATACCCATACCGATACCCATACCGATACCCATACCGATACCCATACCGATACCCATACCGATGCCCACACCGATACCCATACCGAAACCCATACCGATACCCATACCGATACCCATACCGATACCCATACCGATACCCATACCGATACCCATACCGATACCCATACCGATACCCATACCGATACCCATACCGATACCCATACCGATGCTCACACAGATACCCATACCGAAACCCATACCGATACCCATACCGATACCCATACCGATACCCATACCGATACCCATACCGATACCCATACCGATACCCATACCGATACCCATACCGATACCCATACCGATACCCATACCGATACCCATACCGATACCCATACCGATGCCCATACCGATACCCATACCGATACCCATACCGATACCCATACCTATACCCATACCGATACCCATACCGATACCCATACCGATACTGATACCGATACTCTTACCGATACCGATACCGATACCGATACTCTTACCGATACTGATGCCGATACCCTTACCGTTACCCATACCGATACCCATACCGATACCCATACCGATACCCATACCGATACCCATACCGATACCCATACCGATACCCATACCGATACCCATACCGATACCCATACCGAAACCCATACCGATACCCATACCGATGCCCACACCGATACCCATACCGAAACCCATACCGATACCCATACCGATACCCATACCGATACCCATACCGATACCCATACCGATACCCATACCGATACCCATACCGATACCCATACCGATACCCATACCGATACCCATACCGATGCCCACACCGATACCCATACCGAAACCCATACCGATACCCATACCGATACCCATACCGATACCCATACCGATGCCCATACCGATACCCATACCGATACCCATACCGATACCCATACCTATACCCATACCGATACCCATACCGATACCCATACCGATACTGATACCGATACTCTTACCGATACCGATACCGATACCGATACTCTTACCGATACTGATGCCGATACCCTTACCGTTACCCATACCGATACCCATACCGATACCCATACCGATACCCATACCTATACCCATACCGATACTGATACCGATACTCTTACCGATACCGATACCGATACCGATACCCTTACCGTTACCGATACCGATACTGATACCGATACCGATACCCATACCGATACCCATAGAGATACCCATACCGATACCCATACCGATACACATGCCGATACCCATAACGATACCCATACCGATACCCATACCGATACCGATACCGATACCGATACCGATACTCTTACCGATACCGATACTGATACCGATACTCATACCGATACCCATACCGATACCCACACCGATACCCATACCGAAACCCATACCGATACCCATACCGATACCCATACCGATACCCATACCGATACCCATACCGATACCCATACCGATACCCATACCGATGCCCACACCGATACCCATACCGAAACCCATACCGATACCCATACCGATACCCATACCGATACCCATACCGATACCCATACCGATACCCATACCGATACCCATACCGATACCCATACCGATACCCATACCGATACCCATACCGATACCCATACCGATGCCCACACCGATACCCATACCTAAACCCATACCGATACCCATACCGATACCCATACCGATACCCATACCGATACCCATACCGATACCCATACCGATACCCATACCGATACCCATACCGATACCCATACCGATACCCATACCGATACCCATACCGATACCCATACCGATGCCCATACCGATACCCATACCGATACCCATACCGATACCCATACCTATACCCATACCGATACCCATACCGATACCCATACCGATACTGATACCGATACTCTTACCGATACCGATACCGATACCGATACTCTTACCGATACTGATGCCGATACCCTTACCGTTACCCATACCGATACCCATACCGATACCGATACCGATACTCTTACCGATACCGATACTGATACCGATACTCATACCGATACCCATACCGATACCCATACCGATACCCATACCGATACCCATACCGATACCGATACCGATACTCTTACCGATACCGATACTGATACCGATACTCATACCGATACCCACACCGATACCGATACCGATACCGATACAGATCCTCACACCGACACTCTTACCGATACCCATACCGATACCCATACCGATACCCATACCGATACCCATACCGATACCCATACCGTTACCCATACCGATACCCATACCGATACCCATACCGATACCCATACCGATACCCATACCGATACCCATACCGATACCGATACCGATACTCTTACCGATACCGATACTGATACCGATACTCATACCGATACCCATACCGATACCCATACCGATACCCCGACCGATACCCATACCGATACCGATACCGATACTCTTACCGATACTGATACCGATACCCTTACCGTTACCGATACCGATACTGATACCGATACCGATACCCATACCGATACCCATAGAGATACCCATACCGATACCCATACCGATACCCATACCGATACCCATACCGATACCCATACCGATACCCATACCGATAACGATACCGATACCGATACTCTTACCGATACCGATACTGATACCGATACTCATACCGATACCCATACCGATACCCATACCGATACCCATACCGATACCCATACCGATACCCATACCGATACCCATACCGATACCCATACCGATACCCATACCGATACCCATACCGATGCCCATACCGATACCCATACCGATACCCATACCTATACCCATATCGATACCCATACCGATACCCATACCGATACTGATACCGATACTCTTACCGATACCGATACCGATACCGATACTCTTACCGATACTGATACCGATACCCTTACCGTTACCGTTACCGATACTGATACCGATACCGATACCCATACCGATCCCCATAGAGATACCCATACCGATACCCATACCGATACCCATGCCGATACCCACACCGATACCGATACCGATACCGATACAGATCCTCACACCGACACTCTTACCGATACCCATACCGATACCCATACCGATACTCATACCGATACCCATTCCGACACCCATACCGATACCGATACCGATACCGATACTCTTACCGATACCGATACTGATACCGATACTCATACCGATACCCATACCGATACCCATACCGATACCCATACCTATACCCATACCGATACCCATACCGATACCCATTCCGACACCCATACCGATACCGATACCGATACCGATACTCTTACCGATACCGATACTGATACCGATACTCATACCGATACCCATACCGATACCCACACCGATACCCATACCGAAACCCATACCGATACCCATACCGATACCCATACCGATACCCATACCGATACTCATACCGATACCCATACCGATACCCACACCGATACCCATACCGAAACCCATACCGATACCCATACCGATACCCATACCGATACCCATACCGATACCCATACCGATGCCCATACCGATACCCATACCGATACCCATACCGATACCCATACCTATACCCATACCGATACCCATACCGATACCCATACAGATACCCATACCGATACCCATACCGATACACATGCCGATACCCATACCGATACCCATACCGATACCCATACCGATACCCATACCGATACCCATACTGATACCGATCCCGATACCCATACCGATACCCATAGAGATACCCATACCGATACCCATACCGATACCCATACCGATACCCATACCGATACCCATACCGATACCCATACCGATACCCATACCGATACCGATACCGATACCGATACCGATACTCTTACCGATACCGATACTGATACCGATACTCATACCGATACCCATACCGATACCCACACCGATACCCATACCGAAACCCATACCGATACCCATACCGATACCCATACCGATACCCATACCGATACCCATACCGATACCCATACCGATGCCCATACCGATACCCATACCGATACCCATACCGATACCCATACCGATGCCCATACCGATACCCATACCGATACCCATACCGATACCCATACCTATACCCATACCGATACCCATACTGATACCGATCCCGATACCCATACCGATACCCATAGAGATACCCATACCGATACCCATACCGATACCCATACCGATACCCATAACGATACCCATACCGATACCCATACCGATACCGATACCGATACCGATACCGATACTCTAACCGATACTGATACCGATACCCTTACCGTTACCGTTACCGATACTGATACCGATACCGATACCCATACCGATACCCATAGAGATACCCATACCGATACCCATACCGATACCCATGCCGATACCCACACCGATACCGATACCGATACCGATACAGATCCTCACACCGACACTCTTACCGATACCCATACCGATACCCATACCGATGCCCATACCGATACCCATACCGATACCCATACCGATACCCATACCTATACCCATACCGAAACCCATACCGATACCCATACCGATACCCATACCGATACCCATACCGATACCCATACCGATACCCATACCGATACCCATAACGATACCCATACCGATACCCATACCGATACCGATACCGATACCGATACCGATACTCTTACCGATACCGATACTGATACCGATACTCATACCGATACCCATACCGATACCCACACCGATACCCATACCGATACCCATACTGATACCGATACCGATACCCATACCGATACCCATAGAGATACCTATACCGATACCCATACCGATACCCATACCGATACCCATAACGATACCCATACCGATACCCATACCGATACCGATACCGATACCGATACCGATACTCTTACCGATACCGATACTGATACCGATACTCATACCGATACCCATACCGATACCCACACCGATACCCATACCGAAATCCATACCGATACCCATACCGATACCCATACCGATACCCATACCGATACCCATACCGATACCCATACCGATACCCATACCTATACCCATACCGTTACCCAAACAGATACCCATACCTATACCCATACCGATACCCATACCGATACCGATACCGATGCTCTTACCGATACTGATACCGATACCCATACCGATACCCATACCGATACCCATACCTATACCCATACCGATACCCATACTGATACCGATCCCGATACCCATACCGATACCCATAGAGATACCCATACCGATACCCATACCGATACCCATACCGATACCCATACCGATACCCATACCGATACCCATACCGATACCCATACCGATACCCATACCGATACCCATACCGATACCCATACCGATACCGATACCGATACCGATACCGATACTCTAACCGATACTGATACCGATACCCTTACCGTTACCGTTACCGATACTGATACCGATACCGATACCCATACCGATACCCATAGAGATACCCATACCGATACCCATACCGATACCCATGCCGATACCCACACCGATACCGATACCGATACCGATACAGATCCTCACACCGACACTCTTACCGATACCCATACCGATACCCATACCGATACCCATACCGATGCCCATACCGATACCCATACCGATACCCATACCGATACCCATACCGATGCCCATACCGATACCCATACCGATACCCATACCGATACCCATACCTATACCCATACCGAAACCCATACCGATACCCATACCGATACCCATACCGATACCCATACCGATACCCATACCGATACCCATACCGATACCCATAACGATACCCATACCGATACCCATACCGATACCGATACCGATACCGATACCGATACTCTAACCGATACTGATACCGATACCCTTACCGTTACCGTTACCGATACTGATACCGATACCGATACCCATACCGATACCCATAGAGATACCCATACCGATACCCATACCGATACCCATGCCGATACCCACACCGATACCGATACCGATACCGATACAGATCCTCACACCGACACTCTTACCGATACCCATACCGATACCCATACCGATACCCATACCGATGCCCATACCGATACCCATACCGATACCCATACCGATACCCATACCTATACCCATACCGAAACCCATACCGATACCCATACCGATACCCATACCGATACCCATACCGATACCCATACCGATACCCATACCGATACCCATAACGATACCCATACCGATACCCATACCGATACCGATACCGATACCGATACCGATACTCTTACCGATACCGATACCGATACCGATACTCTTACCGATACTGATACCGATACCCTTACCGTTACCGATACCGATACTGATACCGATACCGATACCCATACCGATACCCATACCGATACCCATACCGATACCCATACTGATACCGATACCGATACCCATACCGATACCCATAGAGATACCTATACCGATACCCATACCGATACCCATACCGATACCCATAACGATACCCATACCGATACCCATACCGATACCGATACCGATACCGATACCGATACTCTTACCGATACCGATACTGATACCGATACTCATACCGATACCCATACCGATACCCACACCGATACCCATACCGAAACCCATACCGATACCCATACCGATACCCATACCGATACCCATACCGATACCCATACCGATACCCATACCGATACCCATACCGATACCCACACCGATACCCATACCGAAACCCATATCGATACCCATACCGATACCCATACCGATACCCATACCGATACCCATACCGATACCCATACCGATACCCATACCGATACCCATACCGATACCCATACCGATACCCATACCGATACCCATACCGATACCCATACCGATACCCATACCTATACCCATACCGATACCCATACCGATACTCATACCGATACTGATACCGATACTGATACCGATACTCATACCGATACCCATACCGATACCCATACCGATACCCATACCGATACCCATACCGATACCCATACCGATACCCATACCGTTACCCAAACAGATACCCATACCTATACCCATACCGATACCCATACCGATACCGATACCGATGCTCTTACCGATACTGATACCGACACTCTTACCGATACCCATACCGATACCCATGCCGATACCCATACCGATACCCATACCGATACCCATACCTATACCCATACCGATACCCATACCGATACTGATACCGATACTCTTACCGATACCGATACCGATACCGATATTCTAACCGATACTGATACCGATACCCTTACCGTTACCGTTACCGATACTGATACCGATACCGATACCCATACCGATACCCATAGAGATACCCATACCGATACCCATACCGATACCCATGCCGATACCCACACCGATACCGATACCGATACCGATACAGATCCTCACACCGACAATCTTACCGATACCCATACCGATACCCATACCGATACTCATACCGATACCCATTCCGACACCCATACCGATACCCATACCGATACCGATACCGATACCGATACTCTTACCGATACCGATACTGATACCGATACTCATACCGATACCCATACCGATACCCATACCGATACCCATACCGATACCCATACCGATACTGATACCGATACTCTTACCGATACCGATACCGATACCGATACTCTAACCGATACTGATACCGATACCCTTACCGTTATAGATACCGATACTGATACCGATACCGATACACATACCGATACCCATAGAGATACCCATACCGATACCCATACCGATACCCATACCGATACCCATGCCGATACCCACACCGATACCGATACCGGTACCGATACAGATCCTCACACCGATACTCATACCGATACCCATACCGATACCCATACCGATACCCATACCGATACCCATACCGATACCCATACCGATACCCATACCGATACTGATACCGATACTGATACCGACACTCTTACCGATACCCATACCGATACCCATGCCGATACTGATACCGATACTCTTACCGATACCGATACCGATACCGATACTCTTACCGATACTGATACCGATACCCTTACCGTTACCGATACCGATACTGATACCGATACCGATACCCATACCGATACCCATAGAGATACCCATACCGATACCCATACCGATACCCATGCCGATACCCACACCGATACCGATACCGATACCGATACAGATCCTCACACCGACACTCTTACCGATACCCATACCGATACCCATACCGATACTCATACCGATACCCATTCCGACACCCATACCGATACCGATACCGATACCCATACCGATACCCATACCGATACCCATACCGATGCCCATACCGATACCCATACCGATACCCATACCTATACCCATATCGATACCCATACCGATACCCATACCGATACTGATACCGATACTCTTACCGATACCGATACCGATACCGATACTCTTATCGATACTGATACCGATACCCTTACCGTTATAGATACCGATACTGATACCGATACCGATACCCATACCGATACCCATAGAGATACCCATACCGATACCCATACCGATACACATGCCGATACCCATACCGATACCCATACCGATACCCATACCGATACCCATACCGATACCCATACTGATACCGATACCGATACCCATACCGATACCCATAGAGATACCTATACCGATACCCATACCGATACCCATACCGATACCCATAACGATACCCATACCGATACCCATACCGATACCGATACCGATACCGATACCGACACTCTTACCGATACCCATACCGATACCCATACCGATACTCATACCGATACCCATTCCGACACCCATACCGATACCGATACCGATACCCATACCGATACCCATACCGATACCCATACCGATGCCCATACCGATACCCATACCGATACCCATACCTATACCCATATCGATACCCATACCGATACCCATACCGATACTGATACCGATACTCTTACCGATACCGATACCGATACCGATACTCTTATCGATACTGATACCGATACCCTTACCGTTATAGATACCGATACTGATACCGATACCGATACCCATACCGATACCCATAGAGATACCCATACCGATACCCATACCGATACACATGCCGATACCCATACCGATACCCATACCGATACCCATACCGATACCCATACCGATACCCATACCGATACCGATACCGATACCCATACCGATACCCATACCGATACCCATAACGATACCCATACCGATACCCATACCGATACCGATACCGATACCGATACCGATACTCTTACCGATACCGATACTGATACCGATACTCATACCGATACCCATACCGATACCCACACCGATACCCATACCGAAACCCATACCGATACCCATACCGATACCCATACCGATACCCATACCGATACCCATACCGATACCCATACCGATACCCATACCGATGCCCACACCGATACCCATACCGAAACCCATACCGATACCCATACCGATACCCATACCGATACCCATACCGATACCCATACCGATACCCATAACGATACCCATACCGATACCCATACCGATACCGATACCGATACCGATACTCTTACCGATACCGATACTCTTACCGATACCGATACTGATACCGATACTCATACCGATACCCATACCGATACCCACACCGATACCCATACCGAAACCCATACCGATACCCATACCGATACCCATACCGATACCCATACCGATACCCATACCGATACCCATACCGATGCCCATACCGATACCCATACCGATACCCATACCGATACCCATACCTATACCCATACCGATACCCATACCGATACCCATACCGATACTGATACCGATACTCTTACCGATACCGATACCGATACCGATACTCTTACCGATACTGATGCCGATACCCTTACCGTTACCCATACCGATACCCATACCGATACCGATACCGATACTCTTACCGATACCGATACTGATACCGATACTCATACCGATACCCATACCGATACCCATACCGATACCCATACCGATACCCATACCGATACCCATACCGATACCGATACCGATACTCTTACCGATACCGATACTGATACCGATACTCATACCGATACCCACACCGATACCGATACCGATACCGATACAGATCCTCACACCGACACTCTTACCGATACCCATACCGATACCCATACCGATACCCATACCGATACCCATACCGATACCCATACCGATACCCATACCGAAACCCATACCGATACCCATACCGATACCCATACCGATACCCATACCGATACCCATACCGATACCCATACCGATACCCATACCGATACCCATACCGATACCCATACCGATACCCATACCGATACCCATACCGATACCCATACCTATACCCATACCGATACCCATACCGATAGTCATACCGATACTGATACCGATACTCTTACCGATACCGATACGGATACCGATACTCTTACCGATACTGATACCGATACCCTTACCGTTACCGATACCGATTACCCATACCGATACCCATAGAGATACCCATACCGATAACCATGCCGATACCCATACCGATACCGATACCGATACCGATACCGATACCGATACTTTTACCGATACCGATACTGATACCGATACTCATACCGATACCCATACCGATACCCATACCGATACCCATACCGATACCCATACCGATACCCATACCGATACCCATACCGATACCCATACCGATACCGATACCGATACCGATACTCTTACCGATACCGATACTGATACCGATACTCATACCGATACCCATACCGATACCCATACCGATACCCATACCGAAACCCATACCGATACCCATACCGATACCCATACCGATACCCATACCGATACCCATACCGATACCCATACCGATACCCATACCGATACCCATACCGATACCGATACCGATACCGATACTCTTACCGATACCGATACTGATACCGATACTCATACCGATACCCATACCGATACCCATACCGATACCCATACCGAAACCCATACCGATACCCATACCGATACCCATACCGATACCCATACCGATACCCATACCGTTACCCAAACAGATACCCATACCTATACCCATACCGATACCCATACCGATACCCATACCGATACCGATACCGATGCTCTTACCGATACTGATACCGACACTCTTACGGATACCCATACCGATACCCATGCCGATACCCATACCGATACCCATACCGATACCCATACCTATACCCATACCGATACCCATACCGATACCCATACCGATACTGATACCGATACTCTTACCGATACCGATACCGATACCGATACTCTAACCGATACTGATACCGATACCCTTACCGTTACCGTTACCGATACTGATACCGATACCGATACCCATACCGATACCCACACCGATACCGATACCGATACCGATACAGATCCTCACACCGACACTCTTACCGATACCCATACCGATACCCATACCGATACTCATACCGATACCCATTCCGACACCCATACCGATACCGATACCGATACCGATACTCTTACCGATACCGATACTGATACCGATACTCATACCGATACCCATACCGATACCCATACCGATACCCATATCGATACCCATACCGATACCCATACCGATACCCATACCGATGCCCATACCGATACCCATACCGATACCCATACCTATACCCATATCGATACCCATACCGATACCCATACCGATACTGATACCGATACACTTACCGATACCGATACCGATACCGATACTCTTACCGATACTGATACCGATACCCTTACCGTTACCGATACCGATACTGATACCGATACCGATACCCATACCGATACCCATAGAGATACCCATACCGATACCCATACCGATACACATGCCGATACCCATATCGATAACCATACCGATACCCATACCGATACCCATACCGATACCCATACTGATACCGATACCGATACCCATACCGATACCCATAGAGATACCTATACCGATACCCATACCGATACCCATACCGATACCCATAACGATACCCATACCGATACCCATACCGATACCGATACCGATACCGATACCGACACTCTTACCGATACCCATACCGATACCCATACCGATACTCATACCGATACCCATTCCGACACCCATACCGATACCGATACCGATACCCATACCGATACCCATACCGATACCCATACCGATGCCCATACCGATACCCATACCGATACCCATACCTATACCCATATCGATACCCATACCGATACCCATACCGATACTGATACCGATACTCTTACCGATACCGATACCGATACCGATACTCTTATCGATACTGATACCGATACCCTTACCGTTATAGATACCGATACTGATACCGATACCGATACCCATACCGATACCCATAGAGATACCCATACCGATACCCATACCGATACACATGCCGATACCCATACCGATACCCATACCGATACCCATACCGATACCCATACCGATACCCATACTGATACCGATACCGATACCCATACCGATACCCATAGAGATACCCATACCGATACCCATAACGATACCCATACCGATACCCATACCGATACCGATACCGATACCGATACTCTTACCGATACCGATACTGATACCGATACTCATACCGATACCCATACCGATACCCACACCGATACCCATACCGAAACCCATACCGATACCCATACCGATACCCATACCGATACCCATACCGATACCCATACCGATACCCATACCGATACCCATACCGATACCCATACCGATGCCCATACCGATACCCATACCGATACCCATACCGATACCCATACCTATACCCATACCGATACCCATACCGATACCCATACCGATACTGATACCGATACTCTTACCGATACCCATACCGATACTCATACCGATACTGATACCGATACCGATACCCATACCGATACCCATAGAGATACCCATACCGATACCCATACCGATACACATGCCGATACCCATACCGATACCCATACCGATACCCATACCGATACCCATACCGATACCCATACTGATACCGATACCGATACCCATACCGATACCCATAGAGATACCCATACCGATACCCATAACGATACCCATACCGATACCCATACCGATACCGATACCGATACCGATACTCTTACCGATACCGATACTGATACCGATACTCATACCGATACCCATACCGATACCCACACCGATACCCATACCGAAACCCATACCGATACCCATACCGTTACCGATACCGATTACCCATACCGATACCCATAGAGATACCCATACCGATAACCATGCCGATACCCATACCGATACCGATACCGATACCGATACCGATACCGATACTCTTACCGATACCGATACTGATACCGATACCCTTACCGTTACCGATACCGATACTGATACCGATACCGATACCCATACCGATACCCATAGAGATACCCATACCGATACCCATACCGATACACATGCCGATACCCATACCGATACCCATACCGATACCCATACCGATACCCATACCGATACCCATACTGATACCGATACCGATACCCATACCGATACCCATAGAGATACCTATACCGATACCCATACCGATACCCATACCGATACCCATAACGATACCCATACCGATACCCATACCGATACCGATACCGATACCGATACCGATACTCTTACCGATACCGATACTGATACCGATACTCATACCGATACCCATACCGATACCCACACCGATACCCATACCGAAACCCATACCGATACCCATACCGATACCCATACCGATACCCATACCGATATCCATACCGATACCCATACCGATACCCATACCGATGCCCACACCGATACCCATACCGAAACCCATACCGATACCCATACCGATACCCATACCGATACCCATACCGATACCCATACCGATACCCATAACGATACCCATACCGATACCCATACCGATACCGATACCGATACCGATACTCTTACCGATACCGATACTGATACCGATACTCATACCGATACCCATACCGATACCCACACCGATACCCATACCGAAACCCATACCGATACCCATACCGATACCCATACCGATACCCATACCGATACCCATACCGATACCCATACCGATGCCCATACCGATACCCATACCGATACCCATACCGATACCCATACCGATACCCATACCGATACCCATACCGATACCCATACCGATGCCCATACCGATACCCATACCGATACCCATACCGATACCCATACCTATACCCATACCGATACCCATACCGATACCCATACCGATACTGATACCGATACTCTTACCGATACCCATACCGATACTCATACCGATACTGATACCGATACCGATACCCATACCGATACCCATAGAGATACCCATACCGATACCCATACCGATACACATGCCGATACCCATACCGATACCCATACCGATACCCATACCGATACCCATACCGATACCCATACTGATACCGATACCGATACCCATACCGATACCCATAGAGATACCCATACCGATACCCATAACGATACCCATACCGATACCCATACCGATACCGATACCGATACCGATACTCTTACCGATACCGATACTGATACCGATACTCATACCGATACCCATACCGATACCCACACCGATACCCATACCGAAACCCATACCGATACCCATACCGTTACCGATACCGATTACCCATACCGATACCCATAGAGATACCCATACCGATAACCATGCCGATACCCATACCGATACCGATACCGATACCGATACCGATACCGATACTCTTACCGATACCGATACTGATACCGATACCCTTACCGTTACCGATACCGATACTGATACCGATACCGATACCCATACCGATACCCATAGAGATACCCATACCGATACCCATACCGATACACATGCCGATACCCATACCGATACCCATACCGATACCCATACCGATACCCATACCGATACCCATACTGATACCGATACCGATACCCATACCGATACCCATAGAGATACCTATACCGATACCCATACCGATACCCATACCGATACCCATAACGATACCCATACCGATACCCATACCGATACCGATACCGATACCGATACCGATACTCTTACCGATACCGATACTGATACCGATACTCATACCGATACCCATACCGATACCCACACCGATACCCATACCGATACCCATACCGATACCCATACCGATACCCATACCGATACCCATACCGATATCCATACCGATACCCATACCGATACCCATACCGATACCCACACCGATACCCATACCGATACCCATACCGATACCCATACCGATACCCATACCGATACCCATACCGATACCCATACCGATACCCATAACGATACCCATACCGATACCCATACCGATACCGATACCGATACCGATACTCTTACCGATACCGATACTGATACCGATACTCATACCGATACCCATACCGATACCCACACCGATACCCATACCGAAACCCATACCGATACCCATACCGATACCCATACCGATACCCATACCGATACCCATACCGATACCCATACCGATACCCATACCGATACCCATACCGATACCCATACCGATACCCATACCTATACCCATACCGATACCCATACCGATACCCATACCGATACTGATACCGATACTCTTACCGATACCGATACCGATACCGATACTCTTACCGATACTGATGCCGATACCCTTACCGTTACCCATACCGATACCCATACCGATACCGATACCGATACTCTTACCGATACCGATACTGATACCGATACTCATACCGATACCCATACCGATACCCATACCGATACCCATACCGATACCCATACCGATACCCATACCGATACCGATACCGATACTCTTACCGATACCGATACTGATACCGATACTCATACCGATACCCACACCGATACCGATACCGATACCGATACAGATCCTCACACCGACACTCTTACCGATACCCATACCGATACCCATACCGATACCCATACCGATACCCATACCGATACCCATACCGATACCCATACCGAAACCCATACCGATACCCATACCGATACCCATACCGATACCCATACCGATACCCATACCGATACCCATACCGATACCCATACCGATACCCATACCGATACCCATACCGATACCCATACCGATACCCATACCGATACCCATACCGATACCCATACCGATAGTCATACCGATACTGATACCGATACTCTTACCGATACCGATACGGATACCGATACTCTTACCGATACTGATACCGATACCCTTACCGTTACCGATACCGATTACCCATACCGATACCCATAGAGATACCCATACCGATAACCATGCCGATACCCATACCGATACCGATACCGATACCGATACCGATACCGATACTCTTACCGATACCGATACTGATACCGATACTCATACCGATACCCATACCGATACCCATACCGATACCCATACCGATACCCATACCGATACCCATACCGATACCCATACCGATACCCATACCGATACCCATACCGATACCGATACCGATACCGATACTCTTACCGATACCGATACTGATACCGATACTCATACCGATACCCATACCGATACCCATACCGATACCCATACCGAAACCCATACCGATACCCATACCGATACCCATACCGATACCCATACCGATACCCATACCGATACCCATACCGATACCCATACCGATACCCATACCGATACCGATACTGATACCGATACTCTTACCGATACCGATACTGATACCGATACTCATACCGATACCCATACCGATACCCATACCGATACCCATACCGAAACCCATACCGATACCCATACCGATACCCATACCGATACCCATACCGATACCCATACCGTTACCCAAACAGATACCCATACCTATACCCATACCGATACCCATACCGATACCCATACCGATACCGATACCGATGCTCTTACCGATACTGATACCGACACTCTTACCGATACCCATACCGATACCCATGCCGATACCCATACCGATACCCATACCGATACCCATACCTATACCCATACCGATACCCATACCGATACCCATACCGATACTGATACCGATACTCTTACCGATACCGATACCGATACCGATACTCTAACCGATACTGATACCGATACCCTTACCGTTACCGTTACCGATACTGATACCGATACCGATACCCATACCGATACCCACACCGATACCGATACCGATACCGATACAGATCCTCACACCGACACTCTTACCGATACCCATACCGATACCCATACCGATACTCATACCGATACCCATTCCGACACCCATACCGATACCGATACCGATACCGATACTCTTACCGATACCGATACTGATACCGATACTCATACCGATACCCATACCGATACCCATACCGATACCCATACCGATACCCATACCGATACCCATACCGATACCCATACCGATACCCATACCGATACCCATACCGATGCCCATACCGATACCCATACCGATACCCATACCGATACCCATACCTATACCCATACCGATACCCATACCGATACCGATACCGATGCTCTTACCGATACTGATACCGACACTCTTACCGATACCCATACCGATACCCATGCCGATACCCATACCGATACCCATACCGATACCCATACCTATACCCATACCGATACCCATACCGATACCCATACCGATACTGATACCGATACTCTTACCGATACCGATACCGATACCGATACTCTAACCGATACTGATACCGATACCCTTACCGTTACCGTTACCGATACTGATACCGATACCGATACCCATACCGATACCCATAGAGATACCCATACCGATACCCATACCGATACCCATGCCGATACCCACACCGATACCGATACCGATACCGATACAGATCCTCACACCGACACTCTTACCGATACCCATACCGATACCCATACCGATACTCATACCGATACCCATTCCGACACCCATACCGATACCGATACCGATACCGATACTCTTACCGATACCGATACTGATACCGATACTCATACCGATACCCATACCGATACCCATACCGATACCCATACCGATACCCATACCGATACCCATACCGATACCCATACCGATGCCCATACCGATACCCATACCGATACCCATACCTATACCCATATCGATACCCATACCGATACCCATACCGATACTGATACCGATACTCTTACCGATACCGATACCGATACCGATACTCTTACCGATACTGATACCGATACCCTTACCGTTACCGATACCGATACTGATACCGATACCGATACCCATACCGATACCCATAGAGATACCCATACCGATACCCATACCGATACACATGCCGATACCCATACCGATACCCATACCGATACCCATAGAGATACCCATACCGATACCCATACCGATACACATGCCGATACCCATACCGATACCCATACCGATACCCATACCGATACCCATACCGATACCCATACTGATACCGATACCGATACCCATACCGATACCCATAGAGATACCTATACCGATACCCATACCGATACCCATACCGATACCCATAACGATACCCATACCGATACCCATACCGATACCGATACCGATACCGATACCGATACTCTTACCGATACCGATACTGATACCGATACTCATACCGATACCCATACCGATACCCACACCGATACCCATACCGAAACCCATACCGATACCCATACCGATACCCATACCGATACCCATACCGATACCCATACCGATACCCATACCGATACCCATACCGATGCCCACACCGATACCCATACCGAAACCCATACCGATACCCATACCGATACCCATACCGATACCCATACCGATACCCATACCGATACCCATAACGATACCCATACCGATACCCATACCGATACCGATACCGATACCGATACTCTTACCGATACCGATACTGATACCGATACTCATACCGATACCCATACCGATACCCACACCGATAACCATACCGAAACCCATACCGATACCCATACCGATACCCATACCGATACCCATACCGATACCCATACCGATACCCATACCGATGCCCATACCGATACCCATACCGATACCCATACCGATACCCATACCTATACCCATACCGATACCCATACCGATACCCATACCGATACTGATACCGATACTCTTACCGATACCGATACCGATACCGATACTCTTACCGATACTGATGCCGATACCCTTACCGTTACCCATACCGATACCCATACCGATACCGATACCGATACTCTTACCGATACCGATACTGATACCGATACTCATACCGATACCCATACCGATACCCATACCGATACCCATACCGATACCCATACCGATACCCATACCGATACCCATACCGATACCCATACCGATACCGATACCGATACTCTTACCGATACCGATACTGATACCGATACTCATACCGATACCCACACCGATACCGATACCGATACCGATACAGATCCTCACACCGACACTCTTACCGATACCCATACCGATACCCATACCGATACCCATACCGATACCCATACCGATACCCATACCGATACCCATACCGAAACCCATACCGATACCCATACCGATACCCATACCGATACCCATACCGATACCCATACCGATACCCATACCGATACCCATACCGATACCCATACCGATACCCATACCGATACCCATACCGATACCCATACCGATACCCATACTTATACCCATACCGATACCCATACCGATAGTCATACCGATACTGATACCGATACTCTTACCGATACCGATACGGATACCGATACTCTTACCGATACTGATACCGATACCCTTACCGTTACCGATACCGATTACCCATACCGATACCCATAGAGATACCCATACCGATAACCATGCCGATACCCATACCGATACCGATACCGATACCGATACCGATACCGATACCGATACTCTTACCGATACCGATACTGATACCGATACTCATACCGATACCCATACCGATACCCATACCGATACCCATACCGATACCCATACCGATACCCATACCGATACCCATACCGATACCCATACCGATACCCATACCGATACCGATACCGATACCGATACTCTTACCGATACCGATACTGATACCGATACTCATACCGATACCCATACCGATACCCATACCGATACCCATACCGAAACCCATTCCGATACCCATACCGATACCCATACCGATACCCATACCGATACCCATACCGATACCCATACCGATACCCATACCGATACCCATACCGATACCGATACCGATACCGATACTCTTACCGATACCGATACTGATACCGATACTCATACCGATACCCATACCGATACCCATACCGATACCCATACCGAAACCCATACCGATACCCATACCGATACCCATACCGATACCCATACCGATACCCATACCGATACCCATACCGTTACCCAAACAGATACCCATACCTATACCCATACCGATACCCATACCGATACCCATACCGATACCGATACCGATGCTCTTACCGATACTGATACCGACACTCTTACCGATACCCATACCGATACCCATGCCGATACCCATACCGATACCCATACCGATACCCATACCGATACCGATACCGATACCGATACTCTTACCGATACCGATACTGATACCGATACTCATACCGATACCCATACCGATACCCATACCGATACCCATACCGAAACCCATACCGATACCCATACCGATACCCATACCGATACCCATACCGATACCCATACCGATACCCATACCGATACCCATACCGATACCCATACCGATACCCATACCGATACCCATACCGATACCGATACCGATACCGATACTCTTACCGATACCGATACTGATACCGATACTCATACCGATACCCATACCGATACCCATACCGATACCCATACCGAAACCCATACCGATACCCATACCGATACCCATACCGATACCCATACCGATACCCATACCGTTACCCAAACAGATACCCATACCTATACCCATACCGATACCCATACCGATACCCATACCGATACCCATACCGATACCGATACCGATGCTCTTACCGATACTGATACCGACACTCTTACCGATACCCATACCGATACCCATGCCGATACCCATACCGATACCCATACCGATACCCATACCTATACCCATACCGATACCCATACCGATACCCATACCGATACTGATACCGATACTCTTACCGATACCGATACCGATACCGATACTCTAACCGATACTGATACCGATACCCTTACCGTTACCGTTACCGATACTGATACCGATACCGATACCCATACCGATACCCACACCGATACCGATACCGATACCGATACAGATCCTCACACCGACACTCTTACCGATACCCATACCGATACCCATACCGATACTCATACCGATACCCATTCCGACACCCATACCGATACCGATACCGATACTCTCACCGATACCGATACTGATACCGATACTCATACCGATACCCATACCGATACCCATACCGATACCCATACCGATACCCATACCGATACCCATACCGATACCCATACCGATGCCCATACCGATACCCATACCGATACCCATACCTATACCCATATCGATACCCATACCGATACCCATACCGATACTGATACCGATACACTTATCGATACCGATACCGATACCGATACTCTTACCGATACTGATACCGATACCCTTACCGTTACCGATACCGATACTGATACCGATACCGATACCCATACCGATACCCATAGAGATACCCATACCGATACCCATACCGATACACATGCCGATACCCATACCGATACCCATACCGATACCCATACCGATACCCATACCGATACCCATACTGATACCGATACCGATACCCATACCGATACCCATAGAGATACCTATACCGATACCCATACCGATACCCATACCGATACCCATAACGATACCCATACCGATACCCATACCGATACCGATACCGATACCGATACCGATACTCTTACCGATACCGATACTGATACCGATACTCATACCGATACCCATACCGATACCCACACCGATACCCATACCGAAACCCATACCGATACCCATACCGATACCCATACCGATACCCATACCGATACCCATACCGATACCCATACCGATACCCATACCGATGCCCATACCGATACCCATACCGATACCCATACCGATACCCATACCTATACCCATACCGATACCCATACCGATACCGATACCGATACTCTTACCGATACCGATACTGATACCGATACTCATACCGATGCCCATACCGATACCCATACCGATACCCATACCGATACTGATACCGATACTCTTACCGATACCGATACCGATACCGATATTCTAACCGATACTGATACCGATACCCTTACCGTTACCGTTACCGATACTGATACCGATACCGATACCCATACCGACACCCATAGAGATACCCATACCGATACCCATACCGATACCCATGCCGATACCCACACCGATACCGATACCGATACCGATACAGATCCTCACACCGACAATCTTACCGATACCCATACCGATACCCATACCGATACTCATACCGATACCCATTCCGACACCCATACCGATACCCATACCGATACCGATACCGATACCGATACAGATCCTCACACCGACACTCTTACCGATACCCATACCGATACCCATACCGATACTCATACCGATACCCATTCCGACACCCATACCGATACCGATACCGATACCGATACTCTTACCGATACCGATACTGATACCGATACCCATACCGTTACCCAAACAGATACCCATACCTATACCCATACCGATACCCATACCGATACCCATACCGATACCGATACCGATGCTCTTACCGATACTGATACCGACACTCTTACCGATACCCATACCGATACCCATGCCGATACCCATACCGATACCCATACCGATACCCATACCTATACCCATACCGATACCCATACCGATACCCATACCGATACTGATACCGATACTCTTACCGATACCGATACCGATACCGATACTCTAACCGATACTGTTACCGATACACTTACCGTTACCGTTACCGATACTGATACCGATACCGATACCCATACCGATACCCATAGAGATACCCATACCGATACCCATACCGATACCCATGCCGATACCCACACCGATACCGATACCGATACCGATACAGATCCTCACACCGACACTCTTACCGATACCCATACCGATACCCATACCGATACTCATACCGATACCCATTCCGACACCCATACCGATACCGATACCGATACCGATACTCTTACCGATACCGATACTGATACCGATACTCATACCGATACCCATACCGATACCCATACCGATACCCATACCGATACCCATACCGATACCCATACCGATGCCCATACCGATACCCATACCGATACCCATAGAGATACCCATACCGATACCCATACCGATACACATGCCGATACCCATACCGATACCCATACCGATACCCATAGAGATACCCATACCGATACCCATACCGATACACATGCCGATACCCATACCGATACCCATACCGATACCCATACCGATACCCACACCGATACCCATACCGAAACCCATACCGATACCCATACCGATACCCATACCGATACCCATACCGATACCCATACCGATACCCATACCGATACCCATACCGATGCCCACACCGATACCCATACCGAAACCCATACCGATACCCATACCGATACCCATACCGATACCCATACCGATACCCATAACGATACCCATACCGATACCCATACCGATACCGATACCGATACCGATACTCTTACCGATACCGATACTGATACCGATACTCATACCGATACCCATACCGATACCCACACCGATACCCATACCGAAACCCATACCGATACCCATACCGATACCCATACCGATACCCATACCGATACCCATACCGATACCCATACCGATGCCCATACCGATACCCATACCGATACCCATACCGATACCCATACCTATACCCATACCGATACCCATACCGATACCCATACCGATACTGATACCGATACTCTTACCGATACCGATACCGATACCGATACTCTTACCGATACTGATGCCGATACCCTTACCGTTACCCATACCGATACCCATACCGATACCGATACCGATACTCTTACCGATACCGATACTGATACCGATACTCATACCGATACCCATACCGATACCCATACCGATACCCATACCGATACCCATACCGATACCCATACCGATACCGATACCGATACTCTTACCGATACCGATACTGATACCGATACTCATACCGATACCCACACCGATACCGATACCGATACCGATACAGATCCTCACACCGACACTCTTACCGATACCCATACCGATACCCATACCGATACCCATACCGATACCCATACCGATACCCATACCGATACCCATACCGAAACCCATACCGATACCCATACCGATACCCATACCGATACCCATACCGATACCCATACCGATACCCATACCGATACCCATACCGATACCCATACCGATACCCATACCGATACCCATACCGATACCCATACCGATACCCATACCTATACCCATACCGATACCCATACCGATAGTCATACCGATACTGATACCGATACTCTTACCGATACCGATACGGATACCGATACTCTTACCGATACTGATACCGATACCCTTACCGTTACCGATACCGATTACCCATACCGATACCCATAGAGATACCCATACCGATAACCATGCCGATACCCATACCGATACCGATACCGATACCGATACCGATACCGATACTCTTACCGATACCGATACTGATACCGATACTCATACCGATACCCATACCGATACCCATACCGATACCCATACCGATACCCATACCGATACCCATACCGATACCCATACCGATACCCATACCGATACCCATACCGATACCGATACCGATACCGATACTCTTACCGATACCGATACTGATACCGATACTCATACCGATACCCATACCGATACCCATACCGATACCCATACCGAAACCCATACCGATACCCATACCGATACCCATACCGATACCCATACCGATACCCATACCGATACCCATACCGATACCCATACCGATACCGATACCGATACCGATACTCTTACCGATACCGATACTGATACCGATACTCTTACCGATACCGATACTGATACCGATACTCATACCGATACCCATACCGATACCCACACCGATACCCATACCGAAACCCATACCGATACCCATACCGATACCCATACCGATACCCATACCGATACCCATACCGATACCCATACCGATACCCATACCGATACCCATACCGATGCCCATACCGATACCCATACCGATACACATACCGATACCCATACCTATACCCATACCGATACCCATACCGATACCCATACCGATACTGATACCGATACTCTTACCGATACCCATACCGATACTCATACCGATACTGATACCGATACTCTTACCGATACCGATACGGATACCGATACTCTTACCGATACTGATACCGATACCCTTACCGTTACCGATACCGATTACCCATACCGATACCCATAGAGATACCCATACCGATAACCATGCCGATACCCATACCGATACCGATACCGATACCGATACCGATACCGATACTCTTACCGATACCGATACTGATACCGATACCCTTACCGTTACCGATACCGATACTGATACCGATACCGATACCCATACCGATACCCATAGAGATACCCATACCGATACCCATACCGATACACATGCCGATACCCATACCGATACCCATACCGATACCCATACCGATACCCATACCGATACCCATACTGATACCGATACCGATACCCATACCGATACCCATAGAGATACCTATACCGATACCCATACCGATACCCATACCGATACCCATAACGATACCCATACCGATACCCATACCGATACCGATACCGATACCGATACCGATACTCTTACCGATACCGATACTGATACCGATACTCATACCGATACCCATACCGATACCCACACCGATACCCATACCGAAACCCATACCGATACCCATACCGATACCCATACCGATACCCATACCGGTACCCATACCGATACCCATACCGATACCCATACCGATGCCCACACCGATACCCATATCGAAACCCATACCGATACCCATACCGATACCCATACCGATACCCATACCGATACCCATACCGATACCCATAACGATACCCATACCGATACCCATACCGATACCGATACCGATACCGATACTCTTACCGATACCGATACTGATACCGATACTCATACCGATACCCATACCGATACCCACACCGATACCCATACCGAAACCCATACCGATACCCATACCGATACCCATACCGATACCCATACCGATACCCATACCGATACCCATACCGATGCCCATACCGATACCCATACCGATACCCATACCGATACCCATACCTATACCCATACCGATACCCATACCGATACCCATACCGATACTGATACCGATACTCTTACCGATACCGATACCGATACCGATACTCTTACCGATACTGATGCCGATACCCTTACCGTTACCCATACCGATACCCATACCGATACCGATACCGATACTCTTACCGATACCGATACTGATACCGATACTCATACCGATACCCATACCGATACCCATACCGATACCCATACCGATACCCATACCGATACCCATACCGATACCGATACCGATACTCTTACCGATACCGATACTGATACCGATACTCATACCGATACCCACACCGATACCGATACCGATACCGATACAGATCCTCACACCGACACTCTTACCGATACCCATACCGATACCCATACCGATACCCATACCGATACCCATACCGATACCCATACCGAAACCCATACCGATACCCATACCGATACCCATACCGATACCCATACCGATACCCATACCGATACCCATACCGATACCCATACCGATACCCATACCGATACCCATACCGATACCCATACCGATACCCATACCGATACCCATACCGATACCCATACCTATACCCATACCGATACCCATACCGATAGTCATACCGATACTGATACCGATACTCTTACCGATACCGATACGGATACCGATACTCTTACCGATACTGATACCGATACCCTTACCGTTACCGATACCGATTACCCATACCGATACCCATAGAGATACCCATACCGATAACCATGCCGATACCCATACCGATACCGATACCGATACCGATACCGATACCGATACTCTTACCGATACCGATACTGATACCGATACTCATACCGATACCCATACCGATACCCATACCGATACCCATACCGATACCCATACCGATACCCATACCGATACCCATACCGATACCCATACCGATGCCCACACCGATACCCATACCGAAACCCATACCGATACCCATACCGATACCCATACCGATACCCATACCGATACCCATACCGATACCCATAACGATACCCATACCGATACCCATACCGATACCGATACCGATACCGATACTCTTACCGATACCGATACTGATACCGATACTCATACCGATACCCATACCGATACCCACACCGATACCCATACCGAAACCCATACCGATACCCATACCGATACCCATACCGATACCCATACCGATACCCATACCGATACCCATACCGATGCCCATACCGATACCCATACCGATACCCATACCGATACCCATACCTATACCCATACCGATACCCATACCGATACCCATACCGATACTGATACCGATACTCTTACCGATACCGATACCGATACCGATACTCTTACCGATACTGATGCCGATACCCTTACCGTTACCCATACCGATACCCATACCGATACCGATACCGATACTCTTACCGATACCGATACTGATACCGATACTCATACCGATACCCATACCGATACCCATACCGATACCCATACCGATACCCATACCGATACCCATACCGATACCCATACCGATACCGATACCGATACTCTTACCGATACCGATACTGATACCGATATTCATACCGATACCCACACCGATACCGATACCGATACCGATACAGATCCTCACACCGACACTCTTACCGATACCCATACCGATACCCATACCGATACCTAAACCGATACCCATACCGATACCCATACCGATACCCATACCGAAACCCATACCGATACCCATACCGATACCCATACCGATACCCATACCGATACCCATACCGATACCCATACCGATACCCATACCGATACCCATACCGATACCCATACCGATACCCATACCGATACCCATACCTATACCCATACCGATACCCATACCGATAGTCATACCGATACTGATACCGATACTCTTACCGATACCGATACGGATACCGATACTCTTACCGATACTGATACCGATACCCTTACCGTTACCGATACCGATTACCCATACCGATACCCATAGAGATACCCATACCGATAACCATGCCGATACCCATACCGATACCGATACCGATACCGATACCGATACCGATACTCTTACCGATACCGATACTGATACCGATACTCATACCGATACCCATACCGATACCCATACCGATACCCATACCGATACCCATACCGATACCCATACCGATACCCATACCGATACCCATACCGATACCGATACCGATACCGATACTCTTACCGATACCGATACTGATACCGATACTCATACCGATACCCATACCGATACCCATACCGATACCCATACCGAAACCCATACCGATACCCATACCGATACCCATACCGATACCCATACCGATACCCATACCGATACCCATACCGATACCCATACCGATACCCATACCGATACCGATACCGATACCGATACTCTTACCGATACCGATACTGATACCGATACTCATACCGATACCCATACCGATACCCATACCGATACCCATACCGAAACCCATACCGATACCCATACCGATACCCATACCGATACCCATACCGATACCCATACCGTTACCCAAACAGATACCCGTACCTATACCCATACCGATACCCATACCGATACCCATACCGATACCGATACCGATGCTCTTACCGATACTGATACCGACACTCTTACCGATACCCATACCGATACCCATGCCGATACCCATACCGATACCCATACCGATACCCATACCTATACCCATACCGATACCCATACCGATACCCATACCGATACTGATACCGATACTCTTACCGATACCGATACCGATACCGATACTCTAACCGATACTGATACCGATACCCTTACCGTTACCGTTACCGATACTGATACCGATACCGATACCCATACCGATACCCACACCGATACCGATACCGATACCGATACAGATCCTCACACCGACACTCTTACCGATACCCATACCGATACCCATACCGATACTCATACCGATACCCATTCCGACACCCATACCGATACCGATACCGATACCGATACTCTTACCGATACCGATACTGATACCGATACTCATACCGATACCCATACCGATACCCATACCGATACCCATACCGATACCCATACCGATACCCATACCGATACCCATACCGATGCCCATACCGATACCCATACCGATACCCATACCTATACCCATATCGATACCCATACCGATACCCATACCGATACTGATACCGATACACTTACCGATACCGATACCGATACCGATACTCTTACCGATACTGATACCGATACCCTTACCGTTACCGATACCGATACTGATACCGATACCGATACCCATACCGATACCCATAGAGATACCCATACCGATACCCATACCGATACACATGCCGATACCCATACCGATACCCATACCGATACCCATACCGATACCCATACCGATACCCATACTGATACCGATACCGATACCCATACCGATACCCATAGAGATACCTATACCGATACCCATACCGATACCCATACCGATACCCATAACGATACCCATACCGATACCCATACCGATACCGATACCGATACCGATACCGATACTCTTACCGATACCGATACTGATACCGATACTCATACCGATACCCATACCGATACCCACACCGATACCCATACCGAAACCCATACCGATACCCATACCGATACCCATACCGATACCCATACCGATACCCATACCGATACCCATACCGATACCCATACCGATGCCCATACCGATACCCATACCGATACCCATACCGATACCCATACCTATACCCATACCGATACCCATACCGATACCGATACCGATACTCTTACCGATACCGATACTGATACCGATACTCATACCGATGCCCATACCGATACCCATACCGATACCCATACCGATACTGATACCGATACTCTTACCGATACCGATACCGATACCGATATTCTAACCGATACTGATACCGATACCCTTACCGTTACCGTTACCGATACTGATACCGATACCGATACCCATACCGACACCCATAGAGATACCCATACCGATACCCATACCGATACCCATGCCGATACCCACACCGATACCGATACCGATACCGATACAGATCCTCACACCGACAATCTTACCGATACCCATACCGATACCCATACCGATACTCATACCGATACCCATTCCGACACCCATACCGATACCCATACCGATACCGATACCGATACCGATACAGATCCTCACACCGACACTCTTACCGATACCCATACCGATACCCATACCGATACTCATACCGATACCCATTCCGACACCCATACCGATACCGATACCGATACCGATACTCTTACCGATACCGATACTGATACCGATACCCATACCGTTACCCAAACAGATACCCATACCTATACCCATACCGATACCCATACCGATACCCATACCGATACCGATACCGATGCTCTTACCGATACTGATACCGACACTCTTACCGATACCCATACCGATACCCATGCCGATACCCATACCGATACCCATACCGATACCCATACCTATACCCATACCGATACCCATACCGATACCCATACCGATACTGATACCGATACTCTTACCGATACCGATACCGATACCGATACTCTAACCGATACTGATACCGATACACTTACCGTTACCGTTACCGATACTGATACCGATACCGATACCCATACCGATACCCATAGAGATACCCATACCGATACCCATACCGATACCCATGCCGATACCCACACCGATACCGATACCGATACCGATACAGATCCTCACACCGACACTCTTACCGATACCCATACCGATACCCATACCGATACTCATACCGATACCCATTCCGACACCCATACCGATACCGATACCGATACCGATACTCTTACCGATACCGATACTGATACCGATACTCATACCGATACCCATACCGATACCCATACCGATACCCATACCGATACCCATACCGATACCCATACCGATACCCATACCGATGCCCATACCGATACCCATACCGATACCCATACCTATACCCATATCGATACCCATACCGATACCCATACCGATACTGATACCGATACTCTTACCGATACCGATACCGATACCGATACTCTTACCGATACTGATACCGATACCCTTACCGTTACCGATACCGATACTGATACCGATACCGATACCCATACCGATACCCATAGAGATACCCATACCGATACCCATACCGATACACATGCCGATACCCATACCGATACCCATACCGATACCCATAGAGATACCCATACCGATACCCATACCGATACACATGCCGATACCCATACCGATACCCATACCGATACCCATACCGATACCCATACCGATACCCATACTGATACCGATACCGATACCCATACCGATACCCATAGAGATACCTATACCGATACCCATACCGATACCCATACCGATACCCATAACGATACCCATACCGATACCCATACCGATACCGATACCGATACCGATACCGATACTCTTACCGATACCGATACTGATACCGATACTCATACCGATACCCATACCGATACCCACACCGATACCCATACCGAAACCCATACCGATACCCATACCGATACCCATACCGATACCCATACCGATACCCATACCGATACCCATACCGATACCCATACCGATGCCCACACCGATACCCATACCGAAACCCATACCGATACCCATACCGATACCCATACCGATACCCATACCGATACTCTTACCGATACCGATACTGATACCGATACTCATACCGATACCCACACCGATACCGATACCGATACCGATACAGATCCTCACACCGACACTCTTACCGATACCCATACCGATACCCATACCGATACCCATACCGATACCCATACCGAAACCCATAACGATACCCATACCGATACCCATACCGATACCGATACCGATACCGATACCGATACTCTTACCGATACCGATACTGATACCGATACTCATACCGATACCCATACCGATACCCACACCGATACCCATACCGAAACCCATACCGATACCCATACCGATACCCATACCGATACCCATACCGATACCCATACCGATACCCATACCGATACTGATACCGATACTCTTACCGATACCGATACCGATACCGATACTCTAACCGATACTGATACCGATACCCTTACCGTTACCGTTACCGATACTGATACCGATACCGATACCCATACCGATACCCACACCGATACCGATACCGATACCGATACAGATCCTCACACCGACACTCTTACCGATACCCATACCGATACCCATACCGATACTCATACCGATACCCATTCCGACACCCATACCGATACCGATACCGATACTCTCACCGATACCGATACTGATACCGATACTCATACCGATACCCATACCGATACCCATACCGATACCCATACCGATACCCATACCGATACCCATACCGATACCCATACCGATGCCCATACCGATACCCATACCGATACCCATACCTATACCCATATCGATACCCATACCGATACCCATACCGATACTGATACCGATACACTTATCGATACCGATACCGATACCGATACTCTTACCGATACTGATACCGATACCCTTACCGTTACCGATACCGATACTGATACCGATACCGATACCCATACCGATACCCATAGAGATACCCATACCGATACCCATACCGATACACATGCCGATACCCATACCGATACCCATACCGATACCCATACCGATACCCATACCGATACCCATACTGATACCGATACCGATACCCATACCGATACCCATAGAGATACCTATACCGATACCCATACCGATACCCATACCGATACCCATAACGATACCCATACCGATACCCATACCGATACCGATACCGATACCGATACCGATACTCTTACCGATACCGATACTGATACCGATACTCATACCGATACCCATACCGATACCCACACCGATACCCATACCGAAACCCATACCGATACCCATACCGATACCCATACCGATACCCATACCGATACCCATACCGATACCCATACCGATACCCATACCGATGCCCATACCGATACCCATACCGATACCCATACCGATACCCATACCTATACCCATACCGATACCCATACCGATACCGATACCGATACTCTTACCGATACCGATACTGATACCGATACTCATACCGATACCCATACCGATACCCATACCGATACTGATACCGATACTCTTACCGATACCGATACCGATACCGATATTCTAACCGATACTGATACCGATACCCTTACCGTTACCGTTACCGATACTGATACCGATACCGATACCCATACCGACACCCATAGAGATACCCATACCGATACCCATACCGATACCCATGCCGATACCCACACCGATACCGATACCGATACCGATACAGATCCTCACACCGACAATCTTACCGATACCCATACCGATACCCATACCGATACTCATACCGATACCCATTCCGACACCCATACCGATACCCATACCGATACCGATACCGATACCGATACAGATCCTCACACCGACACTCTTACCGATACCCATACCGATACCCATACCGATACTCATACCGATACCCATTCCGACACCCATACCGATACCGATACCGATACCGATACTCTTACCGATACCGATACTGATACCGATACCCATACCGTTACCCAAACAGATACCCATACCTATACCCATACCGATACCCATACCGATACCCATACCGATACCGATACCGATGCTCTTACCGATACTGATACCGACACTCTTACCGATACCCATACCGATACCCATGCCGATACCCATACCGATACCCATACCGATACCCATACCTATACCCATACCGATACCCATACCGATACCCATACCGATACTGATACCGATACTCTTACCGATACCGATACCGATACCGATACTCTAACCGATACTGTTACCGATACACTTACCGTTACCGTTACCGATACTGATACCGATACCGATACCCATACCGATACCCATAGAGATACCCATACCGATACCCATACCGATACCCATGCCGATACCCACACCGATACCGATACCGATACCGATACAGATCCTCACACCGACACTCTTACCGATACCCATACCGATACCCATACCGATACCCATACCGATACCCATTCCGACACCCATACCGATACCGATACCGATACCGATACTCTTACCGATACCGATACTGATACCGATACTCATACCGATACCCATACCGATACCCATACCGATACCCATACCGATACCCATACCGATACCCATACCGATACCCATACCGATACCCATACCGATACCCATAGAGATACCCATACCGATACCCATACCGATACACATGCCGATACCCATACCGATACCCATACCGATACCCATAGAGATACCCATACCGATACCCATACCGATACACATGCCGATACCCATACCGATACCCATACCGATACCCATACCGATACCCACACCGATACCCATACCGAAACCCATACCGATACCCATACCGATACCCATACCGATACCCATACCGATACCCATACCGATACCCATACCGATACCCATACCGATGCCCACACCGATACCCATACCGAAACCCATACCGATACCCATACCGATACCCATACCGATACCCATACCGATACCCATACCGATACCCATACCGATACCCATAACGATACCCATACCGATACCCATACCGATACCGATACCGATACCGATACTCTTACCGATACCGATACTGATACCGATACTCATACCGATACCCATACCGATACCCACACCGATACCCATACCGAAACCCATACCGATACCCATACCGATACCCATACCGATACCCATACCGATACCCATACCGATACCCATACCGATGCCCATACCGATACCCATACCGATACCCATACCGATACCCATACCTATACCCATACCGATACCCATACCGATACCCATACCGATACTGATACCGATACTCTTACCGATACCGATACCGATACCGATACTCTTACCGATACTGATGCCGATACCCTTACCGTTACCCATACCGATACCCATACCGATACCGATACCGATACTCTTACCGATACCGATACTGATACCGATACTCATACCGATACCCATACCGATACCCATACCGATACCCATACCGATACCCATACCGATACCCATACCGATACCGATACCGATACTCTTACCGATACCGATACTGATACCGATACTCATACCGATACCCACACCGATACCGATACCGATACCGATACAGATCCTCACACCGACACTCTTACCGATACCCATACCGATACCCATACCGATACCCATACCGATACCCATACCGATACCCATACCGATACCCATACCGAAACCCATACCGATACCCATACCGATACCCATACCGATACCCATACCGATACCCATACCGATACCCATACCGATACCCATACCGATACCCATACCGATACCCATACCGATACCCATACCGATACCCATACCGATACCCATACCTATACCCATACCGATACCCATACCGATAGTCATACCGATACTGATACCGATACTCTTACCGATACCGATACGGATACCGATACTCTTACCGATACTGATACCGATACCCTTACCGTTACCGATACCGATTACCCATACCGATACCCATAGAGATACCCATACCGATAACCATGCCGATACCCATACCGATACCGATACCGATACCGATACCGATACCGATACTCTTACCGATACCGATACTGATACCGATACTCATACCGATACCCATACCGATACCCATACCGATACCCATACCGATACCCATACCGATACCCATACCGATACCCATACCGATACCCATACCGATACCCATACCGATACCGATACCGATACCGATACTCTTACCGATACCGATACTGATACCGATACTCATACCGATACCCATACCGATACCCATACCGATACCCATACCGAAACCCATACCGATACCCATACCGATACCCATACCGATACCCATACCGATACCCATACCGATACCCATACCGATACCCATACCGATACCGATACCGATACCGATACTCTTACCGATACCGATACTGATACCGATACTCTTACCGATACCGATACTGATACCGATACTCATACCGATACCCATACCGATACCCACACCGATACCCATACCGAAACCCATACCGATACCCATACCGATACCCATACCGATACCCATACCGATACCCATACCGATACCCATACCGATACCCATACCGATACCCATACCGATGCCCATACCGATACCCATACCGATACACATACCGATACCCATACCTATACCCATACCGATACCCATACCGATACCCATACCGATACTGATACCGATACTCTTACCGATACCCATACCGATACTCATACCGATACTGATACCGATACTCTTACCGATACCGATACGGATACCGATACTCTTACCGATACTGATACCGATACCCTTACCGTTACCGATACCGATTACCCATACCGATACCCATAGAGATACCCATACCGATAACCATGCCGATACCCATACCGATACCGATACCGATACCGATACCGATACCGATACTCTTACCGATACCGATACTGATACCGATACCCTTACCGTTACCGATACCGATACTGATACCGATACCGATACCCATACCGATACCCATAGAGATACCCATACCGATACCCATACCGATACACATGCCGATACCCATACCGATACCCATACCGATACCCATACCGATACCCATACCGATACCCATACTGATACCGATACCGATACCCATACCGATACCCATAGAGATACCTATACCGATACCCATACCGATACCCATACCGATACCCATACCGATACCCATACCGATACCCATACCGATACCGATACCGATACCGATACCGATACTCTTACCGATACCGATACTGATACCGATACTCATACCGATACCCATACCGATACCCACACCGATACCCATACCGATACCCATACCGATACCCATACCGATACCCATACCGATACCCATACCGGTACCCATACCGATACCCATACCGATACCCATACCGATACCCATACCGATACCCATATCGAAACCCATACCGATACCCATACCGATACCCATACCGATACCCATACCGATACCCATACCGATACCCATACCGATACCCATACCGATACCCATACCGATACCGATACCGATACCGATACTCTTACCGATACCGATACTGATACCGATACTCATACCGATACCCATACCGATACCCACACCGATACCCATACCGAAACCCATACCGATACCCATACCGATACCCATACCGATACCCATACCGATACCCATACCGATACCCATACCGATGCCCATACCGATACCCATACCGATACCCATACCGATACCCATACCTATACCCATACCGATACCCATACCGATACCCATACCGATACTGATACCGATACTCTTACCGATACCGATACCGATACCGATACTCTTACCGATACTGATGCCGATACCCTTACCGTTACCCATACCGATACCCATACCGATACCGATACCGATACTCTTACCGATACCGATACTGATACCGATACTCATACCGATACCCATACCGATACCCATACCGATACCCATACCGATACCCATACCGATACCCATACCGATACCGATACCGATACTCTTACCGATACCGATACTGATACCGATACTCATACCGATACCCACACCGATACCGATACCGATACCGATACAGATCCTCACACCGACACTCTTACCGATACCCATACCGATACCCATACCGATACCCATACCGATACCCATACCGATACCCATACCGAAACCCATACCGATACCCATACCGATACCCATACCGATACCCATACCGATACCCATACCGATACCCATACCGATACCCATACCGATACCCATACCGATACCCATACCGATACCCATACCGATACCCATACCGATACCCATACCGATACCCATACCTATACCCATACCGATACCCATACCGATAGTCATACCGATACTGATACCGATACTCTTACCGATACCGATACGGATACCGATACTCTTACCGATACTGATACCGATACCCTTACCGTTACCGATACCGATTACCCATACCGATACCCATAGAGATACCCATACCGATAACCATGCCGATACCCATACCGATACCGATACCGATACCGATACCGATACCGATACTCTTACCGATACCGATACTGATACCGATACTCATACCGATACCCATACCGATACCCATACCGATACCCATACCGATACCCATACCGATACCCATACCGATACCCATACCGATACCCATACCGATGCCCACACCGATACCCATACCGAAACCCATACCGATACCCATACCGATACCCATACCGATACCCATACCGATACCCATACCGATACCCATAACGATACCCATACCGATACCCATACCGATACCGATACCGATACCGATACTCTTACCGATACCGATACTGATACCGATACTCATACCGATACCCATACCGATACCCACACCGATACCCATACCGAAACCCATACCGATACCCATACCGATACCCATACCGATACCCATACCGATACCCATACCGATACCCATACCGATACCCATACCGATACCCATACCGATACCCATACCGATACCCATACCTATACCCATACCGATACCCATACCGATACCCATACCGATACTGATACCGATACTCTTACCGATACCGATACCGATACCGATACTCTTACCGATACTGATGCCGATACCCTTACCGTTACCCATACCGATACCCATACCGATACCGATACCGATACTCTTACCGATACCGATACTGATACCGATACTCATACCGATACCCATACCGATACCCATACCGATACCCATACCGATACCCATACCGATACCCATACCGATACCCATACCGATACCGATACCGATACTCTTACCGATACCGATACTGATACCGATATTCATACCGATACCCACACCGATACCGATACCGATACCGATACAGATCCTCACACCGACACTCTTACCGATACCCATACCGATACCCATACCGATACCTAAACCGATACCCATACCGATACCCATACCGATACCCATACCGAAACCCATACCGATACCCATACCGATACCCATACCGATACCCATACCGATACCCATACCGATACCCATACCGATACCCATACCGATACCCATACCGATACCCATACCGATACCCATACCGATACCCATACCTATACCCATACCGATACCCATACCGATAGTCATACCGATACTGATACCGATACTCTTACCGATACCGATACGGATACCGATACTCTTACCGATACTGATACCGATACCCTTACCGTTACCGATACCGATTACCCATACCGATACCCATAGAGATACCCATACCGATAACCATGCCGATACCCATACCGATACCGATACCGATACCGATACCGATACCGATACTCTTACCGATACCGATACTGATACCGATACTCATACCGATACCCATACCGATACCCATACCGATACCCATACCGATACCCATACCGATACCCATACCGATACCCATACCGATACCCATACCGATACCGATACCGATACCGATACTCTTACCGATACCGATACTGATACCGATACTCATACCGATACCCATACCGATACCCATACCGATACCCATACCGAAACCCATACCGATACCCATACCGATACCCATACCGATACCCATACCGATACCCATACCGATACCCATACCGATACCCATACCGATACCCATACCGATACCGATACCGATACCGATACTCTTACCGATACCGATACTGATACCGATACTCATACCGATACCCATACCGATACCCATACCGATACCCATACCGAAACCCATACCGATACCCATACCGATACCCATACCGATACCCATACCGATACCCATACCGTTACCCAAACAGATACCCGTACCTATACCCATACCGATACCCATACCGATACCCATACCGATACCGATACCGATGCTCTTACCGATACTGATACCGACACTCTTACCGATACCCATACCGATACCCATGCCGATACCCATACCGATACCCATACCGATACCCATACCTATACCCATACCGATACCCATACCGATACCCATACCGATACTGATACCGATACTCTTACCGATACCGATACCGATACCGATACTCTAACCGATACTGATACCGATACCCTTACCGTTACCGTTACCGATACTGATACCGATACCGATACCCATACCGATACCCACACCGATACCGATACCGATACCGATACAGATCCTCACACCGACACTCTTACCGATACCCATACCGATACCCATACCGATACTCATACCGATACCCATTCCGACACCCATACCGATACCGATACCGATACCGATACTCTTACCGATACCGATACTGATACCGATACTCATACCGATACCCATACCGATACCCATACCGATACCCATACCGATACCCATACCGATACCCATACCGATACCCATACCGATGCCCATACCGATACCCATACCGATACCCATACCTATACCCATATCGATACCCATACCGATACCCATACCGATACTGATACCGATACACTTACCGATACCGATACCGATACCGATACTCTTACCGATACTGATACCGATACCCTTACCGTTACCGATACCGATACTGATACCGATACCGATACCCATACCGATACCCATAGAGATACCCATACCGATACCCATACCGATACACATGCCGATACCCATACCGATACCCATACCGATACCCATACCGATACCCATACCGATACCCATACTGATACCGATACCGATACCCATACCGATACCCATAGAGATACCTATACCGATACCCATACCGATACCCATACCGATACCCATAACGATACCCATACCGATACCCATACCGATACCGATACCGATACCGATACCGATACTCTTACCGATACCGATACTGATACCGATACTCATACCGATACCCATACCGATACTCACACCGATACCCATACCGAAACCCATACCGATACCCATACCGATACACATACCGATACCCATACCGATACCCATACCGATACCCATACCGATACCCATACCGATGCCCATACCGATACCCATACCGATACCCATACCGATACCCATACCTATACCCATACCGATACCCATACCGATACCGATACCGATACTCTTACCGATACCGATACTGATACCGATACTCATACCGATGCCCATACCGATACCCATACCGATACCCATACCGATACTGATACCGATACTCTTACCGATACCGATACCGATACCGATATTCTAACCGATACTGATACCGATACCCTTACCGTTACCGTTACCGATACTGATACCGATACCGATACCCATACCGACACCCATAGAGATACCCATACCGATACCCATACCGATACCCATGCCGATACCCACACCGATACCGATACCGATACCGATACAGATCCTCACACCGACAATCTTACCGATACCCATACCGATACCCATACCGATACTCATACCGATACCCATTCCGACACCCATACCGATACCCATACCGATACCGATACCGATACCGATACAGATCCTCACACCGACACTCTTACCGATACCCATACCGATACCCATACCGATACTCATACCGATACCCATTCCGACACCCATACCGATACCGATACCGATACCGATACTCTTACCGATACCGATACTGATACCGATACCCATACCGTTACCCAAACAGATACCCATACCTATACCCATACCGATACCCATACCGATACCCATACCGATACCGATACCGATGCTCTTACCGATACTGATACCGACACTCTTACCGATACCCATACCGATACCCATGCCGATACCCATACCGATACCCATACCGATACCCATACCTATACCCATACCGATACCCATACCGATACCCATACCGATACTGATACCGATACTCTTACCGATACCGATACCGATACCGATACTATAACCGATACTGATACCGATACACTTACCGTTACCGTTACCGATACTGATACCGATACCGATACCCATACCGATACCCATAGAGATACCCATACCGATACCCATACCGATACCCATGCCGATACCCACACCGATACCGATACCGATACCGATACAGATCCTCACACCGACACTCTTACCGATACCCATACCGATACCCATACCGATACTCATACCGATACCCATTCCGACACCCATACCGATACCGATACCGATACCGATACTCTTACCGATACCGATACTGATACCGATACTCATACCGATACCCATACCGATACCCATACCGATACCCATACCGATACCCATACCGATACCCATACCGATACCCATACCGATGCCCATACCGATACCCATACCGATACCCATACCTATACCCATATCGATACCCATACCGATACCCATACCGATACTGATACCGATACTCTTACCGATACCGATACCGATACCGATACTCTTACCGATACTGATACCGATACCCTTACCGTTACCGATACCGATACTGATACCGATACCGATACCCATACCGATACCCATAGAGATACCCATACCGATACCCATACCGATACACATGCCGATACCCATACCGATACCCATACCGATACCCATAGAGATACCCATACCGATACCCATACCGATACACATGCCGATACCCATACCGATACCCATACCGATACCCATACCGATACCCATACCGATACCCATACTGATACCGATACCGATACCCATACCGATACCCATAGAGATACCTATACCGATACCCATACCGATACCCATACCGATACCCATAACGATACCCATACCGATACCCATACCGATACCGATACCGATACCGATACCGATACTCTTACCGATACCGATACTGATACCGATACTCATACCGATACCCATACCGATACCCACACCGATACCCATACCGAAACCCATACCGATACCCATACCGATACCCATACCGATACCCATACCGATACCCATACCGATACCCATACCGATACCCATACCGATGCCCACACCGATACCCATACCGAAACCCATACCGATACCCATACCGATACCCATACCGATACCCATACCGATACCCATACCGATACCCATAACGATACCCATACCGATACCCATACCGATACCGATACCGATACCGATACTCTTACCGATACCGATACTGATACCGATACTCATACCGATACCCATACCGATACCCACACCGATACCCATACCGAAACCCATACCGATACCCATACCGATACCCATACCGATACCCATACCGATACCCATACCGATACCCATACCGATGCCCATACCGATACCCATACCGATACCCATACCGATACCCATACCTATACCCATACCGATACCCATACCGATACCCATACCGATACTGATACCGATACTCTTACCGATACCGATACCGATACCGATACTCTTACCGATACTGATGCCGATACCCTTACCGTTACCCATACCGATACCCATACCGATACCGATACCGATACTCTTACCGATACCGATACTGATACCGATACTCATACCGATACCCATACCGATACCCATACCGATACCCATACCGATACCCATACCGATACCCATACCGATACCGATACCGATACTCTTACCGATACCGATACTGATACCGATACTCATACCGATACCCACACCGATACCGATACCGATACCGATACAGATCCTCACACCGACACTCTTACCGATACCCATACCGATACCCATACCGATACCCATACCGATACCCATACCGATACCCATACCGAAACCCATACCGATACCCATACCGATACCCATACCGATACCCATACCGATACCCATACCGATACCCATACCGATACCCATACCGATACCCATACCGATACCCATACCGATACCCATACCGATACCCATACCGATACCCATACCTATACCCATACCGATACCCATACCGATAGTCATACCGATACTGATACCGATACTCTTACCGATACCGATACGGATACCGATACTCTTACCGATACTGATACCGATACCCTTACCGTTACCGATACCGATTACCCATACCGATACCCATAGAGATACCCATACCGATAACCATGCCGATACCCATACCGATACCGATACCGATACCGATACCGATACCGATACTCTTACCGATACCGATACTGATACCGATACTCATACCGATACCCATACCGATACCCATACCGATACCCATACCGATACCCATACCGATACCCATACCGATACCCATACCGATACCCATACCGATACCCATACCGATACCGATACCGATACCGATACTCTTACCGATACCGATACTGATACCGATACTCATACCGATACCCATACCGATACCCATACCGATACCCATACCGAAACCCATACCGATACCCATACCGATACCCATACCGATACCCATACCGATACCCATACCGATACCCATACCGATACCCATACCGATACCGATACCGATACCGATACTCTTACCGATACCGATACTGATACCGATACTCATACCGATACCCATACCGATACCCATACCGATACCCATACCGAAACCCATACCGATACCCATACCGATACCCATACCGATACCCATACCGATACCCATACCGATACCCATACCGTTACCCAAACAGATACCCATACCTATACCCATACCGATACCCATACCGATACCCATACCGATACCGATACCGATGCTCTTACCGATACTGATACCGACACTCTTACCGATACCCATACCGATACCCATGCCGATACCCATACCGATACCCATACCGATACCCATACCTATACCCATACCGATACCCATACCGATACCCATACCGATACTGATACCGATACTCTTACCGATACCGATACCGATACCGATACTCTAACCGATACTGATACCGATACCCTTACCGTTACCGTTACCGATACTGATACCGATACCGATACCCATACCGATACCCACACCGATACCGATACCGATACCGATACAGATCCTCACACCGACACTCTTACCGATACCCATACCGATACCCATACCGATACTCATACCGATACCCATTCCGACACCCATACCGATACCGATACCGATACCGATACTTTTACCGATACCGATACTGATACCGATACTCATACCGATACCCATACCGATACCCATACCGATACCCATACCGATACCCATACCGATACCCATACCGATACCCATACCGATGCCCATACCGATACCCATACCGATACCCATACCTATACCCATATCGATACCCATACCGATACCCATACCGATACTGATACCGATACACTTATCGATACCGATACCGATACCGATACTCTTACCGATACTGATACCGATACCCTTACCGTTACCGATACCGATACTGATACCGATACCGATACCCATACCGATACTCATAGAGATACCCATACCGATACCCATACCGATACACATGCCGATACCCATACCGATACCCATACCGATACCCATACCGATACCCATACCGATACCCATACTGATACCGATACCGATACCCATACCGATACCCATAGAGATACCTATACCGATACCCATACCGATACCCATACCGATACCCATAACGATACCCATACCGATACCCATACCGATACCGATACCGATACCGATACCGATACTCTTACCGATACCGATACTGATACCGATACTCATACCGATACCCATACCGATACCCACACCGATACCCATACCGAAACCCATACCGATACCCATACCGATACCCATACCGATACCCATACCGATACCCATACCGATACCCATACCGATACCCATACCGATGCCCATACCGATACCCATACCGATACCCATACCGATACCCATACCTATACCCATACCGATACCCATACCGATACCGATACCGATACTCTTACCGATACCGATACTGATACCGATACTCATACCGATGCCCATACCGATACCCATACCGATACCCATACCGATACTGATACCGATACTCTTACCGATACCGATACCGATACCGATATTCTAACCGATACTGATACCGATACCCTTACCGTTACCGTTACCGATACTGATACCGATACCGATACCCATACCGACACCCATAGAGATACCCATACCGATACCCATACCGATACCCATGCCGATACCCACACCGATACCGATACCGATACCGATACAGATCCTCACACCGACAATCTTACCGATACCCATACCGATACCCATACCGATACTCATACCGATACCCATTCCGACACCCATACCGATACCCATACCGATACCGATACCGATACCGATACTCTTACCGATACCGATACTGATACCGATACTCATACCGATACCCATACCGATACCCATACCGATACCCATACCGATACCCATACCGATACCCATACCGATACTGATACCGATACTCTTACCGATACCGATACCGATACCGATACTCTAACCGATACTGATACCGATACCCTTACCGTTACCGTTACCGATACTGATACCGATACCGATACCCATACCGATACCCATAGAGATACCCATACCGATACCCATACCGATACCCATACCGATACCCATACTGATACCGATACCGATACCCATACCGATACCCATAGAGATACCTATACCGATACCCATACCGATACCCATACCGATACCCATAACGATACCCATACCGATACCCATACCGATACCCATACCGATACCCATACCGATACCCATACCGATGCCCACACCGATACCCATACCGAAACCCATACCGATACCCATACCGATACCCATACCGATACCCATACCGATACCCATACCGATACTGATACCGATACTCTTACCGATACCGATACCGATACCGATACTCTTACCGATACTGATACCGATACCCTTACCGTTACCGATACCGATACTGATACCGATACCGATACCCATACCGATACCCATAGAGATACCCATACCGATACCCATACCGATACCCATGCCGATACCCATACTGATACCGATACCGATACCCATACCGATACCCATACCGATACCCATACCGATGCCCACACCGATACCCATACCGAAACCCATACCGATACCCATACCGATACCCATACCGATACCCATACCGATACCCATACCGATACCCATACCGATACCCATACCGATACCCATACCGATACCCATACCGATACCCATACCGATACCCATACCGATACCCATACCGATACCCATACCGATACTGATACCGATACTCTTACCGATACCGATACCGATACCGATACCCATACCGATACCCATAGAGATACCCATACCGATACCCATACCGATACACATGCCGATACCCATACCGATACCCATACCGATACCCATACCGATACCCATACCGATACCCATACCGATACCCATACCGATACCCATACCGATACCCATACCGATACCCATACCGATACCCATACCGATACCCATACCGATACCCATACCGATACTGATACCGATACTCTTACCGATACCGATACCGATACCGATACTCTTACCGATACTGATACCGATACCCTTACCGTTACCGATACCGATACTGATACCGATACTCATACCGATACCCATACCGATACCCATACCGATACCCATACCGATACCCACACCGATACCCATACCGATACTCATACCGATACCCATACCGATACCCACACCGATACCCATACCGAAACCCATACCGATACCCATACCGATACCCATACCGATACCCATAGAGATACCTATACCGATACCCATACCGATACCCATACCGATACCCATACCGATACCCATACCGATACCCATACCGATACCCATACCGATACCCTTACCGTTACCGATACCGATACTGATACCGATACCGATACCCATACCGATACCCATAGAGATACCCATACCGATACCCATACCGATACACATGCCGATACCCATACCGATACCCATACCGATACCCATACCGATACCCATACCGATACCCATACCGATACCGATACCGATACCCATACCGATACCCATAGAGATACCCATACCGATACCCATACCGATACCCATGCCGATACCCACACCGATACCGATACCGATACCGATACAGATCCTCACACCGACACTCTTACCGATACCCATACCGATACCCATACCGATACTCATACCGATACCCATTCCGACACCCATACCGATACCGATACCGATACCGATACTCTTACCGATACCGATACTGATACCGATACTCATACCGATAACCCATACCGATACCCATACCGATACCCATACCGATACCCATACCGATACCCATACCGATACCCATACCGATGCCCATACCGATACCCATACCGATACCCATACCTATACCCATATCGATACCCATACCGATACCCATACCGATACTGATACCGATACTCTTACCGATACCGATACCGATACCGATACTCTTACCGATACTGATACCGATACCCTTACCGTTACCGATACCGATACTGATACCGATACCGATACCCATACCGATACCCATAGAGATACCCATACCTATACCCATACCGATACACATGCCGATACCCATACCGATACCCATACCGATACCCATACCGATACCCATACCGATACCCATACCGATACCCATACTGATACCGATACCGATACCCATACCGATACCCATAGAGATACCTATACCGATACCCATACCGATACCCATACCGATACCCATACCGATACCCATACCGATACCCATACCGATACCGATACCGACACCGATACCGATACTCTTACCGATACCGATACTGATACCGATACTCATACCGATACCCATACCGATACCCACACCGATACCCATACCGAAACCCATACCGATACCCATACCGATACCCATACCGATACCCATACCGATACCCATACCGATACCCATACCGATACCCATACCGATGCCCACACCGATACCCATACCGAAACCCATACCGATACCCATACCGATACCCATACCGATACCCATACCGATACCCATACCGATACCCATACCGATACCCATACCGATACCCATACCGATACCCATACCGATACCCATACCGATGCCCACACCGATACCCATACCGAAACCCATACCGATACCCATACCGATACCCATACCGATACCCATACCGATACCCATACCGATACCCATACCGATACCCATACCGATACCCATACCGATACCCATACCGATACCCATACCGATACCCATACCGATACCCATACCGATACCCATACCTATACCCATACCGATACTGATACCGATACTCTTACCGATACCGATACCGATACCGATACTCTTACCGATACTGATACCGATACCCTTACCGTTACCGATACCGATACTGATACCGATACCGATACCCATACCGATACCCATAGAGATACCCATACCGATACCCATACCGATACACATGCCGATACCCATACCGATACCCATACCGATACCCATACCGATACCCATACCGATACCCATACTGATACCGATACCGATACCCATACCGATACCCATACCGATACCCATACCGATACCCATACCGATACCCATACCGATACCCATACCGATACCCATACCGATACCCATACCGATACCCATACCGATGCCCACACCGATACCCATACCGAAACCCATACCGATACCCATACCGATACCCATACCGATACCCATACCGATACCCATACCGATACCCATACCGATACCCATACCGATACCCATACCGATACCCATACCGATGCTCACACAGATACCCATACCGAAACCCATACCGATACCCATACCGATACCCATACCGATACCCATACCGATACCCATACCGATACCCATACCGATACCCATACCGATACCCATACCGATACCCATACCGATACCCATACCGATACCCATACCGATGCCCATACCGATACCCATACCGATACCCATACCGATACCCATACCTATACCCATACCGATACCCATACCGATACCCATACCGATACTGATACCGATACTCTTACCGATACCGATACCGATACCGATACTCTTACCGATACTGATGCCGATACCCTTACCGTTACCCATACCGATACCCATACCGATACCCATACCGATACCCATACCGATACCCATACCGATACCCATACCGATACCCATACCGATGCCCACACCGATACCCATACCGAAACCCATACCGATACCCATACCGATGCCCACACCGATACCCATACCGAAACCCATACCGATACCCATACCGATACCCATACCGATACCCATACCTATACCCATACCGATACCCATACCGATACCCATACCGATACCCATACCGATACCCATACCGATACCCATACCGATACCCATACCGATACCCATACCGATACCGATACCGATACCGATACTCTTACCGATACCGATACTGATACCGATACTCATACCGATACCCATACCGATACCCATACCGATACCCATACCGAAACCCATACCGATACCCATACCGATACCCATACCGATACCCATACCGATACCCATACCGTTACCCAAACAGATACCCGTACCTATACCCATACCGATACCCATACCGATACCCATACCGATACCGATACCGATGCTCTTACCGATACTGATACCGACACTCTTACCGATACCCATACCGATACCCATGCCGATACCCATACCGATACCCATACCGATACCCATACCTATACCCATACCGATACCCATACCGATACCCATACCGATACTGATACCGATACTCTTACCGATACCGATACCGATACCGATACTCTAACCGATACTGATACCGATACCCTTACCGTTACCGTTACCGATACTGATACCGATACCGATACCCATACCGATACCCACACCGATACCGATACCGATACCGATACAGATCCTCACACCGACACTCTTACCGATACCCATACCGATACCCATACCGATACTCATACCGATACCCATTCCGACACCCATACCGATACCGATACCGATACCGATACTCTTACCGATACCGATACTGATACCGATACTCATACCGATACCCATACCGATACCCATACCGATACCCATACCGATACCCATACCGATACCCATACCGATACCCATACCGATGCCCATACCGATACCCATACCGATACCCATACCTATACCCATATCGATACCCATACCGATACCCATACCGATACTGATACCGATACACTTACCGATACCGATACCGATACCGATACTCTTACCGATACTGATACCGATACCCTTACCGTTACCGATACCGATACTGATACCGATACCGATACCCATACCGATACCCATAGAGATACCCATACCGATACCCATACCGATACACATGCCGATACCCATACCGATACCCATACCGATACCCATACCGATACCCATACCGATACCCATACTGATACCGATACCGATACCCATACCGATACCCATAGAGATACCTATACCGATACCCATACCGATACCCATACCGATACCCATAACGATACCCATACCGATACCCATACCGATACCGATACCGATACCGATACCGATACTCTTACCGATACCGATACTGATACCGATACTCATACCGATACCCATACCGATACCCACACCGATACCCATACCGAAACCCATACCGATACCCATACCGATACCCATACCGATACCCATACCGATACCCATACCGATACCCATACCGATACCCATACCGATGCCCATACCGATACCCATACCGATACCCATACCGATACCCATACCTATACCCATACCGATACCCATACCGATACCGATACCGATACTCTTACCGATACCGATACTGATACCGATACTCATACCGATGCCCATACCGATACCCATACCGATACCCATACCGATACTGATACCGATACTCTTACCGATACCGATACCGATACCGATATTCTAACCGATACTGATACCGATACCCTTACCGTTACCGTTACCGATACTGATACCGATACCGATACCCATACCGACACCCATAGAGATACCCATACCGATACCCATACCGATACCCATGCCGATACCCACACCGATACCGATACCGATACCGATACAGATCCTCACACCGACAATCTTACCGATACCCATACCGATACCCATACCGATACTCATACCGATACCCATTCCGACACCCATACCGATACCCATACCGATACCGATACCGATACCGATACAGATCCTCACACCGACACTCTTACCGATACCCATACCGATACCCATACCGATACTCATACCGATACCCATTCCGACACCCATACCGATACCGATACCGATACCGATACTCTTACCGATACCGATACTGATACCGATACCCATACCGTTACCCAAACAGATACCCATACCTATACCCATACCGATACCCATACCGATACCCATACCGATACCGATACCGATGCTCTTACCGATACTGATACCGACACTCTTACCGATACCCATACCGATACCCATGCCGATACCCATACCGATACCCATACCGATACCCATACCGATACCCATACCGATACCCATACCGATACCCATACCGATACTGATACCGATACTCTTACCGATACCGATACCGATACCGATACTCTAACCGATACTGATACCGATACACTTACCGTTACCGTTACCGATACTGATACCGATACCGATACCCATACCGATACCCATAGAGATACCCATACCGATACCCATTCCGATACCCATGCCGATACCCACACCGATACCGATACCGATACCGATACAGATCCTCACACCGACACTCTTACCGATACCCATACCGATACCCATACCGATACTCATACCGATACCCATTCCGACACCCATACCGATACCGATACCGATACCGATACTCTTACCGATACCGATACTGATACCGATACTCATACCGATACCCATACCGATACCCATACCGATACCCATACCGATACCCATACCGATACCCATACCGATACCCATACCGATGCCCATACCGATACCCATACCGATACCCATACCTATACCCATATCGATACCCATACCGATACCCATACCGATACTGATACCGATACTCTTACCGATACCGATACCGATACCGATACTCTTACCGATACTGATACCGATACCCTTACCGTTACCGATACCGATACTGATACCGATACCGATACCCATACCGATACCCATAGAGATACCCATACCGATACCCATACCGATACACATGCCGATACCCATACCGATACCCATACCGATACCCATAGAGATACCCATACCGATACCCATACCGATACACATGCCGATACCCATACCGATACCCATACCGATACCCATACCGATACCCATACCGATACCCATACTGATACCGATACCGATACCCATACCGATACCCATAGAGATACCTATACCGATACCCATACCGATACCCATACCGATACCCATAACGATACCCATACCGATACCCATACCGATACCGATACCGATACCGATACCGATACTCTTACCGATACCGATACTGATACCGATACTCATACCGATACCCATACCGATACCCACACTGATACCCATACCGAAACCCATACCGATACCCATACCGATACCCATACCGATACCCATACCGATACCCATACCGATACCCATACCGATACCCATACCGATGCCCACACCGATACCCATACCGAAACCCATACCGATACCCATACCGATACCCATACCGATACCCATACCGATACCCATACCGATACCCATAACGATACCCATACCGATACCCATACCGATACCGATACCGATACCGATACTCTTACCGATACCGATACTGATACCGATACTCATACCGATACCCATACCGATACCCACACCGATACCCATACCGAAACCCATACCGATACCCATACCGATACCCATACCGATACCCATACCGATACCCATACCGATACCCATACCGATGCCCATACCGATACCCATACCGATACCCATACCGATACCCATACCTATACCCATACCGATACCCATACCGATACCCATACCGATACTGATACCGATACTCTTACCGATACCGATACCGATACCGATACTCTTACCGATACTGATGCCGATACCCTTACCGTTACCCATACCGATACCCATACCGATACCGATACCGATACTCTTACCGATACCGATACTGATACCGATACTCATACCGATACCCATACCGATACCCATACCGATACCCATACCGATACCCATACCGATACCCATACCGATACCGATACCGATACTCTTACCGATACCGATACTGATACCGATACTCATACCGATACCCACACCGATACCGATACCGATACCGATACAGATCCTCACACCGACACTCTTACCGATACCCATACCGATACCCATACCGATACCCATACCGATACCCATACCGATACCCATACCGATACCCATACCGAAACCCATACCGATACCCATACCGATACCCATACCGATACCCATACCGATACCTATACCGATACCCATACCGATACCCATACCGATACCCATACCGATACCCATACCGATACCCATACCGATACCCATACCGATACCCATACCGATACCCATACCTATACCCATACCGATACCCATACCGATAGTCATACCGATACTGATACCGATACTCTTACCGATACCGATACGGATACCGATACTCTTACCGATACTGATACCGATACCCTTACCGTTACCGATACCGATTACCCATACCGATACCCATAGAGATACCCATACCGATAACCATGCCGATACCCATACCGATACCGATACCGATACCGATACCGATACCGATACTCTTACCGATACCGATACTGATACCGATACTCATACCGATACCCATACCGATACCCATACCGATACCCATACCGATACCCATACCGATACCCATACCGATACCCATACCGATACCCATACCGATACCCATACCGATACCGATACCGATACCGATACTCTTACCGATACCGATACTGATACCGATACTCATACCGATACCCATACCGATACCCATACCGATACCCATACCGAAACCCATACCGATACCCATACCGATACCCATACCGATACCCATACCGATACCCATACCGATACCCATACCGATACCCATACCGATACCGATACCGATACCGATACTCTTACCGATACCGATACTGATACCGATACTCATACCGATACCCATACCGATACCCATACCGATACCCATACCGAAACCCATACCGATACCCATACCGATACCCATACCGATACCCATACCGATACCCATACCGTTACCCAAACAGATACCCATACCTATACCCATACCGATACCCATACCGATACCCATACCGATACCGATACCGATGCTCTTACCGATACTGATACCGACACTCTTACCGATACCCATACCGATACCCATGCCGATACCCATACCGATACCCATACCGATACCCATACCTATACCCATACCGATACCCATACCGATACCCATACCGATACTGATACCGATACTCTTACCGATACCGATACCGATACCGATACTCTAACCGATACTGATACCGATACCCTTACCGTTACCGTTACCGATACTGATACCGATACCGATACCCATACCGATACCCACACCGATACCGATACCGATACCGATACAGATCCTCACACCGACACTCTTACCGATACCCATACCGATACCCATACCGATACTCATACCGATACCCATTCCGACACCCATACCGATACCGATACCGATACCGATACTCTTACCGATACCGATACTGATACCGATACTCATACCGATACCCATACCGATACCCATACCGATACCCATACCGATACCCATACCGATACCCATACCGATACCCATACTGATGCCCATACCGATACCCATACCGATACCCATACCTATACCCATATCGATACCCATACCGATACCCATACCGATACTGATACCGATACACTTATCGATACCGATACCGATACCGATACTCTTACCGATACTGATACCGATACCCTTACCGTTACCGATACCGATACTGATACCGATACCGATACCCATACCGATACCCATAGAGATACCCATACCGATACCCATACCGATACACATGCCGATACCCATACCGATACCCATACCGATACCCATACCGATACCCATACCGATACCCATACTGATACCGATACCGATACCCATACCGATACCCATAGAGATACCTATACCGATACCCATACCGATACCCATACCGATACCCATAACGATACCCATACCGATACCCATACCGATACCGATACCGATACCGATACCGATACTCTTACCGATACCGATACTGATACCGATACTCATACCGATACCCATACCGATACCCACACCGATACCCATACCGAAACCCATACCGATACCCATACCGATACCCATACCGATACCCATACCGATACCCATACCGATACCCATACCGATACCCATACCGATGCCCATACCGATACCCATACCGATACCCATACCGATACCCATACCTATACCCATACCGATACCCATACCGATACCGATACCGATACTCTTACCGATACCGATACTGATACCGATACTCATACCGATGCCCATACCGATACCCATACCGATACCCATACCGATACTGATACCGATACTCTTACCGATACCGATACCGATACCGATATTCTAACCGATACTGATACCGATACCCTTACCGTTACCGTTACCGATACTGATACCGATACCGATACCCATACCGACACCCATAGAGATACCCATACCGATACCCATACCGATACCCATGCCGATACCCACACCGATACCGATACCGATACCGATACAGATCCTCACACCGACAATCTTACCGATACCCATACCGATACCCATACCGATACTCATACCGATACCCATTCCGACACCCATACCGATACCCATACCGATACCGATACCGATACCGATACTCTTACCGATACCGATACTGATACCGATACTCATACCGATACCCATACCGATACCCATACCGATACCCATACCGATACCCATACCGATACCCATACCGATACTGATACCGATACTCTTACCGATACCGATACCGATACCGATACTCTAACCGATACTGATACCGATACCCTTACCGTTACCGTTACCGATACTGATACCGATACCGATACCCATACCGATACCCATAGAGATACCCATACCGATACCCATACCGATACCCATACCGATACCCATACTGATACCGATACCGATACCCATACCGATACCCATAGAGATACCTATACCGATACCCATACCGATACCCATACCGATACCCATACCGATACCCATACCGATACCCATACCGATACCCATACCGATACCCATACCGATACCCATACCGATACCCACACCGATACCCATACCGAAACCCATACCGATACCCATACCGATACCCATACCGATACCCATACCTATACCCATACCGATACTGATACCGATACTCTTACCGATACCGATACCGATACCGATACTCTTACCGATACTGATACCGATACCCTTACCGTTACCAATACCGATACTGATACCGATACCGATACCCATACCGATACCCATAGAGATACCCATACCGATACCCATACCGATACCCATGCCGATACCCATACTGATACCGATACCGATACCCATACCGATACCCATACCGATACCCATACCGATGCCCACACCGATACCCATACCGAAACCCATACCGATACCCATACCGATACCCATACCGATACCCATACCGATACCCATACCGATACCCATACCGATACCCATACCGATACCCATACCGATACCCATACCGATACCCATACCGATACCCATACCGATACCCATACCTATACCCATACCGATACTGATACCGATACTCTTACCGATACCGATACCGATACCGATACTCTTACCGATACTGATACCGATACCCTTACCGTTACCGATACCGATACTGATACCGATACCGATACCCATACCGATACCCATAGAGATACCCATACCTATACCCATACCGATACACATGCCGATACCCATACCGATACCCATACCGATACCCATACCGATACCCATACCGATACCCATACCGATACCGATACCGATACCCATACCGATACCCATAGAGATACCCATACCGATACCCATACCGATACCCATGCCGATACCCACACCGATACCGATACCGATACCGATACAGATCCTCACACCGACACTCTTACCGATACCCATACCGATACCCATACCGATACTCATACCGATACCCATTCCGACACCCATACCGATACCGATACCGATACCGATACTCTTACCGATACCGATACTGATACCGATACTCATACCGATAACCCATACCGATACCCATACCGATACCCATACCGATACCCATACCGATACCCATACCGATACCCATACCGATGCCCATACCGATACCCATACCGATACCCATACCTATACCCATATCGATACCCATACCGATACCCATACCGATACTGATACCGATACTCTTACCGATACCGATACTCTTACCGATACCGATACCGATACCGATACTCTTACCGATACTGATACCGATACCCTTACCGTTACCGATACCGATACTGATACCGATACCGATACCCATACCGATACCCATAGAGATACCCATACCTATACCCATACCGATACACATGCCGATACCCATACCGATACCCATACCGATACCCATACCGATACCCATACCGATACCCATACCGATACCCATACTGATACCGATACCGATACCCATACCGATACCCATAGAGATACCTATACCGATACCCATACCGATACCCATACCGATACCCATAACGATACCCATACCGATACCCATACCGATACCGATACCGATACCGATACCGATACTCTTACCGATACCGATACTGATACCGATACTCATACCGATACCCATACCGATACCCACACCGATACCCATACCGAAACCCATACCGATACCCATACCGATACCCATACCGATACCCATACCGATACCCATACCGATACCCATACCGATACCCATACCGATGCCCACACCGATACCCATACCGAAACCCATACCGATACCCATACCGATACCCATACCGATGCCCACACCGATACCCATACCGAAACCCATACCGATACCCATACCGATACCCATACCGATACCCATACCGATACCCATACCGATACCCATACCGATACCCATACCGATACCCATACCGATACCCATACCGATACCCATACCGATACCCATACCGATACCCATACCGATACCCATACCTATACCCATACCGATACTGATACCGATACTCTTACCGATACCGATACCGATACCGATACTCTTACCGATACTGATACCGATACCCTTACCGTTACCGATACCGATACTGATACCGATACCGATACCCATACCGATACCCATAGAGATACCCATACCGATACCCATACCGATACACATGCCGATACCCATACCGATACCCATACCGATACCCATACCGATACCCATACCGATACCCATACTGATACCGATACCGATACCCATACCGATACCCATACCGATACCCATACCGATACCCATACCGATACCCATACCGATACCCATACCGATACCCATACCGATACCCATACCGATACCCATACCGATACCCATACCGATGCCCACACCGATACCCATACCGAAACCCATACCGATACCCATACCGATACCCATACCGATACCCATACCGATACCCATACCGATACCCATACCGATACCCATACCGATACCCATACCGATACCCATACCGATACCCATACCGATGCTCACACAGATACCCATACCGAAACCCATACCGATACCCATACCGATACCCATACCGATACCCATACCGATACCCATACCGATACCCATACCGATACCCATACCGATACCCATACCGATACCCATACCGATACCCATACCGATACCCATACCGATACCCATACCGATGCCCATACCGATACCCATACCGATACCCATACCGATACCCATACCTATACCCATACCGATACCCATACCGATACCCATACCGATACTGATACCGATACTCTTACCGATACCGATACCGATACCGATACTCTTACCGATACTGATGCCGATACCCTTACCGTTACCCATACCGATACCCATACCGATACCCATACCGATACCCATACCGATACCCATACCGATACCCATACCGATACCCATACCGATACCCATACCGATACCCATACCGAAACCCATACCGATACCCATACCGATGCCCACACCGATACCCATACCGAAACCCATACCGATACCCATACCGATACCCATACCGATACCCATACCGATACCCATACCGATACCCATACCGATACCCATACCGATACCCATACCGATACCCATACCGATACCCATACCGATGCCCACACCGATACCCATACCGAAACCCATACCGATACCCATACCGATACCCATACCGATACCCATACCGATGCCCATACCGATACCCATACCGATACCCATACCGATACCCATACCTATACCCATACCGATACCCATACCGATACCCATACCGATACTGATACCGATACTCTTACCGATACCGATACCGATACCGATACTCTTACCGATACTGATGCCGATACCCTTACCGTTACCCATACCGATACCCATACCGATACCCATACCGATACCCATACCTATACCCATACCGATACTGATACCGATACTCTTACCGATACCGATACCGATACCGATACCCTTACCGTTACCGATACCGATACTGATACCGATACCGATACCCATACCGATACCCATAGAGATACCCATACCGATACCCATACCGATACACATGCCGATACCCATAACGATACCCATACCGATACCCATACCGATACCGATACCGATACCGATACCGATACTCTTACCGATACCGATACTGATACCGATACTCATACCGATACCCATACCGATACCCACACCGATACCCATACCGAAACCCATACCGATACCCATACCGATACCCATACCGATACCCATACCGATACCCATACCGATACCCATACCGATACCCATACCGATGCCCACACCGATACCCATACCGAAACCCATACCGATACCCATACCGATACCCATACCGATACCCATACCGATACCCATACCGATACCCATACCGATACCCATACCGATACCCATACCGATACCCATACCGATACCCATACCGATACCCATACCGATGCCCACACCGATACCCATACCTAAACCCATACCGATACCCATACCGATACCCATACCGATACCCATACCGATACCCATACCGATACCCATACCGATACCCATACCGATACCCATACCGATACCCATACCGATACCCATACCGATACCCATACCGATACCCATACCGATGCCCATACCGATACCCATACCGATACCCATACCGATACCCATACCTATACCCATACCGATACCCATACCGATACCCATACCGATACTGATACCGATACTCTTACCGATACCGATACCGATACCGATACTCTTACCGATACTGATGCCGATACCCTTACCGTTACCCATACCGATACCCATACCGATACCGATACCGATACTCTTACCGATACCGATACTGATACCGATACTCATACCGATACCCATACCGATACCCATACCGATACCCATACCGATACCCATACCGATACCGATACCGATACTCTTACCGATACCGATACTGATACCGATACTCATACCGATACCCACACCGATACCGATACCGATACCGATACAGATCCTCACACCGACACTCTTACCGATACCCATACCGATACCCATACCGATACCCATACCGATACCCATACCGATACCCATACCGTTACCCATACCGATACCCATACCGATACCCATACCGATACCCATACCGATACCCATACCGATACCCATACCGATACCGATACCGATACTCTTACCGATACCGATACTGATACCGATACTCATACCGATACCCATACCGATACCCATACCGATACCCATACCGATACCCATACCGATACCGATACCGATACTCTTACCGATACTGATACCGATACCCTTACCGTTACCGATACCGATACTGATACCGATACCGATACCCATACCGATACCCATAGAGATACCCATACCGATACCCATACCGATACCCATACCGATACCCATACCGATACCCATACCGATACCCATACCGATAACGATACCGATACCGATACTCTTACCGATACCGATACTGATACCGATACTCATACCGATACCCATACCGATACCCATACCGATACCCATACCGATACCCATACCGATACCCATACCGATACCCATACCGATACCCATACCGATACCCATACCGATACCCATACCGATGCCCATACCGATACCCATACCGATACCCATACCTATACCCATATCGATACCCATACCGATACCCATACCGATACTGATACCGATACTCTTACCGATACCGATACCGATACCGATACTCTTACCGATACTGATACCGATACCCTTACCGTTACCGATACCGATACTGATACCGATACCGATACCCATACCGATACCCATAGAGATACCCATACCGATACCCATACCGATACACATGCCGATACCGATACCCATACCGATACCCATACCGATACCCATACCGATACCCATACTGATACCGATCCCGATACCCATACCGATACCCATAGAGATACCCATACCGATACCCATACCGATACCCATACCGATACCCATAACGATACCCATACCGATACCCATACCGATACCGATACCGATACCGATACCGATACTCTTACCGATACCGATACTGATACCGATACTCATACCGATACCCATACCGATACCCACACCGATACCCATACCGAAACCCATACCGATACCCATACCGATACCCATACCGATACACATACCGATACCCATACCGATACCCATACCGATGCCCATACCGATACCCATACCGATACCCATACCGATACCCATACCTATACCCATACCGATACCCATACCGATACCCATACCGATACTGATACCGATACTCTTACCGATACCGATACTCTTACCGATACCGATACTCTTACCGATACTGATGCCGATACCCTTACCGTTACCCATACCGATACCCATACCGATACCGATACCGATACCCATACCGATACTGATACCGATACTCTTACCGATACCGATACCGATACCGATACTCTAACCGATACTGATACCGATACCCTTACCGTTACCGTTACCGATACTGATACCGATACCGATACCCATACCGATACCCATAGAGATACCCATACCGATACCCATACCGATACCCATGCCGATACCCACACCGATACCGATACCGATACCGATACAGATCCTCACACCGACAATCTTACCGATACCCATACCGATACCCATACCGATACTCATACCGATACCCATTCCGACACCCATACCGATACCGATACCGATACCGATACTCTTACCGATACCGATACTGATACCGATACTCATACCGATACCCATACCGATACCCATACCGATACCCATACCTATACCCATACCGATACCCATACCGATACCCATACCGATACTGATACCGATACTCTTACCGATACCGATACCGATACCGATACTCTAACCGATACTGATACCGATACCCTTACCGTTACCGTTACCGATACTGATACCGATACCGATACCCATACCGATCCCCATAGAGATACCCATACCGATACCCATACCGATACCCATGCCGATACCCACACCGATACCGATACCGATACCGATACAGATCCTCACACCGACACTCTTACCGATACCCATACCGATACCCATACCGATACTCATACCGATACCCATTCCGACACCCATACCGATACCGATACCGATACCGATACTCTTACCGATACCGATACTGATACCGATACTCATACCGATACCCATACCGATACCCATACCGATACCCATACCGATACCCATACCGATACCCATACCGATACCCATTCCGACACCCATACCGATACCGATACCGATACCGATACTCTTACCGATACCGATACTGATACCGATACTCATACCGATACCCATACCGATACCCATACCGATACCCATACCGATACCCATACCGATACCCATACCGATACCCATACCGATACCCATACCGATACTCATACCGATACCCATACCGATACCCACACCGATACCCATACCGAAACCCATACCGATACCCATACCGATACCCATACCGATACCCATACCGATACCCATACCGATACCCATACCGATACCCATACCGATACCCATACCGATACCCATACCGATACCCATACCGATACCCATACCGATACCCATACCGATACCCATAGAGATACCCATACCGATACCCATACCGATACACATGCCGATACCCATACCGATACCCATACCGATACCCATACCGATACCCATACCGATACCCATACTGATACCGATCCCGATACCCATACCGATACCCATAGAGATACCCATACCGATACCCATACCGATACCCATACCGATACCCATACCGATACCCATACCGATACCCATACCGATACCCATACCGATACCGATACCGATACCGATACCGATACTCTTACCGATACCGATACTGATACCGATACTCATACCGATACCCATACCGATACCCACACCGATACCCATACCGAAACCCATACCGATACCCATACCGATACCCATACCGATACCCATACCGATACCCATACCGATACCCATACCGATGCCCATACCGATACCCATACCGATACCCATACCGATACCCATACCGATACCCATACCGATACCCATACCGATACCCATACCGATACCCATACCTATACCCATACCGATACCCATACTGATACCGATCCCGATACCCATACCGATACCCATAGAGATACCCATACCGATACCCATACCGATACCCATACCGATACCCATAACGATACCCATACCGATACCCATACCGATACCGATACCGATACCGATACCGATACTCTAACCGATACTGATACCGATACCCTTACCGTTACCGTTACCGATACTGATACCGATACCGATACCCATACCGATACCCATAGAGATACCCATACCGATACCCATACCGATACCCATGCCGATACCCACACCGATACCGATACCGATACCGATACCGATACCCATACCTATACCCATACCGAAACCCATACCGATACCCATACCGATACCCATACCGATACCCATACCGATACCCATACCGATACCCATACCGATACCCATACCGATACCCATAACGATACCCATACCGATACCCATACCGATACCGATACCGATACCGATACCGATACTCTTACCGATACCGATACTGATACCGATACTCATACCGATACCCATACCGATACCCACACCGATACCCATACCGATACCCATACTGATACCGATACCGATACCCATACCGATACCCATAGAGATACCTATACCGATACCCATACCGATACCCATACCGATACCCATAACGATACCCATACCGATACCCATACCGATACCGATACCGATGCTCTTACCGATACTGATACCGATACCCATACCGATACCCATACCGATACCCATACCTATACCCATACCGATACCCATACTGATACCGATCCCGATACCCATACCGATACCCATAGAGATACCCATACCGATACCCATACCGATACCCATACCGATACCCATACCGATACCCATACCGATACCCATACCGATACCCATACCGATACCCATACCGATACCCATACCGATACCCATACCGATACCGATACCGATACCGATACCGATACTCTAACCGATACTGATACCGATACCCTTACCGTTACCGTTACCGATACTGATACCGATACCGATACCCATACCGATACCCATAGAGATACCCATACCGATACCCATACCGATACCCATGCCGATACCCACACCGATACCGATACCGATACCGATACAGATCCTCACACCGACACTCTTACCGATACCCATACCGATACCCATACCGATACCCATACCGATGCCCATACCGATACCCATACCGATACCCATACCGATACCCATACCGATACCCATACCGATACCCATACCGATACCCATACCGATACCCATACCTATACCCATACCGAAACCCATACCGATACCCATACCGATACCCATACCGATACCCATACCGATACCCATACCGATACCCATACCGATACCCATAACGATACCCATACCGATACCCATACCGATACCGATACCGATACCGATACCGACACTCTAACCGATACTGATACCGATACCCTTACCGTTACCGTTACCGATACTGATACCGATACCGATACCCATACCGATACCCATAGAGATACCCATACCGATACCCATACCGATACCCATGCCGATACCCACACCGATACCGATACCGATACCGATACAGATCCTCACACCGACACTCTTACCGATACCCATACCGATACCCATACCGATACCCATACCGATGCCCATACCGATACCCATACCGATACCCATACCGATACCCATACCTATACCCATACCGAAACCCATACCGATACCCATACCGATACCCATACCGATACCCATACCGATACCCATACCGATACCCATACCGATACCCATACCGATACCCATACCGATACCCATACCGATACCGATACCGATACCGATACCGATACTCTTACCGATACCGATACCGATACCGATACTCTTACCGATACTGATACCGATACCCTTACCGTTACCGATACCGATACTGATACCGATACCGATACCCATACCGATACCCATACCGATACCCATACCGATACCCATACTGATACCGATACCGATACCCATACCGATACCCATAGAGATACCTATACCGATACCCATACCGATACCCATACCGATACCCATAACGATACCCATACCGATACCCATACCGATACCGATACCGATACCGATACCGATACTCTTACCGATACCGATACTGATACCGATACTCATACCGATACCCATACCGATACCCACACCGATACCCATACCGAAACCCATACCGATACCCATACCGATACCCATACCGATACCCATACCGATACCCATACCGATACCCATACCGATACCCATACCGATACCCACACCGATACCCATACCGAAACCCATATCGATACCCATACCGATACCCATACCGATACCCATACCGATACCCATACCGATACCCATACCGATACCCATACCGATACCCATACCGATACCCATACCGATACCCATACCGATACCCATACCGATACCCATACCGATACCCATACCGATACCCATACCTATACCCATACCGATACCCATACCGATACTCATACCGATACTGATACCGATACTGATACCGATACTCATACCGATATCCATACCGATACCCATACCGATACCCATACCGATACCCATACCGATACCCATACCGATACCCATACCGATACCCAAACAGATACCCATACCTATACCCATACCGATACCCATACCGATACCGATACCGATGCTCTTACCGATACTGATACCGACACTCTTACCGATACCCATACCGATACCCATGCCGATACCCATACCGATACCCATACCGATACCCATACCGATACCCATACCGATACCCATACCGATACTGATACCGATACTCTTACCGATACCGATACCGATACCGATATTCTAACCGATACTGATACCGATACCCTTACCGTTACCGTTACCGATACTGATACCGATACCGATACCCATACCGATACCCATACCGATACCCATACCGATACCCATACCGATACCCATACCGATACCCACACCGATACCGATACCGATACCGATACAGATCCTCACACCGACAATCTTACCGATACCCATACCGATACCCATACCGATACTCATACCGATACCCATTCCGACACCCATACCGATACCCATACCGATACCGATACCGATACCGATACTCTTACCGATACCGATACTGATACCGATACTCATACCGATACCCATACCGATACCCATACCGATACCCATACCGATACCCATACCGATACTGATACCGATACTCTTACCGATACCGATACCGATACCGATACTCTAACCGATACTGATACCGATACCCTTACCGTTATAGATACCGATACTGATACCGATACCGATACACATACCGATACCCATAGAGATACCCATACCGATACCCATACCGATACCCATGCCGATACCCACACCGATACCGATACCGGTACCGATACAGATCCTCACACCGATACTCATACCGATACCCATACCGATACCCATACCGATACCCATACCGATACCCATACCGATACCCATACCGATACCCATACCGATACTGATACCGATACTGATACCGACACTCTTACCGATACCCATACCGATACCCATGCCGATACTGATACCGATACTCTTACCGATACCGATACCGATACCGATACTCTTACCGATACTGATACCGATACCCTTACCGTTACCGATACCGATACTGATACCGATACCGATACCCATACCGATACCCATAGAGATACCCATACCGATACCCATACCGATACCCATGCCGATACCCACACCGATACCGATACCGATACCGATACAGATCCTCACACCGACACTCTTACCGATACCCATACCGATACCCATACCGATACCCATACCGATACCCATACCTATACCCATATCGATACCCATACCGATACCCATACCGATACTGATACCGATACTCTTACCGATACCGATACCGATACCGATACTCTTATCGATACTGATACCGATACCCTTACCGTTATAGATACCGATACTGATACCGATACCGATACCCATACCGATACCCATAGAGATACCCATACCGATACCCATACCGATACACATGCCGATACCCATACCGATACCCATACCGATACCCATACCGATACCCATACCGATACCCATACTGATACCGATACCGATACCCATACCGATACCCATAGAGATACCTATACCGATACCCATACCGATACCCATACCGATACCCATAACGATACCCATACCGATACCCATACCGATACCGATACCGATACCGATACCGACACTCTTACCGATACCCATACCGATACCCATACCGATACTCATACCGATACCCATTCCGACACCCATACCGATACCGATACCGATACCCATACCGATACCCATACCGATACCCATACCGATGCCCATACCGATACCCATACCGATACCCATACCTATACCCATATCGATACCCATACCGATACCCATACCGATACTGATACCGATACTCTTACCGATACCGATACCGATACCGATACTCTTATCGATACTGATACCGATACCCTTACCGTTATAGATACCGATACTGATACCGATACCGATACCCATACCGATACCCATAGAGATACCCATACCGATACCCATACCGATACACATGCCGATACCCATACCGATACCCATACCGATACCCATACCGATACCCATACCGATACCCATACCGATACCGATACCGATACCCATACCGATACCCATACCGATACCCATAACGATACCCATACCGATACCCATACCGATACCGATACCGATACCGATACCGATACTCTTACCGATACCGATACTGATACCGATACTCATACCGATACCCATACCGATACCCACACCGATACCCATACCGAAACCCATACCGATACCCATACCGATACCCATACCGATACCCATACCGATACCCATACCGATACCCATACCGATACCCATACCGATGCCCACACCGATACCCATACCGAAACCCATACCGATACCCATACCGATACCCATACCGATACCCATACCGATACCCATACCGATACCCATAACGATACCCATACCGATACCCATACCGATACCGATACCGATACCGATACTCTTACCGATACCGATACTCTTACCGATACCGATACTGATACCGATACTCATACCGATACCCATACCGATACCCACACCGATACCCATACCGAAACCCATACCGATACCCATACCGATACCCATACCGATACCCATACCGATACCCATACCGATACCCATACCGATGCCCATACCGATACCCATACCGATACCCATACCGATACCCATACCTATACCCATACCGATACCCATACCGATACCCATACCGATACTGATACCGATACTCTTACCGATACCGATACCGATACCGATACTCTTACCGATACTGATGCCGATACCCTTACCGTTACCCATACCGATACCCATACCGATACCGATACCGATACTCTTACCGATACCGATACTGATACCGATACTCATACCGATACCCATACCGATACCCATACCGATACCCATACCGATACCCATACCGATACCCATACCGATACCGATACCGATACTCTTACCGATACCGATACTGATACCGATACTCATACCGATACCCACACCGATACCGATACCGATACCGATACAGATCCTCACACCGACACTCTTACCGATACCCATACCGATACCCATACCGATACCCATACCGATACCCATACCGATACCCATACCGATACCCATACCGAAACCCATACCGATACCCATACCGATACCCATACCGATACCCATACCGATACCCATACCGATACCCATACCGATACCCATACCGATACCCATACCGATACCCATACCGATACCCATACCGATACCCATACCGATACCCATACCTATACCCATACCGATACCCATACCGATAGTCATACCGATACTGATACCGATACTCTTACCGATACCGATACGGATACCGATACTCTTACCGATACTGATACCGATACCCTTACCGTTACCGATACCGATTACCCATACCGATACCCATAGAGATACCCATACCGATAACCATGCCGATACCCATACCGATACCGATACCGATACCGATACCGATACCGATACTTTTACCGATACCGATACTGATACCGATACTCATACCGATACCCATACCGATACCCATACCGATACCCATACCGATACCCATACCGATACTGATACCGATACTCTTACCGATACCGATACCGATACCGATACTCTAACCGATACTGATACCGATACCCTTACCGTTACCGTTACCGATACTGATACCGATACCGATACCCATACCGATACCCACACCGATACCGATACCGATACCGATACAGATCCTCACACCGACACTCTTACCGATACCCATACCGATACCCATACCGATACTCATACCGATACCCATTCCGACACCCATACCGATACCGATACCGATACCGATACTCTTACCGATACCGATACTGATACCGATACTCATACCGATACCCATACCGATACCCATACCGATACCCATATCGATACCCATACCGATACCCATACCGATACCCATACCGATGCCCATACCGATACCCATACCGATACCCATACCTATACCCATATCGATACTCATACCGATACCCATACCGATACTGATACCGATACACTTACCGATACCGATACCGATACCGATACTCTTACCGATACTGATACCGATACCCTTACCGTTACCGATACCGATACTGATACCGATACCGATACCCATACCGATACCCATAGAGATACCCATACCGATACCCATACCGATACACATGCCGATACCCATACCGATAACCATACCGATACCCATACCGATACCCATACCGATACCCATACTGATACCGATACCGATACCCATACCGATACCCATAGAGATACCTATACCGATACCCATACCGATACCCATACCGATACCCATAACGATACCCATACCGATACCCATACCGATACCGATACCGATACCGATACCGACACTCTTACCGATACCCATACCGATACCCATACCGATACTCATACCGATACCCATTCCGACACCCATACCGATACCGATACCGATACCCATACCGATACCCATACCGATACCCATACCGATGCCCATACCGATACCCATACCGATACCCATACCTATACCCATATCGATACCCATACCGATACCCATACCGATACTGATACCGATACTCTTACCGATACCGATACCGATACCGATACTCTTATCGATACTGATACCGATACCCTTACCGTTATAGATACCGATACTGATACCGATACCGATACCCATACCGATACCCATAGAGATACCCATACCGATACCCATACCGATACACATGCCGATACCCATACCGATACCCATACCGATACCCATACCGATACCCATACCGATACCCATACTGATACCGATACCGATACCCATACCGATACCCATACCGATACCCATACCGATACCCATACCGATACCCATACCTATACCCATACCGATACCCATACCGATAGTCATACCGATACTGATACCGATACTCTTACCGATACCGATACGGATACCGATACTCTTACCGATACTGATACCGATACCCTTACCGTTACCGATACCGATTACCCATACCGATACCCATAGAGATACCCATACCGATAACCATGCCGATACCCATACCGATACCGATACCGATACCGATACCGATACCGATACTTTTACCGATACCGATACTGATACCGATACTCATACCGATACCCATACCGATACCCATACCGATACCCATACCGATACCCATACCGATACCCATACCGATACCCATACCGATACCCATACCGATACCGATACCGATACCGATACTCTTACCGATACCGATACTGATACCGATACTCATACCGATACCCATACCGATACCCATACCGATACCCATACCGAAACCCATACCGATACCCATACCGATACCCATACCGATACCCATACCGATACCCATACCGATACCCATACCGATACCCATACCGATACCCATACCGATACCGATACCGATACCGATACTCTTACCGATACCGATACTGATACCGATACTCATACCGATACCCATACCGATACCCATACCGATACCCATACCGAAACCCATACCGATACCCATACCGATACCCATACCGATACCCATACCGATACCCATACCGTTACCCAAACAGATACCCATACCTATACCCATACCGATACCCATACCGATACCCATACCGATACCGATACCGATGCTCTTACCGATACTGATACCGACACTCTTACGGATACCCATACCGATACCCATGCCGATACCCATACCGATACCCATACCGATACCCATACCTATACCCATACCGATACCCATACCGATACCCATACCGATACTGATACCGATACTCTTACCGATACCGATACCGATACCGATACTCTAACCGATACTGATACCGATACCCTTACCGTTACCGTTACCGATACTGATACCGATACCGATACCCATACCGATACCCACACCGATACCGATACCGATACCGATACAGATCCTCACACCGACACTCTTACCGATACCCATACCGATACCCATACCGATACTCATACCGATACCCATTCCGACACCCATACCGATACCGATACCGATACCGATACTCTTACCGATACCGATACTGATACCGATACTCATACCGATACCCATACCGATACCCATACCGATACCCATATCGATACCCATACCGATACCCATACCGATACCCATACCGATACCCATACCGATACCCATACCGATACCCATACCGATACCCATATCGATACTCATACCGATACCCATACCGATACTGATACCGATACACTTACCGATACCGATACCGATACCGATACTCTTACCGATACTGATACCGATACCCTTACCGTTACCGATACCGATACTGATACCGATACCGATACCCATACCGATACCCATAGAGATACCCATACCGATACCCATACCGATACACATGCCGATACCCATACCGATAACCATACCGATACCCATACCGATACCCATACCGATACCCATACTGATACCGATACCGATACCCATACCGATACCCATAGAGATACCTATACCGATACCCATACCGATACCCATACCGATACCCATAACGATACCCATACCGATACCCATACCGATACCGATACCGATACCGATACCGACACTCTTACCGATACCCATACCGATACCCATACCGATACTCATACCGATACCCATTCCGACACCCATACCGATACCGATACCGATACCCATACCGATACCCATACCGATACCCATACCGATGCCCATACCGATACCCATACCGATACCCATACCTATACCCATATCGATACCCATACCGATACCCATACCGATACTGATACCGATACTCTTACCGATACCGATACCGATACCGATACTCTTATCGATACTGATACCGATACCCTTACCGTTATAGATACCGATACTGATACCGATACCGATACCCATACCGATACCCATAGAGATACCCATACCGATACCCATACCGATACACATGCCGATACCCATACCGATACCCATACCGATACCCATACCGATACCCATACCGATACCCATACTGATACCGATACCGATACCCATACCGATACCCATAGAGATACCCATACCGATACCCATAACGATACCCATACCGATACCCATACCGATACCGATACCGATACCGATACTCTTACCGATACCGATACTGATACCGATACTCATACCGATACCCATACCGATACCCACACCGATACCCATACCGAAACCCATACCGATACCCATACCGATACCCATACCGATACCCATACCGATACCCATACCGATACCCATACCGATACCCATACCGATACCCATACCGATGCCCATACCGATACCCATACCGATACCCATACCGATACCCATACCTATACCCATACCGATACCCATACCGATACCCATACCGATACTGATACCGATACTCTTACCGATACCCATACCGATACTCATACCGATACTGATACCGATACCGATACCCATACCGATACCCATAGAGATACCCATACCGATACCCATACCGATACACATGCCGATACCCATACCGATACCCATACCGATACCCATACCGATACCCATACCGATACCCATACTGATACCGATACCGATACCCATACCGATACCCATAGAGATACCCATACCGATACCCATAACGATACCCATACCGATACCCATACCGATACCGATACCGATACCGATACTCTTACCGATACCGATACTGATACCGATACTCATACCGATACCCATACCGATACCCACACCGATACCCATACCGAAACCCATACCGATACCCATACCGTTACCGATACCGATTACCCATACCGATACCCATAGAGATACCCATACCGATAACCATGCCGATACCCATACCGATACCGATACCGATACCGATACCGATACCGATACTCTTACCGATACCGATACTGATACCGATACCCTTACCGTTACCGATACCGATACTGATACCGATACCGATACCCATACCGATACCCATAGAGATACCCATACCGATACCCATACCGATACACATGCCGATACCCATACCGATACCCATACCGATACCCATACCGATACCCATACCGATACCCATACTGATACCGATACCGATACCCATACCGATACCCATAGAGATACCTATACCGATACCCATACCGATACCCATACCGATACCCATAACGATACCCATACCGATACCCATACCGATACCGATACCGATACCGATACCGATACTCTTACCGATACCGATACTGATACCGATACTCATACCGATACCCATACCGATACCCACACCGATACCCATACCGAAACCCATACCGATACCCATACCGATACCCATACCGATACCCATACCGATACCCATACCGATACCCATACCGATACCCATACCGATGCCCACACCGATACCCATACCGAAACCCATACCGATACCCATACCGATACCCATACCGATACCCATACCGATACCCATACCGATACCCATAACGATACCCATACCGATACCCATACCGATACCGATACCGATACCGATACTCTTACCGATACCGATACTGATACCGATACTCATACCGATACCCATACCGATACCCACACCGATACCCATACCGAAACCCATACCGATACCCATACCGATACCCATACCGATACCCATACCGATACCCATACCGATACCCATACCGATGCCCATACCGATACCCATACCGATACCCATACCGATACCCATACCTATACCCATACCGATACCCATACCGATACCCATACCGATACTGATACCGATACTCTTACCGATACCGATACCGATACCGATACTCTTACCGATACTGATGCCGATACCCTTACCGTTACCCATACCGATACCCATACCGATACCGATACCGATACTCTTACCGATACCGATACTGATACCGATACTCATACCGATACCCATACCGATACCCATACCGATACCCATACCGATACCCATACCGATACCCATACCGATACCGATACCGATACTCTTACCGATACCGATACTGATACCGATACTCATACCGATACCCACACCGATACCGATACCGATACCGATACAGATCCTCACACCGACACTCTTACCGATACCCATACCGATACCCATACCGATATCCATACCGATACCCATACCGATACCCATACCGATACCCATACCGAAACCCATACCGATACCCATACCGATACCCATACCGATACCCATACCGATACCCATACCGATACCCATACCGATACCCATACCGATACCCATACCGATACCCATACCGATACCCATACCGATACCCATACCGATACCCATACCGATAGTCATACCGATACTGATACCGATACTCTTACCGATACCGATACGGATACCGATACTCTTACCGATACTGATACCGATACCCTTACCGTTACCGATACCGATTACCCATACCGATACCCATAGAGATACCCATACCGATAACCATGCCGATACCCATACCGATACCGATACCGATACCGATACCGATACCGATACTCTTACCGATACCGATACTGATACCGATACTCATACCGATACCCATACCGATACCCATACCGATACCCATACCGATACCCATACCGATACCCATACCGATACCCATACCGATACCCATACCGATACCCATACCGATACCGATACCGATACCGATACTCTTACCGATACCGATACTGATACCGATACTCATACCGATACCCATACCGATACCCATACCGATACCCATACCGAAACCCATACCGATACCCATACCGATACCCATACCGATACCCATACCGATACCCATACCGATACCCATACCGATACCCATACCGATACCCATACCGATACCGATACTGATACCGATACTCTTACCGATACCGATACTGATACCGATACTCATACCGATACCCATACCGATACCCATACCGATACCCATACCGAAACCCATACCGATACCCATACCGATACCCATACCGATACCCATACCGATACCCATACCGTTACCCAAACAGATACCCATACCTATACCCATACCGATACCCATACCGATACCCATACCGATACCGATACCGATGCTCTTACCGATACTGATACCGACACTCTTACCGATACCCATACCGATACCCATGCCGATACCCATACCGATACCCATACCGATACCCATACCTATACCCATACCGATACCCATACCGATACCCATACCGATACTGATACCGATACTCTTACCGATACCGATACCGATACCGATACTCTAACCGATACTGATACCGATACCCTTACCGTTACCGTTACCGATACTGATACCGATACCGATACCCATACCGATACCCACACCGATACCGATACCGATACCGATACAGATCCTCACACCGACACTCTTACCGATACCCATACCGATACCCATACCGATACTCATACCGATACCCATTCCGACACCCATACCGATACCGATACCGATACCGATACTCTTACCGATACCGATACTGATACCGATACTCATACCGATACCCATACCGATACCCATACCGATACCCATACCGATACCCATACCGATACCCATACCGATACCCATACCGATACCCATACCGATACCCATACCGATGCCCATACCGATACCCATACCGATACCCATACCGATACCCATACCTATACCCATACCGATACCCATACCGATACCGATACCGATGCTCTTACCGATACTGATACCGACACTCTTACCGATACCCATACCGATACCCATGCCGATACCCATACCGATACCCATACCGATACCCATACCTATACCCATACCGATACCCATACCGATACCCATACCGATACTGATACCGATACTCTTACCGATACCGATACCGATACCGATACTCTAACCGATACTGATACCGATACCCTTACCGTTACCGTTACCGATACTGATACCGATACCGATACCCATACCGATACCCATAGAGATACCCATACCGATACCCATACCGATACCCATGCCGATACCCACACCGATACCGATACCGATACCGATACAGATCCTCACACCGACACTCTTACCGATACCCATACCGATACCCATACCGATACTCATACCGATACCCATTCCGACACCCATACCGATACCGATACCGATACCGATACTCTTACCGATACCGATACTGATACCGATACTCATACCGATACCCATACCGATACCCATACCGATACCCATACCGATACCCATACCGATACCCATACCGATACCCATACCGATGCCCATACCGATACCCATACCGATACCCATACCTATACCCATATCGATACCCATACCGATACCCATACCGATACTGATACCGATACTCTTACCGATACCGATACCGATACCGATACTCTTACCGATACTGATACCGATACCCTTACCGTTACCGATACCGATACTGATACCGATACCGATACCCATACCGATACCCATAGAGATACCCATACCGATACCCATACCGATACACATGCCGATACCCATACCGATACCCATACCGATACCCATAGAGATACCCATACCGATACCCATACCGATACACATGCCGATACCCATACCGATACCCATACCGATACCCATACCGATACCCATACCGATACCCATACTGATACCGATACCGATACCCATACCGATACCCATAGAGATACCTATACCGATACCCATACCGATACCCATACCGATACCCATAACGATACCCATACCGATACCCATACCGATACCGATACCGATACCGATACCGATACTCTTACCGATACCGATACTGATACCGATACTCATACCGATACCCATACCGATACCCACACCGATACCCATACCGAAACCCATACCGATACCCATACCGATACCCATACCGATACCCATACCGATACCCATACCGATACCCATACCGATACCCATACCGATGCCCACACCGATACCCATACCGAAACCCATACCGATACCCATACCGATACCCATACCGATACCCATACCGATACCCATACCGATACCCATAACGATACCCATACCGATACCCATACCGATACCGATACCGATACCGATACTCTTACCGATACCGATACTGATACCGATACTCATACCGATACCCATACCGATACCCACACCGATAAACATACCGAAACCCATACCGATACCCATACCGATACCCATACCGATACCCATACCGATACCCATACCGATACCCATACCGATGCCCATACCGATACCCATACCGATACCCATACCGATACCCATACCTATACCCATACCGATACCCATACCGATACCCATACCGATACTGATACCGATACTCTTACCGATACCGATACCGATACCGATACTCTTACCGATACTGATGCCGATACCCTTACCGTTACCCATACCGATACCCATACCGATACCGATACCGATACTCTTACCGATACCGATACTGATACCGATACTCATACCGATACCCATACCGATACCCATACCGATACCCATACCGATACCCATACCGATACCCATACCGATACCCATACCGATACCGATACCGATACTCTTACCGATACCGATACTGATACCGATACTCATACCGATACCCACACCGATACCGATACCGATACCGATACAGATCCTCACACCGACACTCTTACCGATACCCATACCGATACCCATACCGATACCCATACCGATACCCATACCGATACCCATACCGATACCCATACCGAAACCCATACCGATACCCATACCGATACCCATACCGATACCCATACCGATACCCATACCGATACCCATACCGATACCCATACCGATACCCATACCGATACCCATACCGATACCCATACCGATACCCATACCGATACCCATACTTATACCCATACCGATACCCATACCGATAGTCATACCGATACTGATACCGATACTCTTACCGATACCGATACGGATACCGATACTCTTACCGATACTGATACCGATACCCTTACCGTTACCGATACCGATTACCCATACCGATACCCATAGAGATACCCATACCGATAACCATGCCGATACCCATACCGATACCGATACCGATACCGATACCGATACCGATACTCTTACCGATACCGATACTGATACCGATACTCATACCGATACCCATACCGATACCCATACCGATACCCATACCGATACCCATACCGATACCCATACCGATACCCATACCGATACCCATACCGATACCCATACCGATACCGATACCGATACCGATACTCTTACCGATACCGATACTGATACCGATACTCATACCGATACCCATACCGATACCCATACCGATACCCATACCGAAACCCATTCCGATACCCATACCGATACCCATACCGATACCCATTCCGATACCCATACCGATACCCATACCGATACCCATACCGATACCCATACCGATACCGATACCGATACCGATACTCTTACCGATACCGATACTGATACCGATACTCATACCGATACCCATACCGATACCCATACCGATACCCATACCGAAACCCATACCGATACCCATACCGATACCCATACCGATACCCATACCGATACCCATACCGATACCCATACCGTTACCCAAACAGATACCCATACCTATACCCATACCGATACCCATACCGATACCCATACCGATACCGATACCGATGCTCTTACCGATACTGATACCGACACTCTTACCGATACCCATACCGATACCCATGCCGATACCCATACCGATACCCATACCGATACCCATACCGATACCCATACCGATACCGATACCGATACCGATACTCTTACCGATACCGATACTGATACCGATACTCATACCGATACCCATACCGATACCCATACCGATACCCATACCGAAACCCATACCGATACCCATACCGATACCCATACCGATACCCATACCGATACCCATACCGATACCCATACCGATACCCATACCGATACCCATACCGATACCCATACCGATACCCATACCGATACCGATACCGATACCGATACTCTTACCGATACCGATACTGATACCGATACTCATACCGATACCCATACCGATACCCATACCGATACCCATACCGAAACCCATACCGATACCCATACCGATACCCATACCGATACCCATACCGATACCCATACCGTTACCCAAACAGATACCCATACCTATACCCATACCGATACCCATACCGATACCCATACCGATACCCATACCGATACCGATACCGATGCTCTTACCGATACTGATACCGACACTCTTACCGATACCCATACCGATACCCATGCCGATACCCATACCGATACCCATACCGATACCCATACCTATACCCATACCGATACCCATACCGATACCCATACCGATACTGATACCGATACTCTTACCGATACCGATACCGATACCGATACTCTAACCGATACTGATACCGATACCCTTACCGTTACCGTTACCGATACTGATACCGATACCGATACCCATACCGATACCCACACCGATACCGATACCGATACCGATACAGATCCTCACACCGACACTCTTACCGATACCCATACCGATACCCATACCGATACTCATACCGATACCCATTCCGACACCCATACCGATACCGATACCGATACTCTCACCGATACCGATACTGATACCGATACTCATACCGATACCCATACCGATACCCATACCGATACCCATACCGATACCCATACCGATACCCATACCGATACCCATACCGATACCCATACCGATACCCATACCGATACCCATACCTATACCCATATCGATACCCATACCGATACCCATACCGATACTGATACCGATACACTTATCGATACCGATACCGATACCGATACTCTTACCGATACTGATACCGATACCCTTACCGTTACCGATACCGATACTGATACCGATACCGATACCCATACCGATACCCATAGAGATACCCATACCGATACCCATACCGATACACATGCCGATACCCATACCGATACCCATACCGATACCCATACCGATACCCATACCGATACCCATACTGATACCGATACCGATACCCATACCGATACCCATAGAGATACCTATACCGATACCCATACCGATACCCATACCGATACCCATAACGATACCCATACCGATACCCATACCGATACCGATACCGATACCGATACCGATACTCTTACCGATACCGATACTGATACCGATACTCATACCGATACCCATACCGATACCCACACCGATACCCATACCGAAACCCATACCGATACCCATACCGATACCCATACCGATACCCATACCGATACCCATACCGATACCCATACCGATACCCATACCGATGCCCATACCGATACCCATACCGATACCCATACCGATACCCATACCTATACCCATACCGATACCCATACCGATACCGATACCGATACTCTTACCGATACCGATACTGATACCGATACTCATACCGATGCCCATACCGATACCCATACCGATACCCATACCGATACTGATACCGATACTCTTACCGATACCGATACCGATACCGATATTCTAACCGATACTGATACCGATACCCTTACCGTTACCGTTACCGATACTGATACCGATACCGATACCCATACCGACACCCATAGAGATACCCATACCGATACCCATACCGATACCCATGCCGATACCCACACCGATACCGATACCGATACCGATACAGATCCTCACACCGACAATCTTACCGATACCCATACCGATACCCATACCGATACTCATACCGATACCCATTCCGACACCCATACCGATACCCATACCGATACCGATACCGATACCGATACTCTTACCGATACCGATACTGATACCGATACTCATACCGATACCCATACCGATACCCATACCGATACCCATACCGATACCCATACCGATACTGATACCGATACTCTTACCGATACCGATACCGATACCGATACTCTAACCGATACTGATACCGATACCCTTACCGTTACCGTTACCGATACTGATACCGATACCGATACCCATACCGATACCCATAGAGATACCCATACCGATACCCATACCGATACCCATGCCGATACCCACACCGATACCGATACCGGTACCGATACAGATCCTCACACCGATACTCATACCGATACCCATACCGATACCCATACCGATACCCATACCGATACCCATACCGATACCCATACCGATACTGATACCGATACTGATACCGACACTCTTACCGATACCCATACCGATACCCATGCCGATACTGATACCGATACTCTTACCGATACCGATACCGATACCGATACTCTTACCGATACTGATACCGATACCCTTACCGTTACCGATACCGATACTGATACCGATACCGATACCCATACCGATACCCATAGAGATACCCATACCGATACCCATACCGATACCCATGCCGATACCCACACCGATACCGATACCGATACCGATACAGATCCTCACACCGACACTCTTACCGATACCCATACCGATACCCATACCGATACTCATACCGATACCCATTCCGACACCCATACCGATACCGATACCGATACCCATACCGATACCCATACCGATACCCATACCGATACCCATACCGATACCCATACCGATACCCATACCTATACCCATACCGATACCCATACCGATACTGATACCGATACTCTTACCGATACCGATACCGATACCGATACTCTAACCGATACTGATACCGATACCCTTACCGTTACCGTTACCGATACTGATACCGATACCGATACCCATACCGATACCCATAGAGATACCCATACCGATACCCATACCGATACCCATGCCGATACCCACACCGATACCGATACCGGTACCGATACAGATCCTCACACCGATACTCATACCGATACCCATACCGATACCCATACCGATACCCATACCGATACCCATACCGATACCCATACCGATACCCATACCGATACTCATACCGATACCCATTCCGACACCCATACCGATACCGATACCGATACCCATACCGATACCCATACCGATACCCATACCGATGCCCATACCGATACCCATACCGAAACCCATACCGATACCCATACCGATACCCATACCGATACCCATACCGATACCCATACCGATACCCATACCGATACCCATACCGATACCCATACCGATGCCCATACCGATACCCATACCGATACCCATACCGATACCCATACCTATACCCATACCGATACCCATACCGATACCCATACCGATACTGATACCGATACTCTTACCGATACCGATACCGATACCGATACTCTTACCGATACTGATGCCGATACCCTTACCGTTACCCATACCGATACCCATACCGATACCGATACCGATACTCTTACCGATACCGATACTGATACCGATACTCATACCGATACCCATACCGATACCCATACCGATACCCATACCGATACCCATACCGATACCCATACCGATACCGATACCGATACTCTTACCGATACCGATACTGATACCGATACTCATACCGATACCCACACCGATACCGATACCGATACCGATACAGATCCTCACACCGACACTCTTACCGATACCCATACCGATACCCATACCGATACCCATACCGATACCCATACCGATACCCATACCGATACCCATACCGAAACCCATACCGATACCCATACCGATACCCATACCGATACCCATACCGATACCCATACCGATACCCATACCGATACCCATACCGATACCCATACCGATACCCATACCGATACCCATACCGATACCCATACCGATACCCATACCTATACCCATACCGATACCCATACCGATACTCATACCGATACTGATACCGATACTCTTACCGATACCGATACGGATACCGATACTCTTACCGATACTGATACCGATACCCTTACCGTTACCGATACCGATTACCCATACCGATACCCATAGAGATACCCATACCGATAACCATGCCGATACCCATACCGATACCGATACCGATACCGATACCGATACCGATACTCTTACCGATACCGATACTGATACCGATACTCATACCGATACCCATACCGATACCCATACCGATACCCATACCGATACCCATACCGATACCCATACCGATACCCATACCGATACCCATACCGATACCGATACCGATACCGATACTCTTACCGATACCGATACTGATACCGATACTCATACCGATACCCATACCGATACCCATACCGATACCCATACCGAAACCCATACCGATACCCATACCGATACCCATACCGATACCCATACCGATACCCATACCGATACCCATACCGATACCCATACCGATACCCATACCGATACCGATACCGATACCGATACTCTTTCCGATACCGATACTGATACCGATACTCATACCGATACCCATACCGATACCCATACCGATACCCATACCGAAACCCATACCGATACCCATACCGATACCCATACCGATACCCATACCGATACCCATACCGTTACCCAAACAGATACCCATACCTATACCCATACCGATACCCATACCGATACCCATACCGATACCGATACCGATGCTCTTACCGATACTGATACCGACACTCTTACCGATACCCATACCGATACCCATGCCGATACCCATACCGATACCCATACCGATACCCATACCTATACCCATACCGATACCCATACCGATACCCATACCGATACTGATACCGATACTCTTACCGATACCGATACCGATACCGATACTCTAACCGATACTGATACCGATACCCTTACCGTTACCGTTACCGATACTGATACCGATACCGATACCCATACCGATACCCATAGAGATACCCATACCGATACCCATACCGATACCCATGCCGATACCCACACCGATACCGATACCGATACCGATACAGATCCTCACACCGACACTCTTACCGATACCCATACCGATACCCATACCGATACTCATACCGATACCCATTCCGACACCCATACCGATACCGATACCGATACCGATACTCTTACCGATACCGATACTGATACCGATACTCATACCGATACCCATACCGATACCCATACCGATACCCATACCGATACCCATACCGATACCCATACCGATACCCATACCGATGCCCATACCGATACCCATACCGATACCCATACCTATACCCATATCGATACCCATACCGATACCCATACCGATACTGATACCGATACTCTTACCGATACCGATACCGATACCGATACTCTTACCGATACTGATACCGATACCCTTACCGTTACCGATACCGATACTGATACCGATACCGATACCCATACCGATACCCATAGAGATACCCATACCTATACCCATACCGATACACATGCCGATACCCATACCGATACCCATACCGATACCCATACCGATACCCATACCGATACCCATACTGATACCGATACCGATACCCATACCGATACCCATAGAGATACCTATACCGATACCCATACCGATACCCATACCGATACCCATAACGATACCCATACCGATACCCATACCGATACCGATACCGATACCGATACCGATACCGATACTCTTACCGATACCGATACTGATACCGATACTCATACCGATACCCATACCGATACCCACACCGATACCCATACCGAAACCCATACCGATACCCATACCGATACCCATACCGATACCCATACCGATACCCATACCGATACCCATACCGATACCCATACCGATGCCCACACCGATACCCATACCGAAACCCATACCGATACCCATACCGATACCCATACCGATACCCATACCGATACCCATACCGATACCCATAACGATACCCATACCGATACCCATACCGATACCGATACCGATACCGATACTCTTACCGATACCGATACTGATACCGATACTCATACCGATACCCATACCGATACCCACACCGATACCCATACCGAAACCCATACCGATACCCATACCGATACCCATACCGATACCCATACCGATACCCATACCGATACCCATACCGATACCCATACCGATACCCATACCGATGCCCATACCGATACCCATACCGATACCCATACCGATACCCATACCTATACCCATACCGATACCCATACCGATACCCATACCGATACTGATACCGATACTCTTACCGATACCGATACCGATACCGATACTCTTACCGATACTGATGCCGATACCCTTACCGTTACCCATACCGATACCCATACCGATACCGATACCGATACTCTTACCGATACCGATACTGATACCGATACTCATACCGATACCCATACCGATACCCATACCGATACCCATACCGATACCCATACCGATACCCATACCGATACCCATACCGATACCCATACCGATACCCATACCGATACCCATACCGATACCCATACCGATACCGATACCGATACCGATACTCTTACCGATACCGATACTGATACCGATACTCATACCGATACCCATACCGATACCCATACCGATACCCATACCGAAACCCATACCGATACCCATACCGATACCCATACCGATACCCATACCGATACCCATACCGATACCCATACCGATACCCATACCGATACTGATACCGATACTCTTACCGATACCGATACCGATACCGATACTCTAACCGATACTGATACCGATACCCATAGAGATACCCATACCGATACCCATACCGATACCCATGCCGATACCCACACCGATACCGATACCGATACCGATACAGATCCTCACACCGACACTCATACCGATACCCATACCGATACCCATACCGATACCCATACCGATACCCATACCGATACCCATACCGATACCCATACCGATACCCATACCGATGCCCATACCGATACCCATACCGATACCCATACCTATACCCATACCGATACCCATACCGATACCCATACCGAAACCCATACCGATACCCATACCGATACCCATACCGATACCCATACCGATACCCATACCGATACCCATACCGATACCCATACCGATACTGATACCGATACTCTTACCGATACCGATACCGATACCGATAATCTAACCGATACTGATACCGATACCCTTACCGTTACCGTTACCGATACTGATACCGATACCGATACCCATACCGATACCCATAGAGATACCCATACCGATACCCATACCGATACCCATGCCGATACCCACACCGATACCGATACCGATACCGATACAGATCCTCACACCGACACTCTTACCGATACCCATACCGATACCCATACCGATACTCATACCGATACCCATTCCGACACCCATACCGATACCGATACCGATACCGATACTCTTACCGATACCGATACTGATACCGATACTCATACCGATACCCATACCGATACCCATACCGATACCCATACCGATACCCATACCGATACCCATACCGATACCCATACCGATGCCCATACCGATACCCATACCGATACCCATACCTATACCCATATCGATACCCATACCGATACCGATACCGATACCGATACTCTTACCGATACCGATACTGATACCGATACTCATACCGATACCCATACCGATACCCATACCGATACCCATACCGATACCCATACCGATACCCATACCGATACCCATACCGATACCCATACCGATACCGATACCGATACCGATACTCTTACCGATACCGATACTGATACCGATACTCATACCGATACCCATACCGATACCCATACCGATACCCATACCGAAACCCATACCGATACCCATACCGATACCCATACCGATACCCATACCGATACCCATACCGATACCCATACCGATACCCATACCGATACTGATACCGATACTCTTACCGATACCGATACCGATACCGATACTCTAACCGATACTGATACCGATACCCTTACCGTTACCGTTACCGATACTGATACCGATACCGATACCCATACCGATACCCATAGAGATACCCATACCGATACCCATACCGATACCCATGCCGATACCCACACCGATACCGATACCGATACCGATACAGATCCTCACACCGACACTCTTACCGATACCCATACCGATACCCATACCGATACTCATACCGATACCCATTCCGACACCCATACCGATACCGATACCGATACCGATACTCTTACCGATACCGATACTGATACCGATACTCATACCGATACCCATACCGATACCCATACCGATACCCATACCGATACCCATACCGATACCCATACCGATACCCATACCGATACCCATACCGATGCCCATACCGATACCCATACCGATACCCATACCTATACCCATACCGATACCCATACCGATACCCATACCGATACCCATACCGATACCCATAGCGATACCCATACCGATACCCATACCGATACCCATACCGATACCCATACCGATACCCATGCCGATACCCACACCGATACCGATACCGATACCGATACAGATCCTCACACCGACACTCTTACCGATACCCATACCGATACCCATACCGATACTCATACCGATACCCATTCCGACACCCATAGCGATACCCATACCGATACCCATACCGATACCCATACCGATACCCATACCGATACCCATGCCGATACCCACACCGATACCGATACCGATACCGATACAGATCCTCACACCGACACTCTTACCGATACCCATACCGATACCCATTCCGACACCCATACCGATACCGATACCGATACCGATACTCTTACCGATACCGATACTGATACCGATACTCATACCGATACCCATACCGATACCCATACCGATACCCATACCGATACCCATACCGATACCCATACCGATACCCATACCGATACCCATACCGATACCCATACCGATACCCATACCGATACCCATACCGATACCCATGCCGATACCCACACCGATACCGATACCGATACCGATACAGATCCTCACACCGACACTCTTACCGATACCCATACCGATACCCATACCGATACTCATACCGATACCCATTCCGACACCCATACCGATACCGATACCGATACCGATACTCTTACCGATACCGATACTGATACCGATACTCATACCGATACCCATACCGATACCCATACCGATACCCATACCGATACCCATACCGATACCCATACCGATACCCATACCGATACCCATACCGATGCCCATACCGATACCCATACCGATACCCATACCTATACCCATACCGATACCCATACCGATACCCATACCGATACCCATACCGATACCCATAGCGATACCCATACCGATACCCATACCGATACCCATACCGATACCCATACCGATACCCATACCGATACCCATACCGATACCCATACCGATACCGATACCGATACCGATACTCTTACCGATACCGATACTGATACCGATACTCATACCGATACCCATACCGATACCCATACCGATACCCATACCGATACCCATACCGATACCCATACCGATACCCATACCGATGCCCATACCGATACCCATACCGATACCCATACCTATACCCATATCGATACCCATACCGATACCGATACCGATACCGATACTCTTACCGATACCGATACTGATACCGATACTCATACCGATACCCATACCGATACCCATACCGATACCCATACCGATACCCATACCGATACCCATACCGATACCCATACCGATACCCATACCGATACCGATACCGATACCGATACTCTTACCGATACCGATACTGATACCGATACTCATACCGATACCCATACCGATACCCATACCGATACCCATACCGAAACCCATACCGATACCCATACCGATACCCATACCGATACCCATACCGATACCCATACCGATACCCATACCGATACCCATACCGATACTGATACCGATACTCTTACCGATACCGATACCGATACCGATACTCTAACCGATACTGATACCGATACCCTTACCGTTACCGTTACCGATACTGATACCGATACCGATACCCATACCGATACCCATAGAGATACCCATACCGATACCCATACCGATACCCATGCCGATACCCACACCGATACCGATACCGATACCGATACAGATCCTCACACCGACACTCTTACCGATACCCATACCGATACCCATACCGATACTCATACCGATACCCATTCCGACACCCATACCGATACCGATACCGATACCGATACTCTTACCGATACCGATACTGATACCGATACTCATACCGATACCCATACCGATACCCATACCGATACCCATACCGATACCCATACCGATACCCATACCGATACCGATACCGATACAGATCCTCACACCGACACTCTTACCGATACCCATACCGATACCCATACCGATACCCATACCGATACCCATACCGATACCCATAGCGATACCCATACCGATACCCATACCGATACCCATACCGATACCCATACCGATACCCATGCCGATACCCACACCGATACCGATACCGATACCGATACAGATCCTCACACCGACACTCTTACCGATACCCATACCGATACCCATACCGATACCCATACCGATACCCATACCGATACTCATACCGATACCCATTCCGACACCCATACCGATACCGATACCGATACCGATACTCTTACCGATACCGATACTGATACCGATACTCATACCGATACCCATACCGATACCCATACCGATACCCATACCGATACCCATACCGATACCCATACCGATACCCATACCAAAGATACCCATCCTCGTTATCAAAGGGCACTTTCCCAGAAGCTTGGAAGACCACCTTGGTAACCCCAGTTTTCAAAGCAGGTGACCGTACCGATGTAAGAAACTATCGGCCGATCTGCAAATTATCTGTCATGCCTAAGATCTTCGAGGAAATTGTAACGGAACATTTAACACCTTGTCTCGAGAATGTCATCTGCGAGGAACAGCATGGTTTCGTTCCCGGTAGGTCAACTGCAAGCAATCTGGCGGTATACCACTGCTCCGTCTCAGCTGCGTTGGATGAGGGTTTGCAAATTGATACAGTATATACTGACTTTAGGAAGGCATTCGATTCTGTCGATCATAATATTCTGTTTAATAAGTTATTATCTATCGGTATCAATGGGCAGCTCCTTGCTTGGATTGTCAGCTATCTTTGTGATCGTGTGCAGATTATTAGAATACAGGAACAGCTTTCTGAACGGGTTAAGGTGACTTCGGGGGTCCCCCAGGGATCGCACCTTGGTCCCCTTCTGTTCCTTCTTTTTATCAATGATATTAATGAAGTTTTCATGCATAGTAAATTCCTTATGTACGCTGACGATCTAAAAATTTTCCGAACTGTTAGTGGTGCTTCCGATGTTGATCGGTTGCAGAATGATCTTTGTAGGTTTGAGCAGTGGTGTATCGCCAACAAGATGCACCTGAACACTGATAAATGTATGATTCTAAGGACCCATAGGGCAATTATTGGTATTCCCTCGGTATACAAGCTTTGCGACACTCCACTGTCTGTAGTCACAGAAGTCCTGGACCTTGGGGTTACGTTTACATCTTGCTTGGACTTTCGTAGTCACTATCGTATTATTACGTGTAAGGCTATGAAAACCCTAGGGTTTATCGCCCGGTTTGCCAAGCACTTTAGACAGGTCAGAACCTTGAAATTGCTTTATGTTGCCTTGGTTAGGCCGCAAGTAGAATACGCGTCGGTTATCTGGAACCCAAAACATAAGCAATATATCGACTTAATTGAGAGAGTCCAGCATAAGTTTCTGAGACTTGCCATGAGGGTTACTGGTAGTCCTATGGGGTTTGACGACCATGATTACGGTCCAGCCTTACGTATGACGAGGCTTTCTACTCTCTACGACCGCCGTATTTGTTCGGATCTATTGTTTCTTTACAAAATAATCCATGGTCAGATTAACTGCCAGGCCCTGTTGGCCTTGATTTGTTTCCACGCCCCACAACGGACACTGAGGCCGAGACCTCTTTTTATGTCGCGCTCCCCGAAATATTATAATTATACAGCCGATCCTATAAACCGAGCTACGCAAGAGATGAATCAGTGTGCTGTAGACACTGATATGTTTGCTGTTTCGCTCGCTGCATTTAGGGCTCAATTGCTTAAGACTCTGTTACCTCAGTAATTTTCTTACCATAAGATGTTACTGTCAGTTTACGCACCCAGACTGCTGCATTACGTTCTATTCTTGTTTCTACTTTAGGTTATGTTAGTCTATTTGTTTTATTGTTATTTTATTGTTTTGTTTTTTATTCTGTTTAGTTTTCGTTATGCTATTGTTATTGTATATATTTTTCTTTATTTTCCTTTTTCTCTTATATAATATCGTGATCGTTATCGCTGTATTAATTTGATTCAACTCTGTACACTAAAGGGTTTTTCCCGTAGATTTAATAATAAATAATAATAAATAAATACCGATACCCATACCGATGCCCATACCGATACCCATACCGATACCCATACCTATACCCATACCGATACCCATACCGATACCCATACCGATACCCATACCGATACCCATAGCGATACCCATACCGATACCCATACCGATACCCATACCGATACCGATACCGATACCGATACTCTTACCGATACCGATACTGATACCGATACTCATACCGATACCCATACCGATACCCATACCGATACCCATACCGAAACCCATACCGATACCCATACCGATACCCATACCGATACCCATACCGATACCCATACCGATACCCATACCGATACTCATACCGATACCCATTCCGACACCCATACCGATACCCATACCGATACCGATACCGATACCGATACTCTTACCGATACCGATACTGATACCGATACTCATACCGATACCCATACCGATACCCATACCGATACCCATACCGATACCCATACCGATACTGATACCGATACTCTTACCGATACCGATACCGATACCGATACTCTAACCGATACTGATACCGATACCCTTACCGTTATAGATACCGATACTGATACCGATACCGATACACATACCGATACCCATAGAGATACCCATACCGATACCCATACCGATACCCATGCCGATACCCACACCGATACCGATACCGGTACCGATACAGATCCTCACACCGATACTCATACCGATACCCATACCGATACCCATACCGATACCCATACCGATACCCATACCGATACCCATACCGATACTGATACCGATACTGATACCGACACTCTTACCGATACCCATACCGATACCCATGCCGATACTGATACCGATACTCTTACCGATACCGATACCGATACCGATACTCTTACCGATACTGATACCGATACCCTTACCGTTACCGATACCGATACTGATACCGATACCGATACCCATACCGATACCCATAGAGATACCCATACCGATACCCATACCGATACCCATGCCGATACCCACACCGATACCGATACCGATACCGATACAGATCCTCACACCGACACTCTTACCGATACCCATACCGATACCCATACCGATACTCATACCGATACCCATTCCGACACCCATACCGATACCGATACCGATACCCATACCGATACCCATACCGATACCCATACCGATGCCCATACCGATACCCATACCGATACCCATACCTATACCCATATCGATACCCATACCGATACCCATACCGATACTGATACCGATACTCTTACCGATACCGATACCGATACCGATACTCTTATCGATACTGATACCGATACCCTTACCGTTATAGATACCGATACTGATACCGATACCGATACCCATACCGATACCCATAGAGATACCCATACCGATACCCATACCGATACACATGCCGATACCCATACCGATACCCATACCGATACCCATACCGATACCCATACCGATACCCATACTGATACCGATACCGATACCCATACCGATACCCATAGAGATACCCATACCGATACCCATAACGATACCCATACCGATACCCATACCGATACCGATACCGATACCGATACTCTTACCGATACCGATACTGATACCGATACTCATACCGATACCCATACCGATACCCACACCGATACCCATACCGAAACCCATACCGATACCCATACCGATACCCATACCGATACCCATACCGATACTCATACCGATACTGATACCGATACTCTTACCGATACCGATACGGATACCGATACTCTTACCGATACTGATACCGATACCCTTACCGTTACCGATACCGATTACCCATACCGATACCCATAGAGATACCCATACCGATAACCATGCCGATACCCATACCGATACCGATACCGATACCGATACCGATACCGATACTCTTACCGATACCGATACTGATACCGATACCCTTACCGTTACCGATACCGATACTGATACCGATACCGATACCCATACCGATACCCATAGAGATACCCATACCGATACCCATACCGATACACATGCCGATACCCATACCGATACCCATACCGATACCCATACCGATACCCATACCGATACCCATACTGATACCGATACCGATACCCATACCGATACCCATAGAGATACCTATACCGATACCCATACCGATACCCATACCGATACCCATAACGATACCCATACCGATACCCATACCGATACCGATACCGATACCGATACCGATACTCTTACCGATACCGATACTGATACCGATACTCATACCGATACCCATACCGATACCCACACCGATACCCATACCGAAACCCATACCGATACCCATACCGATACCCATACCGATACCCATACCGATACCCATACCGATACCCATACCGATACCCATACCGATGCCCACACCGATACCCATACCGAAACCCATACCGATACCCATACCGATACCCATACCGATACCCATACCGATACCCATACCGATACCCATAACGATACCCATACCGATACCCATACCGATACCGATACCGATACCGATACCGATACTCTTACCGATACCGATACTCTTACCGATACCGATACTGATACCGATACTCATACCGATACCCATACCGATACCCACACCGATACCCATACCGAAACCCATACCGATACCCATACCGATACCCATACCGATACCCATACCGATACCCATACCGATACCCATACCGATGCCCATACCGATACCCATACCGATACCCATACCGATACCCATACCTATACCCATACCGATACCCATACCGATACCCATACCGATACTGATACCGATACTCTTACCGATACCGATACCGATACCGATACTCTTACCGATACTGATGCCGATACCCTTACCGTTACCCATACCGATACCCATACCGATACCGATACCGATACTCTTACCGATACCGATACTGATACCGATACTCATACCGATACCCATACCGATACCCATACCGATACCCATACCGATACCCATACCGATACCGATACCGATACTCTTACCGATACCGATACTGATACCGATACTCATACCGATACCCACACCGATACCGATACCGATACCGATACAGATCCTCACACCGACACTCTTACCGATACCCATACCGATACCCATACCGATACCCATACCGATACCCATACCGATACCCATACCGATACCCATACCGATACCCATACCGATACCCATACCGATACCCATACCGATGCCCACACCGATACCCATACCGAAACCCATACCGATACCCATACCGATACCCATACCGATACCCATACCGATACCCATACCGATACCCATAACGATACCCATACCGATACCCATACCGATACCGATACCGATACCGATACTCTTACCGATACCGATACTCTTACCGATACCGATACTGATACCGATACCCATACCGATACCCATACCGATACCCATACCGATACCCATACTGATACCGATACCGATACCCATACCGATACCCATAGAGATACCTATACCGATACCCATACCGATACCCATACCGATACCCATAACGATACCCATACCGATACCCATACCGATACCGATACCGATACCGATACCGATACCGATACTCTTACCGATACCGATACTGATACCGATACTCATACCGATACCCATACCGATACCCACACCGATACCCATACCGAAACCCATACCGATACCCATACCGATACCCATACCGATACCCATACCGATACCCATACCGATACCCATACCGATACCCATACCGATGCCCACACCGATACCCATACCGAAACCCATACCGATACCCATACCGATACCCATACCGATACCCATACCGATACCCATACCGATACCCATAACGATACCCATACCGATACCCATACCGATACCGATACCGATACCGATACTCTTACCGATACCGATACTGATACCGATACTCATACCGATACCCATACCGATACCCACACCGATACCCATACCGAAACCCATACCGATACCCATACCGATACCCATACCGATACCCATACCGATACCCATACCGATACCCATACCGATACCCATACCGATACCCATACCGATGCCCATACCGATACCCATACCGATACCCATACCGATACCCATACCTATACCCATACCGATACCCATACCGATACCCATACCGATACTGATACCGATACTCTTACCGATACCGATACCGATACCGATACTCTTACCGATACTGATGCCGATACCCTTACCGTTACCCATACCGATACCCATACCGATACCGATACCGATACTCTTACCGATACCGATACTGATACCGATACTCATACCGATACCCATACCGATACCCATACCGATACCCATACCGATACCCATACCGATACCCATACCGATACCCATACCGATACCCATACCGATACCCATACCGATACCCATACCGATACCCATACCGATACCGATACCGATACCGATACTCTTACCGATACCGATACTGATACCGATACTCATACCGATACCCATACCGATACCCATACCGATACCCATACCGAAACCCATACCGATACCCATACCGATACCCATACCGATACCCATACCGATACCCATACCGATACCCATACCGATACCCATACCGATACTGATACCGATACTCTTACCGATACCGATACCGATACCGATACTCTAACCGATACTGATACCGATACCCATAGAGATACCCATACCGATACCCATACCGATACCCATGCCGATACCCACACCGATACCGATACCGATACCGATACAGATCCTCACACCGACACTCATACCGATACCCATACCGATACCCATACCGATACCCATACCGATACCCATACCGATACCCATACCGATACCCATACCGATACCCATACCGATGCCCATACCGATACCCATACCGATACCCATACCTATACCCATACCGATACCCATACCGATACCCATACCGATACCCATACCGATACCCATACCGATACCCATACCGATACCCATACCGATACCCATACCGATACCCATACCGATACCGATACCGATACCGATACTCTTACCGATACCGATACTGATACCGATACTCATACCGATACCCATACCGATACCCATACCGATACCCATACCGAAACCCATACCGATACCCATACCGATACCCATACCGATACCCATACCGATACCCATACCGATACCCATACCGATACCCATACCGATACTGATACCGATACTCTTACCGATACCGATACCGATACCGATAATCTAACCGATACTGATACCGATACCCTTACCGTTACCGTTACCGATACTGATACCGATACCGATACCCATACCGATACCCATAGAGATACCCATACCGATACCCATACCGATACCCATGCCGATACCCACACCGATACCGATACCGATACCGATACAGATCCTCACACCGACACTCTTACCGATACCCATACCGATACCCATACCGATACTCATACCGATACCCATTCCGACACCCATACCGATACCGATACCGATACCGATACTCTTACCGATACCGATACTGATACCGATACTCATACCGATACCCATACCGATACCCATACCGATACCCATACCGATACCCATACCGATACCCATACCGATACCCATACCGATGCCCATACCGATACCCATACCGATACCCATACCTATACCCATATCGATACCCATACCGATACCGATACCGATACCGATACTCTTACCGATACCGATACTGATACCGATACTCATACCGATACCCATACCGATACCCATACCGATACCCATACCGATACCCATACCGATACCCATACCGATACCCATACCGATACCCATACCGATACCGATACCGATACCGATACTCTTACCGATACCGATACTGATACCGATACTCATACCGATACCCATACCGATACCCATACCGATACCCATACCGAAACCCATACCGATACCCATACCGATACCCATACCGATACCCATACCGATACCCATACCGATACCCATACCGATACCCATACCGATACTGATACCGATACTCTTACCGATACCGATACCGATACCGATACTCTAACCGATACTGATACCGATACCCTTACCGTTACCGTTACCGATACTGATACCGATACCGATACCCATACCGATACCCATAGAGATACCCATACCGATACCCATACCGATACCCATGCCGATACCCACACCGATACCGATACCGATACCGATACAGATCCTCACACCGACACTCTTACCGATACCCATACCGATACCCATACCGATACTCATACCGATACCCATTCCGACACCCATACCGATACCGATACCGATACCGATACTCTTACCGATACCGATACTGATACCGATACTCATACCGATACCCATACCGATACCCATACCGATACCCATACCGATACCCATACCGATACCCATACCGATACCCATACCGATACCCATACCGATGCCCATACCGATACCCATACCGATACCCATACCTATACCCATACCGATACCCATACCGATACCCATACCGATACCCATACCGATACCCATAGCGATACCCATACCGATACCCATACCGATACCCATACCGATACCCATACCGATACCCATGCCGATACCCACACCGATACCGATACCGATACCGATACAGATCCTCACACCGACACTCTTACCGATACCCATACCGATACCCATACCGATACTCATACCGATACCCATTCCGACACCCATACCGATACCCATACCGATACCCATACCGATACCCATACCGATACCCATACCGATACCCATGCCGATACCCACACCGATACCGATACCGATACCGATACAGATCCTCACACCGACACTCTTACCGATACCCATACCGATACCCATTCCGACACCCATACCGATACCGATACCGATACCGATACTCTTACCGATACCGATACTGATACCGATACTCATACCGATACCCATACCGATACCCATACCGATACCCATACCGATACCCATACCGATACCCATACCGATACCCATACCGATACCCATACCGATACCCATACCGATACCCATACCGATACCCATACCGATACCCATGCCGATACCCACACCGATACCGATACCGATACCGATACAGATCCTCACACCGACACTCTTACCGATACCCATACCGATACCCATACCGATACTCATACCGATACCCATTCCGACACCCATACCGATACCGATACCGATACCGATACTCTTACCGATACCGATACTGATACCGATACTCATACCGATACCCATACCGATACCCATACCGATACCCATACCGATACCCATACCGATACCCATACCGATACCCATACCGATACCCATACCGATGCCCATACCGATACCCATACCGATACCCATACCTATACCCATACCGATACCCATACCGATACCCATACCGATACCCATACCGATACCCATAGCGATACCCATACCGATACCCATACCGATACCCATACCGATACCCATACCGATACCCATACCGATACCCATACCGATACCCATACCGATACCGATACCGATACCGATACTCTTACCGATACCGATACTGATACCGATACTCATACCGATACCCATACCGATACCCACACCGATACCCATACCGATACCCATACCGATACCCATACCGATACCCATACCGTTGCCCATACCGATACCCATACCGATACCCATACCTATACCCATATCGATACCCATACCGATACCGATACCGATACCGATACTCTTACCGATACCGATACTGATACCGATACTCATACCGATACCCATACCGATACCCATACCGATACCCATACCGATACCCATACCGATACCCATACCGATACCCATACCGATACCCATACCGATACCGATACCGATACCGATACTCTTACCGATACCGATACTGATACCGATACTCATACCGATACCCATACCGATACCCATACCGATACCCATACCGAAACCCATACCGATACCCATACCGATACCCATACCGATACCCATACCGATACCCATACCGATACCCATACCGATACCCATACCGATACTGATACCGATACTCTTACCGATACCGATACCGATACCGATACTCTAACCGATACTGATACCGATACCCTTACCGTTACCGTTACCGATACTGATACCGATACCGATACCCATACCGATACCCATAGAGATACCCATACCGATACCCATACCGATACCCATGCCGATACCCACACCGATACCGATACCGATACCGATACAGATCCTCACACCGACACTCTTACCGATACCCATACCGATACCCATACCGATACTCATACCGATACCCATTCCGACACCCATACCGATACCGATACCGATACCGATACTCTTACCGATACCGATACTGATACCGATACTCATACCGATACCCATACCGATACCCATACCGATACCCATACCGATACCCATACCGATACCCATACCGATACCCATACCGATACCGATACCGATACAGATCCTCACACCGACACTCTTACCGATACCCATACCGATACCCATACCGATACCCATACCGATACCCATACCGATACCCATAGCGATACCCATACCGATACCCATACCGATACCCATACCGATACCCATACCGATACCCATGCCGATACCCACACCGATACCGATACCGATACCGATACAGATCCTCACACCGACACTCTTACCGATACCCATACCGATACCCATACCGATACCCATACCGATACCCATACCGATACTCATACCGATACCCATTCCGACACCCATACCGATACCGATACCGATACCGATACTCTTACCGATACCGATACTGATACCGATACTCATACCGATACCCATACCGATACCCATACCGATACCCATACCGATACCCATACCGATACCCATACCGATACCCATACCGATACCCATACCGATGCCCATACCGATACCCATACCGATACCCATACCTATACCCATACCGATACCCATACCGATACCCATACCGATACCCATACCGATACCCATAGCGATACCCATACCGATACCCATACCGATACCCATACCGATACCGATACCGATACCGATACTCTTACCGATACCGATACTGATACCGATACTCATACCGATACCCATACCGATACCCATACCGATACCCATACCGAAACCCATACCGATACCCATACCGATACCCATACCGATACCCATACCGATACCCATACCGATACCCATACCGATACTCATACCGATACCCATTCCGACACCCATACCGATACCCATACCGATACCGATACCGATACCGATACTCTTACCGATACCGATACTGATACCGATACTCATACCGATACCCATACCGATACCCATACCGATACCCATACCGATACCCATACCGATACTGATACCGATACTCTTACCGATACCGATACCGATACCGATACTCTAACCGATACTGATACCGATACCCTTACCGTTATAGATACCGATACTGATACCGATACCGATACACATACCGATACCCATAGAGATACCCATACCGATACCCATACCGATACCCATGCCGATACCCACACCGATACCGATACCGGTACCGATACAGATCCTCACACCGATACTCATACCGATACCCATACCGATACCCATACCGATACCCATACCGATACCCATACCGATACCCATACCGATACTGATACCGATACTGATACCGACACTCTTACCGATACCCATACCGATACCCATGCCGATACTGATACCGATACTCTTACCGATACCGATACCGATACCGATACTCTTACCGATACTGATACCGATACCCTTACCGTTACCGATACCGATACTGATACCGATACCGATACCCATACCGATACCCATAGAGATACCCATACCGATACCCATACCGATACCCATGCCGATACCCACACCGATACCGATACCGATACCGATACAGATCCTCACACCGACACTCTTACCGATACCCATACCGATACCCATACCGATACTCATACCGATACCCATTCCGACACCCATACCGATACCGATACCGATACCCATACCGATACCCATACCGATACCCATACCGATGCCCATACCGATACCCATACCGATACCCATACCTATACCCATATCGATACCCATACCGATACCCATACCGATACTGATACCGATACTCTTACCGATACCGATACCGATACCGATACTCTTATCGATACTGATACCGATACCCTTACCGTTATAGATACCGATACTGATACCGATACCGATACCCATACCGATACCCATAGAGATACCCATACCGATACCCATACCGATACACATGCCGATACCCATACCGATACCCATACCGATACCCATACCGATACCCATACCGATACCCATACTGATACCGATACCGATACCCATACCGATACCCATAGAGATACCCATACCGATACCCATAACGATACCCATACCGATACCCATACCGATACCGATACCGATACCGATACTCTTACCGATACCGATACTGATACCGATACTCATACCGATACCCATACCGATACCCATACCGATACCCATACCGATACCCATACCGATACCCATACCGATACCCATACCGATACCCATACCGATACTCATACCGATACTGATACCGATACTCTTACCGATACCGATACGGATACCGATACTCTTACCGATACTGATACCGATACCCTTACCGTTACCGATACCGATTACCCATACCGATACCCATAGAGATACCCATACCGATAACCATGCCGATACCCATACCGATACCGATACCGATACCGATACCGATACCGATACTCTTACCGATACCGATACTGATACCGATACCCTTACCGTTACCGATACCGATACTGATACCGATACCGATACCCATACCGATACCCATAGAGATACCCATACCGATACCCATACCGATACACATGCCGATACCCATACCGATACCCATACCGATACCCATACCGATACCCATACCGATACCCATACTGATACCGATACCGATACCCATACCGATACCCATAGAGATACCTATACCGATACCCATACCGATACCCATACCGATACCCATAACGATACCCATACCGATACCCATACCGATACCGATACCGATACCGATACCGATACTCTTACCGATACCGATACTGATACCGATACTCATACCGATACCCATACCGATACCCACACCGATACCCATACCGAAACCCATACCGATACCCATACCGATACCCATACCGATACCCATACCGATACCCATACCGATACCCATACCGATACCCATACCGATGCCCACACCGATACCCATACCGAAACCCATACCGATACCCATACCGATACCCATACCGATACCCATACCGATACCCATACCGATACCCATAACGATACCCATACCGATACCCATACCGATACCGATACCGATACCGATACTCTTACCGATACCGATACTCTTACCGATACCGATACTGATACCGATACTCATACCGATACCCATACCGATACCCACACCGATACCCATACCGAAACCCATACCGATACCCATACCGATACCCATACCGATACCCATACCGATACCCATACCGATACCCATACCGATGCCCATACCGATACCCATACCGATACCCATACCGATACCCATACCTATACCCATACCGATACCCATACCGATACCCATACCGATACTGATACCGATACTCTTACCGATACCGATACCGATACCGATACTCTTACCGATACTGATGCCGATACCCTTACCGTTACCCATACCGATACCCATACCGATACCGATACCGATACTCTTACCGATACCGATACTGATACCGATACTCATACCGATACCCATACCGATACCCATACCGATACCCATACCGATACCCATACCGATACCGATACCGATACTCTTACCGATACCGATACTGATACCGATACTCATACCGATACCCACACCGATACCGATACCGATACCGATACAGATCCTCACACCGACACTCTTACCGATACCCATACCGATACCCATACCGATACCCATACCGATACCCATACCGATACCCATACCGATACCCATACCGAAACCCATACCGATACCCATACCGATACCCATACCGATACCCATACCGATACCCATACCGATACCCATACCGATACCCATACCGATACCCATACCGATACCCATACCGATACCCATACCGATACCCATACCGATACCCATACCTATACCCATACCGATACCCATACCGATAGTCATACCGATACTGATACCGATACTCTTACCGATACCGATACGGATACCGATACTCTTACCGATACTGATACCGATACCCTTACCGTTACCGATACCGATTACCCATACCGATACCCATAGAGATACCCATACCGATAACCATGCCGATACCCATACCGATACCGATACCGATACCGATACCGATACCGATACTTTTACCGATACCGATACTGATACCGATACTCATACCGATACCCATACCGATACCCATACCGATACCCATACCGATACCCATACCGATACCCATACCGATACCCATACCGATACCCATACCGATACCGATACCGATACCGATACTCTTACCGATACCGATACTGATACCGATACTCATACCGATACCCATACCGATACCCATACCGATACCCATACCGAAACCCATACCGATACCCATACCGATACCCATACCGATACCCATACCGATACCCATACCGATACCCATACCGATACCCATACCGATACCCATACCGATACCGATACCGATACCGATACTCTTACCGATACCGATACTGATACCGATACTCATACCGATACCCATACCGATACCCATACCGATACCCATACCGAAACCCATACCGATACCCATACCGATACCCATACCGATACCCATACCGATACCCATACCGTTACCCAAACAGATACCCATACCTATACCCATACCGATACCCATACCGATACCCATACCGATACCCATACCGATACCGATACCGATGCTCTTACCGATACTGATACCGACACTCTTACGGATACCCATACCGATACCCATGCCGATACCCATACCGATACCCATACCGATACCCATACCTATACCCATACCGATACCCATACCGATACCCATACCGATACTGATACCGATACTCTTACCGATACCGATACCGATACCGATACTCTAACCGATACTGATACCGATACCCTTACCGTTACCGTTACCGATACTGATACCGATACCGATACCCATACCGATACCCACACCGATACCGATACCGATACCGATACAGATCCTCACACCGACACTCTTACCGATACCCATACCGATACCCATACCGATACTCATACCGATACCCATTCCGACACCCATACCGATACCGATACCGATACCGATACTCTTACCGATACCGATACTGATACCGATACTCATACCGATACCCATACCGATACCCATACCGATACCCATATCGATACCCATACCGATACCCATACCGATACCCATACCGATACCCATACCGATACCCATACCGATACCCATACCTATACCCATATCGATACCCATACCGATACCCATACCGATACTGATACCGATACACTTACCGATACCGATACCGATACCGATACTCTTACCGATACTGATACCGATACCCTTACCGTTACCGATACCGATACTGATACCGATACCGATACCCATACCGATACCCATAGAGATACCCATACCGATACCCATACCGATACACATGCCGATACCCATACCGATAACCATACCGATACCCATACCGATACCCATACCGATACCCATACTGATACCGATACCGATACCCATACCGATACCCATAGAGATACCTATACCGATACCCATACCGATACCCATACCGATACCCATAACGATACCCATACCGATACCCATACCGATACCGATACCGATACCGATACCGACACTCTTACCGATACCCATACCGATACCCATACCGATACTCATACCGATACCCATTCCGACACCCATACCGATACCGATACCGATACCCATACCGATACCCATACCGATACCCATACCGATGCCCATACCGATACCCATACCGATACCCATACCTATACCCATATCGATACCCATACCGATACCCATACCGATACTGATACCGATACTCTTACCGATACCGATACCGATACCGATACTCTTATCGATACTGATACCGATACCCTTACCGTTATAGATACCGATACTGATACCGATACCGATACCCATACCGATACCCATAGAGATACCCATACCGATACCCATACCGATACACATGCCGATACCCATACCGATACCCATACCGATACCCATACCGATACCCATACCAATACCCATACTGATACCGATACCGATACCCATACCGATACCCATACCGATACCCATAACGATACCCATACCGATACCCATACCGATACCGATACCGATACCGATACCGATACTCTTACCGATACCGATACTGATACCGATACTCATACCGATACCCATACCGATACCCACACCGATACCCATACCGAAACCCATACCGATACCCATACCGATACCCATACCGATACCCATACCGATACCCATACCGATACCCATACCGATACCCATACCGATGCCCACACCGATACCCATACCGAAACCCATACCGATACCCATACCGATACCCATACCGATACCCATACCGATACCCATACCGATACCCATAACGATACCCATACCGATACCCATACCGATACCGATACCGATACCGATACTCTTACCGATACCGATACTCTTACCGATACCGATACTGATACCGATACTCATACCGATACCCATACCGATACCCACACCGATACCCATACCGAAACCCATACCGATACCCATACCGATACCCATACCGATACCCATACCGATACCCATACCGATACCCATACCGATGCCCATACCGATACCCATACCGATACCCATACCGATACCCATACCTATACCCATACCGATACCCATACCGATACCCATACCGATACTGATACCGATACTCTTACCGATACCGATACCGATACCGATACTCTTACCGATACTGATGCCGATACCCTTACCGTTACCCATACCGATACCCATACCGATACCGATACCGATACTCTTACCGATACCGATACTGATACCGATACTCATACCGATACCCATACCGATACCCATACCGATACCCATACCGATACCCATACCGATACCCATACCGATACCGATACCGATACTCTTACCGATACCGATACTGATACCGATACTCATACCGATACCCACACCGATACCGATACCGATACCGATACAGATCCTCACACCGACACTCTTACCGATACCCATACCGATACCCATACCGATACCCATACCGATACCCATACCGATACCCATACCGATACCCATACCGAAACCCATACCGATACCCATACCGATACCCATACCGATACCCATACCGATACCCATACCGATACCCATACCGATACCCATACCGATACCCATACCGATACCCATACCGATACCCATACCGATACCCATACCGATACCCATACCTATACCCATACCGATACCCATACCGATAGTCATACCGATACTGATACCGATACTCTTACCGATACCGATACGGATACCGATACTCTTACCGATACTGATACCGATACCCTTACCGTTACCGATACCGATTACCCATACCGATACCCATAGAGATACCCATACCGATAACCATGCCGATACCCATACCGATACCGATACCGATACCGATACCGATACCGATACTTTTACCGATACCGATACTGATACCGATACTCATACCGATACCCATACCGATACCCATACCGATACCCATACCGATACCCATACCGATACCCATACCGATACCCATACCGATACCCATACCGATACCCATACCGATACCGATACCGATACCGATACTCTTACCGATACCGATACTGATACCGATACTCATACCGATACCCATACCGATACCCATACCGATACCCATACCGAAACCCATACCGATACCCATACCGATACCCATACCGATACCCATACCGATACCCATACCGATACCCATACCGATACCGATACCGATACCGATACTCTTACCGATACCGATACTGATACCGATACTCATACCGATACCCATACCGATACCCATACCGATACCCATACCGAAACCCATACCGATACCCATACCGATACCCATACCGATACCCATACCGATACCCACACCGTTACCCAAACAGATACCCATACCTATACCCATACCGATACCCATACCGATACCCATACCGATACCGATACCGATGCTCTTACCGATACTGATACCGACACTCTTACGGATACCCATACCGATACCCATGCCGATACCCATACCGATACCCATACCGATACCCATACCTATACCCATACCGATACCCATACCGATACCCATACCGATACTGATACCGATACTCTTACCGATACCGATACCGATACCGATACTCTAACCGATACTGATACCGATACCCTTACCGTTACCGTTACCGATACTGATACCGATACCGATACCCATACCGATACCCACACCGATACCGATACCGATACCGATACAGATCCTCACACCGACACTCTTACCGATACCCATACCGATACCCATACCGATACTCATACCGATACCCATTCCGACACCCATACCGATACCGATACCGATACCGATACTCTTACCGATACCGATACTGATACCGATACTCATACCGATACCCATACCGATACCCATACCGATACCCATATCGATACCCATACCGATACCCATACCGATACCCATACCGATGCCCATACCGATACCCATACCGATACCCATACCTATACCCATATCGATACCCATACCGATACCCATACCGATACTGATACCGATACACTTACCGATACCGATACCGATACCGATACTCTTACCGATACTGATACCGATACCCTTACCGTTACCGATACCGATACTGATACCGATACCGATACCCATACCGATACCCATAGAGATACCCATACCGATACCCATACCGATACACATGCCGATACCCATACCGATAACCATACCGATACCCATACCGATACCCATACCGATACCCATACTGATACCGATACCGATACCCATACCGATACCCATAGAGATACCTATACCGATACCCATACCGATACCCATACCGATACCCATAACGATACCCATACCGATACCCATACCGATACCGATACCGATACCGATACCGACACTCTTACCGATACCCATACCGATACCCATACCGATACTCATACCGATACCCATTCCGACACCCATACCGATACCGATACCGATACCCATACCGATACCCATACCGATACCCATACCGATGCCCATACCGATACCCATACCGATACCCATACCTATACCCATATCGATACCCATACCGATACCCATACCGATACTGATACCGATACTCTTACCGATACCGATACCGATACCGATACTCTTATCGATACTGATACCGATACCCTTACCGTTATAGATACCGATACTGATACCGATACCGATACCCATACCGATACCCATAGAGATACCCATACCGATACCCATACCGATACACATGCCGATACCCATACCGATACCCATACCGATACCCATACCGATACCCATACCGATACCCATACCGATACCGATACCGATACCCATACCGATACCCATAGAGATACCCATACCGATACCCATAACGATACCCATACCGATACCCATACCGATACCGATACCGATACCGATACTCTTACCGATACCGATACTGATACCGATACTCATACCGATACCCATACCGATACCCACACCGATACCCATACCGAAACCCATACCGATACCCATACCGATACCCATACCGATACCCATACCGATACCCATACCGATACCCATACCGATACCCATACCGATGCCCATACCGATACCCATACCGATACCCATACCGATACCCATACCTATACCCATACCGATACCCATACCGATACCCATACCGATACTGATACCGATACTCTTACCGATACCCATACCGATACTCATACCGATACTGATACCGATACCGATACCCATACCGATACCCATAGAGATACCCATACCGATACCCATACCGATACACATGCCGATACCCATACCGATACCCATACCGATACCCATACCGATACCCATACCGATACCCATACTGATACCGATACCGATACCCATACCGATACCCATAGAGATACCCATACCGATACCCATAACGATACCCATACCGATACCCATACCGATACCGATACCGATACCGATACTCTTACCGATACCGATACTGATACCGATACTCATACCGATACCCATACCGATACCCACACCGATACCCATACCGAAACCCATACCGATACCCATACCGTTACCGATACCGATTACCCATACCGATACCCATAGAGATACCCATACCGATAACCATGCCGATACCCATACCGATACCGATACCGATACCGATACCGATACCGATACTCTTACCGATACCGATACTGATACCGATACCCTTACCGTTACCGATACCGATACTGATACCGATACCGATACCCATACCGATACCCATAGAGATACCCATACCGATACCCATACCGATACACATGCCGATACCCATACCGATACCCATACCGATACCCATACCGATACCCATACCGATACCCATACTGATACCGATACCGATACCCATACCGATACCCATAGAGATACCTATACCGATACCCATACCGATACCCATACCGATACCCATAACGATACCCATACCGATACCCATACCGATACCGATACCGATACCGATACCGATACTCTTACCGATACCGATACTGATACCGATACTCATACCGATACCCATACCGATACCCACACCGATACCCATACCGAAACCCATACCGATACCCATACCGATACCCATACCGATACCCATACCGATACCCATACCGATACCCATACCGATACCCATACCGATGCCCACACCGATACCCATACCGAAACCCATACCGATACCCATACCGATACCCATACCGATACCCATACCGATACCCATACCGATACCCATAACGATACCCATACCGATACCCATACCGATACCGATACCGATACCGATACTCTTACCGATACCGATACTGATACCGATACTCATACCGATACCCATACCGATACCCACACCGATACCCATACCGAAACCCATACCGATACCCATACCGATACCCATACCGATACCCATACCGATACCCATACCGATACCCATACCGATGCCCATACCGATACCCATACCGATACCCATACCGATACCCATACCTATACCCATACCGATACCCATACCGATACCCATACCGATACTGATACCGATACTCTTACCGATACCGATACCGATACCGATACTCTTACCGATACTGATGCCGATACCCTTACCGTTACCCATACCGATACCCATACCGATACCGATACCGATACTCTTACCGATACCGATACTGATACCGATACTCATACCGATACCCATACCGATACCCATACCGATACCCATACCGATACCCATACCGATACCCATACCGATACCGATACCGATACTCTTACCGATACCGATACTGATACCGATACTCATACCGATACCCACACCGATACCGATACCGATACCGATACAGATCCTCACACCGACACTCTTACCGATACCCATACCGATACCCATACCGATACCCATACCGATACCCATACCGATACCCATACCGATACCCATACCGAAACCCATACCGATACCCATACCGATACCCATACCGATACCCATACCGATACCCATACCGATACCCATACCGATACCCATACCGATACCCATACCGATACCCATACCGATACCCATACCGATACCCATACCGATACCCATACCGATAGTCATACCGATACTGATACCGATACTCTTACCGATACCGATACGGATACCGATACTCTTACCGATACTGATACCGATACCCTTACCGTTACCGATACCGATTACCCATACCGATAACCATAGAGATACCCATACCGATAACCATGCCGATACCCATACCGATACCGATACCGATACCGATACCGATACCGATACTCTTACCGATACCGATACTGATACCGATACTCATACCGATACCCATACCGATACCCATACCGATACCCATACCGATACCCATACCGATACCCATACCGATACCCATACCGATACCCATACCGATACCCATACCGATACCCATACCGATACCGATACCGATACCGATACTCTTACCGATACCGATACTGATACCGATACTCATACCGATACCCATACCGATACCCATACCGATACCCATACCGAAACCCATACCGATACCCATACCGATACCCATACCGATACCCATACCGATACCCATACCGATACCCATACCGATACCCATACCGATACCCATACCGATACCCATACCGATACCGATACTGATACCGATACTCTTACCGATACCGATACTGATACCGATACTCATACCGATACCCATACCGATACCCATACCGATACCCATACCGAAACCCATACCGATACCCATACCGATACCCATACCGATACCCATACCGATACCCATACCGTTACCCAAACAGATACCCATACCTATACCCATACCGATACCCATACCGATACCCATACCGATACCGATACCGATGCTCTTACCGATACTGATACCGATACCCATGCCGATACCCATACCGATACCCATACCGATACCCATACCTATACCCATACCGATACCCATACCGATACCCATACCGATACTGATACCGATACTCTGACCGATACCGATACCGATACCGATACTCTAACCGATACTGATACCGATACCCTTACCGTTACCGTTACCGATACTGATACCGATACCGATACCCATACCGATACCCATAGAGATACCCATACCGATACCCATACCGATACCCATGCCGATACCCACACCGATACCGATACCGATACCGATACAGATCCTCACACCGACACTCTTACCGATACCCATACCGATACCCATACCGATACTCATACCGATACCCATTCCGACACCCATACCGATACCGATACCGATACCGATACTCTTACCGATACCGATACTGATACCGATACTCATACCGATACCCATACCGATACCCATACCGATACCCATACCGATACCCATACCGATACCCATACCGATACCCATACCGATGCCCATACCGATACCCATACCGATACCCATACCTATACCCATATCGATACCCATACCGATACCCATACCGATACTGATACCGATACTCTTACCGATACCGATACCGATACCGATACTCTTACCGATACTGATACCGATACCCTTACCGTTACCGATACCGATACTGATACCGATACCGATACCCATACCGATACCCATAGAGATACCCATACCGATACCCATACCGATACACATGCCGATACCCATACCGATACCCATACCGATACCCATAGAGATACCCATACCGATACCCATACCGATACACATGCCGATACCCATACCGATACCCATACCGATACCCATACCGATACCCATACCGATACCCATACTGATACCGATACCGATACCCATACCGATACCCATAGAGATACCTATACCGATACCCATACCGATACCCATACCGATACCCATAACGATACCCATACCGATACCCATACCGATACCGATACCGATACCGATACCGATACTCTTACCGATACCGATACTGATACCGATACTCATACCGATACCCATACCGATACCCACACCGATACCCATACCGAAACCCATACCGATACCCATACCGATACCCATACCGATACCCATACCGATACCCATACCGATACCCATACCGATACCCATACCGATGCCCACACCGATACCCATACCGAAACCCATACCGATACCCATACCGATACCCATACCGATACCCATACCGATACCCATACCGATACCCATAACGATACCCATACCGATACCCATACCGATACCGATACCGATACCGATACTCTTACCGATACCGATACTGATACCGATACTCATACCGATACCCATACCGATACCCACACCGATAACCATACCGAAACCCATACCGATACCCATACCGATACCCATACCGATACCCATACCGATACCCATACCGATACCCATACCGATACCCATACCGATACCCATACCGATACCCATACCGATACCCATACCTATACCCATACCGATACCCATACCGATACCCATACCGATACTGATACCGATACTCTTACCGATACCGATACCGATACCGATACTCTTACCGATACTGATGCCGATACCCTTACCGTTACCCATACCGATACCCATACCGATACCGATACCGATACTCTTACCGATACCGATACTGATACCGATACTCATACCGATACCCATACCGATACCCATACCGATACCCATACCGATACCCATACCGATACCCATACCGATACCCATACCGATACCGATACCGATACTCTTACCGATACCGATACTGATACCGATACTCATACCGATACCCACACCGATACCGATACCGATACCGATACAGATCCTCACACCGACACTCTTACCGATACCCATACCGATACCCATACCGATACCCATACCGATACCCATACCGATACCCATACCGATACCCATACCGAAACCCATACCGATACCCATACCGATACCCATACCGATACCCATACCGATACCCATACCGATACCCATACCGATACCCATACCGATACCCATACCGATACCCATACCGATACCCATACCGATACCCATACCGATACCCATACTTATACCCATACCGATACCCATACCGATAGTCATACCGATACTGATACCGATACTCTTACCGATACCGATACGGATACCGATACTCTTACCGATACTGATACCGATACCCTTACCGTTACCGATACCGATTACCCATACCGATACCCATAGAGATACCCATACCGATAACCATGCCGATACCCATACCGATACCGATACCGATACCGATACCGATACCGATACTCTTACCGATACCGATACTGATACCGATACTCATACCGATACCCATACCGATACCCATACCGATACCCATACCGATACCCATACCGATACCCATACCGATACCCATACCGATACCCATACCGATACCCATACCGATACCGATACCGATACCGATACTCTTACCGATACCGATACTGATACCGATACTCATACCGATACCCATACCGATACCCATACCGATACCCATACCGAAACCCATTCCGATACCCATACCGATACCCATACCGATACCCATACCGATACCCATACCGATACCCATACCGATACCCATACCGATACCCATACCGATACCGATACCGATACCGATACTCTTACCGATACCGATACTGATACCGATACTCATACCGATACCCATACCGATACCCATACCGATACCCATACCGAAACCCATACCGATACCCATACCGATACCCATACCGATACCCATACCGTTACCCAAACAGATACCCATACCTATACCCATACCGATACCCATACCGATACCCATACCGATACCGATACCGATGCTCTTACCGATACTGATACCGACACTCTTACCGATACCCATACCGATACCCATGCCGATACCCATACCGATACCCATACCGATACCCATACCGATACCGATACCGATACCGATACTCTTACCGATACCGATACTGATACCGATACTCATACCGATACCCATACCGATACCCATACCGATACCCATACCGAAACCCATACCGATACCCATACCGATACCCATACCGATACCCATACCGATACCCATACCGATACCCATACCGATACCCATACCGATACCCATACCGATACCCATACCGATACCCATACCGATACCGATACCGATACCGATACTCTTACCGATACCGATACTGATACCGATACTCATACCGATACCCATACCGATACCCATACCGATACCCATACCGAAACCCATACCGATACCCATACCGATACCCATACCGATACCCATACCGATACCCATACCGTTACCCAAACAGATACCCATACCTATACCCATACCGATACCCATACCGATACCCATACCGATACCCATACCGATACCGATACCGATGCTCTTACCGATACTGATACCGACACTCTTACCGATACCCATACCGATACCCATGCCGATACCCATACCGATACCCATACCGATACCCATACCTATACCCATACCGATACCCATACCGATACCCATACCGATACTGATACCGATACTCTTACCGATACCGATACCGATACCGATACTCTAACCGATACTGATACCGATACCCTTACCGTTACCGTTACCGATACTGATACCGATACCGATACCCATACCGATACCCACACCGATACCGATACCGATACCGATACAGATCCTCACACCGACACTCTTACCGATACCCATACCGATACCCATACCGATACTCATACCGATACCCATTCCGACACCCATACCGATACCGATACCGATACTCTCACCGATACCGATACTGATACCGATACTCATACCGATACCCATACCGATACCCATACCGATACCCATACCGATACCCATACCGATACCCATACCGATACCCATACCGATGCCCATACCGATACCCATACCGATACCCATACCTATACCCATATCGATACCCATACCGATACCCATACCGATACTGATACCGATACACTTATCGATACCGATACCGATACCGATACTCTTACCGATACTGATACCGATACCCTTACCGTTACCGATACCGATACTGATACCGATACCGATACCCATACCGATACCCATAGAGATACCCATACCGATACCCATACCGATACACATGCCGATACCCATACCGATACCCATACCGATACCCATACCGATACCCATACCGATACCCATACTGATACCGATACCGATACCCATACCGATACCCATAGAGATACCTATACCGATACCCATACCGATACCCATACCGATACCCATAACGATACCCATACCGATACCCATACCGATACCGATACCGATACCGATACCGATACTCTTACCGATACCGATACTGATACCGATACTCATACCGATACCCATACCGATACCCACACCGATACCCATACCGAAACCCATACCGATACCCATACCGATACCCATACCGATACCCATACCGATACCCATACCGATACCCATACCGATACCCATACCGATGCCCATACCGATACCCATACCGATACCCATACCGATACCCATACCTATACCCATACCGATACCCATACCGATACCGATACCGATACTCTTACCGATACCGATACTGATACCGATACTCATACCGATGCCCATACCGATACCCATACCGATACCCATACCGATACTGATACCGATACTCTTACCGATACCGATACCGATACCGATATTCTAACCGATACTGATACCGATACCCTTACCGTTACCGTTACCGATACTGATACCGATACCGATACCCATACCGACACCCATAGAGATACCCATACCGATACCCATACCGATACCCATGCCGATACCCACACCGATACCGATACCGATACCGATACAGATCCTCACACCGACAATCTTACCGATACCCATACCGATACCCATACCGATACTCATACCGATACCCATTCCGACACCCATACCGATACCCATACCGATACCGATACCGATACCGATACTCTTACCGATACCGATACTGATACCGATACTCATACCGATACCCATACCGATACCCATACCGATACCCATACCGATACCCATACCGATACTGATACCGATACTCTTACCGATACCGATACCGATACCGATACTCTAACCGATACTGATACCGATACCCTTACCGTTACCGTTACCGATACTGATACCGATACCGATACCCATACCGATACCCATAGAGATACCCATACCGATACCCATACCGATACCCATGCCGATACCCACACCGATACCGATACCGGTACCGATACAGATCCTCACACCGATACTCATACCGATACCCATACCGATACCCATACCGATACCCATACCGATACCCATACCGATACCCATACCGATACCCATACCGATACCCATACCGATACTGATACCGATACTGATACCGACACTCTTACCGATACCCATACCGATACCCATGCCGATACTGATACCGATACTCTTACCGATACCGATACCGATACCGATACTCTTACCGATACTGATACCGATACCCTTACCGTTACCGATACCGATACTGATACCGATACCGATACCCATACCGATACCCATAGAGATACCCATACCGATACCCATACCGATACCCATGCCGATACCCACACCGATACCGATACCGATACCGATACAGATCCTCACACCGACACTCTTACCGATACCCATACCGATACCCATACCGATACTCATACCGATACCCATTCCGACACCCATACCGATACCGATACCGATACCCATACCGATACCCATACCGATACCCATACCGATACCCATACCGATACCCATACCGATACCCATACCTATACCCATACCGATACCCATACCGATACTGATACCGATACTCTTACCGATACCGATACCGATACCGATACTCTAACCGATACTGATACCGATACCCTTACCGTTACCGTTACCGATACTGATACCGATACCGATACCCATACCGATACCCATAGAGATACCCATACCGATACCCATACCGATACCCATGCCGATACCCACACCGATACCGATACCGGTACCGATACAGATCCTCACACCGATACTCATACCGATACCCATACCGATACCCATACCGATACCCATACCGATACCCATACCGATACCCATACCGATACCCATACCGATACTCATACCGATACCCATTCCGACACCCATACCGATACCGATACCGATACCCATACCGATACCCATACCGATACCCATACCGATGCCCATACCGATACCCATACCGAAACCCATACCGATACCCATACCGATACCCATACCGATACCCATACCGATACCCATACCGATACCCATACCGATACCCATACCGATACCCATACCGATGCCCATACCGATACCCATACCGATACCCATACCGATACCCATACCTATACCCATACCGATACCCATACCGATACCCATACCGATACTGATACCGATACTCTTACCGATACCGATACCGATACCGATACTCTTACCGATACTGATGCCGATACCCTTACCGTTACCCATACCGATACCCATACCGATACCGATACCGATACTCTTACCGATACCGATACTGATACCGATACTCATACCGATACCCATACCGATACCCATACCGATACCCATACCGATACCCATACCGATACCCATACCGATACCGATACCGATACTCTTACCGATACCGATACTGATACCGATACTCATACCGATACCCACACCGATACCGATACCGATACCGATACAGATCCTCACACCGACACTCTTACCGATACCCATACCGATACCCATACCGATACCCATACCGATACCCATACCGATACCCATACCGATACCCATACCGAAACCCATACCGATACCCATACCGATACCCATACCGATACCCATACCGATACCCATACCGATACCCATACCGATACCCATACCGATACCCATACCGATACCCATACCGATACCCATACCGATACCCATACCGATACCCATACCTATACCCATACCGATACCCATACCGATACTCATACCGATACTGATACCGATACTCTTACCGATACCGATACGGATACCGATACTCTTACCGATACTGATACCGATACCCTTACCGTTACCGATACCGATTACCCATACCGATACCCATAGAGATACCCATACCGATAACCATGCCGATACCCATACCGATACCGATACCGATACCGATACCGATACCGATACTCTTACCGATACCGATACTGATACCGATACTCATACCGATACCCATACCGATACCCATACCGATACCCATACCGATACCCATACCGATACCCATACCGATACCCATACCGATACCCATACCGATACCGATACCGATACCGATACTCTTACCGATACCGATACTGATACCGATACTCATACCGATACCCATACCGATACCCATACCGATACCCATACCGAAACCCATACCGATACCCATACCGATACCCATACCGATACCCATACCGATACCCATACCGATACCCATACCGATACCCATACCGATACCCATACCGATACCGATACCGATACCGATACTCTTACCGATACCGATACCGATACAGATCCTCACACCGACACTCTTACCGATACCCATACCGATACCCATACCGATACCCATACCGATACCCATACCGATACCCATACCGATACCCATACCGAAACCCATACCGATACCCATACCGATACCCATACCGATACCCATACCGATACCCATACCGATACCCATACCGATACCCATACCGATACCCATACCGATACCCATACCGATACCCATACCGATACCCATACCGATACCCATACCTATACCCATACCGATACCCATACCGATAGTCATACCGATACTGATACCGATACTCTTACCGATACCGATACGGATACCGATACTCTTACCGATACTGATACCGATACCCTTACCGTTACCGATACCGATTACCCATACCGATACCCATAGAGATACCCATACCGATAACCATGCCGATACCCATACCGATACCGATACCGATACCGATACCGATACCGATACTTTTACCGATACCGATACTGATACCGATACTCATACCGATACCCATACCGATACCCATACCGATACCCATACCGATACCCATACCGATACCCATACCGATACCCATACCGATACCCATACCGATACCGATACCGATACCGATACTCTTACCGATACCGATACTGATACCGATACTCATACCGATACCCATACCGATACCCATACCGATACCCATACCGAAACCCATACCGATACCCATACCGATACCCATACCGATACCCATACCGATACCCATACCGATACCCATACCGATACCCATACCGATACCCATACCGATACCGATACCGATACCGATACTCTTACCGATACCGATACTGATACCGATACTCATACCGATACCCATACCGATACCCATACCGATACCCATACCGAAACCCATACCGATACCCATACCGATACCCATACCGATACCCATACCGATACCCATACCGATACCCATACCGATACCCATACCGATACCCATACCGATACCCATACCGATACCCATACCGATACCGATACCGATGCTCTTACCGATACTGATACCGACACTCTTACGGATACCCATACCGATACCCATACCGATACCCATACCGATACCCATACCGATACCCATACCGATACCCATACCGATACCCATACCGATACCCATACCGATACTGATACCGATACTCTTACCGATACCGATACCGATACCGATACTCTAACCGATACTGATACCGATACCCTTACCGTTACCGTTACCGATACTGATACCGATACCGATACCCATACCGATACCCACACCGATACCGATACCGATACCGATACAGATCCTCACACCGACACTCTTACCGATACCCATACCGATACCCATACCGATACTCATACCGATACCCATTCCGACACCCATACCGATACCGATACCGATACCGATACTCTTACCGATACCGATACTGATACCGATACTCATACCGATACCCATACCGATACCCATACCGATACCCATATCGATACCCATACCGATACCCATACCGATACCCATACCGATACCCATACCGATACCCATACCGATACCCATACCGATACCCATATCGATACCCATACCGATACCCATACCGATACTGATACCGATACACTTACCGATACCGATACCGATACCGATACTCTTACCGATACTGATACCGATACCCTTACCGTTACCGATACCGATACTGATACCGATACCGATACCCATACCGATACCCATAGAGATACCCATACCGATACCCATACCGATACACATGCCGATACCCATACCGATAACCATACCGATACCCATACCGATACCCATACCGATACCCATACTGATACCGATACCGATACCCATACCGATACCCATAGAGATACCTATACCGATACCCATACCGATACCCATACCGATACCCATAACGATACCCATACCGATACCCATACCGATACCGATACCGATACCGATACCGACACTCTTACCGATACCCATACCGATACCCATACCGATACTCATACCGATACCCATTCCGACACCCATACCGATACCGATACCGATACCCATACCGATACCCATACCGATACCCATACCGATGCCCATACCGATACCCATACCGATACCCATACCTATACCCATATCGATACCCATACCGATACCCATACCGATACTGATACCGATACTCTTACCGATACCGATACCGATACCGATACTCTTATCGATACTGATACCGATACCCTTACCGTTATAGATACCGATACTGATACCGATACCGATACCCATACCGATACCCATAGAGATACCCATACCGATACCCATACCGATACACATGCCGATACCCATACCGATACCCATACCGATACCCATACCGATACCCATACCGATACCCATACTGATACCGATACCGATACCCATACCGATACCCATAGAGATACCCATACCGATACCCATAACGATACCCATACCGATACCCATACCGATACCGATACCGATACCGATACTCTTACCGATACCGATACTGATACCGATACTCATACCGATACCCATACCGATACCCACACCGATACCCATACCGAAACCCATACCGATACCCATACCGATACCCATACCGATACCCATACCGATACCCATACCGATACCCATACCGATACCCATACCGATGCCCATACCGATACCCATACCGATACCCATACCGATACCCATACCTATACCCATACCGATACCCATACCGATACCCATACCGATACTGATACCGATACTCTTACCGATACCCATACCGATACTCATACCGATACTGATACCGATACCGATACCCATACCGATACCCATAGAGATACCCATACCGATACCCATACCGATACACATGCCGATACCCATACCGATACCCATACCGATACCCATACCGATACCCATACCGATACCCATACTGATACCGATACCGATACCCATACCGATACCCATAGAGATACCCATACCGATACCCATAACGATACCCATACCGATACCCATACCGATACCGATACCGATACCGATACTCTTACCGATACCGATACTGATACCGATACTCATACCGATACCCATACCGATACCCACACCGATACCCATACCGAAACCCATACCGATACCCATACCGTTACCGATACCGATTACCCATACCGATACCCATAGAGATACCCATACCGATAACCATGCCGATACCCATACCGATACCGATACCGATACCGATACCGATACCGATACTCTTACCGATACCGATACTGATACCGATACCCTTACCGTTACCGATACCGATACTGATACCGATACCGATACCCATACCGATACCCATAGAGATACCCATACCGATACCCATACCGATACACATGCCGATACCCATACCGATACCCATACCGATACCCATACCGATACCCATACCGATACCCATACTGATACCGATACCGATACCCATACCGATACCCATAGAGATACCTATACCGATACCCATACCGATACCCATACCGATACCCATAACGATACCCATACCGATACCCATACCGATACCGATACCGATACCGATACCGATACTCTTACCGATACCGATACTGATACCGATACTCATACCGATACCCATACCGATACCCACACCGATACCCATACCGAAACCCATACCGATACCCATACCGATACCCATACCGATACCCATACCGATACCCATACCGATACCCATACCGATACCCATACCGATGCCCACACCGATACCCATACCGAAACCCATACCGATACCCATACCGATACCCATACCGATACCCATACCGATACCCATACCGATACCCATAACGATACCCATACCGATACCCATACCGATACCGATACCGATACCGATACTCTTACCGATACCGATACTGATACCGATACTCATACCGATACCCATACCGATACCCACACCGATACCCATACCGAAACCCATACCGATACCCATACCGATACCCATACCGATACCCATACCGATACCCATACCGATACCCATACCGATGCCCATACCGATACCCATACCGATACCCATACCGATACCCATACCTATACCCATACCGATACCCATACCGATACCCATACCGATACTGATACCGATACTCTTACCGATACCGATACCGATACCGATACTCTTACCGATACTGATGCCGATACCCTTACCGTTACCCATACCGATACCCATACCGATACCGATACCGATACTCTTACCGATACCGATACTGATACCGATACTCATACCGATACCCATACCGATACCCATACCGATACCCATACCGATACCCATACCGATACCCATACCGATACCGATACCGATACTCTTACCGATACCGATACTGATACCGATACTCATACCGATACCCACACCGATACCGATACCGATACCGATACAGATCCTCACACCGACACTCTTACCGATACCCATACCGATACCCATACCGATACCCATACCGATACCCATACCGATACCCATACCGATACCCATACCGAAACCCATACCGATACCCATACCGATACCCATACCGATACCCATACCGATACCCATACCGATACCCATACCGATACCCATACCGATACCCATACCGATACCCATACCGATACCCATACCGATACCCATACCGATACCCATACCGATAGTCATACCGATACTGATACCGATACTCTTACCGATACCGATACGGATACCGATACTCTTACCGATACTGATACCGATACCCTTACCGTTACCGATACCGATTACCCATACCGATACCCATAGAGATACCCATACCGATAACCATGCCGATACCCATACCGATACCGATACCGATACCGATACCGATACCGATACTCTTACCGATACCGATACTGATACCGATACTCATACCGATACCCATACCGATACCCATACCGATACCCATACCGATACCCATACCGATACCCATACCGATACCCATACCGATACCCATACCGATACCCATACCGATACCGATACCGATACCGATACTCTTACCGATACCGATACTGATACCGATACTCATACCGATACCCATACCGATACCCATACCGATACCCATACCGAAACCCATACCGATACCCATACCGATACCCATACCGATACCCATACCGATACCCATACCGATACCCATACCGATACCCATACCGATACCCATACCGATACCCATACCGATACCGATACTGATACCGATACTCTTACCGATACCGATACTGATACCGATACTCATACCGATACCCATACCGATACCCATACCGATACCCATACCGATACCCATACCGATACCCATACCGATACCCATACCGATACCCATACCGATACCCATACCGTTACCCAAACAGATACCCATACCTATACCCATACCGATACCCATACCGATACCCATACCGATACCGATACCGATGCTCTTACCGATACTGATACCGACACTCTTACCGATACCCATACCGATACCCATGCCGATACCCATACCGATACCCATACCGATACCCATACCTATACCCATACCGATACCCATACCGATACCCATACCGATACTGATACCGATACTCTTACCGATACCGATACCGATACCGATACTCTAACCGATACTGATACCGATACCCTTACCGTTACCGTTACCGATACTGATACCGATACCGATACCCATACCGATACCCATACCGATACCGATACCGATACCGATACAGATCCTCACACCGACACTCTTACCGATACCCATACCGATACCCATACCGATACTCATACCGATACCCATTCCGACACCCATACCGATACCGATACCGATACCGATACTCTTACCGATACCGATACTGATACCGATACTCATACCGATACCCATACCGATACCCATACCGATACCCATACCGATACCCATACCGATACCCATACCGATACCCATACCGATACCCATACCGATACCCATACCGATACCCATACCGATACCCATACCGATACCCATACCGATACCCATACCGATACCCATACCGATACCCATACCGATACCGATACCGATGCTCTTACCGATACTGATACCGACACTCTTACCGATACCCATACCGATACCCATGCCGATACCCATACCGATACCCATACCGATACCCATACCTATACCCATACCGATACCCATACCGATACCCATACCGATACTGATACCGATACTCTTACCGATACCGATACCGATACCGATACTCTAACCGATACTGATACCGATACCCTTACCGTTACCGTTACCGATACTGATACCGATACCGATACCCATACCGATACCCATAGAGATACCCATACCGATACCCATACCGATACCCATGCCGATACCCACACCGATACCGATACCGATACCGATACAGATCCTCACACCGACACTCTTACCGATACCCATACCGATACCCATACCGATACTCATACCGATACCCATTCCGACACCCATACCGATACCGATACCGATACCGATACTCTTACCGATACCGATACTGATACCGATACTCATACCGATACCCATACCGATACCCATACCGATACCCATACCGATACCCATACCGATACCCATACCGATACCCATACCGATGCCCATACCGATACCCATACCGATACCCATACCTATACCCATATCGATACCCATACCGATACCCATACCGATACTGATACCGATACTCTTACCGATACCGATACCGATACCGATACTCTTACCGATACTGATACCGATACCCTTACCGTTACCGATACCGATACTGATACCGATACCGATACCCATACCGATACCCATAGAGATACCCATACCGATACCCATACCGATACACATGCCGATACCCATACCGATACCCATACCGATACCCATAGAGATACCCATACCGATACCCATACCGATACACATGCCGATACCCATACCGATACCCATACCGATACCCATACCGATACCCATACCGATACCCATACTGATACCGATACCGATACCCATACCGATACCCATAGAGATACCTATACCGATACCCATACCGATACCCATACCGATACCCATAACGATACCCATACCGATACCCATACCGATACCGATACCGATACCGATACCGATACTCTTACCGATACCGATACTGATACCGATACTCATACCGATACCCATACCGATACCCATACCGATACCCATACCGAAACCCATACCGATACCCATACCGATACCCATACCGATACCCATACCGATACCCATACCGATACCCATACCGATACCCATACCGATGCCCACACCGATACCCATACCGAAACCCATACCGATACCCATACCGATACCCATACCGATACCCATACCGATACCCATACCGATACCCATAACGATACCCATACCGATACCCATACCGATACCGATACCGATACCGATACTCTTACCGATACCGATACTGATACCGATACTCATACCGATACCCATACCGATACCCACACCGATAACCATACCGAAACCCATACCGATACCCATACCGATACCCATACCGATACCCATACCGATACCCATACCGATACCCATACCGATACCCATACCGATACCCATACCGATACCCATACCGATACCCATACCTATACCCATACCGATACCCATACCGATACCCATACCGATACTGATACCGATACTCTTACCGATACCGATACCGATACCGATACTCTTACCGATACTGATGCCGATACCCTTACCGTTACCCATACCGATACCCATACCGATACCGATACCGATACTCTTACCGATACCGATACTGATACCGATACTCATACCGATACCCATACCGATACCCATACCGATACCCATACCGATACCCATACCGATACCCATACCGATACCCATACCGATACCGATACCGATACTCTTACCGATACCGATACTGATACCGATACTCATACCGATACCCACACCGATACCGATACCGATACCGATACAGATCCTCACACCGACACTCTTACCGATACCCATACCGATACCCATACCGATACCCATACCGATACCCATACCGATACCCATACCGATACCCATACCGAAACCCATACCGATACCCATACCGATACCCATACCGATACCCATACCGATACCCATACCGATACCCATACCGATACCCATACCGATACCCATACCGATACCCATACCGATACCCATACCGATACCCATACCGATACCCATACTTATACCCATACCGATACCCATACCGATAGTCATACCGATACTGATACCGATACTCTTACCGATACCGATACGGATACCGATACTCTTACCGATACTGATACCGATACCCTTACCGTTACCGATACCGATTACCCATACCGATACCCATAGAGATACCCATACCGATAACCATGCCGATACCCATACCGATACCGATACCGATACCGATACCGATACCGATACTCTTACCGATACCGATACTGATACCGATACTCATACCGATACCCATACCGATACCCATACCGATACCCATACCGATACCCATACCGATACCCATACCGATACCCATACCGATACCCATACCGATACCCATACCGATACCGATACCGATACCGATACTCTTACCGATACCGATACTGATACCGATACTCATACCGATACCCATACCGATACCCATACCGATACCCATACCGAAACCCATTCCGATACCCATACCGATACCCATACCGATACCCATACCGATACCCATACCGATACCCATACCGATACCCATACCGATACCCATACCGATACCGATACCGATACCGATACTCTTACCGATACCGATACTGATACCGATACTCATACCGATACCCATACCGATACCCATACCGATACCCATACCGAAACCCATACCGATACCCATACCGATACCCATACCGATACCCATACCGTTACCCAAACAGATACCCATACCTATACCCATACCGATACCCATACCGATACCCATACCGATACCGATACCGATGCTCTTACCGATACTGATACCGACACTCTTACCGATACCCATACCGATACCCATGCCGATACCCATACCGATACCCATACCGATACCCATACCGATACCGATACCGATACCGATACTCTTACCGATACCGATACTGATACCGATACTCATACCGATACCCATACCGATACCCATACCGATACCCATACCGAAACCCATACCGATACCCATACCGATACCCATACCGATACCCATACCGATACCCATACCGATACCCATACCGATACCCATACCGATACCCATACCGATACCCATACCGATACCCATACCGATACCGATACCGATACCGATACTCTTACCGATACCGATACTGATACCGATACTCATACCGATACCCATACCGATACCCATACCGATACCCATACCGAAACCCATACCGATACCCATACCGATACCCATACCGATACCCATACCGATACCCATACCGTTACCCAAACAGATACCCATACCTATACCCATACCGATACCCATACCGATACCCATACCGATACCCATACCGATACCGATACCGATGCTCTTACCGATACTGATACCGACACTCTTACCGATACCCATACCGATACCCATGCCGATACCCATACCGATACCCATACCGATACCCATACCTATACCCATACCGATACCCATACCGATACCCATACCGATACTGATACCGATACTCTTACCGATACCGATACCGATACCGATACTCTAACCGATACTGATACCGATACCCTTACCGTTACCGTTACCGATACTGATACCGATACCGATACCCATACCGATACCCACACCGATACCGATACCGATACCGATACAGATCCTCACACCGACACTCTTACCGATACCCATACCGATACCCATACCGATACTCATACCGATACCCATTCCGACACCCATACCGATACCGATACCGATACTCTCACCGATACCGATACTGATACCGATACTCATACCGATACCCATACCGATACCCATACCGATACCCATACCGATACCCATACCGATACCCATACCGATACCCATACCGATGCCCATACCGATACCCATACCGATACCCATACCTATACCCATATCGATACCCATACCGATACCCATACCGATACTGATACCGATACACTTATCGATACCGATACCGATACCGATACTCTTACCGATACTGATACCGATACCCTTACCGTTACCGATACCGATACTGATACCGATACCGATACCCATACCGATACCCATAGAGATACCCATACCGATACCCATACCGATACACATGCCGATACCCATACCGATACCCATACCGATACCCATACCGATACCCATACCGATACCCATACTGATACCGATACCGATACCCATACCGATACCCATAGAGATACCTATACCGATACCCATACCGATACCCATACCGATACCCATAACGATACCCATACCGATACCCATACCGATACCGATACCGATACCGATACCGATACTCTTACCGATACCGATACTGATACCGATACTCATACCGATACCCATACCGATACCCACACCGATACCCATACCGAAACCCATACCGATACCCATACCGATACCCATACCGATACCCATACCGATACCCATACCGATACCCATACCGATACCCATACCGATGCCCATACCGATACCCATACCGATACCCATACCGATACCCATACCTATACCCATACCGATACCCATACCGATACCGATACCGATACTCTTACCGATACCGATACTGATACCGATACTCATACCGATGCCCATACCGATACCCATACCGATACCCATACCGATACTGATACCGATACTCTTACCGATACCGATACCGATACCGATATTCTAACCGATACTGATACCGATACCCTTACCGTTACCGTTACCGATACTGATACCGATACCGATACCCATACCGACACCCATAGAGATACCCATACCGATACCCATACCGATACCCATGCCGATACCCACACCGATACCGATACCGATACCGATACAGATCCTCACACCGACAATCTTACCGATACCCATACCGATACCCATACCGATACTCATACCGATACCCATTCCGACACCCATACCGATACCCATACCGATACCGATACCGATACCGATACTCTTACCGATACCGATACTGATACCGATACTCATACCGATACCCATACCGATACCCATACCGATACCCATACCGATACCCATACCGATACTGATACCGATACTCTTACCGATACCGATACCGATACCGATACTCTAACCGATACTGATACCGATACCCTTACCGTTACCGTTACCGATACTGATACCGATACCGATACCCATACCGATACCCATAGAGATACCCATACCGATACCCATACCGATACCCATGCCGATACCCACACCGATACCGATACCGGTACCGATACAGATCCTCACACCGATACTCATACCGATACCCATACCGATACCCATACCGATACCCATACCGATACCCATACCGATACCCATACCGATACCCATACCGATACCCATACCGATACTGATACCGATACTGATACCGACACTCTTACCGATACCCATACCGATACCCATGCCGATACTGATACCGATACTCTTACCGATACCGATACCGATACCGATACTCTTACCGATACTGATACCGATACCCTTACCGTTACCGATACCGATACTGATACCGATACCGATACCCATACCGATACCCATAGAGATACCCATACCGATACCCATACCGATACCCATGCCGATACCCACACCGATACCGATACCGATACCGATACAGATCCTCACACCGACACTCTTACCGATACCCATACCGATACCCATACCGATACTCATACCGATACCCATTCCGACACCCATACCGATACCGATACCGATACCCATACCGATACCCATACCGATACCCATACCGATACCCATACCGATACCCATACCGATACCCATACCTATACCCATACCGATACCCATACCGATACTGATACCGATACTCTTACCGATACCGATACCGATACCGATACTCTAACCGATACTGATACCGATACCCTTACCGTTACCGTTACCGATACTGATACCGATACCGATACCCATACCGATACCCATAGAGATACCCATACCGATACCCATACCGATACCCATGCCGATACCCACACCGATACCGATACCGGTACCGATACAGATCCTCACACCGATACTCATACCGATACCCATACCGATACCCATACCGATACCCATACCGATACCCATACCGATACCCATACCGATACCCATACCGATACTCATACCGATACCCATTCCGACACCCATACCGATACCGATACCGATACCCATACCGATACCCATACCGATACCCATACCGATGCCCATACCGATACCCATACCGAAACCCATACCGATACCCATACCGATACCCATACCGATACCCATACCGATACCCATACCGATACCCATACCGATACCCATACCGATACCCATACCGATGCCCATACCGATACCCATACCGATACCCATACCGATACCCATACCTATACCCATACCGATACCCATACCGATACCCATACCGATACTGATACCGATACTCTTACCGATACCGATACCGATACCGATACTCTTACCGATACTGATGCCGATACCCTTACCGTTACCCATACCGATACCCATACCGATACCGATACCGATACTCTTACCGATACCGATACTGATACCGATACTCATACCGATACCCATACCGATACCCATACCGATACCCATACCGATACCCATACCGATACCCATACCGATACCGATACCGATACTCTTACCGATACCGATACTGATACCGATACTCATACCGATACCCACACCGATACCGATACCGATACCGATACAGATCCTCACACCGACACTCTTACCGATACCCATACCGATACCCATACCGATACCCATACCGATACCCATACCGATACCCATACCGATACCCATACCGAAACCCATACCGATACCCATACCGATACCCATACCGATACCCATACCGATACCCATACCGATACCCATACCGATACCCATACCGATACCCATACCGATACCCATACCGATACCCATACCGATACCCATACCGATACCCATACCTATACCCATACCGATACCCATACCGATACTCATACCGATACTGATACCGATACTCTTACCGATACCGATACGGATACCGATACTCTTACCGATACTGATACCGATACCCTTACCGTTACCGATACCGATTACCCATACCGATACCCATAGAGATACCCATACCGATAACCATGCCGATACCCATACCGATACCGATACCGATACCGATACCGATACCGATACTCTTACCGATACCGATACTGATACCGATACTCATACCGATACCCATACCGATACCCATACCGATACCCATACCGATACCCATACCGATACCCATACCGATACCCATACCGATACCCATACCGATACCCATACCGATACCGATACCGATACCGATACTCTTACCGATACCGATACTGATACCGATACTCATACCGATACCCATACCGATACCCATACCGATACCCATACCGAAACCCATACCGATACCCATACCGATACCCATACCGATACCCATACCGATACCCATACCGATACCCATACCGATACCCATACCGATACCCATACCGATACCGATACCGATACCGATACTCTTACCGATACCGATACTGATACCGATACTCATACCGATACCCATACCGATACCCATACCGATACCCATACCGAAACCCATACCGATACCCATACCGATACCCATACCGATACCCATACCGATACCCATACCGTTACCCAAACAGATACCCATACCTATACCCATACCGATACCCATACCGATACCCATACCGATACCGATACCGATGCTCTTACCGATACTGATACCGACACTCTTACCGATACCCATACCGATACCCATGCCGATACCCATACCGATACCCATACCGATACCCATACCTATACCCATACCGATACCCATACCGATACCCATACCGATACTGATACCGATACTCTTACCGATACCGATACCGATACCGATACTCTAACCGATACTGATACCGATACCCTTACCGTTACCGTTACCGATACTGATACCGATACCGATACCCATACCGATACCCATAGAGATACCCATACCGATACCCATACCGATACCCATGCCGATACCCACACCGATACCGATACCGATACCGATACAGATCCTCACACCGACACTCTTACCGATACCCATACCGATACCCATACCGATACCCATACCGATACCCATTCCGACACCCATACCGATACCGATACCGATACCGATACTCTTACCGATACCGATACTGATACCGATACTCATACCGATACCCATACCGATACCCATACCGATACCCATACCGATACCCATACCGATACCCATACCGATACCCATACCGATGCCCATACCGATACCCATACCGATACCCATACCTATACCCATATCGATACCCATACCGATACCCATACCGATACTGATACCGATACTCTTACCGATACCGATACCGATACCGATACTCTTACCGATACTGATACCGATACCCTTACCGTTACCGATACCGATACTGATACCGATACCGATACCCATACCGATACCCATAGAGATACCCATACCTATACCCATACCGATACACATGCCGATACCCATACCGATACCCATACCGATACCCATACCGATACCCATACCGATACCCATACTGATACCGATACCGATACCCATACCGATACCCATAGAGATACCTATACCGATACCCATACCGATACCCATACCGATACCCATAACGATACCCATACCGATACCCATACCGATACCGATACCGATACCGATACCGATACCGATACTCTTACCGATACCGATACTGATACCGATACTCATACCGATACCCATACCGATACCCACACCGATACCCATACCGAAACCCATACCGATACCCATACCGATACCCATACCGATACCCATACCGATACCCATACCGATACCCATACCGATACCCATACCGATGCCCACACCGATACCCATACCGAAACCCATACCGATACCCATACCGATACCCATACCGATACCCATACCGATACCCATACCGATACCCATAACGATACCCATACCGATACCCATACCGATACCGATACCGATACCGATACTCTTACCGATACCGATACTGATACCGATACTCATACCGATACCCATACCGATACCCACACCGATACCCATACCGAAACCCATACCGATACCCATACCGATACCCATACCGATACCCATACCGATACCCATACCGATACCCATACCGATACCCATACCGATACCCATACCGATGCCCATACCGATACCCATACCGATACCCATACCGATACCCATACCTATACCCATACCGATACCCATACCGATACCCATACCGATACTGATACCGATACTCTTACCGAAACCCATACCGATACCCATACCGATACCCATACCGATACCCATACCGATACCCATACCGATACCCATACCGATACCCATACCGAAACCCATACCGATACCCATACCGATACCCATACCGATACCCATACCGATACCCATACCGATACCCATACCGATACCCATACCGATACCCATACCGATACCCATACCGATACCCATACCGATACCGATACCGATACCGATACTCTTACCGATACCGATACTGATACCGATACTCATACCGATACCCATACCGATACCCATACCGATACCCATACCGAAACCCATACCGATACCCATACCGATACCCATACCGATACCCATACCGATACCCATACCGTTACCCAAACAGATACCCATACCTATACCCATACCGATACCCATACCGATACCCATACCGATACCCATACCGATACCGATACCGATGCTCTTACCGATACTGATACCGACACTCTTACCGATACCCATACCGATACCCATGCCGATACCCATACCGATACCCATACCGATACCCATACCTATACCCATACCGATACCCATACCGATACCCATACCGATACTGATACCGATACTCTTACCGATACCGATACCGATACCGATACTCTAACCGATACTGATACCGATACCCTTACCGTTACCGTTACCGATACTGATACCGATACCGATACCCATACCGATACCCACACCGATACCGATACCGATACCGATACAGATCCTCACACCGACACTCTTACCGATACCCATACCGATACCCATACCGATACTCATACCGATACCCATTCCGACACCCATACCGATACCGATACCGATACTCTCACCGATACCGATACTGATACCGATACTCATACCGATACCCATACCGATACCCATACCGATACCCATACCGATACCCATACCGATACCCATACCGATACCCATACCGATGCCCATACCGATACCCATACCGATACCCATACCTATACCCATATCGATACCCATACCGATACCCATACCGATACTGATACCGATACACTTATCGATACCGATACCGATACCGATACTCTTACCGATACTGATACCGATACCCTTACCGTTACCGATACCGATACCCATACCGATACCCATAGAGATACCCATACCGATACCCATACCGATACACATGCCGATACCCATACCGATACCCATACCGATACCCATACCGATACCCATACCGATACCCATACTGATACCGATACCGATACCCATACCGATACCCATAGAGATACCTATACCGATACCCATACCGATACCCATACCGATACCCATAACGATACCCATACCGATACCCATACCGATACCGATACCGATACCGATACCGATACTCTTACCGATACCGATACTGATACCGATACTCATACCGATACCCATACCGATACCCACACCGATACCCATACCGAAACCCATACCGATACCCATACCGATACCCATACCGATACCCATACCGATACCCATACCGATACCCATACCGATACCCATACCGATGCCCATACCGATACCCATACCGATACCCATACCGATACCCATACCTATACCCATACCGATACCCATACCGATACCGATACCGATACTCTTACCGATACCGATACTGATACCGATACTCATACCGATGCCCATACCGATACCCATACCGATACCCATACCGATACTGATACCGATACTCTTACCGATACCGATACTGATACCGATACTCATACCGATACCCATACCGATACCCACACCGATACCCATACCGAAACCCATACCGATACCCATACCGATACCCATACCGATACCCATACCGATACCCATACCGATACCCATACCGATACCCATACCGATACCCATACCTATACCCATACCGATACCCATACCGATACCGATACCGATACTCTTACCGATACCGATACTGATACCGATACTCATACCGATACCCACACCGATACCGATACCGATACCGATACAGATCCTCACACCGACACTCTTACCGATACCCATACCGATACCCATACCGATACCCATACCGATACCCATACCGATACCCATACCGATACCCATACCGAAACCCATACCGATACCCATACCGATACCCATACCGATACCCATACCGATACCCATACCGATACCCATACCGATACCCATACCGATACCCATACCGATACCCATACCGATACCCATACCGATACCCATACCGATACCCATACCTATACCCATACCGATACCCATACCGATACTCATACCGATACTGATACCGATACTCTTACCGATACCGATACGGATACCGATACTCTTACCGATACTGATACCGATACCCTTACCGTTACCGATACCGATTACCCATACCGATACCCATAGAGATACCCATACCGATAACCATGCCGATACCCATACCGATACCGATACCGATACCGATACCGATACCGATACTCTTACCGATACCGATACTGATACCGATACTCATACCGATACCCATACCGATACCCATACCGATACCCATACCGATACCCATACCGATACCCATACCGATACCCATACCGATACCCATACCGATACCGATACCGATACCGATACTCTTACCGATACCGATACTGATACCGATACTCATACCGATACCCATACCGATACCCATACCGATACCCATACCGAAACCCATACCGATACCCATACCGATACCCATACCGATACCCATACCGATACCCATACCGATACCCATACCGATACCCATACCGATACCCATACCGATACCGATACCGATACCGATACTCTTACCGATACCGATACTGATACCGATACTCATACCGATACCCATACCGATACCCATACCGATACCCATACCGAAACCCATACCGATACCCATACCGATACCCATACCGATACCCATACCGATACCCATACCGTTACCCAAACAGATACCCATACCTATACCCATACCGATACCCATACCGATACCCATACCGATACCGATACCGATGCTCTTACCGATACTGATACCGACACTCTTACCGATACCCATACCGATACCCATGCCGATACCCATACCGATACCCATACCGATACCCATACCTATACCCATACCGATACCCATACCGATACCCATACCGATACTGATACCGATACTCTTACCGATACCGATACCGATACCGATACTCTAACCGATACTGATACCGATACCCTTACCGTTACCGTTACCGATACTGATACCGATACCGATACCCATACCGATACCCATAGAGATACCCATACCGATACCCATACCGATACCCATGCCGATACCCACACCGATACCGATACCGATACCGATACAGATCCTCACACCGACACTCTTACCGATACCCATACCGATACCCATACCGATACTCATACCGATACCCATTCCGACACCCATACCGATACCGATACCGATACCGATACTCTTACCGATACCGATACTGATACCGATACTCATACCGATACCCATACCGATACCCATACCGATACCCATACCGATACCCATACCGATACCCATACCGATACCCATACCGATGCCCATACCGATACCCATACCGATACCCATACCTATACCCATATCGATACCCATACCGATACCCATACCGATACTGATACCGATACTCTTACCGATACCGATACCGATACCGATACTCTTACCGATACTGATACCGATACCCTTACCGTTACCGATACCGATACTGATACCGATACCGATACCCATACCGATACCCATAGAGATACCCATACCTATACCCATACCGATACACATGCCGATACCCATACCGATACCCATACCGATACCCATACCGATACCCATACCGATACCCATACTGATACCGATACCGATACCCATACCGATACCCATAGAGATACCTATACCGATACCCATACCGATACCCATACCGATACCCATAACGATACCCATACCGATACCCATACCGATACCGATACCGATACCGATACCGATACCGATACTCTTACCGATACCGATACTGATACCGATACTCATACCGATACCCATACCGATACCCACACCGATACCCATACCGAAACCCATACCGATACCCATACCGATACCCATACCGATACCCATACCGATACCCATACCGATACCCATACCGATACCCATACCGATGCCCACACCGATACCCATACCGAAACCCATACCGATACCCATACCGATACCCATACCGATACCCATACCGATACCCATACCGATACCCATAACGATACCCATACCGATACCCATAACGATACCCATACCGATACCCATACCGATACCGATACCGATACCGATACTCTTACCGATACCGATACTGATACCGATACTCATACCGATACCCATACCGATACCCACACCGATACCCATACCGAAACCCATACCGATACCCATACCGATACCCATACCGATACCCATACCGATACCCATACCGATACCCATACCGATACCCATACCGATACCCATACCGATGCCCATACCGATACCCATACCGATACCCATACCGATACCCATACCTATACCCATACCGATACCCATACCGATACCCATACCGATACTGATACCGATACTCTTACCGATACCGATACCGATACCGATACTCTTACCGATACTGATGCCGATACCCTTACCGTTACCCATACCGATACCCATACCGATACCGATACCGATACTCTTACCGATACCGATACTGATACCGATACTCATACCGATACCCATACCGATACCCATACCGATACCCATACCGATACCCATACCGATACCCATACCGATACCCATACCGATACCCATACCGATACCCATACCGATACCCATACCGATACCCATACCGATACCGATACCGATACCGATACTCTTACCGATACCGATACTGATACCGATACTCATACCGATACCCATACCGATACCCAAACAGATACCCATACCTATACCCATACCGATACCCATACCGATACCCATACCGATACCGATACCGATGCTCTTACCGATACTGATACCGACACTCTTACCGATACCCATACCGATACCCATGCCGATACCCATACCGATACCCATACCGATACCCATACCTATACCCATACCGATACCCATACCGATACCCATACCGATACCCATACCGATACCCATACCGATACCCATACCGATACCCATACCGATACTGATACCGATACTCTTACCGATACCGATACCGATACCGATACTCTAACCGATACTGATACCGATACCCATAGAGATACCCATACCGATACCCATACCGATACCCATGCCGATACCCACACCGATACCGATACCGATACCGATACAGATCCTCACACCGACACTCATACCGATACCCATACCGATACCCATACCGATACCCATACCGATACCCATACCGATACCCATACCGATACCCATACCGATACCCATACCGATGCCCATACCGATACCCATACCGATACCCATACCTATACCCATACCGATACCCATACCGATACCCATACCGATACCCATACCGATACCCATACCGATACCCATACCGATACCCATACCGATACCCATACCGATACCGATACCGATACCGATACTCTTACCGATACCGATACTGATACCGATACTCATACCGATACCCATACCGATACCCATACCGATACCCATACCGAAACCCATACCGATACCCATACCGATACCCATACCGATACCCATACCGATACCCATACCGATACCCATACCGATACCCATACCGATACTGATACCGATACTCTTACCGATACCGATACCGATACCGATAATCTAACCGATACTGATACCGATACCCTTACCGTTACCGTTACCGATACTGATACCGATACCGATACCCATACCGATACCCATAGAGATACCCATACCGATACCCATACCGATACCCATGCCGATACCCACACCGATACCGATACCGATACCGATACAGATCCTCACACCGACACTCTTACCGATACCCATACCGATACCCATACCGATACTCATACCGATACCCATTCCGACACCCATACCGATACCGATACCGATACCGATACTCTTACCGATACCGATACTGATACCGATACTCATACCGATACCCATACCGATACCCATACCGATACCCATACCGATACCCATACCGATACCCATACCGATACCCATACCGATGCCCATACCGATACCCATACCGATACCCATACCTATACCCATATCGATACCCATACCGATACCGATACCGATACCGATACTCTTACCGATACCGATACTGATACCGATACTCATACCGATACCCATACCGATACCCATACCGATACCCATACCGATACCCATACCGATACCCATACCGATACCCATACCGATACCCATACCGATACCGATACCGATACCGATACTCTTACCGATACCGATACTGATACCGATACTCATACCGATACCCATACCGATACCCATACCGATACCCATACCGAAACCCATACCGATACCCATACCGATACCCATACCGATACCCATACCGATACCCATACCGATACCCATACCGATACCCATACCGATACTGATACCGATACTCTTACCGATACCGATACCGATACCGATACTCTAACCGATACTGATACCGATACCCTTACCGTTACCGTTACCGATACTGATACCGATACCGATACCCATACCGATACCCATAGAGATACCCATACCGATACCCATACCGATACCCATGCCGATACCCACACCGATACCGATACCGATACCGATACAGATCCTCACACCGACACTCTTACCGATACCCATACCGATACCCATACCGATACTCATACCGATACCCATTCCGACACCCATACCGATACCGATACCGATACCGATACTCTTACCGATACCGATACTGATACCGATACTCATACCGATACCCATACCGATACCCATACCGATACCCATACCGATACCCATACCGATACCCATACCGATACCCATACCGATACCCATACCGATGCCCATACCGATACCCATACCGATACCCATACCTATACCCATACCGATACCCATACCGATACCCATACCGATACCCATACCGATACCCATAGCGATACCCATACCGATACCCATACCGATACCCATACCGATACCCATACCGATACCCATGCCGATACCCACACCGATACCGATACCGATACCGATACAGATCCTCACACCGACACTCTTACCGATACCCATACCGATACCCATACCGATACTCATACCGATACCCATTCCGACACCCATACCGATACCCATACCGATACCCATACCGATACCCATACCGATACCCATACCGATACCCATACCGATACCCATGCCGATACCCACACCGATACCGATACCGATACCGATACAGATCCTCACACCGACACTCTTACCGATACCCATACCGATACCCATACCGATACTCATACCGATACCCATTCCGACACCCATACCGATACCCATACCGATACCCATACCGATACCCATACCGATACCCATACCGATACCCATGCCGATACCCACACCGATACCGATACCGATACCGATACAGATCCTCACACCGACACTCTTACCGATACCCATACCGATACCCATTCCGACACCCATACCGATACCGATACCGATACCGATACTCTTACCGATACCGATACTGATACCGATACTCATACCGATACCCATACCGATACCCATACCGATACCCATACCGATACCCATACCGATACCCATACCGATACCCATACCGATGCCCATACCGATACCCATACCGATACCCATACCGATACCCATACCGATACCCATACCGATACCCATACCGATACCGATACTCTTACCGATACCGATACTGATACCGATACTCATACCGATACCCATACCGATACCCATACCGATACCCATACCGAAACCCATACCGATACCCATACCGATACCCATACCGATACCCATACCGATACCCATACCGATACCCATACCGATACCCATACCGATACCCATACCTATACCCATACCGATACCCATACCGATACTCATACCGATACTGATACCGATACTCTTACCGATACCGATACGGATCCCGATACTCTTACCGATACTGATACCGATACCCTTACCGTTACCGATACCGATACTGATACCGATACCGATTACCCATACCGATACCCATAGAGATACCCATACCGATACCCATGCCGATACCCATACCGATACCTATACCGATACCGATACCGATACCGATACCGATACCGATACTCTTACCGATACCGATACTGATACCGATACTCATACCGATACCCATACCGATACCCATACCGATACCCATACCGATACCCATACCGATACCCATACCGATACCCATACCGATACCCATACCGATACCCATACCGATACCCATACCGATACCCATACCTATACCCATACCGATACCCATACCGATACCCATACCGATACTGATACCGATACTCTTACCGATACCGATACCGATACCGATACTCTTACCGATACTGATACCGATACCCTTACCGTTACCCATACCGATACCCATACCGATACCCATACCGATACCCATACCGATACCCATACCGATACCCATACCGATACCCATACCGATACCGATACCGATACCGATACTCTTACCGATACCGATACTGATACCGATACTCATACCGATACCCATACCGATACCCATACCGATACCCATACCGAAACCCATACCGATACCCATACCGATACCCATACCGATACCCATACCGATACCCATACCGATACCCATACCGATACCCATACCGATACTGATACCGATACTCTTACCGATACCGATACCGATACCGATAATCTAACCGATACTGATACCGATACCCTTACCGTTACCGTTACCGATACTGATACCGATACCGATACCCATACCGATACCCATAGAGATACCCATACCGATACCCATACCGATACCCATGCCGATACCCACACCGATACCGATACCGATACCGATACAGATCCTCACACCGACACTCTTACCGATACCCATACCGATACCCATACCGATACTCATACCGATACCCATTCCGACACCCATACCGATACCGATACCGATACCGATACTCTTACCGATACCGATACTGATACCGATACTCATACCGATACCCATACCGATACCCATACCGATACCCATACCGATACCCATACCGATACCCATACCGATACCCATACCGATGCCCATACCGATACCCATACCGATACCCATACCTATACCCATATCGATACCCATACCGATACCCATACCGATACTGATACCGATACTCTTACCGATACCGATACCGATACCGATACTCTTACCGATACTGATACCGATACCCTTACCGTTACCGATACCGATACTGATACCGATACCGATACCCATACCGATGCCCATAGAGATACCCATACCGATACCCATACCGATACACATGCCGATACCCATACCGATACCCATACCGATACCCATACCGATACCCATACCGATACCCATACCGATACCGATACCGATACCCATACCGATACCCATAGAGATACCTATACCGATACCCATACCGATACCCATACCGATACCCATAACGATACCCATACCGATACCCATACCGATACCGATACCGATACCGATACCGATACTCTTACCGATACCGATACTGATACCGATACTCATACCGATACCCATACCGATACCCACACCGATACCCATACCGAAACCCATACCGATACCCATACCGATACCCATACCGATACCCATACCGATACCCATACCGATACCCATACCGATACCCATACCGATACCCATACCGATACCCATACCGATGCCCATACCGATACCCATACCGATACCCATACCGATACCCATACCTATACCCATACCGATACCCATACCGATACCGATACCGATACTCTTACCGATACCGATACTGATACCGATACTCATACCGATACCCATACCGATACCCATACCGATACCCATACCGATACCCATACCGATACCGATACCGATACTCTTACCGATACCGACACTGATACCGATACTCATACCGATACCCACACCGATACCGATACCGATACCGATACAGATCCTCACACCGACACTCTTACCGATACCCATACCGATACCCATACCGATACCCATACCGATACCCATACCGTTACCCATACCGATACCCATACCGATACCCATACCGATACCCATACCGATACCCATACCGATACCCATACCGATACCCATACCGATACCGATACCGATACTCTTACCGATACCGATACTGATACCGATACTCATACCGATACCCATACCGATACCCATACCGATACCCCGACCGATACCCATACCGATACCGATACCGATACTCTTACCGATACTGATACCGATACCCTTACCGTTACCGATACCGATACTGATACCGATACCGAAACCCATACCGATACTCATACCGATACCCATACCGATACCCATACCGATACCCATACCGATACCCATACCGATACCCATACCGATACCCATACCGATACCCATACCGATACCCATACCTATACCCATACCGATACCCATACCGATACCCATACCGATACTGATACCGATACTCTTACCGATACCGATACCGATACCGATACTCTTACCGATACTGATGCCGATACCCTTACCGTTACCCATACCGATACCCATACCGATACCGATACCGATACTCTTACCGATACCGATACTGATACCGATACTCATACCGATACCCATACCGATACCCATACCGATACCCATACCGATACCCATACCGATACCCATACCGATACCCATACCGATACCCATACCGATACCCATACCGATACCCATACCGATACCCATACCGATACCGATACCGATACCGATACTCTTACCGATACCGATACTGATACCGATACTCATACCGATACCCATACCGATACCCAAACAGATACCCATACCTATACCCATACCGATACCCATACCGATACCCATACCGATACCGATACCGATGCTCTTACCGATACTGATACCGACACTCTTACCGATACCCATACCGATACCCATGCCGATACCCATACCGATACCCATACCGATACCCATACCTATACCCATACCGATACCCATACCGATACCCATACCGATACTGATACCGATACTCTTACCGATACCGATACCGATACCGATACTCTAACCGATACTGATACCGATACCCTTACCGTTACCGTTACCGATACTGATACCGATACCGATACCCATACCGATACCCATAGAGATACCCATACCGATACCCATACCGATACCCATGCCGATACCCACACCGATACCGATACCGATACCGATACAGATCCTCACACCGACACTCTTACCGATACCCATACCGATACCCATACCGATACTCATACCGATACCCATTCCGACACCCATACCGATACCGATACCGATACCGATACTCTTACCGATACCGATACTGATACCGATACTCATACCGATACCCATACCGATACCCATACCGATACCCATACCGATACCCATACCGATACCCATACCGATACCCATACCGATGCCCATACCGATACCCATACCGATACCCATACCTATACCCATATCGATACCCATACCGATACCCATACCGATACTGATACCGATACTCTTACCGATACCGATACCGATACCGATACTCTTACCGATACTGATACCGATACCCTTACCGTTACCGATACCGATACTGATACCGATACCGATACCCATACCGATACCCATAGAGATACCCATACCTATACCCATACCGATACACATGCCGATACCCATACCGATACCCATACCGATACCCATACCGATACCCATACCGATACCCATACCGATACCCATACTGATACCGATACCGATACCCATACCGATACCCATAGAGATACCTATACCGATACCCATACCGATACCCATACCGATACCCATAACGATACCCATACCGATACCCATACCGATACCGATACCGATACCGATACCGATACCGATACTCTTACCGATACCGATACTGATACCGATACTCATACCGATACCCATACCGATACCCACACCGATACCCATACCGAAACCCATACCGATACCCATACCGATACCCATACCGATACCCATACCGATACCCATACCGATACCCATACCGATACCCATACCGATGCCCACACCGATACCCATACCGAAACCCATACCGATACCCATACCGATACCCATACCGATACCCATACCGATACCCATACCGATACCCATAACGATACCCATACCGATACCCATACCGATACCGATACCGATACCGATACTCTTACCGATACCGATACTGATACCGATACTCATACCGATACCCATACCGATACCCACACCGATACCCATACCGAAACCCATACCGATACCCATACCGATACCCATACCGATACCCATACCGATACCCATACCGATACCCATACCGATACCCATACCGATACCCATACCGATGCCCATACCGATACCCATACCGATACCCATACCGATACCCATACCTATACCCATACCGATACCCATACCGATACCCATACCGATACTGATACCGATACTCTTACCGATACCGATACCGATACCGATACTCTTACCGATACTGATGCCGATACCCTTACCGTTACCCATACCGATACCCATACCGATACCGATACCGATACTCTTACCGATACCGATACTGATACCGATACTCATACCGATACCCATACCGATACCCATACCGATACCCATACCGATACCCATACCGATACCCATACCGATACCCATACCGATACCCATACCGATACCCATACCGATACCCATACCGATACCCATACCGATACCGATACCGATACCGATACTCTTACCGATACCGATACTGATACCGATACTCATACCGATACCCATACCGATACCCATACCGATACCCATACCGAAACCCATACCGATACCCATACCGATACCCATACCGATACCCATACCGATACCCATACCGATACCCATACCGATACCCATACCGATACTGATACCGATACTCTTACCGATACCGATACCGATACCGATACTCTAACCGATACTGATACCGATACCCATAGAGATACCCATACCGATACCCATACCGATACCCATGCCGATACCCACACCGATACCGATACCGATACCGATACAGATCCTCACACCGACACTCATACCGATACCCATACCGATACCCATACCGATACCCATACCGATACCCATACCGATACCCATACCGATACCCATACCGATACCCATACCGATGCCCATACCGATACCCATACCGATACCCATACCTATACCCATACCGATACCCATACCGATACCCATACCGATACCCATACCGATACCCATACCGATACCCATACCGATACCCATACCGATACCCATACCGATACCGATACCGATACCGATACTCTTACCGATACCGATACTGATACCGATACTCATACCGATACCCATACCGATACCCATACCGATACCCATACCGAAACCCATACCGATACCCATACCGATACCCATACCGATACCCATACCGATACCCATACCGATACCCATACCGATACCCATACCGATACTGATACCGATACTCTTACCGATACCGATACCGATACCGATAATCTAACCGATACTGATACCGATACCCTTACCGTTACCGTTACCGATACTGATACCGATACCGATACCCATACCGATACCCATAGAGATACCCATACCGATACCCATACCGATACCCATGCCGATACCCACACCGATACCGATACCGATACCGATACAGATCCTCACACCGACACTCTTACCGATACCCATACCGATACCCATACCGATACTCATACCGATACCCATTCCGACACCCATACCGATACCGATACCGATACCGATACTCTTACCGATACCGATACTGATACCGATACTCATACCGATACCCATACCGATACCCATACCGATACCCATACCGATACCCATACCGATACCCATACCGATACCCATACCGATGCCCATACCGATACCCATACCGATACCCATACCTATACCCATATCGATACCCATACCGATACCGATACCGATACCGATACTCTTACCGATACCGATACTGATACCGATACTCATACCGATACCCATACCGATACCCATACCGATACCCATACCGATACCCATACCGATACCCATACCGATACCCATACCGATACCCATACCGATACCGATACCGATACCGATACTCTTACCGATACCGATACTGATACCGATACTCATACCGATACCCATACCGATACCCATACCGATACCCATACCGAAACCCATACCGATACCCATACCGATACCCATACCGATACCCATACCGATACCCATACCGATACCCATACCGATACTGATACCGATACTCTTACCGATACCGATACCGATACCGATACTCTAACCGATACTGATACCGATACCCTTACCGTTACCGTTACCGATACTGATACCGATACCGATACCCATACCGATACCCATAGAGATACCCATACCGATACCCATACCGATACCCATGCCGATACCCACACCGATACCGATACCGATACCGATACAGATCCTCACACCGACACTCTTACCGATACCCATACCGATACCCATACCGATACTCATACCGATACCCATTCCGACACCCATACCGATACCGATACCGATACCGATACTCTTACCGATACCGATACTGATACCGATACTCATACCGATACCCATACCGATACCCATACCGATACCCATACCGATACCCATACCGATACCCATACCGATACCCATACCGATACCCATACCGATGCCCATACCGATACCCATACCGATACCCATACCTATACCCATACCGATACCCATACCGATACCCATACCGATACCCATACCGATACCCATAGCGATACCCATACCGATACCCATACCGATACCCATACCGATACCCATACCGATACCCATGCCGATACCCACACCGATACCGATACCGATACCGATACAGATCCTCACACCGACACTCTTACCGATACCCATACCGATACCCATACCGATACTCATACCGATACCCATTCCGACACCCATACCGATACCCATACCGATACCCATACCGATACCCATACCGATACCCATACCGATACCCATACCGATACCCATGCCGATACCCACACCGATACCGATACCGATACCGATACAGATCCTCACACCGACACTCTTACCGATACCCATACCGATACCCATACCGATACTCATACCGATACCCATTCCGACACCCATACCGATACCCATACCGATACCCATACCGATACCCATACCGATACCCATACCGATACCCATGCCGATACCCACACCGATACCGATACCGATACCGATACAGATCCTCACACCGACACTCTTACCGATACCCATACCGATACCCATTCCGACACCCATACCGATACCGATACCGATACCGATACTCTTACCGATACCGATACTGATACCGATACTCATACCGATACCCATACCGATACCCATACCGATACCCATACCGATACCCATACCGATACCCATACCGATACCCATACCGATGCCCATACCGATACCCATACCGATACCCATACCGATACCCATACCGATACCCATACCGATACCCATACCGATACCGATACTCTTACCGATACCGATACTGATACCGATACTCATACCGATACCCATACCGATACCCATACCGATACCCATACCGAAACCCATACCGATACCCATACCGATACCCATACCGATACCCATACCGATACCCATACCGATACCCATACCGATACCCATACCGATACCCATACCTATACCCATACCGATACCCATACCGATACTCATACCGATACTGATACCGATACTCTTACCGATACCGATACGGATCCCGATACTCTTACCGATACTGATACCGATACCCTTACCGTTACCGATACCGATACTGATACCGATACCGATTACCCATACCGATACCCATAGAGATACCCATACCGATACCCATACCGATACCCATACCGATACCTATACCGATACCGATACCGATACCGATACCGATACCGATACTCTTACCGATACCGATACTGATACCGATACTCATACCGATACCCATACCGATACCCATACCGATACCCATACCGATACCCATACCGATACCCATACCGATACCCATACCGATACCCATACCGATACCCATACCGATACCCATACCGATACCCATACCTATACCCATACCGATACCCATACCGATACCCATACCGATACTGATACCGATACTCTTACCGATACCGATACCGATACCGATACTCTTACCGATACTGATACCGATACCCTTACCGTTACCCATACCGATACCCATACCGATACCCATACCGATACCCATACCGATACCCATACCGATACCCATACCGATACCCATACCGATACCGATACCGATACCGATACTCTTACCGATACCGATACTGATACCGATACTCATACCGATACCCATACCGATACCCATACCGATACCCATACCGAAACCCATACCGATACCCATACCGATACCCATACCGATACCCATACCGATACCCATACCGATACCCATACCGATACCCATACCGATACTGATACCGATACTCTTACCGATACCGATACCGATACCGATAATCTAACCGATACTGATACCGATACCCTTACCGTTACCGTTACCGATACTGATACCGATACCGATACCCATACCGATACCCATAGAGATACCCATACCGATACCCATACCGATACCCATGCCGATACCCACACCGATACCGATACCGATACCGATACAGATCCTCACACCGACACTCTTACCGATACCCATACCGATACCCATACCGATACTCATACCGATACCCATTCCGACACCCATACCGATACCGATACCGATACCGATACTCTTACCGATACCGATACTGATACCGATACTCATACCGATACCCATACCGATACCCATACCGATACCCATACCGATACCCATACCGATACCCATACCGATACCCATACCGATGCCCATACCGATACCCATACCGATACCCATACCTATACCCATATCGATACCCATACCGATACCCATACCGATACTGATACCGATACTCTTACCGATACCGATACCGATACCGATACTCTTACCGATACTGATACCGATACCCTTACCGTTACCGATACCGATACTGATACCGATACCGATACCCATACCGATGCCCATAGAGATACCCATACCGATACCCATACCGATACACATGCCGATACCCATACCGATACCCATACCGATACCCATACCGATACCCATACCGATACCCATACTGATACCGATACCGATACCCATACCGATACCCATAGAGATACCTATACCGATACCCATACCGATACCCATACCGATACCCATAACGATACCCATACCGATACCCATACCGATACCGATACCGATACCGATACCGATACTCTTACCGATACCGATACTGATACCGATACTCATACCGATACCCATACCGATACCCACACCGATACCCATACCGAAACCCATACCGATACCCATACCGATACCCATACCGATACCCATACCGATACCCATACCGATACCCATACCGATACCCATACCGATACCCATACCGATACCCATACCGATGCCCATACCGATACCCATACCGATACCCATACCGATACCCATACCTATACCCATACCGATACCCATACCGATACCGATACCGATACTCTTACCGATACCGATACTGATACCGATACTCATACCGATACCCATACCGATACCCATACCGATACCCATACCGATACCCATACCGATACCGATACCGATACTCTTACCGATACCGACACAGATACCGATACTCATACCGATACCCACACCGATACCGATACCGATACCGATACAGATCCTCACACCGACACTCTTACCGATACCCATACCGATACCCATACCGATACCCATACCGATACCCATACCGTTACCCATACCGATACCCATACCGATACCCATACCGATACCCATACCGATACCCATACCGATACCCATACCGATACCCATACCGATACCCATACCGATACCGATACCGATACTCTTACCGATACCGATACTGATACCGATACTCATACCGATACCCATACCGATACCCATACCGATACCCCGACCGATACCCATACCGATACCGATACCGATACTCTTACCGATACTGATACCGATACCCTTACCGTTACCGATACCGATACTGATACCGATACCGAAACCCATACCGATACCCATACCGATACCCATACCGATACCCATACCGATACCCATACCGATACCCATACCGATACCCATACCGATACCCATACCGATACCCATACCGATACCCATACCGATACCCATACCGATACCCATACCGATACGCATACCTATACCCATACCGATACCCATACCGATACTCATACCGATACTGATACCGATACTCTTACCGATACCGATACGGATACCGATACTCTTACTGATACTGATACCGATACCCTTACCGTTACCGATACCGATTACCCATACCGATACCCATAGAGATACCCATAGCGATAACCATGCCGATACCCATACCGATACCGATACCGATACCGATACCGATACCGATACTCTTACCGATACCGATACTGATACCGATACTCATACCGATACCCATACCGATACCCATACCGATACCCATACCGATACCCATACCGATACCCATACCGATACCCATACCGATACCCATACCGATACCCATACCGATACCCATACCGATACCCATACCGATACCGATACCGATACCGATACTCTTACCGATACCGATACTGATACCGATACTCATACCGATACCCATACCGATACCCATACCGATACCCATACCGAAACCCATACCGATACCCATACCGATACCCATACCGATACCCATACCGATACCCATACCGATACCCATACCGATACCCATACCGATACCCATACCGATACCCATACCGATACCCATACCGATACCCATACCTATACCCATACCGATACCCATACCGATACCGATACCGATACTCTTACCGATACCGATACTGATACCGATACTCATACCGATACCCACACCGATACCGATACCGATACCGATACTCTTACCGATACCGATACTGATACCGATACTCATACCGATACCCATACCGATACCCACACCGATACCCATACCGAAACCCATACCGATACCCATACCGATACCCATACCGATACCCATACCGATACCCATACCGATACCCATACCGATACCCATACCGTTACCCAAACAGATACCCATACCTATACCCATACCGATACCCATACCGATACCCATACCGATACCGATACCGATGCTCTTACCGATACTGATACCGACACTCTTACCGATACCCATACCGATACCCATGCCGATACCCATACCGATACCCATACCGATACCCATACCTATACCCATACCGATACCCATACCGATACCCATACCGATACTGATACCGATACTCTTACCGATACCGATACCGATACCGATACTCTAACCGATACTGATACCGATACCCTTACCGTTACCGTTACCGATACTGATACCGATACCGATACCCATACCGATACCCATAGAGATACCCATACCGATACCCATACCGATACCCATGCCGATACCCACACCGATACCGATACCGATACCGATACAGATCCTCACACCGACACTCTTACCGATACCCATACCGATACCCATACCGATACTCATACCGATACCCATTCCGACACCCATACCGATACCGATACCGATACCGATACTCTTACCGATACCGATACTGATACCGATACTCATACCGATACCCATACCGATACCCATACCGATACCCATACCGATACCCATACCGATACCCATACCGATACCCATACCGATGCCCATACCGATACCCATACCGATACCCATACCTATACCCATATCGATACCCATACCGATACCCATACCGATACTGATACCGATACTCTTACCGATACCGATACCGATACCGATACTCTTACCGATACTGATACCGATACCCTTACCGTTACCGATACCGATACTGATACCGATACCGATACCCATACCGATACCCATAGAGATACCCATACCTATACCCATACCGATACACATGCCGATACCCATACCGATACCCATACCGATACCCATACCGATACCCATACCGATACCCATACTGATACCGATACCGATACCCATACCGATACCCATAGAGATACCTATACCGATACCCATACCGATACCCATACCGATACCCATAACGATACCCATACCGATACCCATACCGATACCGATACCGATACCGATACCGATACCGATACTCTTACCGATACCGATACTGATACCGATACTCATACCGATACCCATACCGATACCCACACCGATACCCATACCGAAACCCATACCGATACCCATACCGATACCCATACCGATACCCATACCGATACCCATACCGATACCCATACCGATACCCATACCGATGCCCACACCGATACCCATACCGAAACCCATACCGATACCCATACCGATACCCATACCGATACCCATACCGATACCCATACCGATACCCATAACGATACCCATACCGATACCCATACCGATACCGATACCGATACCGATACTCTTACCGATACCGATACTGATACCGATACTCATACCGATACCCATACCGATACCCACACCGATACCCATACCGAAACCCATACCGATACCCATACCGATACCCATACCGATACCCATACCGATACCCATACCGATACCCATACCGATACCCATACCGATACCCATACCGATGCCCATACCGATACCCATACCGATACCCATACCGATACCCATACCTATACCCATACCGATACCCATACCGATACCCATACCGATACTGATACCGATACTCTTACCGATACCGATACCGATACCGATACTCTTACCGATACTGATGCCGATACCCTTACCGTTACCCATACCGATACCCATACCGATACCGATACCGATACTCTTACCGATACCGATACTGATACCGATACTCATACCGATACCCATACCGATACCCATACCGATACCCATACCGATACCCATACCGATACCCATACCGATACCCATACCGATACCCATACCGATACCCATACCGATACCCATACCGATACCCATACCGATACCGATACCGATACCGATACTCTTACCGATACCGATACTGATACCGATACTCATACCGATACCCATACCGATACCCAAACAGATACCCATACCTATACCCATACCGATACCCATACCGATACCCATACCGATACCGATACCGATGCTCTTACCGATACTGATACCGACACTCTTACCGATACCCATACCGATACCCATGCCGATACCCATACCGATACCCATACCGATACCCATACCTATACCCATACCGATACCCATACCGATACCCATACCGATACTGATACCGATACTCTTACCGATACCGATACCGATACCGATACTCTAACCGATACTGATACCGATACCCTTACCGTTACCGTTACCGATACTGATACCGATACCGATACCCATACCGATACCCATAGAGATACCCATACCGATACCCATACCGATACCCATGCCGATACCCACACCGATACCGATACCGATACCGATACAGATCCTCACACCGACACTCTTACCGATACCCATACCGATACCCATACCGATACTCATACCGATACCCATTCCGACACCCATACCGATACCGATACCGATACCGATACTCTTACCGATACCGATACTGATACCGATACTCATACCGATACCCATACCGATACCCATACCGATACCCATACCGATACCCATACCGATACCCATACCGATACCCATACCGATGCCCATACCGATACCCATACCGATACCCATACCTATACCCATATCGATACCCATACCGATACCCATACCGATACTGATACCGATACTCTTACCGATACCGATACCGATACCGATACTCTTACCGATACTGATACCGATACCCTTACCGTTACCGATACCGATACTGATACCGATACCGATACCCATACCGATACCCATAGAGATACCCATACCTATACCCATACCGATACACATGCCGATACCCATACCGATACCCATACCGATACCCATACCGATACCCATACCGATACCCATACTGATACCGATACCGATACCCATACCGATACCCATAGAGATACCTATACCGATACCCATACCGATACCCATACCGATACCCATAACGATACCCATACCGATACCCATACCGATACCGATACCGATACCGATACCGATACCGATACTCTTACCGATACCGATACTGATACCGATACTCATACCGATACCCATACCGATACCCACACCGATACCCATACCGAAACCCATACCGATACCCATACCGATACCCATACCGATACCCATACCGATACCCATACCGATACCCATACCGATACCCATACCGATGCCCACACCGATACCCATACCGAAACCCATACCGATACCCATACCGATACCCATACCGATACCCATACCGATACCCATACCGATACCCATAACGATACCCATACCGATACCCATACCGATACCGATACCGATACCGATACTCTTACCGATACCGATACTGATACCGATACTCATACCGATACCCATACCGATACCCACACCGATACCCATACCGAAACCCATACCGATACCCATACCGATACCCATACCGATACCCATACCGATACCCATACCGATACCCATACCGATACCCATACCGATACCCATACCGATGCCCATACCGATACCCATACCGATACCCATACCGATACCCATACCTATACCCATACCGATACCCATACCGATACCCATACCGATACTGATACCGATACTCTTACCGATACCGATACCGATACCGATACTCTTACCGATACTGATGCCGATACCCTTACCGTTACCCATACCGATACCCATACCGATACCGATACCGATACTCTTACCGATACCGATACTGATACCGATACTCATACCGATACCCATACCGATACCCATACCGATACCCATACCGATACCCATACCGATACCCATACCGATACCCATACCGATACCCATACCGATACCCATACCGATACCCATACCGATACCCATACCGATACCGATACCGATACCGATACTCTTACCGATACCGATACTGATACCGATACTCATACCGATACCCATACCGATACCCATACCGATACCCATACCGAAACCCATACCGATACCCATACCGATACCCATACCGATACCCATACCGATACCCATACCGATACCCATACCGATACTGATACCGATACTCTTACCGATACCGATACCGATACCGATACTCTAACCGATACTGATACCGATACCCATAGAGATACCCATACCGATACCCATACCGATACCCATGCCGATACCCACACCGATACCGATACCGATACCGATACAGATCCTCACACCGACACTCATACCGATACCCATACCGATACCCATACCGATACCCATACCGATACCCATACCGATACCCATACCGATACCCATACCGATACCCATACCGATGCCCATACCGATACCCATACCGATACCCATACCTATACCCATACCGATACCCATACCGATACCCATACCGATACCCATACCGATACCCATACCGATACCCATACCGATACCCATACCGATACCCATACCGATACCGATACCGATACCGATACTCTTACCGATACCGATACTGATACCGATACTCATACCGATACCCATACCGATACCCATACCGATACCCATACCGAAACCCATACCGATACCCATACCGATACCCATACCGATACCCATACCGATACCCATACCGATACCCATACCGATACCCATACCGATACTGATACCGATACTCTTACCGATACCGATACCGATACCGATAATCTAACCGATACTGATACCGATACCCTTACCGTTACCGTTACCGATACTGATACCGATACCGATACCCATACCGATACCCATAGAGATACCCATACCGATACCCATACCGATACCCATGCCGATACCCACACCGATACCGATACCGATACCGATACAGATCCTCACACCGACACTCTTACCGATACCCATACCGATACCCATACCGATACTCATACCGATACCCATTCCGACACCCATACCGATACCGATACCGATACCGATACTCTTACCGATACCGATACTGATACCGATACTCATACCGATACCCATACCGATACCCATACCGATACCCATACCGATACCCATACCGATACCCATACCGATACCCATACCGATGCCCATACCGATACCCATACCGATACCCATACCTATACCCATATCGATACCCATACCGATACCGATACCGATACCGATACTCTTACCGATACCGATACTGATACCGATACTCATACCGATACCCATACCGATACCCATACCGATACCCATACCGATACCCATACCGATACCCATACCGATACCCATACCGATACCCATACCGATACCGATACCGATACCGATACTCTTACCGATACCGATACTGATACCGATACTCATACCGATACCCATACCGATACCCATACCGATACCCATACCGAAACCCATACCGATACCCATACCGATACCCATACCGATACCCATACCGATACCCATACCGATACCCATACCGATACCCATACCGATACTGATACCGATACTCTTACCGATACCGATACCGATACCGATACTCTAACCGATACTGATACCGATACCCTTACCGTTACCGTTACCGATACTGATACCGATACCGATACCCATACCGATACCCATAGAGATACCCATACCGATACCCATACCGATACCCATGCCGATACCCACACCGATACCGATACCGATACCGATACAGATCCTCACACCGACACTCTTACCGATACCCATACCGATACCCATACCGATACTCATACCGATACCCATTCCGACACCCATACCGATACCGATACCGATACCGATACTCTTACCGATACCGATACTGATACCGATACTCATACCGATACCCATACCGATACCCATACCGATACCCATACCGATACCCATACCGATACCCATACCGATACCCATACCGATACCCATACCGATGCCCATACCGATACCCATACCGATACCCATACCTATACCCATACCGATACCCATACCGATACCCATACCGATACCCATACCGATACCCATAGCGATACCCATACCGATACCCATACCGATACCCATACCGATACCCATACCGATACCCATGCCGATACCCACACCGATACCGATACCGATACCGATACAGATCCTCACACCGACACTCTTACCGATACCCATACCGATACCCATACCGATACTCATACCGATACCCATTCCGACACCCATAGCGATACCCATACCGATACCCATACCGATACCCATACCGATACCCATACCGATACCCATGCCGATACCCACACCGATACCGATACCGATACCGATACAGATCCTCACACCGACACTCTTACCGATACCCATACCGATACCCATTCCGACACCCATACCGATACCGATACCGATACCGATACTCTTACCGATACCGATACTGATACCGATACTCATACCGATACCCATACCGATACCCATACCGATACCCATACCGATACCCATACCGATACCCATACCGATACCCATACCGATGCCCATACCGATACCCATACCGATACCCATACCGATACCCATACCGATACCCATACCGATACCCATACCGATACCGATACTCTTACCGATACCGATACTGATACCGATACTCATACCGATACCCATACCGATACCCATACCGATACCCATACCGAAACCCATACCGATACCCATACCGATACCCATACCGATACCCATACCGATACCCATACCGATACCCATACCGATACCCATACCGATACCCATACCTATACCCATACCGATACCCATACCGATACTCATACCGATACTGATACCGATACTCTTACCGATACCGATACGGATCCCGATACTCTTACCGATACTGATACCGATACCCTTACCGTTACCGATACCGATACTGATACCGATACCGATTACCCATACCGATACCCATAGAGATACCCATACCGATACCCATGCCGATACCCATACCGATACCGATACCGATACCGATACCGATACCGATACCGATACCGATACTCTTACCGATACCGATACTGATACCGATACTCATACCGATACCCATACCGATACCCATACCGATACCCATACCGATACCCATACCGATACCCATACCGATACCCATACCGATACCCATACCGATACCCATACCGATACCCATACCGATACCCATACCTATACCCATACCGATACCCATACCGATACCCATACCGATACTGATACCGATACTCTTACCGATACCGATACCGATACCGATACTCTTACCGATACTGATACCGATACCCTTACCGTTACCCATACCGATACCCATACCGATACCCATACCGATACCCATAGCGATACCCATACCGATACCCATACCGATACCCATACCGATACCGATACCGATACCGATACTCTTACCGATACCGATACTGATACCGATACTCATACCGATACCCATACCGATACCCATACCGATACCCATACCGAAACCCATACCGATACCCATACCGATACCCATACCGATACCCATACCGATACCCATACCGATACCCATACCGATACCCATACCGATACTGATACCGATACTCTTACCGATACCGATACCGATACCGATAATCTAACCGATACTGATACCGATACCCTTACCGTTACCGTTACCGATACTGATACCGATACCGATACCCATACCGATACCCATAGAGATACCCATACCGATACCCATACCGATACCCATGCCGATACCCACACCGATACCGATACCGATACCGATACAGATCCTCACACCGACACTCTTACCGATACCCATACCGATACCCATACCGATACTCATACCGATACCCATTCCGACACCCATACCGATACCGATACCGATACCGATACTCTTACCGATACCGATACTGATACCGATACTCATACCGATACCCATACCGATACCCATACCGATACCCATACCGATACCCATACCGATACCCATACCGATACCCATACCGATGCCCATACCGATACCCATACCGATACCCATACCTATACCCATATCGATACCCATACCGATACCCATACCGATACTGATACCGATACTCTTACCGATACCGATACCGATACCGATACTCTTACCGATACTGATACCGATACCCTTACCGTTACCGATACCGATACTGATACCGATACCGATACCCATACCGATGCCCATAGAGATACCCATACCGATACCCATACCGATACACATGCCGATACCCATACCGATACCCATACCGATACCCATACCGATACCCATACCGATACCCATACTGATACCGATACCGATACCCATACCGATACCCATAGAGATACCTATACCGATACCCATACCGATACCCATACCGATACCCATAACGATACCCATACCGATACCCATACCGATACCGATACCGATACCGATACCGATACTCTTACCGATACCGATACTGATACCGATACTCATACCGATACCCATACCGATACCCACACCGATACCCATACCGAAACCCATACCGATACCCATACCGATACCCATACCGATACCCATACCGATACCCATACCGATACCCATACCGATACCCATACCGATACCCATACCGATACCCATACCGATGCCCATACCGATACCCATACCGATACCCATACCGATACCCATACCTATACCCATACCGATACCCATACCGATACCGATACCGATACTCTTACCGATACCGATACTGATACCGATACTCATACCGATACCCATACCGATACCCATACCGATACCCATACCGATACCCATACCGATACCGATACCGATACTCTTACCGATACCGATACTGATACCGATACTCATACCGATACCCACACCGATACCGATACCGATACCGATACAGATCCTCACACCGACACTCTTACCGATACCCATACCGATACCCATACCGATACCCATACCGATACCCATACCGTTACCCATACCGATACCCATACCGATACCCATACCGATACCCATACCGATACCCATACCGATACCCATACCGATACCCATACCGATACCCATACCGATACCGATACCGATACTCTTACCGATACCGATACTGATACCGATACTCATACCGATACCCATACCGATACCCATACCGATACCCCGACCGATACCCATACCGATACCGATACCGATACTCTTACCGATACTGATACCGATACCCTTACCGTTACCGATACCGATACTGATACCGATACCGAAACCCATACCGATACCCATACCGATACCCATACCGATACCCATACCGATACCCATACCGATACCCATACCGATACCCATACCGATACCCATACCGATACCCATACCGATACCCATACCGATACCCATACCGATACCCATACCGATACGCATACCTATACCCATACCGATACCCATACCGATACTCATACCGATACTGATACCGATACTCTTACCGATACCGATACGGATACCGATACTCTTACTGATACTGATACCGATACCCTTACCGTTACCGATACCGATTACCCATACCGATACCCATAGAGATACCCATAGCGATAACCATGCCGATACCCATACCGATACCGATACCGATACCGATACCGATACCGATACTCTTACCGATACCGATACTGATACCGATACTCATACCGATACCCATACCGATACCCATACCGATACCCATACCGATACCCATACCGATACCCATACCGATACCCATACCGATACCCATACCGATACCCATACCGATACCCATACCGATACCCATACCGATACCGATACCGATACCGATACTCTTACCGATACCGATACTGATACCGATACTCATACCGATACCCATACCGATACCCATACCGATACCCATACCGAAACCCATACCGATACCCATACCGATACCCATACCGATACCCATACCGATACCCATACCGATACCCATACCGATACCCATACCGATACCCATACCGATACCCATACCGATACCCATACCTATACCCATACCGATACCCATACCGATACCGATACCGATACTCTTACCGATACCGATACTGATACCGATACTCATACCGATACCCACACCGATACCGATACCGATACCGATACAGATCCTCACACCGACACTCTTACCGATACCCATACCGATACCCATACCGATACTCATACCGATACTGATACCGATACTCTTACCGATACCGATACCGATACCGATACTCTTACCGATACTGATACCGATACCCTTACCGTTACCGATACCGATACTGATACCGATACCGATTACCCATACCGATACCCATAGAGATACCCATACCGATACCCATGCCGATACCCATACCGATACCGATACCGATACCGATACCGATACCGATACCGATACTCTTACCGATACCGATACTGATACCGATACTCATACCGATACCCATACCGATACCCATACCGATACCCATACCGATACCCATACCGATACCCATACCGATACCCATACCGATACCCATACCGATACCCATACCGATACCCATACCGATACCCATACCTATACCCATACCGATACCCATACCGATACCCATACCGATACTGATACCGATACTCTTACCGATACCGATACCGATACCGATACTCTTACCGATACTGATACCGATACCCTTACCGTTACCCATACCGATACCCATACCGATACCGATACCGATACTCTTACCGATACCGATACTGATACCGATACTCATACCGATACCCATACCGATACCCATACCGATACCCATACCGATACCCATACCGATACCCATACCGATACCCATACCGATACCCATACCGTTACCCAAACAGATACCCATACCTATACCCATACCGATACCCATACCGATACCGATACCGATGCTCTTACCGATACTGATACCGACACTCTTACCGATACCCATACCGATACCCATGCCGATACCCATACCGATACCCATACCGATACCCATACCTATACCCATACCGATACCCATACCGATACCGATACCGATACTCTTACCGATACCGATACTGATACCGATACTCATACCGATACCCACACCGATACCGATACCGATACCGATACAGATCCTCACACCGACACTCTTACCGATACCCATACCGATACCCATACCGATACCCATACCGATACCCATACCTATACCCATACCGATACCCATACCGATACCCATACCGATACTAATACCGATACTCTTACCGATTCCGATACCGATACCGATACTGATACCGATACCGATACAGATCCTCACACCGACACTCTTACCGATACCCATACCGATACCCATACCGATACCCATACCGATACCCATACCGATACCCATACCGATACCCATACCGAAACCCATACCGATACCCATACCGATACCCATACCGATACCCATACCGATACCCATACCGATACCCATACCGATACCCATACCGATACCCATACCGATACCCATACCGATACCCATACCGATACCCATACCGATACCGATACCGATACTCTTACCGATACCGATACTGATACCGATACTCATACCGATACCCATACCGATACCCATACCGATACCCATACCGATACCCATACCGATACCGATACCGATACTCTTACCGATACCGATACTGATACCGATACTCATACCGATACCCACACCGATACCGATACCGATACCGATACAGATCCTCACACCGACACTCTTACCGATACCCATACCGATACCCATACCGATACCCATACCGATACCCATACCGTTACCCATACCGATACCCATACCGATACCCATACCGATACCCATACCGATACCCATACCGATACCCATACCGATACCCATACCGATACCGATACCGATACTCTTACCGATACCGATACTGATACCGATACTGATACCGATACTCATACCGATACCCATACCGATACCCATACCGATACCCCGACCGATACCCATACCGATACCGATACCGATACTCTTACCGATACTGATACCGATACCCTTACCGTTACCGATACCGATACTGATACCGATACCGAAACCCATACCGATACCCATACCGATACCCATACCGATACCCATACCGATACCCATACCGATACCCATACCGATACCCATACCGATACCCATACCGATACCCATACCGATACCCATACCGATACCCATACCGATACGCATACCTATACCCATACCGATACCCATACCGATACTCATACCGATACTGATACCGATACTCTTACCGATACCGATACGGATACCGATACTCTTACTGATACTGATACCGATACCCTTACCGTTACCGATACCGATTACCCATACCGATACCCATAGAGATACCCATAGCGATAACCATGCCGATACCCATACCGATACCGATACCGATACCGATACCGATACCGATACTCTTACCGATACCGATACTGATACCGATACTCATACCGATACCCATACCGATACCCATACCGATACCCATACCGATACCCATACCGATACCCATACCGATACCCATACCGATACCCATACCGATACCCATACCGATACCGATACCGATACCGATACTCTTACCGATACCGATACTGATACCGATACTCATACCGATACCCATACCGATACCCATACCGATACCCATACCGAAACCCATACCGATACCCATACCGATACCCATACCGATACCCATACCGATACCCATACCGATACCCATACCGATACCCATACCGATACCCATACCTATACCCATACCGATACCCATACCGATACTCATACCGATACTGATACCGATACTCTTACCGATACCGATACGGATCCCGATACTCTTACCGATACTGATACCGATACCCTTACCGTTACCGATACCGATACTGATACCGATACCGATTACCCATACCGATACCCATAGAGATACCCATACCGATACCCATGCCGATACCCATACCGATACCGATACCGATACCGATACCGATACCGATACCGATACCGATACTCTTACCGATACCGATACTGATACCGATACTCATACCGATACCCATACCGATACCCATACCGATACCCATACCGATACCCATACCGATACCCATACCGATACCCATACCGATACCCATACCGATACCCATACCGATACCCATACCGATACCCATACCTATACCCATACCGATACCCATACCGATACCCATACCGATACTGATACCGATACTCTTACCGATACCGATACCGATACCGATACTCTTACCGATACTGATACCGATACCCTTACCGTTACCCATACCGATACCCATACCGATACCGATACCGATACTCTTACCGATACCGATACTGATACCGATACTCATACCGATACCCATACCGATACCCATACCGATACCCATACCGATACCCATACCGATACCCATACCGATACCCATACCGATACCCATACCGTTACCCAAACAGATACCCATACCTATACCCATACCGATACCCATACCGATACCGATACCGATGCTCTTACCGATACTGATACCGACACTCTTACCGATACCCATACCGATACCCATGCCGATACCCATACCGATACCCATACCGATACCCATACCTATACCCATACCGATACCCATACCGATACCCATACCGATACCCATACCGATACCCATACCTATACCCATACCGATACCCATACCGATACCCATACCGATACTGATACCGATACTCTTACCGATACCGATACCGATACCGATACTCTTACCGATACTGATACCGATACCCTTACCGTTACCCATACCGATACCCATACCGATACCGATACCGATACTCTTAACGATACCGATACTGATACCGATACTCATACCGATACCCATACCGATACCCGTACCGATACCCATACCGATACCCATACCGATACCGATACCGATACCGATACTCTTACCGATACCGATACTGATACCGATACTCATACCGATACCCACACCGATACCGATACCGATACCGATACAGATCCTCACACCGACACTCTTACCGATACCCATACCGATACCCATACCGATACCCATACCGATACCCATACCTATACCCATACCGATACCCATACCGATACCCATACCGATACTGATACCGATACTCATACCGATACCCATACCGATACCCATACCGATACCCATACCGATACCCATACCGATACCCATACCGATGCCCATACCGATACCCATACCGATACCCATACCTATACCCATATCGATACCCATACCGATACCCATACCGATACTGATACCGATACTCTTACCGATACCGATACCGATACCGATACTCTTACCGATACTGATACCGATACCCTTACCGTTACCGATACCGATACTGATACCGATACCGATACCCATACCGATACCCATAGAGATACCCATACCGATACCCATACCGATACACATGCCGATACCCATACCGATACCCATACCGATACCCATACCGATACCCATACCGATACCCATACTGATACCGATACCGATACCCATACCGATACCCATAGAGATACCTATACCGATACCCATACCGATACCCATACCGATACCCATAACGATACCCATACCGATACCCATACCGATACCGATACCGATACCGATACCGATACTCTTACCGATACCGATACTGATACCGATACTCATACCGATACCCATACCGATACCCACACCGATACCCATACCGAAACCCATACCGATACCCATACCGATACCCATACCGATACCCATACCGATACCCATACCGATACCCATACCGATACCCATACCGATGCCCACACCGATACCCATACCGAAACCCATACCGATACCCATACCGATACCCATACCGATACCCATACCAATACCCATACCGATACCCATAACGATACCCATACCGATACCCATACCGATACCCATACCGATACCCATACCGATACCCATAACGATACCCATACCGATACCCATACCGATACCGATACCGATACCGATACTCTTACCGATACCGATACCCATACCGATGCCCATACCGATACCCATACCGATACCCATACCTATACCCATACCGATACCCATACCGATACCCATACCGATACTGATACCGATACTCTTACCGATACCGATACCGATACCGATACTCTTACCGATACTGATGCCGATACCCTTACCGTTACCCATACCGATACCCATACCGATACCGATACCGATACTCTTACCGATACCGATACTGATACCGATACTCATACCGATACCCATACCGATACCCATACCGATACCCATACCGATACCCATACCGATACCGATACCGATACTCTTACCGATACCGATACTGATACCGATACTCATACCGATACCCACACCGATACCGATACCGATACCGATACAGATCCTCACACCGACACTCTTACCGATACCCATACCGATACCCATACCGATACCCATACCGATACCCATACCGATACCCATACCGATACCCATACCGAAACCCATACCGATACCCATACCGATACCCATACCGATACCCATACCGATACCCATACCGATACCCATACCGATACCCATACCGATACCCATACCGATACCCATACCGATACCCATACCTATACCCATACCGATACCCATACCGATACTCATACCGATACTGATACCGATACTCTTACCGATACCGATACGGATACCGATACTCTTACCGATACTGATACCGATACCCTTACCGTTACCGATACCGATTACCCATACCGATACCCATAGAGATACCCATACCGATAACCATGCCGATACCCATACCGATACCGATACCGATACCGATACCGATACCGATACTCTTACCGATACCGATACTGATACCGATACTCATACCGATACCCATACCGATACCCATACCGATACCCATACCGATACTCATACCGATACTGATACCGATACTCTTACCGATACCGATACGGATACCGATACTCTTACCGATACTGATACCGATACCCTTACCGTTACCGATACCGATTACCCATACCGATACCCATAGAGATACCCATACCGATAACCATGCCGATACCCATACCGATACCCATACCGATACCGATACCGATACCGATACCGATACTCTTACCGATACCGATACTCATACCGATACCCATACCGATACCGATACCGATGCTCTTACCGATACTGATACCGACACTCTTACCGATACCCATACCGATACCCATGCCGATACCCATACCGATACCCACACCGATACCCATACCTATACCCATACCGATACCGATACCGATACTCATACCGATACCCATACCGATACCCATACCGATACCCATACCGATACCCATACCGAAACCCATACCGATACCCATACCGATACCCATACCGATACCCATACCGATACCCATACCGATACCCATACCGATACCCATACCGATACCCATACCGATACCCATACCGATACCCATACCGATACCCATACCGATACCCATACCTATACCCATACCGATACCCATACCGATACTCATACCGATACTGATACCGATACTCTTACCGATACCGATACGGATACCGATACTCTTACCGATACTGATACCGATACCGATTACCCATACCGATACCCATAGAGATACCCATACCGATAACCATGCCGATACCCATACCGATACCCATACCGATACCGATACCGATACCGGTACTCTTACCGATAGCGATACTGATACCGATACTCATACCGATACCCATACCGATACCCATACCGATACCCATACCGAAACCCATACCGATACCCATACCGATACCCATACCGATACCCATACCGATACCCATACCGATACCCATACCGATACCCATACCGATACCCATACCGATACCGATACTCTTACCGATACCGATACTGATACCGATACTCATACCGATACCCATACCGATACCCATACCGATACCCATACCGAAACCCATACCGATACCCATACCGATACCCATACCGATACCCATACCGATACCCATACCGTTACCCAAACAGATACCCATACCTATACCCATACCGATACCCATACCGATACCCATACCGATACCGATACCGATGCTCTTACCGATACTGATACCGACACTCTTACCGATACCCATACCGATACCCATGCCGATACCCATACCGATACCCATACCGATACCCATACCTATACCCATACCGATACCCATACCGATACCCATACCGATACTGATACCGATACTCTTACCGATACCGATACCGATACCGATACTCTAACCGATACTGATACCGATACCCTTACCGTTACCGTTACCGATACTGATACCGATACCGATACCCATACCGATACCCATAGAGATACCCATACCGATACCCATACCGATACCCATGCCGATACCCACACCGATACCGATACCGATACCGATACAGATCCTCACACCGACACTCTTACCGATACCCATACCGATACCCATACCGATACTCATACCGATACCCATTCCGACACCCATACCGATACCGATACCGATACCGATACTCTTACCGATACCGATACTGATACCGATACTCATACCGATACCCATACCGATACCCATACCGATACCCATACCGATACCCATACCGATACCCATACCGATACCCATACCGATGCCCATACCGATACCCATACCGATACCCATACCTATACCCATATCGATACCCATACCGATACCCATACCGATACTGATACCGATACTCTTACCGATACCGATACCGATACCGATACTCTTACCGATACTGATACCGATACCCTTACCGTTACCGATACCGATACTGATACCGATACCGATACCCATACCGATACCCATAGAGATACCCATACCGATACCCATACCGATACACATGCCGATACCCATACCGATACCCATACCGATACCCATACCGATACCCATACCGATACCCATACTGATACCGATACCGATACCCATACCGATACCCATAGAGATACCTATACCGATACCCATACCGATACCCATACCGATACCCATAACGATACCCATACCGATACCCATACCGATACCGATACCGATACCGATACCGATACTCTTACCGATACCGATACTGATACCGATACTCATACCGATACCCATACCGATACCCACACCGATACCCATACCGAAACCCATACCGATACCCATACCGATACCCATACCGATACCCATACCGATACCCATACCGATACCCATACCGATACCCATACCGATGCCCATACCGATACCCATACCGATACCCATACCGATACCCATACCTATACCCATACCGATACCCATACCGATACCGATACCGATACTCTTACCGATACCGATACTGATACCGATACTCATACCGATACCCATACCGATATCCATACCGATACCCATACCGATACCCATACCGATACCGATACCGATACTCTTACCGATACCGATACTGATACCGATACTCATACCGATACCCACACCGATACCGATACCGATACCGATACAGATCCTCACACCGACACTCTTACCGATACCCATACCGATACCCATACCGATACCCATACCGATACCCATACCGTTACCCATACCGATACCCATACCGATACCCATACCGATACCCATACCGATACCCATACCGATACCCATACCGATACCGATACCGATACTCTTACCGATACCGATACTGATACCGATACTCATACCGATACCCATACCGATACCCATACCGATACCCCGACCGATACCCATACCGATACCGATACCGATACTCTTACCGATACTGATACCGATACCCTTACCGTTACCGATACCGATACTGATACCGATACCGAAACCCATACCGATACCCATACCGATACGCATACCGATACCCATACCGATACCCATACCGATACCCATACCGATACCCATACCGATACCCATACCGATACGCATACCTATACCCATACCGATACCCATACCGATACTCATACCGATACTGATACCGATACTCTTACCGATACCGATAAGGATACCGATACTCTTACCGATACTGATACCGATACCCTTACCGTTACCGATACCGATTACCCATACCGATACCCATAGAGATACCCATAGCGATAACCATGCCGATACCCATACCGATACCGATACCGATACCGATACCGATACCGATACCGATACCGATACTCTTACCGATACCGATACTGATACCGATACTCATACCGATACCCATACCGATACCCATACCGATACCCATACCGATACCCATACCGATACCCATACCGATACCCATACCGATACCCATACCGATACCCATACCGATACCGATACCGATACCGATACTCTTACCGATACCGATACTGATACCGATACTCATACCGATACCCATACCGATACCCATACCGATACCCATACCGAAACCCATACCGATACCCATACCGATACCCATACCGATACCCATACCGATACCCATACCGATACCCATACCGATACCCATACCGATACCCATACCGATACCCATACCTATACCCATACCGATACCCATACCGATACTCATACCGATACTGATACCGATACTCTTACCGATACCGATACGGATACCCATACTCTTACCGATACTGATACCGATACCATTACCGTTACCGATACCGATACTGATACCGATACCGATTACCCATACCGATACCCATAGAGATACCCATACCGATACCCATGCCGATACCCATACCGATACCGATACCGATACCGATACCGATACCGATACCGATACTCTTACCGATACCGATACTGATACCGATACTCATACCGATACCCATACCGATACCCATACCGATACCCATACCGATACCCATACCGATACCCATACCGATACCCATACCGATACCCATACCGATACCCATACCGATACCCATACCTATACCCATACCGATACCCATACCGATACCCATACCGATACTGATACCGATACTCTTACCGATACCGATACCGATACCGATACTCTTACCGATACTGATACCGATACCCTTACCGTTACCCATACCGATACCCATACCGATACCGGTACCGATACTCTTACCGATACCGATACTGATACCGATACTCATACCGATACCCATACCGATACCCATACCGATACCCATACCGATACCCATACCGATACCCATACCGATACCCATACCGATACCCATACCGTTACCCAAACAGATACCCACACCTATACCCATACCGATACCCATACCGATACCGATACCGATGCTCTTACCGATACTGATACCGATACCCATACCTATACCCATACCGATACCCATACCGATACCCATACCGATACTGATACCGATACTCTTACCGATTCCGATACCGATACCGATACTCTTACCGATACTGATACCGATACCCTTACCGTTACCGATACCGATACTGATACCGATACCGATACCCATACCGATACCCATAGAGATACCCATACCGATACCCATGCCGATACCCATACCGATACCGATACCGATACCGATACAGATACTCACACCGACACTCTTACCGATACCCATACCGATACCCATACCGATACTCATACCGATACCCATACCGATACCGATACCGATACCGATACTCTTACCGATACCGATACTGATACCGATACTCATACCGATACCCATACCGATACCCATACCGATACCCATACCGATACCCATACCGATGCCGATACCGATACTCATACCGATACCCATACCGATACCCATACCGATACCCATACCGATACCCATACCGATACCCATACCGATACCCATACCGATACCGATACCGATACTCTTACCGATACCGATACTGATACCGATACTCATACCGATACCCATACCGATACCCATACCGATACCCATACCGATACCCATACCGATACCCATACCGATACCGATACCGATACTCTTACCGATACCGATACTGATACCGATACTCATACCGATACCCATACCGATACCCATACCGATACCCATACCGATACCCATACCCATACCCATACCGATACCCATACCGTTAACCAAACAGATACCCATACCTATACCCATACCGATACCCATACCGATACCCATACCGATACCGATACCGATGCTCTTACCGATACTGATACCGACACTCTTACCGATACCCATACCGATACCCATGCCGATACCCATACCGATACCCATACCGATACCCATACCTATACCCATACCGATACCCATACCGATACCCATACCGATACCCATACCGATACCCATACCGATACTCTTACCGATACCGATACCGATACCGATACTCATACCGATACCCATACCGATACCCATACCGATACCCTTACCGATACCCATACCGATACCCATACCGATACCCATGCCGATACCCATACCGATACCCATACCGATACCCATACCGATACCCATACCGATACCCATACCGATACCCATACCGATACCCATACCGATACCCATACCGATACCCATACCGAAACCCATACCGATACCCATACCGATACCCATACCGATACCCATACCGATACCCATACCGATACCCATACCGATACCCATACCGATACCCATACCGATACCCATACCGATACCCATACCGATACCCATACCGATACCCATACCGATACCCATACCTATACCCATACCGATACCCATACCGATACTCATACCGATACTGATACCGATACTCTTACCGATACCGATACGGATACCGATACTCTTACCGATACTGATACCGATACCCTTACCGTTACCGATACCGATTACCCATACCGATACCCATAGAGATACCCATACCGATAACCATGCCGATACCCATACCGATACCGATACCGATACCGATACCGATACCGATACTCTTACCGATACCGATACTGATACCGATACTCATACCGATACCCATACCGATACCCATACCGATACCCATACCGATACCCATACCGATACCCATACCGATACCCATACCGATACCCATACCGATACCCATACCGATACCCATACCTATACCCATACCGATACCCATACCGATACCCATACCGATACTGATACCGATACTCTTACCGATACCGATACCGATACCGATACTCTTACCGATACTGATACCGATACCCTTACCGTTACCCATACCGATACCCATACCGATACCGATACCGATACTCTTACCGATACCGATACTGATACCGATACTCATACCGATACCCATACCGATACCCATACCGATACCCATACCGATACCCATACCGATACCCATACCGATACCCATACCGATACCCATACCGTTACCCAAACAGATACCCATACCTATACCCATACCGATACCCATACCGATACCGATACCGATGCTCTTACCGATACTGATACCGATACCCATACCGATACCCATACCGATACCCATACCGATACCCATACCGATACTGATACCGATACTCTTACCGATTCCGATACCGATACCGATACTCTTACCGATACTGATACCGATACCCTTACCGTTACCGATACCGATACTGATACCGATACCGATACCCATACCGATACCCATAGAGATACCCATACCGATACCCATGCCGATACCCATACCGATACCGATACCGATACCGATACAGATACTCACACCGACACTCTTACCGATACCCATACCGATACCCATACCGATACTCATACCGATACCCATACCGATACCGATACCGATACCGATACTCTTACCGATACCGATACTGATACCGATACTCATACCGATACCCATACCGATACCCATACCGATACCCATACCGATACCCATACCGATACCGATACCGATACTCATACCGATACCCATACCGATACCCATACCGATACCCATACCGATACCCATACCGATACCCATACCGATACCCATACCGATACCGATACCGATACTCTTACCGATACCGATACTGATACCGATACTCATACCGATACCCATACCGATACCCATACCGATACCCATACCGATACCCATACCGATACCCATACCGATACCCATACCGATACCGATACCGATACTCTTACCGATACCGATACTGATACCGATACTCATACCGATACCCATACCGATACCCATACCGATACCCATACCGATACCCATACCCATACCCATACCGATACCCATACCGTTAACCAAACAGATACCCATACCTATACCCATACCGATACCCATACCGATACCCATACCGATACCGATACCGATGCTCTTACCGATACTGATACCGACACTCTTACCGATACCCATACCGATACCCATGCCGATACCCATACCGATACCCATACCGATACCCATACCTATACCCATACCGATACCCATACCGATACCCATACCGATACCCATACCGATACCCATACCGATACTCTTACCGATACCGATACCGATACCGATACTCATACCGATACCCATACCGATACCCATACCGATACCCTTACCGATACCCATACCGATACCCATACCGATACCCATGCCGATACCCATACCGATACCCATACCGATACCCATACCGATACCCATACCGATACCCATACCGATACCCATACCGATACCCATACCGATACCCATACCGATACCCATACCGATACCCATACCGAAACCCATACCGATACCCATACCGATACCCATACCGATACCCATACCGATACCCATACCGATACCCATACCGATACCCATACCGATACCCATACCGATACCCATACCTATACCCATACCGATACCCATACCGATACTCATACCGATACTGATACCGATACTCTTACCGATACCGATACGGATACCGATACTCTTACCGATACTGATACCGATACCCTTACCGTTACCGATACCGATTACCCATACCGATACCCATAGAGATACCCATACCGATAACCATGCCGATACCCATACCGATACCGATACCGATACCGATACCGATACCGATACTCTTACCGATACCGATACTGATACCGATACTCATACCGATACCCATACCGATACCCATACCGATACCCATACCGATACCCATACCGATACCCATACCGATACCCATACCGATACCCATTCCGATACCGATACCGATACCGATACTCTTACCGATACCGATACTGATACCGATACTCATACCGATACCCATACCGATACCCATACCGATACCCATACCGAAACCCATACCGATACCCATACCGATACCCATACCGATACCCATACCGATACCCATACCGATACCCATACCGATACCCATACCGATACCCATACCGATACCCATACCGATACCGATACCGATACCGATACTCTTACCGATACCGATACTGATACCGATACTCATACCGATACCCATACCGATACCCATACCGATACCCATACCGAAACCCATACCGATACCCATACCGATACCCATACCGATACCCATACCGATACCCATACCGTTACCCAAACAGATACCCATACCTATACCCATACCGATACCCATACCGATACCCATACCGATACCGATACCGATGCTCTTACCGATACTGATACCGACACTCTTACCGATACCCATACCGATACCCATGCCGATACCCATACCGATACCCATACCGATACCCATACCTATACCCATACCGATACCCATACCGATACCCATACCGATACTGATACCGATACTCTTACCGATACCGATACCGATACCGATACTCTAACCGATACTGATACCGATACCCTTACCGTTACCGTTACCGATACTGATACCGATACCGATACCCATACCGATACCCATAGAGATACCCATACCGATACCCATACCGATACCCATGCCGATACCCACACCGATACCGATACCGATACCGATACAGATCCTCACACCGACACTCTTACCGATACCCATACCGATACCCATACCGATACTCATACCGATACCCATTCCGACACCCATACCGATACCGATACCGATACCGATACTCTTACCGATACCGATACTGATACCGATACTCATACCGATACCCATACCGATACCCATACCGATACCCATACCGATACCCATACCGATACCCATACCGATACCCATACCGATGCCCATACCGATACCCATACCGATACCCATACCTATACCCATATCGATACCCATACCGATACCCATACCGATACTGATACCGATACTCTTACCGATACCGATACCGATACCGATACGCTTACCGATACTGATACCGATACCCTTACCGTTACCGATACCGATACTGATACCGATACCGATACCCATACCGATACCCATAGAGATACCCATACCGATACCCATACCGATACACATGCCGATACCCATACCGATACCCATACCGATACCCATACCGATACCCATACCGATACCCATACTGATACCGATACCGATACCCATACCGATACCCATAGAGATACCTATACCGATACCCATACCGATACCCATACCGATACCCATAACGATACCCATACCGATACCCATACCGATACCGATACCGATACCGATACCGATACTCTTACCGATACCGATACTGATACCGATACTCATACCGATACCCATACCGATACCCACACCGATACCCATACCGAAACCCATACCGATACCCATACCGATACCCATACCGATACCCATACCGATACCCATACCGATACCCATACCGATACCCATACCGATGCCCACACCGATACCCATACCGAAACCCATACCGATACCCATACCGATACCCATACCGATACCCATACCGATACCCATACCGATACCCATACCGATACCCATACCTATACCCATACCGATACCCATACCGATACCCATACCGATACCCATACCTATACCCATACCGATACCCATACCGATACCCATACCGATACCCATACCCATACCCATACCGATACCCATACCGTTAACCAAACAGATACCCATACCTATACCCATACCGATACCCATACCGATACCCATACCGATACCGATACCGATGCTCTTACCGATACTGATACCGACACTCTTACCGATACCCATACCGATACCCATGCCGATACCCATACCGATACCCATACCGATACCCATACCTATACCCATACCGATACCCATACCGATACCCATACCGATACCCATACCGATACCCATACCGATACTCTTACCGATACCGATACCGATACCGATACTCATACCGATACCCATACCGATACCCATACCGATACCCTTACCGATACCCGTACCGATACCCATACCGATACCCATGCCGATACCCATACCGATACCCATACCGATACCCATACCGATACCCATACCGATACCCATACCGATACCCATACCGATACCCATACCGATACCCATACCGATACCCATACCGAAACCCATACCGATACCCATACCGATACCCATACCGATACCCATACCGATACCCATACCGATACCCATACCGATACCCATACCGATACCCATACCGATACCCATACCGATACCCATACCGATACCCATACCGATACCCATACCGATACCCATACCTATACCCATACCGATACCCATACCGATACTCATACCGATACTGATACCGATACTCTTACCGATACCGATACGGATACCGATACTCTTACCGATACTGATACCGATACCCTTACCGTTACCGATACCGATTACCCATACCGATACCCATAGAGATACCCATACCGATAACCATGCCGATACCCATACCGATACCGATACCGATACCGATACCGATACCGATACTCTTACCGATACCGATACTGATACCGATACTCATACCGATACCCATACCGATACCCATACCGATACCCATACCGATACCCATACCGATACCCATACCGATACCCATACCGATACCCATACCGATACCCATACCGATACCCATACCTATACCCATACCGATACCCATACCGATACCCATACCGATACTGATACCGATACTCTTACCGATACCGATACCGATACCGATACTCTTACCGATACTGATACCGATACCCTTACCGTTACCCATACCGATACCCATACCGATACCGATACCGATACTCTTACCGATACCGATACTGATACCGATACTCATACCGATACCCATACCGATACCCATACCGATACCCATACCGATACCCATACCGATACCCATACCGATACCCATACCGATACCCATACCGTTACCCAAACAGATACCCATACCTATACCCATACCGATACCCATACCGATACCGATACCGATGCTCTTACCGATACTGATACCGATACCCATACCGATACCCATACCGATACCCATACCGATACCCATACCGATACTGATACCGATACTCTTACCGATTCCGATACCGATACCGATACTCTTACCGATACTGATACCGATACCCTTACCGTTACCGATACCGATACTGATACCGATACCGATACCCATACCGATACCCATAGAGATACCCATACCGATACCCATGCCGATACCCATACCGATACCGATACCGATACCGATACAGATACTCACACCGACACTCTTACCGATACCCATACCGATACCCATACCGATACTCATACCGATACCCATACCGATACCGATACCGATACCGATACTCTTACCGATACCGATACTGATACCGATACTCATACCGATACCCATACCGATACCCATACCGATACCCATACCGATACCCATACCGATGCCGATACCGATACTCATACCGATACCCATACCGATACCCATACCGATACCCATACCGATACCCATACCGATACCCATACCGATACCCATACCGATACCGATACCGATACTCTTACCGATACCGATACTGATACCGATACTCATACCGATACCCATACCGATACCCATACCGATACCCATACCGATACCCATACCGATACCCATACCGATACCCATACCGATACCGATACCGATACTCTTACCGATACCGATACTGATACCGATACTCATACCGATACCCATACCGATACCCATACCGATACCCATACCGATACCCATACCCATACCCATACCGATACCCATACCGTTAACCAAACAGATACCCATACCTATACCCATACCGATACCCATACCGATACCCATACCGATACCGATACCGATGCTCTTACCGATACTGATACCGACACTCTTACCGATACCCATACCGATACCCATGCCGATACCCATACCGATACCCATACCGATACCCATACCTATACCCATACCGATACCCATACCGATACCCATACCGATACCCATACCGATACCCATACCGATACTCTTACCGATACCGATACCGATACCGATACTCATACCGATACCCATACCGATACCCATACCGATACCCTTACCGATACCCATACCGATACCCATACCGATACCCATGCCGATACCCATACCGATACCCATACCGATACCCATACCGATACCCATACCGATACCCATACCGATACCCATACCGATACCCATACCGATACCCATACCGATACCCATACCGATACCCATACCGAAACCCATACCGATACCCATACCGATACCCATACCGATACCCATACCGATACCCATACCGATACCCATACCGATACCCATACCGATACCCATACCGATACCCATACCTATACCCATACCGATACCCATACCGATACTCATACCGATACTGATACCGATACTCTTACCGATACCGATACGGATACCGATACTCTTACCGATACTGATACCGATACCCTTACCGTTACCGATACCGATTACCCATACCGATACCCATAGAGATACCCATACCGATAACCATGCCGATACCCATACCGATACCGATACCGATACCGATACCGATACCGATACTCTTACCGATACCGATACTGATACCGATACTCATACCGATACCCATACCGATACCCATACCGATACCCATACCGATACCCATACCGATACCCATACCGATACCCATACCGATACCCATTCCGATACCGATACCGATACCGATACTCTTACCGATACCGATACTGATACCGATACTCATACCGATACCCATACCGATACCCATACCGATACCCATACCGAAACCCATACCGATACCCATACCGATACCCATACCGATACCCATACCGATACCCATACCGATACCCATACCGATACCCATACCGATACCCATACCGATACCCATACCGATACCGATACCGATACCGATACTCTTACCGATACCGATACTGATACCGATACTCATACCGATACCCATACCGATACCCATACCGATACCCATACCGAAACCCATACCGATACCCATACCGATACCCATACCGATACCCATACCGATACCCATACCGTTACCCAAACAGATACCCATACCTATACCCATACCGATACCCATACCGATACCCATACCGATACCGATACTGATGCTCTTACCGATACTGATACCGACACTCTTACCGATACCCATACCGATACCCATGCCGATACCCATACCGATACCCATACCGATACCCATACCTATACCCATACCGATACCCATACCGATACCCATACCGATACTGATACCGATACTCTTACCGATACCGATACCGATACCGATACTCTAACCGATACTGATACCGATACCCTTACCGTTACCGTTACCGATACTGATACCGATACCGATACCCATACCGATACCCATAGAGATACCCATACCGATACCCATACCGATACCCATGCCGATACCCACACCGATACCGATACCGATACCGATACAGATCCTCACACCGACACTCTTACCGATACCCATACCGATACCCATACCGATACTCATACCGATACCCATTCCGACACCCATACCGATACCGATACCGATACCGATACTCTTACCGATACCGATACTGATACCGATACTCATACCGATACCCATACCGATACCCATACCGATACCCATACCGATACCCATACCGATACCCATACCGATACCCATACCGATACCCATACCGATACCCATACCGATACCCATACCTATACCCATATCGATACCCATACCGATACCCATACCGATACTGATACCGATACTCTTACCGATACCGATACCGATACCGATACGCTTACCGATACTGATACCGATACCCTTACCGTTACCGATACCGATACTGATACCGATACCGATACCCATACCGATACCCATAGAGATACCCATACCGATACCCATACCGATACACATGCCGATACCCATACCGATACCCATACCGATACCCATACCGATACCCATACCGATACCCATACTGATACCGATACCGATACCCATACCGATACCCATAGAGATACCTATACCGATACCCATACCGATACCCATACCGATACCCATAACGATACCCATACCGATACCCATACCGATACCGATACCGATACCGATACCGATACTCTTACCGATACCGATACTGATACCGATACTCATACCGATACCCATACCGATACCCACACCGATACCCATACCGAAACCCATACCGATACCCATACCGATACCCATACCGATACCCATACCGATACCCATACCGATACCCATACCGATACCCATACCGATGCCCACACCGATACCCATACCGAAACCCATACCGATACCCATACCGATACCCATACCGATACCCATACCGATACCCATACCGATACCCATAACGATACCCATACCGATACCCATACCGATACCGATACCGATACCGATACTCTTACCGATACCGATACTGATACCGATACTCATACCGATACCCATACCGATACCCACACCGATACCCATACCGAAACCCATACCGATACCCATACCGATACCCATACCGATACCCATACCGATACCCATACCGATACCCATACCGATGCCCATACCGATACCCATACCGATACCCATACCGATACCCATACCTATACCCATACCGATACCCATACCGATACCCATACCGATACCCATACCGATACTGATACCGATACTCTTACCGATACCGATACCGATACCGATACTCTTACCGATACTGATGCCGATACCCTTACCGTTACCCATACCGATACCCATACCGATACCGATACCGATACTCTTACCGATACCGATACTGATACCGATACTCATACCAATACCCATACCGATACCCATACCGATACCCATACCGATACCCATACCGATACCCATACCGATACCGATACCGATACTCTTACCGATACCGATACTGATACCGATACTCATACCGATACCCACACCGATACCGATACCGATACCGATACAGATCCTCACACCGACACTCTTACCGATACCCATACCGATACCCATACCGATACCCATACCGATACCCATACCGATACCCATACCGATACCCATACCGAAACCCATACCGATACCCATACCGATACCCATACCGATACCCATACCGATACCCATACCGATACCCATACCGATACCCATACCGATACCCATACCGATACCCATACCGATACCCATACCGATACCCATACCGATACCCATACCTATACCCATACCGATACCCATACCGATAGTCATACCGATACTGATACCGATACTCTTACCGATACCGATACGGATACCGATACTCTTACCGATACCGATACCGATACCCATACCGTTACCGATACCGATTACCCATACCGATACCCATAGAGATACCCATACCGATAACCATGCCGATACCCATACCGATACCGATACCGATACCGATACCGATACCGATACTCTTACCGATACCGATACTGATACCGATACTCATACCGATACCCATACCGATACCCATACCGATACCCATACCGATACCCATACCGATACCCATACCGATACCCATACCGATACCCATACCGATACCGATACCGATACCGATACTCTTACCGATACCGATACTGATACCGATACTCATACCGATACCCATACCGATACCCATACCGATACCCATACCGAAACCCATACCGATACCCATACCGATACCCATACCGATACCCATACCGATACCCATACCGATACCCATACCGATACCCATACCGATACCCATACCGATACCCATACCGATACCGATACCGATACCGATACTCTTACCGATACCGATACTGATACCGATACTCATACCGATACCCATACCGATACCCATACCGATACCCATACCGAAACCCATACCGATACCCATACCGATACCCATACCGATACCCATACCGATACCCATACCGTTACCCAAACAGATACCCATACCTATACCCATACCGATACCCATACCGATACCCATACCGATACCGATACCGATGCTCTTACCGATACTGATACCGACACTCTTACCGATACCCATACCGATACCCATGCCGATACCCATACCGATACCCATACCGATACCCATACCTATACCCATACCGATACCCATACCGATACCCATACCGATACTGATACCGATACTCTTACCGATACCGATACCGATACCGATACTCTAACCGATACTGATACCGATACCCTTACCGTTACCGTTACCGATACTGATACCGATACCGATACCCATACCGATACCCACACCGATACCGATACCGATACCGATACAGATCCTCACACCGACACTCTTACCGATACCCATACCGATACCCATACCGATACTCATACCGATACCCATTCCGACACCCATACCGATACCGATACCGATACCGATACTCTTACCGATACCGATACTGATACCGATACTCATACCGATACCCATACCGATACCCATACCGATACCCATACCGATACCCATACCGATACCCATACCGATACCCATACCGATGCCCATACCGATACCCATACCGATACCCATACCTATACCCATATCGATACCCATACCGATACCCATACCGATACTGATACCGATACACTTACCGATACCGATACCGATACCGATACTCTTACCGATACTGATACCGATACCCTTACCGTTACCGATACCGATACTGATACCGATACCGATACCCATACCGATACCCATAGAGATACCCATACCGATACCCATACCGATACACATGCCGATACCCATACCGATACCCATACCGATACCCATACCGATACCCATACCGATACCCATACTGATACCGATACCGATACCCATACCGATACCCATAGAGATACCTATACCGATACCCATACCGATACCCATACCGATACCCATAACGATACCCATACCGATACCCATACCGATACCGATACCGATACCGATACCGATACTCTTACCGATACCGATACTGATACCGATACTCATACCGATACCCATACCGATACCCACACCGATACCCATACCGAAACCCATACCGATACCCATACCGATACCCATACCGATACCCATACCGATACCCATACCGATACCCATACCGATACCCATACCGATGCCCATACCGATACCCATACCGATACCCATACCGATACCCATACCTATACCCATACCGATACCCATACCGATACCGATACCGATACTCTTACCGATACCGATACTGATACCGATACTCATACCGATACCCATACCGATACCCATACCGATACACATACCGATACTGATACCGATACTCTTACCGATACCGATACCGATACCGATATTCTAACCGATACTGATACCGATACCCTTACCGTTACCGTTACCGATACTGATACCGATACCGATACCCATACCGACACCCATAGAGATACCCATACCGATACCCATACCGATACCCATGCCGATACCCACACCGATACCGATACCGATACCGATACAGATCCTCACACCGACAATCTTACCGATACCCATACCGATACCCATACCGATACTCATACCGATACCCATTCCGACACCCATACCGATACCCATACCGATACCGATACCGATACCGATACAGATCCTCACACCGACACTCTTACCGATACCCATACCGATACCCATACCGATACTCATACCGATACCCATTCCGACACCCATACCGATACCGATACCGATACCGATACTCTTACCGATACCGATACTGATACCGATACCCATACCGTTACCCAAACAGATACCCATACCTATACCCATACCGATACCCATACCGATACCCATACCGATACCGATACCGATGCTCTTACCGATACTGATACCGACACTCTTACCGATACCCATACCGATACCCATGCCGATACCCATACCGATACCCATACCGATACCCATACCTATACCCATACCGATACCCATACCGATACCCATACCGATACTGATACCGATACTCTTACCGATACCGATACCGATACCGATACTCTAACCGATACTGATACCGATACCCTTACCGTTACCGTTACCGATACTGATACCGATACCGATACCCATACCGATACCCATAGAGATACCCATACCGATACCCATACCGATACCCATGCCGATACCCACACCGATACCGATACCGATACCGATACAGATCCTCACACCGACACTCTTACCGATACCCATACCGATACCCATACCGATACTCATACCGATACCCATTCCGACACCCATACCGATACCGATACCGATACCGATACTCTTACCGATACCGATACTGATACCGTTACTCATACCGATACCCATACCGATACCCATACCGATACCCATACCGATACCCATACCGATACCCATACCGAAACCCATACCGATACCCATACCGATACCCATACCGATACCCATACCGATACCCATACCGATACCCATACCGATGCCCATACCGATACCCATACCGATACCCATACCGATACCCATACCGATACCCATACCGATACCCATACCGATACCCATACCGATACCCATACCGTTACCCAAACAGATACCCATACCTATACCCATACCGATACCCATACCGATACCGATACCGATGCTCTTACCGATACTGATACCGATACCCATACCTATACCCATACCGATACCCATACCGATACCCATACCGATACTGATACCGATACTCTTACCGATTCCGATACCGATACCGATACTCTTACCGATACTGATACCGATACCCTTACCGTTACCGATACCGATACTGATACCGATACCGATACCCATACCGATACCCATAGAGATACCCATACCGATACCCATGCCGATACCCATACCGATACCGATACCGATACCGATACAGATACTCACACCGACACTCTTACCGATACCCATACCGATACCCATACCGATACTCATACCGATACCCATACCGATACCGATACCGATACCGATACTCTTACCGATACCGATACTGATACCGATACTCATACCGATACCCATACCGATACCCATACCGATACCCATACCGATACCCATACCGATGCCGATACCGATACTCATACCGATACCCATACCGATACCCATACCGATACCCATACCGATACCCATACCGATACCCATACCGATACCCATACCGATACCGATACCGATACTCTTACCGATACCGATACTGATACCGATACTCATACCGATACCCATACCGATACCCATACCGATACCCATACCGATACCCATACCGATACCCATACCGATACCGATACCGATACTCTTACCGATACCGATACTGATACCGATACTCATACCGATACCCATACCGATACCCATACCGATACCCATACCGATACCCATACCCATACCCATACCGATACCCATACCGTTAACCAAACAGATACCCATACCTATACCCATACCGATACCCATACCGATACCCATACCGATACCGATACCGATGCTCTTACCGATACTGATACCGACACTCTTACCGATACCCATACCGATACCCATGCCGATACCCATACCGATACCCATACCGATACCCATACCTATACCCATACCGATACCCATACCGATACCCATACCGATACCCATACCGATACCCATACCGATACTCTTACCGATACCGATACCGATACCGATACTCATACCGATACCCATACCGATACCCATACCGATACCCTTACCGATACCCGTACCGATACCCATACCGATACCCATGCCGATACCCATACCGATACCCATACCGATACCCATACCGATACCCATACCGATACCCATACCGATACCCATACCGATACCCATACCGATACCCATACCGATACCCATACCGAAACCCATACCGATACCCATACCGATACCCATACCGATACCCATACCGATACCCATACCGATACCCATACCGATACCCATACCGATACCCATACCGATACCCATACCGATACCCATACCTATACCCATACCGATACCCATACCGATACTCATACCGATACTGATACCGATACTCTTACCGATACCGATACGGATACCGATACTCTTACCGATACTGATACCGATACCCTTACCGTTACCGATACCGATTACCCATACCGATACCCATAGAGATACCCATACCGATAACCATGCCGATACCCATACCGATACCGATACCGATACCGATACCGATACCGATACTCTTACCGATACCGATACTGATACCGATACTCATACCGATACCCATACCGATACCCATACCGATACCCATACCGATACCCATACCGATACCCATACCGATACCCATACCGATACCCATACCGATACCCATACCGATACCCATACCTATACCCATACCGATACCCATACCGATACCCATTCCGATACTGATACCGATACTCTTACCGATACCGATACCGATACCGATACTCTTACCGATACTGATACCGATACCCTTACCGTTACCCATACCGATACCCATACCGATACCGATACCGATACTCTTACCGATACCGATACTGATACCGATACTCATACCGATACCCATACCGATACCCATACCGATACCCATACCGATACCCATACCGATACCCATACCGATACCCATACCGATACCCATACCGTTACCCAAACAGATACCCATACCTATACCCATACCGATACCCATACCGATACCGATACCGATGCTCTTACCGATACTGATACCGATACCCATACCGATACCCATACCGATACCCATACCGATACCCATACCGATACTGATACCGATACTCTTACCGATTCCGATACCGATACCGATACTCTTACCGATACTGATACCGATACCCTTACCGTTACCGATACCGATACTGATACCGATACCGATACCCATACCGATACCCATAGAGATACCCATACCGATACCCATGCCGATACCCATACCGATACCGATACCGGTACCGATACAGATACTCACACCGACACTCTTACCGATACCCATACCGATACCCATACCGATACTCATACCGATACCCATACCGATACCGATACCGATACCGATACTCTTACCGATACCGATACTGATACCGATACTCATACCGATACCCATACCGATACCCATACCGATACCCATACCGATACCCATACCGATGCCGATACCGATACTCATACCGATACCCATACCGATACCCATACCGATACCCATACCGATACCCATACCGATACCCATACCGATACCCATACCGATACCGATACCGATACTCTTACCGATACCGATACTGATACCGATACTCATACCGATACCCATACCGATACCCATACCGATACCCATACCGATACCCATACCGATACCCATACCGATACCCATACCGATACCGATACCGATACTCTTACCGATACCGATACTGATACCGATACTCATACCGATACCCATACCGATACCCATACCGATACCCATACCGATACCCATACCCATACCCATACCGATACCCATACCGTTAACCAAACAGATACCCATACCTATACCCATACCGATACCCATACCGATACCGATACCGATGCTCTTACCGATACTGATACCGACACTCTTACCGATACCCATACCGATACCCATGCCGATACCCATACCGATACCCATACCGATACCCATACCTATACCCATACCGATACCCATACCGATACCCATACCGATACCCATACCGATACCCATACCGATACTCTTACCGATACCGATACCGATACCGATACTCATACCGATACCCATACCGATACCCATACCGATACCCTTACCGATACCCATACCGATACCCATACCGATACCCATGCCGATACCCATACCGATACCCATACCGATACCCATACCGATACCCATACCGATACCCATACCGATACCCATACCGATACCCATACCGATACCCATACCGATACCCATACCGATACCCATACCGAAACCCATACCGATACCCATACCGATACCCATACCGATACCCATACCGATACCCATACCGATACCCATACCGATACCCATACCGATACCCATACCTATACCCATACCGATACCCATACCGATACTCATACCGATACTGATACCGATACTCTTACCGATACCGATACGGATACCGATACTCTTACCGATACTGATACCGATACCCTTACCGTTACCGATACCGATTACCCATACCGATACCCATAGAGATACCCATACCGATAACCATGCCGATACCCATACCGATACCGATACCGATACCGATACCGATACCGATACTCTTACCGATACCGATACTGATACCGATACTCATACCGATACCCATACCGATACCCATACCGATACCCATACCGATACCCATACCGATACCCATACCGATACCCATACCGATACCCATTCCGATACCGATACCGATACCGATACTCTTACCGATACCGATACTGATACCGATACTCATACCGATACCCATACCGATACCCATACCGATACCCATACCGAAACCCATACCGATACCCATACCGATACCCATACCGATACCCATACCGATACCCATACCGATACCCATACCGATACCCATACCGATACCCATACCGATACCCATACCGATACCCATACCGATACCGATACCGATACCGATACTCTTACCGATACCGATACTGATACCGATACTCATACCGATACCCATACCGATACCCATACCGATACCCATACCGAAACCCATACCGATACCCATACCGATACCCATACCGATACCCATACCGATACCCATACCGTTACCCAAACAGATACCCATACCTATACCCATACCGATACCCATACCGATACCCATACCGATACCGATACCGATGCTCTTACCGATACTGATACCGACACTCTTACCGATACCCATACCGATACCCATGCCGATACCCATACCGATACCCATACCGATACCCATACCTATACCCATACCGATACCCATACCGATACCCATACCGATACTGATACCAATACTCTTACCGATACCGATACCGATACCGATACTCTAACCGATACTGATACCGATACCCTTACCGTTACCGTTACCGATACTGATACCGATACCGATACCCATACCGATACCCATAGAGATACCCATACCGATACCCATACCGATACCCATGCCGATACCCACACCGATACCGATACCGATACCGATACAGATCCTCACACCGACACTCTTACCGATACCCATACCGATACCCATACCGATACTCATACCGATACCCATTCCGACACCCATACCGATACCGATACCGATACCGATACTCTTACCGATACCGATACTGATACCGATACTCATACCGATACCCATACCGATACCCATACCGATACCCATACCGATACCCATACCGATACCCATACCGATACCCATACCGATGCCCATACCGATACCCATACCGATACCCATACCGATACCCATACCGATACCCATACCGATACCCATACCGATACTGATACCGATACTCTTACCGATACCGATACCGATACCGATACGCTTACCGATACTGATACCGATACCCTTACCGTTACCGATACCGATACTGATACCGATACCGATACCCATACCGATACCCATAGAGATACCCATACCGATACCCATACCGATACACATGCCGATACCCATACCGATACCCATACCGATACCCATACCGATACCCATACCGATACCCATACTGATACCGATACCGATACCCATACCGATACCCATAGAGATACCTATACCGATACCCATACCGATACCCATACCGATACCCATAACGATACCCATACCGATACCCATACCGATACCGATACCGATACCGATACCGATACTCTTACCGATACCGATACTGATACCGATACTCATACCGATACCCATACCGATACCCACACCGATACCCATACCGAAACCCATACCGATACCCATACCGATACCCATACCGATACCCATACCGATACCCATACCGATACCCATACCGATACCCATACCGATGCCCACACCGATACCCATACCGAAACCCATACCGATACCCATACCGATACCCATACCGATACCCATACCGATACCCATACCGATACCCATAACGATACCCATACCGATACCCATACCGATACCGATACCGATACCGATACTCTTACCGATACCGATACTGATACCGATACTCATACCGATACCCATACCGATACCCACACCGATACCCATACCGAAACCCATACCGATACCCATACCGATACCCATACCGATACCCATACCGATACCCATACCGATACCCATACCGATGCCCATACCGATACCCATACCGATACCCATACCGATACCCATACCTATACCCATACCGATACCCATACCGATACCCATACCGATACCCATACCGATACTGATACCGATACTCTTACCGATACCGATACCGATACCGATACTCTTACCGATACTGATGCCGATACCCTTACCGTTACCCATACCGATACCCATACCGATACCGATACCGATACTCTTACCGATACCGATACTGATACCGATACTCATACCAATACCCATACCGATACCCATACCGATACCCATACCGATACCCATACCGATACCCATACCGATACCGATACCGATACTCTTACCGATACCGATACTGATACCGATACTCATACCGATACCCACACCGATACCGATACCGATACCGATACAGATCCTCACACCGACACTCTTACCGATACCCATACCGATACCCATACCGATACCCATACCGATACCCATACCGATACCCATACCGATACCCATACCGAAACCCATACCGATACCCATACCGATACCCATACCGATACCCATACCGATACCCATACCGATACCCATACCGATACCCATACCGATACCCATACCGATACCCATACCGATACCCATACCTATACCCATACCGATACCCATACCGATAGTCATACCGATACTGATACCGATACTCTTACCGATACCGATACGGATACCGATACTCTTACCGATACTGATACCGATACCCTTACCGTTACCGATACCGATTACCCATACCGATACCCATAGAGATACCCATACCGATAACCATGCCGATACCCATACCGATACCGATACCGATACCGATACCGATACCGATACTCTTACCGATACCGATACTGATACCGATACTCATACCGATACCCATACCGATACCCATACCGATACCCATACCGATACCCATACCGATACCCATACCGATACCCATACCGATACCCATACCGATACCGATACCGATACCGATACTCTTACCGATACCGATACTGATACCGATACTCATACCGATACCCATACCGATACCCATACCGATACCCATACCGAAACCCATACCGATACCCATACCGATACCCATACCGATACCCATACCGATACCCATACCGATACCCATACCGATACCCATACCGATACCCATACCGATACCCATACCGATACCGATACCGATACCGATACTCTTACCGATACCGATACTGATACTGATACTCATACCGATACCCATACCGATACCCATACCGATACCCATACCGAAACCCATACCGATACCCATACCGATACCCATACCGATACCCATACCGATACCCATACCGTTACCCAAACAGATACCCATACCTATACCCATACCGATACCCATACCGATACCCATACCGATACCGATACCGATGCTCTTACCGATACTGATACCGACACTCTTACCGATACCCATACCGATACCCATGCCGATACCCATACCGATACCCATACCGATACCCATACCTATACCCATACCGATACCCATACCGATACCCATACCGATACTGATACCGATACTCTTACCGATACCGATACCGATACCGATACTCTAACCGATACTGATACCGATACCCTTACCGTTACCGTTACCGATACTGATACCGATACCGATACCCATACCGATACCCACACCGATACCGATACCGATACCGATACAGATCCTCACACCGACACTCTTACCGATACCCATACCGATACCCATACCGATACTCATACCGATACCCATTCCGACACCCATACCGATACCGATACCGATACCGATACTCTTACCGATACCGATACTGATACCGATACTCATACCGATACCCATACCGATACCCATACCGATACCCATACCGATACCCATACCGATACCCATACCGATACCCATACCGATGCCCATACCGATACCCATACCGATACCCATACCTATACCCATATCGATACCCATACCGATACCCATACCGATACTGATACCGATACACTTACCGATACCGATACCGATACCGATACTCTTACCGATACTGATACCGATACCCTTACCGTTACCGATACCGATACTGATACCGATACCGATACCCATACCGATACCCATAGAGATACCCATACCGATACCCATACCGATACACATGCCGATACCCATACCGATACCCATACCGATACCCATACCGATACCCATACCGATACCCATACTGATACCGATACCGATACCCATACCGATACCCATAGAGATACCTATACCGATACCCATACCGATACCCATACCGATACCCATAACGATACCCATACCGATACCCATACCGATACCGATACCGATACCGATACCGATACTCTTACCGATACCGATACTGATACCGATACTCATACCGATACCCATACCGATACCCACACCGATACCCATACCGAAACCCATACCGATACCCATACCGATACCCATACCGATACCCATACCGATACCCATACCGATACCCATACCGATACCCATACCGATGCCCATACCGATACCCATACCGATACCCATACCGATACCCATACCTATACCCATACCGATACCCATACCGATACCGATACCGATACTCTTACCGATACCGATACTGATACCGATACTCATACCGATACCCATACCGATACCCATACCGATACACATACCGATACTGATACCGATACTCTTACCGATACCGATACCGATACCGATATTCTAACCGATACTGATACCGATACCCTTACCGTTACCGTTACCGATACTGATACCGATACCGATACCCATACCGATACCCATAGAGATACCCATACCGATACCCATACCGATACCCATGCCGATACCCACACCGATACCGATACCGATACCGATACAGATCCTCACACCGACAATCTTACCGATACCCATACCGATACCCATACCGATACTCATACCGATACCCATACCGATACCCATACCGATACCCATACCGATACCGATACCGATACCGATACAGATCCTCACACCGACACTCTTACCGATACCCATACCGATACCCATACCGATACTCATACCGATACCCATTCCGACACCCATACCGATACCGATACCGATACCGATACTCTTACCGATACCGATACTGATACCGATACCCATACCGTTACCCAAACAGATACCCATACCTATACCCATACCGATACCCATACCGATACCCATACCGATACCGATACCGATGCTCTTACCGATACTGATACCGACACTCTTACCGATACCCATACCGATACCCATGCCGATACCCATACCGATACCCATACCGATACCCATACCTATACCCATACCGATACCCATACCGATACCCATACCGATACTGATACCGATACTCTTACCGATACCGATACCGATACCGATACTCTAACCGATACTGATACCGATACCCTTACCGTTACCGTTACCGATACTGATACCGATACCGATACCCATACCGATACCCATAGAGATACCCATACCGATACCCATACCGATACCCATGCCGATACCCACACCGATACCGATACCGATACCGATACAGATCCTCACACCGACACTCTTACCGATACCCATACCGATACCCATACCGATACTCATACCGATACCCATTCCGACACCCATACCGATACCGATACCGATACCGATACTCTTACCGATACCGATACTGATACCGTTACTCATACCGATACCCATACCGATACCCATACCGATACCCATACCGATACCCATACCGATACCCATACCGATACCCATACCGATGCCCATACCGATACCCATACCGATACCCATACCTATACCCATATCGATACCCATACCGATACCCATACCGATACTGATACCGATACTCTTACCGATACCGATACCGATACCGATTCTCTTACCGATACTGATACCGATACCCTTACCGTTACCGATACCGATACTGATACCGATACCGATACCCATACCGATACCCATAGAGATACCCATACCGATACCCATACCGATACACATGCCGATACCCATACCGATACCCATACCGATACCCATAGAGATACCCATACCGATACCCATACCGATACACATGCCGATACCCATACCGATACCCATACCGATACCCATACCGATACCCATACCGATACCCATACTGATACCGATACCGATACCCATACCGATACCCATAGAGATACCTATACCGATACCCATACCGATACCCATACCGATACCCATAACGATACCCATACCGATACCCATACCGATACCGATACCGATACCGATACCGATACACTTACCGATACCGATACTGATACCGATACTCATACCGATACCCATACCGATACCCACACCGATACCCATACCGAAACCCATACCGATACCCATACCGATACCCATACCGATACCCATACCGATACCCATACCGATACCCATACCGATACCCATACCGATGCCCACACCGATACCCATACCGAAACCCATACCGATACCCATACCGATACCCATACCGATACCCATACCGATACCCATACCGATACCCATAACGATACCCATACCGATACCCATACCGATACCGATACCGATACCGATACTCTTACCGATACCGATACTGATACCGATACTCATACCGATACCCATACCGATACCCACACCGATACCCATACCGAAACCCATACCGATACCCATACCGATACCCATACCGATACCCATACCGATACCCATACCGATACCCATACCGATGCCCATACCGATACCCATACCGACACCCATACCGATACCCATACCTATACCCATACCGATACCCATACCGATACCCATACCGATACTGATACCGATACTCTTACCGATACCGATACCGATACCGATACTCTTACCGATACTGATGCCGATACCCTTACCGTTACCCATACCGATACCCATACCGATACCGATACCGATACTCTTACCGATACCGATACTGATACCGATACTCATACCGATACCCATACCGATACCCATACCGATACCCATACCGATACCCATACCGATACCCATACCGATACCGATACCGATACTCTTACCGATACCGATACTGATACCGATACTCATACCGATACCCACACCGATACCGATACCGATACCGTACAGATCCTCACACCGACACTCTTACCGATACCCATACCGATACCCATACCGATACCCATACCGATACCCATACCGATACCCATACCGATACCCATACCGAAACCCATACCGATACCCATACCGATACCCATACCGATACCCATACCGATACCCATACCGATACCCATACCGATACCCATACCGATACCCATACCGATACCCATACCGATACCCATACCGATACCCATACCGATACCCATACCTATACCCATACCGATACCCATACCGATAGTCATACCGATACTGATACCGATACTCTTACCGATACCGATACGGATACCGATACTCTTACCGATACTGATACCGATACCCTTACCGTTACCGATACCGATTACCCATACCGATACCCATAGAGATACCCATACCGATAACCATGCCGATACCCATACCGATACCGATACCGATACCGATACCGATACCGATACTCTTACCGATACCGATACTGATACCGATACTCATACCGATACCCATACCGATACCCATACCGATACCCATACCGATACCCATACCGATACCCATACCGATACCCATACCGATACCCATACCGATACCCATACCGATACCGATACCGATACCGATACTCTTACCGATACCGATACTGATACCGATACTCATACCGATACCCATACCGATACCCATACCGATACCCATACCGAAACCCATACCGATACCCATACCGATACCCATACCGATACCCATACCGATACCCATACCGATACCCATACCGATACCCATACCGATACCCATACCGATACCGATACCGATACCGATACTCTTACCGATACCGATACTGATACCGATACTCATACCGATACCCATACCGATACCCATACCGATACCCATACCGAAACCCATACCGATACCCATACCGATACCCATACCGATACCCATACCGATACCCATACCGTTACCCAAACAGATACCCATACCTATACCCATACCGATACCCATACCGATACCCATACCGATACCGATACCGATGCTCTTACCGATACTGATACCGACACTCTTACCGATACCCATACCGATACCCATGCCGATACCCATACCGATACCCATACCGATACCCATACCTATACCCATATCGATACCCATACCGATACCCATACCGATACTGATACCGATACACTTACCGATACCGATACCGATACCGATACTCTTACCGATACTGATACCGATACCCTTACCGTTACCGATACCGATACTGATACCGATACCGATACCCATACCGATACCCATAGAGATACCCATACCGATACCCATACCGATACACATGCCGATACCCATACCGATACCCATACCGATACCCATACCGATACCCATACCGATACCCATACTGATACCGATACCGATACCCATACCGATACCCATAGAGATACCTATACCGATACCCATACCGATACCCATACCGATACCCATAACGATACCCATACCGATACCCATACCGATACCGATACCGATACCGATACCGATACTCTTACCGATACCGATACTGATACCGATACTCATACCGATACCCATACCGATACCCACACCGATACCCATACCGAAACCCATACCGATACCCATACCGATACCCATACCGATACCCATACCGATACCCATACCGATACCCATACCGATACCCATACCGATGCCCATACCGATACCCATACCGATACCCATACCGATACCCATACCTATACCCATACCGATACCCATACCGATACCGATACCGATACTCTTACCGATACCGATACTGATACCGATACTCATACCGATGCCCATACCGATACCCATACCGATACCCATACCGATACTGATACCGATACTCTTACCGATACCGATACCGATACCGATATTCTAACCGATACTGATACCGATACCCTTACCGTTACCGTTACCGATACTGATACCGATACCGATACCCATACCGACACCCATAGAGATACCCATACCGATACCCATACCGATACCCATGCCGATACCCACACCGATACCGATACCGATACCGATACAGATCCTCACACCGACAATCTTACCGATACCCATACCGATACCCATACCGATACTCATACCGATACCCATTCCGACACCCATACCGATACCCATACCGATACCGATACCGATACCGATACTCTTACCGATACCGATACTGATACCGATACTCATACCGATACCCATACCGATACCCATACCGATACCCATACCGATACCCATACCGATACTGATACCGATACTCTTACCGATACCGATACCGATACCGATACTCTAACCGATACTGATACCGATACCCTTACCGTTACCGTTACCGATACTGATACCGATACCGATACCCATACCGATACCCATACCGACACCCATAGAGATACCCATACCGATACCCATACCGATACCCATGCCGATACCCACACCGATACCGATACCGATACCGATACAGATCCTCACACCGACAATCTTACCGATACCCATACCGATACCCATACCGATACCCATGCCGATACCCACACCGATACCGATACCGGTACCGATACAGATCCTCACACCGATACTCATACCGATACCCATACCGATACCCATACCGATACCCATACCGATACCCATACCGATACCCATACCGATACCCATACCGATACCCATACCGATACCCATACCGATACTGATACCGATACTGATACCGACACTCTTACCGATACCCATACCGAAACCCATGCCGATACTGATACCGATACTCTTACCGATACCGATACCGATACCGATACTCTTACCGATACTGATACCGATACCCTTACCGTTACCGATACCGATACTGATACCGATACCGATACCCATACCGATACCCATAGAGATACCCATACCGATACCCATACCGATACCCATGCCGATACCCACACCGATACCGATACCGATACCGATACAGATCCTCACACCGACACTCTTACCGATACCCATACCGATACCCATACCGATACTCATACCGATACCCATTCCGACACCCATACCGATACCGATACCGATACCCATACCGATACCCATACCGATACCCATACCGATACCCATACCGATACCCATACCTATACCCATACCGATACCCATACCGATACTGATACCGATACTCTTACCGATACCGATACCGATACCGATACTCTAACCGATACTGATACCGATACCCTTACCGTTACCGTTACCGATACTGATACCGATACCGATACCCATACCGATACCCATAGAGATACCCATACCGATACCCATACCGATACCCATGCCGATACCCACACCGATACCGATACCGGTACCGATACAGATCCTCACACCGATACTCATACCGATACCCATACCGATACCCATACCGATACCCATACCGATACCCATACCGATACCCATACCGATACCCATACCGATACTCATACCGATACCCATTCCGACACCCATACCGATACCGATACCGATACCCATACCGATACCCATACCGATACCCATACCGATGCCCATACCGATACCCATACCGAAACCCATACCGATACCCATACCGATACCCATACCGATACCCATACCGATACCCATGCCGATACCCACACCGATACCGATACCGGTACCGATACAGATCCTCACACCGATACTCATACCGATACCCATACCGATACCCATACCGATACCCATACCGATACCCATACCGATACCCATACCGATACCCATACCGAAACCCATACCGATACCCATACCGATACCCATACCGATACCCATACCGATACCCATACCGATACCCATACCGATACCCATACCGATACCCATACCGATGCCCATACCGATACCCATACCGATACCCATACCGATACCCATACCTATACCCATACCGATACCCATACCGATACCCATACCGATACTGATACCGATACTCTTACCGATACCGATACCGATACCGATACTCTTACCAATACTGATGCCGATACCCTTACCGTTACCCATACCGATACCCATACCGATACCGATACCGATACTCTTACCGATACCGATACTGATACCGATACTCATACCGATACCCATACCGATACCCATACCGATACCCATACCGATACCCATACCGATACCCATACCGATACCCATACCGATACCGATACCGATACTCTTACCGATACCGATACTGATACCGATACTCATACCGATACCCACACCGATACCGATACCGATACCGATACAGATCCTCACACCGACACTCTTACCGATACCCATACCGATACCCATACCGATACCCATACCGATACCCATACCGATACCCATACCGATACCCATACCGAAACCCATACCGATACCCATACCGATACCCATACCGATACCCATACCGATACCCATACCGATACCCATACCGATACCCATACCGATACCCATACCGATACCCATACCGATACCCATACCGATACCCATACCGATACCCATACCTATACCCATACCGATACCCATACCGATACTCATACCGATACTGATACCGATACTCTTACCGATACCGATACGGATACCGATACTCTTACCGATACTGATACCGATACCCTTACCGTTACCGATACCGATTACCCATACCGATACCCATAGAGATACCCATACCGATAACCATGCCGATACCCATACCGATACCGATACCGATACCGATACCGATACCGATACTCTTACCGATACCGATACTGATACCGATACTCATACCGATACCCATACCGATACCCATACCGATACCCATACCGATACCGATACCGATACCGATACTCTTACCGATACCGATACTGATACCGATACTCATACCGATACCCATACCGATACCCATACCGATACCCATACCGAAACCCATACCGATACCCATACCGATACCCATACCGATACCCATACCGATACCCATACCGTTACCCAAACAGATACCCATACCTATACCCATACCGATACCCATACCGATACCCATACCGATACCGATACCGATACCGATACTCTTACCGATACCGATACTGATACCGATACTCATACCGATACCCATACCGATACCCATACCGATACCCATACCGAAACCCATACCGATACCCATACCGATACCCATACCGATACCCATACCGATACCGATACCGATACCGATACTCTTACCGATACCGATACTGATACCGATACTCATACCGATACCCATACCGATACCCATACCGATACCCATACCGATACCGATACCGATACCGATACTCTTACCGATACCGATACTGATACCGATACTCATACCGATACCCATACCGATACCCATACCGATACCCATACCGATACCCATACCGATACCCATACCGATACCCATACCGATACCCATACCGATACCCATACCGATACCCATACCGATACCGATACCGATACCGATACTCTTACCGATACCGATACTGATACCGATACTCATACCGATACCCATACCGATACCCATACCGATACCCATACCGAAACCCATACCGATACCCATACCGATACCCATACCGATACCCATACCGATACCCATACCGTTACCCAAACAGATACCCATACCTATACCCATACCGATACCCATACCGATACCCATACCGATACCGATACCGATGCTCTTACCGATACTGATACCGACACTCTTACCGATACCCATACCGATACCCATGCCGATACCCATACCGATACCCATACCGATACCCATACCTATACCCATACCGATACCCATACCGATACCCATACCGATACTGATACCGATACTCTTACCGATACCGATACCGATTCCGATACTCTAACCGATACTGATACCGATACCCTTACCGTTACCGTTACCGATACTGATACCGATACCGATACCCATACCGATACCCATAGAGATACCCATACCGATACCCATACCGATACCCATGCCGATACCCACACCGATACCGATACCGATACCGATACAGATCCTCACACCGACACTCTTACCGATACCCATACCGATACCCATACCGATACTCATACCGATACCCATTCCGACACCCATACCGATACCGATACCGATACCGATACTCTTACCGATACCGATACTGATACCGATACTCATACCGATACCCATACCGATACCCATACCGATACCCATACCGATACCCATACCGATACCCATACCGATACCCATACCGATGCCCATACCGATACCCATACCGATACCCATACCTATACCCATATCGATACCCATACCGATACCCATACCGATACTGATACCGATACTCTTACCGATACCGATACCGATACCGATACTCTTACCGATACTGATACCGATACCCTTACCGTTACCGATACCGATACTGATACCGATACCGATACCCATACCGATACCCATAGAGATACCCATACCTATACCCATACCGATACACATGCCGATACCCATACCGATACCCATACCGATACCCATACCGATACCCATACCGATACCCATACTGATACCGATACCGATACCCATACCGATACCCATAGAGATACCTATACCGATACCCATACCGATACCCATACCGATACCCATAACGATACCCATACCGATACCCATACCGATACCGATACCGATACCGATACCGATACTCTTACCGATACCGATACTGATACCGATACTCATACCGATACCCATACCGATACCCACACCGATACCCATACCGAAACCCATACCGATACCCATACCGATACCCATACCGATACCCATACCGATACCCATACCGATACCCATACCGATACCCATACCGATGCCCACACCGATACCCATACCGAAACCCATACCGATACCCATACCGATACCCATACCGATACCCATACCGATACCCATACCGATACCCATAACGATACCCATACCGATACCCATACCGATACCGATACCGATACCGATACTCTTACCGATACCGATACTGATACCGATACTCATACCGATACCCATACCGATACCCACACCGATACCCATACCGAAACCCATACCGATACCCATACCGATACCCATACCGATACCCATACCGATACCCATACCGATACCCATACCGATACCCATACCGATACCCATACCGATGCCCATACCGATACCCATACCGATACCCATACCGATACCCATACCTATACCCATACCGATACCCATACCGATACCCATACCGATACTGATACCGATACTCTTACCGATACCGATACCGATACCGATACTCTTACCGATACTGATGCCGATACCCTTACCGTTACCCATACCGATACCCATACCGATACCGATACCGATACTCTTACCGATACCGATACTGATACCGATACTCATACCGATACCCATACCGATACCCATACCGATACCCATACCGATACCCATACCGATACCCATACCGATACCCATACCGATACCCATACCGATACCCATACCGATACCCATACCGATACCCATACCGATACCCATACCGATACCCATACCGATACCGATACCTATACCGATACTCTTACCGATACCGATACTGATACCGATACTCATACCGATACCCATACCGATACCCATACCGATACCCATACCGAAACCCATACCGATACCCATACCGATACCCATACCGATACCCATACCGATACCCATACCGATACCCATACCGATACCCATACCGATACTGATACCGATACTCTTACCGATACCGATACCGATACCGATACTCTAACCGATACTGATACCGATACCCTTACCGTTACCGTTACCGATACTGATACCGATACCGATACCCATACCGATACCCATAGAGATACCCATACCGATACCCATACCGATACCCATGCCGATACCCACACCGATACCGATACCGATACCGATACAGATCCTCACACCGACACCCTTACCGATACCCATACCGATACCCATACCGATTCTCATACCGATACCCATTCCGACACCCATACCGATACCGATACCGATACCGATACTCTTACCGATACCGATACTGATACCGATACTCATACCGATACCCATACCGATACCCATACCGATACCCATACCGATACCCATACCGATACCCATACCGATACCCATACCGATACCCATACCGATACCCATACCGATACCCATACCGATACCCATACCTCTACCCATACCGATACCCATACCGATACCCATACCGATACCCATACCGATACCCATACCGATACCCATACCGATACCCATACCGATACTCTTACCGATACCGATACTGATACCGATACTCATACCGATACCCATACCGATACCCACACCGATACCCATACCGAAACCCATACCGATACCCATACCGATACCCATACCGATACCCATACCGATACCCATACCGATACCCATACCGAAACCCATACCTATACCCATATCGATACCCATACCGATTCCCATACCGATACTGATACCGATACTCTTACCGATACCGATACCGATACCGATACTCTTACCGATACTGATACCGATACCCTTACCGTTACCGATACCGATACTGATACCGATACCGATACCCATACCGATACCCATAGAGATACCCATACCGATACCCATACCGATACACATGCCGATACCCACACCGATACCGATACCGATACCGATACAGATCCTCACACCGACACTCTTACCGATACCCATACCGATACCCATACCGATACTCATACCGATACCCATTCCGACACCCATACCGATACCGATACCGATACCGATACTCTTACCGATACCGATACTGATACCGATACTCATACCGATACCCATACCGATACCCATACCGATACCCATACCGATACCCATACCGATACCCATACCGATGCCCATACCGATACCCATACCGATACCCATACCTATACCCATATCGATACCCATACCGATACCCATACCGATACTGATACCGATACTCTTACCGATACCGATACCGATACCGATACTTTTACCGATACTGATACCGATACCCTTACCGTTACCGATACCGATACTGATACCGATACCGATACCCATACCGATACCCATAGAGATACCCATACCGATACCCATACCGATACACATGCCGATACCCATACCGATACCCATACCGATACCCATACCGATACCCATACCGATACCGATACCGATACTCTTACCGATACCGATACTGATACCGATACTCATACCGATACCCATACCGATACCCACACCGATACCCATACCGAAACCCATACCGATACCCATACCGATACCCATACCGATACCCATACCGATACCCATACCGATACCCATACCGATACCCATACCGATGCCCATACCGATACCCATACCGATACCCATACCGATACCCATACCTATACCCATACCGATACCCATACCGATACCGATACCGATACTCTTACCGATACCGATACTGATACCGATACTCATACCGATACCCATACCGATACCCATACCGATACCCATACCGATACCCATACCGATACCGATACCGATACTCTTACCGATACCGATACTGATACCGATACTCATACCGATACCCACACCGATACCGATACCGATACCGATACAGATCCTCACACCGACACTCTTACCGATACCCATACCGATACCCATACCGATACCCATACCGATACCCATACCGTTACCCATACCGATACCCATACCGATACCCATACCGATACCCATACCGATACCCATACCGATACCCATACCGATACCCATACCGATACCGATACCGATACTCTTACCGATACCGATACTGATACCGATACTCATACCGATACCCATACCGATACCCATACCGATACCCCGACCGATACCCATACCGATACCGATACCGATACTCTTACCGATACTGATACCGATACCCTTACCGTTACCGATACCGATACTGATACCGATACCGAAACCCATACCGATACCCATACCGATACCCATACCGATACCCATACCGATACCCATACCGATACCCATACCGATACCCATACCGATACCCATACCGATACCCATACCGATACCCATACCGATACGCATACCTATACCCATACCGATACCCATACCGATACTCATACCGATACTGATACCGATACTCTTACCGATACCGATACGGATACCGATACTCTTACTGATACTGATACCGATACCCTTACCGTTACCGATACCGATTACCCATACCGATACCCATAGAGATACCCATAGCGATAACCATGCCGATACCCATACCGATACCGATACCGATACCGATACCGATACCGATACTCTTACCGATACCGATACTGATACCGATACTCATACCGATACCCATACCGATACCCATACCGATACCCATACCGATACCCATACCGATACCCATACCGATACCCATACCGATACCCATACCGATACCCATACCGATACCCATACCGATACCGATACCGATACCGATACTCTTACCGATACCGATACTGATACCGATACTCATACCGATACCCATACCGATACCCATACCGATACCCATACCGAAACCCATACCGATACCCATACCGATACCCATACCGATACCCATACCGATACCCATACCGATACCCATACCGATACCCATACCGATACCCATACCTATACCCATACCGATACCCATACCGATACTCATACCGATACTGATACCGATACTCTTACCGATACCGATACGGATCCCGATACTCTTACCGATACTGATACCGATACCCTTACCGTTACCGATACCGATACTGATACCGATACCGATTACCCATACCGATACCCATAGAGATACCCATACCGATACCCATGCCGATACCCATACCGATACCGATACCGATACCGATACCGATACCGATACCGATAATCTTACCGATACCGATACTGATACCGATACTCATACCGATACCCATACCGATACCCATACCGATACCCATACCGATACCCATACCGATACCCATACCGATACCCATACCGATACCCATACCGATACCCATACCGATACCCATACCTATACCCATACCGATACCCATACCGATACCCATACCGATACCCATACCGATACCCATACCGTTACCCAAACAGATACCCATACCTATACCCATACCGATACCCATACCGATACCGATACCGATGCTCTTACCGATACTGATACCGACACTCTTACCGATACCCATACCGATACCCATGCCGATACCCATGCCGATACCCATACCGATACCCATACCTATACCCATACCGATACCCATACCGATACCCATACCGATACCCATACCGATACCCATACCTATACCCATACCGATACCCATACCGATACCCATACCGATACTGATACCGATACTCTTACCGATACCGATACCGATACCCATACCGATACCCATACCGATACCCATACCTATACCCATACCGATACCCATACCGATACCCATACCGATACTGATACCGATACTCTTACCGATTCCGTTACCGATACCGATACTGATACCGATACCGATACCCATACCGATACCCATAGAGATACCCATACCGATACCCATGCCGATACCCATACCGATACCGATACCGATACCGATACAGATACTCATACCGACACTCTTACCGATACCCATGCCGATACCCATACCGATACTCATACCGATACCCATACCGATACCGATACCGATACCGATACCCATACCGATACCCATACCGATACCCATACCGATACCCATACCGATACCCATACCGATACCCATACCGATACCGATACCGATACCCATACCGATACCCATACCGATACCCATACCGATACCCATACCGATACCCATACCGATACCCATACCGATACCCATACCGATACCCATACCGATACCCATACCGATACGCATACCTATACCCATACCGATACCCATACCGATACTCATACCGATACTGATACCGATACTCTTACCGATACCGATACGGATACCGATACTCTTACTGATACTGATACCGATACCCTTACCGTTACCGATACCGATTACCCATACCGATACCCATAGAGATACCCATAGCGATAACCATGCCGATACCCATACCGATACCGATACCGATACCGATACCGATACCGATACTCTTACCGATACCGATACTGATACCGATACTCATACCGATACCCATACCGATACCCATACCGATACCCATACCGATACCCATACCGATACCCATACCGATACCCATACCGATACCCATACCGATACCCATACCGATACCCATACCGATACCCATACCGATACCCATACCGATACCCATACCGATACCCATACCGATACCCATACCGATACCGATACCGATACCGATACTCTTACCGATACCGATACTGATACCGATACTCATACCGATACCCATACCGATACCCATACCGATACCCATACCGAAACCCATACCGATACCCATACCGATACCCATACCGATACCCATACCGATACCCATACCGATACCCATACCGATACCCATACCGATACCCATACCGATACCCATACCTATACCCATACCGATACCCATACCGATACTCATACCGATACTGATACCGATACTCTTACCGATACCGATACGGATCCCGATACTCTTACCGATACTGATACCGATACCCTTACCGTTACCGATACCGATACTGATACCGATACCGATTACCCATACCGATACCCATAGAGATACCCATACCGATACCCATGCCGATACCCATACCGATACCGATACCGATACCGATACCGATACCGATACCGATACTCTTACCGATACCGATACTGATACCGATACTCATACCGATACCCATACCGATACCCATACCGATACCCATACCGATACCCATACCGATACCCATACCGATACCCATACCGATACCCATACCGATACCCATACCGATACCCATACCGATACCCATACCGATACCCATACCGATACCGATACCGATACTCTTACCGATACCGATACTGATACCGATACTCATACCGATACCCATACCGATACCCATACCGATACCCATACCGATACCCATACCGATACCCATACCGATACCCATACCGATACCCATACCGTTACCCAAACAGATACCCATACCAATACCCATACCGATACCCATACCGATACCGATACCGATGCTCTTACCGATACTGATACCGACACTCTTACCGATACCCATACCGATACCCATGCCGATACCCATACCGATACCCATACCGATACCCATACCTATACCCATACCGATACCCATACCGATACCCATACCGATACCCATACCGATACCCATACCTATACCCATACCGATACCCATACCGATACCCATACCGATACTGATACCGATACTCTTACCGATACCGATACCGATACCGATACTCTTACCGATACTGATACCGATACCCTTACCGTTACCCATACCGATACCCATACCGATACCGATACCGATACTCTTAACGATACCGATACTGATACCGATACTCATACCGATACCCATACCGATACCCGTACCGATACCCATACCGATACCCATACCGATACCGATACCGATACTCTTACCGATACCGATACTGATACCGATACTCATACCGATACCCACACCGATACCGATACCGATACCGATACAGATCCTCACACCGACACTCTTACCGATACCCATACCGATACCCATACCGATACCCATACCGATACCCATACCTATACCCATACCGATACCCATACCGATACCCATACCGATACTGATACCGATACTCTTACCGATTCCGATACCGATACCGATACTGATACCGATACTCATACCGATACCCACACCGATACCGATACCGATACCGATACAGATCCTCACACCGACACTCTTACCGATACCCATACCGATACCCATACCGATACCCATACCGATACCCATACCGATACCCATACCGATACCCATACCGAAACCCATACCGATACCCATACCGATACCCATACCGATACCCATACCGATACCCATACCGATACCCATACCGATACCCATACCGATACCCATACCGATACCGATACCGATACCGATACTCTTACCGATACCGATACTGATACCGATACTCATACCGATACCCATACCGATACCCATACCGATACCCATACCGAAACCCATACCGATACCCATACCGATACCCATACCGATACCCATACCGATACCCATACCGTTACCAAAACAGATACCCATACCTATACCCATACCGATACCCATACCGATACCCATACCGATACCCATACCGATACCGATACCGATGCTCTTACCGATACTGATACCGACACTCTTACCGATACCCATACCGATACCCATGCCGATACCCATACCGATACCCATACCGATACCCATACCTATACCCATACCGATACCCATACCGATACCCATACCGATACTGATACCGATACTCTTACCGATACCGATACCGATACCGATACTCTAACCGATACTGATACCGATACCCTTACCGTTACCGTTACCGATACTGATACCGATACCGATACCCATACCGATACCCACACCGATACCGATACCGATACCGATACAGATCCTCACACCGACACTCTTACCGATACCCATACCGATACCCATACCGATACCCATACCGATACTCATACCGATACCCATTCCGACACCCATACCGATACCGATACCGATACCGATACAGATCCTCACACCGACACTCTTACCGATACCCATACCGATACCCATACCGATACTCATACCGATACCCATTCCGACACCCATACCGATACCGATACCGATACCGATACTCTTACCGATACCGATACTGATACCGATACTCATACCGATACCCATACCGATACCCATACCGATACCCATACCGATACCCATACCGATACCCATACCGATACCCATACCGATGCCCATACCGATACCCATACCGATACCCATACCTATACCCATATCGATACCCATACCGATACCCATACCGATACTGATACCGATACTCTTACCGATACCGATACCGATACCGATACTCTTACCGATACTGATACCGATACCCTTACCGTTACCGATACCGATACTGATACCGATACCGATACCCATACCGATACCCATAGAGATACCCATACCTATACCCATACCGATACACATGCCGATACCCATACCGATACCCATACCGATACCCATACCGATACCCATACCGATACCCATACTGATACCGATACCTATACCCATACCGATACCCATAGAGATACCTATACCGATACCCATACCGATACCCATACCGATACCCATAACGATACCCATACCGATACCCATACCGATACCGATACCGATACCGATACCGATACTCTTACCGATACCGATACTGATACCGATACTCATACCGATACCCATACCGATACCCACACCGATACCCATACCGAAACCCATACCGATACCCATACCGATACCCATACCGATACCCATACCGATACCCATACCGATACCCATACCGATACCCATACCGATGCCCACACCGATACCCATACCGAAACCCATACCGATACCCATACCGATACCCATACCGATACCCATACCGATACCCATACCGATACCCATAACGATACCCATACCGATACCCATACCGATACCGATACCGATACCGATACTCTTACCGATACCGATACTGATACCGATACTCATACCGATACCCATACCGATACCCACACCGATACCCATACCGAAACCCATACCGATACCCATACCGATACCCATACCGATACCCATACCGATACCCATACCGATACCCATACCGATACCCATACCGATACCCATACCGATGCCCATACCGATACCCATACCGATACCCATACCGATACCCATACCTATACCCATACCGATACCCATACCGATACCCATACCGATACTGATACCGATACTCTTACCGATACCGATACCGATACCGATACTCTTACCGATACTGATGCCGATACCCTTACCGTTACCCATACCGATACCCATACCGATACCGATACCGATACTCTTACCGATACCGATACTGATACCGATACTCATACCGATACCCATACCGATACCCATACCGATACCCATACCGATACCCATACCGATACCCATACCGATACCCATACCGATACCCATACCGATACCCATACCGATACCCATACCGATACCCATACCGATACCCATACCGATACCCATACCGATACCGATACCTATACCGATACTCTTACCGATACCGATACTGATACCGATACTCATACCGATACCCATACCGATACCCATACCGATACCCATACCGAAACCCATACCGATACCCATACCGATACCCATACCGATACCCATACCGATACCCATACCGATACCCATACCGATACCCATACCGATACTGATACCGATACTCTTACCGATACCGATACCGATACCGATACTCTAACCGATACTGATACCGATACCCTTACCGTTACCGTTACCGATACTGATACCGATACCGATACCCATACCGATACCCATAGAGATACCCATACCGATACCCATACCGATACCCATGCCGATACCCACACCGATACCGATACCGATACCGATACAGATCCTCACACCGACACCCTTACCGATACCCATACCGATACCCATACCGATTCTCATACCGATACCCATTCCGACACCCATACCGATACCGATACCGATACCGATACTCTTACCGATACCGATACTGATACCGATACTCATACCGATACCCATACCGATACCCATACCGATACCCATACCGATACCCATACCGATACCCATACCGATACCCATACCGATACCCATACCGATACCCATACCGATACCCATACCGATACCCATACCTCTACCCATACCGATACCCATACCGATACCCATACCGATACCCATACCGATACCCATACCGATACCCATACCGATACCCATACCGATACTCTTACCGATACCGATACTGATACCGATACTCATACCGATACCCATACCGATACCCACACCGATACCCATACCGAAACCCATACCGATACCCATACCGATACCCATACCGATACCCATACCGATACCCATACCGATACCCATACCGAAACCCATACCTATACCCATATCGATACCCATACCGATTCCCATACCGATACTGATACCGATACTCTTACCGATACCGATACCGATACCGATACTCTTACCGATACTGATACCGATACCCTTACCGTTACCGATACCGATACTGATACCGATACCGATACCCATACCGATACCCATAGAGATACCCATACCGATACCCATACCGATACACATGCCGATACCCACACCGATACCGATACCGATACCGATACAGATCCTCACACCGACACTCTTACCGATACCCATACCGATACCCATACCGATACTCATACCGATACCCATTCCGACACCCATACCGATACCGATACCGATACCGATACTCTTACCGATACCGATACTGATACCGATACTCATACCGATACCCATACCGATACCCATACCGATACCCATACCGATACCCATACCGATACCCATACCGATGCCCATACCGATACCCATACCGATACCCATACCGATACTGATACCGATACTCTTACCGATACCGATACCGATACCGATACTCTAACCGATACTGATACCGATACCCTTACCGTTACCGTTACCGATACTGATACCGATACCGATACCCATACCGATACCCACACCGATACCGATACCGATACCGATACAGATCCTCACACCGACACTCTTACCGATACCCATACCGATACCCATACCGATACCCATACCGATACTCATACCGATACCCATTCCGACACCCATACCGATACCGATACCGATACCGATACAGATCCTCACACCGACACTCTTACCGATACCCATACCGATACCCATACCGATACTCATACCGATACCCATTCCGACACCCATACCGATACCGATACCGATACCGATACTCTTACCGATACCGATACTGATACCGATACTCATACCGATACCCATACCGATACCCATACCGATACCCATACCGATACCCATACCGATACCCATACCGATACCCATACCGATGCCCATACCGATACCCATACCGATACCCATACCTATACCCATATCGATACCCATACCGATACCCATACCGATACTGATACCGATACTCTTACCGATACCGATACCGATACCGATACTCTTACCGATACTGATACCGATACCCTTACCGTTACCGATACCGATACTGATACCGATACCGATACCCATACCGATACCCATAGAGATACCCATACCTATACCCATACCGATACACATGCCGATACCCATACCGATACCCATACCGATACCCATACCGATACCCATACCGATACCCATACTGATACCGATACCGATACCCATACCGATACCCATAGAGATACCTATACCGATACCCATACCGATACCCATACCGATACCCATAACGATACCCATACCGATACCCATACCGATACCGATACCGATACCGATACCGATACTCTTACCGATACCGATACTGATACCGATACTCATACCGATACCCATACCGATACCCACACCGATACCCATACCGAAACCCATACCGATACCCATACCGATACCCATACCGATACCCATACCGATACCCATACCGATACCCATACCGATACCCATACCGATGCCCACACCGATACCCATACCGAAACCCATACCGATACCCATACCGATACCCATACCGATACCCATACCGATACCCATACCGATACCCATAACGATACCCATACCGATACCCATACCGATACCGATACCGATACCGATACTCTTACCGATACCGATACTGATACCGATACTCATACCGATACCCATACCGATACCCACACCGATACCCATACCGAAACCCATACCGATACCCATACCGATACCCATACCGATACCCATACCGATACCCATACCGATACCCATACCGATACCCATACCGATACCCATACCGATGCCCATACCGATACCCATACCGATACCCATACCGATACCCATACCTATACCCATACCGATACCCATACCGATACCCATACCGATACTGATACCGATACTCTTACCGATACCGATACCGATACCGATACTCTTACCGATACTGATGCCGATACCCTTACCGTTACCCATACCGATACCCATACCGATACCGATACCGATACTCTTACCGATACCGATACTGATACCGATACTCATACCGATACCCATACCGATACCCATACCGATACCCATACCGATACCCATACCGATACCCATACCGATACCCATACCGATACCCATACCGATACCCATACCGATACCCATACCGATACCCATACCGATACCCATACCGATACCCATACCGATACCGATACCTATACCGATACTCTTACCGATACCGATACTGATACCGATACTCATACCGATACCCATACCGATACCCATACCGATACCCATACCGAAACCCATACCGATACCCATACCGATACCCATACCGATACCCATACCGATACCCATACCGATACCCATACCGATACCCATACCGATACTGATACCGATACTCTTACCGATACCGATACCGATACCGATACTCTAACCGATACTGATACCGATACCCTTACCGTTACCGTTACCGATACTGATACCGATACCGATACCCATACCGATACCCATAGAGATACCCATACCGATACCCATACCGATACCCATGCCGATACCCACACCGATACCGATACCGATACCGATACAGATCCTCACACCGACACCCTTACCGATACCCATACCGATACCCATACCGATTCTCATACCGATACCCATTCCGACACCCATACCGATACCGATACCGATACCGATACTCTTACCGATACCGATACTGATACCGATACTCATACCGATACCCATACCGATACCCATACCGATACCCATACCGATACCCATACCGATACCCATACCGATACCCATACCGATACCCATACCGATACCCATACCGATACCCATACCGATACCCATACCTCTACCCATACCGATACCCATACCGATACCCATACCGATACCCATACCGATACCCATACCGATACCCATACCGATACCCATACCGATACTCTTACCGATACCGATACTGATACCGATACTCATACCGATACCCATACCGATACCCACACCGATACCCATACCGAAACCCATACCGATACCCATACCGATACCCATACCGATACCCATACCGATACCCATACCGATACCCATACCGAAACCCATACCTATACCCATATCGATACCCATACCGATTCCCATACCGATACTGATACCGATACTCTTACCGATACCGATACCGATACCGATACTCTTACCGATACTGATACCGATACCCTTACCGTTACCGATACCGATACTGATACCGATACCGATACCCATACCGATACCCATAGAGATACCCATACCGATACCCATACCGATACACATGCCGATACCCACACCGATACCGATACCGATACCGATACAGATCCTCACACCGACACTCTTACCGATACCCATACCGATACCCATACCGATACTCATACCGATACCCATTCCGACACCCATACCGATACCGATACCGATACCGATACTCTTACCGATACCGATACTGATACCGATACTCATACCGATACCCATACCGATACCCATACCGATACCCATACCGATACCCATACCGATACCCATACCGATGCCCATACCGATACCCATACCGATACCCATACCTATACCCATATCGATACCCATACCGATACCCATACCGATACTGATACCGATACTCTTACCGATACCGATACCGATACCGATACTCTTACCGATACTGATACCGATACCCTTACCGTTACCGATACCGATACTGATACCGATACCGATACCCATACCGATACCCATAGAGATACCCATACCGATACCCATACCGATACACATGCCGATACCCATACCGATACCCATACCGATACCCATACCGATACCCATACCGATACCGATACCGATACTCTTACCGATACCGATACTGATACCGATACTCATACCGATACCCATACCGATACCCACACCGATACCCATACCGAAACCCATACCGATACCCATACCGATACCCATACCGATACCCATACCGATACCCATACCGATACCCATACCGATACCCATACCGATGCCCATACCGATACCCATACCGATACCCATACCGATACCCATACCTATACCCATACCGATACCCATACCGATACCGATACCGATACTCTTACCGATACCGATACTGATACCGATACTCATACCGATACCCATACCGATACCCATACCGATACCCTAACCGATACCCATACCGATACCGATACCGATACTCTTACCGATACCGATACTGATACCGATACTCATACCGATACCCACACCGATACCGATACCGATACCGATACAGATCCTCACACCGACACTCTTACCGATACCCATACCGATACCCATACCGATACCCATACCGATACCCATACCGTTACCCATACCGATACCCATACCGATACCCATACCGATACCCATACCGATACCCATACCGATACCCATACCGATACCCATACCGATACCGATACCGATACTCTTACCGATACCGATACTGATACCGATACTCATACCGATACCCATACCGATACCCATACCGATACCCCGACCGATACCCATACCGATACCGATACCGATACTCTTACCGATACTGATACCGATACCCTTACCGTTACCGATACCGATACTGATACCGATACCGAAACCCATACCGATACCCATACCGATACCCATACCGATACCCATACCGATACCCATACCGATACCCATACCGATACCCATACCGATACCCATACCGATACCCATACCGATACCCATACCGATACGCATACCTATACCCATACCGATACCCATACCGATACTCATACCGATACTGATACCGATACTCTTACCGATACCGATACGGATACCGATACTCTTACTGATACTGATACCGATACCCTTACCGTTACCGATACCGATTACCCATACCGATACCCATAGAGATACCCATAGCGATAACCATGCCGATACCCATACCGATACCGATACCGATACCGATACCGATACCGATACTCTTACCGATACCGATACTGATACCGATACTCATACCGATACCCATACCGATACCCATACCGATACCCATACCGATACCCATACCGATACCCATACCGATACCCATACCGATACCCATACCGATACCCATACCGATACCGATACCGATACCGATACTCTTACCGATACCGATACTGATACCGATACTCATACCGATACCCATACCGATACCCATACCGATACCCATACCGAAACCCATACCGATACCCATACCGATACCCATACCGATACCCATACCGATACCCATACCGATACCCATACCGATACCCATACCGATACCCATACCTATACCCATACCGATACCCATACCGATACTCATACCGATACTGATACCGATACTCTTACCGATACCGATACGGATCCCGATACTCTTACCGATACTGATACCGATACCCTTACCGTTACCGATACCGATACTGATACCGATACCGATTACCCATACCGATACCCATAGAGATACCCATACCGATACCCATGCCGATACCCATACCGATACCGATACCGATACCGATACCGATACCGATACCGATAATCTTACCGATACCGATACTGATACCGATACTCATACCGATACCCATACCGATACCCATACCGATACCCATACCGATACCCATACCGATACCCATACCGATACCCATACCGATACCCATACCGATACCCATACCGATACCCATACCTATACCCATACCGATACCCATACCGATACCCATACCGATACCCATACCGATACCCATACCGTTACCCAAACAGATACCCATACCTATACCCATACCGATACCCATACCGATACCGATACCGATGCTCTTACCGATACTGATACCGACACTCTTACCGATACCCATACCGATACCCATGCCGATACCCATGCCGATACCCATACCGATACCCATACCTATACCCATACCGATACCCATACCGATACCCATACCGATACCCATACCGATACCCATACCTATACCCATACCGATACCCATACCGATACCCATACCGATACTGATACCGATACTCTTACCGATACCGATACCGATACCCATACCGATACCCATACCGATACCCATACCTATACCCATACCGATACCCATACCGATACCCATACCGATACTGATACCGATACTCTTACCGATTCCGTTACCGATACCGATACTGATACCGATACCGATACCCATACCGATACCCATAGAGATACCCATACCGATACCCATGCCGATACCCATACCGATACCGATACCGATACCGATACAGATACTCACACCGACACTCTTACCGATACCCATACCGATACCCATACCGATACTCATACCGATACCCATACCGATACCGATACCGATACCGATACCCATACCGATACCCATACCGATACCCATACCGATACCCATACCGATACCCATACCGATACCCATACCGATACCGATACCGATACCCATACCGATACCCATACCGATACCCATACCGATACCCATACCGATACCCATACCGATACCCATACCGATACCCATACCGATACCCATACCGATACCCATACCGATACGCATACCTATACCCATACCGATACCCATACCGATACTCATACCGATACTGATACCGATACTCTTACCGATACCGATACGGATACCGATACTCTTACTGATACTGATACCGATACCCTTACCGTTACCGATACCGATTACCCATACCGATACCCATAGAGATACCCATAGCGATAACCATGCCGATACCCATACCGATACCGATACCGATACCGATACCGATACCGATACTCTTACCGATACCGATACTGATACCGATACTCATACCGATACCCATACCGATACCCATACCGATACCCATACCGATACCCATACCGATACCCATACCGATACCCATACCGATACCCATACCGATACCCATACCGATACCCATACCGATACCCATACCGATACCCATACCGATACCCATACCGATACCCATACCGATACCGATACCGATACCGATACTCTTACCGATACCGATACTGATACCGATACTCATACCGATACCCATACCGATACCCATACCGATACCCATACCGAAACCCATACCGATACCCATACCGATACCCATACCGATACCCATACCGATACCCATACCGATACCCATACCGATACCCATACCGATACCCATACCGATACCCATACCTATACCCATACCGATACCCATACCGATACTCATACCGATACTGATACCGATACTCTTACCGATACCGATACGGATCCCGATACTCTTACCGATACTGATACCGATACCCTTACCGTTACCGATACCGATACTGATACCGATACCGATTACCCATACCGATACCCATAGAGATACCCATACCGATACCCATGCCGATACCCATACCGATACCGATACCGATACCGATACCGATACCGATACCGATACTCTTACCGATACCGATACTGATACCGATACTCATACCGATACCCATACCGATACCCATACCGATACCCATACCGATACCCATACCGATACCCATACCGATACCCATACCGATACCCATACCGATACCCATACCGATACCCATACCGATACCCATACCGATACCCATACCGATACCCATACCGATACCGATACCGATACTCTTACCGATACCGATACTGATACCGATACTCATACCGATACCCATACCGATACCCATACCGATACCCATACCGATACCCATACCGATACCCATACCGATACCCATACCGATACCCATACCGTTACCCAAACAGATACCCATACCAATACCCATACCGATACCCATACCGATACCGATACCGATGCTCTTACCGATACTGATACCGACACTCTTACCGATACCCATACCGATACCCATGCCGATACCCATACCGATACCCATACCGATACCCATACCTATACCCATACCGATACCCATACCGATACCCATACCGATACCCATACCGATACCCATACCTATACCCATACCGATACCCATACCGATACCCATACCGATACTGATACCGATACTCTTACCGATACCGATACCGATACCGATACTCTTACCGATACTGATACCGATACCCTTACCGTTACCCATACCGATACCCATACCGATACCGATACCGATACTCTTAACGATACCGATACTGATACCGATACTCATACCGATACCCATACCGATACCCGTACCGATACCCATACCGATACCCATACCGATACCGATACCGATACTCTTACCGATACCGATACTGATACCGATACTCATACCGATACCCACACCGATACCGATACCGATACCGATACAGATCCTCACACCGACACTCTTACCGATACCCATACCGATACCCATACCGATACCCATACCGATACCCATACCTATACCCATACCGATACCCATACCGATACCCATACCGATACTGATACCGATACTCTTACCGATTCCGATACCGATACCGATACTGATACCGATACTCATACCGATACCCACACCGATACCGATACCGATACCGATACAGATCCTCACACCGACACTCTTACCGATACCCATACCGATACCCATACCGATACCCATACCGATACCCATACCGATACCCATACCGATACCCATACCGAAACCCATACCGATACCCATACCGATACCCATACCGATACCCATACCGATACCCATACCGATACCCATACCGATACCCATACCGATACCCATACCGATACCGATACCGATACCGATACTCTTACCGATACCGATACTGATACCGATACTCATACCGATACCCATACCGATACCCATACCGATACCCATACCGAAACCCATACCGATACCCATACCGATACCCATACCGATACCCATACCGATACCCATACCGTTACCAAAACAGATACCCATACCTATACCCATACCGATACCCGTACCGATACCCATACCGATACCCATACCGATACCGATACCGATGCTCTTACCGATACTGATACCGACACTCTTACCGATACCCATACCGATACCCATGCCGATACCCATACCGATACCCATACCGATACCCATACCTATACCCATACCGATACCCATACCGATACCCATACCGATACTGATACCGATACTCTTACCGATACCGATACCGATACCGATACTCTAACCGATACTGATACCGATACCCTTACCGTTACCGTTACCGATACTGATACCGATACCGATACCCATACCGATACCCACACCGATACCGATACCGATACCGATACAGATCCTCACACCGACACTCTTACCGATACCCATACCGATACCCATACCGATACCCATACCGATACTCATACCGATACCCATTCCGACACCCATACCGATACCGATACCGATACCGATACTCTTACCGATACCGATACTGATACCGATACTCATACCGATACCCATACCGATACCCATACCGATACCCATACCGATACCCATACCGATACCCATACCGATACCCATACCGATGCCCATACCGATACCCATACCGATACCCATACCTATACCCATATCGATACCCATACCGATACCCATACCGATACTGATACCGATACACTTACCGATACCGATACCGATACCGATACTCTTACCGATACTGATACCGATACCCTTACCGTTACCGATACCGATACTGATACCGATACCGATACCCATACCGATACCCATAGAGATACCCATACCGATACCCATACCGATACACATGCCGATACCCATACCGATACCCATACCGATACCCATACCGATACCCATACCGATACCCATACCGATACCCATACTGATACCGATACCGATACCCATACCGATACCCATAGAGATACCTATACCGATACCCATACCGATACCCATACCGATACCCATAACGATACCCATACCGATACCCATACCGATACCGATACCGATACCGATACCGATACTCTTACCGATACCGATACTGATACCGATACTCATACCGATACCCATACCGATACCCACACCGATACCCATACCGAAACCCATACCGATACCCATACCGATACCCATACCGATACCCATACCGATACCCATACCGATACCCATACCGATACCCATACCGATGCCCATACCGATACCCATACCGATACCCATACCGATACCCATACCTATACCCATACCGATACCCATACCGATACCGATACCGATACTCTTACCGATACCGATACTGATACCGATACTCATACCGATGCCCATACCGATACCCATACCGATACCCATACCGATACTGATACCGATACTCTTACCGATACCGATACCGATACCGATATTCTAACCGATACTGATACCGATACCCTTACCGTTACCGTTACCGATACTGATACCGATACCGATACCCATACCGACACCCATAGAGATACCCATACCGATACCCATACCGATACCCATGCCGATACCCACACCGATACCGATACCGATACCGATACAGATCCTCACACCGACAATCTTACCGATACCCATACCGATACCCATACCGATACTCATACCGATACCCATTCCGACACCCATACCGATACCCATACCGATACCGATACCGATACCGATACTCTTACCGATACCGATACTGATACCGATACTCATACCGATACCCATACCGATACCCATACCGATACCCATACCGATACCCATACCGATACTGATACCGATACTCTTACCGATACCGATACCGATACCGATACTCTAACCGATACTGATACCGATACCCTTACCGTTACCGTTACCGATACTGATACCGATACCGATACCCATACCGATACCCATAGAGATACCCATACCGATACCCATACCGATACCCATGCCGATACCCACACCGATACCGATACCGGTACCGATACAGATCCTCACACCGATACTCATACCGATACCCATACCGATACCCATACCGATACCCATACCGATACCCATACCGATACCCATACCGATACCCATACCGATACCCATACCGATACCCATACCGATACTGATACCGATACTGATACCGACACTCTTACCGATACCCATACCGATACCCATGCCGATACTGATACCGATACTCTTACCGATACCGATACCGATACCGATACTCTTACCGATACTGATACCGATACCCTTACCGTTACCGATACCGATACTGATACCGATACCGATACCCATACCGATACCCATAGAGATACCCATACCGATACCCATACCGATACCCATGCCGATACCCACACCGATACCGATACCGATACCGATACAGATCCTCACACCGACACTCTTACCGATACCCATACCGATACCCATACCGATACTCATACCGATACCCATTCCGACACCCATACCGATACCGATACCGATACCCATACCGATACCCATACCGATACCCATACCGATGCCCATACCGATACCCATACCTATACCCATACCGATACCCATACCGATACTGATACCGATACTCTTACCGATACCGATACCGATACCGATACTCTAACCGATACTGATACCGATACCCTTACCGTTACCGTTACCGATACTGATACCGATACCGATACCCATACCGATACCCATAGAGATACCCATACCGATACCCATACCGATACCCATGCCGATACCCACACCGATACTCATACCGATACCCATTCCGACACCCATACCGATACCGATACCGATACCGATACTCTTACCGATACCGATACTGATACCGATACTCATACCGATACCCATACCGATACCCATACCGATACCCATACCGATACCCATACCGATACCCATACCGATACCCATACCGATGCCCATACCGATACCCATACCGATACCCATACCGATACCCATACCGATACCCATACCGATACTCATACCGATACCCATTCCGACACCCATACCGATACCGATACCGATACCCATACCGATACCCATACCGATACCCATACCGATGCCCATACCGATACCCATACCGAAACCCATACCGATACCCATACCGATACCCATACCGATACCCATACCGATACCCATACCGATACCCATACCGATACCCATACCGATACCCATACCGATGCCCATACCGATACCCATACCGATACCCATACCGATACCCATACCTATACCCATACCGATACCCATACCGATACCCATACCGATACTGATACCGATACTCTTACCGATACCGATACCGATACCGATACCGATACCGATACCGATACTGATGCCGATACCCTTACCGTTACCCATACCGATACCCATACCGATACCGATACCGATACTCTTACCGATACCGATACTGATACCGATACTCATACCGATACCCATACCGATACCCATACCGATACCCATACCGATACCCATACCGATACCCATACCGATACCGATACCGATACTCTTACCGATACCGATACTGATACCGATACTCATACCGATACCCACACCGATACCGATACCGATACCGATACAGATCCTCACACCGACACTCTTACCGATACCCATACCGATACCCATACCGATACCCATACCGATACCCATACCGATACCCATACCGATACCCATACCGAAACCCATACCGATACCCATACCGATACCCATACCGATACCCATACCGATACCCATACCGATACCCATACCGATACCCATACCGATACCCATACCGATACCCATACCGATACCCATACCTATACCCATACCGATACCCATACCGATACTCATACCGATACTGATACCGATACTCTTACCGATACCGATACGGATACCGATACTCTTACCGATACTGATACCGATACCCTTACCGTTACCGATACCGATTACCCATACCGATACCCATAGAGATACCCATACCGATAACCATGCCGATACCCATACCGATACCGATACCGATACCGATACCGATACCGATACTCTTACCGATACTGATACCGATACCCTTACCGTTACCCATACCGATACCCATACCGATACCGATACCGATACCGATACTCTTAACGATACCGATACTGATACCGATACTCATACCGATACCCATACCGATACCCGTACCGATACCCATACCGATACCCATACCGATACCGATACCGATACTCTTACCGATACCGATACTGATACCGATACTCATACCGATACCCACACCGATACCGATACCGATACCGATACAGATCCTCACACCGACACTCTTACCGATACCCATACCGATACCCATACCGATACCCATACCGATACCCATACCGATACCCATACCGATACCCATACCGATACCCATACCGATACCCATACCGATACCCATACCGATACCCATAGAGATACCCATACCGATACCCATGCCGATACCCATACCGATACCGATACCGATACCGATACAGATACTCACACCGACACTCTTACCGATACCCATACCGATACCCATACCGATACCCATACCGATACCCATACCGATACCCATACCGATACCCATACCGATACCCATACCGATACCCATACCGATACCCATACCGATACCCATACCGATCCCCATACCGATACTCATACCGATACTGATACCGATACTCTTACCGATACCGATACGGATACCGATACTCTTACTGATACTGATACCGATACCCTTACCGTTACCGATACCGATTACCCATACCGATACCCATAGAGATACCCATAGCGATAACCATGCCGATACCCATACCGATACCGATACCGATACCGATACCGATACCGATACTCTTACCGATACCGATACTGATACCGATACTCATACCGATACCCATACCGATACCCATACCGATACCCATACCGATACCCATACCGATACCCATACCGATACCCATACCGATACCCATACCGATACCCATACCGATACCCATACCGATACCGATACCGATACCGATACTCTTACCGATACCGATACTGATACCGATACTCATACCGATACCCATACCGATACCCATACCGATACCCATACCGAAACCCATACCGATACCCATACCGATACCCATACCGATACCCATACCGATACCCATACCGATACCCATACCGATACCCATACCTATACCCATACCGATACCCATACCGATACTCATACCGATACTGATACCGATACTCTTACCGATACCGATACGGATCCCGATACTCTTACCGATACTGATACCGATACCCTTACCGTTACCGATACCGATACTGATACCGATACCGATTACCCATACCGATACCCATAGAGATACCCATACCGATACCCATGCCGATACCCATACCGATACCGATACCGATACCGATACCGATACCGATACCGATACCGATACTCTTACCGATACCGATACTGATACCGATACTCATACCGATACCCATACCGATACCCATACCGATACCCATACCGATACCCATACCGATACCCATACCGATACCCATACCGATACCCATACCGATACCCATACCGATACCCATACCGATACCCATACCTATACCCATACCGATACCCATACCGATACCCATACCGATACTGATACCGATACTCTTACCGATACCGATACCGATACCGATACTCTTACCGATACTGATACCGATACCCTTACCGTTACCCATACCGATACCCATACCGATACCGATACCGATACTCTTACCGATACCGATACTGATACCGATACTCATACCGATACCCATACCGATACCCATACCGATACCCATACCGATACCCATACCGATACCCATACCGATACCCATACCGATACCCATACCGTTACCCAAACAGATACCCATACCTATACCCATACCGATACCCATACCGATACCGATACCGATGCTCTTACCGATACTGATACCGACACTCTTACCGATACCCATACCGATACCCATGCCGATACCCATACCGATACCCATACCGATACCCATACCTATACCCATACCGATACCCATACCGATACCCATACCGATACCCATACCGATACCCATACCTATACCCATACCGATACCCATACCGATACCCATACCGATACTGATACCGATACTCTTACCAATACCGATACCGATACCGATACTCTTACCGATACTGATACCGATACCCTTACCGTTACCCATACCGATACCCATACCGATACCGATACCGATACCGATACTCTTAACGATACCGATACTGATACCGATACTCATACCGATACCCATACCGATACCCGTACCGATACCCATACCGATACCCATACCGATACCGATACCGATACTCTTACCGATACCGATACTGATACCGATACTCATACCGATACCCACACCGATACCGATACCGATACCGATACAGATCCTCACACCGACACTCTTACCGATACCCATACCGATACCCATACCGATACCCATACCGATACCCATACCTATACCCATACCGATACCCATACCGATACCCATACCGATACTGATACCGATACTCTTACCGATTCCGATACCGATACCGATACTCTTACCGATACTGATACCGATACCCTTACCGTTACCGATACCGATACTGATACCGATACCGATACCCATACCGATACCCATAGAGATACCCATACCGATACCCATGCCGATACCCATACCGATACCGATACCGATACCGATACAGATACTCACACCGACACTCTTACCGATACCCATACCGATACCCATACCGATACTCATACCGATACCCATACCGATACCGATACCGATACCGATACCCATACCGATACCCATACCGATACCCATACCGATACCCATACCGATACCCATACCGATACCCATACCGATACCGATACCGATACTCTTACCGATACCGATACTGATACCGATACTCATACCGATACCCATACCGATACCCATACCGATACCCCGACCGATACCCATACCGATACCGATACCGATACTCTTACCGATACTGATACCGATACCCTTACCGTTACCGATACCGATACTGATACCGATACCGAAACCCATACCGATACCCATACCGATACCCATACCGATACCCATACCGATACCCATACCGATACCCATACCGATACCCATACCGATACCCATACCGATACCCATACCGATACCCATACCGATACCCATACCGATACGCATACCTATACCCATACCGATACCCATACCGATACTCATACCGATACTGATACCGATACTCTTACCGATACCGATACGGATACCGATACTCTTACTGATACTGATACCGATACCCTTACCGTTACCGATACCGATTACCCATACCGATACCCATAGAGATACCCATAGCGATAACCATGCCGATACCCATACCGATACCGATACCGATACCGATACCGATACCGATACTCTTACCGATACCGATACTGATACCGATACTCATACCGATACCCATACCGATACCCATACCGATACCCATACCGATACCCATACCGATACCCATACCGATACCCATACCGATACCCATACCGATACCCATACCGATACCCATACCGATACCCATACCGATACCCATACCGATACCGATACCGATACCGATACTCTTACCGATACCGATACTGATACCGATACTCATACCGATACCCATACCGATACCCATACCGATACCCATACCGAAACCCATACCGATACCCATACCGATACCCATACCGATACCCATACCGATACCCATACCGATACCCATACCGATACCCATACCGATACCCATACCGATACCCATACCTATACCCATACCGATACCCATACCGATACTCATACCGATACTGATACCGATACTCGTACCGATACCGATACGGATCCCGATACTCTTACCGATACTGATACCGATACCCTTACCGTTACCGATACCGATACTGATACCGATACCGATTACCCATACCGATACCCATAGAGATACCCATACCGATACCCATGCCGATACCCATACCGATACCGATACCGATACCGATACCGATACCGATACCGATACTCTTACCGATACCGATACTGATACCGATACTCATACCGATACCCATACCGATACCCATACCGATACCCATACCGATACCCATACCGATACCCATACCGATACCCATACCGATACCCATACCGATACCCATACCGATACCCATACCGATACCCATACCTATACCCATACCGATACCCATACCGATACCCATACTGATACTGATACCGATACTCTTACCGATACCGATACCGATACCGATACTCTTACCGATACTGATACCGATACCCTTACCGTTACCCATACCGATACCCATACCGATACCGATACCGATACTCTTACCGATACCGATACTGATACCGATTCTCATACCGATACCCATACCGATACCCATACCGATACCCATACCGATACCCATACCGATACCCATACCGATACCCATACCGATACCCATACCGTTACCCAAACAGATACCCATACCAATACCCATACCGATACCCATACCGATACCGATACCGATGCTCTTACCGATACTGATACCGACACTCTTACCGATACCCATACCGATACCCATGCCGATACCCATACCGATACCCATACCGATACCCATACCTATACCCATACCGATACCCATACCGATACCCATACCGATACCCATACCGATACCCATACCTATACCCATACCGATACCCATACCGATACCCATACCGATACTGATACCGATACTCTTACCGATACCGATACCGATACCGATACTCTTACCGATACTGATACCGATACCCTTACCGTTACCCATACCGATACCCATACCGATACCGATACCGATACTCTTAACGATACCGATACTGATACCGATACTCATACCGATACCCATACCGATACCCGTACCGATACCCATACCGATACCCATACCGATACCGATACCGATACTCTTACCGATACCGATACTGATACCGATACTCATACCGATACCCACACCGATACCGATACCGATACCGATACAGATCCTCACACCGACACTCTTACCGATACCCATACCGATACCCATACCGATACCCATAACGATACCCATACCTATACCCATACCGATACCCATACCGATACCCATACCGATACTGATACCGATACTCTTACCGATTCCGATACCGATACCGATACTGATACCGATACTCATACCGATACCCACACCGATACCGATACCGATACCGATACAGATCCTCACACCGACACTCTTACCGATACCCATACCGATACCCATACCGATACCCATACCGATACCCATACCGATACCCATACCGATACCCATACCGATACCCATACCGAAACCCATACCGATACCCATACCGATACCCATACCGATACCCATACCGATACCCATACCGATACCCATACCGATACCCATACCGATACCGATACCGATACCGATACTCTTACCGATACCGATACTGATACCGATACTCATACCGATACCCATACCGATACCCATACCGATACCCATACCGAAACCCATACCGATACCCATACCGATACCCATACCGATACCCATACCGATACCCATACCGTTACCCAAACAGATACCCATACCTATACCCATACCGATACCCATACCGATACCCATACCGATACCCATACCGATACCCATACCGATACCGATACCGATGCTCTTACCGATACTGATACCGACACTCTTACCGATACCCATACCGATACCCATGCCGATACCCATACCGATACCCATACCGATACCCATACCTATACCCATACCGATACCCATACCGATACCCATACCGATACTGATACCGATACTCTTACCGATACCGATACCGATACCGATACTCTAACCGATACTGATACCGATACCCTTACCGTTACCGTTACCGATACTGATACCGATACCGATACCCATACCGATACCCACACCGATACCGATACCGATACCGATACAGATCCTCACACCGACACTCTTACCGATACCCATACCGATACCCATACCGATACTCATACCGATACCCATTCCGACACCCATACCGATACCGATACCGATACCGATACTCTTACCGATACCGATACTGATACCGATACTCATACCGATACCCATACCGATACCCATACCGATACCCATACCGATACCCATACCGATACCCATACCGATACCCATACCGATGCCCATACCGATACCCATACCGATACCCATACCTATACCCATATCGATACCCATACCGATACCCATACCGATACTGATACCGATACACTTACCGATACCGATACCGATACCGATACTCTTACCGATACTGATACCGATACCCTTACCGTTACCGATACCGATACTGATACCGATACCGATACCCATACCGATACCCATAGAGATACCCATACCGATACCCATACCGATACACATGCCGATACCCATACCGATACCCATACCGATAACCATACCGATACCCATACCGATACCCATACCGATACCCATACTGATACCGATACCGATACCCATACCGATACCCATAGAGATACCTATACCGATACCCATACCGATACCCATACCGATACCCATAACGATACCCATACCGATACCCATACCGATACCGATACCGATACCGATACTCTTACCGATACCGATACTGATACCGATACTCATACCGATACCCATACCGATACCCATACCGATACCCATACCGATACCCATACCGATACTGATACCGATACTCTTACCGATACCGATACCGATACCGATACTCTAACCGATACTGATACCGATACCCTTACCGTTACCGTTACCGATACCGATACCGATACCGATACTCTTACCGATACCGATACTGATACCGATACTCATACCGATACCCATACCGATACCCACACCGATACCCATACCGAAACCCATACCGATACCCATACCGATACCCATACCGATACCCATACCGATACCCATACCTATACCCATACCGATACCCATACCGATACCGATACCGATACTCTTACCGATACCGATACTGATACCGATACTCATACCGATGCCCATACCGATACCCATACCGATACCCATACCGATACTGATACCGATACTCTTACCGATACCGATACCGATACCGATATTCTAACCGATACTGATACCGATACCCTTACCGTTACCGTTACCGATACTGATACCGATACCGATACCCATACCGACACCCATAGAGATACCCATACCGATACCCATACCGATACCCATGCCGATACCCACACCGATACCGATACCGATACCGATACAGATCCTCACACCGACAATCTTACCGATACCCATACCGATACCCATACCGATACTCATACCGATACCCATTCCGACACCCATACCGATACCCATACCGATACCGATACCGATACCGATACTCTTACCGATACCGATACTGATACCGATACTCATACCGATACCCATACCGATACCCATACCGATACCCATACCGATACCCATACCGATACTGATACCGATACTCTTACCGATACCGATACCGATACCGATACTCTAACCGATACTGATACCGATACCCTTACCGTTACCGTTACCGATACTGATACCGATACCGATACCCATACCGATACCCATAGAGATACCCATACCGATACCCATACCGATACCCATGCCGATACCCACACCGATACCGATACCGGTACCGATACAGATCCTCACACCGATACTCATACCGATACCCATACCGATACCCATACCGATACCCATACCGATACCCATACCGATACCCATACCGATACCCATACCGATACCCATACCGATACCCATACCGATACTGATACCGATACTGATACCGACACTCTTACCGATACCCATACCGATACCCATGCCGATACTGATACCGATACTCTTACCGATACCGATACCGATACCGATACTCTTACCGATACTGATACCGATACCCTTACCGTTACCGATACCGATACTGATACCGATACCGATACCCATACCGATACCCATAGAGATACCCATACCGATACCCATACCGATACCCATGCCGATACCCACACCGATACCGATACCGATACCGATACAGATCCTCACACCGACACTCTTACCGATACCCATACCGATACCCATACCGATACTCATACCGATACCCATTCCGACACCCATACCGATACCGATACCGATACCCATTCCGATACCCATACCGATACCCATACCGATGCCCATACCGATACCCATACCTATACCCATACCGATACCCATACCGATACTGATACCGATACTCTTACCGATACCGATACCGATACCGATACTCTAACCGATACTGATACCGATACCCTTACCGTTACCGTTACCGATACTGATACCGATACCGATACCCATACCGATACCCATAGAGATACCCATACCGATACCCATACCGATACCCATGCCGATACCCACACCGATACCGATACCGGTACCGATACAGATCCTCACACCGATACTCATACCGATACCCATACCGATACCCATACCGATACCCATACCGATACCCATACCGATACCCATACCGATACCCATACCGATACTCATACCGATACCCATTCCGACACCCATACCGATACCGATACCGATACACATACCGATACCCATACCGATACCCATACCGATGCCCATACCGATACCCATACCGAAACCCATACCGATACCCATACCGATACCCATACCGATACCCATACCGATACCCATACCGATACCCATACCGATACCCATACCGATACACATGCCGATACCCACACCGATACCGATACCGATACCGATACAGATCCTCACACCGACACTCTTACCGATACCCATACCGATACCCATACCGATACTCATACCGATACCCATTCCGACACCCATACCGATACCGATACCGATACCGATACTCTTACCGATACCGATACTGATACCGATACTCATACCGATACCCATACCGATACCCATACCGATACCCATACCGATACCCATACCGATACCCATACCGATGCCCATACCGATACCCATACCGATACCCATACCTATACCCATATCGATACCCATACCGATACCCATACCGATACTGATACCGATACTCTTACCGATACCGATACCGATACCGATACTCTTACCGATACTGATACCGATACCCTTACCGTTACCGATACCGATACTGATACCGATACCGATACCCATACCGATACCCATAGAGATACCCATACCGATACCCATACCGATACCCATGCCGATACCCACACCGATACCGATACCGATACCGATACAGATCCTCACACCGACACTCTTACCGATACCCATACCGATACCCATACCGATACTCATACCGATACCCATTCCGACACCCATACCGATACCGATACCGATACCCATACCGATACCCATACCGATACCCATACCGATACCCATACCGATACCCATACCTATACCCATACCGATACCCATACCGATACTGATACCGATACTCTTACCGATACCGATACCGATACCGATACTCTAACCGATACTGATACCGATACCCTTACCGTTACCGTTACCGATACTGATACCGATACCGATACCCATACCGATACCCATAGAGATACCCATACCGATACCCATACCGATACCCATGCCGATACCCACACCGATACCGATACCGGTACCGATACAGATCCTCACACCGATACTCATACCGATACCCATACCGATACCCATACCGATACCCATACCGATACCCATACCGATACCCATACCGATACCCATACCGATACTCATACCGATACCCATTCCGACACCCATACCGATACCGATACCGATACCCATACCGATACCCATACCGATACCCATACCGATGCCCATACCGATACCCATACCGAAACCCATACCGATACCCATACCGATACCCATACCGATACCCATACCGATACCCATACCGATACCCATACCGATACCCATACCGATACCCATACCGATGCCCATACCGATACCCATACCGATACCCATACCGATACCCATACCTATACCCATACCGATACCCATACCGATACCCATACCGATACTGATACCGATACTCTTACCGATACCGATACCGATACCGATACCGATACCGATACCGATACTGATGCCGATACCCTTACCGTTACCCATACCGATACCCATACCGATACCGATACCGATACTCTTACCGATACCGATACTGATACCGATACTCATACCGATACCCATACCGATACCCATACCGATACCCATACCGATACCCATACCGATACCCATACCGATACCGATACCGATACTCTTACCGATACCGATACTGATACCGATACTCATACCGATACCCACACCGATACCGATACCGATACCGATACAGATCCTCACACCGACACTCTTACCGATACCCATACCGATACCCATACCGATACCCATACCGATACCCATACCGATACCCATACCGATACCCATACCGAAACCCATACCGATACCCATACCGATACCCATACCGATACCCATACCGATACCCATACCGATACCCATACCGATACCCATACCGATACCCATACCGATACCCATACCGATACCCATACCTATACCCATACCGATACCCATACCGATACTCATACCGATACTGATACCGATACTCTTACCGATACCGATACGGATACCGATACTCTTACCGATACTGATACCGATACCCTTACCGTTACCGATACCGATTACCCATACCGATACCCATAGAGATACCCATACCGATAACCATGCCGATACCCATACCGATACCGATACCGATACCGATACCGATACCGATACTCTTACCGATACTGATACCGATACCCTTACCGTTACCGATACCGATACTGATACCGATACCGATACCCATACCGATACCCATAGAGATACCCATACCGATACCCATGCCGATACCCATACCGATACCGATACCGATACCGATACAGATACTCACACCGACACTCTTACCGATACCCATACCGATACCCATACCGATACCCATACCGATACCCATACCGATACCCATACCGATACCCATACCGATACCCATACCGATACCCATACCGATACCCATACCGATACCCATACCGATACCCATACCGATCCCCATACCGATACTCATACCGATACTGATACCGATACTCTTACCGATACCGATACGGATACCGATACTCTTACTGATACTGATACCGATACCCTTACCGTTACCGATACCGATTACCCATACCGATACCCATAGAGATACCCATAGCGATAACCATGCCGATACCCATACCGATACCGATACCGATACCGATACCGATACCGATACTCTTACCGATACCGATACTGATACCGATACTCATACCGATACCCATACCGATACCCATACCGATACCCATACCGATACCCATACCGATACCCATACCGATACCCATACCGATACCCATACCGATACCCATACCGATACCCATACCGATACCCATACCGATACCGATACCGATACCGATACTCTTACCGATACCGATACTGATACCGATACTCATACCGATACCCATACCGATACCCATACCGATACCCATACCGAAACCCATACCGATACCCATACCGATACCCATACCGATACCCATACCGATACCCATACCGATACCCATACCGATACCCATACCTATACCCATACCGATACCCATACCGATACTCATACCGATACTGATACCGATACTCTTACCGATACCGATACGGATCCCGATACTCTTACCGATACTGATACCGATACCCTTACCGTTACCGATACCGATACTGATACCGATACCGATTACCCATACCGATACCCATAGAGATACCCATACCGATACCCATGCCGATACCCATACCGATACCGATACCGATACCGATACCGATACCGATACCGATACCGATACCGATACTCTTACCGATACCGATACTGATACCGATACTCATACCGATACCCATACCGATACCCATACCGATACCCATACCGATACCCATACCGATACCCATACCGATACCCATACCGATACCCATACCGATACCCATACCGATACCCATACCGATACCCATACCTATACCCATACCGATACCCATACCGATACCCATACCGATACTGATACCGATACTCTTACCGATACCGATACCGATACCGATACTCTTACCGATACTGATACCGATACCCTTACCGTTACCCATACCGATACCCATACCGATACCGATACCGATACTCTTACCGATACCGATACTGATACCGATACTCATACCGATACCCATACCGATACCCATACCGATACCCATACCGATACCCATACCGATACCCATACCGATACCCATACCGATACCCATACCGTTACCCAAACAGATACCCATACCTATACCCATACCGATACCCATACCGATACCGATACCGATGCTCTTACCGATACTGATACCGACACTCTTACCGATACCCATACCGATACCCATGCCGATACCCATACCGATACCCATACCGATACCCATACCTATACCCATACCGATACCCATACCGATACCCATACCGATACCCATACCGATACCCATACCTATACCCATACCGATACCCATACCGATACCCATACCGATACTGATACCGATACTCTTACCAATACCGATACCGATACCGATACTCTTACCGATACTGATACCGATACCCTTACCGTTACCCATACCGATACCCATACCGATACCGATACCGATACCGATACTCTTAACGATACCGATACTGATACCGATACTCATACCGATACCCATACCGATACCCGTACCGATACCCATACCGATACCCATACCGATACCGATACCGATACTCTTACCGATACCGATACTGATACCGATACTCATACCGATACCCACACCGATACCGATACCGATACCGATACAGATCCTCACACCGACACTCTTACCGATACCCATACCGATACCCATACCGATACCCATACCGATACCCATACCTATACCCATACCGATACCCATACCGATACCCATACCGATACTGATACCGATACTCTTACCGATTCCGATACCGATACCGATACTCTTACCGATACTGATACCGATACCCTTACCGTTACCGATACCGATACTGATACCGATACCGATACCCATACCGATACCCATAGAGATACCCATACCGATACCCATGCCGATACCCATACCGATACCGATACCGATACCGATACAGATACTCACACCGACACTCTTACCGATACCCATACCGATACCCATACCGATACTCATACCGATACCCATACCGATACCGATACCGATACCGATACCCATACCGATACCCATACCGATACCCATACCGATACCCATACCGATACCCATACCGATACCCATACCGATACCCATACCGATACCGATACCGATACTCTTACCGATACCGATACTGATACCGATACTCATACCGATACCCATACCGATACCCATACCGATACCCCGACCGATACCCATACCGATACCGATACCGATACTCTTACCGATACTGATACCGATACCCTTACCGTTACCGATACCGATACTGATACCGATACCGAAACCCATACCGATACCCATACCGATACCCATACCGATACCCATACCGATACCCATACCGATACCCATACCGATACCCATACCGATACCCATACCGATACCCATACCGATACCCATACCGATACCCATACCGATACCCATACCGATACGCATACCTATACCCATACCGATACCCATACCGATACTCATACCGATACTGATACCGATACTCTTACCGATACCGATACGGATACCGATACTCTTACTGATACTGATACCGATACCCTTACCGTTACCGATACCGATTACCCATACCGATACCCATAGAGATACCCATACCGATACCCATACCGATACCCATACCGATACCCATACCGATACCGATACCGATACCCATACCGATACCCATACCGATACCCATACCGATACCCATACCGATACCCATACCGATACCGATACCGATACCGATACTCTTACCGATACCGATACTGATACCGATACTCATACCGATACCCATACCGATACCCATACCGATACCCATACCGACACCCATACCGATACCCATACCGATACCCATACCGATACCCATACCGATACCCATACCGATACCCATACCGATACCCATACCGATACCCATACCGATACCCATACCTATACCCATACCGATACCCATACCGATACTCATACCGATACTGATACCGATACTCTTACCGATACCGATACGGATCCCGATACTCTTACCGATACTGATACCGATACCCTTACCGTTACCGATACCGATACTGATACCGATACCGATTACCCATACCGATACCCATAGAGATACCCATACCGATACCCATGCCGATACCCATACCGATACCGATACCGATACCGATACCGATACCGATACCGATACCGATACTCTTACCGATACCGATACTGATACCGATACTCATACCGATACCCATACCGATACCCATACCGATACCCATACCGATACCCATACCGATACCCATACCGATACCCATACCGATACCCATACCGATACCCATACCGATACCCATACCGATACCCATACCTATACCCATACCGATACCCATACCGATACCCATACCGATACTGATACCGATACCCTTACCGTTACCGTTACCGATACTGATACCGATACCGATACCCATACCGATACCCACACCGATACCGATACCGATACCGATACAGATCCTCACACCGACACTCTTACCGATACCCATACCGATACCCATACCGATACTCATACCGATACCCATACCGATACCCATACCGATACCCATACCGATACCCATACCGATACCCATACCGATACCCATACCGATACCCATACCGATACCCATACCGATACCCATACCGATACCGATACCGATACCCATACCGATACCCATACCGATACCCATACCGATACCCATACCGATACCCATACCGATACCGATACCGATACCGATACTCTTACCGATACCGATACTGATACCGATACTCATACCGATACCCATACCGATACCCATACCGATACCCATACCGACACCCATACCGATACCCATACCGATACCCATACCGATACCCATACCGATACCCATACCGATACCCATACCGATACCCATACCGATACCCATACCGATACCCATACCTATACCCATACCGATACCCATACCGATACTCATACCGATACTGATACCGATACTCTTACCGATACCGATACGGATCCCGATACTCTTACCGATACTGATACCGATACCCTTACCGTTACCGATACCGATACTGATACCGATACCGATTACCCATACCGATACCCATAGAGATACCCATACCGATACCCATGCCGATACCCATACCGATACCGATACCGATACCGATACCGATACCGATACCGATACCGATACTCTTACCGATACCGATACTGATACCGATACTCATACCGATACCCATACCGATACCCATACCGATACCCATACCGATACCCATACCGATACCCATACCGATACCCATACCGATACCCATACCGATACCCATACCGATACCCATACCGATACCCATACCTATACCCATACCGATACCCATACCGATACCCATACCGATACTGATACCGATACCCTTACCGTTACCGTTACCGATACTGATACCGATACCGATACCCATACCGATACCCACACCGATACCGATACCGATACCGATACAGATCCTCACACCGACACTCTTACCGATACCCATACCGATACCCATACCGATACTCATACCGATACCCATTCCGACACCCATACCGATACCGATACCGATACCGATACTCTTACCGATACCGATACTGATACCGATACTCATACCGATACCCATACCGATACCCATACCGATACCCATACCGATACCCATACCGATACCCATACCGATACCCATACCGATGCCCATACCGATACCCATACCGATACCCATACCTATACCCATATCGATACCCATACCGATACCCATACCGATACTGATACCGATACACTTACCGATACCGATACCGATACCGATACTCTTACCGATACTGATACCGATACCCTTACCGTTACCGATACCGATACTGATACCGATACCGATACCCATACCGATACCCATAGAGATACCCATACCGATACCCATACCGATACACATGCCGATACCCATACCGATACCCATACCGATAACCATACCGATACCCATACCGATACCCATACCGATACCCATACTGATACCGATACCGATACCCATACCGATACCCATAGAGATACCTATACCGATACCCATACCGATACCCATACCGATACCCATAACGATACCCATACCGATACCCATACCGATACCGATACCGATACCGATACCGATACTCTTACCGATACCGATACTGATACCGATACTCATACCGATACCCATACCGATACCCATACCGATACCCATACCGATACCCATACCGATACTGATACCGATACTCTTACCGATACCGATACCGATACCGATACTCTAACCGATACTGATACCGATACCCTTACCGTTACCGTTACCGATACCGATACCGATACCGATACTCTTACCGATACCGATACTGATACCGATACTCATACCGATACCCATACCGATACCCACACCGATACCCATACCGAAACCCATACCGATGCCCATACCGATACCCATACCGATACCCATACCGATACCCATACCTATACCCATACCGATACCCATACCGATACCGATACCGATACTCTTACCGATACCGATACTGATACCGATACTCATACCGATGCCCATACCGATACCCATACCGATACCCATACCGATACTGATACCGATACTCTTACCGATACCGATACCGATACCGATATTCTAACCGATACTGATACCGATACCCTTACCGTTACCGTTACCGATACTGATACCGATACCGATACCCATACCGACACCCATAGAGATACCCATACCGATACCCATACCGATACCCATGCCGATACCCACACCGATACCGATACCGATACCGATACAGATCCTCACACCGACAATCTTACCGATACCCATACCGATACCCATACCGATACTCATACCGATACCCATTCCGACACCCATACCGATACCCATACCGATACTCATACCGATACCCATTCCGACACCCATACCGATACCCATACCGATACCGATACCGATACCGATACTCTTACCGATACCGATACTGATACCGATACTCATACCGATACCCATACCGATACCCATACCGATACCCATACCGATACCCATACCGATACTGATACCGATACTCTTACCGATACCGATACCGATACCGATACTCTAACCGATACTGATACCGATACCCTTACCGTTACCGTTACCGATACTGATACCGATACCGATACCCATACCGATACCCATAGAGATACCCATACCGATACCCATACCGATACCCATGCCGATACCCACACCGATACCGATACCGGTACCGATACAGATCCTCACACCGATACTCATACCGATACCCATACCGATACCCATACCGATACCCATACCGATACCCATACCGATACCCATACCGATACCCATACCGATACCCATACCGATACCCATACCGATACTGATACCGATACTGATACCGACACTCTTACCGATACCCATACCGATACCCATGCCGATACTGATACCGATACTCTTACCGATACCGATACCGATACCGATACTCTTACCGATACTGATACCGATACCCTTACCGTTACCGATACCGATACTGATACCGATACCGATACCCATACCGATACCCATAGAGATACCCATACCGATACCCATACCGATACCCATGCCGATACCCACACCGATACCGATACCGATACCGATACAGATCCTCACACCGACACTCTTACCGATACCCATACCGATACCCATACCGATACTCATACCGATACCCATTCCGACACCCATACCGATACCGATACCGATACCCATACCGATACCCATACCGATACCCATACCGATACCCATACCGATACCCATACCTATACCCATACCGATACCCATACCGATACTGATACCGATACTCTTACCGATACCGATACCGATACCGATACTCTAACCGATACTGATACCGATACCCTTACCGTTACCGTTACCGATACTGATACCGATACCGATATCCATACCGATACCCATAGAGATACCCATACCGATACCCATACCGATACCCATGCCGATACCCACACCGATACCGATACCGGTACCGATACAGATCCTCACACCGATACTCATACCGATACCCATACCGATACCCATACCGATACCCATACCGATACCCATACCGATACCCATACCGATACCCATACCGATACTCATACCGATACCCATACCGACACCCATACCGATACCGATACCGATACACATACCGATACCCATACCGATACCCATACCGATGCCCATACCGATACCCATACCGAAACCCATACCGATACCCATACCGATACCCATACCGATACCCATACCGATACCCATACCGATACCCATACCGATACCCATACCGATACCCATACCGATGCCCATACCGATACCCATACCGATACCCATACCGATACCCATACCTATACCCATACCGATACCCATACCGATACCCATACCGATACTGATACCGATACTCTTACCGATACCGATACCGATACCGATACTCTTACCGATACTGATGCCGATACCCTTACCGTTACCCATACCGATACCCATACCGATACCGATACCGATACTCTTACCGATACCGATACTGATACCGATACTCATACCGATACCCATACCGATACCCATACCGATACCCATACCGATACCCATACCGATACCCATACCGATACCGATACCGATACTCTTACCGATACCGACACTGATACCGATACTCATACCGATACCCACACCGATACCGATACCGATACCGATACAGATCCTCACACCGACACTCTTACCGATACCCATACCGATACCCATACCGATACCCATACCGATACCCATACCGATACCCATACCGATACCCATACCGAAACCCATACCGATACCCATACCGATACCCATACCGATACCCATACCGATACCCATACCGATACCCATACCGATACCCATACCGATACCCATACCGATACCCATACCGATACCCATACCGATACCCATACCGATACCCATACCTATACCCATACCGATACCCATACCGATACTCATACCGATACTGATACCGATACTCTTACCGATACCGATACGGATACCGATACTCTTACCGATACTGATACCGATACCCTTACCGTTACCGATACCGATTACCCATACCGATACCCATAGAGATACCCATACCGATAACCATGCCGATACCCATACCGATACCGATACCGATACCGATACCGATACCGATACTCTTACCGATACCGATACTGATACCGATACTCATACCGATACCCATACCGATACCCATACCGATACCCATACCGATACCCATACCGATACCCATACCGATACCCATACCGATACCCATACCGATACCGATACCGATACCGATACTCTTACCGATACCGATACTGATACCGATACTCATACCGATACCCATACCGATACCCATACCGATACCCATACCGAAACCCATACCGATACCCATACCGATACCCATACCGATACCCATACCGATACCCATACCGATACCCATACCGATACCCATACCGATACCCATACCGATACCGATACCGATACCGATACTCTTACCGATACCGATACTGATACCGATACTCATACCGATACCCATACCGATACCCATACCGATACCCATACCGAAACCCATACCGATACCCATACCGATACCCATACCGATACCCATACCGATACCCATACCGTTACCCAAACAGATACCCATACCTATACCCATACCGATACCCATACCGATACCCATACCGATACCGATACCGATGCTCTTACCGATACTGATACCGACACTCTTACCGATACCCATACCGATACCCATGCCGATACCCATACCGATACCCATACCGATACCCATACCTATACCCATACCGATACCCATACCGATACCCATACCGATACTGATACCGATACTCTTACCGATACCGATACCGATACCGATACTCTAACCGATACTGATACCGATACCCTTACCGTTACCGTTACCGATACTGATACCGATACCGATACCCATACCGATACCCATAGAGATACCCATACCGATACCCATACCGATACCCATGCCGATACCCACACCGATACCGATACCGATACCGATACAGATCCTCACACCGACACTCTTACCGATACCCATACCGATACCCATACCGATACTCATACCGATACCCATTCCGACACCCATACCGATACCGATACCGATACCGATACTCTTACCGATACCGATACTGATACCGATACTCATACCGATACCCATACCGATACCCATACCGATACCCATACCGATACCCATACCGATACCCATACCGATACCCATACCGATGCCCATACCGATACCCATACCGATACCCATACCTATACCCATATCGATACCCATACCGATACCCATACCGATACTGATACCGATACTCTTACCGATACCGATACCGATACCGATACTCTTACCGATACTGATACCGATACCCTTACCGTTACCGATACCGATACTGATACCGATACCGATACCCATACCGATACCCATAGAGATACCCATACCTATACCCATACCGATACACATGCCGATACCCATACCGATACCCATACCGATACCCATACCGATACCCATACCGATACCCATACTGATACCGATACCGATACCCATACCGATACCCATAGAGATACCTATACCGATACCCATACCGATACCCATACCGATACCCATAACGATACCCATACCGATACCCATACCGATACCGATACCGATACCGATACCGATACTCTTACCGATACCGATACTGATACCGATACTCATACCGATACCCATACCGATACCCACACCGATACCCATACCGAAACCCATACCGATACCCATACCGATACCCATACCGATACCCATACCGATACCCATACCGATACCCATACCGATACCCATACCGATACCCATAACGATACCCATACCGATACCCATACCGATACCGATACCGATACCGATACTCTTACCGATACCGATACTGATACCGATACTCATACCGATACCCATACCGATACCCACACCGATACCCATACCGAAACCCATACCGATACCCATACCGATACCCATACCGATACCGATACCGATACCGATACTCTTACCGATACCGATACTGATACCGATACTCATACCGATACCCATACCGATACCCATACCGATACCCACACCGATACCCATACCGAAACCCATACCGATACCCATACCGATACCCATACCGATACCCATACCGATACCCATACCGATACCCATAACGATACCCATACCGATACCGATACCGATACCGATACTCTTACCGATACCGATACTGATACCGATACTCATACCGATACCCATACCGATACCCACACCGATACCCATACCGAAACCCATACCGATACCCATACCGATACCCATACCGATACCGATACCGATACCGATACTCTTACCGATACCGATACTGATACCGATACTCATACCGATACCCATACCGATACCCATACCGATACCCACACCGATACCCATACCGAAACCCATACCGATACCCATACCGATACCCATACCGATACCCATACCGATACCCATACCGATACCCATAACGATACCCATACCGATACCCATACCGATACCGATACCGATACCGATACTCTTACCGATACCGATACTGATACCGATACTCATACCGATACCCATACCGATACCCACACCGATACCCATACCGAAACCCATACCGATACCCATACCGATACCCATACCGATACCCATACCGATACCCATACCGATACCCATACCGATACCCATACCGATACCCATACCGATGCCCATACCGATACCCATACCGATACCCATACCGATACCCATACCTATACCCATACCGATACCCATACCGATACCCATACCGATACTGATACCGATACTCTTACCGATACCGATACCGATACCGATACTCTTACCGATACTGATGCCGATACCCTTACCGTTACCCATACCGATACCCATACCGATACCGATACCGATACTCTTACCGATACCGATACTGATACCGATACTCATACCGATACCCATACCGATACCCATACCGATACCCATACCGATACCCATACCGATACCCATACCGATACCCATACCGATACCCATACCGATACCCATACCGATACCCATACCGATACCCATACCGATACCCATACCGATACCCATACCGATACCGATACCGATACCGATACTCTTACCGATACCGATACTGATACCGATACTCATACCGATACCCATACCGATACCCATACCGATACCCATACCGAAACACATACCGATACCCATACCGATACCCATACCGATACCCATACCGATACCCATACCGATACCCATACCGATACCCATACCGATACTGATACCGATACTCTTACCGATACCGATACCGATACCGATACTCTAACCGATACTGATACCGATACCCTTACCGTTACCGTTACCGATACTGATACCGATACCGATACCCATACCGATACCCATAGAGATACCCATACCGATACCCATACCGATACCCATGCCGATACCCACACCGATACCGATACCGATACCGATACAGATCCTCACACCGACACTCTTACCGATACCCATACCGATACCCATACCGATACTCATACCGATACCCATTCCGACACCCATACCGATACCGATACCGATACCGATACTCTTACCGATACCGATACTGATACCGATACTCATACCGATACCCATACCGATACCCATACCGATACCCATACCGATACCCATACCGATACCCATACCGATACCCATACCGATACCCATACCGATGCCCATACCGATACCCATACCGATACCCATACCTATACCCATACCGATACCCATACCGATACCCATACCGATACCCATACCGATACCCATACCGATACCCATACCGATACCCATACCGATACCCATACCGATACCGATACCGATACCGATACTCTTACCGATACCGATACTGATACCGATACTCATACCGATACCCATACCGATACCCATACCGATACCCATACCGAAACCCATACCGATACCCATACCGATACCCATACCGATACCCATACCGATACCCATACCGATACCCATACCGATACCCATACCGATACTGATACCGATACTCTTACCGATACCGATACCGATACCGATAATCTAACCGATACTGATACCGATACCCTTACCGTTACCGTTACCGATACTGATACCGATACCGATACCCATACCGATACCCATAGAGATACCCATACCGATACCCATACCGATACCCATGCCGATACCCACACCGATACCGATACCGATACCGATACAGATCCTCACACCGACACTCTTACCGATACCCATACCGATACCCATACCGATACTCATACCGATACTCATTCCGACACCCATACCGATACCGATACCGATACCGATACTCTTACCGATACCGATACTGATACCGATACTCATACCGATACCCATACCGATACCCATACCGATACCCATACCGATACCCATACCGATACCCATACCGATACCCATACCGATGCCCATACCGATACCCATACCGATACCCATACCTATACCCATATCGATACCCATACCGATACCCATACCGATACTGATACCGATACTCTTACCGATACCGATACCGATACCGATACTCTTACCGATACTGATACCGATACCCTTACCGTTACCGATACCGATACCGATACTGATACCGATACCGATACCCATACCGATACCCATAGAGATACCCATACCGATACCCATACCGATACACATGCCGATACCCATACCGATACCCATACCGATACCCATACCGATACCCATACTGATACCCATACTGATACCGATACCGATACCCATACCGATACCCATAGAGATACCTATACCGATACCCATACCGATACCCATACCGATACCCATAACGATACCCATACCGATACCCATACCGATACCGATACCGATACCGATACCGATACTCTTACCGATACCGATACTGATACCGATACTCATACCGATACCCATACCGATACCCACACCGATACCCATACCGAAACCCATACCGATACCCATACCGATACCCATACCGATACCCATACCGATACCCATACCGATACCCATACCGATACCCATACCGATGCCCATACCGATACCCATACCGATACCCATACCGATACCCATACCTATACCCATACCGATACCCATACCGATACCGATACCGATACTCTTACCGATACCGATACTGATACCGATACTCATACCGATACCCATACCGATACCCATACCGATACCCATACCGATACCCATACCGATACCGATACCGATACTCTTACCGATACCGATACTGATACCGATACTCATACCGATACCCACACCGATACCGATACCGATACCGATACAGATCCTCACACCGACACTCTTACCGATACCCATACCGATACCCATACCGATACCCATACCGATACCCATACCGTTACCCATACCGATACCCATACCGATACCCATACCGATACCCATACCGATACCCATACCGATACCCATACCGATACCCATACCGATACCGATACCGATACTCTTACCGATACCGATACTGATACCGATACTCATACCGATACCCATACCGATACCCATACCGATACCCCGACCGATACCCATACCGATACCGATACCGATACTCTTACCGATACTGATACCGATACCCTTACCGTTACCGATACCGATACTGATACCGATACCGAAACCCATACCGATACCCATACCGATACCCATACCGATACCCATACCGATACCCATACCGATACCCATACCGATACCCATACCGATACCCATACCGATACCCATACCGATACTGATACCGATACTCTTACCGATACCGATACGGATACCGATACTCTTACTGATACTGATACCGATACCCTTACCGTTACCGATACCGATTACCCATACCGATACCCATAGAGATACCCATAGCGATAACCATGCCGATACCCATACCGATACCGATACCGATACCGATACCGATACCGATACTCTTACCGATACCGATACTGATACCGATACTCATACCGATACCCATACCGATACCCATACCGATACCCATACCGATACCCATACCGATACCCATACCGATACCCATACCGATACCCATACCGATACCCATACCGATACCCATACCGATACCGATACCGATACCGATACTCTTACCGATACCGATACTGATACCGATACTCATACCGATACCCATACCGATACCCATACCGATACCCATACCGAAACCCATACCGATACCCATACCGATACCCATACCGATACCCATACCGATACCCATACCGATACCCATACCGATACCCATACCGATACCCATACCTATACCCATACCGATACCCATACCGATACTCATACCGATACTGATACCGATACTCTTACCGATACCGATACGGATCCCGATACTCTTACCGATACTGATACCGATACCCTTACCGTTACCGATACCGATACTGATACCGATACCGATTACCCATACCGATACCCATAGAGATACCCATACCGATACCCATGCCGATACCCATACCGATACCGATACCGATACCGATACCGATACCGATACCGATACTCTTACCGATACCGATACTGATACCGATACCCATACCGATACCCATACCGATACCCATACCGATACCCATACCGATACCCATACCGATACCCATACCGATACCCATACCGATACCCATACCGATACCCATACCTATACCCATACCGATACCCATACCGATACCCATACCGATACTGATACCGATACTCTTACCGATACCGATACCGATACCGATACTCTTACCGATACTGATACCGATACCCTTACCGTTACCCATACCGATACCCATACCGATACCCATACCGATACCGATACCGATACTCTTACCGATACCGATACTGATACCGATACTCATACCGATACCCATACCGATACCCATACCGATACCCATACCGATACCCATACCGATACCCATACCGATACCCATACCGTTACCCAAACAGATACCCATACCTATACCCATACCGATACCCATACCGATACCGATACCGATGCTCTTACCGATACTGATACCGACACTCTTACCGATACCCATACCGATACCCATGCCGATACCCATACCGATACCCATACCGATACCCATACCTATACCCATACCGATACCCATACCGATACCCATACCGATACCCATACCGATACCCATACCTATACCCATACCGATACCCATACCGATACCCATACCGATACTGATACCGATACTCTTACCGATACCGATACCGATACCGATACTCTTACCGTTACTGATACCGATACCCTTACCGTTACCCATACCGATACCCATACCGATACCGATACCGATACCGATACTCTTAACGATACCGATACTGATACCGATACTCATACCGATACCCATACCGATACCCGTACCGATACCCATACCGATACCCATACCGATACCGATACCGATACTCTTACCGATACCGATACTGATACCGATACTCATACCGATACCCACACCGATACCGATACCGATACCGATACAGATCCTCACACCGACACTCTTACCGATACCCATACCGATACCCATACCGATACCCATACCGATACCCATATCTATACCCATACCGATACCCATACCGATACTGATACCGATACTCTTACCGATTCCGATACCGATACCGATACTCTTACCGATACTGATACCGATACCCTTACCGTTACCGATACCGATACTGATACCGATACCGATACCCATACCGATACCCATAGAGATACCCATACCGATACCCATGCCGATACCCATACCGATACCGATACCGATACCGATACAGATACTCACACCGACACTCTTACCGATACCCATACCGATACCCATACCGATACTCATACCGATACCCATACCGATACCGATACCGATACCGATACCCATACCGATACCCATACCGATACCCATACCGATACCCATACCGATACCCATACCGATACCCATACCGATACCGATACCGATACTCTTACCGATACCGATACTGATACCGATACTCATACCGATACCCATACCGATACCCATACCGATACCCCGACCGATACCCATACCGATACCGATACCGATACTCTTACCGATACTGATACCGATACCCTTACCGTTACCGATACCGATACTGATACCGATACCGAAACCCATACCGATACCCATACCGATACCCATACCGATACCCATACCGATACCCATACCGATACCCATACCGATACCCATACCGATACCCATACCGATACCCATACCGATACCCATACCGATACCCATACCGATACCCATACCGATACTGATACCGATACTCTTACCGATACCGATACGGATATGATACTCTTACTGATACTGATACCGATACCCTTACCGTTACCGATACCGATTACCCATACCGATACCCATAGAGATACCCATAGCGATAACCATGCCGATACCCATACCGATACCGATACCGATACCGATACCGATACCGATACTCTTACCGATACCGATACTGATACCGATACTCATACCGATACCCATACCGATACCCATACCGATACCCATACCGATACCCATACCGATACCCATACCGATACCCATACCGATACCCATACCGATACCCATACCGATACCCATACCGATACCCATACCGATACCGATACCGATACCGATACTCTTACCGATACCGATACTGATACCGATACTCATACCGATACCCATACCGATACCCATACCGATACCCATACCGAAACCCATACCGATACCCATACCGATACCCATACCGATACCCATACCGATACCCATACCGATACCCATACCGATACCCATACCGATACCCATACCGATACCCATACCTATACCCATACCGATACCCATACCGATACTCATACCGATACTGATACCGATACTCTTACCGATACCGATACGGATCCCGATACTCTTACCGATACTGATACCGATACCCTTACCGTTACCGATACCGATACTGATACCGATACCGATTACCCATACCGATACCCATAGAGATACCCATACCGATACCCATGCCGATACCCATACCGATACCGATACCGATACCGATACCGATACCGATACCGATACTCTTACCGATACCGATACTGATACCGATACTCATACCGATACCCATACCGATACCCATACCGATACCCATACCGATACCCATACCGATACCCGTACCGATACCCATACCGATACCCATACCGATACCCATACCGATACCGATACCGATACTCTTAACGATACCGATACTGATACCGATACTCATACCGATACCCATACCGATACCCATACTGATACCGATACCGATACCCATACCGATACCCATAGAGATACCTATACCGATACCCATACCGATACCCATACCGATACCCATAACGATACCCATACCGATACCCATACCGATACCGATACCGATACCGATACCGATACTCTTACCGATACCGATACTGATACCGATACTCATACCGATACCCATACCGATACCCACACCGATACCCATACCGAAACCCATACCGATACCCATACCGATACCCATACCGATACCCATACCGATACCCATACCGATACCCATACCGATACCCATACCGATGCCCATACCGATACCCATACCGATACCCATACCGATACCCATACCTATACCCATACCGATACCCATACCGATACCGATACCGATACCGATACTCTTACCGATACCGATACTGATACCGATACTCATACCGATACCCATACCGATACCCATACCGATACCCATACCGATACCCATACCGATACCCATACCGATACCCATACCGATGCCCATACCGATACCCATACCGATACCCATACCTATACCCATATCGATACCCATACCGATACCCATACCGATACTGATACCGATACACTTACCGATACCGATACCGATACCGATACTCTTACCGATACTGATACCGATACCCTTACCGTTACCGATACCGATACTGATACCGATACCGATACCCATACCGATACCCACACCGATACCGATACCGATACCGATACAGATCCTCACACCGACACTCTTACCGATACCCATACCGATACCCATACCGATACTCATACCGATACCCATTCCGACACCCATACCGATACCTATACTCTTACCGATACCGATACTGATACCGATACTCATACCGATACCCATACCGATACCCATACCGATACCCATACCGATACCCATACCGTTACCCAAACAGATACCCATACCTATACCCATACCGATACCCATACCGATACCCATACCGATACCCATACCGATACCCATACCGATACCGATACCGATGCTCTTACCGATACTGATACCGACACTCTTACCGATACCCATACCGATACCCATGCCGATACCCATACCGATACCCATACCGATACCCATACCTATACACATACCGATACCCATACCGATACCCATACCGATACTGATACCGATACTCTTACCGATACCGATACCGATACCGATACTCTAACCGATACTGATACCGATACCCTTACCGTTACCGTTACCGATACTGATACCGATACCGATACCCATACCGATACCCACACCGATACCGATACCGATACCGATACAGATCCTCACACCGACACTCTTACCGATACCCATACCGATACCCATACCGATACTCATACCGATACCCATTCCGACACCCATACCGATACCGATACCGATACCGATACTCTTACCGATACCGATACTGATACCGATACTCATACCGATACCCATACCGATACCCATACCGATACCCATACCGATACCCATACCGATACCCATACCGATACCCATACCGATGCCCATACCGATACCCATACCGATACCCATACCTATACCCATATCGATACCCATACCGATACCCATACCGATACTGATACCGATACACTTACCGATACCGATACCGATACCGATACTCTTACCGATACTGATACCGATACCCTTACCGTTACCGATACCGATACTGATACCGATACCGATACCCATACCGATACCCATAGAGATACCCATACCGATACCCATACCGATACACATGCCGATACCCATACCGATACCCATACCGATACCCATACCGATACCCATACCGATACCCATACCGATACCCATACTGATACCGATACCGATACCCATACCGATACCCATAGAGATACCTATACCGATACCCATACCGATACCCATACCGATACCCATAACGATACCCATACCGATACCCATACCGATACCGATACCGATACCGATACTCTTACCGATACCGATACTGATACCGATACTCATACCGATACCCATACCGATACCCATACCGATACCCATACCGATACCCATACCGATACTGATACCGATACTCTTACCGATACCGATACCGATACCGATACTCTAACCGATACTGATACCGATACCCTTACCGTTACCGTTACCGATACCGATACCGATACCGATACTCTTACCGATACCGATACTGATACCGATACTCATACCGATACCCATACCGATACCCACACCGATACCCATACCGAAACCCATACCGATACCCATACCGATACCCATACCGATACCCATACCGATACCCATACCGATACCCATACCGATACCCATACCGATGCCCATACCGATACCCATACCGATACCCATACCGATACCCATACCTATACCCATACCGATACACATACCGATACCGATACCGATACTCTTACCGATACCGATACTGATACCGATACTCATACCGATGCCCATACCGATACCCATACCGATACCCATACCGATACTGATACCGATACTCTTACCGATACCGATACCGATACCGATATTCTAACCGATACTGATACCGATACCCTTACCGTTACCGTTACCGATACTGATACCGATACCGATACCCATACCGACACCCATAGAGATACCCATACCGATACCCATACCGATACCCATGCCGATACCCACACCGATACCGATACCGATACCGATACAGATCCTCACACCGACAATCTTACCGGTACCCATACCGATACCCATACCGATACTCATACCGATACCCATTCCGACACCCATACCGATACCCATACCGATACCGATACCGATACCGATACTCTTACCGATACCGATACTGATACCGATACTCATACCGATACCCATACCGATACCCATACCGATACCCATACCGATACCCATACCGATACTGATACCGATACTCTTACCGATACCGATACCGATACCGATACTCTAACCGATACTGATACCGATACCCTTACCGTTACCGTTACCGATACTGATACCGATACCGATACCCATACCGATACCCATAGAGATACCCATACCGATACCCATACCGATACCCATGCCGATACCCACACCGATACCGATACCGGTACCGATACAGATCCTCACACCGATACTCATACCGATACCCATACCGATACCCATACCGATACCCATACCGATACCCATACCGATACCCATACCGATACCCATACCGATACCCATACCGATACCCATACCGATACTGATACCGATACTGATACCGACACTCTTACCGATACCCATACCGATACCCATGCCGATACTGATACCGATACTCTTACCGATACCCATACCGATACCCATACCTATACCCATATCGATACCCATACCGATACCCATACCGATACTGATACCGATACTCTTACCGATACCGATACCGATACCGATACTCTTACCGATACTGATACCGATACCCTTACCGTTACCGATACCGATACTGATACCGATACCGATACCCATACCGATACCCATAGAGATACCCATACCTATACCCATACCGATACACATTGCGATACCCATACCGATACCCATACCGATACCCATACCGATACCCATACCGATACCCATACTGATACCGATACCGATACCCATACCGATACCCATAGAGATACCTATACCGATACCCATACCGATACCCATACCGATACCCATAACGATACCCATACCGATACCCATACCGATACCGATACCGATACCGATACCGATACTCTTACCGATACCGATACTGATACCGATACTCATACCGATACCCATACCGATACCCACACCGATACCCATACCGAAACCCATACCGATACCCATACCGATACCCATACCGATACCCATACCGATGCCCACACCGATACCCATACCGAAACCCATACCGATACCCATACCGATACCCATACCGATACCCATACCGATACCCATACCGATACCCATAACGATACCCATACCGATACCCATACCGATACCGATACCGATACCGATACTCTTACCGATACCGATACTGATACCGATACTCATACCGATACCCATACCGATACCCACACCGATACCCATACCGAAACCCATACCGATACCCATACCGATACCCATACCGATACCCATACCGATACCCATACCGATACCCATACCGATACCCATACCGATACCCATACCGATGCCCATACCGATACCCATACCGATACCCATACCGATACCCATACCTATACCCATACCGATACCCATACCGATACCCATACCGATACTGATACCGATACTCTTACCGATACCGATACCGATACCGATACTCTTACCGATACTGATGCCGATACCCTTACCGTTACCCATACCGATACCCATACCGATACCGATACCGATACTCTTACCGATACCGATACTGATACCGATACTCATACCGATACCCATACCGATACCCATACCGATACCCATACCGATACCCATACCGATACCCATACCGATACCCATACCGATACCCATACCGATACCCATACCGATACCCATACCGATACCCATACCGATACCCATACCGATACCCATACCGATACCCATACCGATACCGATACCGATACCGATACTCTTACCGATACCGATACTGATACCGATACTCATACCGATACCCATACCGATACCCATACCGATACCCATACCGAAACACATACCGATACCCATACCGATACCCATACCGATACCCATACCGATACCCATACCGATACCCATACCGATACCCATACCGATACTGATACCGATACTCTTACCGATACCGATACCGATACCGATACTCTAACCGATACTGATACCGATACCCTTACCGTTACCGTTACCGATACTGATACCGATACCGATACCCATACCGATACCCATAGAGATACCCATACCGATACCCATACCGATACCCATGCCGATACCCACACCGATACCGATACCGATACCGATACAGATCCTCACACCGACACTCTTACCGATACCCATACCGATACCCATACCGATACTCATACCGATACCCATTCCGACACCCATACCGATACCGATACCGATACCGATACTCTTACCGATACCGATACTGATACCGATACTCATACCGATACCCATACCGATACCCATACCGATACCCATACCGATACCCATACCGATACCCATACCGATACCCATACCGATACCCATACCGATGCCCATACCGATACCCATACCGATACCCATACCTATACCCATACCGATACCCATACCGATACCCATACCGATACCCATACCGATACCCATACCGATACCCATACCGATACCCATACCGATACCCATACCGATACCCATACCGATACCGATACCGATACCGATACTCTTACCGATACCGATACTGATACCGATACTCATACCGATACCCATACCGATACCCATACCGATACCCATACCGAAACCCATACCGATACCCATACCGATACCCATACCGATACCCATACCGATACCCATACCGATACCCATACCGATACCCATACCGATACTGATACCGATACTCTTACCGATACCGATACCGATACCGATAATCTAACCGATACTGATACCGATACCCTTACCGTTACCGTTACCGATACTGATACCGATACCGATACCCATACCGATACCCATAGAGATACCCATACCGATACCCATACCGATACCCATGCCGATACCCACACCGATACCGATACCGATACCGATACAGATCCTCACACCGACACTCTTACCGATACCCATACCGATACCCATACCGATACTCATACCGATACCCATTCCGACACCCATACCGATACCGATACCGATACCGATACTCTTACCGATACCGATACTGATACCGATACTCATACCGATACCCATACCGATACCCATACCGATACCCATACCGATACCCATACCGATACCCATACCGATACCCATACCGATGCCCATACCGATACCCATACCGATACCCATACCTATACCCATATCGATACCCATACCGATACCCATACCGATACTGATACCGATACTCTTACCGATACCGATACCGATACCGATACTCTTACCGATACTGATACCGATACCCTTACCGTTACCGATACCGATACCGATACTGATACCGATACCGATACCCATACCGATACCCATAGAGATACCCATACCGATACCCATACCGATACACATGCCGATACCCATACCGATACCCATACCGATACCCATACCGATACCCATACCGATACCCATACTGATACCGATACCGATACCCATACCGATACCCATAGAGATACCTATACCGATACCCATACCGATACCCATACCGATACCCATAACGATACCCATACCGATACCCATACCGATACCGATACCGATACCGATACCGATACTCTTACCGATACCGATACTGATACCGATACTCATACCGATACCCATACCGATACCCACACCGATACCCATACCGAAACCCATACCGATACCCATACCGATACCCATACCGATACCCATACCGATACCCATACCGATACCCATACCGATACCCATACCGATGCCCATACCGATACCCATACCGATACCCATACCGATACCCATACCGATACCCATACCGATACCCATACCGATACCCATACCGATACCCATACCGATACCCATACCGATACCGATACCGATACTCTTACCGATACCGATACTGATACCGATACTCATACCGATACCCATACCGATACCCATACCGATACCCCGACCGATACCCATACCGATACCGATACCGATACTCTTACCGATACTGATACCGATACCCTTACCGTTACCGATACCGATACTGATACCGATACCGAAACCCATACCGATACCCATACCGATACCCATACCGATACCCATACCGATACCCATACCGATACCCATACCGATACCCATACCGATACCCATACCGATACTGATACCGATACTCATACCGATACCCATACCGATACCCATACCGATACCCCGACCGATACCCATACCGATACGGATACCGATACTCTTACTGATACTGATACCGATACCCTTACCGTTACCGATACCGATTACCCATACCGATACCCATAGAGATACCCATAGCGATAACCATGCCGATACCCATACCGATACCGATACCGATACCGATACCGATACCGATACTCTTACCGATACCGATACTGATACCGATACTCATACCGATACCCATACCGATACCCATACCGATACCCATACCGATACCCATACCGATACCCATACCGATACCCATACCGATACCCATACCGATACCCATACCGATACCCATACCGATACCGATACCGATACCGATACTCTTACCGATACCGATACTGATACCGATACTCATACCGATACCCATACCGATACCCATACCGATACCCATACCGAAACCCATACCGATACCCATACCGATACCCATACCGATACCCATACCGATACCCATACCGATACCCATACCGATACCCATACCGATACCCATACCTATACCCATACCGATACCCATACCGATACTCATACCGATACTGATACCGATACTCTTACCGATACCGATACGGATCCCGATACTCTTACCGATACTGATACCGATACCCTTACCGTTACCGATACCGATACTGATACCGATACCGATTACCCATACCGATACCCATAGAGATACCCATACCGATACCCATGCCGATACCCATACCGATACCGATACCGATACCGATACCGATACCGATACCGATACCCATAACGATACCCATACCGATACCCATACCGATACCGATACCGATACCGATACCGATACTCTTACCGATACCGATACTGATACCGATACCGATACTGATACCGATACTCATACCGATACCCATACCGATACCCATACCGATACCCATACCGATACCCATACCGATACCCATACCGATACCCATACCGATACCCATACCGTTACCCAAACAGATACCCATACCTATACCCATACCGATACCCATACCGATACCGATACCGATGCTCTTACCGATACTGATACCGACACTCTTACCGATACCCATACCGATACCCATGCCGATACCCATACCGATACCCATACCGATACCCATACCTATACCCATACCGATACCCATACCGATACCCATACCGATACCCATACCGATACCCATACCTATACCCATACCGATACCCATACCGATACCCATACCGATACTGATACCGATACTCTTACCGATACCGATACCGATACCGATACTCTTACCGATACTGATACCGATACCCTTACCGTTACCCATACCGATACCCATACCGATACCGATACCGATACCGATACTCTTAACGATACCGATACTGATACCGATACTCATACCGATACCCATACCGATACCCGTACCGATACCCATACCGATACCCATACCGATACCGATACCGATACTCTTACCGATACCGATACTGATACCGATACTCATACCGATACCCACACCGATACCGATACCGATACCGATACAGATCCTCACACCGACACTCTTACCGATACCCATACCGATACCCATACCGATACCCATACCGATACCCATATCTATACCCATACCGATACCCATACCGATACCCATACCGATACTGATACCGATACTCTTACCGATTCCGATACCGATACCGATACTCTTACCGATACTGATACCGATACCCTTACCGTTACCGATACCGATACTGATACCGATACCGATACCCATACCGATACCCATACCTATACCCATATCGATACCCATACCGATACCCATACCGATACTGATACCGATACTCTTACCGATACCGATACCGATACCGATACTCTTACCGATACTGATACCGATACCCTTACCGTTACCGATACCGATACTGATACCGATACCGATACCCATACCGATACCCATAGAGATACCCATACCTATACCCATACCGATACACATGCCGATACCCATACCGATACCCATACCGATACCCATACCGATACCCATACCGATACCCATACTGATACCGATACCGATACCCATACCGATACCCATAGAGATACCTATACCGATACCCATACCGATACCCATACCGATACCCATAACGATACCCATACCGATACCCATACCGATACCGATACCGATACCGATACCGATACTCTTACCGATACCGATACTGATACCGATACTCATACCGATACCCATACCGATACCCACACCGATACCCATACCGAAACCCATACCGATACCCATACCGATACCCATACCGATACCCATACCGATGCCCACACCGATACCCATACCGAAACCCATACCGATACCCATACCGATACCCATACCGATACCCATACCGATACCCATACCGATACCCATAACGATACCCATACCGATACCCATACCGATACCGATACCGATACCGATACTCTTACCGATACCGATACTGATACCGATACTCATACCGATACCCATACCGATACCCACACCGATACCCATACCGAAACCCATACCGATACCCATACCGATACCCATACCGATACCCATACCGATACCCATACCGATACCCATACCGATACCCATACCGATACCCATACCGATGCCCATACCGATACCCATACCGATACCCATACCGATACCCATACCTATACCCATACCGATACCCATACCGATACCCATACCGATACTGATACCGATACTCTTACCGATACCGATACCGATACCGATACTCTTACCGATACTGATGCCGATACCCTTACCGTTACCCATACCGATACCCATACCGATACCGATACCGATACTCTTACCGATACCGATACTGATACCGATACTCATACCGATACCCATACCGATACCCATACCGATACCCATACCGATACCCATACCGATACCCATACCGATACCCATACCGATACCCATACCGATACCCATACCGATACCCATACCGATACCCATACCGATACCCATACCGATACCCATACCGATACCGATACCGATACCGATACTCTTACCGATACCGATACTGATACCGATACTCATACCGATACCCATACCGATACCCATACCGATACCCATACCGAAACACATACCGATACCCATACCGATACCCATACCGATACCCATACCGATACCCATACCGATACCCATACCGATACCCATACCGATACTGATACCGATACTCTTACCGATACCGATACCGATACCGATACTCTAACCGATACTGATACCGATACCCTTACCGTTACCGTTACCGATACTGATACCGATACCGATACCCATACCGATACCCATAGAGATACCCATACCGATACCCATACCGATACCCATGCCGATACCCACACCGATACCGATACCGATACCGATACAGATCCTCACACCGACACTCTTACCGATACCCATACCGATACCCATACCGATACTCATACCGATACCCATTCCGACACCCATACCGATACCGATACCGATACCGATACTCTTACCGATACCGATACTGATACCGATACTCATACCGATACCCATACCGATACCCATACCGATACCCATACCGATACCCATACCGATACCCATACCGATACCCATACCGATACCCATACCGATGCCCATACCGATACCCATACCGATACCCATACCTATACCCATACCGATACCCATACCGATACCCATACCGATACCCATACCGATACCCATACCGATACCCATACCGATACCCATACCGATACCCATACCGATACCCATACCGATACCGATACCGATACCGATACTCTTACCGATACCGATACTGATACCGATACTCATACCGATACCCATACCGATACCCATACCGATACCCATACCGAAACCCATACCGATACCCATACCGATACCCATACCGATACCCATACCGATACCCATACCGATACCCATACCGATACCCATACCGATACTGATACCGATACTCTTACCGATACCGATACCGATACCGATAATCTAACCGATACTGATACCGATACCCTTACCGTTACCGTTACCGATACTGATACCGATACCGATACCCATACCGATACCCATAGAGATACCCATACCGATACCCATACCGATACCCATGCCGATACCCACACCGATACCGATACCGATACCGATACAGATCCTCACACCGACACTCTTACCGATACCCATACCGATACCCATACCGATACTCATACCGATACCCATTCCGACACCCATACCGATACCGATACCGATACCGATACTCTTACCGATACCGATACTGATACCGATACTCATACCGATACCCATACCGATACCCATACCGATACCCATACCGATACCCATACCGATACCCATACCGATACCCATACCGATGCCCATACCGATACCCATACCGATACCCATACCTATACCCATATCGATACCCATACCGATACCCATACCGATACTGATACCGATACTCTTACCGATACCGATACCGATACCGATACTCTTACCGATACTGATACCGATACCCTTACCGTTACCGATACCGATACCGATACTGATACCGATACCGATACCCATACCGATACCCATAGAGATACCCATACCGATACCCATACCGATACACATGCCGATACCCATACCGATACCCATACCGATACCCATACCGATACCCATACCGATACCCATACTGATACCGATACCGATACCCATACCGATACCCATAGAGATACCTATACCGATACCCATACCGATACCCATACCGATACCCATAACGATACCCATACCGATACCCATACCGATACCGATACCGATACCGATACCGATACTCTTACCGATACCGATACTGATACCGATACTCATACCGATACCCATACCGATACCCACACCGATACCCATACCGAAACCCATACCGATACCCATACCGATACCCATACCGATACCCATACCGATACCCATACCGATACCCATACCGATACCCATACCGATGCCCATACCGATACCCATACCGATACCCATACCGATACCCATACCGATACCCATACCGATACCCATACCGATACCCATACCGATACCCATACCGATACCGATACCGATACTCTTACCGATACCGATACTGATACCGATACTCATACCGATACCCATACCGATACCCATACCGATACCCCGACCGATACCCATACCGATACCGATACCGATACTCTTACCGATACTGATACCGATACCCTTACCGTTACCGATACCGATACTGATACCGATACCGAAACCCATACCGATACCCATACCGATACCCATACCGATACCCATACCGATACCCATACCGATACCCATACCGATACCCATACCGATACCCATACCGATACCCATACCGATACTGATACCGATACTCTTACCGATACCGATACGGATACCGATACTCTTACCGATACTGATACCGATACCCTTACCGTTACCGATACCGATTACCCATACCGATACCCATAGAGATACCCATAGCGATAACCATGCCGATACCCATACCGATACCGATACCGATACCGATACCGATACCGATACTCTTACCGATACCGATACTGATACCGATACTCATACCGATACCCATACCGATACCCATACCGATACCCATACCGATACCCATACCGATACCCATACCGATACCCATACCGATACCCATACCGATACCCATACCGATACCCATACCGATACCGATACCGATACCGATACTCTTACCGATACCGATACTGATACCGATACTCATACCGATACCCATACCGATACCCATACCGATACCCATACCGAAACCCATACCGATACCCATACCGATACCCATACCGATACCCATACCGATACCCATACCGATACCCATACCGATACCCATACCGATACCCATACCGATACCCATACCGATACCCATACCGATACCCATACCGATACCCATACCGATACCCATACCGATACCGATACCGATACCGATACTCTTACCGATACCGATACTGATACCGATACTCATACCGATACCCATACCGATACCCATACCGATACCCATACCGAAACCCATACCGATACCCATACCGATACCCATACCGATACCCATACCGATACCCATACCGATACCCATACCGATACCCATACCGATACTGATACCGATACTCTTACCGATACCGATACCGATACCGATAATCTAACCGATACTGATACCGATACCCTTACCGTTACCGTTACCGATACTGATACCGATACCGATACCCATACCGATACCCATAGAGATACCCATACCGATACCCATACCGATACCCATGCCGATACCCACACCGATACCGATACCGATACCGATACAGATCCTCACACCGACACTCTTACCGATACCCATACCGATACCCATACCGATACTCATACCGATACCCATTCCGACACCCATACCGATACCGATACCGATACCGATACTCTTACCGATACCGATACTGATACCGATACTCATACCGATACCCATACCGATACCCATACCGATACCCATACCGATACCCATACCGATACCCATACCGATACCCATACCGATGCCCATACCGATACCCATACCGATACCCATACCTATACCCATATCGATACCCATACCGATACCCATACCGATACTGATACCGATACTCTTACCGATACCGATACCGATACCGATACTCTTACCGATACTGATACCGATACCCTTACCGTTACCGATACCGATACCGATACTGATACCGATACCGATACCCATACCGATACCCATAGAGATACCCATACCGATACCCATACCGATACACATGCCGATACCCATACCGATACCCATACCGATACCCATACCGATACCCATACCGATACCCATACTGATACCGATACCGATACCCATACCGATACCCATAGAGATACCTATACCGATACCCATACCGATACCCATACCGATACCCATAACGATACCCATACCGATACCCATACCGATACCGATACCGATACCGATACCGATACTCTTACCGATACCGATACTGATACCGATACTCATACCGATACCCATACCGATACCCACACCGATACCCATACCGAAACCCATACCGATACCCATACCGATACCCATACCGATACCCATACCGATACCCATACCGATACCCATACCGATACCCATACCGATGCCCATACCGATACCCATACCGATACCCATACCGATACCCATACCGATACCCATACCGATACCCATACCGATACCCATACCGATACCCATACCGATACCCATACCGATACCGATACCGATACTCTTACCGATACCGATACTGATACCGATACTCATACCGATACCCATACCGATACCCATACCGATACCCCGACCGATACCCATACCGATACCGATACCGATACTCTTACCGATACTGATACCGATACCCTTACCGTTACCGATACCGATACTGATACCGATACCGAAACCCATACCGATACCCATACCGATACCCATACCGATACCCATACCGATACCCATACCGATACCCATACCGATACCCATACCGATACCCATACCGATACCCATACCGATACTGATACCGATACTCTTACCGATACCGATACGGATACCGATACTCTTACTGATACTGATACCGATACCCTTACCGTTACCGATACCGATTACCCATACCGATACCCATAGAGATACCCATAGCGATAACCATGCCGATACCCATACCGATACCGATACCGATACCGATACCGATACCGATACTCTTACCGATACCGATACTGATACCGATACTCATACCGATACCCATACCGATACCCATACCGATACCCATACCGATACCCATACCGATACCCATACCGATACCCATACCGATACCCATACCGATACCCATACCGATACCCATACCGATACCGATACCGATACCGATACTCTTACCGATACCGATACTGATACCGATACTCATACCGATACCCATACCGATACCCATACCGATACCCATACCGAAACCCATACCGATACCCATACCGATACCCATACCGATACCCATACCGATACCCATACCGATACCCATACCGATACCCATACCGATACCCATACCTATACCCATACCGATACCCATACCGATACTCATACCGATACTGATACCGATACTCTTACCGATACCGATACGGATCCCGATACTCTTACCGATACTGATACCGATACCCTTACCGTTACCGATACCGATACTGATACCGATACCGATTACCCATACCGATACCCATAGAGATACCCATACCGATACCCATGCCGATACCCATACCGATACCGATACCGATACCGATACCGATACCGATACCGATACTCTTACCGATACCGATACTGATACCGATACTCATACCGATACCCATACCGATACCCATACCGATACCCATACCGATACCCATACCGATACCCATACCGATACCCATACCGATACCCATACCGATACCCATACCGATACCCATACCGATACCCATACCTATACCCATACCGATACCCATACCGATACCCATACCGATACTGATACCGATACTCTTACCGATACCGATACCGATACCGATACTCTTACCGATACTGATACCGATACCCTTACCGTTACCCATACCGATACCCATACCGATACCCATACCGATACCGATACCGATACTCTTACCGATACCGATACTGATACCGATACTCATACCGATACCCATACCGATACCCATACCGATACCCATACCGATACCCATACCGATACCCATACCGATACCCATACCGATACCCATACCGTTACCCAAACAGATACCCATACCTATACCCATACCGATACCCATACCGATACCGATACCGATGCTCTTACCGATACTGATACCGACACTCTTACCGATACCCATACCGATACCCATGCCGATACCCATACCGATACCCATACCGATACCCATACCTATACCCATACCGATACCCATACCGATACCCATACCGATACCCATACCGATACCCATACCTATACCCATACCGATACCCATACCGATACTGATACCGATACTCTTACCGATTCCGATACCGATACCGATACTCTTACCGATACTGATACCGATACCCTTACCGTTACCGATACCGATACTGATACCGATACCGATACCCATACCGATACCCATAGAGATACCCATACCGATACCCATGCCGATACCCATACCGATACCGATACCGATACCGATACAGATACTCACACCGACACTCTTACCGATACCCATACCGATACCCATACCGATACCCATACCGATACCCATACCGATACCGATACCGATACCGATACCCATACCGATACCCATACCGATACCCATACCGATACCCATACCGATACCCATACCGATACCCATACCGATACCCATACCGATACCCATACCGATACCGATACCGATACTCTTACCGATACCGATACTGATACCGATACTCATACCGATACCCATACCGATACCCATACCGATACCCCGACCGATACCCATACCGATACCGATACCGATACTCTTACCGATACTGATACCGATACCCTTACCGTTACCGATACCGATACTGATACCGATACCGAAACCCATACCGATACCCATACCGATACCCATACCGATACCCATACCGATACCCATACCGATACCCATACCGATACCCATACCGATACCCATACCGATACCCATACCGATACCCATACCGATACCCATACCGATACGCATACCTATACCCATACCGATACCCATACCGATACTCATACCGATACTGATACCGATACTCTTACCGATACCGATACGGATACCGATACTCTTACTGATACTGATACCGATACCCTTACCGTTACCGATACCGATTACCCATACCGATACCCATAGAGATACCCATAGCGATAACCATGCCGATACCCATACCGATACCGATACCGATACCGATACCGATACCGATTCTCTTACCGATACCGATACTGATACCGATACTCATACCGATACCCATACCGATACCCATACCGATACCCATACCGATACCCATACCGATACCCATACCGATACCCATACCGATACCCATAACGATACCCATACCGATACCCATACCGATACCGATACCGATACCGATACTCTTACCGATACCGATACTGATACCGATACTCATACCGATACCCATACCGATACCCATACCGATACCCATACCGAAACCCATACCGATACCCATACCGATACCCATACCGATACCCATACCGATACCCATACCGATACCCATACCGATACCCATACCGATACCCATACCGATACCCATACCTATACCCATACCGATACCCATACCGATACTCATACCGATACTGATACCGATACTCTTACCGATACCGATACGGATCCCGATACTCTTACCGATACTGATACCGATACCCTTACCGTTACCGATACCGATACTGATACCGATACCGATTACCCATACCGATACCCATAGAGATACCCATACCGATACCCATGCCGATACCCATACCGATACCGATACCGATACCGATACCGATACCGATACCGATACTCTTACCGATACCGATACTGATACCGATACTCATACCGATACCCATACCGATACCCATACCGATACCCATACCGATACCCATACCGATACCCATACCGATACCCATACCGATACCCATACCGATACCCATACCGATACCCATACCGATACCCATACCTATACCCATACCGATACCCATACCGATACCCATACCGATACTGATACCGATACTCTTACCGATACCGATACCGATACCGATACTCTTACCGATACTGATACCGATACCCTTACCGTTACCCATACCGATACCCATACCGATACCGATACCGATACTCTTACCGATACCGATACTGATACCGATACTCATACCGATACCCATACCGATACCCATACCGATACCCATACCGATACCCATACCGATACCCATACCGATACCCATACCGTTACCCAAACAGATACCCATACCTATACCCATACCGATACCCATACCGATACCGATACCGATGCTCTTACCGATACTGATACCGACACTCCTACCGATACCCATACCGATACCCATGCCGATACCCATACCGATACCCATACCGATACCCATACCTATACCCATACCGATACCCATACCGATACCCATACCGATACCCATACCGATACCCATACCGATACCCATACCGATACCCATACCGATACTCTTACCGATACCGATACGGATACCGATACTCTTACTGATACTGATACCGATACCCTTACCGATACCCATAGAGATACCCATACCGATACCCATACCGATACCCATGCCGATACCCACACCGATACCGATACCGATACCGATACAGATCCTCACACCGACACTCTTACCGATACCCATACCGATACCCATACCGATACTCATACCGATACCCATTCCGACACCCATACCGATACCGATACCGATACCGATACTCTTACCGATACCGATACTGATACCGATACTCATACCGATACCCATACCGATACCCATACCGATACCCATACCGATACCGATACCGATACCGATACCGATACTCTTACCGATACCGATACTGATACCGATACTCATACCGATACCCATACCGATACCCACACCGATACCCATACCGAAACCCATACCGATACCCATACCGATACCCATACCGATACCCATACCGATACCCATACCGATACCCATACCGATACCCATACCGATGCCCATACCGATACCCATACCGATACCCATACCGATACCCATACCGATACCCATACCGATACCCATACCGATACCCATACCGATACCCATACCGATACCCATACCGATACCGATACCGATACCGATACTCTTACCGATACCGATACTGATACCGATACTCATACCGATACCCATACCGATACCCATACCGATACCCATACCGAAACCCATACCGATACCCATACCGATACCCATACCGATACCCATACCGATACCCATACCGATACCCATACCGATACCCATACCGATACTGATACCGATACTCTTACCGATACCGATACCGATACCGATAATCTAACCGATACTGATACCGATACCCTTACCGTTACCGTTACCGATACTGATACCGATACCGATACCCATACCGATACCCATACCGATGCCCATACCGATACCCATACCGATACCCATACCTATACCCATACCGATACCCATACCGATACCCATACCGATACCCATACCGATACCCATACCGATACCCATACCGATACCCATACCGATACCCATACCGATACCCATACCGATACCGATACCGATACCGATACTCTTACCGATACCGATACTGATACCGATACTCATACCGATACCCATACCGATACCCATACCGATACCCATACCGAAACCCATACCGATACCCATACCGATACCCATACCGATACCCATACCGATACCCATACCGATACCCATACCGATACCCATACCGATACTGATACCGATACTCTTACCGATACCGATACCGATACCGATAATCTAACCGATACTGATACCGATACCCTTACCGTTACCGTTACCGATACTGATACCGATACCGATACCCATACCGATACCCATAGAGATACCCATACCGATACCCATACCGATACCCATGCCGATACCCACACCGATACCGATACCGATACCGATACAGATCCTCACACCGACACTCTTACCGATACCCATACCGATACCCATACCGATACTCATACCGATACCCATTCCGACACCCATACCGATACCGATACCGATACCGATACTCTTACCGATACCGATACTGATACCGATACTCATACCGATACCCATACCGATACCCATACCGATACCCATACCGATACCCATACCGATACCCATACCGATACCCATACCGATGCCCATACCGATACCCATACCGATACCCATACCTATACCCATATCGATACCCATACCGATACCCATACCGATACTGATACCGATACTCTTACCGATACCGATACCGATACCGATACTCTTACCGATACTGATACCGATACCCTTACCGTTACCGATACCGATACCGATACTGATACCGATACCGATACCCATACCGATACCCATAGAGATACCCATACCGATACCCATACCGATACACATGCCGATACCCATACCGATACCCATACCGATACCCATACCGATACCCATACCGATACCCATACTGATACCGATACCGATACCCATACCGATACCCATAGAGATACCTATACCGATACCCATACCGATACCCATACCGATACCCATAACGATACCCATACCGATACCCATACCGATACCGATACCGATACCGATACCGATACTCTTACCGATACCGATACTGATACCGATACTCATACCGATACCCATACCGATACCCACACCGATACCCATACCGAAACCCATACCGATACCCATACCGATACCCATACCGATACCCATACCGATACCCATACCGATACCCATACCGATACCCATACCGATGCCCATACCGATACCCATACCGATACCCATACCGATACCCATACCGATACCCATACCGATACCCATACCGATACCCATACCGATACCCATACCGATACCGATACCGATACTCTTACCGATACCGATACTGATACCGATACTCATACCGATACCCATACCGATACCCATACCGATACCCCGACCGATACCCATACCGATACCGATACCGATACTCTTACCGATACTGATACCGATACCCTTACCGTTACCGATACCGATACTGATACCGATACCGAAACCCATACCGATACCCATACCGATACCCATACCGATACCCATACCGATACCCATACCGATACCCATACCGATACCCATACCGATACCCATACCGATACCCATACCGATACTGATACCGATACTCTTACCGATACCGATACGGATACCGATACTCTTACCGATACTGATACCGATACCCTTACCGTTACCGATACCGATTACCCATACCGATACCCATAGAGATACCCATAGCGATAACCATGCCGATACCCATACCGATACCGATACCGATACCGATACCGATACCGATACTCTTACCGATACCGATACTGATACCGATACTCATACCGATACCCATACCGATACCCATACCGATACCCATACCGATACCCATACCGATACCCATACCGATACCCATACCGATACCCATACCGATACCCATACCGATACCCATACCGATACCGATACCGATACCGATACTCTTACCGATACCGATACTGATACCGATACTCATACCGATACCCATACCGATACCCATACCGATACCCATACCGAAACCCATACCGATACCCATACCGATACCCATACCGATACCCATACCGATACCCATACCGATACCCATACCGATACCCATACCGATACCCATACCGATACCCATACCGATACCCATACCGATACCCATACCGATACCCATACCGATACCCATACCGATACCGATACCGATACCGATACTCTTACCGATACCGATACTGATACCGATACTCATACCGATACCCATACCGATACCCATACCGATACCCATACCGAAACCCATACCGATACCCATACCGATACCCATACCGATACCCATACCGATACCCATACCGATACCCATACCGATACCCATACCGATACTGATACCGATACTCTTACCGATACCGATACCGATACCGATAATCTAACCGATACTGATACCGATACCCTTACCGTTACCGTTACCGATACTGATACCGATACCGATACCCATACCGATACCCATAGAGATACCCATACCGATACCCATACCGATACCCATGCCGATACCCACACCGATACCGATACCGATACCGATACAGATCCTCACACCGACACTCTTACCGATACCCATACCGATACCCATACCGATACTCATACCGATACCCATTCCGACACCCATACCGATACCGATACCGATACCGATACTCTTACCGATACCGATACTGATACCGATACTCATACCGATACCCATACCGATACCCATACCGATACCCATACCGATACCCATACCGATACCCATACCGATACCCATACCGATGCCCATACCGATACCCATACCGATACCCATACCTATACCCATATCGATACCCATACCGATACCCATACCGATACTGATACCGATACTCTTACCGATACCGATACCGATACCGATACTCTTACCGATACTGATACCGATACCCTTACCGTTACCGATACCGATACCGATACTGATACCGATACCGATACCCATACCGATACCCATAGAGATACCCATACCGATACCCATACCGATACACATGCCGATACCCATACCGATACCCATACCGATACCCATACCGATACCCATACCGATACCCATACTGATACCGATACCGATACCCATACCGATACCCATAGAGATACCTATACCGATACCCATACCGATACCCATACCGATACCCATAACGATACCCATACCGATACCCATACCGATACCGATACCGATACCGATACCGATACTCTTACCGATACCGATACTGATACCGATACTCATACCGATACCCATACCGATACCCACACCGATACCCATACCGAAACCCATACCGATACCCATACCGATACCCATACCGATACCCATACCGATACCCATACCGATACCCATACCGATACCCATACCGATGCCCATACCGATACCCATACCGATACCCATACCGATACCCATACCGATACCCATACCGATACCCATACCGATACCCATACCGATACCCATACCGATACCCATACCGATACCGATACCGATACTCTTACCGATACCGATACTGATACCGATACTCATACCGATACCCATACCGATACCCATACCGATACCCCGACCGATACCCATACCGATACCGATACCGATACTCTTACCGATACTGATACCGATACCCTTACCGTTACCGATACCGATACTGATACCGATACCGAAACCCATACCGATACCCATACCGATACCCATACCGATACCCATACCGATACCCATACCGATACCCATACCGATACCCATACCGATACCCATACCGATACCCATACCGATACTGATACCGATACTCTTACCGATACCGATACGGATACCGATACTCTTACTGATACTGATACCGATACCCTTACCGTTACCGATACCGATTACCCATACCGATACCCATAGAGATACCCATAGCGATAACCATGCCGATACCCATACCGATACCGATACCGATACCGATACCGATACCGATACTCTTACCGATACCGATACTGATACCGATACTCATACCGATACCCATACCGATACCCATACCGATACCCATACCGATACCCATACCGATACCCATACCGATACCCATACCGATACCCATACCGATACCCATACCGATACCCATACCGATACCGATACCGATACCGATACTCTTACCGATACCGATACTGATACCGATACTCATACCGATACCCATACCGATACCCATACCGATACCCATACCGAAACCCATACCGATACCCATACCGATACCCATACCGATACCCATACCGATACCCATACCGATACCCATACCGATACCCATACCGATACCCATACCTATACCCATACCGATACCCATACCGATACTCATACCGATACTGATACCGATACTCTTACCGATACCGATACGGATCCCGATACTCTTACCGATACTGATACCGATACCCTTACCGTTACCGATACCGATACTGATACCGATACCGATTACCCATACCGATACCCATAGAGATACCCATACCGATACCCATGCCGATACCCATACCGATACCGATACCGATACCGATACCGATACCGATACCGATACTCTTACCGATACCGATACTGATACCGATACTCATACCGATACCCATACCGATACCCATACCGATACCCATACCGATACCCATACCGATACCCATACCGATACCCATACCGATACCCATACCGATACCCATACCGATACCCATACCGATACCCATACCTATACCCATACCGATACCCATACCGATACCCATACCGATACTGATACCGATACTCTTACCGATACCGATACCGATACCGATACTCTTACCGATACTGATACCGATACCCTTACCGTTACCCATACCGATACCCATACCGATACCCATACCGATACCGATACCGATACTCTTACCGATACCGATACTGATACCGATACTCATACCGATACCCATACCGATACCCATACCGATACCCATACCGATACCCATACCGATACCCATACCGATACCCATACCGATACCCATACCGTTACCCAAACAGATACCCATACCTATACCCATACCGATACCCATACCGATACCGATACCGATGCTCTTACCGATACTGATACCGACACTCTTACCGATACCCATACCGATACCCATGCCGATACCCATACCGATACCCATACCGATACCCATACCTATACCCATACCGATACCCATACCGATACCCATACCGATACCCATACCGATACCCATACCTATACCCATACCGATACCCATACCGATACTGATACCGATACTCTTACCGATTCCGATACCGATACCGATACTCTTACCGATACTGATACCGATACCCTTACCGTTACCGATACCGATACTGATACCGATACCGATACCCATACCGATACCCATAGAGATACCCATACCGATACCCATGCCGATACCCATACCGATACCGATACCGATACCGATACAGATACTCACACCGACACTCTTACCGATACCCATACCGATACCCATACCGATACTCATACCGATACCCATACCGATACCGATACCGATACCGATACCCATACCGATACCCATACCGATACCCATACCGATACCCATACCGATACCCATACCGATACCCATACCGATACCCATACCGATACCCATACCGATACCGATACCGATACTCTTACCGATACCGATACTGATACCGATACTCATACCGATACCCATACCGATACCCATACCGATACCCCGACCGATACCCATACCGATACCGATACCGATACTCTTACCGATACTGATACCGATACCCTTACCGTTACCGATACCGATACTGATACCGATACCGAAACCCATACCGATACCCATACCGATACCCATACCGATACCCATACCGATACCCATACCGATACCCATACCGATACCCATACCGATACCCATACCGATACCCATACCGATACCCATACCGATACCCATACCGATACGCATACCTATACCCATACCGATACCCATACCGATACTCATACCGATACTGATACCGATACTCTTACCGATACCGATACGGATACCGATACTCTTACTGATACTGATACCGATACCCTTACCGTTACCGATACCGATTACCCATACCGATACCCATAGAGATACCCATAGCGATAACCATGCCGATACCCATACCGATACCGATACCGATACCGATACCGATACCGATTCTCTTACCGATACCGATACTGATACCGATACTCATACCGATACCCATACCGATACCCATACCGATACCCATACCGATACCCATACCGATACCCATACCGATACCCATACCGATACCCATAACGATACCCATACCGATACCCATACCGATACCGATACCGATACCGATACTCTTACCGATACCGATACTGATACCGATACTCATACCGATACCCATACCGATACCCATACCGATACCCATACCGAAACCCATACCGATACCCATACCGATACCCATACCGATACCCATACCGATACCCATACCGATACCCATACCGATACCCATACCGATACCCATACCGATACCCATACCTATACCCATACCGATACCCATACCGATACTCATACCGATACTGATACCGATACTCTTACCGATACCGATACGGATCCCGATACTCTTACCGATACTGATACCGATACCCTTACCGTTACCGATACCGATACTGATACCGATACCGATTACCCATACCGATACCCATAGAGATACCCATACCGATACCCATGCCGATACCCATACCGATACCGATACCGATACCGATACCGATACCGATACCGATACTCTTACCGATACCGATACTGATACCGATACTCATACCGATACCCATACCGATACCCATACCGATACCCATACCGATACCCATACCGATACCCATACCGATACCCATACCGATACCCATACCGATACCCATACCGATACCCATACCGATACCCATACCTATACCCATACCGATACCCATACCGATACCCATACCGATACTGATACCGATACTCTTACCGATACCGATACCGATACCGATACTCTTACCGATACTGATACCGATACCCTTACCGTTACCCATACCGATACCCATACCGATACCGATACCGATACTCTTACCGATACCGATACTGATACCGATACTCATACCGATACCCATACCGATACCCATACCGATACCCATACCGATACCCATACCGATACCCATACCGATACCCATACCGTTACCCAAACAGATACCCATACCTATACCCATACCGATACCCATACCGATACCGATACCGATGCTCTTACCGATACTGATACCGACACTCCTACCGATACCCATACCGATACCCATGCCGATACCCATACCGATACCCATACCGATACCCATACCTATACCCATACCGATACCCATACCGATACCCATACCGATACCCATACCGATACCCATACCTATACCCATACCGATACCCATACCGATACCCATACCGATACTGATACCGATACTCTTACCGATACCGATACCGATACCGATACTCTTACCGATACTGATACCGATACCCTTACCGTTACCCATACCGATACCCATACCGATACCGATACCGATACTCTTAACGATACCGATACTGATACCGATACTCATACCGATACCCATACCGATACCCGTACCGATACCCATACCGATACCCATACCGATACCGATACCGATACTCTTACCGATACCGATACTGATACCGATACTCATACCGATACCCACACCGATATCGATACCGATACCGATACAGATCCTCACACCGACACTCTTACCGATACCCATACCGATACCCATACCGATACCCATACCGATACCCATACCTATACCCATACCGATACCCATACCGATACCCATACCGATACTGATACCGATACTCTTACCGATTCCGATACCGATACCGATACTGATACCGATACTCATACCGATACCCACACCGATACCGATACCGATACCGATACAGATCCTCACACCGACACTCTTACCGATACCCATACCGATACCCATACCGATACCCATACCGATACCCATACCGATACCCATACCGATACCCATACCGATACCCATACCGATACCCATACCGATACCCATACCGATACCCATACCGATACCCATACCGATACCGATACCGATACCGATACTCTTACCGATACTGATACCGATACCCTTACCGTTACCGATACCGATACTGATACCGATACCGAAACCCATACCGATACCCATACCGATACCCATACCGATACCCATACCGATACTCATACCGATACTGATACCGATACTCTTACCGATACCGATACGGATCCCGATACTCTTACCGATACTGATACCGATACCCTTACCGTTACCGATACCGATACTGATACCGATACCGATTACCCATACCGATACCCATAGAGATACCCATACCGATACCCATGCCGATACCCATACCGATACCGATACCGATACCGATACCGATACCGATACCGATACTCTTACCGATACCGATACTGATACCGATACTCATACCGATACCCATACCGATACCCATACCGATACCCATACCGATACCCATACCGATACCCATACCGATACCCATACCGATACCCATACCTATACCCATACCGATACCCATACCGATACCCATACCGATACCCATACCGATACTGACACCGATACTCTTACCGATACCGATACCGATACCGATACTCTTACCGATACTGATACCGATACCCTTACCGTTACCCATACCGATACCCATACCGATACCCATACCGATACCCATACCGATACCGATACCGATACTCTTACCGATACCGATACTGATACCGATACTCATACCGATACCCATACCGATACCCATACCGATACCCATTCCGATACCCATACCGATACCCATACCGATACCCATACCGATACCCATACCGATACCCATACCGTTACCCAAACAGATACCCATACCTATACCCATACCGATACCCATACCGATACCGATACCGATGCTCTTACCGATACTGATACCGACACTCTTACCGATACCCATACCGATACCCATGCCGATACCCATACCGATACCCATACCGATACCCATACCTATACCCATACCGATACCCATACCGATACCCATACCGATACCCATACCGATACCCATCCCGATACCCATACCTATACCCATACCGATACCCATACCGATACCCATACCGATACTGATACCGATACTCTTACCGATACCGATACCGATACCGATACTCTTACCGATACTGATACCGATACCCTTACCGTTACCCATACCGATACCCATACCGATACCGATACCGATACCGATACTCTTAACGATACCGATACTGATACCGATACTCATACCGATACCCATACCGATACCCGTACCGATACCCATACCGATACCCATACCGATACCCATACCGATACCCATACCGATACCGATACCGATACTCTTACCGATACCGATACTGATACCGATACTCATACCGATACCCACACCGATACCGATACCGATACCGATACAGATCCTCACACCGACACTCTTACCGATACCCATACCGATACCCATACCGATACCCATACCGATACCCATATCTATACCCATACCGATACCCATACCGATACCCATACCGATACTGATACCGATACTCTTACCGATTCCGATACCGATACCGATACTCTTACCGATACTGATACCGATACCCTTACCGTTACCGATACCGATACTGATACCGATACCGATACCCATACCGATACCCATAGAGATACCCATACCGATACCCATGCCGATACCCATACCGATACCGATACCGATACCGATACAGATACTCACACCGACACTCTTACCGATACCCATACCGATACCCATACCGATACTCATACCGATACCCATACCGATACCGATACCGATACCGATACCCATACCGATACCCATACCGATACCCATACCGATACCCATACCGATACCCATACCGATACCCATACCGATACCGATACCGATACTCTTACCGATACCGATACTGATACCGATACTCATACCGATACCCATACCGATACCCATACCGATACCCATACCGAAACCCATACCGATACCCATACCGATACCCATACCGATACCCATACCGATACCCATACCGATACCCATACCGATACCCATACCGATACCCATACCTATACCCATACCGATACCCATACCGATACTCATACCGATACTGATACCGATACTCTTACCGATACCGATACGGATCCCGATACTCTTACCGATACTGATACCGATACCCTTACCGTTACCGATACCGATACTGATACCGATACCGATTACCCATACCGATACCCATAGAGATACCCATACCGATACCCATGCCGATACCCATACCGATACCGATACCGATACCGATACCGATACCGATACCGATACTCTTACCGATACCGATACTGATACCGATACTCATACCGATACCCATACCGATACCCATACCGATACCCATACCGATACCCATACCGATACCCATACCGATACCCATACCGATACCCATACCTATACCCATACCGATACCCATACCGATACCCATACCGATACCCATACCGATACTGATACCGATACTCTTACCGATACCGATACCGATACCGATACTCTTACCGATACTGATACCGATACCCTTACCGTTACCCATACCGATACCCATACCGATACCCATACCGATACCCATACCGATACCGATACCGATACTCTTACCGATACCGATACTGATACCGATACTCATACCGATACCCATACCGATACCCATACCGATACCCATACCGATACCCATACCGATACCCATACCGATACCCATACCGATACCCATACCGTTACCCAAACAGATACCCATACCTATACCCATACCGATACCCATACCGATACCGATACCGATGCTCTTACCGATACTGATACCGACACTCTTACCGATACCCATACCGATACCCATGCCGATACCCATACCGATACCCATACCGATACCCATACCTATACCCATACCGATACCCATACCGATACCCATACCGATACCCATACCGATACCCATACCGATACCCATACCTATACCCATACCGATACCCATACCGATACCCATACCGATACTGATACCGATACTCTTACCGATACCGATACCGATACCGATACTCTTACCGATACTGATACCGATACCCTTACCGTTACCCATACCGATACCCATACCGATACCGATACCGATACCGATACTCTTAACGATACCGATACTGATACCGATACTCATACCGATACCCATACCGATACCCGTACCGATACCCATACCGATACCCATACCGATACCCATACCGATACCGATACCGATACTCTTACCGATACCGATACTGATACCGATACTCATACCGATACCCACACCGATACCGATACCGATACCGATACAGATCCTCACACCGACACTCTTACCGATACCCATACCGATACCCATACCGATACCCATACCGATACCCATACCGATACCCATATCTATACCCATACCGATACCCATACCGATACCCATACCGATACTGATACCGATACTCTTACCGATTCCGATACCGATACCGATACTCTTACCGATACTGATACCGATACCCTTACCGTTACCGATACCGATACTGATACCGATACCGATACCCATACCGATACCCATAGAGATACCCATACCGATACCCATGCCGATACCCATACCGATACCGATACCGATACCGATACAGATACTCACACCCACACTCTTACCGATACCCATACCGATACCCATACCGATACTCATACCGATACCCATACCGATACCGATACCGATACCGATACCCATACCGATACCCATACCGATACCCATACCGATACCCATACCGATACCCATACCGATACCCATACCGATACCGATACCGATACTCTTACCGATACCGATACTGATACCGATACTCATACCGATACCCATACCGATACCCATACCGATACCCCGACCGATACCCATACCGATACCGATACCGATACTCTTACCGATACTGATACCGATACCCTTACCGTTACCGATACCGATACTGATACCGATACCGAAACCCATACCGATACCCATACCGATACCCATACCGATACCCATACCGATACCCATACCGATACCCATACCGATACCCATACCGATACCCATACCGATACCCATACCGATACCCATACCGATACCCATACCGATACCCATACCGATACGCATACCTATACCCATACCGATACCCATACCGATACTCATACCGATACTGATACCGATACTCTTACCGATACCGATACGGATACCGATACTCTTACTGATACTGATACCGATACCCTTACCGTTACCGATACCGATTACCCATACCGATACCCATAGAGATACCCATAGCGATAACCATGCCGATACCCATACCGATACCGATACCGATACCGATACCGATACCGATTCTCTTACCGATACCGATACTGATACCGATACTCATACCGATACCCATACCGATACCCATACCGATACCCATACCGATACCCATACCGATACCCATACCGATACCCATACCGATACCCATACCGATACCCATAACGATACCCATACCGATACCCATACCGATACCGATACCGATACCGATACTCTTACCGATACCGATACTGATACCGATACTCATACCGATACCCATACCGATACCCATACCGATACCCATACCGAAACCCATACCGATACCCATACCGATACCCATACCGATACCCATACCGATACCCATACCGATACCCATACCGATACCCATACCGATACCCATACCGATACCCATACCTATACCCATACCGATACCCATACCGATACTCATACCGATACTGATACCGATACTCTTACCGATACCGATACGGATCCCGATACTCTTACCGATACTGATACCGATACCCTTACCGTTACCGATACCGATACTGATACCGATACCGATTACCCATACCGATACCCATAGAGATACCCATACCGATACCCATGCCGATACCCATACCGATACCGATACCGATACCGATACCGATACCGATACCGATACTCTTACCGATACCGATACTGATACCGATACTCATACCGATACCCATACCGATACCCATACCGATACCCATACCGATACCCATACCGATACCCATACCGATACCCATACCGATACCCATACCGATACCCATACCGATACCCATACCGATACCCATACCTATACCCATACCGATACCCATACCGATACCCATACCGATACTGATACCGATACTCTTACCGATACCGATACCGATACCGATACTCTTACCGATACTGATACCGATACCCTTACCGTTACCCATACCGATACCCATACCGATACCGATACCGATACTCTTACCGATACCGATACTGATACCGATACTCATACCGATACCCATACCGATACCCATACCGATACCCATACCGATACCCATACCGATACCCATACCGATACCCATACCGATACCCATACCGTTACCCAAACAGATACCCATACCTATACCCATACCGATACCCATACCGATACCGATACCGATGCTCTTACCGATACTGATACCGACACTCCTACCGATACCCATACCGATACCCATGCCGATACCCATACCGATACCCATACCGATACCCATACCTATACCCATACCGATACCCATACCGATACCCATACCGATACCCATACCGATACCCATACCTATACCCATACCGATACCCATACCGATACCCATACCGATACTGATACCGATACTCTTACCGATACCGATACCGATACCGATACTCTTACCGATACTGATACCGATACCCTTACCGTTACCCATACCGATACCCATACCGATACCGATACCGATACTCTTAACGATACCGATACTGATACCGATACTCATACCGATACCCATACCGATACCCGTACCGATACCCATACCGATACCCATACCGATACCGATACCGATACTCTTACCGATACCGATACTGATACCGATACTCATACCGATACCCACACCGATATCGATACCGATACCGATACAGATCCTCACACCGACACTCTTACCGATACCCATACCGATACCCATACCGATACCCATACCGATACCCATACCTATACCCATACCGATACCCATACCGATACCCATACCGATACTGATACCGATACTCTTACCGATTCCGATACCGATACCGATACTGATACCGATACTCATACCGATACCCACACCGATACCGATACCGATACCGATACAGATCCTCACACCGACACTCTTACCGATACCCATACCGATACCCATACCGATACCCATACCGATACCCATACCGATACCCATACCGATACCCATACCGATACCCATACCGATACCCATACCGATACCCATACCGATACCCATACCGATACCCATACCGATACCCATACCGATACCCATACCGATACCCATACCGATACCCATACCGATACCGATACCGATACCGATACTCTTACCGATACTGATACCGATACCCTTACCGTTACCGATACCGATACTGATACCGATACCGAAACCCATACCGATACCCATACCGATACCCATACCGATACCCATACCGATACCCATACCGATACCCATACCGATACCCATACCGATACCCATACCGATACCCATACCGATACGCATACCTATACCCATACCGATACCCATACCGATACTCATACCGATACTGATACCGATACTCTTACCGATACCGATACGGATACCGATACTCTTACTGATACTGATACCGATACCCTTACCGTTACCGATACCGATTACCCATACCGATACCCATAGAGATACCCATAGCGATAACCATGCCGATACCCATACCGATACCGATACCGATACCGATACCGATACCGATACTCTTACCGATACCGATACTGATACCGATACTCATACCGATACCCATACCGATACCCATACCGATACCCATACCGATACCCATACCGATACCCATACCGATACCCATACCGATACCCATACCGATACCCATACCGATACCCATACCGATACCGATACCGATACCGATACTCTTACCGATACCGATACTGATACCGATACTCATACCGATACCCATACCGATACCCATACCGATACCCATACCGAAACCCATACCGATACCCATACCGATACCCATACCGATACCCATACCGATACCCATACCGATACCCATACCGATACCCATACCGATACCCATACCTATACCCATACCGATACCCATACCGATACTCATACCGATACTGATACCGATACTCTTACCGATACCGATACGGATCCCGATACTCTTACCGATACTGATACCGATACCCTTACCGTTACCGATACCGATACTGATACCGATACCGATTACCCATACCGATACCCATAGAGATACCCATACCGATACCCATGCCGATACCCATACCGATACCGATACCGATACCGATACCGATACCGATACCGATACTCTTACCGATACCGATACTGATACCGATACTCATACCGATACCCATACCGATACCCATACCGATACCCATACCGATACCCATACCGATACCCATACCGATACCCATACCGATACCCATACCGATACCCATACCGATACCCATACCTATACCCATACCGATACCCATACCGATACCCATACCGATACCCATACCGATACTGATACCGATACTCTTACCGATACCGATACCGATACCGATACTCTTACCGATACTGATACCGATACCCTTACCGTTACCCATACCGATACCCATACCGATACCCATACCGATACCGATACCGATACTCTTACCGATACCGATACTGATACCGATACTCATACCGATACCCATACCGATACCCATACCGATACCCATACCGATACCCATACCGATACCCATACCGATACCCATACCGATACCCATACCGATACCCATACCTATACCCATACCGATACCCATACCGATACCCATACCGATACCCATACCGATACCCATACCTATACCCATACCGATACCCATACCGATACCCATACCGATACTGATACCGATACTCTTACCGATACCGATACCGATACCCATACCTATACCCATACCGATACCCATACCGATACCCATACCGATACCCATACCGATACCCATACCTATACCCATACCGATACCCATACCGATACCCATACCGATACTGATACCGATACTCTTACCGATACCGATACCGATACCGATACTCTTACCGATACTGATACCGATACCCTTACCGTTACCCATACCGATACCCATACCGATACCGATACCGATACCGATACTCTTAACGATACCGATACTGATACCGATACTCATACCGATACCCATACCGATACCCGTACCGATACCCATACCGATACCCATACCGATACCGATACCGATACTCTTACCGATACCGATACTGATACCGATACTCATACCGATACCCACACCGATACCGATACCGATACCGATACAGATCCTCACACCGACACTCTTACCGATACCCATACCGATACCCATACCGATACCCATACCGATACCCATATCTATACCCATACCGATACCCATACCGATACCCATACCGATACTGATACCGATACTCTTACCGATTCCGATACCGATACCGATACTCTTACCGATACTGATACCGATACCCTTACCGTTACCGATACCGATACTGATACCGATACCGATACCCATACCGATACCCATAGAGATACCCATACCGATACCCATGCCGATACCCATACCGATACCGATACCGATACCGATACAGATACTCACACCGACACTCTTACCGATACCCATACCGATACCCATACCGATACTCATACCGATACCCATACCGATACCGATACCGATACCGATACCCATACCGATACCCATACCGATACCCATACCGATACCCATACCGATACCCATACCGATACCCATACCGATACCGATACCGATACTCTTACCGATACCGATACTGATACCGATACTCATACCGATACCCATACCGATACCCATACCGATACCCCGACCGATACCCATACCGATACCGATACCGATACTCTTACCGATACTGATACCGATACCCTTACCGTTACCGATACCGATACTGATACCGATACCGAAACCCATACCGATACCCATACCGATACCCATACCGATACCCATACCGATACCCATACCGATACCCATACCGATACTCATACCGATACTGATACCGATACCGATACCCATACCGATACCCATAGAGATACCCATACCGATACCCATACCGATACCCATGCCGATACTCATACCGATACTGATACCGATACTCTTACCGATACCGATACGGATACCGATACCCTTACCGTTACCGATACCGATACTGATACCGATACCGATACCCATACCGATACCCATAGAGATACCCATACCGATACCCATACCGATACCCATGCCGATACCCACACCGATACCGATACCGATACCGATACAGATCCTCACACCGACACTCTTACCGATACCCATACCGATACCCATACCGATACTCATACCGATACCCATTCCGACACCCATACCGATACCCATACCGATACCCATACCGATACCCATACCTATACCCATACCGATACCCATACCGATACCCATACCGATACTGATACCGATACTCTTACCGATACCGATACCGATACCCATACCTATACCCATACCGATACCCATACCGATACCCATACCGATACCCATACCGATACCCATACCGATACCCATACCGATACCCATACCGATACTCATACCGATACCCATTCCGACACCCATACCGATACCCATACCGATACCCATACCGATACCCATACCTATACCCATACCGATACCCATACCGATACCCATACCGATACTGATACCGATACTCTTACCGATACCGATACCGATACCCATACCTATACCCATACCGATACCCATACCGATACCCATACCGATACCCATACCGATACCCATACCGATACCCATACCGATACCCATACCGATACCCATACCGATACCCATACCGATACCCATACCGATACTCATACCGATACTGATACCGATACCGATACCCATACCGATACCCATAGAGATACCCATACCGATACCCATACCGATACCCATGCCGATACCCATACCGATACTGATACCGATACTCTTACCGATACCGATACCGATACCGATACTCTTACCGATACTGATACCGATACCCTTACCGTTACCCATACCGATACCCATACCGATACCCATACCGATACCCATACCTATACCCATACCGATACCCATACCGATACCCATACCGATACTGATACCGATACTCTTACCGATACCGATACCGATACCCATACCTATACCCATACCGATACCCATACCGATACCCATACCGATACCCATACCGATACCCATACCGATACCCATACCGATACCCATACCGAAACCCATACCGATACCCATACCGATACCCATACCGATACCCATACCGATACCCATACCGATACCCATACCGATACCCATACCGATACCCATACCGATACCCATACCGATACCCATACCGATACCCATACCGATACCCATACCGATACCCATACCTACACCCATACCGATACCCATACCGATACTCATACCGATACTGATACCGATACTCTTACCGATACCGATACGGATACCGATACCCTTACCGTTACCGATACCGATACTGATACCGATACCGATACCCATACCGATACCCATAGAGATACCCATACCGATACCCATACCGATACCCATGCCGATACCCACACCGATACCGATACCGATACCGATACAGATCCTCACACCGACACTCTTACCGATACCCATACCGATACCCATACCGATACTCATACCGATACCCATTCCGACACCCATACCGATACCGATACCGATACCCATACCGATACCCATACCGATACCCATACCGATGCCCATACCGATACCCATACCGATACCCATACCTATACCCATTTCGATACCCATACCGATACCCATACCGATACTGATACCGATACTGTTACCGATACCGATACCGATACCGATACTCTTATCGATACTGATACCGATACCCTTACCGTTATAGATACCGATACTGATACCGATACCGATACCCATACCGATACCCATAGAGATACCCATACCGATACCCATACCGATACACATGCCGATACACATACCGATACCCATACCGATAACCATACCGATACCCATACCGATACCCATACTGATACCGATACCGATACCCATACCGATACCCATACCGATACCCATACCGATACCCATACCGATGCCCATACCGATACCCATACCGATACCCATACCGATACCCATACCTATACCCATACCGATACCCATACCGATACCCATACCGATACCCATACCGATGCCCACACCGATACCCATACCGAAACCCATACCGATACCCATACCGATACCCATACCGATACCCATACCGATACCCATACCGATACCCATAACGATACCCATACCGATACCCATACCGATACCCATACCGATACCCATACCGATACCCATAACGATACCCATACCGATACCCATACCGATACCGATACCGATACCGATACTCTTACCGATACCGATACTGATACCGATACTCATACCGATACCCATACCGATACCCATACCGATACCCATACCGATACCCATACCGATACCGATACCGATACCGATATCGATACTCTTACCGATACCGATACTGATACCGATACTCATACCGATACCCATACCGATACCCATACCGATACCCATACCGATACCCATACCGATACCGATACCGATACTCTTACCGATACCGATACTGATACCGATACTCATACCGATACCCACACCGATACCGATACCGATACCGATACAGATCCTCACACCGACACTCTTACCGATACCCATACCGATACCCATACCGATACCCATACCGATACCCATACCGATACCCATACCGATACCCATACCGATAACCATACCGATACCGATACCGATACCGATACTCTTACCGATACCGATACTGATACCGATACTCATACCGATACCCATACCGATACCCATACCGATACCCATACCGAAACCCATACTGATACCCATACCGATACCCATACCGATACCCATACCGATACCCATACCGATACCCATACCGATACCGATACCGATACCGATACTCTTACCGATACCGATACTGATACCGATACTCATACCGATACCCATACCGATACCCATACCGATACCCATACCGATACCCATACCGATACCCATACCGATACCCATACCAATACCCATACCGATACCCATACCGATACCCATACCGATACCCATACCGATACCCATACCGATACCCATACCGATACCCATACCTATACCCATACCGATACCCATACCGATACTCATACCGATACTGATACCGATACTCTTACCGATACTGATACCGATACCCATACCGATACCCATACCGATACCCATACCGATAACCATACCGATACCCATACCGATACCCATACCGATACCGATACCGATACCGATACTCTTACCGATACTGATACCGATACCCTTACCGTTACCGATACCGATTACCCATACCGATACCCATAGAGATACCCATACCGATAACCATGCCGATACCCATACCGATACCGATACCGATACCGATACCGATACCGATACTCTTACCGATACCGATACTGATACCGATACTCATACCGATACCCATACCGATACCCATACCGATACCCATACCGATACCCATACCGATACCCATACCGATACCCATACCGATAACCATACCGATACCGATACCGATACCGATACTCTTACCGATACCGATACTGATACCGATACTCATACCGATACCCATACCGATACCCATACCGATACCCATACCGAAACCCATACTGATACCCATACCGATACCCATACCGATACCCATACCGATACCCATACCGATACCCATACCGATACCGATACCGATACCGATACTCTTACCGATACCGATACTGATACCGATACTCATACCGATACCCATACCGATACCCATACCGATACCCATACCGAAACCCATACCGATACCCATACCGATACCCATACCGATACCCATAGAGATACCCATACCGATACCCATACCGATACCCATGCCGATACCCACACCGATACCGATACCGATACCGATACAGATCCTCACACCGACACTCTTACCGACACCCATACCGATACCCATACCGATACCCATACCGATACCCATATCTATACCCATACCGATACCCATACCGATACCCATACCGATACTGATACCGATACTCTTACCGATTCCGATACCGATACCGATACTCTTACCGATACTGATACCGATACCCTTACCGTTACCGATACCGATACTGATACCGATACCGATACCCATACCGATACCCATAGAGATACCCATACCGATACCCATGCCGATACCCATACCGATACCGATACCGATACCGATACAGATACTCACACCGACACTCTTACCGATACCCATACCGATACCCATACCGATACTCATACCGATACCCATACCGATACCGATACCGATACCGATACCCATACCGATACCCATACCGATACCCATACCGATACCCATACCGATACCCATACCGATACCCATACCGATACCGATACCGATACTCTTACCGATACCGATACTGATACCGATACTCATACCGATACCCATACCGATACCCATACCGATACCCCGACCGATACCCATACCGATACCGATACCGATACTCTTACCGATACTGATACCGATACCCTTACCGTTACCGATACCGATACTGATACCGATACCGAAACCCATACCGATACCCATACCGATACCCATACCGATACCCATACCGATACCCATACCGATACCCATACCGATACCCATACCGATACCCATACCGATACCCATACCGATACCCATACCGATACGCATACCTATACCCATACCGATACCCATACCGATACTCATACCGATACTGATACCGATACTCTTACCGATACCGATACGGATACCGATACTCTTACTGATACTGATACCGATACCCTTACCGTTACCGATACCGATTACCCATACCGATACCCATAGAGATACCCATAGCGATAACCATGCCGATACCCATACCGATACCGATACCGATACCGATACCGATACCGATACTCTTACCGATACCGATACTGATACCGATACTCATACCGATACCCATACCGATACCCATACCGATACCCATACCGATACCCATACCGATACCCATACCGATACCCATACCGATACCCATACCGATACCCATACCGATACCCATACCGATACCCATACCGATACCCATACCGATACCCATACCGATACCGATACCGATACCGATACTCTTACCGATACCGATACTGATACCGATACTCATACCGATACCCATACCGATACCCATACCGATACCCATACCGAAACCCATACCGATACCCATACCGATACCCATACCGATACCCATACCGATACCCATACCGATACCCATACCGATACCCATACCGATACCCATACCGATACCCATACCTATACCCATACCGATACCCATACCGATACTCATACCGATACTGATACCGATACTCTTACCGATACCGATACGGATCCCGATACTCTTACCGATACTGATACCGATACCCTTACCGTTACCGATACCGATACTGATACCGATACCGATTACCCATACCGATACCCATAGAGATACCCATACCGATACCCATGCCGATACCCATACCGATACCGATACCGATACCGATACCGATACCGATACCGATACTCTTACCGATACCGATACTGATACCGATACTCATACCGATACCCATACCGATACCCATACCGATACCCATACCGATACCCATACCGATACCCATACCGATACCCATACCGATACCCATACCGATACCCATACCGATACCCATACCGATACCCATACCTATACCCATACCGATACCCATACCGATACCCATACCGATACTGATACCGATACTCTTACCGATACCGATACCGATACCGATACTCTTACCGATACTGATACCGATACCCTTACCGTTACCCATACCGATACCCATACCGATACCGATACCGATACTCTTACCGATACCGATACTGATACCGATACTCATACCGATACCTATACCGATACCCATACCGATACCCATACCGATACCCATACCGATACCCATACCGATACCCATACCGATACCCATACCGTTACCCAAACAGATACCCATACCTATACCCATACCGATACCCATACCGATACCGATACCGATGCTCTTACCGATACTGATACCGACACTCTTACCGATACCCATACCGATACCCATGCCGATACCCATACCGATACCCATACCGATACCCATACCTATACCCATACCGATACCCATACCGATACCCATACCGATACCCATACCGATACCCATACCTATACCCATACCGATACCCATACCGATACCCATACCGATACTGATACCGATACTCTTACCGATTCCGATACCGATACCGATACTGATACCGATACTCATACCGATACCCACACCGATACCGATACCGATACCGATACAGATCCTCACACCGACACTCTTACCGATACCCATACCGATACCCATACCGATACCCATACCGATACCCATACCGATACCCATACCGTTACCCATACCGAAACCCATACCGATACCCATACCGATACCCATACCGATACCCATACCGATACCCATACCGATACCCATACCGATACCCATACCGATACCCATACCGATACCCATACCGATACCCATACCGATACCCATACCGATACCCATACCGATACCCATACCTATACCCATACCGATACCCATACCGATACTCATACCGATACTGATACCGATACTCTTACCGATACCGATACGGATACCGATACTCTTACCGATACTGATACCGATACCCTTACCGTTACCGATACCGATTACCCATACCGATACCCATAGAGATACCCATACCGATAACCATGCCGATACCCATACCGATACCGATACCGATACCGATACCGATACCGATACTCTTACCGATACCGATACTGATACCGATACTCATACCGATACCCATACCGATACCCATACCGATACCCATACCGATACCCATACCGATACCCATACCGATACCCATACCGATACCCATACCGATACCGATACCGATACTCTTACCGATACCGATACTGATACCGATACTCATACCGATACCCATACCGATACCCATACCGATACCCATACCGAAACCCATACCGATACCCATACCGATACCCATACCGATACCCATACCGATACCCATACCGATACCCATACCGATACCCATACCGATACCCATACCGATACCGATACCGATACCGATACTCTTACCGATACCGATACTGATACCGATACTCATACCGATACCCATACCGATACCCATACCGATACCCATACCGAAACCCATACCGATACCCATACCGATACCTATACCGATACCCATACCGATACCCATACCGTTACCCAAACAGATACCCATACCTATACCCATACCGATACCCATACCGATACCCATACCGATACCGATACCGATACCCATACCGATACCCATACCGATACCCATACCGATACCCATACCGATACCCATACCTATACCCATACCGATACCCATACCGATACTCATACCGATACTGATACCGATACTCTTACCGATACCGATACGGATACCGATACTCTTACCGATACTGATACCGATACCCTTACCGTTACCGATACCGATTACCCATACCGATACCCATAGAGATACCCATACCGATAACCATGCCGATACCCATACCGATACCGATACCGATACCGATACCGATACCGATACTCTTACCGATACCGATACTGATACCGATACTCATACCGATACCCATACCGATACCCATACCGATACCCATACCGATACCCATACCGATACCCATACCGATACCCATACCGATACCCATACCGATACCGATACCGATACTCTTACCGATACCGATACTGATACCGATACTCATACCGATACCCATACCGATACCCATACCGATACCCATACCGAAACCCATACCGATACCCATACCGATACCCATACCGATACCCATACCGATACCCATACCGATACCCATACCGATACCCATACCGATACCCATACCGATACCGATACCGAAACCCATACCGATACCCATACCGATACCCATACCGATACCCATACCGATACCCATACCGTTACCCAAACAGATACCCATACCTATACCCATACCGATACCCATACCGATACCCATACCGATACCGATACCGATTCCCATACCGATACTGATACCGACACTCTTACCGATACCCATACCGATACCCATGCCGATACCCATACCGATACCCATACCGATACCCATACCGATACCCATACCTATACCCATACCGATACCCATACCGATACCCATACCGATACTGATACCGATACTCTTACCGATACCGATACCGATACCGATACTCTTACCGATACTGATGCCGATACCCTTACCGTTACCCATACCGATACCCATACCGATACCGATACCGATACTCTTACCGATACCGATACTGATACCGATACTCATACCGATACCCATACCGATACCCATACCGATACCCATACCGATACCCATACCGATACCCATACCGATACCGATACCGATACTCTTACCGATACCGATACTGATACCGATACTCATACCGATACCCACACCGATACCGATACCGATACCGATACAGATCCTCACACCGACACTCTTACCGATACCCATACCGATACCCATACCGATACCCATACCGATACCCATACCGAAACCCATACCGATACCCATACCGATACCCATACCGATACCCATACCGATACCCATACCGATACCCATACCGATACCCATACCGATACCCATACCGATACCCATACCGATACCCATACCGATACCCATACCGATACCCATACCTATACCCATACCGATACCCATACCGATACTCATACCGATACTGATACCGATACTCTTACCGATACCGATACGGATACCGATACCCTTACCGTTACCGATACCGATACTGATACCGATACCGATACCCATACCGATACCCATAGAGATACCCATACCGATACCCATACCGATACCCATGCCGATACCCACACCGATACCGATACCGATACCGATACAGATCCTCACACCGACACTCTTACCGATACCCATACCGATACCCATACCGATACTCATACCGATACCCATTCCGACACCCATACCGATACCGATACCGATACCCATACCGATACCCATACCGATACCCATACCGATACCCATACCGATACCCATACCGATACCCATACCTATACCCATTTCGATACCCATACCGATACCCATACCGATACTGATACCGATACTCTTACCGATACCGATACCGATACCGATACTCTTATCGATACTGATACCGATACCCTTACCGTTATAGATACCGATACTGATACCGATACCGATACCCATACCGATACCCATAGAGATACCCATACCGATACCCATACCGATACACATGCCGATACACATACCGATACCCATACCGATAACCATACCGATACCCATACCGATACCCATACTGATACCGATACCGATACCCATACCGATACCCATAGAGATACCCATACCGATACCCATACCGATACCCATACCGATACCCATACCGATACCGATACCGATACCGATACTCTTACCGATACCGATACTGATACCGATACTCATACCGATACCCATACCGATACCCACACCGATACCCATACCGAAACCCATACCGATACCCATACCGATACCCATACCGATACCCATACCGATACCCATACCGATACCCATACCGATACCCATACCGATACCCATACCGATGCCCATACCGATACCCATACCGATACCCATACCGATACCCATACCTATACCCATACCGATACCCATACCGATACCCATACCGATACCCATACCGATGCCCACACCGATACCCATACCGAAACCCATACCGATACCCATACCGATACCCATACCGATACCCATACCGATACCCATACCGATACCCATAACGATACCCATACCGATACCCATACCGATACCCATACCGATACCCATACCGATACCCATAACGATACCCATACCGATACCCATACCGATACCGATACCGATACCGATACTCTTACCGATACCGATACTGATACCGATACTCATACCGATACCCATACCGATACCCATACCGATACCCATACCGATACCCATACCGATACCGATACCGATACCGATATCGATACTCTTACCGATACCGATACTGATACCGATACTCATACCGATACCCATACCGATACCCATACCGATACCCATACCGATACCCATACCGATACCGATACCGATACTCTTACCGATACCGATACTGATACCGATACTCATACCGATACCCACACCGATACCGATACCGATACCGATACAGATCCTCACACCGACACTCTTACCGATACCCATACCGATACCCATACCGATACCCATACCGATACCCATACCGATACCCATACCGATACCCATACCGAAACCCATACCGATACCCATACCGATACCCATACCGATACCCATACCAATACCCATACCGATACCCATACCGATACCCATACCGATACCCATACCGATACCCATACCGATACCCATACCGATACCCATACCTATACCCATACCGATACCCATACCGATACTCATACCGATACTGATACCGATACTCTTACCGATACCGATACGGATACCGATACTCTTACCGATACTGATACCGATACCCTTACCGTTACCGATACCGATTACCCATACCGATACCCATAGAGATACCCATACCGATAACCATGCCGATACCCATACCGATACCGATACCGATACCGATACCGATACCGATACTCTTACCGATACCGATACTGATACCGATACTCATACCGATACCCATACCGATACCCATACCGATACCCATACCGATACCCATACCGATACCCATACCGATACCCATACCGATAACCATACCGATACCGATACCGATACCGATACTCTTACCGATACCGATACTGATACCGATACTCATACCGATACCCATACCGATACCCATACCGATACCCATACCGAAACCCATACTGATACCCATACCGATACCCATACCGATACCCATACCGATACCCATACCGATACCCATACCGATACCGATACCGATACCGATACTCTTACCGATACCGATACTGATACCGATACTCATACCGATACCCATACCGATACCCATACCGATACCCATACCGAAACCCATACCGATACCCATACCGATACCTATACCGATACCCATACCGATACCCATACCGTTACCCAAACAGATACCCATACCTATACCCATACCGATACCCATACCGATACCCTTACCGATACCGATACCGATACTCTTACCGATACTGATACCGACACTCTTACCGATACCCATACCGATACCCATGCCGATACCCATACCGATACCCATACCGATACCCATACCTATACCCATACCGATACCCATACCGATACCCATACCGATACTGATACCGATACTCTTACCGATACCGATACCGATACCGATACTCTAACCGATACTGATACCGATACCCTTACCGTTACCGTTACCGATACTGATACCGATACCGATAACCATACCGATACCCATAGAGATACCCATACCGATACCCATACCGATACCCATGCCGATACCCACACCGATACCGATACCGATACCGATACAGATCCTCACACCGACACTCTTACCGATACCCATACCGATACCCATACCGATACTCATACCGATACCCATTCCGACACCCATACCGATACCGATACCGATACCGATACTCTTACCGATACCGATACTGATACCGATACTCATACCGATACCCATACCGATACCCATACCGATACCCATACCGATACCCATACCGATACCCATACCGATGCCCATACCGATACCCATACCGATACCCATACCTATACCCATATCGATACCCATACCGATACCCATACCGATACTGATACCGATACTCTTACCGATACCGATACCGATACCGATACCGATACTCTTACCGATACTGATACCGATACCCTTACCGTTACCGATACCGATACTGATACCGATACCGATACCCATACCGATACCCATAGAGATACCCATACCGATACCCATACCGATACACATGCCGATACCCATACCGATACCCATACCGATACCCATACCGATACCCATACCGATACCCATACTGATACCGATACCGATACCCATACCGATACCCATAGAGATACCTATACCGATACCCATACCGATACCCATACCGATACCCATAACGATACCCATACCGATACCCATACCGATACCGATACCGATACCGATACCGATACTCTTACCGATACCGATACTGATACCGATACTCATACCGATACCCATACCGATACCCACACCGATACCCATACCGAAACCCATACCGATACCCATACCGATACGCATACCGATACCCATACCGATACCCATACCGATACCCATACCGATACCCATACCGATACCCACACCGATACCCATACCGAAACCCATACCGATACCCATACCGATACCCATACCGATACCCATACCGATACCCATACCGATACCCATAACGATACCCATACCGATACCCATACCGATACCCATACCGATACCCATACCGATACCCATAACGATACCCATACCGATACCCATACCGATACCGATACCGATACCGATACTCTTACCGATACCGATACTGATACCGATACTCATACCGATACCCATACCGATACCCACACCGATACCCATACCGAAACCCATACCGATACCCATACCGATACCCATACCGATACCCATACCGATACCCATACCGATACCCATACCGATACCCATACCGATACCCATACCGATACCCATACCGATACCCATACCGATACCCATACCTATACCCATACCGATACCCATGCCGATACCCATACCGATACTGATACCGATACTCTTACCGATACCGATACCGATACCGATACTCTTACCGATACTGATGCCGATACCCTTACCGTTACCCATACCGATACCCATACCGATACCGATACCGATACTCTTACCGATACCGATACTGATACCGATACTCATACCGATACCCATACCGATACCCATACCGATACCCATACCGATACCCATACCGATACCGATACCGATACTCTTACCGATACCGATACTGATACCGATACTCATACCGATACTGATACCGATACCCTTACCGTTACCGATACCGATTACCCATACCGATACCCATAGAGATACCCATACCGATAACCATGCCGATACCCATACCGATACCCATACCGATACCCATACCGATACCCATACCGATACCCATAACGATACCCATACCGATACCCATACCGATACCCATACCGATACCCATACCGATACCCATACCGATACCCATACCGATACCCATACCGATACCCATACCGATACCCATACCGATACCGATACCGATACCGATACTCTTACCGATACCGATACTGATACCGATACCCATACCGATACCCATACCGATACCCATACCGATACCCATACCGATACCCATACCGATACCCATACCGATACCCATACCGATACCCATACCGATACCCATACCGATACCCATACCGATACCCATACCGATACCCATAACGATACCCATACCGATACCCATACCGATACCGATACCGATACCGATACCGATACCGATACTCTTACCGATACCGATACTGATACCGATACCCATACCGATACCCATACCGATACCCATACCGATACCCATACCGATACCCATACCGATACCCATACCGATACCCATACCGATACCCATACCGATACCCATACCGATACCCATAACGATACCCATACCGATACCCATACCGATACTCATACCGATACTGATACCGATACTCTTACCGATACCGATACGGATACCCATACCGATACCCATACCGATACCCATACCGATACCCATACCGATACCCATACCGATACCCATACCGATGCCCACACCGATACCCATACCGAAACCCATACCGATACCCATACCGATACCCATACCGATACCCATACCGATACCCATACCGATACCCATAACGATACCCATACCGATACCCATACCGATACCCATACCGATACCCATACCGATACCCATAACGATACCCATACCGATACCCATACCGATACCGATACCGATACCGATACTCTTACCGATACCGATACTGATACCGATACCCATACCGATACCCATACCGATACCCATACCGATACCCATACCGATACCCATACCGATACCCATACCGATACCCATACCGATACCCATACCGATACCCATACCGATACCCATACCGATACCCATACCGATACCGATACCGATACTCTTACCGATACCGATACTGATACCGATACTCATACCGATACTGATACCGATACCCTTACCGTTACCGATACCGATTACCCATACCGATACCCATAGAGATACCCATACCGAAACCCATACCGATACCCATACCGATACCCATACCGATACCCATACCGATACCCATACCGATACCCATACCGATACCCATACCGATGCCCACACCGATACCCATACCGAAACCCATACCGATACCCATACCGATACTCATACCGATACCCATACCGATACCCATACCGATACCCATAACGATACCCATACCGATACCCATACCGATACCCATACCGATACCCATACCGATACCCATAACGATACCCATACCGATACCCATACCGATACCGATACCGATACCGATACTCTTACCGATACCGATACTGATACCGATACCCATACCGATACCCATACCGATACCCATACCGATACCCATTCCGATACCCATACCGATACCCATACCGATACCCATACCGATACCCATACCGATACCCATACCGATACCCATACCTATACCCATACCGATACCCATACCGATACTCATACCGATACTGATACCGATACTCTTACCGATACCGATACGGATACCGATACTCTTACCGATACTGATACCGATACCCTTACCGTTACCGATACCGATTACCCATACCGATACCCATAGAGATACCCATACCGATAACCATGCCGATACCCATACCGATACCCATACCGATACCGATACCGATACCGATACCGATACTCTTACCGATACCGATACTCATACCGATACCCATACCGATACCGATACCGATGCTCTTACCGATACTGATACCGACACTCTTACCGATACCCATACCGATACCCATGCCGATACCCATACCGATACCCATACCGATACCCATACCTATACCCATACCGATACCGATACCGATACTCATACCGATACCCATACCGATACCCATACCGATACCCATACCGATACCCATACCGATACCCATACCGAAACCCATACCGATACCCATACCGATACCCATACCGATACCCATACCGATACCCATACCGATACCCATACCGATACCCATACCGATACCCATACCGATACCCATACCGATACCCATACCGATACCCATACCGATACCCATACCTATACCCATACCGATACCCATACCGATACTCATACCGATACTGATACCGATACTCTTACCGATACCGATACGGATACCGATACTCTTACCGATACTGATACCGATACCCTTACCGTTACCGATACCGATTACCCATACCGATACCAATAGAGATACCCATACCGATAACCATGCCGATACCCATACCGATACCCATACCGATACCGATACCGATACCGGTACTCTTACCGATAGCGATACTGATACCGATACTCATACCGATACCCATACCGATACCCATACCGATACCCATACCGAAACCCATACCGATACCCATACCGATACCCATACCGATACCCATACCGATACCCATACCGATACCCATACCGATACCCATACCGATACCCATACCGATACCCATACCGTTACCCAAACAGATACCCATACCTATACCCATACCGATACCCATACCGATACCCATACCGATACCGATACCGATGCTCTTACCGATACTGATACCGACACTCTTACCGATACCCATACCGATACCCATGCCGATACCCATACCGATACCCATACCGATACCCATACCTATACCCATACCGATACCCATACCGATACCCATACCGATACTGATACCGATACTCTTACCGATACCGATACCGATACCGATACTCTAACCGATACTGATTCCGATACCCTTACCGTTACCGTTACCGATACTGATACCGATACCGATACCCATACCGATACCCATAGAGATACCCATACCGATACCCATACCGATACCCATGCCGATACCCACACCGATACCGATACCGATACCGATACAGATCCTCACACCGACACTCTTACCGATACCCATACCGATACCCATACCGATACTCATACCGATACCCATTCCGACACCCATACCGATACCGATACCGATACCGATACTCTTACCGATACCGATACTGATACCGATACTCATACCGATACCCATACCGATACCCATACCGATACCCATACCGATACCCATACCGATACCCATACCGATACCCATACCGATGCCCATACCGATACCCATACCGATACCCATACCTATACCCATATCGATACCCATACCGATACCCATACCGATACTGATACCGATACTCTTACCGATACCGATACCGATACCGATACTCTTACCGATACTGATACCGATACCCTTACCGTTACCGATACCGATACTGATACCGATACCGATACCCATACCGATACCCATAGAGATACCCATACCGATACCCATACCGATACACATGCCGATACCCATACCGATACCCATACCGATACCCATACCGATACCCATACCGATACCCATACTGATACCGATACCGATACCCATACCGATACCCATAGAGATACCTATACCGATACCCATACCGATACCCATACCGATACCCATACCGATACCCATACCGATACCCATACCGATACCGATACCGATACCGATACTCTTACCGATACCGATACTGATACTGATACTCATACCGATACCCATACCGATACCCACACCGATACCCATACCGAAACCCATACCGATACCCATACCGATACCCATACCGATACCCATACCGATCCCCATACCGATACCCATACCGATACCCATACCGATACCCATACCGATACCCATACCGATACCCATACCGATACCCATACCTATACCCATACCGATACCCATACCGATACCGATACCGATACTCTTACCGATACCGATACTGATACCGATACTCATACCGATACCCATACCGATACCCATACCGATACCCATACCGATACCCATACCGATACCGATACCGATACTCTTACCGATACCGATACTGATACCGATACTCATACCGATACCCACACCGATACCGATACCGATACCGATACAGATCCTCACACCGACACTCTTACCGATACCCATACCGATACCCATACCGATACCCATACCGATACCCATACCGTTACCCATACCGATACCCATACCGATACCCATACCGATACCCATACCGATACCCATACCGATACCCATACCGATACCGATACCGATACTCTTACCGATACCGATACTGATACCGATACTCATACCGATACCCATACCGATACCCATACCGATACCCCGACCGATACCCATACCGATACCGATACCGATACTCTTACCGATACTGATACCGATACCCTTACCGTTACCGATACCGATACTGATACCGATACCGAAACCCATACCGATACCCATACCGATACCCATACCGATACCCATACCGATACCCATACCGATACCCATACCGATACCCATACCGATACCCATACCGATACGCATACCTATACCCATACCGATACCCATACCGATACTCATACCGATACTGATACCGATACTCTTACCGATACCGATACGGATACCGATACTCTTACCGATACTGATACCGATACCCTTACCGTTACCGATACCGATTACCCATACCGATACCCATAGAGATACCCATAGCGATAACCATGCCGATACCCATACCGATACCGATACCGATACCGATACCGATACCGATACCGATACTCTTACCGATACCGATACTGATACCGATACTCATACCGATACCCATACCGATACCCATACCGATACCCATACCGATACCCATACCGATACCCATACCGATACCCATACCGATACCCATACCGATACCCATACCGATACCCATACCGATACACATACCGATACCGATACCGATACCGATACTCTTACCGATACCGATACCGATACTCTTACCGATACCGATACTGATACCGATACTCATACCGATACCCATACCGATACCCATACCGATACCCATACCGAAACCCATACCGATACCCATACCGATACCCATACCGATACCCATACCGATACCCATACCGATACCCATACCGATACCCATACCGATACCCATACCGATACCCATACCTATACCCATACCGATACCCATACCGATACTCATACCGATACTGATACCGATACTCTTACCGATACCGATACGGATACCGATACTCTTACCGATACTGATACCGATACCATTACCGTTACCGATACCGATACTGATACCGATACCGATTACCCATACCGATACCCATAGAGATACCCATACCGATACCCATGCCGATACCCATACCGATACCGATACCGATACCGATACCGATACCGATACCGATACTCTTACCGATACCGATACTGATACCGATACTCATACCGATACCCATACCGATACCCATACCGATACCCATACCGATACCCATACCGATACCCATACCGATACCCATACCGATACCCATACCTATACCCATACCGATACCCATACCGATACCCATACCGATACTGATACCGATACTCTTACCGATACCGATACCGATACCGATACTCTTACCGATACTGATACCGATACCCTTACCGTTACCCATACCGATACCCATACCGATACCGATACCGATACTCTTACCGATACCGATACTGATACCGATACTCATACCGATACCCATACCGATACCCATACCGATACCCATACCGATACCCATACCGATACCCATACCGATACCCATACCGATACCCATACCGTTACCCAAACAGATACCCATACCTATACCCATACCGATACCCATACCGATACCGATACCGATGCTCTTACCGATACTGATACCGACACTCTTACCGATACCCATACCGATACCCATGCCGATACCCATACCGATACCCATACCGATACCCATACCTATACCCATACCGATACCCATACCGATACCCATACCGATACCCATACCGATACCCATACCTATACCCATACCGATACCCATACCGATACCCATACCGATACTGATACCGATACTCTTACCGATACCGATACCGATACCGATACTCTTACCGATACTGATACCGATACCCTTACCGTTACCCATACCGATACCCATACCGATACCGATACCGATAGTCTTAACGATACCGATACTGATACCGATACTCATACCGATACCCATACCGATACCCGTACCGATACCCATACCGATACCCATACCGATACCGATACCGATACTCTTACCGATACCGATACTGATACCGATACTCATACCGATACCCACACCGATACCGATACCGATACCGATACAGATCCTCACACCGACACTCTTACCGATACCCATACCGATACCCATACCGATACCCATACCGATACCCATACCGATACCCATACCTATACCCATACCGATACCCATACCGATACCCATACCGATACTGTTACCGATACTCTTACCGATTCCGATACCGATACCGATACTCTTACCGATACTGATACCGATACCCTTACCGTTACCGATACCGATACTGATACCGATACCGATACCCATACCGATACCCATAGAGATACCCATACCGATACCCATGCCGATACCCATACCGATACCGATACCGATACCGATACAGATACTCACACCGACACTCTTACCGATACCCATACCGATACCCATACCGATACTCATACCGATACCCATACCGATACCGATACCGATACCGATACTCTTACCGATACCGATACTGATACCGATACTCATACCGATACCCATACCGATACCCATACCGATACCCATACCGATACCCATACCGATACCGATACCGATACTCATACCGATACCCATACCGATACCCATACCGATACCCATACCGATACCCATACCGATACCCATACCGATACCCATACCGATACCGATACCGATACTCTTACCGATACCGATACTGATACCGATACTCATACCGATACCCATACCGATACCCATACCGATACCCATACCGATACCCATACCGATACCCATACCGATACCGATACCGATACTCTTACCGATACCGATACTGATACCGATACTCATACCGATACCCATACCGATACCCATACCGATACCCATACCGATACCCATACCCATACCCATACCGATACCCATACCGTTAACCAAACAGATACCCATACCTATACCCATACCGATACCCATACCGATACCGATACCGATGCTCTTACCGATACTGATACCGACACTCTTACCGATACCCATACCGATACCCATGCCGATACCCATACCGATACCCATACCGATACCCATACCTATACCCATACCGATACCCATACCGATACCCATACCGATACCCATACCGATACCCATACCGATACTCTTACCGATACCGATACCGATACCGATACTCATACCGATACCCATACCGATACCCATACCGATACCCTTACCGATACCCATACCGATACCCATACCGATACCCATACCTATACCCATACCGATACCCATACCGATACTCATACCGATACTGATACCGATACTCATACCGATACTCTTACCGATACTGATACCGATACCCTTACCGTTACCGATACCGATACGGATACCGATACCGATTACCCATACCGATACCCATAGAGATACCCATACCGATAACCATGCCGATACCCATACCGATACCGATACCGATACCGATACCGATACCGATACCGATACTCTTACCGATACCGATACTGATACCGATACTCATACCGATACCCATACCGATACCCATACCGATACCCATACCGATACCCATACCGATACCCATACCGATACCCATACCGATACCCATACCGATACCCATACCGATACCCATACCGATACCGATACCGATACCGATACTCTTACCGATACCGATACTGATACCGATACTCATACCGATACCCATACCGATACCCATACCGATACCCATACCGAAACCCATACCGATACCCATACCGATACCCATACCGATACCCATACCGATACCCATACCGATACCCATACCGATACCCATACCGATACCCATACCTATACCCATACCGATACCCATACCGATACTCATACCGATACTGATACCGATACTCTTACCGATACCGATACGGATACCGATACTCTTACCGATACTGATACCGCTACCCTTACCGTTACCGATACCGATACTGATACCGATACCGATTACCCATACCGATACCCATAGAGATACCCATACCGATACCCATGCCGATACCCATACCGATACCGATACCGATACCGATACCGATACCGATACTCTTACCGATACCGATACTGATACCGATACTCATACCGATACCCATACCGATACCCATACCGATACCCATACCGATACCCATACCGATACCCATACCGATACCCATACCGATACCCATACCGATACCCATACCGATACCCATACCTATACCCATACCGATACCCATACCGATACCCATACCGATACCCATACCGATACTGATACCGATACTCTTACCGATACCGATACCGATACCGATACTCTTACCGATACTGATACCGATACCCTTACCGTTACCCATACCGATACCCATACCGATACCGATACCGATACCTATACCCATACCGATACCCATACCGATACCCATACCGATACCCATACCGATACCCATACCGATACCCATACCGATACCCATACCGATACCCATACCGTTACCCAAACAGATACCCATACCTATACCCATACCGATACCCATACCGATACCGATACCGATGCTCTTACCGATACTGATACCGACACTCTTACCGATACCCATACCGATACCCATGCCGATACCCATACCGATACCCATACCGATACCCATACCTATACCCATACCGATACCCATACCGATACCCATACCGATACTGATACCGATACTCTTACCGATACCGATACCGATACCGATACTCTAACCGATACTGATACCGATACCCTTACCGTTACCGTTACCGATACTGATACCGATACCGATACCCATACCGATACCCATAGAGATACCCATACCGATACCCATACCGATACCCATGCCGATACCCACACCGATACCGATACCGATACAGATCCTCACACCGACACTCTTACCGATACCCATACCGATACCCATACCGATACTCATACCGATACCCATTCCGACACCCATACCGATACCCATACCGATACCGATACCGATACCGATACTCTTACCGATACCGATACTGATACCGATACTCATACCGATACCCATACCGATACCCATACCGATACCCATACCGATACCCATACCGATACCCATACCGATACCCATACCGATACCCATACCGATACCCATACCGATGCCCATACCGATACCCATACCGATACCCATACCTATACCCATACCGATACCCATACCGATACCCATACCGATACTGATACCGATACTCTTACCGATACCGATACGGATACCGATACTCTTACCGATACTGATACCGATACCCTTACCGTTACCGATACCGATTACCCATACCGATACCCATAGAGATACCCATACCGATAACCATGCCGATACCCATACCGATACCCATACCGATACCGATACCGATACCGATACTCTTACCGATACCGATACTGATACCGATACCGATACCCATACCGATACCCATAGAGATACCCATACCGATACCCATACCGATACCCATGCCGATACCCACACCGATACCGATACCGATACCGATACAGATCCTCACACCGACACTCTTACCGATACCCATACCGATACCCATACCGATACTCATACCGATACCCATTCCGACACCCATACCGATACCGATACCGATACCGATACTCTTACCGATACCGATACTGATACCGATACTCATACCGATACCCATACCGATACCCATACCGATACCCATACCGATACCCATACCGATACCCATACCGATACCCATACCGATGCCCATACCGATACCCATACCGATACCCATACCTATACCCATATCGATACCCATACCGATACCCATACCGATACTGATACCGATACTCTTACCGATACCGATACCGATACCGATACTCTTACCGATACTGATACCGATACCCTTACCGTTACCGATACCGATACTGATACCGATACCGATACCCATACCGATACCCATAGAGATACCCATACCGATACCCATACCGATACACATGCCGATACCCATACCGATACCCATACCGATACCCATACCGATACCCATACTGATACCGATACCGATACCCATACCGATACCCATAGAGATACCTATACCGATACCCATACCGATACCCATACCGATACCCATAACGATACCCATACCGATACCCATAGCGATACCGATACCGATACTCTTACCGATACCGATACTGATACCGATACTCATACCGATACCCACACCGATACCGATACCGATACCGATACAGATCCTCACACCGACACTCTTACCGATACCCATACCGATACCCATACCGATACCCATACCGATACCCATACCGATACCCATACCGATACCCATACCGATACCCATACCGATACCCATACCGATACCCATACCGATACCCATACCGATACCCATACCGATACCCATACCTATACCCATACCGATACCCATACCGATACTCATACCGATACTGATACCGATACTCTTACCGATACCGATACGGATACCGATACTCTTACCGATACTGATACCGATACCCTTACCGTTACCGATACCGATTACCCATACCGATACCCATAGAGATACCCATACCGATAACCATGCCGATACCCATACCGATACCGATACCGATACCGATACCCATACCGATACCCATACCGATACCCATACCGATACCCATACCGATACCCATACCGATACCCATACCGATACCCATACCGATACCCATACCGATACCCATACCGATACCCATACCGATACCCATACCGATACCCATACCGATACCCATAACGATACCCATACCGATACCCATACCGATACCCATACCGATACCCATACCGATACCCATAACGATACCCATACCGATACCCATACCGATACCGATACCGATACCGATACTCTTACCGATACCGATACTGATACCGATACTCATACCGATACCCATACCGATACCCACACCGATACCCATACCGAAACCCATACCGATACCCATACCGATACCCATACCGATACCCATACCGATTCCCATACCGATACCCATAACGATACCCATACCGATACCCATACCGATACCGATACCGATACCGATACTCTTACCGATACCGATACTGATACCGATACTCATACCGATACCCATACCGATACCCATACCGATACCCATACCTATACCCATACCGATACCCATACCGATACTCATACCGATACTGATACCGATACTCTTACCGATACCGATACGGATACCGATACTCTTACCGATACCGATACTGATACCGATACTCATACCGATACCCATACCGATACCCACACCGATACCCATACCGAAACCCATACCGATACCCATACCGATACCCATACCGATACCCATACCGATTCCCATACCGATACCCATAACGATACCCATACCGATACCCATACCGATACCCATACCGATACCGATACCGATACTCTTACCGATACCGATACTGATACCGATACTCATACCGATACCCATACCGATACCCATACCGATACCCATACCGAAACCCATACCGATACCCATACCGATACCCATACCGATACCCATACCGATACCCATACCGATACCCATACCGATACCCATACCGATACCCATACCGATACCGAAACCGATACCGATACTCTTACCGATACCGATACTGATACCGATACTCATACCGATACCCATACCGATACCCATACCGATACCCATACCGAAACCCATACCGATACCCATACCGATACCTATACCGATACCCATACCGATACCCATACCGTTACCCAAACAGATACCCATACCTATACCCATACCGATACCCATACCGATACCCATACCGATACCGATACCGATACCCATACCGATACCCATACCGATACCCATACCGATACCCATACCGATACCCATACCGATACCTATACCGATACCCATACCGATACCCATACCGTTACCCAAACAGATACCCATACCTATACCCATACCGATACCCATACCGATACCCATACCGATACCGATACCGAAACCCATACCGATACCCATACCGATACCTATACCGATACCCATACCGATACCCATACCGTTACCCAAACAGATACCCATACCTATACCCATACCGATACCTATACCGATACCCATACCGATACCCATACCGTTACCCAAACAGATACCCATACCTATACCCATACCGATACCCATACCGATACCCATACCGATACCGATACCGATACTCTTACCGATACCGATACTGATACCGATACTCATACCGATACCCATACCGATACCCATACCGATACCCATACCGATACCCATACCGATACCCATACCGATACCGATACCGATACTCTTACCGATACCGATACTGATACCGATACTCATACCGATACCCACACCGATACCGATACCGATACCGATACAGATCCTCACACCGACACTCTTACCGATACCCATACCGATACCCATACCGATACCCATACCGATACCCATACCGAAACCCATACCGATACCCATACCGATACCCATACCGATACCCATACCGATACCCATACCGATACCCATACCGATACCCATACCGATACCCATACCGATACCCATACCGATACCCATACCGATACCCATACCGATACCCATACCTATACCCATACCGATACCCATACCGATACTCATACCGATACTGATACCGATACTCTTACCGATACCGATACGGATACCGATACCCTTACCGTTACCGATACCGATACTGATACCGATACCGATACCCATACCGATACCCATAGAGATACCCATACCGATACCCATACCGATACCCATGCCGATACCCACACCGATACCGATACCGATACCGATACAGATCCTCACACCGACACTCTTACCGATACCCATACCGATACCCATACCGATACTCATACCGATACCCATTCCGACACCCATACCGATACCGATACCGATACCCATACCGATACCCATACCGATACCCATACCGATACCCATACCGATACCCATACCGATACCCATACCTATACCCATTTCGATACCCATACCGATACCCATACCGATACTGATACCGATACTCTTACCGATACCGATACCGATACCGATACTCTTATCGATACTGATACCGATACCCTTACCGTTATAGATACCGATACTGATACCGATACCGATACCCATACCGATACCCATAGAGATACCCATACCGATACCCATACCGATACACATGCCGATACACATACCGATACCCATACCGATAACCATACCGATACCCATACCGATACCCATACTGATACCGATACCGATACCCATACCGATACCCATAGAGATACCCATACCGATACCCATAACGATACCCATACCGATACCCATACCGATACCGATACCGATACCGATACTCTTACCGATACCGATACTGATACCGATACTCATACCGATACCCATACCGATACCCACACCGATACCCATACCGAAACCCATACCGATACCCATACCGATACCCATACCGATACCCATACCGATACCCATACCGATACCCATACCGATACCCATACCGATACCCATACCGATGCCCATACCGATACCCATACCGATACCCATACCGATACCCATACCTATACCCATACCGATACCCATACCGATACCCATACCGATACCCATACCGATACCGATACCGAAACCCATACCGATACCCATACCGATACCGATACCGATACCCATACCGATACCCATACCGTTACCCAAACAGATACCCATACCTATACCCATACCGATACCCATACCGATACCCATACCGATACCGATACCGATACCCATACCGATACTGATACCGACACTCTTACCGATACCCATACCGATACCCATGCCGATACCCATACCGATACCCATACCGATACCCATACCGATACCCATACCTATACCCATACCGATACCCATACCGATACCCATACCGATACCCATACCGATACCCATACCGATACCGATACCGATACTCTTACCGATACCGATACTGATACCGATACTCATACCGATACCCATTCCGACACCCATACCGATACCGATACCGATACCCATACCGATACCCATACCGATACCCATACCGATGCCCATACCGATACCCATACCGATACCCATACCTATACCCATACCGATACCCATACCGATACTCATACCGATACTGATACCGATACTCTTACCGATACCGATACGGATACCGATACTCTTACCGATACTGATACCGATACCCTTACCGTTACCGATACCGATTACCCATACCGATACCCATAGAGATACCCATACCGATAACCATGCCGATACCCATACCGATACCGATACCGATACCGATACCGGTACCGATACTCTTACCGATACCGATACTGATACCGATACTCATACCGATACCCATACCGATACCCATACCGATACCCATACCGATACCCATACCGATACCCATACCGATACCCATACCGATACCCATACCGATACCGATACCGATACTCTTACCGATACCGATACTGATACCGATACTCATACCGATACCCATACCGATACCCATACCGATACCCATACCGAAACCCATACCGATACCCATACCGATACCCATACCGATACCCATACCGATACCCATACCGATACCCATACCGATACCCATACCGATACCCATACCGATACCGATACCGAAACCCATACCGATACCCATACCGATACCCATACCGATACCCATACCGATACCCATACCGTTACCCAAACAGATACCCATACCTATACCCATACCGATACCCATACCGATACCCATACCGATACCGATACCGATACCCATACCGATACTGATACCGACACTCTTACCGATACCCATACCGATACCCATGCCGATACCCATACCGATACCCATACCGATACCCATACCGATACCCATACCGATACCCATACCGATACCCATACCGATACCCATACCGATACTGATACCGATACTCTTACCGATACCGATACCGATACCGATACTCTTACCGATACTGATGCCGATACCCTTACCGTTACCCATACCGATACCCATACCGATACCGATACCGATACTCTTACCGATACCGATACTGATACCGATACTCATACCGATACCCATACCGATACCCATACCGATACCCATACCGATACCCATACCGATACCCATACCGATACCGATACCGATACTCTTACCGATACCGATACTGATACCGATACTCATACCGATACCCACACCGATACCGATACCGATACCGATACAGATCCTCACACCGACACTCTTACCGATACCCATACCGATACCCATACCGATACCCATACCGATACCCATACCGAAACCCATACCGATACCCATACCGATACCCATACCGATACCCATACCGATACCCATACCGATACCCATACCGATACCCATACCGATACCCATACCGATACCCATACCGATACCCATACCGATACCCATACCGATACCCATACCTATACCCATACCGATACCCATACCGATACTCATACCGATACTGATACCGATACTCTTACCGATACCGATACGGATACCGATACCCTTACCGTTACCGATACCGATACTGATACCGATACCGATACCCATACCGATACCCATAGAGATACCCATACCGATACCCATACCGATACCCATGCCGATACCCACACCGATACCGATACCGATACCGATACAGATCCTCACACCGACACTCTTACCGATACCCATACCGATACCCATACCGATACTCATACCGATACCCATTCCGACACCCATACCGATACCGATACCGATACCCATACCGATACCCATACCGATACCCATACCGATGCCCATACCGATACCCATACCGATACCCATACCTATACCCATTTCGATACCCATACCGATACCCATACCGATACTGATACCGATACTCTTACCGATACCGATACCGATACCGATACTCTTATCGATACTGATACCGATACCCTTACCGTTATAGATACCGATACTGATACCGATACCGATACCCATACCGATACCCATAGAGATACCCATACCGATACCCATACCGATACACATGCCGATACACATACCGATACCCATACCGATAACCATACCGATACCCATACCGATACCCATACCGATACCGATACCGATACCCATACCGATACCCATAGAGATACCCATACCGATACCCATACCGATACCCATACCGATACCCATACCGATACCGATACCGATACCGATACTCTTACCGATACCGATACTGATACCGATACTCATACCGATACCCATACCGATACCCACACCGATACCCATACCGAAACCCATACCGATACCCATACCGATACCCATACCGATACCCATACCGATACCCATACCGATACCCATACCGATACCCATACCGATACCCATACCGATGCCCATACCGATACCCATACCGATACCCATACCGATACCCATACCTATACCCATACCGATACCCATACCGATACCCATACCGATACCCATACCGATGCCCACACCGATACCCATACCGAAACCCATACCGATACCCATACCGATACCCATACCGATACCCATACCGATACCCATACCGATACCCATAACGATACCCATACCGATACCCATACCGATACCCATACCGATACCCATACCGATACCCATAACGATACCCATACCGATACCCATACCGATACCGATACCGATACCGATACTCTTACCGATACCGATACTGATACCGATACTCATACCGATACCCATACCGATACCCATACCGATACCCATACCGATACCCATACCGATACCGATACCGATACCGATATCGATACTCTTACCGATACCGATACTGATACCGATACTCATACCGATACCCATACCGATACCCATACCGATACCCATACCGATACCCATACCGATACCGATACCGATACTCTTACCGATACCGATACTGATACCGATACTCATACCGATACCCACACCGATACCGATACCGATACCGATACAGATCCTCACACCGACACTCTTACCGATACCCATACCGATACCCATACCGATACCCATACCGATACCCATACCGATACCCATACCGATACCCATACCGATACCCATACCGAAACCCATACCGATACCCATACCGATACCCATACCGATACCCATACCAATACCCATACCGATACCCATACCGATACCCATACCGATACCCATACCGATACCCATACCGATACCCATACCGATACCCATACCGATACCCATACCGATACCCATACCGATACTCATACCGATACTGATACCGATACTCTTACCGATACCGATACGGATACCGATACTCTTACCGATACTGATACCGATACCCTTACCGTTACCGATACCGATTACCCATACCGATACCCATAGAGATACCCATACCGATAACCATGCCGATACCCATACCGATACCGATACCGATACCGATACCGATACCGATACTCTTACCGATACCGATACTGATACCGATACTCATACCGATACCCATACCGATACCCATACCGATACCCATACCGATACCCATACCGATACCCATACCGATACCCATACCGATAACCATACCGATACCGATACCGATACCGATACTCTTACCGATACCGATACTGATACCGATACTCATACCGATACCCATACCGATACCCATACCGATACCCATACCGAAACCCATACTGATACCCATACCGATACCCATACCGATACCCATACCGATACCCATACCGATACCCATACCGATACCGATACCGATACCGATACTCTTACCGATACCGATACTGATACCGATACTCATACCGATACCCATACCGATACCCATACCGATACCCATACCGAAACCCATACCGATACCCATACCGATACCTATACCGATACCCATACCGATACCCATACCGTTACCCAAACAGATACCCATACCTATACCCATACCGATACCCATACCGATACCCTTACCGATACCGATACCGATACTCTTACCGATACTGATACCGACACTCTTACCGATACCCATACCGATACCCATGCCGATACCCATACCGATACCCATACCGATACCCATACCTATACCCATACCGATACCCATACCGATACCCATACCGATACTGATACCGATACTCTTACCGATACCGATACCGATACCGATACTCTAACCGATACTGATACCGATACCCTTACCGTTACCGTTACCGATACTGATACCGATACCGATAACCATACCGATACCCATAGAGATACCCATACCGATACCCATACCGATACCCATGCCGATACCCACACCGATACCGATACCGATACCGATACAGATCCTCACACCGACACTCTTACCGATACCCATACCGATACCCATACCGATACTCATACCGATACCCATTCCGACACCCATACCGATACCGATACCGATACCGATACTCTTACCGATACCGATACTGATACCGATACTCATACCGATACCCATACCGATACCCATACCGATACCCATACCGATACCCATACCGATACCCATACCGATACCCATACCGATGCCCATACCGATACCCATACCGATACCCATACCTATACCCATATCGATACCCATACCGATACCCATACCGATACTGATACCGATACTCTTACCGATACCGATACCGATACCGATACTCTTACCGATACTGATACCGATACCCTTACCGTTACCGATACCGATACTGATACCGATACCGATACCCATACCGATACCCATAGAGATACCCATACCGATACCCATAGAGATACCCATACCGATACCCATACCGATACACATGCCGATACCCATACCGATACCCATACCGATACCCATACCGATACCCATACCGATACCCATACTGATACCGATACCGATACCCATACCGATACCCATAGAGATACCTATACCGATACCCATACCGATACCCATACCGATACCCATAACGATACCCATACCGATACCCATACCGATACCGATACCGATACCGATACCGATACTCTTACCGATACCGATACTGATACCGATACTCATACCGATACCCATACCGATACCCACACCGATACCCATACCGAAACCCATACCGATACCCATACCGATACGCATACCGATACCCATACCGATACCCATACCGATACCCATACCGATACCCATACCGATGCCCACACCGATACCCATACCGAAACCCATACCGATACCCATACCGATACCCATACCGATACCCATACCGATACCCATACCGATACCCATAACGATACCCATACCGATACCCATACCGATACCCATACCGATACCCATACCGATACCCATAACGATACCCATACCGATACCCATACCGATACCGATACCGATACCGATACTCTTACCGATACCGATACTGATACCGATACTCATACCGATACCCATACCGATACCCACACCGATACCCATACCGAAACCCATACCGATACCCATACCGATACCCATACCGATACCCATACCGATACCCATACCGATACCCATACCGATACCCATACCGATACCCATACCGATACCCATACCGATACCCATACCGATACCCATACCTATACCCATACCGATACCCATGCCGATACCCATACCGATACTGATACCGATACTCTTACCGATACCGATACCGATACCGATACTCTTACCGATACTGATGCCGATACCCTTACCGTTACCCATACCGATACCCATACCGATACCGATACCGATACTCTTACCGATACCGATACTGATACCGATACTCATACCGATACCCATACCGATACCCATACCGATACCCATACCGATACCCATACCGATACCGATACCGATACTCTTACCGATACCGATACTGATACCGATACTCATACCGATACTGATACCGATACCCTTACCGTTACCGATACCGATTACCCATACCGATACCCATAGAGATACCCATACCGATAACCATGCCGATACCCATACCGATACCCATACCGATACCCATACCGATACCCATACCGATACCCATAACGATACCCATACCGATACCCATACCGATACCCATACCGATACCCATACCGATACCCATACCGATACCCATACCGATACCCATACCGATACCCATACCGATACCCATACCGATACCCATACCGATACCGATACCGATACCGATACTCTTACCGATACCGATACTGATACCGATACCCATACCGATACCCATACCGATACCCATACCGATACCCATACCGATACCCATACCGATACCCATACCGATACCCATACCGATACCCATACCGATACCCATACCGATACCCATACCGATACCCATACCGATACCCATAACGATACCCATACCGATACCCATACCGATACCGATACCGATACCGATACCGATACCGATACTCTTACCGATACCGATACTGATACCGATACCCATACCGATACCCATACCGATACCCATACCGATACCCATACCGATACCCATACCGATACCCATACCGATACCCATACCGATACCCATACCGATACCCATACCGATACCCATAACGATACCCATACCGATACCCATACCGATACTCATACCGATACTGATACCGATACTCTTACCGATACCGATACGGATACCCATACCGATACCCATACCGATACCCATACCGATACCCATACCGATACCCATACCGATACCCATACCGATGCCCACACCGATACCCATACCGAAACCCATACCGATACCCATACCGATACCCATACCGATACCCATACCGATACCCATACCGATACCCATAACGATACCCATACCGATACCCATACCGATACCCATACCGATGCCCATACCGATACCCATAACGATACCCATACCGATACCCATACCGATACCGATACCGATACCGATACTCTTACCGATACCGATACTGATACCGATACCCATACCGATACCCATACCGATACCCATACCGATACCCATACCGATACCCATACCGATACCCATACCGATACCCATACCGATACCCATACCGATACCCATACCGATACCCATACCGATACCGATACCGATACTCTTACCGATACCGATACTGATACCGATACTCATACCGATACTGATACCGATACCCTTACCGTTACCGATACCGATTACCCATACCGATACCCATAGAGATACCCATACCGATACCCATACCGATACCCATACCGATACCCATACCGATACCCATACCGATACCCATACCGATACCCATACCGATACCCATACCGATGCCCACACCGATACCCATACCGAAACCCATACCGATACCCATACCGATACTCATACCGATACCCATACCGATACCCATACCGATACCCATAACGATACCCATACCGATACCCATACCGATACCCATACCGATACCCATACCGATACCCATAACGATACCCATACCGATACCCATACCGATACCGATACCGATACCGATACTCTTACCGATACCGATACTGATACCGATACCCATACCGATACCCATACCGATACCCATACCGATACCCATACCGATACCCATACCGATACCCATACCGATACCCATACCGATACCCATACCGATACCCATACCGATACCCATACCTATACCCATACCGATACCCATACCGATACTCATACCGATACTGATACCGATACTCTTACCGATACCGATACGGATACCGATACTCTTACCGATACTGATACCGATACCCTTACCGTTACCGATACCGATTACCCATACCGATACCCATAGAGATACCCATACCGATACCCATGCCGATACCCATACCGATACCCATACCGATACCGATACCGATACCGATACCGATACTCTTACCGATACCGATACTCATACCGATACCCATACCGATACCGATACCGATGCTCTTACCGATACTGATACCGACACTCTTACCGATACCCATACCGATACCCATGCCGATACCCATACCGATACCCATACCGATACCCATACCTATACCCATACCGATACCGATACCGATACTCATACCGATACCCATACCGATACCCATACCGATACCCATACCGATACCCATACCGATACCCATACCGAAACCCATACCGATACCCATACCGATACCCATACCGATACCCATACCGATACCCATACCGATACCCATACCGATACCCATACCGATACCCATACCGATACCCATACCGATACCCATACCGATACCCATACCGATACCCATACCTATACCCATACCGATACCCATACCGATACTCATACCGATACTGATACCGATACTCTTACCGATACCGATACGGATACCGATACTCTTACCGATACTGATACCGATACCCTTACCGTTACCGATACCGATTACCCATACCGATACCAATAGAGATACCCATACCGATAACCATGCCGATACCCATACCGATACCCATACCGATACCGATACCGATACCGGTACTCTTACCGATAGCGATACTGATACCGATACTCATACCGATACCCATACCGATACCCATACCGATACCCATACCGAAACCCATACCGATACCCATACCGATACCCATACCGATACCCATACCGATACCCATACCGATACCCATACCGATACCCATACCGATACCCATACCGATACCCATACCGTTACCCAAACAGATACCCATACCTATACCCATACCGATACCCATACCGATACCCATACCGATACCGATACCGATGCTCTTACCGATACTGATACCGACACTCTTACCGATACCCATACCGATACCCATGCCGATACCCATACCGATACCCATACCGATACCCATACCTATACCCATACCGATACCCATACCGATACCCATACCGATACTGATACCGATACTCTTACCGATACCGATACCGATACCGATACTCTAACCGATACTGATTCCGATACCCTTACCGTTACCGTTACCGATACTGATACCGATACCGATACCCATACCGATACCCATAGAGATACCCATACCGATACCCATACCGATACCCATGCCGATACCCACACCGATACCGATACCGATACCGATACAGATCCTCACACCGACACTCTTACCGATACCCATACCGATACCCATACCGATACTCATACCGATACCCATTCCGACACCCATACCGATACCGATACCGATACCGATACTCTTACCGATACCGATACTGATACCGATACTCATACCGATACCCATACCGATACCCATACCGATACCCATACCGATACCCATACCGATACCCATACCGATACCCATACCGATGCCCATACCGATACCCATACCGATACCCATACCTATACCCATATCGATACCCATACCGATACCCATACCGATACTGATACCGATACTCTTACCGATACCGATACCGATACCGATACTCTTACCGATACTGATACCGATACCCTTACCGTTACCGATACCGATACTGATACCGATACCGATACCCATACCGATACCCATAGAGATACCCATACCGATACCCATACCGATACACATGCCGATACCCATACCGATACCCATACCGATACCCATACCGATACCCATACCGATACCCATACCGATACCGATACCGATACCCATACCGATACCCATAGAGATACCTATACCGATACCCATACCGATACCCATACCGATACCCATAACGATACCCATACCGATACCCATACCGATACCGATACCGATACCGATACTCTTACCGATACCGATACTGATACTGATACTCATACCGATACCCATACCGATACCCACACCGATACCCATACCGATACCCATACCGATACCCATACCGATACCCATACCGATACCCATACCGATCCCCATACCGATACCCATACCGATACCCATACCGATACCCATACCGATACCCATACCGATACCCATACCGATACCCATACCTATACCCATACCGATACCCATACCGATACCGATACCGATACTCTTACCGATACCGATACTGATACCGATACTCATACCGATACCCATACCGATACCCATACCGATACCCATACCGATACCCATACCGATACCGATACCGATACTCTTACCGATACCGATACTGATACCGATACTCATACCGATACCCACACCGATACCGATACCGATACCGATACAGATCCTCACACCGACACTCTTACCGATACCCATACCGATACCCATACCGATACCCATACCGATACCCATACCGTTACCCATACCGATACCCATACCGATACCCATACCGATACCCATACCGATACCCATACCGATACCCATACCGATACCGATACCGATACTCTTACCGATACCGATACTGATACCGATACTCATACCGATACCCATACCGATACCCATACCGATACCCCGACCGATACCCATACCGATACCGATACCGATACTCTTACCGATACTGATACCGATACCCTTACCGTTACCGATACCGATACTGATACCGATACCGAAACCCATACCGATACCCATACCGATACCCATACCGATACCCATACCGATACCCATACCGATACCCATACCGATACCCATACCGATACCCATACCGATACGCATACCGATACCCATACCGATACCCATACCGATACTCATACCGATACTGATACCGATACTCTTACCGATACCGATACGGATACCGATACTCTTACCGATACTGATACCGATACCCTTACCGTTACCGATACCGATTACCCATACCGATACCCATAGAGATACCCATAGCGATAACCATGCCGATACCCATACCGATACCGATACCGATACCGATACCGATACCGATACCGATACTCTTACCGATACCGATACTGATACCGATACTCATACCGATACCCATACCGATACCCATACCGATACCCATACCGATACCCATACCGATACCCATACCGATACCCATACCGATACCCATACCGATACCCATACCGATACCCATACCGATACACATACCGATACCGATACCGATACCGATACTCTTACCGATACCGATACCGATACTCTTACCGATACCGATACTGATACCGATACTCATACCGATACCCATACCGATACCCATACCGATACCCATACCGAAACCCATACCGATACCCATACCGATACCCATACCGATACCCATACCGATACCCATACCGATACCCATACCGATACCCATACCGATACCCATACCGATACCCATACCTATACCCATACCGATACCCATACCGATACTCATACCGATACTGATACCGATACTCTTACCGATACCGATACGGATACCGATACTCTTACCGATACTGATACCGATACCATTACCGTTACCGATACCGATACTGATACCGATACCGATTACCCATACCGATACCCATAGAGATACCCATACCGATACCCATGCCGATACCCATACCGATACCGATACCGATACCGATACCGATACCGATACCGATACTCTTACCGATACCGATACTGATACCGATACTCATACCGATACCCATACCGATACCCATACCGATACCCATACCGATACCCATACCGATACCCATACCGATACCCATACCGATACCCATACCTATACCCATACCGATACCCATACCGATACCCATACCGATACTGATACCGATACTCTTACCGATACCGATACCGATACCGATACTCTTACCGATACTGATACCGATACCCTTACCGTTACCCATACCGATACCCATACCGATACCGATACCGATACTCTTACCGATACCGATACTGATACCGATACTCATACCGATACCCATACCGATACCCATACCGATACCCATACCGATACCCATACCGATACCCATACCGATACCCATACCGATACCCATACCGTTACCCAAACAGATACCCATACCTATACCCATACCGATACCCATACCGATACCGATACCGATGCTCTTACCGATACTGATACCGACACTCTTACCGATACCCATACCGATACCCATGCCGATACCCATACCGATACCCATACCGATACCCATACCTATACCCATACCGATACCCATACCGATACCCATACCGATACCCATACCGATACCCATACCTATACCCATACCGATACCCATACCGATACCCATACCGATACTGATACCGATACTCTTACCGATACCGATACCGATACCGATACTCTTACCGATACTGATACCGATACCCTTACCGTTACCCATACCGATACCCATACCGATACCGATACCGATAGTCTTAACGATACCGATACTGATACCGATACTCATACCGATACCCATACCGATACCCATACCGATACCCATACCGATACCCATACCGATACCGATACCGATACTCTTACCGATACCGATACTGATACCGATACTCATACCGATACCCACACCGATACCGATACCGATACCGATACAGATCCTCACACCGACACTCTTACCGATACCCATACCGATACCCATACCGATACCCATACCGATACCCATACCGATACCCATACCTATACCCATACCGATACCCATACCGATACCCATACCGATACTGTTACCGATACTCTTACCGATTCCGATACCGATACCGATACTCTTACCGATACTGATACCGATACCCTTACCGTTACCGATACCGATACTGATACCGATACCGATACCCATACCGATACCCATAGAGATACCCATACCGATACCCATGCCGATACCCATACCGATACCGATACCGATACCGATACAGATACTCACACCGACACTCTTACCGATACCCATACCGATACCCATACCGATACTCATACCGATACCCATACCGATACCGATACCGATACCGATACTCTTACCGATACCGATACTGATACCGATACTCATACCGATACCCATACCGATACCCATACCGATACCCATACCGATACCCATACCGATGCCGATACCGATACTCATACCGATACCCATACCGATACCCATACCGATACCCATACCGATACCCATACCGATACCCATACCGATACCCATACCGATACCGATACCGATACTCTTACCGATACCGATACTGATACCGATACTCATACCGATACCCATACCGATACCCATACCGATACCCATACCGATACCCATACCGATACCCATACCGATACCGATACCGATACTCTTACCGATACCGATACTGATACCGATACTCATACCGATACCCATACCGATACCCATACCGATACCCATACCGATACCCATACCCATACCCATACCGATACCCATACCGTTAACCAAACAGATACCCATACCTATACCCATACCGATACCCATACCGATACCGATACCGATGCTCTTACCGATACTGATACCGACACTCTTACCGATACCCATACCGATACCCATGCCGATACCCATACCGATACCCATACCGATACCCATACCTATACCCATACCGATACCCATACCGATACCCATACCGATACCCATACCGATACCCATACCGATACTCTTACCGATACCGATACCGATACCGATACTCATACCGATACCCATACCGATACCCATACCGATACCCTTACCGATACCCATACCGATACCCATACCGATACCCATACCTATACCCATACCGATACCCATACCGATACTCATACCGATACTGATACCGATACTCATACCGATACTCTTACCGATACTGATACCGATACCCTTACCGTTACCGATACCGATACGGATACCGATACCGATTACCCATACCGATACCCATAGAGATACCCATACCGATAACCATGCCGATACCCATACCGATACCGATACCGATACCGATACCGATACCGATACCGATACTCTTACCGATACCGATACTGATACCGATACTCATACCGATACCCATACCGATACCCATACCGATACCCATACCGATACCCATACCGATACCCATACCGATACCCATACCGATACCCATACCGATACCCATACCGATACCCATACCGATACCGATACCGATACCGATACTCTTACCGATACCGATACTGATACCGATACTCATACCGATACCCATACCGATACCCATACCGATACCCATACCGAAACCCATACCGATACCCATACCGATACCCATACCGATACCCATACCGATACCCATACCGATACCCATACCGATACCCATACCGATACCCATACCGATACCCATACCGATACCCATACCGATACCCATACCGATACCCATACCGATACCCATACCGATACCCATACCGTTACCCAAACAGATACCCATACCTATACCCATACCGATACCCATACCGATACCGATACCGATGCTCTTACCGATACTGATACCGACACTCTTACCGATACCCATACCGATACCCATACCGATACTGATACCGATACTCTTACCGATACCGATACTGATACCGATACTCATACCGATACCCATACCGATACCCATACCGATACCCATACCGATACCCATACCGATACCCATACCGATACCCATACCGATACCCATACCGATACCCATACCGATACCCATACCTATACCCATACCGATACCCATACCGATACCCATACCGATACCCATACCGATACTGATACCGATACTCTTACCGATACCGATACCGATACCGATACTCTTACCGATACTGATACCGATACCGATACTCTTACCGATACTGATACCGATACCCTTACCGTTACCCATACCGATACCCATACCGATACCGATACCGATACCTATACCCATACCGATACCCATACCGATACCCATACCGATACCCATACCGATACCCATACCGATACCCATACCGATACCCATACCGATACCCATACCGATACCCATACCGATACCCATACCGATACCCATACCGATACCCATACCGATACCCATACCGATACCCATACCTATACCCATACCGATACCCATACCGATACCCATACCGATACCCATACCGATACTGATACCGATACTCTTACCGATACCGATACCGATACCGATACTCTTACCGATACTGATACCGATACCCTTACCGTTACCCATACCGATACCCATACCGATACCGATACCGATACCTATACCCATACCGATACCCATACCGATACCCATACCGATACCCATACCTATACCCATACCGATACCCATACCGATACCCATACCGATACCCATACCGATACTGATACCGATACTCTTACCGATACCGATACCGATACCGATACTCTTACCGATACTGATACCGATACCCTTACCGTTACCCATACCGATACCCATACCGATACCGATACCGATACCTATACCCATACCGATACCCATACCGATACCCATACCGATACCCATACCGATACCCATACCGATACCCATACCGATACCCATACCGATACCCATACCGTTACCCAAACAGATACCCATACCTATACCCATACCGATACCCATACCGATACCGATACCGATGCTCTTACCGATACCGATACTGATACCGATACTCATACCGATACCCATACCGATACCCATACCGATACCCATACCGATACCCATACCGATACCCATACCGATACCCATACCGATACCCATACCGATACCCATACCGATACCCATACCTATACCCATACCGATACCCATACCGATACCCATACCGATACCCATACCGATACTGATACCGATACTCTTACCGATACCGATACCGATACCGATACTCTTACCGATACTGATACCGATACCCTTACCGTTACCCATACCGATACCCATACCGATACCGATACCGATACCTATACCCATACCGATACCCATACCGATACCCATACCGATACCCATACCGATACCCATACCGATACCCATACCGATACCCATACCGATACCCATACCGTTACCCAAACAGATACCCATACCTATACCCATACCGATACCCATACCGATACCGATACCGATGCTCTTACCGATACTGATACCGACACTCTTACCGATACCCATACCGATACCCATGCCGATACCCATACCGATACCCATACCGATACCCATACCTATACCCATACCGATACCCATACCGATACCCATACCGATACTGATACCGATACTCTTACCGATACCGATACCGATACCGATACTCTAACCGATACTGATACCGATACCCTTACCGTTACCGTTACCGATACTGATACCGATACCGATACCCATACCGATACCCATAGAGATACCCATACCGATACCCATACCGATACCCATGCCGATACCCACACCGATACCGATACCGATACAGATCCTCACACCGACACTCTTACCGATACCCATACCGATACCCATACCGATACTCATACCGATACCCATTCCGACACCCATACCGATACCCATACCGATACCGATACCGATACCGATACTCTTACCGATACCGATACTGATACCGATACTCATACCGATACCCATACCGATACCCATACCGATACCCATACCGATACCCATACCGATACCCATACCGATACCCATACCGATACCCATACCGATACCCATACCGATGCCCATACCGATACCCATACCGATACCCATACCTATACCCATACCGATACCCATACCGATACCCATACCGATACTGATACCGATACTCTTACCGATACCGATACGGATACCGATACTCTTACCGATACTGATACCGATACCCTTACCGTTACCGATACCGATTACCCATACCGATACCCATAGAGATACCCATACCGATAACCATGCCGATACCCATACCGATACCCATACCGATACCGATACCGATACCGGTACTCTTACCGATACCGATACTGATACCGATACCGATACCCATACCGATACCCATAGAGATACCCATACCGATACCCATACCGATACCCATGCCGATACCCACACCGATACCGATACCGATACCGATACAGATCCTCACACCGACACTCTTACCGATACCCATACCGATACCCATACCGATACTCATACCGATACCCATTCCGACACCCATACCGATACCGATACCGATACCGATACTCTTACCGATACCGATACTGATACCGATACTCATACCGATACCCATACCGATACCCATACCGATACCCATACCGATACCCATACCGATACCCATACCGATACCCATACCGATGCCCATACCGATACCCATACCGATACCCATACCTATACCCATATCGATACCCATACCGATACCCATACCGATACTGATACCGATACTCTTACCGATACCGATACCGATACCGATACTCTTACCGATACTGATACCGATACCCTTACCGTTACCGATACCGATACTGATACCGATACCGATACCCATACCGATACCCATAGAGATACCCATACCGATACCCATACCGATACACATGCCGATACCCATACCGATACCCATACCGATACCCATACCGATACCCATACTGATACCGATACCGATACCCATACCGATACCCATAGAGATACCTATACCGATACCCATACCGATACCCATACCGATACCCATAACGATACCCATACCGATACCCATAGCGATACCGATACCGATACTCTTACCGATACCGATACTGATACCGATACTCATACCGATACCCACACCGATACCGATACCGATACCGATACAGATCCTCACACCGACACTCTTACCGATACCCATACCGATACCCATACCGATACCCATACCGATACCCATACCGTTACCCATACCGATACCCATACCGATACCCATACCGATACCCATACCGATACCCATACCGATACCCATACCGCTACCCATACCGATACCCATACCGATGCCCATACCGATACCCATACCGATACCCATACCGATACCCATACCTATACCCATACCGATACCCATACCGATACCGATACCGATACTCTTACCGATACCGATACTGATACCGATACTCATACCGATACCCATACCGATACCCATACCGATACCCATACCGATACCGATACCGATACTCTTACCGATACCGATACTGATACCGATACTCATACCGATACCCACACCGATACCGATACCGATACCGATACAGATCCTCACACCGACACTCTTACCGATACCCATACCGATACCCATACCGATACCCATACCGATACCCATACCGTTACCCATACCGATACCCATACCGATACCCATACCGATACCCATACCGATACCCATACCGATACCCATACCGATACCCATACCGATACCGATACCGATACTCTTACCGATACCGATACTGATACCGATACTCATACCGATACCCATACCGATACCCATACCGATACCCCGACCGATACCCATACCGATACCGATACCGATACTCTTACCGATACTGATACCGATACCCTTACCGTTACCGATACCGATACTGATACCGATACCGAAACCCATACCGATACCCATACCGATACCCATACCGATACCCATACCGATACCCATACCGATACCCATACCGATACCCATACCGATACCCATACCGATACCCATACCGATACCCATACCGATACCCATACCGATACGCATACCTATACCCATACCGATACCCATACCGATACTCATACCGATACTGATACCGATACCCATACCGATACCCATACCGATACCCATACCGATACACATGCCGATACCCATACCGATACCCATACCGATACCCATACCGATACCCATACCGATACCCATACTGATACCGATACCGATACCCATACCGATACCCATAGAGATACCCATACCGATACCCATAACGATACCCATACCGATACCCATACCGATACCGATACCGATACCGATACTCTTACCGATACCGATACTGATACCGATACTCATACCGATACCCATACCGATACCCACACCGATACACATGCCGAAACCCATACCGATACCCATACCGATACCCATACCGATACCCATACCGATACCCATACCGATACCCATACCGATACCCATACCGATACCCATACCGATACCCATACCGATACCCATACCGATACCCATACCGATACCCATACCTATACCCATACCGATACCCATACCGATACCCATACCGATACTGATACCGATACTCTTACCGATACCGATACCGATACCGAAACTCTTACCGATACTGATGCCGATACCCTTACCGTTACCCATACCGATACCCATACCGATACCGATACCGATACTCTTACCGATACCGATACTGATACCGATACTCATACCGATACCCATACCGATACCCATACCGATACCCATACCGATACCCATACCGATACCGATACCGATACTCTTACCGATACCGATACTGATACCGATACTCATACCGATACCCACACCGATACCGATACCGATACCGATACAGATCCTCACACCGACACTCTTACCGATACCCATACCGATACCCATACCGATACCCATACCGATACCCATACCGATACCCATACCGATACCCATACCGAAACCCATACCGATACCCATACCGATACCCATACCGATACCCATACCGATACCCATACCGATACCCATACCGATACCCATACCGATACCCATACCGATACCCATACCGATACCCATACCGATACCCATACCGATACCCATACCTATACCCATACCGATACCCATACCGATACTCATACCGATACTGATACCGATACTCTTACCGATACCGATACGGATACCGATACTCTTACCGATACTGATACCGATACCCTTACCGTTACCGATACCGATTACCCATACCGATACCCATAGAGATACCCATACCGATAACCATGCCGATACCCATACCGATACCGATACCGATACCGATACCGATACCGATACTCTTACCGATACCGATACTGATACCGATACTCATACCGATACCCATACCGATACCCATACCGATACCCATACCGATACCCATACCGATACCCATACCGATACCCATACCGATAACCATACCGATACCGATACCGATACCGATACTCTTACCGATACCGATACTGATACCGATACTCATACCGATACCCATACCGATACCCATACCGATACCCATACCGAAACCCATACTGATACCCATACCGATACCCATACCGATACCCATACCGATACCCATACCGATACCCATACCGATACCGATACCGATACCGATACTCTTACCGATACCGATACTGATACCGATACTCATACCGATACCCATACCGATACCCATACCGATACCCATACCGAAACCCATACCGATACCCATACCGATACCTATACCGATACCCATACCGATACCCATACCGTTACCCAAACAGATACCCATACCTATACCCATACCGATACCCATACCGATACCCTTACCGATACCGATACCGATGCTCTTACCGATACTGATACCGACACTCTTACCGATACCCATACCGATACCCATGCCGATACCCATACCGATACCCATACCGATACCCATACCGATACCCATACCGATACCCATACCGATACCCATACCGATACTGATACCGATACTCTTACCGATACCGATACCGATACCGATACTCTAACCGATACTGATACCGATACCCTTACCGTTACCGTTACCGATACTGATACCGATACCGATAACCATACCGATACCCATAGAGATACCCATACCGATACCCATACCGATACCCATGCCGATACCCACACCGATACCGATACCGATACCGATACAGATCCTCACACCGACACTCTTACCGATACCCATACCGATACCCATACCGATACTCATACCGATACCCATTCCGACACCCATACCGATACCGATACCGATACCGATACTCTTACCGATACCGATACTGATACCGATACTCATACCGATACCCATACCGATACCCATACCGATACCCATACCGATACCCATACCGATACCCATACCGATACACATACCGATGCCCATACCGATACCCATACCGATACCCATACCTATACCCATATCGATACCCATACCGATACCCATACCGATACTGATACCGATACTCTTACCGATACCGATACCGATACCGATACTCTTACCGATACTGATACCGATACCCTTACCGTTACCGATACCGATACTGATACCGATACCGATACCCATACCGATACCCATAGAGATACCCATACCGATACCCATACCGATACACATGCCGATACCCATACCGATACCCATACCGATACCCATACCGATACCCATACCGATACCCATACTGATACCGATACCGATACCCATACCGATACCCATAGAGATACCTATACCGATACCCATACCGATACCCATACCGATACCCATAACGATACCCATACCGATACCCATACCGATACCGATACCGATACCGATACCGATACTCTTACCGATACCGATACTGATACCGATACTCATACCGATACCCATACCGATACCCACACCGATACCCATACCGAAACCCATACCGATACCCATACCGATACGCATACCGATACCCATACCGATACCCATACCGATACCCATACCGATACCCATACCGATACCCACACCGATACCCATACCGAAACCCATACCGATACCCATACCGATACCCATACCGATACCCATACCGATACCCATACCGATACCCATAACGATACCCATACCGATACCCATACCGATACCCATACCGATACCCATACCGATACCCATAACGATACCCATACCGATACCCATACCGATACCGATACCGATACCGATACTCTTACCGATACCGATACTGATACCGATACTCATACCGATACCCATACCGATACCCACACCGATACCCATACCGAAACCCATACCGATACCCATACCGATACCCATACCGATACCCATACCGATACCCATACCGATACCCATACCGATACCCATACCGATACCCATACCGATACCCATACCGATACCCATACCGATACCCATACCTATACCCATACCGATACCCATGCCGATACCCATACCGATACTGATACCGATACTCTTACCGATACCGATACCGATACCGATACTCTTACCGATACTGATGCCGATACCCTTACCGTTACCCATACCGATACCCATACCGATACCGATACCGATACTCTTACCGATACCGATACTGATACCGATACTCATACCGATACCCATACCGATACCCATACCGATACCCATACCGATACCCATACCGATACCGATACCGATACTCTTACCGATACCGATACTGATACCGATACTCATACCGATACTGATACCGATACCCTTACCGTTACCGATACCGATTACCCATACCGATACCCATAGAGATACCCATACCGATAACCATGCCGATACCCATACCGATACCCATACCGATACCCATACCGATACCCATACCGATACCCATAACGATACCCATACCGATACCCATACCGATACCCATACCGATACCCATACCGATACCCATACCGATACCCATACCGATACCCATACCGATACCCATACCGATACCCATACCGATACCGATACCGATACCGATACTCTTACCGATACCGATACTGATACCGATACCCATACCGATACCCATACCGATACCCATACCGATACCCATACCGATACCCATACCGATACCCATACCGATACCCATACCGATACCCATACCGATACCCATACCGATACCCATACCGATACCCATACCGATACCCATAACGATACCCATACCGATACCCATACCGATACCGATACCGATACCGATACCGATACCGATACTCTTACCGATACCGATACTGATACCGATACCCATACCGATACCCATACCGATACCCATACCGATACCCATACCGATACCCATACCGATACCCATACCGATACCCATACCGATACCCATACCGATACCCATACCGATACCCATAACGATACCCATACCGATACCCATACCGATACTCATACCGATACTGATACCGATACTCTTACCGATACCGATACCGATACCCATACCGATACCCATACCGATACCCATACCGATACCCATACCGATACCCATACCGATACCCATACCGATGCCCACACCGATACCCATACCGAAACCCATACCGATACCCATACCGATACCCATACCGATACCCATACCGATACCCATACCGATACCCATAACGATACCCATACCGATACCCATACCGATACCCATACCGATACCCATACCGATACCCATAACGATACCCATACCGATACCCATACCGATACCGATACCGATACCGATACTCTTACCGATACCGATACTGATACCGATACCCATACCGATACCCATACCGATACCCATACCGATACCCATACCGATACCCATACCGATACCCATACCGATACCCATACCGATACCCATACCGATACCCATACCGATACCCATACCGATACCGATACCGATACTCTTACCGATACCGATACTGATACCGATACTCATACCGATACTGATACCGATACCCTTACCGTTACCGATACCGATTACCCATACCGATACCCATAGAGATACCCATACCGATAACCATGCCGATACCCATACCGATACCCATACCGATACCGATACCGATACCGATACCGATACCCATACCGATACCCATACCGATACCCATACCGATACCCATACCGATACCCATACCGATACCCATACCGATGCCCACACCGATACCCATACCGAAACCCATACCGATACCCATACCGATACTCATACCGATACCCATACCGATACCCATACCGATACCCATAACGATACCCATACCGATACCCATACCGATACCCATACCGATACCCATACCGATACCCATAACGATACCCATACCGATACCCATACCGATACCGATACCGATACCGATACTCTTACCGATACCGATACTGATACCGATACCCATACCGATACCCATACCGATACCCATACCGATACCCATACCGATACCCATACCGATACCCATACCGATACCCATACCGATACCCATACCGATACCCATACCGATACCCATACCTATACCCATACCGATACCCATACCGATACTCATACCGATACTGATACCGATACTCTTACCGATACCGATACGGATACCGATACTCTTACCGATACTGATACCGATACCCTTACCGTTACCGATACCGATTACCCATACCGATACCCATAGAGATACCCATACCGATAACCATGCCGATACCCATACCGATACCCATACCGATACCGATACCGATACCGATACCGATACTCTTACCGATACCGATACTCATACCGATACCCATACCGATACCGATACCGATGCTCTTACCGATACTGATACCGACACTCTTACCGATACCCATACCGATACCCATGCCGATACCCATACCGATACCCATACCGATACCCATACCTATACCCATACCGATACCGATACCGATACTCATACCGATACCCATACCGATACCCATACCGATACCCATACCGATACCCATACCGATACCCATACCGAAACCCATACCGATACCCATACCGATACCCATACCGATACCCATACCGATACCCATACCGATACCCATACCGATACCCATACCGATACCCATACCGATACCCATACCGATACCCATACCGATACCCATACCGATACCCATACCTATACCCATACCGATACCCATACCGATACTCATACCGATACTGATACCGATACTCTTACCGATACCGATACGGATACCGATACTCTTACCGATACTGATACCGATACCCTTACCGTTACCGATACCGATTACCCATACCGATACCAATAGAGATACCCATACCGATAACCATGCCGATACCCATACCGATACCCATACCGATACCGATACCGATACCGGTACTCTTACCGATAGCGATACTGATACCGATACTCATACCGATACCCATACCGATACCCATACCGATACCCATACCGAAACCCATACCGATACCCATACCGATACCCATACCGATACCCATACCGATACCCATACCGATACCCATACCGATACCCATACCGATACCCATACCGATACCCATACCGTTACCCAAACAGATACCCATACCTATACCCATACCGATACCCATACCGATACCCATACCGATACCGATACCGATGCTCTTACCGATACTGATACCGACACTCTTACCGATACCCATACCGATACCCATGCCGATACCCATACCGATACCCATACCGATACCCATACCGATACCCATACCGATACCCATACCGATACCCATACCGATACTGATACCGATACTCTTACCGATACCGATACCGATACCGATACTCTAACCGATACTGATTCCGATACCCTTACCGTTACCGTTACCGATACTGATACCGATACCGATACCCATACCGATACCCATAGAGATACCCATACCGATACCCATACCGATACCCATACCGATACCCATACCGATACCGATACCGATACCGATACAGATCCTCACACCGACACTCTTACCGATACCCATACCGATACCCATACCGATACTCATACCGATACCCATTCCGACACCCATACCGATACCGATACCGATACCGATACTCTTACCGATACCGATACTGATACCGATACTCATACCGATACCCATACCGATACCCATACCGATACCCATACCGATACCCATACCGATACCCATACCGATACCCATACCGATGCCCATACCGATACCCATACCGATACCCATACCTATACCCATATCGATACCCATACCGATACCCATACCGATACTGATACCGATACTCTTACCGATACCGATACCGATACCGATACTCTTACCGATACTGATACCGATACCCTTACCGTTACCGATACCGATACTGATACCGATACCGATACCCATACCGATACCCATAGAGATACCCATACCGATACCCATACCGATACACATGCCGATACCCATACCGATACCCATACCGATACCCATACCGATACCCATACCGATACCCATACTGATACCGATACCGATACCCATACCGATACCCATAGAGATACCTATACCGATACCCATACCGATACCCATACCGATACCCATAACGATACCCATACCGATACCCATACCGATACCGATACCGATACCGATACTCTTACCGATACCGATACTGATACTGATACTCATACCGATACCCATACCGATACCCACACCGATACCCATACCGAAACCCATACCGATACCCATACCGATACCCATACCGATACCCATACCGATCCCCATACCGATACCCATACCGATACCCATACCGATACCCATACCGATACCCATACCGATACCCATACCGATACCCATACCTATACCCATACCGATACCCATACCGATACCGATACCGATACTCTTACCGATACCGATACTGATACCGATACTCATACCGATACCCATACCGATACCCATACCGATACCCATACCGATACCCATACCGATACCGATACCGATACTCTTACCGATACCGATACTGATACCGATACTCATACCGATACCCACACCGATACCGATACCGATACCGATACAGATCCTCACACCGACACTCTTACCGATACCCATACCGATACCCATACCGATACCCATACCGATACCCATACCGTTACCCATACCGATACCCATACCGATACCCATACCGATACCCATACCGATACCCATACCGATACCCATACCGATACCGATACCGATACTCTTACCGATACCGATACTGATACCGATACTCATACCGATACCCATACCGATACCCATACCGATACCCCGACCGATACCCATACCGATACCGATACCGATACTCTTACCGATACTGATACCGATACCCTTACCGTTACCGATACCGATACTGATACCGATACCGAAACCCATACCGATACCCATACCGATACCCATACCGATACCCATACCGATACCCATACCGATACCCATACCGATACCCATACCGATACCCATACCGATACGCATACCGATACCCATACCGATACCCATACCGATACTCATACCGATACTGATACCGATACTCTTACCGATACCGATACGGATACCGATACTCTTACCGATACTGATACCGATACCCTTACCGTTACCGATACCGATTACCCATACCGATACCCATAGAGATACCCATAGCGATAACCATGCCGATACCCATACCGATACCGATACCGATACCGATACCGATACCGATACCGATACTCTTACCGATACCGATACTGATACCGATACTCATACCGATACCCATACCGATACCCATACCGATACCCATACCGATACCCATACCGATACCCATACCGATACCCATACCGATACCCATACCGATACCCATACCGATACCCATACCGATACACATACCGATACCGATACCGATACCGATACTCTTACCGATACCGATACCGATACTCTTACCGATACCGATACTGATACCGATACTCATACCGATACCCATACCGATACCCATACCGATACCCATACCGAAACCCATACCGATACCCATACCGATACCCATACCGATACCCATACCGATACCCATACCGATACCCATACCGATACCCATACCGATACCCATACCGATACCCATACCTATACCCATACCGATACCCATACCGATACTCATACCGATACTGATACCGATACTCTTACCGATACCGATACGGATACCGATACTCTTACCGATACTGATACCGATACCCTTACCGTTACCGATACCGATACTGATACCGATACCGATTACCCATACCGATACCCATAGAGATACCCATACCGATACCCATGCCGATACCCATACCGATACCGATACCGATACCGATACCGATACCGATACCGATACTCTTACCGATACCGATACTGATACCGATACTCATACCGATACCCATACCGATACCCATACCGATACCCATACCGATACCCATACCGATACCCATACCGATACCCATACCGATACCCATACCTATACCCATACCGATACCCATACCGATACCCATACCGATACTGATACCGATACTCTTACCGATACCGATACCGATACCGATACTCTTACCGATACTGATACCGATACCCTTACCGTTACCCATACCGATACCCATACCGATACCGATACCGATACTCTTACCGATACCGATACTGATACCGATACTCATACCGATACCCATACCGATACCCATACCGATACCCATACCGATACCCATACCGATACCCATACCGATACCCATACCGATACCCATACCGTTACCCAAACAGATACCCATACCTATACCCATACCGATACCCATACCGATACCGATACCGATGCTCTTACCGATACTGATACCGACACTCTTACCGATACCCATACCGATACCCATGCCGATACCCATACCGATACCCATACCGATACCCATACCTATACCCATACCGATACCCATACCGATACCCATACCGATACCCATACCGATACCCATACCTATACCCATACCGATACCCATACCGATACCCATACCGATACTGATACCGATACTCTTACCGATACCGATACCGATACCGATACTCTTACCGATACTGATACCGATACCCTTACCGTTACCCATACCGATACCCATACCGATACCGATACCGATAGTCTTAACGATACCGATACTGATACCGATACTCATACCGATACCCATACCGATACCCATACCGATACCCATACCGATACCCATACCGATACCGATACCGATACTCTTACCGATACCGATACTGATACCGATACTCATACCGATACCCACACCGATACCGATACCGATACCGATACAGATCCTCACACCGACACTCTTACCGATACCCATACCGATACCCATACCGATACCCATACCGATACCCATACCGATACCCATACCTATACCCATACCGATACCCATACCGATACCCATACCGATACTGTTACCGATACTCTTACCGATTCCGATACCGATACCGATACTCTTACCGATACTGATACCGATACCCTTACCGTTACCGATACCGATACTGATACCGATACCGATACCCATACCGATACCCATAGAGATACCCATACCGATACCCATGCCGATACCCATACCGATACCGATACCGATACCGATACAGATACTCACACCGACACTCTTACCGATACCCATACCGATACCCATACCGATACTCATACCGATACCCATACCGATACCGATACCGATACCGATACTCTTACCGATACCGATACTGATACCGATACTCATACCGATACCCATACCGATACCCATACCGATACCCATACCGATACCCATACCGATACCGATACCGATACTCATACCGATACCCATACCGATACCCATACCGATACCCATACCGATACCCATACCGATACCCATACCGATACCCATACCGATACCGATACCGATACTCTTACCGATACCGATACTGATACCGATACTCATACCGATACCCATACCGATACCCATACCGATACCCATACCGATACCCATACCGATACCCATACCGATACCGATACCGATACTCTTACCGATACCGATACTGATACCGATACTCATACCGATACCCATACCGATACCCATACCGATACCCATACCGATACCCATACCCATACCCATACCGATACCCATACCGTTAACCAAACAGATACCCATACCTATACCCATACCGATACCCATACCGATACCGATACCGATGCTCTTACCGATACTGATACCGACACTCTTACCGATACCCATACCGATACCCATGCCGATACCCATACCGATACCCATACCGATACCCATACCTATACCCATACCGATACCCATACCGATACCCATACCGATACCCATACCGATACCCATACCGATACTCTTACCGATACCGATACCGATACCGATACTCATACCGATACCCATACCGATACCCATACCGATACCCTTACCGATACCCATACCGATACCCATACCGATACCCATACCTATACCCATACCGATACCCATACCGATACTCATACCGATACTGATACCGATACTCATACCGATACTCTTACCGATACTGATACCGATACCCTTACCGTTACCGATACCGATACTGATACCGATACCGATTACCCATACCGATACCCATAGAGATACCCATACCGATAACCATGCCGATACCCATACCGATACCGATACCGATACCGATACCGATACCGATACCGATACTCTTACCGATACCGATACTGATACCGATACTCATACCGATACCCATACCGATACCCATACCGATACCCATACCGATACCCATACCGATACCCATACCGATACCCATACCGATACCCATACCGATACCCATACCGATACCCATACCGATACCGATACCGATACCGATACTCTTACCGATACCGATACTGATACCGATACTCATACCGATACCCATACCGATACCCATACCGATACCCATACCGAAACCCATACCGATACCCATACCGATACCCATACCGATACCCATACCGATACCCATACCGATACCCATACCGATACCCATACCGATACCCATACCTATACCCATACCGATACCCATACCGATACTCATACCGATACTGATACCGATACTCTTACCGATACCGATACGGATACCGATACTCTTACCGATACTGATACCGATACCCTTACCGTTACCGATACCGATACTGATACCGATACCGATTACCCATACCGATACCCATAGAGATACCCATACCGATACCCATGCCGATACCCATACCGATACCGATACCGATACCGATACCGATACCGATACTCTTACCGATACCGATACTGATACCGATACTCATACCGATACCCATACCGATACCCATACCGATACCCATACCGATACCCATACCGATACCCATACCGATACCCATACCGATACCCATACCGATACCCATACCGATACCCATACCTATACCCATACCGATACCCATACCGATACCCATACCGATACCCATACCGATACTGATACCGATACTCTTACCGATACCGATACCGATACCGATACTCTTACCGATACTGATACCGATACCCTTACCGTTACCCATACCGATACCCATACCGATACCGATACCGATACCTATACCCATACCGATACCCATACCGATACCCATACCGATACCCATACCGATACCCATACCGATACCCATACCGATACCCATACCGATACCCATACCGTTACCCAAACAGATACCCATACCTATACCCATACCGATACCCATACCGATACCGATACCGATGCTCTTACCGATACTGATACCGACACTCTTACCGATACCCATACCGATACCCATGCCGATACCCATACCGATACCCATACCGATACCCATACCTATACCCATACCGATACCCATACCGATACCCATACCGATACTGATACCGATACTCTTACCGATACCGATACCGATACCGATACTCTAACCGATACTGATACCGATACCCTTACCGTTACCGTTACCGATACTGATACCGATACCGATACCCATACCGATACCCATAGAGATACCCATACCGATACCCATACCGATACCCATGCCGATACCCACACCGATACCGATACCGATACAGATCCTCACACCGACACTCTTACCGATACCCATACCGATACCCATACCGATACTCATACCGATACCCATTCCGACACCCATACCGATACCCATACCGATACCGATACCGATACCGATACTCTTACCGATACCGATACTGATACCGATACTCATACCGATACCCATACCGATACCCATACCGATACCCATACCGATACCCATACCGATACCCATACCGATACCCATACCGATACCCATACCGATACCCATACCGATGCCCATACCGATACCCATACCGATACCCATACCTATACCCATACCGATACCCATACCGATACCCATACCGATACTGATACCGATACTCTTACCGATACCGATACGGATACCGATACTCTTACCGATACTGATACCGATACCCTTACCGTTACCGATACCGATTACCCATACCGATACCCATAGAGATACCCATACCGATACCCATACCGATACCCATACCGATACCCATACCGATACCGATACCGATACCGATACTCTTACCGATACCGATACTGATACCGATACCGATACCCATACCGATACCCATAGAGATACCCATACCGATACCCATACCGATACCCATGCCGATACCCACACCGATACCGATACCGATACCGATACAGATCCTCACACCGACACTCTTACCGATACCCATACCGATACCCATACCGATACTCATACCGATACCCATTCCGACACCCATACCGATACCGATACCGATACCGATACTCTTACCGATACCGATACTGATACCGATACTCATACCGATACCCATACCGATACCCATACCGATACCCATACCGATACCCATACCGATACCCATACCGATACCCATACCGATGCCCATACCGATACCCATACCGATACCCATACCTATACCCATATCGATACCCATACCGATACCCATACCGATACTGATACCGATACTCTTACCGATACCGATACCGATACCGATACTCTTACCGATACTGATACCGATACCCTTACCGTTACCGATACCGATACTGATACCGATACCGATACCCATACCGATACCCATAGAGATACCCATACCGATACCCATACCGATACACATGCCGATACCCATACCGATACCCATACCGATACCCATACCGATACCCATACTGATACCGATACCGATACCCATACCGATACCCATAGAGATACCTATACCGATACCCATACCGATACCCATACCGATACCCATAACGATACCCATACCGATACCCATAGCGATACCGATACCGATACTCTTACCGATACCGATACTGATACCGATACTCATACCGATACCCACACCGATACCGATACCGATACCGATACAGATCCTCACACCGACACTCTTACCGATACCCATACCGATACCCATACCGATACCCATACCGATACCCATACCGTTACCCATACCGATACCCATACCGATACCCATACCGATACCCATACCGATACCCATACCGATACCCATACCGCTACCCATACCGATACCCATACCGATACCCATACCGATACCCATACCGATACCCATACCGATACCCATACCTATACCCATACCGATACCCATACCGATACCGATACCGATACTCTTACCGATACCGATACTGATACCGATACTCATACCGATACCCATACCGATACCCATACCGATACCCATACCGATACCCATACCGATACCCATACCGATACCGATACCGATACTCTTACCGATACCGATACTGATACCGATACTCATACCGATACCCACACCGATACCGATACCGATACCGATACAGATCCTCACACCGACACTCTTACCGATACCCATACCGATACCCATACCGATACCCATACCGATACCCATACCGTTACCCATACCGATACCCATACCGATACCCATACCGATACCCATACCGATACCCATACCGATACCCATACCGATACCGATACCGATACTCTTACCGATACCGATACTGATACCGATACTCATACCGATACCCATACCGATACCCATACCGATACCCCGACCGATACCCATACCGATACCGATACCGATACTCTTACCGATACTGATACCGATACCCTTACCGTTACCGATACCGATACTGATACCGATACCGAAACCCATACCGATACCCATACCGATACCCATACCGATACCCATACCGATACCCATACCGATACCCATACCGATACCCATACCGATACCCATACCGATACCCATACCGATACCCATACCGATACCCATACCGATACGCATACCTATACCCATACCGATACCCATACCGATACTCATACCGATACTGATACCGATACCCATACCGATACCCATACCGATACCCATACCGATACACATGCCGATACCCATACCGATACCCATACCGATACCCATACCGATACCCATACCGATACCCATACTGATACCGATACCGATACCCATACCGATACCCATAGAGATACCCATACCGATACCCATAACGATACCCATACCGATACCCATACCGATACCGATACCGATACCGATACTCTTACCGATACCGATACTGATACCGATACTCATACCGATACCCATACCGATACCCACACCGATACACATGCCGAAACCCATACCGATACCCATACCGATACCCATACCGATACCCATACCGATACCCATACCGATACCCATACCGATACCCATACCGATACCCATACCGATGCCCATACCGATACCCATACCGATACCCATACCGATACCCATACCTATACCCATACCGATACCCATACCGATACCCATACCGATACTGATACCGATACTCTTACCGATACCGATACCGATACCGAAACTCTTACCGATACTGATGCCGATACCCTTACCGTTACCCATACCGATACCCATACCGATACCGATACCGATACTCTTACCGATACCGATACTGATACCGATACTCATACCGATACCCATACCGATACCCATACCGATACCCATACCGATACCCATACCGATACCGATACCGATACTCTTACCGATACCGATACTGATACCGATACTCATACCGATACCCACACCGATACCGATACCGATACCGATACAGATCCTCACACCGACACTCTTACCGATACCCATACCGATACCCATACCGATACCCATACCGATACCCATACCGATACCCATACCGATACCCATACCGAAACCCATACCGATACCCATACCGATACCCATACCGATACCCATACCGATACCCATACCGATACCCATACCGATACCCATACCGATACCCATACCGATACCCATACCGATACCCATACCGATACCCATACCGATACCCATACCTATACCCATACCGATACCCATACCGATACTCATACCGATACTGATACCGATACTCTTACCGATACCGATACGGATACCGATACTCTTACCGATACTGATACCGATACCCTTACCGTTACCGATACCGATTACCCATACCGATACCCATAGAGATACCCATACCGATAACCATGCCGATACCCATACCGATACCGATACCGATACCGATACCGATACCGATACTCTTACCGATACCGATACTGATACCGATACTCATACCGATACCCATACCGATACCCATACCGATACCCATACCGATACCCATACCGATACCCATACCGATACCCATACCGATACCCATACCGATACCGATACCGATACCGATACTCTTACCGATACCGATACTGATACCGATACTCATACCGATACCCATACCGATACCCATACCGATACCCATACCGAAACCCATACCGATACCCATACCGATACCCATACCGATACCCATACCGATACCCATACCGATACCCATACCGATACCCATACCGATACCCATACCGATACCGATACCGATACCGATACTCTTACCGATACCGATACTGATACCGATACTCATACCGATACCCATACCGATACCCATACCGATACCCATACCGAAACCCATACCGATACCCATACCGATACCTATACCGATACCCATACCGATACCCATACCGTTACCCAAACAGATACCCATACCTATACCCATACCGATACCCATACCGATACCCATACCGATACCCATACCGATACCGATACCGATGCTCTTACCGATACTGATACCGACACTCTTACCGATACCCATACCGATACCCATGCCGATACCCATACCGATACCCATACCGATACCCATACCTATACCCATACCGATACCCATACCGATACCCATACCGATACTGATACCGATACTCTTACCGATACCGATACCGATACCGATACTCTAACCGATACTGATACCGATACCCTTACCGTTACCGTTACCGATACTGATACCGATACCGATACCCATACCGATACCCATAGAGATACCCATACCGATACCCATACCGATACCCATGCCGATACCCACACCGATACCGATACCGATACCGATACAGATCCTCACACCGACACTCTTACCGATACCCATACCGATACCCATACCGATACTCATACCGATACCCATTCCGACACCCATACCGATACCGATACCGATACCGATACTCTTACCGATACCGATACTGATACCGATACTCATACCGATACCCATACCGATACCCATACCGATACCCATACCGATACCCATACCGATACCCATACCGATACCCATACCGATGCCCATACCGATACCCATACCGATACCCATACCTATACCCATATCGATACCCATACCGATACCCATACCGATACTGATACCGATACTCTTACCGATACCGATACCGATACCGATACTCTTACCGATACTGATACCGATACCCTTACCGTTACCGATACCGATACTGATACCGATACCGATACCCATACCGATACCCATAGAGATACCCATACCGATACCCATACCGATACACATGCCGATACCCATACCGATACCCATACCGATACCGATACCGATACCGATACTCTTACCGATACCGATACTGATACCGATACTCATACCGATACCCATACCGATACCCATACCGATACCCATACCGAAACCCATACCGATACCCATACCGATACCTATACCGATACCCATACCGATACCCATACCGTTACCCAAACAGATACCCATACCTATACCCATACCGATACCCATACCGATACCCATACCGATACCGATACCGATGCTCTTACCGATACTGATACCGACACTCTTACCGATACCCATACCGATACCCATGCCGATACCCATACCGATACCCATACCGATACCCATACCTATACCCATACCGATACCCATACCGATACCCATACCGATACTGATACCGATACTCTTACCGATACCGATACCGATACCGATACTCTAACCGATACTGATACCGATACCCTTACCGTTACCGTTACCGATACTGATACCGATACCGATACCCATACCGATACCCATAGAGATACCCATACCGATACCCATACCGATACCCATGCCGATACCCACACCGATACCGATACCGATACCGATACAGATCCTCACACCGACACTCTTACCGATACCCATACCGATACCCATACCGATACTCATACCGATACCCATTCCGACACCCATACCGATACCGATACCGATACCGATACTCTTACCGATACCGATACCGATACCGATACTGATACCGATACTCATACCGATACCCATACCGATACCCACACCGATACCCATACCGAAACCCATACCGATACCCATACCGATACCCATACCGATACCCATACCGATACCCATACCGATACCCATTCCGATACCCATACCGATGCCCACACAGATACCCATACCGAAACCCATACCGATACCCATACCGATACCCATACCGATACCCATACCGATACCCATACCGATACCCATAACGATACCCATACCGATACCCATACCGATACCCATACCGATACCCATACCGATACCCATAACGATACCCATACCGATACCCATACCGATACCGATACCGATACCGATACTCTTACCGATACCGATACTGATACCGATACTCATACCGATACCCATACCGATACCCACACCGATACCCATACCGAAACCCATACCGATACCCATACCGATACCCATACCGATACCCATACCGATTCCCATACCGATACCCATACCTATACCCATACCGATACCCATACCGATGCCCATACCGATACCCATACCCATACCCATACTGATACCCATACCTATACCCATACCGATACCCATACCGATACCCATACCGATACTGATACCGATACTCTTACCGATACCGATACTCTTACCGATACTGATGCCGATACCCTTACCGTTACCCATACCGATACCCATACCGATACCGATACCGATACTCTTACCGATACCGATACTGATACCGATACTCATACCGATACCCATACCGATACCCATACCGATACCCATACCGATACCCATACCGATACCGATACCGATACTCTTACCGATACCGATACTGATACCGATACTCATACCGATACCCACACCGATACCGATACCGATACCGATACAGATCCTCACACCGACACTCTTACCGATACCCATACCGATACCCATACCGATACCCATACCGATACCCATACCGATACCCATACCGATACCCATACCGAAACCCATACCGATACCCATACCGATACCCATACCGATACCCATACCGATACCCATACCGATACCCATACCGATACCCATACCGATACCCATACCGATACCCATACCGATACCCATACCTATACCCATACCGATACCCATACCGATACTCATACCGATACTGATACCGATACTCTTACCGATACCGATACGGATACCGATACTCTTACCGATACTGATACCGATACCCTTACCGTTACCGATACCGATTACCCATACCGATACCCATAGAGATACCCATACCGATAACCATGCCGATACCCATACCGATACCGATACCGATACCGATACCGATACCGATACTCTTACCGATACCGATACTGATACCGATACTCATACCGATACCCATACCGATACCCATACCGATACCCATACCGATACTCATACCGATACTGATACCGATACTCTTACCGATACCGATACGGATACCGATACTCTTACCGATACTGATACCGATACCCTTACCGTTACCGATACCGATTACCCATACCGATACCCATAGAGATACCCATACCGATAACCATGCCGATACCCATACCGATACCCATACCGATACCCATACCGATACCGATACCGATACCGATACCGATACTCTTACCGATACCGATACTGATACCGATACTCATACCGATACCCATACCGATACCGATACCGATGCTCTTACCGATACTGATACCGACACTCTTACCGATACCCATACCGATACCCATGCCGATACCCATACCGATACCCATACCGATACCCATACCTATACCCATACCGATACCGATACCGATACTCATACCGATACCCATACCGATACCCATACCGATACCCATACCGATACCCATACCGATACCCATACCGAAACCCATACCGATACCCATACCGATACCCATACCGATACCCATACCGATACCCATACCGATACCCATACCGATACCCATACCGATACCCATACCGATACCCATACCGATACCCATACCTATACCCATACCGATACCCATACCGATACTCATACCGATACTGATACCGATACTCTTACCGATACCGATACGGATACCGATACTCTTACCGATACTGATACCGATACCCTTACCGTTACCGATACCGATTACCCATACCGATACCCATAGAGATACCCATACCGATAACCATGCCGATACCCATACCGATACCCATACCGATACCCATACCGATACCCATACCGAAACCCATACCGATACCCATACCGATACCCATACCGATACCCATACCGGTACTCTAACCGATACTGATACCGATACCCTTACCGTTACCGTTACCGATACTGATACCGATACCGATACCCATACCGATACCCATAGAGATACCCATACCGATACCCATACCGATACCCATGCCGATACCCACACCGATACCGATACCGATACCGATACAGATCCTCACACCGACACTCTTACCGATACCCATACCGATACCCATACCGATACTCATACCGATACCCATTCCGACACCCATACCGATACCGATACCGATACCGATACTCTTACCGATACCGATACTGATACCGATACTCATACCGATACCCATACCGATACCCATACCGATACCCATACCGATACCCATACCGATACCCATACCGATACCCATACCGATGCCCATACCGATACCCATACCGATACCCATACCTATACCCATATCGATACCCATACCGATACCCATACCGATACTGATACCGATACTCTTACCGATACCGATACCGATACCGATACACTTACCGATACTGATACCGATACCCTTACCGTTACCGATACCGATACTGATACCGATACCGATACCCATACCGATACCCATAGAGATACCCATACCGATACCCATACCGATACACATGCCGATACCCATACCGATACCCATACCGATACCCATACCGATACCCATACCGATACCCATACTGATACCGATACCGATACCCATACCGATACCCATAGAGATACCTATACCGATACCCATACCGATACCCATACCGATACCCATAACGATACCCATACCGATACCCATACCGATACCGATACCGATACCGATACCGATACTCTTACCGATACCGATACTGATACCGATACTCATACCGATACCCATACCGATACCCACACCGATACCCATACCGAAACCCATACCGATACCCATACCGATACCCATACCGATACCCATACCGATACCCATACCGATACCCATACCGATACCCATACCGATGCCCATACCGATACCCATACCGATACCCATACCGATACCCATACCTATACCCATACCGATACCCATACCGATACCGATACCGATACTCTTACCGATACCGATACTGATACCGATACTCATACCGATACCCATACCGATACCCATACCGATACCCATACCGATACCCATACCGATACCGATACCGATACTCTTACCGATACCGATACTGATACCGATACTCATACCGATACCCACACCGATACCGATACCGATACCGATACAGATCCTCACACCGACACTCTTACCGATACCCATACCGATACCCATACCGATACCCATACCGATACCCATACCGTTACCCATACCGATACCCATACCGATACCCATACCGATACCCATACCGATACCCATACCGATACCCATACCGATACCCATACCGATACCGATACCGATACTCTTACCGATACCGATACTGATACCGATACTCATACCGATACCCATACCGATACCCATACCGATACCCCGACCGATACCCATACCGATACCGATACCGATACTCTTACCGATACTGATACCGATACCCTTACCGTTACCGATACCGATACTGATACCGATACCGAAACCCATACCGATACCCATACCGATACCCATACCGATACCCATACCGATACCCATACCGATACCCATACCGATACCCATACCGATACCCATACCGATACGCATACCTATACCCATACCGATACCCATACCGATACCCATACCGATACTGATACCGATACTCTTACCGATACCGATACCGATACCGATACTCTTACCGATACTGATACCGATACCCTTACCGTTACCCATACCGATACCCATACCGATACCGATACCGATACCGATACTCATACCGATACCCATACCGATACCCATACCGATACCCATACCGATACCCATACCGATACCCATACCGATACCCATACCGTTACCCAAACAGATACCCATACCTATACCCATACCGATACCCATACCGATACCGATACCGATGCTCTTACCGATACTGATACCGACACTCTTACCGATACCCATACCGATACCCATGCCGATACCCATACCGATACCCATACCGATACCCATACCTATACCCATATCGATACCCATACCGATACCCATACCGATACTGATACCGATACTCTTACCGATACCGATACCGATACCGATACTCTTACCGATACTGATACCGATACCCTTACCGTTACCGATACCGATACTGATACCGATACCGATACCCATACCGATACCCATAGAGATACCCATACCGATACCCATACCGATACACATGCCGATACCCATACCGATACCCATACCGATACCCATACCGATACCCATACTGATACCGATACCGATACCCATACCGATACCCATAGAGATACCTATACCGATACCCATACCGATACCCATACCGATACCCATAACGATACCCATACCGATACCCATAGCGATACCGATACCGATACTCTTACCGATACCGATACTGATACCGATACTCATACCGATACCCACACCGATACCGATACCGATACCGATACAGATCCTCACACCGACACTCTTACCGATACCCATACCGATACCCATACCGATACCCATACCGATACCCATACCGTTACCCATACCGATACCCATACCGATACCCATACCGATACCCATACCGATACCCATACCGATACCCATACCGATACCCATACCGATACCCATACCGATACCCATACCGATACCCATACCGATACCCATGCCGATACCCACACCGATACCGATACCGATACCGATACAGATCCTCACACCGACACTCTTACCGATACCCATACCGATACCCATAGAGATACCCATACCGATACCCATACCGATACCCATGCCGATACCCACACCGATACCGATACCGATACCGATACAGATCCTCACACCGACACTCTTACCGATACCCATACCGATACCCATACCGATACTCATACCGATACCCATTCCGACACCCATACCGATACCGACACCGATACCGATACTCTTACCGATACCGATACTGATACCGATACTCATACCGATACCCATACCGATACCCATACCGATACCCATACCGATACCCATACCGATACCCATACCGATACCCATACCGATGCCCATACCGATACCCATACCGATACCCATACCTATACCCATATCGATACCCATACCGATACCCATACCGATACTGATACCGATACTCTTACCGATACCGATACCGATACCGATACTCTTACCGATACTGATACCGATACCCTTACCGTTACCGATACCGATACTGATACCGATACCGATACCCATACCGATACCCATAGAGATACCCATACCGATACCCATACCGATACACATGCCGATACCCATACCGATACCCATACCGATACCGATACCGATACCGATACCGATACTCTTACCGATACCGATACTGATACCGATACTCATACCGATACCCATACCGATACCCACACCGATACCCATACCGAAACCCATACCGATACCCATACCGATACCCATACCGATACCCATACCGATACCCATACCGATACCCATACCGATACCCATACCGATGCCCACACCGATACCCATACCGAAACCCATACCGATACCCATACCGATACCCATACCGATACCCATACCGATACCCATACCGATACCCATAACGATACCCATACCGATACCCATACCGATACCCATACCGATACCCATAACGATACCCATACCGATACCCATACCGATACCGATACCGATACCGATACTCTTACCGATACCGATACTGATACCGATACTCATACCGATACCCATACCGATACCCACACCGATACCCATACCGAAACCCATACCGATACCCATACCGATACCCATACCGATACCCATACCGATTCCCATACCGATACCCATACCTATACCCATACCGATACCCATACCGATGCCCATACCGATACCCATACCGATACCCATACCGATACCCATACCTATACCCATACCGATACCCATACCGATACCCATACCGATACTGATACCGATACTCTTACCGATACCGATACTCTTACCGATACTGATGCCGATACCCTTACCGTTACCCATACCGATACCCATACCGATACCGATACCGATACTCTTACCGATACCGATACTGATACCGATACCCATACCGATTCCCATACCGATACCCATACCTATACCCATACCGATACCCATACCGATGCCCATACCGATACCCATACCCATACCCATACTGATACCCATACCTATACCCATACCGATACCCATACCGATACCCATACCGATACTGATACCGATACTCTTACCGATACCGATACTCTTACCGATACTGATGCCGATACCCTTACCGTTACCCATACCGATACCCATACCGATACCGATACCGATACTCTTACCGATACCGATACTGATACCGATACTCATACCGATACCCATACCGATACCCATACCGATACCCATACCGATACCCATACCGATACCGATACCGATACTCTTACCGATACCGATACTGATACCGATACTCATACCGATACCCACACCGATACCGATACCGATACCGATACAGATCCTCACACCGACACTCTTACCGATACCCATACCGATACCCATACCGATACCCATACCGATACCCATACCGATACCCATACCGATACCCATACCGAAACCCATACCGATACCCATACCGATACCCATACCGATACCCATACCGATACCCATACCGATACCCATACCGATACCCATACCGATACCCATACCGATACCCATACCGATACCCATACCTATACCCATACCGATACCCATACCGATACTCATACCGATACTGATACCGATACTCTTACCGATACCGATACGGATACCGATACTCTTACCGATACTGATACCGATACCCTTACCGTTACCGATACCGATTACCCATACCGATACCCATAGAGATACCCATACCGATAACCATGCCGATACCCATACCGATACCGATACCGATACCGATACCGATACCGATACTCTTACCGATACCGATACTGATACCGATACTCATACCGATACCCATACCGATACCCATACCGATACCCATACCGATACTCATACCGATACTGATACCGATACTCTTACCGATACCGATACGGATACCGATACTCTTACCGATACTGATACCGATACCCTTACCGTTACCGATACCGATTACCCATACCGATACCCATAGAGATACCCATACCGATAACCATGCCGATACCCATACCGATACCCATACCGATACCCATACCGATACCGATACCGATACCGATACCGATACTCTTACCGATACCGATACTGATACCGATACTCATACCGATACCCATACCGATACCGATACCGATGCTCTTACCGATACTGATACCGACACTCTTACCGATACCCATACCGATACCCATGCCGATACCCATACCGATACCCATACCGATACCCATACCTATACCCATACCGATACCGATACCGATACTCATACCGATACCCATACCGATACCCATACCGATACCCATACCGATACCCATACCGATACCCATACCGAAACCCATACCGATACCCATACCGATACCCATACCGATACCCATACCGATACCCATACCGATACCCATACCGATACCCATACCGATACCCATACCGATACCCATACCGATACCCATACCGATACCCATACCGATACCCATACCTATACCCATACCGATACCCATACCGATACTCATACCGATACTGATACCGATACTCTTACCGATACCGATACGGATACCGATACTCTTACCGATACTGATACCGATACCCTTACCGTTACCGATACCGATTACCCATACCGATACCCATAGAGATACCCATACCGATAACCATGCCGATACCCATACCGATACCCATACCGATACCCATACCGATACCCATACCGAAACCCATACCGATACCCATACCGATACCCATACCGATACCCATACCGATACTCTAACCGATACTGATACCGATACCCTTACCGTTACCGTTACCGATACTGATACCGATACCGATACCCATACCGATACCCATAGAGATACCCATACCGATACCCATACCGATACCCATGCCGATACCCACACCGATACCGATACCGATACCGATACAGATCCTCACACCGACACTCTTACCGATACCCATACCGATACCCATACCGATACTCATACCGATACCCATTCCGACACCCATACCGATACCGATACCGATACCGATACTCTTACCGATACCGATACTGATACCGATACTCATACCGATACCCATACCGATACCCATACCGATACCCATACCGATACCCATACCGATACCCATACCGATACCCATACCGATGCCCATACCGATACCCATACCGATACCCATACCTATACCCATATCGATACCCATACCGATACCCATACCGATACTGATACCGATACTCTTACCGATACCGATACCGATACCGATACACTTACCGATACTGATACCGATACCCTTACCGTTACCGATACCGATACTGATACCGATACCGATACCCATACCGATACCCATAGAGATACCCATACCGATACCCATACCGATACACATGCCGATACCCATACCGATACCCATACCGATACCCATACCGATACCCATACCGATACCCATACTGATACCGATACCGATACCCATACCGATACCCATAGAGATACCTATACCGATACCCATACCGATACCCATACCGATACCCATAACGATACCCATACCGATACCCATACCGATACCGATACCGATACCGATACCGATACTCTTACCGATACCGATACTGATACCGATACTCATACCGATACCCATACCGATACCCACACCGATACCCATACCGAAACCCATACCGATACCCATACCGATACCCATACCGATACCCATACCGATACCCATACCGATACCCATACCGATACCCATACCGATGCCCATACCGATACCCATACCGATACCCATACCGATACCCATACCTATACCCATACCGATACCCATACCGATACCGATACCGATACCGATACTCTTACCGATACCGATACTGATACCGATACTCATACCGATACCCATACCGATACCCATACCGATACCCATACCGATACCCATACCGATACCGATACCGATACTCTTACCGATACCGATACTGATACCGATACTCATACCGATACCCACACCGATACCGATACCGATACCGATACAGATCCTCACACCGACACTCTTACCGATACCCATACCGATACCCATACCGATACCCATACCGATACCCATACCGTTACCCATACCGATACCCATACCGATACCCATACCGATACCCATACCGATACCCATACCGATACCCATACCGATACCCATACCGATACCGATACCGATACTCTTACCGATACCGATACTGATACCGATACTCATACCGATACCCATACCGATACCCATACCGATACCCCGACCGATACCCATACCGATACCGATACCGATACTCTTACCGATACTGATACCGATACCCTTACCGTTACCGATACCGATACTGATACCGATACCGAAACCCATACCGATACCCATACCGATACCCATACCGATACCCATACCGATACCCATACCGATACCCATACCGATACCCATACCGATACCCATACCGATACCCATACCGATACGCATACCTATACCCATACCGATACCCATACCGATACCCATACCGATACTGATACCGATACTCTTACCGATACCGATACCGATACCGATACTCTTACCGATACTGATACCGATACCCTTACCGTTACCCATACCGATACCCATACCGATACCGATACCGATACCGATACTCATACCGATACCCATACCGATACCCATACCGATACCCATACCGATACCCATACCGATACCCATACCGATACCCATACCGTTACCCAAACAGATACCCATACCTATACCCATACCGATACCCATACCGATACCGATACCGATGCTCTTACCGATACTGATACCGACACTCTTACCGATACCCATACCGATACCCATGCCGATACCCATACCGATACCCATACCGATACCCATACCTATACCCATACCGATACCCATACCGATACCCATACCGATACTGATACCGATACTCTTACCGATACCGATACCGATACCGATACTCTAACCGATACTGATACCGATACCCTTACCGTTACCGTTACCGATACTGATACCGATACCGATACCCATACCGATACCCATAGAGATACCCATACCGATACCCATACCGATACCCATGCCGATACCCACACCGATACCGATACCGATACAGATCCTCACACCGACACTCTTACCGATACCCATACCGATACCCATACCGATACTCATACCGATACCCATTCCGACACCCATTCCGATACCCATACCGATACCGATACCGATACCGATACTCTTACCGATACCGATACTGATACCGATACTCATACCGATACCCATACCGATACCCATACCGATACCCATACCGATACCCATACCGATACCCATACCGATACCCATACCGATACCCATACCGATACCCATACCGATGCCCATACCGATACCCATACCGATACCCATACCTATACCCATACCGATACCCATACCGATACCCATACCGATACTGATACCGATACTCTTACCGATACCGATACGGATACCGATACTCTTACCGATACTGATACCGATACCCTTACCGTTACCGATACCGATTACCCATACCGATACCCATAGAGATACCCATACCGATAACCATGCCGATACCCATACCGATACCCATACCGATACCGATACCGATACCGGTACTCTCACCGATACCGATACTGATACCGATACTCATACCGATACCCATACCGATACCCATACCGATACCCATACCGAAACCCATACCGATACCCATACCGATACCCATACCGATACCCATACCGATACCCATACCGATACCCATACCGATACCCATACCGATACCCATACCGATACCCATACCGATACCGAAACCGATACCGATACTCTTACCGATACCGGATACTGATACCGATACTCATACCGATACCCATACCGATACCCATACCGATACCCATACCGAAACCCATACCGATACCCATACCGATACCCATACCGATACCCATACCGATACCCATACCGTTACCCAAACAGATACCCATACCTATACCCATACCGATACCCATACCGATACCCATACCGATACCCATACCGATACCGATACCGATGCTCTTACCGATACTGATACCGACACTCTTACCGATACCCATACCGATACCCATGCCGATACCCATACCGATACCCATACCGATACCCATACCTATACCCATACCGATACCCATACCGATACCCATACCGATACTGATACCGATACTCTTACCGATACCGATACCGATACCGATACTCTAACCGATACTGATACCGATACCCTTACCGTTACCGTTACCGATACTGATACCGATACCGATACCCATACCGATACCCATAGAGATACCCATACCGATACCCATACCGATACCCATGCCGATACCCACACCGATACCGATACCGATACCGATACAGATCCTCACACCGACACTCTTACCGATACCCATACCGATACCCATACCGATACTCATACCGATACCCATTCCGACACCCATACCGATACCGATACCGATACCGATACTCTTACCGATACCGATACTGATACCGATACTCATACCGATACCCATACCGATACCCATACCGATACCCATACCGATACCCATACCGATACCCATACCGATACCCATACCGATGCCCATACCGATACCCATACCGATACCCATACCTATACCCATATCGATACCCATACCGATACCCATACCGATACTGATACCGATACTCTTACCGATACCGATACCGATACCGATACTCTTACCGATACTGATACCGATACCCTTACCGTTACCGATACCGATACTGATACCGATACCGATACCCATACCGATACCCATAGAGATACCCATACCGATACCCATACCGATATACATGCCGATACCCATACCGATACCCATACCGATACCCATACCGATACCCATACTGATACCGATACCGATACCCATACCGATACCCATAGAGATACCTATACCGATACCCATACCGATACCCATACCGATACCCATAACGATACCCATACCGATACCCATAGCGATACCGATACCGATACTCTTACCGATACCGATACTGATACCGATACTCATACCGATACCCACACCGATACCGATACCGATACCGATACAGATCCTCACACCGACACTCTTACCGATACCCATACCGATACCCATACCGATACCCATACCGATACCCATACCGTTACCCATACCGATACCCATACCGATACCCATACCGATACCCATACCGATACCCATACCGATACCCATACCGATACCCATACCGATACCCATACCGATACCCATACCGATACCCATACCGATACCCATGCCGATACCCACACCGATACCGATACCGATACCGATACAGATCCTCACACCGACACTCTTACCGATACCCATACCGATACCCATAGAGATACCCATACCGATACCCATACCGATACCCATGCCGATACCCACACCGATACCGATACCGATACCGATACAGATCCTCACACCGACACTCTTACCGATACCCATACCGATACCCATACCGATACTCATACCGATACCCATTCCGACACCCATACCGATACCGACACCGATACCGATACTCTTACCGATACCGATACTGATACCGATACTCATACCGATACCCATACCGATACCCATACCGATACCCATACCGATACCCATACCGATACCCATACCGATACCCATACCGATGCCCATACCGATACCCATACCGATACCCATACCTATACCCATATCGATACCCATACCGATACCCATACCGATACTGATACCGATACTCTTACCGATACCGATACCGATACCGATACTCTTACCGATACTGATACCGATACCCTTACCGTTACCGATACCGATACTGATACCGATACCGATACCCATAGAGATACCCATACCGATACCCATACCGATACACATGCCGATACCCATACCGATACCCATACCGATACCGATACCGATACCGATACCGATACTCTTACCGATACCGATACTGATACCGATACTCATACCGATACCCATACCGATACCCACACCGATACCCATACCGATACCCATACCGATACCCATACCGATACTCATACCGATACTGATACCGATACTCTTACCGATACCGATACGGATACCGATACTCTTACCGATACTGATACCGATACCCATACCGAAACCCATACCGATACCCATACCGATACCCATACCGATACCCATACCGATACCCATACCGATACCCATAACGATACCCATACCGATACCCATACCGATACCCATACCGATACCCATAACGATACCCATACCGATACCCATACCGATACCGATACCGATACCGATACTCTTACCGATACCGATACTGATACCGATACTCATACCGATACCCATACCGATACCCACACCGATACCCATACCGAAACCCATACCGATACCCATACCGATACCCATACCGATACCCATACCGATTCCCATACCGATACCCATACCTATACCCATACCGATACCCATACCGATACCCATACCGATACCCATACCGATACCCATACCGATACCCATACCTATACCCATACCGATACCCATACCGATACCCATACCGATACTGATACCGATACTCTTACCGATACCGATACTCTTACCGATACTGATGCCGATACCCTTACCGTTACCCATACCGATACCCATACCGATACCGATACCGATACTCTTACCGATACCGATACTGATACCGATACTCATACCGATACCCATACCGATACCCATACCGATACCCATACCGATACCCATACCGATACCGATACCGATACTCTTACCGATACCGATACTGATACCGATACTCATACCGATACCCACACCGATACCGATACCGATACCGATACAGATCCTCACACCGACACTCTTACCGATACCCATACCGATACCCATACCGATACCCATACCGATACCCATACCGATACCCATACCGATACCCATACCGAAACCCATACCGATACCCATACCGATACCCATACCGATACCCATACCGATACCCATACCGATACCCATACCGATACCCATACCGATACCCATACCGATACCCATACCGATACCCATACCTATACCCATACCGATACCCATACCGATACTCATACCGATACTGATACCGATACTCTTACCGATACCGATACGGATACCGATACTCTTACCGATACTGATACCGATACCCTTACCGTTACCGATACCGATTACCCATACCGATACCCATAGAGATACCCATACCGATAACCATGCCGATACCCATACCGATACCGATACCGATACCGATACCGATACCGATACTCTTACCGATACCGATACTGATACCGATACTCATACCGATACCCATACCGATACCCATACCGATACCCATACCGATACTCATACCGATACTGATACCGATACTCTTACCGATACCGATACGGATACCGATACTCTTACCGATACTGATACCGATACCCTTACCGTTACCGATACCGATTACCCATACCGATACCCATAGAGATACCCATACCGATAACCATGCCGATACCCATACCGATACCCATACCGATACCGATACCGATACCGATACCGATACTCTTACCGATACCGATACTGATACCGATACTCATACCGATACCCATACCGATACCGATACCGATGCTCTTACCGATACTGATACCGACACTCTTACCGATACCCATACCGATACCCATGCCGATACCCATACCGATACCCATACCGATACCCATACCTATACCCATACCGATACCGATACCGATACTCATACCGATACCCATACCGATACCCATACCGATACCCATACCGATACCCATACCGATACCCATACCGAAACCCATACCGATACCCATACCGATACCCATACCGATACCCATACCGATACCCATACCGATACCCATACCGATACCCATACCGATACCCATACCGATACCCATACCGATACCCATACCGATACCCATACCGATACCCATACCTATACCCATACCGATACCCATACCGATACTCATACCGATACTGATACCGATACTCTTACCGATACCGATACGGATACCGATACTCTTACCGATACTGATACCGATACCCTTACCGTTACCGATACCGATTACCCATACCGATACCCATAGAGATACCCATACCGATAACCATGCCGATACCCATACCGATACCCATACCGATACCCATACCGATACCCATACCGAAACCCATACCGATACCCATACCGATACCCATACCGATACCCATACCGATACCCATACCGATACCCATACCGATACCCATACCGATACCCATACCGATACCCATACCGATACCCATACCTATACCCATACCGATACCCATACCGATACTCATACCGATACTGATACCGATACTCTTACCGATACCGATACTGATACCGATACTCATACCGATACCCACACCGATACCGATACCGATACCGATACAGATCCTCACACCGACACTCTTACCGATACAGATCCTCACACCGACACTCTTACCGATACCCATACCGATACCCATACCGATACCCATACCGATACCCATACCGATACCCATACCGATACCCATACCGAAACCCATACCGATACCCATACCGATACCCATACCGTTACCCAAACAGATACCCATACCTATACCCATACCGATACCCATACCGATACCCATACCGATACCCATACCGATACCGATACCGATGCTCTTACCGATACTGATACCGACACTCTTGCCGATACCCATACCGATACCCATGCCGATACCCATACCGATACCCATACCGATACCCATACCTATACCCATACCGATACCCATACCGATACCCATACCGATACTGATACCGATACTCTTACCGATACCGATACCGATACCGATACTCTAACCGATACTGATACCGATACCCTTACCGTTACCGTTACCGATACTGATACCGATACCGATACCCATACCGATACCCATAGAGATACCCATACCGATACCCATACCGATACCCATGCCGATACCCACACCGATACCGATACCGATACCGATACAGATCCTCACACCGACACTCTTACCGATACCCATACCGATACCCATACCGATACTCATACCGATACCCATTCCGACACCCATACCGATACCGATACCGATACCGATACTCTTACCGATACCGATACTGATACCGATACTCATACCGATACCCATACCGATACCCATACCGATACCCATACCGATACCCATACCGATACCCATACCGATACCCATACCGATGCCCATACCGATACCCATACCGATACCCATACCTATACCCATATCGATACCTATACCGATACCCATACCGATACTGATACCGATACTCTTACCGATACCGATACCGATACCGATACTCTTACCGATACTGATACCGATACCCTTACCGTTACCGATACCGATACTGATACCGATACCGATACCCATACCGATACCCATAGAGATACCCATACCGATACCCATACCGATACACATGCCGATACCCATACCGATACCCATACCGATACCCATACCGATACCCATACCGATACCCATACTGATACCGATACCGATACCCATACCGATACCCATAGAGATACCTATACCGATACCCATACCGATACCCATACCGATACCCATAACGATACCCATACCGATACCCATACCGATACCGATACCGATACCGATACCGATACTCTTACCGATACCGATACTGATACCGATACTCATACCGATACCCATACCGATACCCACACCGATACCCATACCGAAACCCATACCGATACCCATACCGATACCCATACCGATACCCATACCGATACCCATACCGATACCCATACCGATACCCATACCGATGCCCATACCGATACCCATACCGATACCCATACCGATACCCATACCTATACCCATACCGATACCCATACCGATACCGATACCGATACTCTTACCGATACCGATACTGATACCGATACTCATACCGATACCCATACCGATACCCATACCGATACCCATACCGATACCCATACCGATACCGATACCGATACTCTTACCGATACCGATACTGATACCGATACTCATACCGATACCCACACCGATACCGATACCGATACCGATACAGATCCTCACACCGACACTCTTACCGATACCCATACCGATACCCATACCGATACCCATACCGATACCCATACCGTTACCCATACCGATACCCATACCGATACCCATACCGATACCCATACCGATACCCATACCGATACCCATACCGATACCCATACCGATAACGATACCGATACTCTTACCGATACCGATACTGATACCGATACTCATACCGATACCCATACCGATACCCATACCGATACCCCGACCGATACCCATACCGATACCGATACCGATACTCTTACCGATACTGATACCGATACCCTTACCGTTACCGATACCGATACTGATACCGATACCGAAACCCATACCGATACCCATACCGATACCCATACCGATACCCATACCGATACCCATACCGATACCCATACCGATACCCATACCGATACCCATACCGATACGCATACCTATACCCATACCGATACCCATACCGATACTCATACCGATACTGATACCGATACTCTTACCGATACCGATACGGATACCGATACTCTTACCGATACTGATACCGATACCCTTACCGTTACCGATACCGATACCGATACCGATACCGATACTCTTACCGATACCGATACTGATACCGATACTCATACCGATACCCATACCGATACCCATACCGATACCCATACCGATACCCATACCGATACCCATACCGATACCCATACCGATACCCATACCGATACCCATACCGATACCGATACCGATACCGATACTCTTACCGATACCGATACTGATACCGATACTCATACCGATACCCATACCGATACCCATACCGATACCCATACCGAAACCCATACCGATACCCATACCGATACCCATACCGATACCCATACCGATACCCATACCGATACCCATACCGATACCCATACCGATACCCATACCGATACCCATACCTATACCCATACCGATACCCATACCGATACTCATACCGATACTGATACCGATACTCTTACCGATACCGATACGGATACCGATACTCTTACCGATACTGATACCGATACCATTACCGTTACCGATACCGATACTGATACCGATACCGATTACCCATACCGATACCCATAGAGATACCCATACCGATACCCATGCCGATACCCATACCGATACCGATACCGATACTCTTACCGATACCGATACCGATACCGATACTCATACCGATACCCATACCGATACCCATACCGATACCCTTACCGATACCCGTACCGATACCCATACCGATACCCATACCTATACCCATACCGATACCCATACCGATACCCATACCGATGCCGATACCGATACTCATACCGATACCCATACCGATACCCATACCGATACCCATACCGATACCCATACCGATACCCATACCGATACCCATACCGATACCCATACCGATACCCATACCGATACCGATACCGATACTCTTACCGATACCGATACTGATACCGATACTCATACCGATACCCATACCGATACCCATACCGATACCCATACCGATACCCATACCGATACCCATACCGATACCCATACCGATACCGATACCGATACCGATACTCTTACCGATACCGATACTGATACCGATACTCATACCGATACCCATACCGATACCCATACCGATACCCATACCGATGCCGATACCGATACTCATACCGATACCCATACCGATACCCATACCGATACCCATACCGATACCCATACCGATACCCATACCGATACCCATACCGATACCCATACCGATACCCATACCGATACCGATACCGATACTCTTACCGATACCGATACTGATACCGATACTCATACCGATACCCATACCGATACCCATACCGATACCCATACCGATACCCATACCGATACCCATACCGATACCCATACCGATACCGATACCGATACTCTTACCGATACCGATACTGATACCGATACTCATACCGATACCCATACCGATACCCATACCGATACCCATACCGATACCCATACCCATACCCATACCGATACCCATACCGTTAACCAAACAGATACCCATACCTATACCCATACCGATACCCATACCGATACCGATACCGATGCTCTTACCGATACTGATACCGACACTCTTACCGATACCCATACCGATACCCATGCCGATACCCATACCGATACCCATACCGATACCCATACCTATACCCATACCGATACCCATACCGATACCCATACCGATACCCATACCGATACTCTTACCGATACCGATACCGATACCGATACTCATACCGATACCCATACCGATACCCATACCGATACCCTTACCGATACCCGTACCGATACCCATACCGATACCCATACCTATACCCATACCGATACCCATACCGATACTCATACCGATACTGATACCGATACTCTTACCGATACTCTTACCGATACTGATACCGATACCCTTACCGTTACCGATACCGATACTGATACCGATACCGATTACCCATACCGATACCCATAGAGATACCCATACCGATAACCATGCCGATACCCATACCGATACCGATACCGATACCGATACCGATACCGATACCGATACCGATACTCTTACCGATACCGATACTGATACCGATACTCATACCGATACCCATACCGATACCCATACCGATACCCATACCGATACCCATACCGATACCCATACCGATACCCATACCGATACCCATACCGATACCGATACCGATACCGATACTCTTACCGATACCGATACTGATACCGATACTCATACCGATACCCATACCGATACCCATACCGATACCCATACCGAAACCCATACCGATACCCATACCGATACCCATACCGATACCCATACCGATACCCATACCGATACCCATACCGATACCCATACCGATACCCATACCTATACCCATACCGATACCCATACCGATACTCATACCGATACTGATACCGATACTCTTACCGATACCGATACGGATACCGATACTCTTACCGATACTGATACCGCTACCCTTACCGTTACCGATACCGATACTGATACCGATACCGATTACCCATACCGATACCCATAGAGATACCCATACCGATACCCATGCCGATACCCATACCGATACCGATACCGATACCGATACCGATACTCTTACCGATACCGATACTGATACCGATACTCATACCGATACCCATACCGATACCCATACCGATACCCATACCGATACCCATACCGATACCCATACCGATACCCATACCGATACCCATACCGATACCCATACCGATACCCATACCGATACCCATACTGATACCCATACCGATACCCATACCGATACCGATACCGATACCGATACTCTTACCGATACCGATACTGATACCGATACTCATACCGATACCCATACCGATACCCATACCGATACCCATACCGAAACCCATACCGATACCCATACCGATACCCATACCGATACCCATACCGATACCCATACCGTTACCCAAACAGATACCCATACCTATACCCATACCGATACCCATACCGATACCCATACCGATACCGATACCGATGCTCTTACCGATACTGATACCGACACACTTACCGATACCCATACCGATACCCATGCCGATACCCATACCGATACCCATACCGATACCCATACCTATACCCATACCGATACCCATACCGATACCCATACCGATACTGATACCGATACTCTTACCGATACCGATACCGATACCGATACTCTAACCGATACTGATACCGATACCCTTACCGTTACCGTTACCGATACTGATACCGATACCGATACCCATACCGATACCCATACCTATACCCATACCGATACCCATACCGATACCCATACCGATACTGATACCGATACTCTTACCGATACCGATACCGATACCGATACTCTAACCGATACTGATACCGATACCCTTACCGTTACCGTTACCGATACTGATACCGATACCGATACCCATACCGATACCCATAGAGATACCCATACCGATACCCATACCGATACCCATGCCGATACCCACACCGATACCGATACCGATACAGATCCTCACACCGACACTCTTACCGATACCCATACCGATACCCATACCGATACTCATACCGATACCCATTCCGACACCCAAACCGATACCCATACCGATACCGATACCGATACCGATACTCTTACCGATACCGATACTGATACCGATACTCATACCGATACCCATACCGATACCCATACCGATACCCATACCGATACCCATACCGATACCCATACCGATACCCATACCGATACCCATACCGATGCCCATACCGATACCCATACCGATACCCATACCTATACCCATACCGATACCCATACCGATACCCATACCGATACTGATACCGATACTCTTACCGATACCGATACCGATACCGATACTCTTACCGATACTGATACCGATACCCTTACCGTTACCGATACCGATACTGATACCGATACCGATACCCATACCGATACCCATAGAGATACCCATACCGATACCCATACCGATACACATGCCGATACCCATACCGATACCCATACCGATACCCATACCGATACCCATACCGATACCCATACCGATACCCATACCTATACCCGTACCGATACCCATACCGATACTCATACCGATACTGATACCGATACTCTTACCGATACCGATACGGATACCGATACTCTTACCGATACTGATACCGATACCCTTACCGTTACCGATACCGATACTGATACCGATACCGATACCCATACCGATACCCATAGAGATACCCATACCGATACCCATACCGATACCCATACCGATACCGATACCGATACCGATACCGATACTCTTACCGATACCGATACCCATACCGATACCCATACCGATACCCATACCGATACCCATACCGATACCCATACCGATACCCATACCGATACCCATACCGATACTGATACCGATACTCTTACCGATACCGATACCGATACCGATACTCTAACCGATACTGATACCGATACCCTTACCGTTACCGTTACCGATACTGATACCGATACCGATACCCATACCGATACCCATACCGATACCCATACCGATACCCATACCTATACCCATACCGATACCCATACCGATACTCATACCGATACTGATACCGATACTCTTACCGATACCGATACGGATACCGATACTCTTACCGATACTGATACCGCTACCCTTACCGTTACCGATACCGATACTGATACCGATACCGATTACCCATACCGATACCCATAGAGATACCCATACCGATACCCATGCCGATACCCATACCGATACCGATACCGATACCGATACCGATACCGATACTCTTACCGATACCGATACTGATACCGATACTCATACCGATACCCATACCGATACCCATACCGATACCCATACCGATACCCATACCGATACCCATACCGATACTGATACCGATACTCTTACCGATACCGATACCGATACCGATACTCTAACCGATACTGATACCGATACCCTTACCGTTACCGTTACCGATACTGATACCGATACCGATACCCATACCGATACCCATACCGATACCCATACCGATACCCATACCTATACCCATACCGATACCCATACCGATACCCATACCGATACCCATACCGATACCCATACCGATACCCATACCGATACCCATACCTATACCCATACCGATACCCATACCGATACTCATACCGATACTGATACCGATACTCTTACCGATACCGATACGGATACCGATACTCTTACCGATACTGATACCGATACCCTTACCGTTACCGATACCGATTACCCATACCGATACCCATAGAGATACCCATACCGATAACCATGCCGATACCCATACCGATACCCATACCGATACCGATACCGATACCGGTACTCTTACCGATACCGATACTGATACCGATACTCATACCGATACCCATACCGATACCCATACCGATACCCATACCGAAACCCATACCGATACCCATACCGATACCCATACCGATACCCATACCGATACCCATACCGATACCCATACCGATACCCATACCGATACCCATACCGATACCGATACCGATACCGATACTCTTACCGATACCGATACTGATACCGATACTCATACCGATACCCATACCGATACCCATACCGATACCCATACCGAAACCCATACCGATACCCATACCGATACCCATACCGATACCCATACCGATACCCATACCGTTACCCAAACAGATACCCATACCTATACCCATACCGATACCCATACCGATACCCATACCGATACCGATACCGATGCTCTTACCGATACTGATACCGACACACTTACCGATACCCATACCGATACCCATGCCGATACCCATACCGATACCCATACCGATACCCATACCTATACCCATACCGATACCCATACCGATACCCATACCGATACTGATACCGATACTCTTACCGATACCGATACCGATACCGATACTCTAACCGATACTGATACCGATACCCTTACCGTTACCGTTACCGATACTGATACCGATACCGATACCCATACCGATACCCATAGAGATACCCATACCGATACCCATACCGATACCCATGCCGATACCCACACCGATACCGATACCGATACCGATACAGATCCTCACACCGACACTCTTACCGATACCCATACCGATACCCATACCGATACTCATACCGATACCCATTCCGACACCCATACCGATACCGATACCGATACCGATACTCTTACCGATACCGATACTGATACCGATACTCATACCGATACCCATACCGATACCCATACCGATACCCATACCGATACCCATACCGATACCCATACCGATACCCATACCGATACCCATACCGATGCCCATACCGATACCCATACCGATACCCATACCTATACCCATATCGATACCCATACCGATACCCATACCGATACTGATACCGATACTCTTACCGATACCGATACCGATACCGATACTCTTACCGATACTGATACCGATACCCTTACCGTTACCGATACCGATACTGATACCGATACCGATACCCATACCGATACCCATAGAGATACCCATACCGATACCCATACCGATACACATGCCGATACCCATACCGATACCCATACCGATACCCATACCGATACCCATACCGATACCCATACCGATGCCCATACCGATACCCATACCGATACCCATACCGGTACCCATACCTATACCCATACCGATACCCATACCGATACCCATACCGATACCCATACCGATACACATGCCGATACCCATACCGATACCCATACCGATACCCATACCGATACCCATACCGATACCCATACTGATACCGATACCGATACCCATACCGATACCCATAGAGATACCCATACCGATACCCATAACGATACCCATACCGATACCCATACCGATACCGATACCGATACCGATACTCTTACCGATACCGATACTGATACCGATACTCATACCGATACCCATACCGATACCCACACCGATACCCATACCGAAACCCATACCGATACCCATACCGATACCCATACCGATACCCATACCGATACCCATACCGATACCCATACCGTTACCCAAACAGATACCCATACCTATACCCATACCGATACCCATACCGATACCCATACCGATACCGATACCGATGCTCTTACCGATACTGATACCGACACACTTACCGATACCCATACCGATACCCATGCCGATACCCATACCGATACCCATACCGATACCCATACCTATACCCATACCGATACCCATACCGATACCCATACCGATACTGATACCGATACTCTTACCGATACCGATACCGATACCCATACCGATACCCATACCGATACCCATACCGAAACCCATACCGATACCCATACCGATACCCATACCGATACCCATACCGATACCCATACCGATACCCATACCGATACCCATACCGATACCCATACCGATACCCATACCGATACCCATACCGATACCCATACCGATACCCATACCTATACCCATACCGATACCCATACCGATACTCATACCGATACTGATACCGATACTCTTACCGATACCGATACGGATACCGATACTCTTACCGATACTGATACCGATACCCTTACCGTTACCGATACCGATTACCCATACCGATACCCATAGAGATACCCATACCGATAACCATGCCGATACCCATACCGATACCGATACCGATACCGATACCGATACCGATACTCTTACCGATACCGATACTGATACCGATACTCATACCGATACCCATACCGATACCCATACCGATACCCATACCGATACCCATACCGATACCCATACCGATACCCATACCGATACCCATACCGATACCCATACCGTTACCCAAACAGATACCCATACCTATACCCATACCGATACCCATACCGATACCCATACCGATACCGATACCGATGCTCTTACCGATACTGATACCGACACACTTACCGATACCCATACCGATACCCATGCCGATACCCATACCGATACCCATACCGATACCCATACCTATACCCATACCGATACCCATACCGATACCCATACCGATACTGATACCGATACTCTTACCGATACCGATACCGATACCGATACTCTAACCGATACTGATACCGATACCCTTACCGTTACCGTTACCGATACTGATACCGATACCGATACCCATACCGATACCCATAGAGATACCCATACCGATACCCATACCGATACCCATGCCGATACCCACACCGATACCGATACCGATACCGATACAGATCCTCACACCGACACTCTTACCGATACCCATACCGATACCCATACCGATACTCATACCGATACCCATTCCGACACCCATACCGATACCGATACCGATACCGATACTCTTACCGATACCGATACTGATACCGATACTCATACCGATACCCATACCGATACCCATACCGATACCCATACCGATACCCATACCGATACCCATACCGATACCCATACCGATGCCCATACCGATACCCATACCGATACCCATACCTATACCCATATCGATACCCATACCGATACCCATACCGATACTGATACCGATACTCTTACCGATACCGATACCGATACCGATACTCTTACCGATACTGATACCGATACCCTTACCGTTACCGATACCGATACTGATACCGATACCGATACCCATACCGATACCCATAGAGATACCCATACCGATACCCATACCGATACACATGCCGATACCCATACCGATACCCATACCGATACCCATACCGATACCCATACCGATACCCATACCGATGCCCATACCGATACCCATACCGATACCCATACCGGTACCCATACCTATACCCATACCGATACCCATACCGATACCCATACCGATACCCATACCGATACACATGCCGATACCCATACCGATACCCATACCGATACCCATACCGATACCCATACCGATACCCATACTGATACCGATACCGATACCCATACCGATACCCATAGAGATACCCATACCGATACCCATAACGATACCCATACCGATACCCATACCGATACCGATACCGATACCGATACTCTTACCGATACCGATACTGATACCGATACTCATACCGATACCCATACCGATACCCACACCGATACCCATACCGAAACCCATACCGATACCCATACCGATACCCATACCGATACCCATACCGATACCCATACCGATACCCATACCGATACCCATACCGATACCCATACCGATGCCCATACCGATACCCATACCGATACCCATACCGATACCCATACCTATACCCATACCGATACCCATACCGATACCCATACCGATACCCATACCGATACCCATACCGATACCCATACCGATACCCATACCGAAACCCATACCGATACCCATACCGATACCCATACCGATACCCATACCGATACCCATACCGATACCCATACCGATACCCATACCGATACCCATACCGATACCCATACCGATACCCATACCGATACCCATACCGATACCCATACCTATACCCATACCGATACCCATACCGATACTCATACCGATACTGATACCGATACTCTTACCGATACCGATACGGATACCGATACTCTTACCGATACTGATACCGATACCCTTACCGTTACCGATACCGATTACCCATACCGATACCCATAGAGATACCCATACCGATAACCATGCCGATACCCATACCGATACCGATACCGATACCGATACCGATACCGATACTCTTACCGATACCGATACTGATACCGATACTCATACCGATACCCATACCGATACCCATACCGATACCCATACCGATACCCATACCGATACCCATACCGATACCCATACCGATACCCATACCGATACCGATACCGATACCGATACTCTTACCGATACCGATACTGATACCGATACTCATACCGATACCCATACCGATACCCATACCGATACCCATACCGAAACCCATACCGATACCCATACCGATACCCATACCGATACCCATACTGATACCGATACCGATACCCATACCGATACCCATAGAGATACCCATACCGATACCCATAACGATACCCATACCGATACCCATACCGATACCGATACCGATACCGATACTCTTACCGATACCGATACTGATACCGATACTCATACCGATACCCATACCGATACCCACACCGATACCCATACCGAAACCCATACCGATACCCATACCGATACCCATACCGATACCCATACCGATACCCATACCGATACCCATACCGATACCCATACCGATACCCATACCGATGCCCATACCGATACCCATACCGATACCCATACCGATACCCATACCTATACCCATACCGATACCCATACCGATACCCATACCGATACCCATACCGATACCCATACCGATACCCATACCGATACCCATACCGAAACCCATACCGATACCCATACCGATACCCATACCGATACCCATACCGATACCCATACCGATACCCATACCGATACCCATACCGATACCCATACCGATACCCATACCGATACCCATACCGATACCCATACCGATACCCATACCTATACCCATACCGATACCCATACCGATACTCATACCGATACTGATACCGATACTCTTACCGATACCGATACGGATACCGATACTCTTACCGATACTGATACCGATACCCTTACCGTTACCGATACCGATTACCCATACCGATACCCATAGAGATACCCATACCGATAACCATGCCGATACCCATACCGATACCGATACCGATACCGATACCGATACCGATACTCTTACCGATACCGATGCCCATACCGATACCCATACCGATACCCATACCGATACCCATACCGATACCCATACCGATACCCATACCGATACCCATACCGATACCCATACCGATACCCATACCGATACCGATACCGATACCGATACTCTTACCGATACCGATACTGATACCGATACTCATACCGATACCCATACCGATACCCATACCGATACCCATACCGAAACCCATACCGATACCCATACCGATACCCATACCGATACCCATACCGATACCCATACCGATACCCATACCGATACCGATACCGATACCGATACTCTTACCGATACCGATACTGATACCGATACTCATACCGATACCCATACCGATACCCATACCGATACCCATACCGATACCCATACCGAAACCCATACCGATACCCATACCGATACCTATACCGATACCCATACCGATACCCATACCGTTACCCAAACAGATACCCATACCTATACCCATACCGATACCCATACCGATACCCATACCGATACCGATACCGATGCTCTTACCGATACTGATACCGACACTCTTACCGATACCCATACCGATACCCATGCCGATACCCATACCGATACCCATACCGATACCCATACCTATACCCATACCGATACCCATACCGATACCCATACCGATACTGATACCGATACTCTTACCGATACCGATACCGATACCGATACTCTAACCGATACTGATACCGATACCCTTACCGTTACCGTTACCGATACTGATACCGATACCGATACCCATACCGATACCCATAGAGATACCCATACCGATACCCATACCGATACCCATGCCGATACCCACACCGATACCGATACCGATACCGATACAGATCCTCACACCGACACTCTTACCGATACCCATACCGATACCCATACCGATACTCATACCGATACCCATTCCGACACCCATACCGATACCGATACCGATACCGATACTCTTACCGATACCGATACTGATACCGATACTCATACCGATACCCATACCGATACCCATACCGATACCCATACCGATACCCATACCGATACCCATACCGATACCCATACCGATACCCATACCGATGCCCATACCGATACCCATACCGATACCCATACCTATACCCATATCGATACCCATACCGATACCCATACCGATACTGATACCGATACTCTTACCGATACCGATACCGATACCGATACTCTTACCGATACTGATACCGATACCCTTACCGTTACCGATACCGATACTGATACCGATACCGATACCCATACCGATACCCATAGAGATACCCATACCGATACCCATACCGATACACATGCCGATACCCATACCGATACCCATACCGATACCGATACCGATACCGATACCGATACCGATACCGATACTCTTACCGATACCGATACTGATACCGATACTCATACCGATACCCATACCGATACCCACACCGATACCCATACCGAAACCCATACCGATACCCATACCGATACCCATACCGATACCCATACCGATACCCATACCGATACCCATACCGATACCCATACCGATGCCCACACCGATACCCATACCGAAACCCATACCGATACCCATACCGATACCCATACCGATACCCATACCGATACCCATACCGATACCCATAACGATACCCATACCGATACCCATACCGATACCCATACCGATACCCATACCGATACCCATAACGATACCCATACCGATACCCATACCGATACCGATACCGATACCGATACTCTTACCGATACCGATACTGATACCGATACTCATACCGATACCCATACCGATACCCACACCGATACCCATACCGAAACCCATACCGATACCCATACCGATACCCATACCGATACCCATACCGATTCCCATACCGATACCCATACCGATACCCATACCGATACCCATACCGATGCCCATACCGATACCCAGACCGATACCCATACCGATACCCATACCTATACCCATACCGATACCCATACCGATACCCATACCGATACTGATACCGATACTCTTACCGATACCGATACCGATACCGATACTCTTACCGATACTGATGCCGATACCCTTACCGTTACCCATACCGATACCCATACCGATACCGATACCGATACTCTTACCGATACCGATACTGATACCGATACTCATACCGATACCCATACCGATACCCATACCGATACCCATACCGATACCCATACCGATACCGATACCGATACTCTTACCGATACCGATACTGATACCGATACTCATACCGATACCCACACCGATACCGATACCGATACCGATACAGATCCTCACACCGACACTCTTACCGATACCCATACCGATACCCATACCGATACCCATACCGATACCCATACCGATACCCATACCGAAACCCATACCGATACCCATACCGATACCCATACCGATACCCATACCGATACCCATACCGATACCCATACCGATACCCATACCGATACCCATACCGATACCCATACCTATACCCATACCGATACCCATACCGATACTCATACCGATACTGATACCGATACTCTTACCGATACCGATACGGATACCGATACTCTTACCGATACTGATACCGATACCCTTACCGTTACCGATACCGATTACCCATACCGATACCCATAGAGATACCCATACCGATAACCATGCCGATACCCATACCGATACCGATACCGATACCGATACCGATACCGATACCGATACTCTTACCGATACCGATACTGATACCGATACTCATACCGATACCCATACCGATACCCATACCGATACCCATACCGATACTCATACCGATACTGATACCGATACTCTTACCGATACCGATACGGATACCGATACTCTTACCGATACTGATACCGATACCCTTACCGTTACCGATACCGATTACCCATACCGATACCCATAGAGATACCCATACCGATAACCATGCCGATACCCATACCGATACCCATACCGATACCGATACCGATACTGATACCGATACCCTTACCGTTACCGATACCGATTACCCATACCGATACCCATAGAGATACCCATACCGATAACCATGCCGATACCCATACCGATACCGATACCGATACCGATACCGATACCGATACCGATACTCTTACCGATACCGATACTGATACCGATACTCATACCGATACCCATACCGATACCCATACCGATACCCATACCGATACTCATACCGATACTGATACCGATACTCTTACCGATACCGATACGGATACCGATACTCTTACCGATACTGATACCGATACCCTTACCGTTACCGATACCGATTACCCATACCGATACCCATAGAGATACCCATACCGATAACCATGCCGATACCCATACCGATACCCATACCGATACCGATACCGATACCGGTACTCTTACCGATACCGATACTGATACCGATACTCATACCGATACCCATACCGATACCCATACCGATACCCATACCGAAACCCATACCGATACCCATACCGATACCCATACCGATACCCATACCGATACCCATACCGATACCCATACCGATACCCATACCGATACCCATACCGATACCGATACTCTTACCGATACCGATACTGATACCGATACTCATACCGATACCCATACCGATACCCATACCGATACCCATACCGAAACCCATACCGATACCCATACCGATACCCATACCGATACCCATACCGATACCCATACCGTTACCCAAACAGATACCCATACCTATACCCATACCGATACCCATACCGATACCCATACCGATACCGATACCGATGCTCTTACCGATACTGATACCGACACACTTACCGTTACCGTTACCGATACTGATACCGATACCGATACCCATACCGATACCCATACCGATACCCATACCGATACCCATACCTATACCCATACCGATACCCATACCGATACTCATACCGATACTGATACCGATACTCTTACCGATACCGATACGGATTCCGATACTCTTACCGATACTGATACCGCTACCCTTACCGTTACCGATACCGATACTGATACCGATACCGATTACCCATACCGATACCCATAGAGATACCCATACCGATACCCATGCCGATACCCATACCGATACCGATACCGATACCGATACCGATACCGATACTCTTACCGATACCGATACTGATACCGATACTCATACCGATACCCATACCGATACCCATACCGATACCCATACCGATACCCATACCGATACCCATACCGATACCCATACCGATACCCATACCTATACCCATACCGATACCCATACCGATACTCATACCGATACTGATACCGATACTCTTACCGATACCGATACGGATACCGATACTCTTACCGATACTGATACCGATACCCTTACCGTTACCGATACCGATTACCCATACCGATACCCATAGAGATACCCATACCGATAACCATGCCGATACCCATACCGATACCCATACCGATACCGATACCGATACCGGTACTCTTACCGATACCGATACTGATACCGATACTCATACCGATACCCATACCGATACCCATACCGATACCCATACCGAAACCCATACCGATACCCATACCGATACCCATACCGATACCCATACCGATACCCATACCGATACCCATACCGATACCCATACCGATACCCATACCGATACCGATACCGATACCGATACTCTTACCGATACCGATACTGATACCGATACTCATACCGATACCCATACCGATACCCATACCGATACCCATACCGAAACCCATACCGATACCCATACCGATACCCATACCGATACCCATACCGATACCCATACCGTTACCCAAACAGATACCCATACCTATACCCATACCGATACCCATACCGATACCCATACCGATACCGATACCGATGCTCTTACCGATACTGATACCGACACACTTACCGATACCCATACCGATACCCATGCCGATACCCATACCGATACCCATACCGATACCCATACCTATACCCATACCGATACCCATACCGATACCCATACCGATACTGATACCGATACTCTTACCGATACCGATACCGATACCGATACTCTAACCGATACTGATACCGATACCCTTACCGTTACCGTTACCGATACTGATACCGATACCGATACCCATACCGATACCCATAGAGATACCCATACCGATACCCATACCGATACCCATGCCGATACCCACACCGATACCGATACCGATACCGATACAGATCCTCACACCGACACTCTTACCGATACCCATACCGATACCCATACCGATACTCATACCGATACCCATTCCGACACCCATACCGATACCGATACCGATACCGATACTCTTACCGATACCGATACTGATACCGATACTCATACCGATACCCATACCGATACCCATACCGATACCCATACCGTTACCCAAACAGATACCCATACCTATACCCATACCGATACCCATACCGATACCCATACCGATACCGATACCGATGCTCTTACCGATACTGATACCGACACTCTTACCGATACCCATACCGATACCCATGCCGATACCCATACCGATACCCATACCGATACCCATACCTATACCCATACCGATACCCATACCGATACCCATACCGATACTGATACCGATACTCTTACCGATACCGATACCGATACCGATACTCTAACCGATACTGATACCGATACCCTTACCGTTACCGTTACCGATACTGATACCGATACCGATACCCATACCGATACCCATAGAGATACCCATACCGATACCCATACCGATACCCATGCCGATACCCACACCGATACCGATACCGATACCGATACAGATCCTCACACCGACACTCTTACCGATACCCATACCGATACCCATACCGATACTCATACCGATACCCATTCCGACACCCATACCGATACCGATACCGATACCGATACTCTTACCGATACCGATACTGATACCGATACTCATACCGATACCCATACCGATACCCATACCGATACCCATACCGATACCCATACCGATACCCATACCGATACCCATACCGATGCCCATACCGATACCCATACCGATACCCATACCTATACCCATATCGATACCCATACCGATACCCATACCGATACTGATACCGATACTCTTACCGATACCGATACCGATACCGATACTCTTACCGATACTGATACCGATACCCTTACCGTTACCGATACCGATACTGATACCGATACCGATACCCATACCGATACCCATAGAGATACCCATACCGATACCCATACCGATACACATGCCGATACCCATACCGATACCCATACCGATACCGATACCGATACCGATACCGATACCGATACCGATACTCTTACCGATACCGATACTGATACCGATACTCATACCGATACCCATACCGATACCCACACCGATACCCATACCGAAACCCATACCGATACCCATACCGATACCCATACCGATACCCATACCGATACCCATACCGATACCCATACCGATACCCATACCGATGCCCACACCGATACCCATACCGAAACCCATACCGATACCCATACCGATACCCATACCGATACCCATACCGATACCCATACCGATACCCATAACGATACCCATACCGATACCCATACCGATACCCATACCGATACCCATACCGATACCCATAACGATACCCATACCGATACCCATACCGATACCGATACCGATACCGATACTCTTACCGATACCGATACTGATACCGATACTCATACCGATACCCATACCGATACCCACACCGATACCCATACCGAAACCCATACCGATACCCATACCGATACCCATACCGATACCCATACCGATTCCCATACCGATACCCATACCGATACCCATACCGATACCCATACCGATGCCCATACCGATACCCATACCGATACCCATACCGATACCCATACCTATACCCATACCGATACCCATACCGATACCCATACCGATACTGATACCGATACTCTTACCGATACCGATACCGATACCGATACTCTTACCGATACTGATGCCGATACCCTTACCGTTACCCATACCGATACCCATACCGATACCGATACCGATACTCTTACCGATACCGATACTGATACCGATACTCATACCGATACCCATACCGATACCCATACCGATACCCATACCGATACCCATACCGATACCGATACCGATACTCTTACCGATACCGATACTGATACCGATACTCATACCGATACCCACACCGATACCGATACCGATACCGATACAGATCCTCACACCGACACTCTTACCGATACCCATACCGATACCCATACCGATACCCATACCGATACCCATACCGATACCCATACCGAAACCCATACCGATACCCATACCGATACCCATACCGATACCCATACCGATACCCATACCGATACCCATACCGATACCCATACCGATACCCATACCGATACCCATACCTATACCCATACCGATACCCATACCGATACTCATACCGATACTGATACCGATACTCTTACCGATACCGATACGGATACCGATACTCTTACCGATACTGATACCGATACCCTTACCGTTACCGATACCGATTACCCATACCGATACCCATAGAGATACCCATACCGATAACCATGCCGATACCCATACCGATACCGATACCGATACCGATACCGATACCGATACCGATACTCTTACCGATACCGATACTGATACCGATACTCATACCGATACCCATACCGATACCCATACCGATACCCATACCGATACTCATACCGATACTGATACCGATACTCTTACCGATACCGATACGGATACCGATACTCTTACCGATACTGATACCGATACCCTTACCGTTACCGATACCGATTACCCATACCGATACCCATAGAGATACCCATACCGATAACCATGCCGATACCCATACCGATACCCATACCGATACCGATACCGATACCGGTACTCTTACCGATACCGATACTGATACCGATACTCATACCGATACCCATACCGATACCCATACCGATACCCATACCGAAACCCATACCGATACCCATACCGATACCCATACCGATACCCATACCGATACCCATACCGATACCCATACCGATACCCATACCGATACCCATACCGATACCGATACCGATACCGATACTCTTACCGATACCGATACTGATACCGATACTCATACCGATACCCATACCGATACCCATACCGATACCCATACCGAAACCCATACCGATACCCATACCGATACCCATACCGATACCCATACCGATACCCATACCGTTACCCAAACAGATACCCATACCTATACCCATACCGATACCCATACCGATACCCATACCGATACCGATACCGATGCTCTTACCGATACTGATACCGACACACTTACCGATACCCATACTGATACCCATGCCGATACCCATACCGATACCCATACCGATACCCATACCTATACCCATACCGATACCCATACCGATACCCATACCGATACTGATACCGATACTCTTACCGATACCGATACCGATACCGATACTCTAACCGATACTGATACCGATACCCTTACCGTTACCGTTACCGATACTGATACCGATACCGATACCCATACCGATACCCATAGAGATACCCATACCGATACCCATACCGATACCCATGCCGATACCCACACCGATACCGATACCGATACCGATACAGATCCTCACACCGACACTCTTACCGATACCCATACCGATACCCATACCGATACTCATACCGATACCCATTCCGACACCCATACCGATACCGATACCGATACCGATACTCTTACCGATACCGATACTGATACCGATACTCATACCGATACCCATACCGATACCCATACCGATACCCATACCGATACCCATACCGATACCCATACCGATACCCATACCGATGCCCATACCGATACCCATACCGATACCCATACCTATACCCATATCGATACCCATACCGATACCCATACCGATACTGATACCGATACTCTTACCGATACCGATACCGATACCGATACTCTTACCGATACTGATACCGATACCCTTACCGTTACCGATACCGATACTGATACCGATACCGATACCCATACCGATACCCATAGAGATACCCATACCGATACCCATACCGATACACATGCCGATACCCATACCGATACCCATACCGATACCCATACCGATACCCATACCGATACCCATACCGATGCCCATACCGATACCCATACCGATACCCATACCGGTACCCATACCTATACCCATACCGATACCCATACCGATACCCATACCGATACCCATACCGATACACATGCCGATACCCATACCGATACCCATACCGATACCCATACCGATACCCATACCGATACCCATACTGATACCGATACCGATACCCATACCGATACCCATAGAGATACCCATACCGATACCCATAACGATACCCATACCGATACCCATACCGATACCGATACCGATACCGATACTCTTACCGATACCGATACTGATACCGATACTCATACCGATACCCATACCGATACCCACACCGATACCCATACCGAAACCCATACCGATACCCATACCGATACCCATACCGATACCCATACCGATACCCATACCGATACCCATACCGATACCCATACCGATACCCATACCGATGCCCATACCGATACCCATACCGATACCCATACCGATACCCATACCTATACCCATACCGATACCCATACCGATACCCATACCGATACTGATACCGATACTCTTACCGATACCGATACCGATACCGATACTCTTACCGATACTGATGCCGATACCCTTACCGTTACCCATACCGATACCCATACCGATACCGATACCGATACTCTTACCGATACCGATACTGATACCGATACTCATACCGATACCCATACCGATACCCATACCGATACCCATACCGATACCCATACCGATACCGATACCGATACCGATACCGATACTCTTACCGATACCGATACTGATACCGATACTCATACCGATACCCATACCGATACCCATACCGATACCCATACCGAAACCCATACCGATACCCATACCGATACCCATACCGATACCCATACCGATACCCATACCGATACCCATACCGATACCCATACCGATACCGATACCGATACCGATACTCTTACCGATACCGATACTGATACCGATACTCATACCGATACCCATACCGATACCCATACCGATACCCATACCGATACCCATACCGAAACCCATACCGATACCCATACCGATACCGATACCGATACCCATACCGATACCCATACCGTTACCCAAACAGATACCCATACCTATACCCATACCGATACCCATACCGATACCCATACCGATACCGATACCGATGCTCTTACCGATACTGATACCGACACTCTTACCGATACCCATACCGATACCCATGCCGATACCCATACCGATACCCATACCGATACCCATACCTATACCCATACCGATACCCATACCGATACCCATACCGATACTGATACCGATACTCTTACCGATACCGATACCGATACCGATACTCTAACCGATACTGATACCGATACCCTTACCGTTACCGTTACCGATACTGATACCGATACCGATACCCATACCGATACCCATAGAGATACCCATACCGATACCCATACCGATACCCATGCCGATACCCACACCGATACCGATACCGATACCGATACAGATCCTCACACCGACACTCTTACCGATACCCATACCGATACCCATACCGATACTCATACCGATACCCATTCCGACACCCATACCGATACCGATACCGATACCGATACTCTTACCGATACCGATACTGATACCGATACTCATACCGATACCCATACCGATACCCATACCGATACCCATACCGATACCCATACCGATACCCATACCGATGCCCATACCGATACCCATACCGATACCCATACCTATACCCATATCGATACCCATACCGATACCCATACCGATACTGATACCGATACTCTTACCGATACCGATACCGATACCGATACTCTTACCGATACTGATACCGATACCCTTACCGTTACCGATACCGATACTGATACCGATACCGATACCCATACCGATACCCATAGAGATACCCATACCGATACCCATACCGATACACATGCCGATACCCATACCGATACCCATACCGATACCGATACCGATACCGATACCGATACTCTTACCGATACCGATACTGATACCGATACTCATACCGATACCCATACCGATACCCACACCGATACCCATACCGAAACCCATACCGATACCCATACCGATACCCATACCGATACCCATACCGATACCCATACCGATACCCATACCGATACCCATACCGATGCCCACACCGATACCCATACCGAAACCCATACCGATACCCATACCGATACCCATACCGATACCCATACCGATACCCATACCGATACCCATAACGATACCCATACCGATACCCATACCGATACCCATACCGATACCCATACCGATACCCATAACGATACCCATACCGATACCCATACCGATACCGATACCGATACCGATACTCTTACCGATACCGATACTGATACCGATACTCATACCGATACCCATACCGATACCCACACCGATACCCATACCGAAACCCATACCGATACCCATACCGATACCCATACCGATACCCATACCGATTCCCATACCTATACCCATACCGATACCCATACCGATACCCATACCGATGCCCATACCGATACCCATACCGATACCCATACCGATACCCATACCTATACCCATACCGATACCCATACCGATACCCATACCGATACTGATACCGATACTCTTACCGATACCGATACCGATACCGATACTCTTACCGATACTGATGCCGATACCCTTACCGTTACCCATACCGATACCCATACCGATACCGATACCGATACTCTTACCGATACCGATACTGATACCGATACTCATACCGATACCCATACCGATACCCATACCGATACCCATACCGATACCCATACCGATACCGATACCGATACTCTTACCGATACCGATACTGATACCGATACTCATACCGATACCCACACCGATACCGATACCGATACCGATACAGATCCTCACACCGACACTCTTACCGATACCCATACCGATACCCATACCGATACCCATACCGATACCCATACCGATACCCATACCGATACCCATACCGAAACCCATACCGATACCCATACCGATACCCATACCGATACCCATACCGATACCCATACCGATACCCATACCGATACCCATACCGATACCCATACCGATACCCATACCTATACCCATACCGATACCCATACCGATACTCATACCGATACTGATACCGATACTCTTACCGATACCGATACGGATACCGATACTCTTACCGATACTGATACCGATACCCTTACCGTTACCGATACCGATTACCCATACCGATACCCATAGAGATACCCATACCGATAACCATGCCGATACCCATACCGATACCGATACCGATACCGATACCGATACCGATACCGATACTCTTACCGATACCGATACTGATACCGATACTCATACCGATACCCATACCGATACCCATACCGATACTGATACCGATACTCTTACCGATACCGATACGGATACCGATACTCTTACCGATACTGATACCGATACCCTTACCGTTACCGATACCGATTACCCATACCGATACCCATAGAGATACCCATACCGATAACCATGCCGATACCCATACCGATACCCATACCGATACCGATACCGATACCGATACCGATACTCTTACCGATACCGATACTGATACCGATACTCATACCGATACCCATACCGATACCGATACCGATGCTCTTACCGATACTGATACCGACACTCTTACCGATACCCATACCGATACCCATGCCGATACCCATACCGATACCCATACCGATACCCATACCTATACCCATACCGATACCGATACCGATACTCATACCGATACCCATACCGATACCCATACCGATACCCATACCGATACCCATACCGATACCCATACCGAAACCCATACCGATACCCATACCGATACCCATACCGATACCCATACCGATACCCATACCGATACCCATACCGATACCCATACCGATACCCATACCGATAACCATACCGATACCCATACCGATACCCATACCGATACCCATACCGATACCCATACCGATACCCATACCGATACTCATACCGATACTGATACCGATACTCTTACCGATACCGATACGGATACCGATACTCTTACCGATACTGATACCGATACCCTTACCGTTACCGATACCGATTACCCATACCGATACCCATAGAGATACCCATACCGATAACCATGCCGATACCCATACCGATACCCATACCGATACCCATACCGATACCCATACCGAAACCCATACCGATACCCATACCGATACCCATACCGATACCCATACCGATACCCATACCGATACCCATACCGATACCCATACCGATACCCATACCGATACCCATACCTATACCCATACCGATACCCATACCGATACTCATACCGATACTGATACCGATACTCTTACCGATACCGATACTGATACCGATACTCATACCGATACCCACACCGATACCGATACCGATACCGATACAGATCCTCACACCGACACTCTTACCGATACCCATACCGATACCCATACCGATACCCATACCGATACCCATACCGATACCCATACCGATACCCATACCGAAACCCATACCGATACCCATACCGATACCCATACCGTTACCCAAACAGATACCCATACCTATACCCATACCGATACCCATACCGATACCCATACCGATACCGATACCGATGCTCTTACCGATACTGATACCGACACTCTTACCGATACCCATACCGATACCCATGCCGATACCCATACCGATACCCATACCGATACCCATACCTATACCCATACCGATACCCATACCGATACCCATACCGATACTGATACCGATACTCTTACCGATACCGATACCGATACCGATACTCTAACCGATACTGATACCGATACCCTTACCGTTACCGTTACCGATACTGATACCGATACCGATACCCATACCGATACCCATAGAGATACCCATACCGATACCCATACCGATACCCATGCCGATACCCACACCGATACCGATACCGATACCGATACAGATCCTCACACCGACACTCTTACCGATACCCATACCGATACCCATACCGATACTCATACCGATACCCATTCCGACACCCATACCGATACCGATACCGATACCGATACTCTTACCGATACCGATACTGATACCGATACTCATACCGATACCCATACCGATACCCATACCGATACCCATACCGATACCCATACCGATACCCATACCGATACCCATACCGATACCCATACCGATACCCATACCGATACCCATACCTATACCCATATCGATACCCATACCGATACCCATACCGATACTGATACCGATACTCTTACCGATACCGATACCGATACCGATACTCTTACCGATACTGATACCGATACCCTTACCGTTACCGATACCGATACTGATACCGATACCGATACTGATACCGATACTCATACCGATACCCATACCGATACCCATACCGATACCCATACCGATACCCATACCGATACCCATACCGATACCCATACCGATACCCATACCGATACCCATACCGTTACCCAAACAGATACCCATTGCTATACCCATACCGATACCCATACCGATACCCATACCGATACCGATACCGATGCTCTTACCGATACTGATACCGACACACTTACCGATACCCATACCGATACCCATGCCGATACCCATACCGATACCCATACCGATACCCATACCTATACCCATACCGATACCCATACCGATACCCATACCGATACTGATACCGATACTCTTACCGATACCGATACCGATACCGATACTCTAACCGATACTGATACCGATACCCTTACCGTTACCGTTACCGATACTGATACCGATACCGATACCCATACCGATACCCATAGAGATACCCATACCGATACCCATACCGATACCCATGCCGATACCCACACCGATACCGATACCGATACCGATACAGATCCTCACACCGACACTCTTACCGATACCCATACCGATACCCATACCGATACTCATACCGATACCCATTCCGACACCCATACCGATACCGATACCGATACCGATACTCTTACCGATACCGATACTGATACCGATACTCATACCGATACCCATACCGATACCCATACCGATACCCATACCGATACCCATACCGATACCCATACCGATACCCATACCGATACCCATACCGATACCCATACCGATACCCATACCTATACCCATATCGATACCCATACCGATACCCATACCGATACCCATACCGTTACCCAAACAGATACCCATACCTATACCCATACCGATACCCATACCGATACCCATACCGATACCGATACCGATGCTCTTACCGATACCGATACTGATACCGATACTCATACCGATACCCATACCGATACCCATACCGATACCCATACCGATACTCATACCGATACTGATACCGATACTCTTACCGATACCGATACGGATACCGATACTCTTACCGATACTGATACCGATACCCTTACCGTTACCGATACCGATTACCCATACCGATACCCATAGAGATACCCATACCGATAACCATGCCGATACCCATACCGATACCCATACCGATACCGATACCGATACCGGTACTCTTACCGATACCGATACTGATACCGATACTCATACCGATACCCATACCGATACCCATACCGATACCCATACCGAAACCCATACCGATACCCATACCGATACCCATACCGATACCCATACCGATACCCATACCGATACCCATACCGATACCCATACCGATACCCATACCGATACCGATACCGATACCGATACTCTTACCGATACCGATACTGATACCGATACTCATACCGATACCCATACCGATACCCATACCGATACCCATACCGAAACCCATACCGATACCCATACCGATACCCATACCGATACCCATACCGATACCCATACCGTTACCCAAACAGATACCCATACCTATACCCATACCGATACCCATACCGATACCGATGCTCTTACCGATACTGATACCGACACACTTACCGATACCCATACCGATACCCATGCCGATACCCATACCGATACCCATACCGATACCCATACCTATACCCATACCGATACCCATACCGATACCCATACCGATACTGATACCGATACTCTTACCGATACCGATACCGATACCGATACTCTAACCGATACTGATACCGATACCCTTACCGTTACCGTTACCGATACTGATACCGATACCGATACCCATACCGATACCCATAGAGATACCCATACCGATACCCATACCGATACCCATGCCGATACCCACACCGATACCGATACCGATACCGATACAGATCCTCACACCGACACTCTTACCGATACCCATACCGATACCCATACCGATACTCATACCGATACCCATTCCGACACCCATACCGATACCGATACCGATACCGATACTCTTACCGATACCGATACTGATACCGATACTCATACCGATACCCATACCGATACCCATACCGATACCCATACCGATACCCATACCGATACCCATACCGATACCCATACCGATGCCCATACCGATACCCATACCGATACCCATACCTATACCCATACCGATACCCATACCGATACCCATACCGATACCCATACCGATACCCATACCGATGCCCATACCGATACCCATACCGATACCCATACCGGTACCCATACCTATACCCATACCGATACCCATACCGATACCCATACCGATACCCATACCGATACACATGCCGATACCCATACCGATACCCATACCGATACCCATACCGATACCCATACCGATACCCATACTGATACCGATACCGATACCCATACCGATACCCATAGAGATACCCATACCGATACCCATACCGATACCCATACCGATACCCATACCGATACCGATACCGATACCGATACTCTTACCGATACCGATACTGATACCGATACTCATACCGATACCCATACCGATACCCACACCGATACCCATACCGAAACCCATACCGATACCCATACCGATACCCATACCGATACCCATACCGATACCCATACCGATACCCATACCGATACCCATACCGATACCCATACCGATACCCATACCGATACCCATACCGATACCCATACCGATACCCATACCTATACCCATACCGATACCCATACCGATACCGATACCGATACTGATACCGATACTCTTACCGATACCGATACCGATACCGATACTCTTACCGATACTGATGCCGATACCCTTACCGTTACCCATACCGATACCCATACCGATACCGATACCGATACTCTTACCGATACCGATACTGATACCGATACTCATACCGATACCCATACCGATACCCATACCGATACCCATACCGATACCCATACCGATACCGATACCGATACCGATACCGATACTCTTACCGATACCGATACTGATACCGATACTCATACCGATACCCATACCGATACCCATACCGATACCCATACCGAAACCCATACCGATACCCATACCGATACCCATACCGATACCCATACCGATACCCATACCGATACCCATACCGATACCCATACCGATACCGATACCGATACCGATACTCTTACCGATACCGATACTGATACCGATACTCATACCGATACCCATACCGATACCCATACCGATACCCATACCGATACCCATACCGAAACCCATACCGATACCCATACCGATACCTATACCGATACCCATACCGATACCCATACCGTTACCCAAACAGATACCCATACCTATACCCATACCGATACCCATACCGATACCCATACCGATACCGATACCGATGCTCTTACCGATACTGATACCGACACTCTTACCGATACCCATACCGATACCCATGCCGATACCCATACCGATACCCATACCGATACCCATACCTATACCCATACCGATACCCATACCGATACCCATACCGATACTGATACCGATACTCTTACCGATACCGATACCGATACCGATACTCTAACCGATACTGATACCGATACCCTTACCGTTACCGTTACCGATACTGATACCGATACCGATACCCATACCGATACCCATAGAGATACCCATACCGATACCCATACCGATACCCATGCCGATACCCACACCGATACCGATACCGATACCGATACAGATCCTCACACCGACACTCTTACCGATACCCATACCGATACCCATACCGATACTCATACCGATACCCATTCCGACACCCATACCGATACCGATACCGATACCGATACTCTTACCGATACCGATACTGATACCGATACTCATACCGATACCCATACCGATACCCATACCGATACCCATACCGATACCCATACCGATACCCATACCGATGCCCATACCGATACCCATACCGATACCCATACCTATACCCATATCGATACCCATACCGATACCCATACCGATACTGATACCGATACTCTTACCGATACCGATACCGATACCGATACTCTTACCGATACTGATACCGATACCCTTACCGTTACCGATACCGATACTGATACCGATACCGATACCCATACCGATACCCATAGAGATACCCATACCGATACCCATACCGATACACATGCCGATACCCATACCGATACCCATACCGATACCGATACCGATACCGATACCGATACTCTTACCGATACCGATACTGATACCGATACTCATACCGATACCCATACCGATACCCACACCGATACCCATACCGAAACCCATACCGATACCCATACCGATACCCATACCGATACCCATACCGATACCCATACCGATACCCATACCGATACCCATACCGATGCCCACACCGATACCCATACCGAAACCCATACCGATACCCATACCGATACCCATACCGATACCCATACCGATACCCATACCGATACCCATAACGATACCCATACCGATACCCATACCGATACCCATACCGATACCCATACCGATACCCATAACGATACCCATACCGATACCCATACCGATACCGATACCGATACCGATACTCTTACCGATACCGATACTGATACCGATACTCATACCGATACCCATACCGATACCCACACCGATACCCATACCGAAACCCATACCGATACCCATACCGATACCCATACCGATACCCATACCGATTCCCATACCGATACCCATACCGATACCCATACCGATACCCATACCGATGCCCATACCGATACCCATACCGATACCCATACCGATACCCATACCTATACCCATACCGATACCCATACCGATACCCATACCGATACTGATACCGATACTCTTACCGATACCGATACCGATACCGATACTCTTACCGATACTGATGCCGATACCCTTACCGTTACCCATACCGATACCCATACCGATACCGATACCGATACTCTTACCGATACCGATACTGATACCGATACTCATACCGATACCCATACCGATACCCATACCGATACCCATACCGATACCCATACCGATACCGATACCGATACTCTTACCGATACCGATACTGATACCGATACTCATACCGATACCCACACCGATACCGATACCGATACCGATACAGATCCTCACACCGACACTCTTACCGATACCCATACCGATACCCATACCGATACCCATACCGATACCCATACCGATACCCATACCGATACCCATACCGAAACCCATACCGATACCCATACCGATACCCATACCGATACCCATACCGATACCCATACCGATACCCATACCGATACCCATACCGATACCCATACCGATACCCATACCTATACCCATACCGATACCCATACCGATACTCATACCGATACTGATACCGATACTCTTACCGATACCGATACGGATACCGATACTCTTACCGATACTGATACCGATACCCTTACCGTTACCGATACCGATTACCCATACCGATACCCATAGAGATACCCATACCGATAACCATGCCGATACCCATACCGATACCGATACCGATACCGATACCGATACCGATACCGATACTCTTACCGATACCGATACTGATACCGACACACTTACCGATACCCATACCGATACCCATGCCGATACCCATACCGATACCCATACCGATACCCATACCTATACCCATACCGATACCCATACCGATACCCATACCGATACTGATACCGATACTCTTACCGATACCGATACCGATACCGATACTCTAACCGATACTGATACCGATACCCTTACCGTTACCGTTACCGATACTGATACCGATACCGATACCCATACCGATACCCATAGAGATACCCATACCGATACCCATACCGATACCCATGCCGATACCCACACCGATACCGATACCGATACCGATACAGATCCTCACACCGACACTCTTACCGATACCCATACCGATACCCATACCGATACTCATACCGATACCCATTCCGACACCCATACCGATACCGATACCGATACCGATACTCTTACCGATACCGATACTGATACCGATACTCATACCGATACCCATACCGATACCCATACCGATACCCATACCGATACCCATACCGATACCCATACCGATACCCATACCGATGCCCATACCGATACCCATACCGATACCCATACCTATACCCATATCGATACCCATACCGATACCCATACCGATACTGATACCGATACTCTTACCGATACCGATACCGATACCGATACTCTTACCGATACTGATACCGATACCCTTACCGTTACCGATACCGATACTGATACCGATACCGATACCCATACCGATACCCATAGAGATACCCATACCGATACCCATACCGATACACATGCCGATACCCATACCGATACCCATACCGATACCCATACCGATACCCATACCGATACCCATACCGATGCCCATACCGATACCCATACCGATACCCATACCGGTACCCATACCTATACCCATACCGATACCCATACCGATACCCATACCGATACCCATACCGATACACATGCCGATACCCATACCGATACCCATACCGATACCCATACCGATACCCATACCGATACCCATACTGATACCGATACCGATACCCATACCGATACCCATAGAGATACCCATACCGATACCCATAACGATACCCATACCGATACCCATACCGATACCGATACCGATACCGATACTCTTACCGATACCGATACTGATACCGATACTCATACCGATACCCATACCGATACCCACACCGATACCCATACCGAAACCCATACCGATACCCATACCGATACCCATACCGATACCCATACCGATACCCATACCGATACCCATACCGATACCCATACCGATACCCATACCGATGCCCATACCGATACCCATACCGATACCCATACCGATACCCATACCTATACCCATACCGATACCCATACCGATACCCATACCGATACTGATACCGATACTCTTACCGATACCGATACCGATACCGATACTCTTACCGATACTGATGCCGATACCCTTACCGTTACCCATACCGATACCCATACCGATACCGATACCGATACTCTTACCGATACCGATACTGATACCGATACTCATACCGATACCCATACCGATACCCATACCGATACCCATACCGATACCCATACCGATACCGATACCGATACCGATACCGATACCGATACTCTTACCGATACCGATACTGATACCGATACTCATACCGATACCCATACCGATACCCATACCGATACCCATACCGAAACCCATACCGATACCCATACCGATACCCATACCGATACCCATACCGATACCCATACCGATACCCATACCGATACCCATACCGATACCGATACCGATACCGATACTCTTACCGATACCGATACTGATACCGATACTCATACCGATACCCATACCGATACCCATACCGATACCCATACCGATACCCATACCGAAACCCATACCGATACCCATACCGATACCTATACCGATACCCATACCGATACCCATACCGTTACCCAAACAGATACCCATACCTATACCCATACCGATACCCATACCGATACCCATACCGATACCGATACCGATGCTCTTACCGATACTGATACCGACACTCTTACCGATACCCATACCGATACCCATGCCGATACCCATACCGATACCCATACCGATACCCATACCTATACCCATACCGATACCCATACCGATACCCATACCGATACTGATACCGATACTCTTACCGATACCGATACCGATACCGATACTCTAACCGATACTGATACCGATACCCTTACCGTTACCGTTACCGATACTGATACCGATACCGATACCCATACCGATACCCATAGAGATACCCATACCGATACCCATACCGATACCCATGCCGATACCCACACCGATACCGATACCGATACCGATACAGATCCTCACACCGACACTCTTACCGATACCCATACCGATACCCATACCGATACTCATACCGATACCCATTCCGACACCCATACCGATACCGATACCGATACCGATACTCTTACCGATACCGATACTGATACCGATACTCATACCGATACCCATACCGATACCCATACCGATACCCATACCGATACCCATACCGATACCCATACCGATGCCCATACCGATACCCATACCGATACCCATACCTATACCCATATCGATACCCATACCGATACCCATACCGATACTGATACCGATACTCTTACCGATACCGATACCGATACCGATACTCTTACCGATACTGATACCGATACCCTTACCGTTACCGATACCGATACTGATACCGATACCGATACCCATACCGATACCCATAGAGATACCCATACCGATACCCATACCGATACACATGCCGATACCCATACCGATACCCATACCGATACCGATACCGATACCGATACCGATACTCTTACCGATACCGATACTGATACCGATACTCATACCGATACCCATACCGATACCCACACCGATACCCATACCGAAACCCATACCGATACCCATACCGATACCCATACCGATACCCATACCGATACCCATACCGATACCCATACCGATACCCATACCGATGCCCACACCGATACCCATACCGAAACCCATACCGATACCCATACCGATACCCATACCGATACCCATACCGATACCCATACCGATACCCATAACGATACCCATACCGATACCCATACCGATACCCATACCGATACCCATACCGATACCCATAACGATACCCATACCGATACCCATACCGATACCGATACCGATACCGATACTCTTACCGATACCGATACTGATACCGATACTCATACCGATACCCATACCGATACCCACACCGATACCCATACCGAAACCCATACCGATACCCATACCGATACCCATACCGATACCCATACCGATTCCCATACCGATACCCATACCGATACCCATACCGATACCCATACCGATGCCCATACCGATACCCATACCGATACCCATACCGATACCCATACCTATACCCATACCGATACCCATACCGATACCCATACCGATACTGATACCGATACTCTTACCGATACCGATACCGATACCGATACTCTTACCGATACTGATGCCGATACCCTTACCGTTACCCATACCGATACCCATACCGATACCGATACCGATACTCTTACCGATACCGATACTGATACCGATACTCATACCGATACCCATACCGATACCCATACCGATACCCATACCGATACCCATACCGATACCGATACCGATACTCTTACCGATACCGATACTGATACCGATACTCATACCGATACCCACACCGATACCGATACCGATACCGATACAGATCCTCACACCGACACTCTTACCGATACCCATACCGATACCCATACCGATACCCATACCGATACCCATACCGATACCCATACCGATACCCATACCGAAACCCATACCGATACCCATACCGATACCCATACCGATACCCATACCGATACCCATACCGATACCCATACCGATACCCATACCGATACCCATACCGATACCCATACCTATACCCATACCGATACCCATACCGATACTCATACCGATACTGATACCGATACTCTTACCGATACCGATACGGATACCGATACTCTTACCGATACTGATACCGATACCCTTACCGTTACCGATACCGATTACCCATACCGATACCCATAGAGATACCCATACCGATAACCATGCCGATACCCATACCGATACCGATACCGATACCGATACCGATACCGATACCGATACTCTTACCGATACCGATACTGATACCGATACTCATACCGATACCCATACCGATACCCATACCGATACTGATACCGATACTCTTACCGATACCGATACGGATACCGATACTCTTACCGATACTGATACCGATACCCTTACCGTTACCGATACCGATTACCCATACCGATACCCATAGAGATACCCATACCGATAACCATGCCGATACCCATACCGATACCCATACCGATACCGATACCGATACCGATACCGATACTCTTACCGATACCGATACTGATACCGATACTCATACCGATACCCATACCGATACCGATACCGATGCTCTTACCGATACTGATACCGACACTCTTACCGATACCCATACCGATACCCATGCCGATACCCATACCGATACCCATACCGATACCCATACCTATACCCATACCGATACCGATACCGATACTCATACCGATACCCATACCGATACCCATACCGATACCCATACCGATACCCATACCGATACCCATACCGAAACCCATACCGATACCCATACCGATACCCATACCGATACCCATACCGATACCCATACCGATACCCATACCGATACCCATACCGATACCCATACCGATAACCATACCGATACCCATACCGATACCCATACCGATACCCATACCGATACCCATACCGATACCCATACCGATACTCATACCGATACTGATACCGATACTCTTACCGATACCGATACGGATACCGATACTCTTACCGATACTGATACCGATACCCTTACCGTTACCGATACCGATTACCCATACCGATACCCATAGAGATACCCATACCGATAACCATGCCGATACCCATACCGATACCCATACCGATACCCATACCGATACCCATACCGAAACCCATACCGATACCCATACCGATACCCATACCGATACCCATACCGATACCCATACCGATACCCATACCGATACCCATACCGATACCCATACCGATACCCATACCTATACCCATACCGATACCCATACCGATACTCATACCGATACTGATACCGATACTCTTACCGATACCGATACTGATACCGATACTCATACCGATACCCACACCGATACCGATACCGATACCGATACAAATACCGACACTCTTACCGATACCCATACCGATACCCATACCGATACCCATACCGATACCCATACCGATACCCATACCGAAACCCATACCGATACCCATACCGATACCCATACCGTTACCCAAACAGATACCCATACCTATACCCATACCGATACCCATACCGATACCCATACCGATACCGATACCGATGCTCTTACCGATACTGATACCGACACTCTTACCGATACCCATACCGATACCCATGCCGATACCCATACCGATACCCATACCGATACCCATACCTATACCCATACCGATACCCATACCGATACCCATACCGATACTGATACCGATACTCTTACCGATACCGATACCGATACCGATACTCTAACCGATACTGATACCGATACCCTTACCGTTACCGTTACCGATACTGATACCGATACCGATACCCATACCGATACCCATAGAGATACCCATACCGATACCCATACCGATACCCATGCCGATACCCACACCGATACCGATACCGATACCGATACAGATCCTCACACCGACACTCTTACCGATACCCATACCGATACCCATACCGATACTCATACCGATACCCATTCCGACACCCATACCGATACCGATACCGATACCGCTACTCTTACCGATACCGATACTGATACCGATACTCATACCGATACCCATACCGATACCCATACCGATACCCATACCGATACCCATACCGATACCCATACCGATACCCATACCGATGCCCATACCGATACCCATACCGATACCCATACCTATACCCATATCGATACCCATACCGATACCCATACCGATACTGATACCGATACTCTTACCGATACCGATACCGATACCGATACTCTTACCGATACTGATACCGATACCCTTACCGTTACCGATACCGATACTGATACCGATACCGATACTGATACCGATACTCATACCGATACCCATACCGATACCCATACCGATACCCATACCGATACCCATACCGATACCCATACCGATACCCATACCGATACCCATACCGATACCCATACCGTTACCCAAACAGATACCCATTGCTATACCCATACCGATACCCATACCGATACCCATACCGATACCGATACCGATGCTCTTACCGATACTGATACCGACACACTTACCGATACCCATACCGATACCCATACCGATACCCATACCGATACCCATACCGATACCCATACCTATACCCATACCGATACCCATACCGATACCCATACCGATACTGATACCGATACTCTTACCGATACCGATACCGATACCGATACTCTAACCGATACTGATACCGATACCCTTACCGTTACCGTTACCGATACTGATACCGATACCGATACCCATACCGATACCCATAGAGATACCCATACCGATACCCATACCGATACCCATGCCGATACCCACACCGATACCGATACCGATACCGATACAGATCCTCACACCGACACTCTTACCGATACCCATACCGATACCCATACCGATACTCATACCGATACCCATTCCGACACCCATACCGATACCGATACCGATACCGATACTCTTACCGATACCGATACTGATACCGATACTCATACCGATACCCATACCGATACCCATACCGATACCCATACCGATACCCATACCGATACCCATACCGATACCCATACCGATACCCATACCGATACCCATACCGATACCCATACCTATACCCATATCGATACCCATACCGATACCCATACCGATACCCATACCGTTACCCAAACAGATACCCATACCTATACCCATACCGATACCCATACCGATACCCATACCGATACCGATACCGATGCTCTTACCGATACCGATACTGATACCGATACTCATACCGATACCCATACCGATACCCATACCGATACCCATACCGATACTCATACCGATACTGATACCGATACTCTTACCGATACCGATACGGATACCGATACTCTTACCGATACTGATACCGATACCCTTACCGTTACCGATACCGATTACCCATACCGATACCCATAGAGATACCCATACCGATAACCATGCCGATACCCATACCGATACCCATACCGATACCGATACCGATACCGGTACTCTTACCGATACCGATACTGATACCGATACTCATACCGATACCCATACCGATACCCATACCGATACCCATACCGAAACCCATACCGATACCCATACCGATACCCATACCGATACCCATACCGATACCCATACCGATACCCATACCGATACCCATACCGATACCCATACCGATACCGATACCGATACCGATACTCTTACCGATACCGATACTGATACCGATACTCATACCGATACCCATACCGATACCCATACCGATACCCATACCGAAACCCATACCGATACCCATACCGATACCCATACCGATACCCATACCGATACCCATACCGTTACCCAAACAGATACCCATACCTATACCCATACCGATACCCATACCGATACCGATGCTCTTACCGATACTGATACCGACACACTTACCGATACCCATACCGATACCCATGCCGATACCCATACCGATACCCATACCGATACCCATACCTATACCCATACCGATACCCATACCGATACCCATACCGATACTGATACCGATACTCTTACCGATACCGATACCGATACCGATACTCTAACCGATACTGATACCGATACCCTTACCGTTACCGTTACCGATACTGATACCGATACCGATACCCATACCGATACCCATAGAGATACCCATACCGATACCCATACCGATACCCATGCCGATACCCACACCGATACCGATACCGATACCGATACAGATCCTCACACCGACACTCTTACCGATACCCATACCGATACCCATACCGATACTCATACCGATACCCATTCCGACACCCATACCGATACCGATACCGATACCGATACTCTTACCGATACCGATACTGATACCGATACTCATACCGATACCCATACCGATACCCATACCGATACCCATACCGATACCCATACCGATACCCATACCGATACCCATACCGATGCCCATACCGATACCCATACCGATACCCATACCTATACCCATACCGATACCCATACCGATACCCATACCGATACCCATACCGATACCCATACCGATGCCCATACCGATACCCATACCGATACCCATACCGGTACCCATACCTATACCCATACCGATACCCATACCGATACCCATACCGATACCCATACCGATACACATGCCGATACCCATACCGATACCCATACCGATACCCATACCGATACCCATACCGATACCCATACTGATACCGATACCGATACCCATACCGATACCCATAGAGATACCCATACCGATACCCATACCGATACCCATACCGATACCCATACCGATACCGATACCGATACCGATACTCTTACCGATACCGATACTGATACCGATACTCATACCGATACCCATACCGATACCCACACCGATACCCATACCGAAACCCATACCGATACCCATACCGATACCCATACCGATACCCATACCGATACCCATACCGATACCCATACCGATACCCATACCGATACCCATACCGATGCCCATACCGATACCCATACCGATACCCATACCGATACCCATACCGATACCCATACCGATACCCATACCGATACCGATACCGATACTGATACCGATACTCTTACCGATACCGATACCGATACCGATACTCTTACCGATACTGATGCCGATACCCTTACCGTTACCCATACCGATACCCATACCGATACCGATACCGATACTCTTACCGATACCGATACTGATACCGATACTCATACCGATACCCATACCGATACCCATACCGATACCCATACCGATACCCATACCGATACCGATACCGATACCGATACCGATACTCTTACCGATACCGATACTGATACCGATACTCATACCGATACCCATACCGATACCCATACCGATACCCATACCGAAACCCATACCGATACCCATACCGATACCCATACCGATACCCATACCGATACCCATACCGATACCCATACCGATACCCATACCGATACCGATACCGATACCGATACTCTTACCGATACCGATACTGATACCGATACTCATACCGATACCCATACCGATACCCATACCGATACCCATACCGATACCCATACCGAAATACATACCGATACCCATACCGATACCTATACCGATACCCATACCGATACCCATACCGTTACCCAAACAGATACCCATACCTATACCCATACCGATACCCATACCGATACCCATACCGATACCGATACCGATGCTCTTACCGATACTGATACCGACACTCTTACCGATACCCATACCGATACCCATGCCGATACCCATACCGATACCCATACCGATACCCATACCTATACCCATACCGATACCAATACCGATACCCATACCGATACTGATACCGATACTCTTACCGATACCGATACCGATACCGATACTCTAACCGATACTGATACCGATACCCTTACCGTTACCGTTACCGATACTGATACCGATACCGATACCCATACCGATACCCATAGAGATACCCATACCGATACCCATACCGATACCCATGCCGATACCCACACCGATACCGATACCGATACCGATACAGATCCTCACACCGACACTCTTACCGATACCCATACCGATACCCATACCGATACTCATACCGATACCCATTCCGACACCCATACCGATACCGATACCGATACCGATACTCTTACCGATACCGATACTGATACCGATACTCATACCGATACCCATACCGATACCCATACCGATACCCATACCGATACCCATACCGATACCCATACCGATGCCCATACCGATACCCATACCGATACCCATACCTATACCCATATCGATACCCATACCGATACCCATACCGATACTGATACCGATACTCTTACCGATACCGATACCGATACCGATACTCTTACCGATACTGATACCGATACCCTTACCGTTACCGATACCGATACTGATACCGATACCGATACCCATACCGATACCCATAGAGATACCCATACCGATACCCATACCGATACACATGCCGATACCCATACCGATACCCATACCGATACCGATACCGATACCGATACCGATACTCTTACCGATACCGATACTGATACCGATACTCATACCGATACCCATACCGATACCCACACCGATACCCATACCGAAACCCATACCGATACCCATACCGATACCCATACCGATACCCATACCGATACCCATACCGATACCCATACCGATACCCATACCGATGCCCACACCGATACCCATACCGAAACCCATACCGATACCCATACCGATACCCATACCGATACCCATACCGATACCCATACCGATACCCATAACGATACCCATACCGATACCCATACCGATACCCATACCGATACCCATACCGATACCCATAACGATACCCATACCGATACCCATACCGATACCGATACCGATACCGATACTCTTACCGATACCGATACTGATACCGATACTCATACCGATACCCATACCGATACCCACACCGATACCCATACCGAAACCCATACCGATACCCATACCGATACCCATACCGATACCCATACCGATTCCCATACCGATACCCATACCGATACCCATACCGATACCCATACCGATGCCCATACCGATACCCATACCGATACCCATACCGATACCCATACCTATACCCATACCGATACCCATACCGATACCCATACCGATACTGATACCGATACTCTTACCGATACCGATACCGATACCGATACTCTTACCGATACTGATGCCGATACCCTTACCGTTACCCATACCGATACCCATACCGATACCGATACCGATACTCTTACCGATACCGATACTGATACCGATACTCATACCGATACCCATACCGATACCCATACCGATACCCATACCGATACCCATACCGATACCGATACCGATACTCTTACCGATACCGATACTGATACCGATACTCATACCGATACCCACACCGATACCGATACCGATACCGATACAGATCCTCACACCGACACTCTTACCGATACCCATACCGATACCCATACCGATACCCATACCGATACCCATACCGATACCCATACCGATACCCATACCGAAACCCATACCGATACCCATACCGATACCCATACCGATACCCATACCGATACCCATACCGATACCCATACCGATACCCATACCGATACCCATACCGATACCCATACCTATACCCATACCGATACCCATACCGATACTCATACCGATACTGATACCGATACTCTTACCGATACCGATACGGATACCGATACTCTTACCGATACTGATACCGATACCCTTACCGTTACCGATACCGATTACCCATACCGATACCCATAGAGATACCCATACCGATAACCATGCCGATACCCATACCGATACCGATACCGATACCGATACCGATACCGATACCGATACTCTTACCGATACCGATACTGATACCGATACTCATACCGATACCCATACCGATACCCATACCGATACCCATATCGATACTCATACCGATACTGATACCGATACTCTTACCGATACCGATACGGATACCGATACTCTTACCGATACTGATACCGATACCCTTACCGTTACCGATACCGATTACCCATACCGATACCCATAGAGATACCCATACCGATAACCATGCCGATACCCATACCGATACCCATACCGATACCGATACCGATACCGATACCGATACTCTTACCGATACCGATACTGATACCGATACTCATACCGATACCCATACCGATACCGATACCGATGCTCTTACCGATACTGATACCGACACTCTTACCGATACCCATACCGATACCCATGCCGATACCCATACCGATACCCATACCGATACCCATACCTATACCCATACCGATACCGATACCGATACTCATACCGATACCCATACCGATACCCATACCGATACCCATACCGAAACCCATACCGATACCCATACCGATACCCATACCGATACCCATACCGATACCCATACCGATACCCATACCGATACCCATACCGATACCCATACCGATAACCATACCGATACCCATACCGATACCCATACCGATACCCATACCTATACCCATACCGATACCCATACCGATACTCATACCGATACTGATACCGATACTCTTACCGATACCGATACGGATACCGATACTCTTACCGATACTGATACCGATACCCTTACCGTTACCGATACCGATTACCCATACCGATACCCATAGAGATACCCATACCGATAACCATGCCGATACCCATACCGATACCCATACCGATACCCATACCGATACCCATACCGAAACCCATACCGATACCCATACCGATACCCATACCGATACCCATACCGATACCCATACCGATACCCATACCGATACCCATACCGATACCCATACCGATACCCATACCTATACCCATACCGATACCCATACCGATACTCATACCGATACTGATACCGATACTCTTACCGATACCGATACTGATACCGATACTCATACCGATACCCACACCGATACCGATACCGATACCGATACAGATCCTCACACCGACACTCTTACCGATACCCATACCGATACCCATACCGATACCCATACCGATACCCATACCGATACCCATACCGATACCCATACCGAAACCCATACCGATACCCATACCGATACCCATACCGTTACCCAAACAGATACCCATACCTATACCCATACCGATACCCATACCGATACCCATACCGATACCGATACCGATGCTCTTACCGATACTGATACCGACACTCTTACCGATACCCATACCGATACCCATGCCGATACCCATACCGATACCCATACCGATACCCATACCTATACCCATACCGATACCCATACCGATACCCATACCGATACTGATACCGATACTCTTACCGATACCGATACCGATACCGATACTCTAACCGATACTGATACCGATACCCTTACCGTTACCGTTACCGATACTGATACCGATACCGATACCCATACCGATACCCATAGAGATACCCATACCGATACCCATACCGATACCCATGCCGATACCCACACCGATACCGATACCGATACCGATACAGATCCTCACACCGACACTCTTACCGATACCCATACCGATACCCATACCGATACTCATACCGATACCCATTCCGACACCCATACCGATACCGATACCGATACCGATACTCTTACCGATACCGATACTGATACCGATACTCATACCGATACCCATACCGATACCCATACCGATACCCATACCGATACCCATACCGATACCCATACCGATACCCATACCGATACCCATACCGATACCCATACCGATACCCATACCTATACCCATATCGATACCCATACCGATACCCATACCGATACTGATACCGATACTCTTACCGATACCGATACCGATACCGATACTCTTACCGATACTGATACCGATACCCTTACCGTTACCGATACCGATACTGATACCGATACCGATACTGATACCGATACTCATACCGATACCCATACCGATACCCATACCGATACCCATACCGATACCCATACCGATACCCATACCGATACCCATACCGATACCCATACCGTTACCCAAACAGATACCCATTGCTATACCCATACCGATACCCATACCGATACCCATACCGATACCGATACCGATGCTCTTACCGATACTGATACCGACACACTTACCGATACCCATACCGATACCCATGCCGATACCCATACCGATACCCATACCGATACCCATACCTATACCCATACCGATACCCATACCGATACCCATACCGATACTGATACCGATACTCTTACCGATACCGATACCGATACCGATACTCTAACCGATACTGATACCGATACCCTTACCGTTACCGTTACCGATACTGATACCGATACCGATACCCATACCGATACCCATAGAGATACCCATACCGATACCCATACCGATACCCATGCCGATACCCACACCGATACCGATACCGATACCGATACAGATCCTCACACCGACACTCTTACCGATACCCATACCGATACCCATACCGATACTCATACCGATACCCATTCCGACACCCATACCGATACCGATACCGATACCGATACTCTTACCGATACCGATACTGATACCGATACTCATACCGATACCCATACCGATACCCATACCGATACCCATACCGATACCCATACCGATACCCATACCGATACCCATACCGATGCCCATACCGATACCCATACCGATACCCATACCTATACCCATATCGATACCCATACCGATACCCATACCGATACCCATACCGTTACCCAAACAGATACCCATACCTATACCCATACCGATACCCATACCGATACCCATACCGATACCGATACCGATGCTCTTACCGATACCGATACTGATACCGATACTCATACCGATACCCATACCGATACCCATACCGATACCCATACCGATACTCATACCGATACTGATACCGATACTCTTACCGATACCGATACGGATACCGATACTCTTACCGATACTGATACCGATACCCTTACCGTTACCGATACCGATTACCCATACCGATACCCATAGAGATACCCATACCGATAACCATGCCGATACCCATACCGATACCCATACCGATACCGATACCGATACCGGTACTCTTACCGATACCGATACTGATACCGATACTCATACCGATACCCATACCGATACCCATACCGATACCCATACCGTTACCCAAACAGATACCCATACCGATACCCATACCGATACCCATACCGATGCCCATACCGATACCCATACCGATACCCATACCTATACCCATACCGATACCCATACCGATACCCATACCGTTACCCAAACAGATACCCATACCTATACCCATACCGATACCCATACCGATACCCATACCGATACCCATACCGATACTGATACCGATACTCTTACCGATACCGATACCGATACCGATACTCTTACCGATACTGATGCCGATACCCTTACCGTTACCCATACCGATACCCATACCGATACCGATACCGATACTCTTACCGATACCGATACTGATACCGATACTCATACCGATACCCATACCGATACCCATACCGATACCCATACCGATACCCATACCGATACCGATACCGATACCGATACCGATACTCTTACCGATACCGATACTGATACCGATACTCATACCGATACCCATACCGATACCCATACCGATACCCATACCGAAACCCATACCGATACCCATACCGATACCCATACCGATACCCATACCGATACCCATACCGATACCCATACCGATACCCATACCGATACCGATACCGATACCGATACTCTTACCGATACCGATACTGATACCGATACTCATACCGATACCCATACCGATACCCATACCGATACCCATACCGATACCCATACCGAAACCCATACCGATACCCATACCGATACCTATACCGATACCCATACCGATACCCATACCGTTACCCAAACAGATACCCATACCTATACCCATACCGATACCCATACCGATACCCATACCGATACCCATACCGATACCCATACCGATACCCATACCGATACCCATACCGATACCCATACCGATACCCATAACGATACCCATACCGATACCCATACCGATACCCATACCGATACCCATACCGATACCCATAACGATACCCATACCGATACCCATACCGATACCGATACCGATACCGATACTCTTACCGATACCGATACTGATACCGATACTCATACCGATACCCATACCGATACCCACACCGATACCCATACCGAAACCCATACCGATACCCATACCGATACCCATACCGATACCCATACCGATTCCCATACCGATACCCATACCGATACCCATACCGATACCCATACCGATGCCCATACCGATACCCATACCGATACCCATACCGATACCCATACCTATACCCATACCGATACCCATACCGATACCCATACCGATACTGATACCGATACTCTTACCGATACCGATACCGATACCGATACTCTTACCGATACTGATGCCGATACCCTTACCGTTACCCATACCGATACCCATACCGATACCGATACCGATACTCTTACCGATACCGATACTGATACCGATACTCATACCGATACCCATACCGATACCCATACCGATACCCATACCGATACCCATACCGATACCGATACCGATACTCTTACCGATACCGATACTGATACCGATACTCATACCGATACCCACACCGATACCGATACCGATACCGATACAGATCCTCACACCGACACTCTTACCGATACCCATACCGATACCCATACCGATACCCATACCGATACCCATACCGATACCCATACCGATACCCATACCGAAACCCATACCGATACCCATACCGATACCCATACCGATACCCATACCGATACCCATACCGATACCCATACCGATACCCATACCGATACCCATACCGATACCCATACCTATACCCATACCGATACCCATACCGATACTCATACCGATACTGATACCGATACTCTTACCGATACCGATACGGATACCGATACTCTTACCGATACTGATACCGATACCCTTACCGTTACCGATACCGATTACCCATACCGATACCCATAGAGATACCCATACCGATAACCATGCCGATACCCATACCGATACCGATACCGATACCGATACCGATACCGATACCGATACTCTTACCGATACCGATACTGATACCGATACTCATACCGATACCCATACCGATACCCATACCGATACCCATATCGATACTCATACCGATACTGATACCGATACTCTTACCGATACCGATACGGATACCGATACTCTTACCGATACTGATACCGATACCCTTACCGTTACCGATACCGATTACCCATACCGATACCCATAGAGATACCCATACCGATAACCATGCCGATACCCATACCGATACCCATACCGATACCGATACCGATACCGATACCGATACTCTTACCGATACCGATACTGATACCGATACTCATACCGATACCCATACCGATACCGATACCGATGCTCTTACCGATACTGATACCGACACTCTTACCGATACCCATACCGATACCCATGCCGATACCCATACCGATACCCATACCGATACCCATACCTATACCCATACCGATACCGATACCGATACCCATACCGATACCCATACCGATACCCATACCGATACCCATACCGATACCCATACCGATACCCATACCGATGCCCATACCGATACCCATACCGATACCCATACCTATACCCATATCGATACCCATACCGATACCCATACCGATACTGATACCGATACTCTTACCGATACCGATACCGATACCGATACTCTTACCGATACTGATACCGATACCCTTACCGTTACCGATACCGATACTGATACCGATACCGATACCCATACCGATACCCATAGAGATACCCATACCGATACCCATACCGATACACATGCCGATACCCATACCGATACCCATACCGATACCCATACCGATACCCATACCGATACCCATACCGATGCCCATACCGATACCCATACCGATACCCATACCGGTACCCATACCTATACCCATACCGATACCCATACCGATACCCATACCGATACCCATACCGATACACATGCCGATACCCATACCGATACCCATACCGATACCCATACCGATACCCATACCGATACCCATACTGATACCGATACCGATACCCATACCGATACCCATAGAGATACCCATACCGATACCCATAACGATACCCATACCGATACCCATACCGATACCGATACCGATACCGATACTCTTACCGATACCGATACTGATACCGATACTCATACCGATACCCATACCGATACCCACACCGATACCCATACCGAAACCCATACCGATACCCATACCGATACCCATACCGATACCCATACCGATACCCATACCGATACCCATACCGATCCCCATACCGATACCCATACCGATGCCCATACCGATACCCATACCGATACCCATACCGATACCCATACCTATACCCATACCGATACCCATACCGATACCGATACCGATACTCTTACCGATACCGATACTGATACCGATACTCATACCGATACCCATACCGATACCCATACCGATACCCATACCGATACCCATACCGATACCCATACCGAAACCCATACCGATACCCATACCGATACCTATACCGATACCCATACCGATACCCATACCGTTACCCAAACAGATACCCATACCGATACCCACACCGATGCTCTTACCGATACTGATACCGACACTCTTACCGATACCCATACCGATACCCATGCCGATACCCATACCGATACCCATACCGATACCCATACCTATACCCATACCGATACCCATACCGATACCCATACCGATACTGATACCGATACTCTTACCGATACCGATACCGATACCGATACTCTAACCGATACTGATACCGATACCCTTACCGTTACCGTTACCGATACTGATACCGATACCGATACCCATACCGATACCCATAGAGATACCCATACCGATACCCATACCGATACCCATGCCGATACCCATACCGATACCCATACCGATACCCATACCGATACCCATACCGATACCCATACCGATACCCATACCGATACCGATACCGATACCGATACTCTTACCGATACCGATACTGATACCGATACTCATACCGATACCCATACCGATACCCATACCGATACCCATACCGAAACCCATACCGATACCCATACCGATACCCATACCGATACCCATACCGATACCCATACCGATACCCATACCGATACCCATACCGATACCGATACCGATACCGATACCCATACCGATACCCATACCGATACCCATACCGATACCCATACCGATACCGATACCGATACCGATACTCTTACCGATACCGATACTGATACCGATACTCATACCGATACCCATACCGATACCCATACCGATACCCATACCGATACCCATACCGATACCCATACCGATACCCATACCGATACCCATGCCGATACCCATACCGATACCCATACCGATACCCATACCTATACCCATACCGATACCCATACCGATACCCATACCGATACTGATACCGATACTCTTACCGATACCGATACCGATACCGATACTCTAACCGATACTGATACCGATACCCTTACCGTTACCGTTACCGATACTGATACCGATACCGATACCCATACCGATACCCATAGAGATACCCATACCGATACCCATACCGATACCCATGCCGATACCCATACCGATACCCATACCGATACCCATACCGATACCCATACCGATACCCACACCGATACCCATACCGAAACCCATACCGATACCCATACCGATACCCATACCGATACCCATACCGATACCCATACCGATACCCATACCGATACCCATACCGATACCCATACCGATGCCCATACCGATACCCATACCGATACCGATACCGATACTCTTACCGATACCGATACTGATACCGATACTCATACCGATACCCATACCGATACCCATACCGATACCCATACCGATACCCATACCGATACCGATACCGATACCGATACTCTTACCGATACCGATACTGATACCGATACTCATACCGATACCCATACCGATACCCATACCGATACCCATACCGAAACCCATACCGATACCCATACCGATACCCATACCGATACCCATACCGATACCCATACCGATACCCATACCGATACCCATACCGATACCGATACCGATACCGATACTCTTACCGATACCGATACTGATACCGATACTCATACCGATACCCATACCGATACCCATACCGATACCCATACCGATACCCATACCGAAACCCATACCGATACCCATACCGATACCTATACCGATACCCATACCGATACCCATACCGTTACCCAAACAGATACCCATACCTATACCCATACCGATACCCATACCGATACCCATACCGATACCGATACCGATGCTCTTACCGATACTGATACCGACACTCTTACCGATACCCATACCGATACCCATGCCGATACCCATACCGATACCCATACCGATACCCATACCTATACCCATACCGATACCCATACCGATACCCATACCGATACTGATACCGATACTCTTACCGATACCGATACCGATACCGATACTCTAACCGATACTGATACCGATACCCTTACCGTTACCGTTACCGATACTGATACCGATACCGATACCCATACCGATACCCATAGAGATACCCATACCGATACCCATACCGATACCCATGCCGATACCCACACCGATACCGATACCGATACCGATACAGATCCTCACACCGACACTCTTACCGATACCCATACCGATACCCATACCGATACTCATACCGATACCCATACCTATACCCATACCGATACCCATACCGATACCCATACCGATACTGATACCGATACTCTTACCGATACCGATACCGATACCGATACTCTAACCGATACTGATACCGATACTCTTACCGATACCGATACCGATACCGATACTCTTACCGATACTGATGCCGATACCCTTACCGTTACCCATACCGATACCCATACCGATACCGATACCGATACTCTTACCGATACCGATACTGATACCGATACTCATACCGATACCCATACCGATACCCATACCGATACCCATACCGATACCCATACCGATACCGATACCGATACCGATACTCTTACCGATACCGATACTGATACCGATACTCATACCGATACCCATACCGATACCCATACCGATACCCATACCGAAACCCATACCGATACCCATACCGATACCCATACCGATACCGATACCGATGCTCTTACCGATACTGATACCGACACACTTACCGATACCCATACCGATACCCATGCCGATACCCATACCGATACCCATACCGATACCCATACCTATACCCATACCGATACCCATACCGATACCCATACCGATACTGATACCGATACTCTTACCGATACCGATACCGATACCGATACTCTAACCGATACTGATACCGATACCCTTACCGTTACCGTTACCGATACTGATACCGATACCGATACCCATACCGATACCCATAGAGATACCCATACCGATACCCATACCGATACCCATGCCGATACCCACACCGATACCGATACCGATACCGATACAGATCCTCACACCGACACTCTTACCGATACCCATACCGATACCCATACCGATACTCATACCGATACCCATTCCGACACCCATACCGATACCGATACCGATACCGATACTCTTACCGATACCGATACTGATACCGATACTCATACCGATACCCATACCGATACCCATACCGATACCCATACCGATACCCATACCGATACCCATACCGATACCCATACCGATGCCCATACCGATACCCATACCGATACCCATACCTATACCCATATCGATACCCATACCGATACCCATACCGATACCCATACCGATACCCAAACAGATACCCATACCTATACCCATACCGATACCCATACCGATACCCATACCGATACCGATACCGATGCTCTTACCGATACCGATACTGATACCGATACTCATACCGATACCCATACCGATACCCATACCGATACCCATACCGATACTCATACCGATACTGATACCGATACTCTTACCGATACCGATACGGATACCGATACTCTTACCGATACTGATACCGATACCCTTACCGTTACCGATACCGATTACCCATACCGATACCCATAGAGATACCCATACCGATAACCATGCCGATACCCATACCGATACCCATACCGATACCGATACCGATACCGGTACTCTTACCGATACCGATACTGATACCGATACTCATACCGATACCCATACCGATACCCATACCGATACCCATACCGAAACCCATACCGATACCCATACCGATACCCATACCGATACCCATACCGATACCCATACCGATACCCATACCGATACCCATACCGATACCCATACCGATACCGATACCGATACCGATACTCTTACCGATACCGATACTGATACCGATACTCATACCGATACCCATACCGATACCCATACCGATACCCATACCGAAACCCATACCGATACCCATACCGATACCCATACCGATACCCATACCGATACCCATACCGTTACCCAAACAGATACCCATACCTATACCCATACCGATACCCATACCGATACCCATACCGATACCGATACCGATGCTCTTACCGATACTGATACCGACACACTTACCGATACCCATACCGATACCCATGCCGATACCCATACCGATACCCATACCGATACCCATACCTATACCCATACCGATACCCATACCGACACCCATACCGATACTGATACCGATACTCTTACCGATACCGATACCGATACCGATACTCTAACCGATACTGATACCGATACCCTTACCGTTACCGTTACCGATACTGATACCGATACCGATACCCATACCGATACCCATAGAGATACCCATACCGATACCCATACCGATACCCATGCCGATACCCACACCGATACCGATACCGATACCGATACAGATCCTCACACCGACACTCTTACCGATACCCATACCGATACCCATACCGATACTCATACCGATACCCATTCCGACACCCATACCGATACCGATACCGATACCGATACTCTTACCGATACCGATACTGATACCGATACTCATACCGATACCCATACCGATACCCATACCGATACCCATACCGATACCCATACCGATACCCATACCGATACCCATACCGATGCCCATACCGATACCCATACCGATACCCATACCTATACCCATACCGATACCCATACCGATACCCATACCGTTACCCAAACAGATACCCATACCTATACCCATACCGATACCCATACCGATACCCATACCGATACCGATACCGATGCTCTTACCGATACTGATACCGACACACTTACCGATACCCATACCGATACCCATGCCGATACCCATACCGATACCCATACCGATACCCATACCTATACCCATACCGATACCCATACCGATACCCATACCGATACTGATACCGATACTCTTACCGATACCGATACCGATACCGATACTCTAACCGATACTGATACCGATACCCTTACCGTTACCGTTACCGATACTGATACCGATACCGATACCCATACCGATACCCATAGAGATACCCATACCGATACCCATACCGATACCCATGCCGATACCCATACCGATACCCATACCGATACCCATACCGATACCCATACCGATACCCATACCGATACCCATACCGATACCCATACCGATGCCCATACCGATACCCATACCGATACCCATACCGGTACCCATACCTATACCCATACCGATACCCATACCGATACCCATACCGATACCCATACCGATACACATGCCGATACCCATACCGATACCCATACCGATACCCATACCGATACCCATACCGATACCCATACTGATACCGATACCGATACCCATACCGATACCCATAGAGATACCCATACCGATACCCATAACGATACCCATACCGATACCCATACCGATACCGATACCGATACCGATACTCTTACCGATACCGATACTGATACCGATACTCATACCGATACCCATACCGATACCCATACCGATACCCATACCGATACCCATACCGATACCGATACCGATACTCTTACCGATACCGATACTGATACCGATACTCATACCGATACCCACACCGATACCGATACCGATACCGATACAGATCCTCACACCGACACTCTTACCGATACCCATACCGATACCCATACCGATACCCATACCGATACCCATACCGATACCCATACCGATACCCATACCGAAACCCATACCGATACCCATACCGATACCCATACCGATACCCATACCGATACCCATACCGATACCCATACCGATACCCATACCGATACCCATACCGATACCCATACCTATACCCATACCGATACCCATACCGATACTCATACCGATACTGATACCGATACTCTTACCGATACCGATACGGATACCGATACTCTTACCGATACTGATACCGATACCCTTACCGTTACCGATACCGATTACCCATACCGATACCCATAGAGATACCCATACCGATAACCATGCCGATACCCATACCGATACCGATACCGATACCGATACCGATACCGATACCGATACTCTTACCGATACCGATACTGATACCGATACTCATACCGATACCCATACCGATACCCATACCGATACCCATATCGATACTCATACCGATACTGATACCGATACTCTTACCGATACCGATACGGATACCGATACTCTTACCGATACTGATACCGATACCCTTACCGTTACCGATACCGATTACCCATACCGATACCCATAGAGATACCCATACCGATAACCATGCCGATACCCATACCGATACCCATACCGATACCGATACCGATACCGATACCGATACTCTTACCGATACCGATACTGATACCGATACTCATACCGATACCCATACCGATACCGATACCGATGCTCTTACCGATACTGATACCGACACTCTTACCGATACCCATACCGATACCCATGCCGATACCCATACCGATACCCATACCGATACCCATACCTATACCCATACCGATACCGATACCGATACTCATACCGATACCCATACCGATACCCATACCGATACCCATACCGATACCCATACCGATACCCATACCGAAACCCATACCGATACCCATACCGATACCCATACCGATACCCATACCGATACCCATACCGATACCCATACCGATACCCATACCGATACCCATACCGATAACCATACCGATACCCATACCGATACCAATACCGATACCCATACCTATACCCATACCGATACCCATACCGATACTCATACCGATACTGATACCGATACTCTTACCGATACCGATACGGATACCGATACTCTTACCGATACTGATACCGATACCCTTACCGTTACCGATACCGATTACCCATACCGATACCCATAGAGATACCCATACCGATAACCATGCCGATACCCATACCGATACCCATACCGATACCCATACCGATACCCATACCGAAACCCATACCGATACCCATACCGATACCCATACCGATACCCATACCGATACCCATACCGATACCCATACCGATACCCATACCGATACCCATACCTATACCCATACCGATACCCATACCGATACTCATACCGATACTGATACCGATACTCTTACCGATACCGATACTGATACCGATACTCATACCGATACCCACACCGATACCGATACCGAAACCGATACAGATCCTCACACCGACACTCTTACCGATACCCATACCGATACCCATACCGATACCCATACCGATACCCATACCGATACCCATACCGATACCCATACCGAAACCCATACCGATACCCATACCGATACCCATACCGTTACCCAAACAGATACCCATACCTATACCCATACCGATACCCATACCGATACCCATACCGATACCGATACCGATGCTCTTACCGATACTGATACCGACACTCTTACCGATACCCATACCGATACCCATGCCGATACCCATACCGATACCCATACCGATACCCATACCTATACCCATACCGATACCCATACCGATACCCATACCGATACTGATACCGATACTCTTACCGATACCGATACCGATACCGATACTCTAACCGATACTGATACCGATACCCTTACCGTTACCGTTACCGATACTGATACCGATACCGATACCCATACCGATACCCATAGAGATACCCATACCGATACCCATACCGATACCCATGCCGATACCCACACCGATACCGATACCGATACCGATACAGATCCTCACACCGACACTCTTACCGATACCCATACCGATACCCATACCGATACTCATACCGATACCCATTCCGACACCCATACCGATACCGATACCGATACCGATACTCTTACCGATACCGATACTGATACCGATACTCATACCGATACCCATACCGATACCCATACCGATACCCATACCGATACCCATACCGATACCCATACCGATACCCATACCGATGCCCATACCGATACCCATACCGATACCCATACCTATACCCATATCGATACCCATACCGATACCCATACCGATACTGATACCGATACTCTTACCGATACCGATACCGATACCGATACTCTTACCGATACTGATACCGATACCCTTACCGTTACCGATACCGATACTGATACCGATACCGATACTGATACCGATACTCATACCGATACCCATACCGATACCCATACCGATACCCATACCGATACCCATACCGATACCCATACCGATACCCATACCGATACCCATACCGATACCCATACCGTTACCCAAACAGATACCCATTGCTATACCCATACCGATACCCATACCGATACCCATACCGATACCGATACCGATGCTCTTACCGATACTGATACCGACACACTTACCGATACCCATACCGATACCCATGCCGATACCCATACCGATACCCATACCGATACCCATACCTATACCCATACCGATACCCATACCGATACCCATACCGATACTGATACCGATACTCTTACCGATACCGATACCGATACCGATACTCTAACCGATACTGATACCGATACCCTTACCGTTACCGTTACCGATACTGATACCGATACCGATACCCATACCGATACCCATAGAGATACCCATACCGATACCCATACCGATACCCATGCCGATACCCACACCGATACCGATACCGATACCGATACAGATCCTCACACCGACACTCTTACCGATACCCATACCGATACCCATACCGATACTCATACCGATACCCATTCCGACACCCATACCGATACCGATACCGATACCGATACTCTTACCGATACCGATACTGATACCGATACTCATACCGATACCCATACCGATACCCATACCGATACCCATACCGATACCCATACCGATACCCATACCGATACCCATACCGATGCCCATACCGATACCCATACCGATACCCATACCTATACCCATATCGATACCCTTACCGATACCCATACCGATACTGATACCGATACTCTTACCGATACCGATACCGATACCGATACTCTTACCGATACTGATACCGATACCCTTACCGTTACCGATACCGATACTGATACCGATACCGATACCCATACCGATACCCATAGAGATACCCATACCGATACCCATACCGATACACATGCCGATACCCATACCGATACCCATACCGATACCCATACCGATACCCATACCGATACCCATACCGATGCCCATACCGATACCCATACCGATACCCATACCGGTACCCATACCTATACCCATACCGATACCCATACCGATACCCATACCGATACCCATACCGATACACATGCCGATACCCATACAGATACCCATACCGATACCCATACCGATACCCATACCGATACCCATACTGATACCGATACCGATACCCATACCGATACCCATAGAGATACCCATACCGATACCCATAACGATACCCATACCGATACCCACACCGATACCCATACCGAAACCCATACCGATACCCATACCGATACCCATACCGATACCCATACCGATACCCATACCGATACCCATACCGATACCCATACCGATACCCATACCGATGCCCATACCGATACCCATACCGATACCCATACCGATACCCATACCTATACCCATACCGATACCCATACCGATACCCATACCGATACCCATACCGATACCCATACCGATACCCATACCGATACCCATACCGAAACCCATACCGATACCCATACCGATACCCATACCGATACCCATACCGATACCCATACCGATACCCATACCGATACCCATACCGATACCCATACCGATACCCATACCGATACCCATACCGATACCCATACCGATACCCATACCTATACCCATACCGATACCCATACCGATACTCATACCGATACTGATACCGATACTCTTACCGATACCGATACGGATACCGATACTCTTACCGATACTGATACCGATACCCTTACCGTTACCGATACCGATTACCCATACCGATACCCATAGAGATACCCATACCGATAACCATGCCGATACCCATACCGATACCGATACCGATACCGATACCGATACCGATACTCTTACCGATACCGATACTGATACCGATACTCATACCGATACCCATACCGATACCCATACCGATACCCATACCGATACCCATACCGATACCCATACCGATACCCATACCGATACCCATACCGATACCGATACCGATACCGATACTCTTACCGATACCGATACTGATACCGATACTCATACCGATACCCATACCGATACCCATACCGATACCCATACCGAAACCCATACCGATACCCATACCGATACCCATACCGATACCCATACCGATACCCATACCGATACCCATACCGATACCCATACCGATACCGATACCGATACCGATACTCTTACCGATACCGATACTGATACCGATACTCATACCGATACCCATACCGATACCCATACCGATACCCATACCGATACCCATACCGAAACCCATACCGATACCCATACCGATACCGATACCGATACCCATACCGATACCCATACCGTTACCCAAACAGATACCCATACCTATACCCATACCGATACCCATACCGATACCCATACCGATACCCATACCGATACCGATACCGATGCTCTTACCGATACTGATACCGACACTCTTACCGATACCCATACCGATACCCATGCCGATACCCATACCGATACCCATACCGATACCCATACCTATACCCATACCGATACCCATACCGATACCCATACCGATACTGATACCGATACTCTTACCGATACCGATACCGATACCGATACTCTAACCGATACTGATACCGATACCCTTACCGTTACCGTTACCGATACTGATACCGATACCGATACCCATACCGATACCCATAGAGATACCCATACCGATACCCATACCGATACCCATGCCGATACCCACACCGATACCGATACCGATACCGATACAGATCCTCACACCGACACTCTTACCGATACCCATACCGATACCCATACCGATACTCATACCGATACCCATTCCGACACCCATACCGATACCGATACCGATACCGATACTCTTACCGATACCGATACTGATACCGATACTCATACCGATACCCATACCGATACCCATACCGATACCCATACCGATACCCATACCGATACCCATACCGATACCCATACCGATGCCCATACCGATACCCATACCGATACCCATACCTATACCCATATCGATACCCATACCGATACCCATACCGATACTGATACCGATACTCTTACCGATACCGATACCGATACCGATACTCTTACCGATACTGATACCGATACCCTTACCGTTACCGATACCGATACTGATACCGATACCGATACCCATACCGATACCCATAGAGATACCCATACCGATACCCATACCGATACACATGCCGATACCCATACCGATACCCATACCGATACCGATACCGATACCGATACCGATACCGATACCGATACCGATACTCTTACCGATACCGATACTGATACCGATACTCATACCGATACCCATACCGATACCCACACCGATACCCATACCGAAACCCATACCGATACCCATACCGATACCCATACCGATACCCATACCGATACCCATACCGATACCCATACCGATACCCATACCGATACCCATACCGATGCCCACACCGATACCCATACCGAAACCCATACCGATACCCATACCGATACCCATACCGATACCCATACCGATACCCATACCGATACCCATAACGATACCCATACCGATACCCATACCGATACCCATACCGATACCCATACCGATACCCATAACGATACCCATACCGATACCCATACCGATACCGATACCGATACCGATACTCTTACCGATACCGATACTGATACCGATACTCATACCGATACCCATACCGATACCCACACCGATACCCATACCGAAACCCATACCGATACCCATACCGATACCCATACCGATACCCATACCGATTCCCATACCGATACCCATACCGATACCCATACCGATACCCATACCGATGCCCATACCGATACCCATACCGATACCCATACCGATACCCATACCTATACCCATACCGATACCCATACCGATACCCATACCGATACTGATACCGATACTCTTACCGATACCGATACCGATACCGATACTCTTACCGATACTGATGCCGATACCCTTACCGTTACCCATACCGATACCCATACCGATACCGATACCGATACTCTTACCGATACCGATACTGATACCGATACTCATACCGATACCCATACCGATACCCATACCGATACCCATACCGATACCCATACCGATACCGATACCGATACTCTTACCGATACCGATACTGATACCGATACTCATACCGATACCCACACCGATACCGATACCGATACCGATACAGATCCTCACACCGACACTCTTACCGATACCCATACCGATACCCATACCGATACCCATACCGATACCCATACCGATACCCATACCGATACCCATACCGAAACCCATACCGATACCCATACCGATACCCATACCGATACCCATACCGATACCCATACCGATACCCATACCGATACCCATACCGATACCCATACCGATACCCATACCTATACCCATACCGATACCCATACCGATACTCATACCGATACTGATACCGATACTCTTACCGATACCGATACGGATACCGATACTCTTACCGATACTGATACCGATACCCTTACCGTTACCGATACCGATTACCCATACCGATACCCATAGAGATACCCATACCGATAACCATGCCGATACCCATACCGATACCGATACCGATACCGATACCGATACCGATACCGATACCGATACTCTTACCGATACCGATACTGATACCGATACTCATACCGATACCCATACCGATACCCATACCGATACCCATACCGATACTCATACCGATACTGATACCGATACTCTTACCGATACCGATACGGATACCGATACTCTTACCGATACTGATACCGATACCCTTACCGTTACCGATACCGATTACCCATACCGATACCCATAGAGATACCCATACCGATACCCATACCGATACCCATACCGATACCCATACCGATACCGATACCGATACTGATACCGATACCCTTACCGTTACCGATACCGATTACCCATACCGATACCCATAGAGATACCCATACCGATAACCATGCCGATACCCATACCGATACCGATACCGATACCGATACCGATACCGATACCGATACTCTTACCGATACCGATACTCTTACCGATACCGATACTGATACCGATACTCATACCGATACCCATACCGATACCCATACCGATACCCATACCGATACTCATACCGATACTGATACCGATACTCTTACCGATACCGATACGGATACCGATACTGTTACCGATACTGATACCGATACCCTTACCGTTACCGATACCGATTACCCATACCGATACCCATAGAGATACCCATACCGATAACCATGCCGATACCCATACCGATACCCATACCGATACCGATACCGATACCGGTACTCTTACCGATACCGATACTGATACCGATACTCATACCGATACCCATACCGATACCCATACCGATACCCATACCGAAACCCATACCGATACCCATACCGATACCCATACCGATACCCATACCGATACCCATACCGATACCCATACCGATACCCATACCGATACCCATACCGATACCGATACCGATACCGATACTCTTACCGATACCGATACTGATACCGATACTCATACCGATACCCATACCGATACCCATACCGATACCCATACCGAAACCCATACCGATACCCATACCGATACCCATACCGATACCCATACCGATACCCATACCGTTACCCAAACAGATACCCATACCTATACCCATACCGATACCCATACCGATACCCATACCGATACCGATACCGATGCTCTTACCGATACTGATACCGACACACTTACCGATACCCATACCGATACCCATGCCGATACCCATACCGATACCCATACCGATACCCATACCTATACCCATACCGATACCCATACCGATACCCATACCGATACTGATACCGATACTCTTACCGATACCGATACCGATACCGATACTCTAACCGATACTGATACCGATACCCTTACCGTTACCGTTACCGATACTGATACCCATACCGATACCCATAGAGATACCCATACCGATACCCATACCGATACCCATGCCGATACCCACACCGATACCGATACCGATACCGATACAGATCCTCACACCGACACTCTTACCGATACCCATACCGATACCCATACCGATACTCATACCGATACCCATTCCGACACCCATACCGATACCGATACCGATACCGATACTCTTACCGATACCGATACTGATACCGATACTCATACCGATACCCATACCGATACCCATACCGATACCCATACCGATACCCATACCGATACCCATACCGATACCCATACCGATGCCCATACCGATACCCATACCGATACCCATACCTATACCCATATCGATACCCATACCGATACCCATACCGATACTGATACCGATACTCTTACCGATACCGATACCGATACCGATACTCTTACCGATACTGATACCGATACCCTTACCGTTACCGATACCGATACTGATACCGATACCGATACCCATACCGATACCCATAGAGATACCCATACCGATACCCATACCGATACACATGCCGATACCCATACCGATACCCATACCGATACCCATACCGATACCCATACCGATACCCATACCGATGCCCATACCGATACCCATACCGATACCCATACCGGTACCCATACCTATACCCATACCGATACCCATACCGATACCCATACCGATACCCATACCGATACACATGCCGATACCCATACCGATACCCATACCGATACCCATACCGATACCCATACCGATACCCATACTGATACCGATACCGATACCCATACCGATACCCATAGAGATACCCATACCGATACCCATAACGATACCCATACCGATACCCATACCGATACCGATACCGATACCGATACTCTTACCGATACCGATACTGATACCGATACTCATACCGATACCCATACCGATACCCACACCGATACCCATACCGAAACCCATACCGATACCCATACCGATACCCATACCGATACCCATACCGATACCCATACCGATACCCATACCGATACCCATACCGATACCCATACCGATACCCATACCGATGCCCATACCGATACCCATACCGATACCCATACCGATACCCATACCTATACCCATACCGATACCCATACCGATACCCATACCGATACTGATACCGATACTCTTACCGATACCGATACCGATACCGATACTCTTACCGATACTGATGCCGATACCCTTACCGTTACCCATACCGATACCCATACCGATACCGATACCGATACTCTTACCGATACCGATACTGATACCGATACTCATACCGATACCCATACCGATACCCATACCGATACCCATACCGATACCCATACCGATACCGATACCGATACTCTTACCGATACCGATACTGATACCGATACTCATACCGATACCCACACCGATACCGATACCGATACCGATACAGATCCTCACACCGACACTCTTACCGATACCCATACCGATACCCATACCGATACCCATACCGATACCCATACCGATACCCATACCGATACCCATACCGAAACCCATACCGATACCCATACCGATACCCATACCGATACCCATACCGATACCCATACCGATACCCATACCGATACCCATACCGATACCCATACCGATACCCATACCGATACCCATACCGATACCCATACCGATACCCATACCGATACCCATACCTATACCCATACCGATACCCATACCGATACTCATACCGATACTGATACCGATACTCTTACCGATACCGATACGGATACCGATACTCTTACCGATACTGATACCGATACCCTTACCGTTACCGATACCGATTACCCATACCGATACCCATAGAGATACCCATACCGATAACCATGCCGATACCCATACCGATACCGATACCGATACCGATACCGATACCGATACTCTTACCGATACCGATACTGATACCGATACTCATACCGATACCCATACCGATACCCATACCGATACCCATACCGATACCCATACCGATACCCATACCGATACCCATACCGATACCCATACCGATACCCATACCGATACCCATACCGATACCGATACCGATACCGATACTCTTACCGATACCGATACTGATACCGATACTCATACCGATACCCATACCGATACCCATACCGATACCCATACCGAAACCCATACCGATACCCATACCGATACCCATACCGATACCCATACCGATACCCATACCGATACCCATACCGATACCCATACCGATACCGATACCGATACCGATACTCTTACCGATACCGATACTGATACCGATACTCATACCGATACCCATACCGATACCCATACCGATACCCATACCGATACCCATACCGAAACCCATACCGATACCCATACCGATACCTATACCGATACCCATACCGATACCCATACCGTTACCCAAACAGATACCCATACCTATACCCATACCGATACCCATACCGATACCCATACCGATACCGATACCGATGCTCTTACCGATACTGATACCGACACTCTTACCGATACCCATACCGATACCCATGCCGATACCCATACCGATACCCATACCGATACCCATACCTATACCCATACCGATACCCATACCGATACCCATACCGATACTGATACCGATACTCTTACCGATACCGATACCGATACCGATACTCTAACCGATACTGATACCGATACCCTTACCGTTACCGTTACCGATACTGATACCGATACCGATACCCATACCGATACCCATAGAGATACCCATACCGATACCCATACCGATACCCATGCCGATACCCACACCGATACCGATACCGATACCGATACAGATCCTGACACCGACACTCTTACCGATACCCATACCGATACCCATACCGATACTCATACCGATACCCATTCCGACACCCATACCGATACCGATACCGATACCGATACTCTTACCGATACCGATACTGATACCGATACTCATACCGATACCCATACCGATACCCATACCGATACCCATACCGATACCCATACCGATACCCATACCGATGCCCATACCGATACCCATACCGATACCCATACCTATACCCATATCGATACCCATACCGATACCCATACCGATACTGATACCGATACTCTTACCGATACCGATACCGATACCGATACTCTTACCGATACTGATACCGATACCCTTACCGTTACCGATACCGATACTGATACCGATACCGATACCCATACCGATACCCATAGAGATACCCATACCGATACCCATACCGATACACATGCCGATACCCATACCGATACCCATACCGATACCGATACCGATACCGATACCGATACTCTTACCGATACCGATACTGATACCGATACTCATACCGATACCCATACCGATACCCACACCGATACCCATACCGAAAATCATACCGATACCCATACCGATACCCATACCGATACCCATACCGATACCCATACCGATACCCATACCGATACCCATACCGATGCCCACACCGATACCCATACCGAAACCCATACCGATACCCATACCGATACCCATACCGATACCCATACCGATACCCATACCGATACCCATACCGATGCCCATACCGATACCCATACCGATACCCATACCGATACCCATACCTATACCCATACCGATACCCATACCGATACCCATACCGATACTGATACCGATACTCTTACCGATACCGATACCGATACCGATACTCTTACCGATACTGATGCCGATACCCTTACCGTTACCCATACCGATACCCATACCGATACCGATACCGATACTCTTACCGATACCGATACTGATACCGATACTCATACCGATACCCATACCGATACCCATACCGATACCCATACCGATACCCATACCGATACCCATACCTATACCCATACCGATACCCATACCGATACCCATACCGATACTGATACCGATACTCTTACCGATACCGATACCGATACCGATACTCTTACCGATACTGATGCCGATACCCATACCGATACCCATACCGATACCCATACCGATACCGATACCGATACTCTTACCGATACCGATACTGATACCGATACTCATACCGATACCCACACCGATACCGATACCGATACCGATACAGATCCTCACACCGACACTCTTACCGATACCCATACCGATACCCATACCGATACCCATACCGATACCCATACCGATACCCATACCGATACCCATACCGAAACCCATACCGATACCCATACCGATACCCATACCGATACCCATACCGATACCCATACCGATACCCATACCGATACCCATACCGATACCCATACCGATACCCATACCTATACCCATACCGATACCCATACCGATACTCATACCGATACTGATACCGATACTCTTACCGATACCGATACGGATACCGATACTCTTACCGATACTGATACCGATACCCTTACCGTTACCGATACCGATTACCCATACCGATACCCATAGAGATACCCATACCGATAACCATGCCGATACCCATACCGATACCGATACCGATACCGATACCGATACCGATACCGATACCGATACTCTTACCGATACCGATACTGATACCGATACTCATACCGATACCCATACCGATACCCATACCGATACCCATACCGATACTCATACCGATACTGATACCGATACTCTTACCGATACCGATACGGATACCGATACTCTTACCGATACTGATACCGATACCCTTACCGTTACCGATACCGATTACCCATACCGATACCCATAGAGATACCCATACCGATAACCATGCCGATACCCATACCGATACCCATACCGATACCGATACCGATACCGATACCGATACTCTTACCGATACCGATACTGATACCGATACTCATACCGATACCCATACCGATACCGATACCGATGCTCTTACCGATACTGATACCGACACTCTTACCGATACCCATACCGATACCCATGCCGATACCCATACCGATACCCATACCGATACCCATACCTATACCCATACCGATACCGATACCGATACTCATACCGATACCCATACCGATACCCATACCGATACCCATACCGATACCCATACCGATACCCATACCGAAACCCATACCGATACCCATACCGATACCCATACCGATACCCATACCGATACCCATACCGATACCCATACCGATACCCATACCGATACCCATACCGATAACCATACCGATACCCATACCGATACCCATACCGATACCCATACCGATACCCATACCGATACCCATACCGATACTCATACCGATACTGATACCGATACTCTTACCGATACCGATACGGATACCGATACTCTTACCGATACTGATACCGATACCCTTACCGTTACCGATACCGATTACCCATACCGATACCCATAGAGATACCCATACCGATAACCATGCCGATACCCATACCGATACGCATACCGATACCCATACCGATACCCATACCGAAACCCATACCGATACCCATACCGATACCCATACCGATACCCATACCGATACCCATACCGATACCCATACCGATACCCATACCGATACCCATACCTATACCCATACCGATACCCATACCGATACTCATACCGATACTGATACCGATACTCTTACCGATACCGATACTGATACCGATACTCATACCGATACCCACACCGATACCGATACCGATACCGATACAGATCCTCACACCGACACTCTTACCGATACCCATACCGATACCCATACCGATACCCATACCGATACCCATACCGATACCCATACCGATACCCATACCGAAACCCATACCGATACCCATACCGATACCCATACCGTTACCCAAACAGATACCCATACCTATACCCATACCGATACCCATACCGATACCCATACCGATACCGATACCGATGCTCTTACCGATACTGATACCGACACTCTTACCGATACCCATACCGATACCCATGCCGATACCCATACCGATACCCATACCGATACCCATACCTATACCCATACCGATACCCATACCGATACCCATACCGATACTGATACCGATACTCTTACCGATACCGATACCGATACCGATACTCTAACCGATACTGATACCGATACCCTTACCGTTACCGTTACCGATACTGATACCGATACCGATACCCATACCGATACCCATAGAGATACCCATACCGATACCCATACCGATACCCATGCCGATACCCACACCGATACCGATACCGATACCGATACAGATCCTCACACCGACACTCTTACCGATACCCATACCGATACCCATACCGATACTCATACCGATACCCATTCCGATACTCATACCGATACCCATACCGATACCCATACCGATACCCATACCGATACCCATACCGATACCCATACCGATACCCATACCGATGCCCATACCGATACCCATACCGATACCCATACCTATACCCATATCGATACCCATACCGATACCCATACCGATACTGATACCGATACTCTTACCGATACCGATACCGATACCGATACTCTTACCGATACTGATACCGATACCCTTACCGTTACCGATACCGATACTGATACCGATACCGATACCCATACCGATACCCATAGAGATACCCATACCGATACCCATACCGATACACATGCCGATACCCATACCGATACCCATACCGATACCCATACCGATACCCATACCGATACCCATACTGATACCGATACCGATACCCATACCGATACCCATAGAGATACCTATACCGATACCCATACCGATACCCATACCGATACCCATAACGATACCCATACCGATACCCATACCGATACCGATACCGATACCGATACCGATACTCTTACCGATACCGATACTGATACCGATACTCATACCGATACCCATACCGATACCCACACCGATACCCATACCGAAACCCATACCGATACCCATACCGATACCCATACCGATACCCATACCGATACCCATACCGATACCCATACCGATACCCATACCGATGCCCATACCGATACCCATACCGATACCCATACCGATACCCATACCTATACCCATACCGATACCCATACCGATACCCATACCGATACCGATACCGATACTCTTACCGATACCGATACTGATACCGATACTCATACCGATACCCATACCGATACCCATACCGATACCCATACCGATACCCATACCGATACCGATACCGATACTGATACCGATACTCATACCGATACCCACACCGATACCGATACCGATACCGATACAGATCCTCACACCGACACTCTTACCGATACCCATACCGATACCCATACCGATACCCATACCGATACCCATACCGTTACCCATACCGATACCCATACCGATACCCATACCGATACCCATACCGATACCCATACCGATACCCATACCGATACCGATACCGATACTCTTACCGATACCGATACTGATACCGATACTCATACCGATACCCATACCGATACCCATACCGGTACCCCGACCGATACCCATACCGATACCGATACCGATACTCTTACCGATACTGATACCGATACCCTTACCGTTACCGATACCGATACTGATACCGATACCGAAACCCATACCGATACCCATACCGATACCCATACCGATACCCATACCGATACCCATACCGATACCCATACCGATACCCATACCGATACCCATACCGATACCCATACCGATACGCATACCTATACCCATACCGATACCCATACCGATACTTATACCGATACTGATACCGATACTCTTACCGATACCGATACGGATACCGATACTCTTACCGATACTGATACCGATACCCTTACCGTTACCGATACCGATTACCCATACCGATACCCATAGAGATACCCATAGCGATAACCATGCCGATACCCATACCGATACCGATACCGATACCGATACCGATACCGATACTCTTACCGATACCGATACCGATACAGATCCTCACACCGACACTCTTACCGATACCCATACCGATACCCATACCGATACCCATACCGATACCCATACCTATACCCATACCGATACCCATACCGATACCCATACCGATACTGATACCGATACTCTTACCGATTCCGATACCGATACCGATACTCTTACCGATACTGATACCGATACCCTTACCGTTACCGATACCGATACTGATACCGATACCGATACCCATACCGATACCCATAGAGATACCCATACCGATACCCATGCCGATACCCATACCGATACCGATACCGATACCGATACAGATACTCACACCGACACTCTTACCGATACCCATACCGATACCCATACCGATACTCATACCGATACCCATACCGATACCGATACCGATACCGATACTCTTACCGATACCGATACTGATACCGATACTCATACCGATACCCATACCGATACCCATACCGATACCCATACCGATACCCATACCGATGCCGATACCGATACTCATACCGATACCCATACCGATACCCATACCGATACCCATACCGATACCCATACCGATACCCATACCGATACCCATACCGATACCCATACCGATACCCATACCGATACCGATACCGATACTCTTACCGATACCGATACTGATACCGATACTCATACCGATACCCATACCGATACCCATACCGATACCCATACCGATACCCATACCCATACCCATACCGATACCCATACCGTTAACCAAACAGATACCCATACCTATACCCATACCGATACCCATACCGATACCGATACCGATGCTCTTACCGATACTGATACCGACACTCTTACCGATACCCATACCGATACCCATGCCGATACCCATACCGATACCCATACCGATACCCATACCTATACCCATACCGATACCCATACCGATACCCATACCGATACCCATACCGATACCCATACCGATACTCTTACCGATACCGATACCGATACCGATACTCATACCGATACCCATACCGATACCCATACCGATACCCTTACCGATACCCATACCGATACCCATACCGATACCCATACCTATACCCATACCGATACCCATACCGATACTCATACCGATACTGATACCGATACTCTTACCGATACTCTTACCGATACTGATACCGATACCCTTACCGTTACCGATACCGATACTGATACCGATACCGATTACCCATACCGATACCCATAGAGATACCCATACCGATAACCATGCCGATACCCATACCGATACCGATACCGATACCGATACCGATACCGATACCGATACTCTTACCGATACCGATACTGATACCGATACTCATACCGATACCCATACCGATACCCATACCGATACCCATACCGATACCCATACCGATACCCATACCGATACCCATACCGATACCCATACCGATACCCATACCGATACCGATACCGATACCGATACTCTTACCGATACCGATACTGATACCGATACTCATACCGATACCCATACCGATACCCATACCGATACCCATACCGAAACCCATACCGATACCCATACCGATACCCATACCGATACCCATACCGATACCCATACCGATACCCATACCGATACCCATACCGATACCCATACCGATACCCATACCGATACCCATACCGATACCGATACCGATACCGATACTCTTACCGATACCGATACTGATACCGATACTCATACCGATACCCATACCGATACCCATACCGATACCCATACCGAAACCCATACCGATACCCATACCGATACCCATACCGATACCCATACCGATACCCATACCGATACCCATACCGATACCCATACCGATACCCATACCGATACCCATACCTATACCCATACCGATACCCATACCGATACTCATACCGATACTGATACCGATACTCTTACCGATACCGATACGGATACCGATACTCTTACCGATACTGATACCGCTACCCTTACCGTTACCGATACCGATACTGATACCGATACCGATTACCCATACCGATACCCATAGAGATACCCATACCGATACCCATGCCGATACCCATACCGATACCGATACCGATACCGATACCGATACCGATACTCTTACCGATACCGATACTGATACCGATACTCATACCGATACCCATACCGATACCCATACCGATACCCATACCGATACCCATACCGATACCCATACCGATACCCATACCGATACCCATACCGATACCCATACCGATACCCATACCTATACCCATACCGATACCCATACCGATACCCATACCGATACCCATACCGATACTGATACCGATACTCTTACCGATACCGATACCGATACCGATACTCTTACCGATACTGATACCGATACCCTTACCGTTACCCATACCGATACCCATACCGATACCGATACCGATACTCTTACCGATACCGATACTGATACCGATACTCATACCGATACCCATACCGATACCCATACCGATACCCATACCGATACCCATACCGATACCCATACCGATACCCATACCGATACCCATACCGTTACCCAAACAGATACCCATACCTATACCCATACCGATACCCATACCGATACCGATACCGATGCTCTTACCGATACTGATACCGACACTCTTACCGATACCCATACCGATACCCATGCCGATACCCATACCGATACCCATACCGATACCCATTCCTATACCCATACCGATACCCATACCGATACCCATACCGATACCCATACCGATACCCATACCTATACCCATACCGATACCCGTACCGATACCCATACCGATACTGATACCGATACTCTTACCGATACCGATACCGATACCGATACTCTTACCGATACTGATACCGATACCCTTACCGTTACCCATACCGATACCCATACCGATACCGATACCGATAGTCTTAACGATACCGATACTGATACCGATACTCATACCGATACCCATACCGATACCCGTACCGATACCCATACCGATACCCATACCGATACCGATACCGATACTCTTACCGATACCGATACTGATACCGATACTCATACCGATACCCACACCGATACCGATACCGATACCGATACAGATCCTCACACCGACACTCTTACCGATACCCATACCGATACCCATGCCGATACCCATACCGATACCCATACCGATACCCATACCGATACCCATACCGATACCCATACCGATACTGATACCGATACTCTTACCGATTCCGATACCGATACCGATACTCTTACCGATACTGATACCGATACCCTTACCGTTACCGATACCGATACTGATACCGATACCGATACCCATACCGATACCCATAGAGATACCCATACCGATACCCATGCCGATACCCATACCGATACCGATACCGATACCGATACAGATACTCACACCGACACTCTTACCGATACCCATACCGATACCCATACCGATACTCATACCGATACCCATACCGATACCGATACCGATACCGATACTCTTACCGATACCGATACTGATACCGATACTCATACCGATACCCATACCGATACCCATACCGATACCCATACCGATACCCATACCGATGCCGATACCGATACTCATACCGATACCCATACCGATACCCATACCGATACCCATACCGATACCCATACCGATACCCATACCGATACCCATACCGATACCCGTACCGATACCCATACCGATACCCATACCGATACCGATACCGATACTCTTACCGATACCGATACTGATACCGATACTCATACCGATACCCATACCGATACCCATACCGATACCCATACCGATACCCATACCGATACCCATACCGATACCGATACCGATACTCTTACCGATACCGATACTGATACCGATACTCATACCGATACCCATACCGATACCCATACCGATACCCATACCGATACCCATACCCATACCCATACCGATACCCATACCGTTAACCAAACAGATACCCATACCTATACCCATACCGATACCCATACCGATACCGATACCGATGCTCTTACCGATACTGATACCGACACTCTTACCGATACCCATACCGATACCCATGCCGATACCCATACCGATACCCATACCGATACCCATACCTATACCCATACCGATACCCATACCGATACCCATACCGATACCCATACCGATACCCATACCGATACTCTTACCGATACCGATACCGATACCGATACTCATACCGATACCCATACCGATACCCATACCGATACCGATACCGATACCGATACTCCTACCGATACCGATACTGATACCGATACTCATACCGATACCCATACCGATACCCATACCGATACCCATACCGAAACCCATACCGATACCCATACCGATACCCATACCGATACCCATACCGATACCCATACCGATACTGATACCGATACTCTTACCGATACTCTTACCGATACTGATACCGATACCCTTACCGTTACCGATACCGATACTGATACCGATACCGATTACCCATACCGATACCCATAGAGATACCCATACCGATAACCATGCCGATACCCATACCGATACCGATACCGATACCGATACCGATACCGATACCGATACTCTTACCGATACCGATACTGATACCGATACTCATACCGATACCCATACAGATACCCATACCGATACCCATACCGATACCCATACCGATACCCATACCGATACCCATACCGATACCCATACCGATACCCATACCGATACCGATACCGATACCGATACTCTTACCGATACCGATACTGATACCGATACTCATACCGATACCCATACCGATACCCATACCGATACCCATACCGAAACCCATACCGATACCCATACCGATACCCATACCGATACCCATACCGATACCCATACCGATACCCATGCCGATACCCATACCGATACCGATACCGATACCGATACCGATACAGATACTCACACCGATACCCATACCGACACTCTTACCGATACCCATACCGATACCCATACCGATACTCATACCGATAGCCATACCGATACCCATACCGATACTGATACCGACACTCTTACCGATACCGATACCGATACCGATACTCTTACCGATACTGATACCGATACCCTTACCGTTACCGATACCGATACTGATACCGATACCGATACCCATACCGATACCCATACCGATACCCATACCGATACCCATACCGATACCCGTACCGATACCCATACCGATACCGATACCGATACCGATACCGATACTCTTACCGATACCGATACTGATACCGATACTCATACCGATACCCATACCGATACCCATACCGATACCCATACCGATACCCATACCGATACCCATACCGATACCAATACCGATACCCATACCGATACCCTTACCGATACCCATACCGATACCCATACCGATACCGATACCGATACTCTTACCGATACCGATACTGATACCGATACTCATACCGATACTCATACCGATTCCCATACCGATACCCTTACCGATACACATACCGATACCCATACTGATACCGATACCGATACTCTTACCGATACCGATACTGATACCGATACTCATACCGATACCCATACCGATACCCATACCGATACCCATCACGATACCCATACCTATACCCATACCGATACCCATACCGATACCCATACCGATACCCATACCGTTACCCAAACAGATACCCATACCTATACCCATACCGATACCCATACCGATACCGATACCGATACTCTTACCGATACTGATACCGACACTCATACCGATACCTATACCGATACCCATACCGATACCCATACCGATACCCATACCGATACCCATACCGATACCCATACCGATACCCATACCGATACCAATACCGATACCGATACCGATACTCTTACCGATACCGATACTGATACCGATACTGATACCGATACTCATACCGATACTCATGCCGATACCCATACCGATACCCTTACCGATACCCATACCGATACCCATACCGATACCCATACCGATACCCATACCGATACCCATACCGATACCGATACCGATACTCTTACCGATACCGATACTGATACCGATACTCATACCGATACCCATACCGATACCCTTACCGATACCCATACCGATACCCATACCGATACCGATACCGATATTCTTACCGATTCTGATACCGACACTCTTACCGATACCCATACCGATACCCATGCCGATACTCATACCGATACCCATACCGATACCCATACCGTTACCCATACCGATACCCATACCGATACCCATACCGATACCCATACCGATACCCATACCGATACCCATACCGATACCCATACCGATACCGATACCGATACTCTTACCGATACCGATACTGATACCGATACTCATACCGATACCCATACCGATACCCTTACCGATACCCATACCGATACCCATACCGAGACCGATACCGATACTCTTACCGATACCGATACTGATACCGATACTCATACCGATACCCATACCGATACCCATACCGATACCCATCACGATACCCATACCTATACCCATACCGATACCCATACCGATAGCCATACCGATACCCATACCGATACTGATACCGATACTCTAACCGATACCGATACCGATACCGATACTCTTACCGATACTGATACCGACACCCTTACCGTTATCGATACCGATACTGATACCGATACCGATACCGATACTCTTACCGATTCTGATACCGACACTCTTACCGATACCCATACCGATACCCATACCGATACCGATACCGATACTCTTACCGATTCTGATACCGACACTCTTACCGATACCCATACCGATACCCATGCCGATACTCATACCGATACCCATACCGATACCCATACCGTTACCCATACCGATACCCATACCGATACCCATACCGATACCCATACCGATACCCATACCGATACCCATACCGATACCCATACCGATACCCATACCGATACTGATACCGATACTCTTACCGATACCGATACCGATACCGATACTCTTACCGATTCCGATACCGATACCGATACTCTTACAGATACTGATACCGATACCCTTACCGTTACCGATACCGATACTGATACCGATACCGATACCCATACCGATACCCATACCGATACCCATACCGATACCCATACCGATACCCATACCGATACCGATACCGATACTCTTACCGATACCGATACTGATACCGATACTCATACCGATACCCATACCGATACCCTTACCGATACCCATACCGATACCCATACCGATACCGATACCGATACTCTTACCGATTCTGATACCGACACTCTTACCGATACCCATACCGATACCCATGCCGATACTCATACCGATACCCATACCGATACCCATACCGTTACCCATACCGATACCCATACCGATACCCATACCGATACCCATACCGATACCCATACCGATACCCATACCGATACCCATACCGATACCGATACCGATACTCTTACCGATACCGATACTGATACCGATACTCATACCGATACCCATACCGATACCCTTACCGATACCCATACCGATACCCATATCGATACCGATACCGATACTCTTACCGATACCGATACTGATACCGATACTCATACCGATACCCATACCGATACCCATACCGATACCCATCACGATACCCATACCTATACCCATACCGATACCCATACCGATAGCCATACCGATACCCATACCGATACTGATACCGATACTCTAACCGATACCGATACCGATACCGATACTCTTACCGATACCGATACTGATACCGATTCTCATACCGATACCCATACCGATACCCATACCGATACCCATACCGATACCCATACCGATACCCATACCGATACCCATACCGATACCCATACCGATACCGATACCGATACTCTTACCGATACCGATACTGATACCGATACTCATACCGATACCCATACCGATACCCTTACCGATACCCATACCGATACCCATACCGATACCGATACCGATACTCTTACCGATTCTGATACCGACACTCTTACCGATACCCATACCGATACCCATGCCGATACTCATACCGATACCCATACCGATACCCATACCGTTACCCATACCGATACCCATACCGATACCCATACCGATACCCATACCGATACCCATACCGATACCCATACCGATACCCATACCGATACCGATACCGATACTCTTACCGATACCGATACTGATACCGATACCCTTACCGTTATCGATACCGATACTGATACCGATACCGATACCCATACCGATACCCATACCGATACCCATACCGATACCGATACCGATACTCTTACCGATACCGATACTGATACCGATTCTCATACCGATACCCATACCGATACCCATACCGATACCCATACCGATACCCATACCGATACCCATACCGTTACCCAAACCGATACCCATACCTATACCCATACCAATACCCATACCGATACCCATGCCGATACCCATACCGATACCGATACCGATACCGATACCGATACAGATACTCACACCGATACCCATACCGACACTCTTACCGATACCCATACCGATACCCATACCGATACTCATACCGATAGCCATACCGATACCCATACCGATACTGATACCGACACTCTTACCGATACCGATACCGATACCGATACTCTTACCGATACTGATACCGATACCCTTACCGTTACCGATACCGATACTGATACCGATACCGATACCCATACCGATACCCATACCGATACCCATACCGATACCCATACCGATACCCGTACCGATACCCATACCGATACCGATACCGATACCGATACCGATACTCTTACCGATACCGATACTGATACCGATACTCATACCGATACCCATACCGATACCCATACCGATACCCATACCGATACCCATACCGATACCCATACCGATACCAATACCGATACCCATACCGATACCCTTACCGATACCCATACCGATACCCATACCGATACCGATACCGATACTCTTACCGATACCGATACTGATACCGATACTCATACCGATACTCATACCGATTCCCATACCGATACCCTTACCGATACACATACCGATACCCATACTGATACCGATACCGATACTCTTACCGATACCGATACTGATACCGATACTCATACCGATACCCATACCGATACCCATACCGATACCCATCACGATACCCATACCTATACCCATACCGATACCCATACCGATACCCATACCGATACCCATACCGTTACCCAAACAGATACCCATACCTATACCCATACCGATACCCATACCGATACCGATACCGATACTCTTACCGATACTGATACCGACACTCATACCGATACCTATACCGATACCCATACCGATACCCATACCGATACCCATACCGATACCCATACCGATACCCATACCGATACCCATACCGATACCGATACCGATACTCTTACCGATACCGATACTGATACCGATACTGATACCGATACTCATACCGATACTCATACCGATACCCATACCGATACCCTTACCGATACCCATACCGATACCCATACCGATACCCATACCGATACCCATACCGATACCCATACCGATACCGATACCGATACTCTTACCGATACCGATACTGATACCGATACTCATACCGATACCCATACCGATACCCTTACCGATACCCATACCGATACCCATACCGATACCGATACCGATATTCTTACCGATTCTGATACCGACACTCTTACCGATACCCATACCGATACCCATGCCGATACTCATACCGATACCCATACCGATACCCATACCGTTACCCATACCGATACCCATACCGATACCCATACCGATACCCATACCGATACCCATACCGATACCCATACCGATACACATACCGATACCGATACCGATACTCTTACCGATACCGATACTGATACCGATACTCATACCGATACCCATACCGATACCCTTACCGATACCCATACCGATACCCATACCGAGACCGATACCGATACTCTTACCGATACCGATACTGATACCGATACTCATACCGATACCCATACCGATACCCATACCGATACCCATCACGATACCCATACCTATACCCATACCGATACCCATACCGATAGCCATACCGATACCCATACCGATACTGATACCGATACTCTAACCGATACCGATACCGATACCGATACTCTTACCGATACTGATACCGACACCCTTACCGTTATCGATACCGATACTGATACCGATACCGATACCCATACCGATACCCATACCGATACCGATACCGATACTCTTACCGATACCGATACTGATACCGATTCTCATACCGATACCCATACCGATACCCATACCGATACCCATACCGATACCCATACCGATACCCATACCGATACCCATACCGATACTGATACCGACACTCTTACCGATACCGATACCGATACCGATACTCTTACCGATACTGATACCGATACCCTTACCGTTACCGATACCGATACTGATACCGATACCGATACTGATACCGATACTCATACCGATACCCATACCGATACCCTTACCGATACCCATACCGATACCCATACCGATACCGATACCGATACTCTTACCGATACCGATACTGATACCGATACTCATACCGATACTCATACCGATACCCATACCGATACCCTTACCGATACCCATACCGATACCCATACCGATACCGATACCGATACTCTTACCGATACCGATACTGATACCGATACTCATACCGATACCCATACCGATACCCATACCGATACCCATCACGATACCCATACCTATACCCATACCGATACCCATACCGATACCCATACCGATACCCATACCGATACCGATACCGATACTCTTACCGATACCGATACTGATACCGATACTCATACCGATACCCATACCGATACCCATACCGATACCCATCACGATACCCATACCTATACCCATACCGATACCCATACCGATACCCATACCGATACCCATACCGATACCCATACCGATACCCATACCGATACCGATACCGATACTCTTACCGATACCGATACTGATACCCATCACGATACCCATACCTATACCCATACCGATACCCATACCGATACCCATACCGATACCGATACCGATACTCTTACCGATACCGATACTGATACCGATACTCATACCGATACCCATACCGATACCCATACCGATACCCATCACGATACCCATACCTATACCCATACCGATACCCATACCGATACCCATACCGATACCCATACCGTTACCCAAACAGATACCCATACCTATACCCATACCGATACCCATACCGATACCGATACCGATACTCTTACCGATACTGATACCGACACTCATACCGATACCTATACCGATACCCATACCGATACCCATACCGAAACCCATACCGATACCCATACCGATACCCATACCGATACCAATACCGATACCCATACCGATACCCATACCGATACCCATACCGATACCCATACCGATACTGATACCGACACTCTTACCGATACCGATACCGATACCGATACCGATACCGATACTCTTACCGATACTGATACCGATACCCTTACCGTTACCGATACCGATACTGATACCGATACCGATACCCATACTGATACCCATACCTATACCCATACCGATACCCATACCGATACCCATACCGATACCCATACCGACACCCATACCGATACTCTTACCGATACCGATACTGATACCGATACTCATACCGATACCCATACCGATACCCTTACCGATACCCATACCGATACCCATACCGATACCGATACCGATACTCTTACCGATACCGATACTGATACCGATACTCATACCGATACTCATACCGATACCCATTCCGATACCCTTACCGATACCCATACCGATACCCATACCGATACCGATACCGATACTCTTACCGATACCGATACTGATACCGATACTCATACCGATACCCATACCGATACCCATACCGATACCCATCACGATACCCATACCTATACCCATACCGATACCCATACCGATACCGATACCGATACTCTTACCGATACCGATACTGATACCGATACTCATACCGATACTCATACCGATACCCATACCGATACCCTTACCGATACCCATACCGATACCCATACCGATACCGATACCGATACTCTTACCGATACCGATACTGATACCGATACTCATACCGATACCCATACCGATACCCTTACCGATACCCATACCGATACCCATACCGATACCGATACCGATATTCTTACCGATTCTGATACCGACACTCTTACCGATACCCATACCGATACCCATGCCGATACTCATACCGATACCCATACCGATACCCATACCGTTACCCATACCGATACCCATACCGATACCCATACCGATACCCATACCGATACCCATACCGATACCCATACCGATACCCATACCGATACCGATACCGATACTCTTACCGATACCGATACTGATACCGATACTCATACCGATACCCATACCGATACCCTTACCGATACCCATACCGATACCCATACCGAGACCGATACCGATACTCTTACCGATACCGATACTGATACCGATACTCATACCGATACCCATACCGATACCCATACCGATACCCATCACGATACCCATACCTATACCCATACCGATACCCATACCGATAGCCATACCGATACCCATACCGATACTGATACCGATACTCTAACCGATACCGATACCGATACCGATACTCTTACCGATACTGATACCGACACCCTTACCGTTATCGATACCGATACTGATACCGATACCGATACCGATACTCTTACCGATTCTGATACCGACACTCTTACCGATACCCATACCGATACCCATACCGATACCGATACCGATACTCTTACCGATTCTGATACCGACACTCTTACCGATACCCATACCGATACCCATGCCGATACTCATACCGATACCCATACCGATACCCATACCGTTACCCATACCGATACCCATACCGATACCCATACCGATACCCATACCGATACCCATACCGATACCCATACCGATACCCATACCGATACCCATACCGATACTGATACCGATACTCTTACCGATACCGATACCGATACCGATACTCTTACCGATTCCGATACCGATACCGATACTCTTACAGATACTGATACCGATACCCTTACCGTTACCGATACCGATACTGATACCGATACCGATACCCATACCGATACCCATACCGATACCCATACCGATACCCATACCGATACCCATACCGATACCGATACCGATACTCTTACCGATACCGATACTGATACCGATACTCATACCGATACCCATACCGATACCCTTACCGATACCCATACCGATACCCATACCGATACCGATACCGATACTCTTACCGATTCTGATACCGACACTCTTACCGATACCCATACCGATACCCATGCCGATACTCATACCGATACCCATACCGATACCCATACCGTTACCCATACCGATACCCATACCGATACCCATACCGATACCCATACCGACACCCATACCGATACCCATACCGATACCCATACCGATACCGATACCGATACTCTTACCGATACCGATACTGATACCGATACTCATACCGATACCCATACCGATACCCTTACCGATACCCATACCGATACCCATACCGAGACCGATACCGATACTCTTACCGATACCGATACTGATACCGATACTCATACCGATACCCATACCGATACCCATACCGATACCCATCACGATACCCATACCTATACCCATACCGATACCCATACCGATAGCCATACCGATACCCATACCGATACTGATACCGATACTCTAACCGATACCGATACCGATACCGATACTCTTACCGATACCGATACTGATACCGATTCTCATACCGATACCCATACCGATACCCATACCGATACCCATACCGATACCCATACCGATACCCATACCGATACCCATACCGATACCCATACCGATACCGATACCGATACTCTTACCGATACCGATACTGATACCGATACTCATACCGATACCCATACCGATACCCTTACCGATACCCATACCGATACCCATACCGATACCGATACCGATACTCTTACCGATTCTGATACCGACACTCTTACCGATACCCATACCGATACCCATGCCGATACTCATACCGATACCCATACCGATACCCATACCGTTACCCATACCGATACCCATACCGATACCCATACCGATACCCATACCGATACCCATACCGATACCCATACCGATACCCATACCGATACCGATACCGATACTCTTACCGATACCGATACTGATACCGATACCCTTACCGTTATCGATACCGATACTGATACCGATACCGATACCCATACCGATACCCATACCGATACCGATACCGATACTCTTACCGATACCGATACTGATACCGATTCTCATACCGATACCCATACCGATACCCATACCGATACCCATACCGATACCCATACCGATACCCATACCGTTACCCAAACCGATACCCATACCTATACCCATACCAATACCCATACCGATACCCATGCCGATACCCATACCGATACCGATACCGATACCGATACCGATACAGATACTCACACCGATACCCATACCGACACTCTTACCGATACCCATACCGATACCCATACCGATACTCATACCGATAGCCATACCGATACCCATACCGATACTGATACCGACACTCTTACCGATACCGATACCGATACCGATACTCTTACCGATACTGATACCGATACCCTTACCGTTACCGATACCGATACTGATACCGATACCGATACCCATACCGATACCCATACCGATACCCATACCGATACCCATACCGATACCCGTACCGATACCCATACCGATACCGATACCGATACCGATACCGATACTCTTACCGATACCGATACTGATACCGATACTCATACCGATACCCATACCGATACCCATACCGATACCCATACCGATACCCATACCGATACCCATACCGATACCAATACCGATACCCATACCGATCCCCTTACCGATACCCATACCGATACCCATACCGATACCGATACCGATACTCTTACCGATACCGATACTGATACCGATACTCATACCGATACTCATACCGATTCCCATACCGATACCCTTACCGATACACATACCGATACCCATACTGATACCGATACCGATACTCTTACCGATACCGATACTGATACCGATACTCATACCGATACCCATACCGATACCCATACCGATACCCATCACGATACCCATACCTATACCCATACCGATACCCATACCGATACCCATACCGATACCCATACCGATACCCATACCGATACCCATACCGATACCGATACCGATACTCTTACCGATACCGATACTGATACCCATCACGATACCCATACCTATACCCATACCGATACCCATACCGATACCCATACCGATACCGATACCGATACTCTTACCGATACCGATACTGATACCGATACTCATACCGATACCCATACCGATACCCATACCGATACCCATCACGATACCCATACCTATACCCATACCGATACCCATACCGATACCCATACCGATACCCATACCGTTACCCAAACAGATACCCATACCTATACCCATACCGATACCCATACCGATACCGATACCGATACTCTTACCGATACTGATACCGACACTCATACCGATACCGATACCGATACCCATACCGATACCCATACCGAAACCCATACCGATACCCATACCGATACCCATACCGATACCAATACCGATACCCATACCGATACCCATACCGATACCCATACCGATACCCATACCGATACTGATACCGACACTCTTACCGATACCGATACCGATACCGATACTCTTACCGATACTGATACCGATACCCTTACCGTTACCGATACCGATACTGATACCGATACCGATACCCATACCGATACCCATACCTATACCCATACCGATACCCATACCGATACCCATACCGATACCCATACCGACACCCATACCGATACTCTTACCGATACCGATACTGATACCGATACTCATACCGATACCCATACCGATACCCTTACCGATACCCATACCGATACCCATACCGATACCGATACCGATACTCTTACCGATACCGATACTGATACCGATACTCATACCGATACTCATACCGATACCCATTCCGATACCCTTACCGATACCCATACCGATACCCATACCGATACCGATACCGATACTCTTACCGATACCGATACTGATACCGATACTCATACCGATACCCATACCGATACCCATACCGATACCCATCACGATACCCATACCTATACCCATACCGATACCCATACCGATACCCATACCGATACCCATACCGATACCCATACCGTTACCCAAACAGATACCCATACCTATACCCATACCGATACCCATACCGATACCCATACCGATACCGATACCGATACTCTTACCGATACTGATACCGACACTCATACCGATACCTATACCGATACCCATACCGATACCCATACCGATACCCATACCGATACCCATACCGATACCCATACCGATACCCATACCGATACCCATACCGATACCCTTACCGATACCCATACCGATACCCATACCGATACCGATACCGATACTCTTACCGATACCGATACTGATACCGATACTCATACCGATACTCATACCGATACCCATACCGATACCCTTACCGATACCCATACCGATACCCATACCGATACCGATACCGATACTCTTACCGATACCGCTACTGATACCGATACTCATACCGATACCCATACCGATACCCATACCGATACCCATCACGATACCCATACCTATACCCATACCGATACCCATACCGATACCCATACCGATACCCATACCGACACCCATACCGATACCGATACCGATACTCTTACCGATACCGATACTGATACCGATACTCATACCGATACCCATACCGATACCCTTACCGATACCCATACCGATACCCATACCGATACCGATACCGATACTCTTACCGATACCGATACTGATACCGATACTCATACCGATACTCATACCGATACCCATACCGATACCCTTACCGATACCCATACCGATACCCATACCGATACCGATACCGATACTCTTACCGATACCGATACTGATACCGATACTCATACCGATACCCATACCGATACCCATACCGATACCCATCACGATACCCATACCTATACCCATACCGATACCCATACCGATACCCATACCGATACCCATACCGATACCCATACCGATACCGATACCGATACTCTTACCGATACCGATACTGATACCGATACTCATACCGATACCCATACCGATACCCATACCGATACCCATCACGATACCCATACCTATACCCATACCGATACCCATACCGATACCCATACCGATACCCATACCGATACCCATACCGATACCCATACCGATACCGATACCGATACTCTTACCGATACCGATACTGATACCCATCACGATACCCATACCTATACCCATACCGATACCCATACCGATACCCATACCGATACCGATACCGATACTCTTACCGATACCGATACTGATACCGATACTCATACCGATACCCATACCGATACCCATACCGATACCCATCACGATACCCATACCTATACCCATACCGATACCCATACCGATACCCATACCGATACCCATACCGATACCCATACCGATACCCATACCGATACCCATACCGATACCCATACCGATACCCATACCGATACCGATACCGATACTCTTACCGATACCGATACTGATACCGATACTCATACCGATACCCATACCGATACCCATACCGATACCCATACCGATACCCATACCGATACCCATACCGATACTGATACCGACACTCTTACCGATACCGATACCGATACCGATACTCTTACCGATACTGATACCGATACCCTTACCGTTACCGATACCGATACTGATTCCGATACCGATACCCATACTGATACCCATACCGATACCCATACCGATACCCATACCGATACCCATACCGATACCCATACCGATACCCATACCGATACCCATACCGATACCCATACCGATACCCATACCGATACCCATACCGATACCGATACCGATACTCTTACCGATACCGATACTGATACCGATACTCATACCGATACCCACACCGATACCCATACCGATACCCATACCGATACCCATACCGAAACCCATACCGATACCCATACCGATACCCATACCGATACCAATACCGATACCCATACCGATACCCATACCGATACCCATACCGATACCCATACCGATACCCATACCGATACCCATACCGATACCCATACCGATACCGATACCGATACCGAATCTCTTACCGATACCGATAATGATACCGATACTCATACCGATACCCATACCGATACCCATACCGATACCCATACCGATACCCATACCGATACCCATACCGATACCCATACCGATACCCATACCGATACCAATACCGATACCCATACCGATACCCATACCTATACCCATACCGATACCCATACCGATACTCATACCGATACTGATACCGATACTCTTACCGATTCCGATACCGATACCGATACCGATACTCTTACCGATACCGATACTGATACCGATACTCATACCGATACTCATACCGATACCCATACCGATACCCTTACCGATACCCATACCGATACCCATACCGATACCCATACCGATACCGATACCGATACTCTTACCGATACCGATACTGATACCGATACTCATACCGATACCCATACCGATACCCATACCGATACCCATCACGATACCCATACCTATACCCATACCGATACCCATACCGATACCCATACCGATACCCATACCGATACCCATACCGATACCGATACCGATACTCTTACCGATACCGATACTGATACCGATACTCATACCGATACCCATACCGATACCCTTACCGATACCCATACCGATACCCATACCGATACCGATACCGATAATCTTACCGATACCGATACTGATACCGATACTCATACCGATACTCATACCGATACCCATACCGATACCCTTACCGATACCCATACCGATACCCATACCGATACCGATACCGATACTCTTACCGATACCGATACTGATACCGATACTCATACCGATACCCATACCGATACCCATACCGATACCCATCACGATACCCATACCTATACCCATACCGATACCCATACCGATACCCATACCGATACCCATACCGATACCCATACCGTTACCCAAACAGATACCCATACCTATACCCATACCGATACCCATACCGATACCGATACCGATACTCTTACCGATACTGATACCGACACTCATACCGATACCTATACCGATACCCATACCGATACCCATACCGATACCCATACCGATACCCATACCGATACCCATACCGATACCCATACCGATACCCATACCGATACCCATACCGATACCCATACCGATACCCATACCGATACCGATACCGATACTCTTACCGATACCGATACTGATACCGATACTGATACCGATACTCATACCGATACTCATACCGATACCCATACCGATACCCTTACCGATACCCATACCGATACCCATACCGATACCGATACCGATACTCTTACCGATACCGATACTGATATCGATACTCATACCGATACCCATACCGATACCCATACCGATACCCATCACGATACCCATACCTATACCCATACCGATACCCATACCGATACCCATACCGATACCCATACCGATACCCATACCGATACCCATACCGATACCCATACCGATACCCATACCGATACCCATACCGATACCGATACTCTTACCGATACCGATACTGATACCGATACTCATACCGATACCCATACCGATACCCATACCGATACCCATACCGATACCCATACCGATACCCATACCGATACCCATACCGATACCCATACCGATACCCATACCGATAACCATACCGATACCCATACCGATACCCATACCGATACCCATACCGATACCGATACCGATACTCTTACCGATACCGATACTGATACCGATACTCATACCGATACCCATACCGATACCCGTACCGATACCCATACCGATACCGATACTCTTACCGATACTGATACCGACACTCTTACCGATACCCATACCGATACCCATGCCGATACCCATACCGATACTCATACCGACACCCATACCTATACCCATACCGATACCCATACCTATACCCATACCGATACCCATACCGATACCCATACCGATACCCATACCGATACCCATACCGATACCCATACCGATACCCATACCGATACCCATACCGATACCCATACCGATACCGATACCGATACTCTTACCGATACCGATACTGATACCGATACTCATACCGATACCCATACCGATACCCGTACCGATACCCATACCGATACCGATACCGATACCGATACTCTTACCGATACCGATACTGATACCGATACTCATACCGATACCCATACCGATACCCATACCGATACCCATACCGATAGCCATACCGATACCCATACCGATACCCGTACCGATACCCATACCGATACCGATACCGATACCGATACTCTTACCGATACCGATACTGATACCGATACTCATACCGATACCCATACCGATACCCATACCGATACCCATACCGATAGCCATACCGATACCCATACCGATACTGATACCGACACTCTTACCGATACCGATACCGATACCGATACTCTTACCGATACTGATACCGATACCCTTACCGTTACCGATACCGATACTGATACCGATACCGATACCCATACTGATACCCATACCGATACCCATACCGATACCCATACCGATACCCATACCGATACCCATACCGATACCCATACCGATACCCATACCGATACCCATACCGATACCCATACCGATACCCATACCGATACCCATACCGATACCGATACCGATACTCTTACCAATACCGATACTGATACCGATACTCATACCGATACCCATACCGATACCCATACCGATACCCATACCGATACCCATACCGATACCCATACCGATACCGATACCGATACTCTTACCGATACCGATACTGATACCGATACTCATACCGATACCCATACCGATACCCATACCGATACCGATACCGATACTCTTACCGATACCGATACTGATACCGATACTCATACCGATACCCATACCGATACCCATACCGATACCCATACCGATACCGATACCGATACTCTTACCGATACCGATACTGATACCGATACTCATACCGATACCCATACCGATACTCATACCGATACTGATACCGATACTCTTACCGATTCCGATACCGATACCGATACCGATACTCTTACCGATACCGATACTGATACCGATACTCATACCGATACTCATACCGATACCCATACCGATACCCTTACCGATACCCATACCGATACCCATACCGATACCGATACCGATACTCTTACCGATACCGATACTGATACCGATACTCATACCGATACCCATACCGATACCCATACCGATACCCATCACGATACCCATACCTATACCCATACCGATACCCATACCGATACCCATACCGATACCCATACCGATACCCATACCGATACCGATACCGATACTCTTACCGATACCGATACTGATACCGATACTCATACCGATACCCATACCGATACCCTTACCGATACCCATACCGATACCCATACCGATACCCATACCGATACCGATACCGATAATCTTACCGATACCGATACTGATACCGATACTCATACCGATACTCATACCGATACCCATACCGATACCCTTACCGATACCCATACCGATACCCATACCGATACCGATACCGATACTCTTACCGATACCGATACTGATACCGATACTCATACCGATACCCATACCGATACCCATACCGATACCCATCACGATACCCATACCTATACCCATACCGATACCCATACCGATACCCATACCGATACCCATACCGTTACCCAAACAGATACCCATACCTATACCCATACCGATACCCATACCGATACCGATACCGATATTCTTACCGATACTGATACCGACACTCATACCGATACCTATACCGATACCCATACCGATACCCATACCGATACCCATACCGATACCCATACCGATACCCATACCGATACCCATACCGATACCCATACCGATACCCATACCGATACCCATACCGATACCGATACCGATACTCTTACCGATACCGATACTGATACCGATACTCATACCGATACTCATACCGATACCCATACCGATACCCTTACCGATACCCATACCGATACCCATACCGATACCGATACCGATACTCTTACCGATACCGATACTGATACCGATACTCATACCGATACCCATACCGATACCCATACCGATACCCATCACGATACCCATACCTATACCCATACCGATACCCATACCGATACCCATACCGATACCCATACCGATACCCATACCGATACCCATACCGATAACCATACCGATACCCATACCGATACCCATACCGATACCGATACCGATACTCTTACCGATACCGATACTGATACCGATACTCATACCGATACTCATACCGATACCCATACCGATACCCATACCGATACCCATACCGATACCCATACCGATACCCATACCGTTACCCAAACAGATACCCATACCTATACCCATACCGATACCCATACCGATACCGATACCGATACTCTTACCGATACTGATACCGACACTCTTACCGATACCCATACCGATACCCATGCCGATACCCATACCGATACCCATACCGACACCCATACCTATACCCATACCGATACCCATACCTATACCATACCGATACCCATACCGATACCCATACCGATACCCATACCGATACTGATACCGATACTCTTACCGATACCGATACCGATACCGATACTCTTACCGATACCGATACTGATACCGATACTCATACCGATACCCATACCGATACCCTTACCGATACCCATACCGATACCCATACCGATACCGATACCGATACTCTTACCGATACCGATACTGATACCGATACTCATACCGATACTCATACCGATACCCATACCGATACCCTTACCGCTACCCATACCGATACCCATACCGATACCGATACCGATACTCTTACCGATACCGATACTGATACCGATACTCATACCGATACCCATACCGATACCCATACCGATACCCTTACCGATACCCATACCGATACCCATACCGATACCGATACCGATACTCTTACCGATACCGATACTGATACCGATACTCATACCGATACTCATACCGATACCCATACCGATACCCTTACCGATTCCCATACCGATACCCATACCGATACCCATACCGATACCGATACCGATACTCATACCGATACTGATACCGATACTCTTACCGATTCCGATACCGATACCGATACCGATACTCTTACCGATACCGATACTGATACCGATACTCATACCGATACTCATACCGATACCCATACCGATACCCTTACCGATACCCATACCGATACCCATACCGATACCGATACCGATACTCTTACCGATACCGATACTGATACCGATACTCATACCGATACCCATACCGATACCCATACCGATACCCATACCTATACCCATACCGATACCCATACCGATACTCATACCGATACTGATACCGATACTCTTACCGATTCCGATACCGATACCGATACCGATACTCTTACCGATACCGATACTGATACCGATACTCATACCGATACTCATACCGATACCCATACCGATACCCATACCGATACCCATACCGATACCCATACCGATACCGATACCGATACTCTTACCGATACCGATACTGATACCGATACTCATACCGATACCCATACCGATACCCATCACGATACCCATACCTATACCCATACCGATACCCATACCGATACCCATACCGATACCGATACCGATACTCTTACCGATACCGATACTGATACCGATACTCATACCGATACCCATACCGATACCCTTACCGATACCCATACCGATACCCATACCGATACCGATACCGATACTCTTACCGATTCTGATACCGACACTCTTACCGATACCCATACCGATACCCATGCCGATACTCATACCGATACCCATACCGATACCCATACCGTTACCCATACCGATACCCATACCGATACCCATACCGATACCCATACCGATACCCATACCGATACCCATACCGATACCCATACCGATACCCATACCGATACTGATACCGATACTCTTACCGATACCGATACCGATACCGATACTCTTACCGATTCCGATACCGATACCGATACTCTTACAGATACTGATACCGATACCCTTACCGTTACCGATACCGATACTGATACCGATACCGATACCCATACCGATACCCATACCGATACCCATACCGATACCCATACCGATACCCATACCGATACCGATACCGATACTCTTACCGATACCGATACTGATACCGATACTCATACCGATACCCATACCGATACCCTTACCGATACCCATACCGATACCCATACCGATACCGATACCGATACTCTTACCGATTCTGATACCGACACTCTTACCGATACCCATACCGATACCCATGCCGATACTCATACCGATACCCATACCGATACCCATACCGTTACCCATACCGATACCCATACCGATACCCATACCGATACCCATACCGATACCCATACCGATACCCATACCGATACCCATACCGATACCGATACCGATACTCTTACCGATACCGATACTGATACCGATACTCATACCGATACCCATACCGATACCCTTACCGATACCCATACCGATACCCATACCGAGACCGATACCGATACTCTTACCGATACCGATACTGATACCGATACTCATACCGATACCCATACCGATACCCATACCGATACCCATCACGATACCCATACCTATACCCATACCGATACCCATACCGATAGCCATACCGATACCCATACCGATACTGATACCGATACTCTAACCGATACCGATACCGATACCGATACTCTTACCGATACCGATACTGATACCGATTCTCATACCGATACCCATACCGATACCCATACCGATACCCATACCGATACCCATACCGATACCCATACCGATACCCATACCGATACCCATACCGATACCGATACCGATACTCTTACCGATACCGATACTGATACCGATACTCATACCGATACCCATACCGATACCCTTACCGATACCCATACCGATACCCATACCGATACCGATACCGATACTCTTACCGATTCTGATACCGACACTCTTACCGATACCCATACCGATACCCATGCCGATACTCATACCGATACCCATACCGATACCCATACCGTTACCCATACCGATACCCATACCGATACCCATACCGATACCCATACCGATACCCATACCGATACCCATACCGATACCCATACCGATACCGATACCGATACTCTTACCGATACCGATACTGATACCGATACCCTTACCGTTATCGATACCGATACTGATACCGATACCGATACCCATACCGATACCCATACCGATACCGATACCGATACTCTTACCGATACCGATACTGATACCGATACTCATACCGATACCCATACCGATACCCATACCGATACCCATACCGATACCCATACCGATACCCATACCGTTACCCAAACCGATACCCATACCTATACCCATACCAATACCCATACCGATACCCATGCCGATACCCATACCGATACCGATACCGATACCGATACCGATACCGATACTCTTACCGATACCGATACTGATACCGATACTCATACCGATACCCATACCGATACCCATACCGATACTCATACCGATACTGATACCGATACTCTTACCGATTCCGATACCGATACCGATACCGATACTCTTACCGATACCGATACTGATACCGATACTCATACCGATACTCATACCGATACCCATACCGATACCCTTACCGATACCCATACCGATACCCATACCGATACCGATACCGATACTCTTACCGATACCGATACTGATACCGATACTCATACCGATACCCATACCGATACCCATCACGATACCCATACCTATACCCATACCGATACCCATACCGATACCCATACCGATACCGATACCGATACTCTTACCGATACCGATACTGATACCGATACTCATACCGATACCCATACCGATACCCTTACCGATACCCATACCGATACCCATACCGATACCGATACCGATACTCTTACCGATTCTGATACCGACACTCTTACCGATACCCATACCAATACCCATGCCGATACTCATACCGATACCCATACCGATACCCATACCGTTACCCATACCGATACCCATACCGATACCCATACCGATACCCATACCGATACCCATACCGATACCCATACCGATACCCATACCGATACTGATACCGATACTCTTACCGATACCGATACCGATACCGATACTCTTACCGATTCCGATACCGATACCGATACTCTTACAGATACTGATACCGATACCCTTACCGTTACCGATACCGATACTGATACCGATACCGATACTCATACCGATACCCATACCGATACCCATACCGATACCCATCACGATACCCATACCTATACCCATACCGATACCCATACCGATAGCCATACCGATACCCATACCGATACTGATACCGATACTCTAACCGATACCGATACCGATACCGATACTCTTACCGATACCGATACTGATACCGATTCTCATACCGATACCCATACCGATACCCATACCGATACCCATACCGATACCCATACCGATACCCATACCGATACCCATACCGATACCCATACCGATACCGATACCGATACTCTTACCGATACCGATACTGATACCGATACTCATACCGATACCCATACCGATACCCTTACCGATACCCATACCGATACCCATACCGATACCGATACCGATACTCTTACCGATTCTGATACCGACACTCTTACCGATACCCATACCGATACCCATGCCGATACTCATACCGATACCCATACCGATACCCATACCGTTACCCATACCGATACCCATACCGATACCCATACCGATACCCATACCGATACCCATACCGATACCCATACCGATACCCATACCGATACCGATACCGATACTCTTACCGATACCGATACTGATACCGATACCCTTACCGTTATCGATACCGATACTGATACCGATACCGATACCCATACCGATACCCATACCGATACCGATACCGATACTCTTACCGATACCGATACTGATACCGATTCTCATACCGATACCCATACCGATACCCATACCGATACCCATACCGATACCCATACCGATACCCATACCGTTACCCAAACCGATACCCATACCTATACCCATACCAATACCCATACCGATACCCATGCCGATACCCATACCGATACCGATACCGATACCGATACCGATACCGATACTCTTACCGATACCGATACTGATACCGATACTCATACCGATACCCATACCGATACCCATACCGATACTCATACCGATACTGATACCGATACTCTTACCGATTCCGATACCGATACCGATACCGATACTCTTACCGATACCGATACTGATACCGATACTCATACCGATACTCATACCGATACCCATACCGATACCCTTACCGATACCCATACCGATACCCATACCGATACCGATACCGATACTCTTACCGATACCGATACTGATACCGATACTCATACCGATACCCATACCGATACCCATCACGATACCCATACCTATACCCATACCGATACCCATACCGATACCCATACCGATACCGATACCGATACTCTTACCGATACCGATACTGATACCGATACTCATACCGATACCCATACCGATACCCTTACCGATACCCATACCGATACCCATACCGATACCGATACCGATACTCTTACCGATTCTGATACCGACACTCTTACCGATACCCATACCGATACCCATGCCGATACTCATACCGATACCCATACCGATACCCATACCGTTACCCATACCGATACCCATACCGATACCCATACCGATACCCATACCGATACCCATACCGATACCCATACCGATACCCATACCGATACTGATACCGATACTCTTACCGATACCGATACCGATACCGATACTCTTACCGATTCCGATACCGATACCGATACTCTTACAGATACTGATACCGATACCCTTACCGTTACCGATACCGATACTGATACCGATACCGATACCCATACCGATACCCATACCGATACCCATACCGATACCCATACCGATACCCATACCGATACCCATACCGATACCGATACCGATACTCTTACCGATACCGATACTGATACCGATACTCATACCGATACCCATACCGATACCCTTACCGATACCCATACCGATACCCATACCGATACCGATACCGATACTCTTACCGATTCTGATACCGACACTCTTACCGATACCCATACCGATACCCATGCCGATACTCATACCGATACCCATACCGATACCCATACCGTTACCCATACCGATACCCATACCGATACCCATACCGATACCCATACCGATACCCATACCGATACCCATACCGATACCCATACCGATACCGATACCGATACTCTTACCGATACCGATACTGATACCGATACTCATACCGATACCCATACCGATACCCTTACCGATACCCATACCGATACCCATACCGAGACCGATACCGATACTCTTACCGATACCGATACTGATACCGATACTCATACCGATACCCATACCGATACCCATACCGATACCCATCACGATACCCATACCTATACCCATACCGATACCCATACCGATAGCCATACCGATACCCATACCGATACTGATACCGATACTCTAACCGATACCGATACCGATACCGATACTCTTACCGATACCGATACTGATACCGATTCTCATACCGATACCCATACCGATACCCATACCGATACCCATACCGATACCCATACCGATACCCATACCGATACCCATACCGATACCGATACCGATACTCTTACCGATACCGATACTGATACCGATACTCATACCGATACCCATACCGATACCCTTACCGATACCCATACCGATACCCATACCGATACCGATACCGATACTCTTACCGATTCTGATACCGACACTCTTACCGATACCCATACCGATACCCATGCCGATACTCATACCGATACCCATACCGATACCCATACCGTTACCCATACCGATACCCATACCGATACCCATACCGATACCCATACCGATACCCATACCGATACCCATACCGATACCCATACCGATACCGATACCGATACTCTTACCGATACCGATACTGATACCGATACCCTTACCGTTATCGATACCGATACTGATACCGATACCGATACCCATACCGATACCCATACCGATACCGATACCGATACTCTTACCGATACCGATACTGATACCGATTCTCATACCGATACCCATACCGATACCCATACCGATACCCATACCGATACCCATACCGATACCCATACCGTTACCCAAACCGATACCCATACCTATACCCATACCAATACCCATACCGATACCCATGCCGATACCCATACCGATACCGATACCGATACCGATACCGATACAGATACTCACACCGATACCCATACCGACACTCTTACCGATACCCATACCGATACCCATACCGATACTCATACCGATAGCCATACCGATACCCATACCGATACTGATACCGACACTCTTACCGATACCGATACCGATACCGATACTCTTACCGATACTGATACCGATACCCTTACCGTTACCGATACCGATACTGATACCGATACCGATACCCATACCGATACCCATACCGATACCCATACCGATACCCATACCGATACCCGTACCGATACCCATACCGATACCGATACCGATACCGATACCGATACTCTTACCGATACCGATACTGATACCGATACTCATACCGATACCCATACCGATACCCATACCGACACCCATACCGATACCCATACCGATACCCATACCGATACCAATACCGATACCCATACCGATACCCTTACCGATACCCATACCGATACCCATACCGATACCGATACCGATACTCTTACCGATACCGATACTGATACCGATACTCATACCGATACTCATACCGATTCCCATACCGATACCCTTACCGATACACATACCGATACCCATACTGATACCGATACCGATACTCTTACCGATACCGATACTGATACCGATACTCATACCGATACCCATACCGATACCCATACCGATACCCATCACGATACCCATACCTATACCCATACCGATACCCATACCGATACCCATACCGATACCCATACCGTTACCCAAACAGATACCCATACCTATACCCATACCGATACCCATACCGATACCGATACCGATACTCTTACCGATACTGATACCGACACTCATACCGATACCTATACCGATACCCATACCGATACCCATACCGATACCCATACCGATACCCATACCGATACCCATACCGATACCGATACCGATACTCTTACCGATACCGATACTGATACCGATACTGATACCGATACTCATACCGATACTCTTACCGATACCGATACTGATACCGATACTCATACCGATACTCATACCGATACCCATACCGATACCCTTACCGATACCCATACCGATACCCATACCGATACCGATACCGATACTCTTACCGATACCGATACTGATACCGATACTCATACCGATACCCATACCGATACCCATACCGATACCCATCACGATACCCATACCTATACCCATACCGATACCCATACCGATACCCATACCGATACCCATACCGATACCCATACCGATACCCATACCGATACCCATACCGATACCCATACCGATACCCATACCGATACCGATACCGATACTCTTACCGATACCGATACTGATACCGATACTCATACCGATACCCATACCGATACCCATACCGATACCCATACCGATACCCATACCGATACCCATACCGTTACCCAAACAGATACCCATACCTATACCCATACCGATACCCATACCGATACCGATACCGATACTCTTACCGATACTGATACCGACACTCTTACCGATACCCATACCGATACCCATGCCGATACCCATACCGATACCCATACCGACACCCATACCTATACCCATACCGATACCCATACCTATACCATACCGATACCCATACCGATACCCATACCGATACCCATACCGATTCTGATACCGATACTCTTACCGATACCGATACCGATACCGATACTCTTACCGATACCGATACTGATACCGATACTCATACCGATACCCATACCGATACCCTTACCGATACCCATACCGATACCCATACCGATACCGATACCGATACTCTTACCGATACCGATACTGATACCGATACTCATACCGATACTCATACCGATACCCATACCGATACCCTTACCGATACCCATACCGATACCCATACCGATACCGATACCGATACTCTTACCGATACCGATACTGATACCGATACTCATACCGATACCCATACCGATACCCATACCGATACCCTTACCGATACCCATACCGATACCCATACCGATACCGATACCGATACTCTTACCGATACCGATACTGATACCGATACTCATACCGATACTCATACCGATACCCATACCGATACCCTTACCGATACCCATACCGATACCCATACCGATACCCATACCGATACCGATACCGATACTCATACCGATACTGATACCGATACTCTTACCGATTCCGATACCGATACCGATACCGATACTCTTACCGATACCGATACTGATACCGATACTCATACCGATACTCATACCGATACCCATACCGATACCCTTACCGATACCCATACCGATACCCATACCGATACCGATACCGATACTCTTACCGATACCGATACTGATACCGATACTCATACCGATACCCATACCGATACCCATACCGATACCCATACCTATACCCATACCGATACCCATACCGATACTCATACCGATACTGATACCGATACTCTTACCGATTCCGATACCGATACCGATACCGATACTCTTACCGATACCGATACTGATACCGATACTCATACCGATACTCATACCGATACTCATACCGATACCCATACCGATACCCTTACCGATACCCATACCGATACCCATACCGATACCGATACCGATACTCTTACCGATACCGATACTGATACCGATACTCATACCGATACCCATACCGATACCCATACCGATACCCATCACGATACCCATACCTATACCCATACCGATACCCATACCGATACCCATACCGATACCGATACCGATACTCTTACCGATACCGATACTGATACCGATACTCATACCGATACCCATACCGATACCCTTACCGATACCCATACCGATACCCATACCGATACCGATACCGATACTCTTACCGATTCTGATACCGACACTCTTACCGATACCCATACCGATACCCATGCCGATACTCATACCGATACCCATACCGATACCCATACCGTTACCCATACCGATACCCATACCGATACCCATACCGATACCCATACCGATACCCATACCGATACCCATACCGATACCGATACCGATACTCTTACCGATACCGATACTGATACCGATACTCATACCGATACCCATACCGATACCCTTACCGATACCCATACCGATACCCATACCGATACCGATACCGATACTCTTACCGATACCGATACTGATACCGATACTCATACCGATACTCATACCGATACCCATACCGATACCCTTACCGATACCCATACCGATACCCATACCGAGACCGATACCGATACTCTTACCGATACCGATACTGATACCGATACTCATACCGATACCCATACCGATACCCATACCGATACCCATCACGATACCCATACCTATACCCATACCGATACCCATACCGATAGCCATACCGATACCCATACCGATACTGATACCGATACTCTAACCGATACCGATACCGATACCGATACTCTTACCGATACTGATACCGACACCCTTACCGTTATCGATACCGATACTGATACCGATACCGATACCCATACCGATACCCATACCGATACCGATACCGATACTCTTACCGATACCGATACTGATACCGATTCTCATACCGATACCCATACCGATACCCATACCGATACCCATACCGATACCCATACCGATACCCATACCGTTACCCAAACCGATACCCATACCGATACCCATACCGATACCCTTACCGATACCCATACCGATACCCATACCGATACCGATACCGATACTCTTACCGATACCGATACTCATACCGATACCCATACCGATACCCATACCGTTACCCATACCGATACCCATACCGATACCCATACCGATACCCATACCGATACCCATACCGATACCCATACCGATACCCATACCGATACCGATACCGATACTCTTACCGATACCGATACTGATACCGATACCCTTACCGTTATCGATACCGATACTGATACCGATACCGATACCCATACCGATACCCATACCGATACCGATACCGATACTCTTACCGATACCGATACTGATACCGATACTCATACCGATACCCATACCGATACCCATACCGATACCCATACCGATACCCATACCGATACCCATACCGTTACCCAAACCGATACCCATACCTATACCCATACCAATACCCATACCGATACCCATGCCGATACCCATACCGATACCGATACCGATACCGATACCGATACAGATACTCACACCGATACCCATACCGACACTCTTACCGATACCCATACCGATACCCATACCGATACTCATACCGATAGCCATACCGATACCCATACCGATACTGATACCGACACTCTTACCGATACCGATACCGATACCGATACTCTTACCGATACTGATACCGATACCCTTACCGTTACCGATACCGATACTGATACCGATACCGATACCCATACCGATACCCATACCGATACCCATACCGATACCCATACCGATACCCGTACCGATACCCATACCGATACCGATACCGATACCGATACCGATACTCTTACCGATACCGATACTGATACCGATACTCATACCGATACCCATACCGATACCCATACCGATACCCATACCGATACCCATACCGATACCCATACCGATACCAATACCGATACCCATACCGATACCCTTACCGATACCCATACCGATACCCATACCGATACCGATACCGATACTCTTACCGATACCGATACTGATACCGATACTCATACCGATACTCATACCGATTCCCATACCGATACCCTTACCGATACACATACCGATACCCATACTGATACCGATACCGATACTCTTACCGATACCGATACTGATACCGATACTCATACCGATACCCATACCGATACCCATACCGATACCCATCACGATACCCATACCTATACCCATACCGATACCCATACCGATACCCATACCGATACCCATACCGTTACCCAAACAGATACCCATACCTATACCCATACCGATACCCATACCGATACCGATACCGATACTCTTACCGATACTGATACCGACACTCATACCGATACCTATACCGATACCCATACCGATACCCATACCGATACCCATACCGATACCCATACCGATACCCATACCGATACCCATACCGATACCGATACCGATACTCTTACCGATACCGATACTGATACCGATACTGATACCGATACTCATACCGATACTCATACCGATACCCATACCGATACCCTTACCGATACCCATACCGATACCCATACCGATACCCATACCGATACCCATACCGATACCCATACCGATACCGATACCGATACTCTTACCGATACCGATACTGATACCGATACTCATACCGATACCCATACCGATACCCTTACCGATACCCATACCGATACCCATACCGATACCGATACCGATATTCTTACCGATTCTGATACCGACACTCTTACCGATACCCATACCGATACCCATGCCGATACTCATACCGATACCCATACCGATACCCATACCGTTACCCATACCGATACCCATACCGATACCCATACCGATACCCATACCGATACCCATACCGATACCCATACCGATACCCATACCGATACCGATACCGATACTCTTACCGATACCGATACTGATACCGATACTCATACCGATACCCATACCGATACCCTTACCGATACCCATACCGATACCCATACCGAGACCGATACCGATACTCTTACCGATACCGATACTGATACCGATACTCATACCGATACCCATACCGATACCCATACCGATACCCATCACGATACCCATACCTATACCCATACCGATACCCATACCGATAGCCATACCGATACCCATACCGATACTGATACCGATACTCTAACCGATACCGATACCGATACCGATACTCTTACCGATACTGATACCGACACCCTTACCGTTATCGATACCGATACTGATACCGATACCGATACCCATACCGATACCCATACCGATACCGATACCGATACTCTTACCGATACCGATACTGATACCGATTCTCATACCGATACCCATACCGATACCCATACCGATACCCATACCGATACCCATACCGATACCCATACCGATACTGATACCGACACTCTTACCGATACCGATACCGATACCGATACTCTTACCGATACTGATACCGATACCCTTACCGTTACCGATACCGATACTGATACCGATACCGATACTGATACCGATACTCATACCGATACCCATACCGATACCCTTACCGATACCCATACCGATACCCATACCGATACCGATACCGATACTCTTACCGATACCGATACTGATACCGATACTCATACCGATACTCATACCGATACCCATACCGATACCCTTACCGATACCCATACCGATACCCATACCGATACCGATACCGATACTCTTACCGATACCGATACTGATACCGATACTCATACCGATACCCATACCGATACCCATACCGATACCCATCACGATACCCATACCTATACCCATACCGATACCCATACCGATACCCATACCGATACCCATACCGATACCGATACCGATACTCTTACCGATACCGATACTGATACCGATACTCATACCGATACCCATACCGATACCCATACCGATACCCATCACGATACCCATACCTATACCCATACCGATACCCATACCGATACCCATACCGATACCCATACCGATACCCATACCGATACCCATACCGATACCGATACCGATACTCTTACCGATACCGATACTGATACCCATCACGATACCCATACCTATACCCATACCGATACCCATACCGATACCCATACCGATACCGATACCGATACTCTTACCGATACCGATACTGATACCGATACTCATACCGATACCCATACCGATACCCATACCGATACCCATCACGATACCCATACCTATACCCATACCGATACCCATACCGATACCCATACCGATACCCATACCGTTACCCAAACAGATACCCATACCTATACCCATACCGATACCCATACCGATACCGATACCGATACTCTTACCGATACTGATACCGACACTCATACCGATACCGATACCGATACCCATACCGATACCCATACCGAAACCCATACCGATACCCATACCGATACCCATACCGATACCAATACCGATACCCATACCGATACCCATACCGATACCCATACCGATACCCATACCGATACTGATACCGACACTCTTACCGATACCGATACCGATACCGATACTCTTACCGATACTGATACCGATACCCTTACCGTTACCGATACCGATACTGATACCGATACCGATACCCATACCGATACCCATACCTATACCCATACCGATACCCATACCGATACCCATACCGATACCCATACCGACACCCATACCGATACTCTTACCGATACCGATACTGATACCGATACTCATACCGATACCCATACCGATACCCTTACCGATACCCATACCGATACCCATACCGATACCGATACCGATACTCTTACCGATACCGATACTGATACCGATACTCATACCGATACTCATACCGATACCCATTCCGATACCCTTACCGATACCCATACCGATACCCATACCGATACCGATACCGATACTCTTACCGATACCGATACTGATACCGATACTCATACCGATACCCATACCGATACCCATACCGATACCCATCACGATACCCATACCTATACCCATACCGATACCCATACCGATACCCATACCGATACCCATACCGTTACCCAAACAGATACCCATACCTATACCCATACCGATACCCATACCGATACCCATACCGATACCGATACCGATACTCTTACCGATACTGATACCGACACTCATACCGATACCTATACCGATACCCATACCGATACCCATACCGATACCCATACCGATACCCATACCGATACCCATACCGATACCCATACCGATACCCATACCGATACCCTTACCGATACCCATACCGATACCCATACCGATACCGATACCGATACTCTTACCGATACCGATACTGATACCGATACTCATACCGATACTCATACCGATACCCATACCGATACCCTTACCGATACCCATACCGATACCCATACCGATACCGATACCGATACTCTTACCGATACCGCTACTGATACCGATACTCATACCGATACCCATACCGATACCCATACCGATACCCATCACGATACCCATACCTATACCCATACCGATACCCATACCGATACCCATACCGATACCCATACCGACACCCATACCGATACCGATACCGATACTCTTACCGATACCGATACTGATACCGATACTCATACCGATACCCATACCGATACCCATACCGATACCCATACCGATACCCATACCGATACCGATACCGATACTCTTACCGATACCGATACTGATACCGATACTCATACCGATACTCATACCGATACCCATACCGATACCCTTACCGATACCCATACCGATACCCATACCGATACCGATACCGATACTCTTACCGATACCGATACTGATACCGATACTCATACCGATACCCATACCGATACCCATACCGATACCCATCACGATACCCATACCTATACCCATACCGATACCCATACCGATACCCATACCGATACCCATACCGATACCCATACCGATACCGATACCGATACTCTTACCGATACCGATACTGATACCGATACTCATACCGATACCCATACCGATACCCATACCGATACCCATCACGATACCCATACCTATACCCATACCGATACCCATACCGATACCCATACCGATACCCATACCGATACCCATACCGATACCCATACCGATACCGATACCGATACTCTTACCGATACCGATACTGATACCCATCACGATACCCATACCTATACCCATACCGATACCCATACCGATACCCATACCGATACCGATACCGATACTCTTACCGATACCGATACTGATACCGATACTCATACCGATACCCATACCGATACCCATACCGATACCCATCACGATACCCATACCTATACCCATACCGATACCCATACCGATACCCATACCGATACCCATACCGTTACCCAAACAGATACCCATACCTATACCCATACCGATACCCATACCGATACCGATACCGATACTCTTACCGATACTGATACCGACACTTATACCGATACCTATACCGATACCCATACCGATACCCATACCGATACCCATACCGATACCCATACCGATACCCATACCGATACCCATACCGATACCCATACCGATACCCATACCGATACCCATACCGATACCGATACCGATACTCTTACCGATACCGATACTGATACCGATACTGATACCGATACTCATACCGATACTCATACCGATACCCATACCGATACCCTTACCGATACCCATACCGATACCCATACCGATACCGATACCGATACTCTTACCGATACCGATACTGATACCGATACTCATACCGATACCCATACCGATACCCATACCGATACCCATCACGATACCCATACCTATACCCATACCGATACCCATACCGATACCCATACCGATACCCATACCGATACCCATACCGATACCCATACCGATACCCATACCGATACCCATACCGATACCCATACCGATACCGATACCGATACTCTTACCGATACCGATACTGATACCGATACTCATACCGATACCCATACCGATACCCATACCGATACCCATACCGATACCCATACCGATACCCATACCGATACTGATACCGACACTCTTACCGATACCGATACCGATACCGATACTCTTACCGATACTGATACCGATACCCTTACCGTTACCGATACCGATACTGATTCCGATACCGATACCCATACTGATACCCATACCGATACCCATACCGATACCCATACCGATACCCATACCGATACCCATACCGATACCCATACCGATACCCATACCGATACCCATACCGATACCCATACCGATACCCATACCGATACCGATACCGATACTCTTACCGATACCGATACTGATACCGATACTCATACCGATACCCACACCGATACCCATACCGATACCCATACCGATACCCATACCGAAACCCATACCGATACCCATACCGATACCCATACCGATACCAATACCGATACCCATACCGATACCCATACCGATACCCATACCGATACCCATACCGATACCCATACCGATACCCATACCGATACCCATACCGATACCCATACCGATACCGAATCTCTTACCGATACCGATAATGATACCGATACTCATACCGATACCCATACCGATACCCATACCGATACCCATACCGATACCCATACCGATACCCATACCGATACCCATACCGATACCCATACCGATACCAATACCGATACCCATACCGATACCCATACCTATACCCATACCGATACCCATACCGATACTCATACCGATACTGATACCGATACTCTTACCGATTCCGATACCGATACCGATACCGATACTCTTACCGATACCGATACTGATACCGATACTCATACCGATACTCATACCGATACCCATACCGATACCCTTACCGATACCCATACCGATACCCATACCGATACCCATACCGATACCGATACCGATACTCTTACCGATACCGATACTGATACCGATACTCATACCGATACCCATACCGATACCCATACCGATACCCATCACGATACCCATACCTATACCCATACCGATACCCATACCGATACCCATACCGATACCCATACCGATACCCATACCGATACCGATACCGATACTCTTACCGATACCGATACTGATACCGATACTCATACCGATACCCATACCGATACCCTTACCGATACCCATACCGATACCCATACCGATACCGATACCGATAATCTTACCGATACCGATACTGATACCGATACTCATACCGATACTCATACCGATACCCATACCGATACCCTTACCGATACCCATACCGATACCCATACCGATACCGATACCGATACTCTTACCGATACCGATACTGATACCGATACTCATACCGATACCCATACCGATACCCATACCGATACCCATCACGATACCCATACCTATACCCATACCGATACCCATACCGATACCCATACCGATACCCATACCGATACCCATACCGTTACCCAAACAGATACCCATACCTATACCCATACCGATACCCATACCGATACCGATACCGATACTCTTACCGATACCGATACTGATACCGATACTGATACCGATACTCTTACCGATACCGATACTGATACCGATACTGATACCGATACTCATACCGATACTCATACCGATACCCATACCGATACCCTTACCGATACCCATACCGATACCCATACCGATACCGATACCGATACTCTTACCGATACCCATACCGATACCCATACCGATACCCATACCGATACCCATACCGATACCCATACCGATACCCATACCGATACCCATACCGATACCCATACCGATACCCATACCGATACCCATACCGATACCCATACCGATACCCATACCGATACCCATACCGATACCGATACCGATACTCTTACCGATACCGATACTGATACCGATACTGATACCGATACTCATACCGATACTCATACCGATACCCATACCGATACCCTTACCGATACCCATACCGATACCCATACCGATACCGATACCGATACTCTTACCGATACCGATACTGATACCGATACTCATACCGATACCCATACCGATACCCATACCGATACCCATCACGATACCCATACCTATACCCATACCGATACCCATACCGATACCCATACCGATACCCATACCGATACCCATACCGATACCCATACCGATACCCATACCGATACCCATACCGATACCCATACCGATACCCATACCGATACCGATACCGATACTCTTACCGATACCGATACTGATACCGATACTCATACCGATACCCATACCGATACCCATACCGATACCCATACCGATACCCATACCGATACCCATACCGATACCCATACCGATACCCATACCGATACCCATACCGATACCCATACCGATACCCATACCGATACCCATACCGATACCCATACCGATACCCATACCGATACCGATACCGATACTCTTACCGATACCGATACTGATACCGATACTCATACCGATACCCATACCGATACCCATACCGATACCCATACCGATACCGATACTCTTACCGATACTGATACCGACACTCTTACCGATACCCATACCGATACCCATGCCGATACCCATACCGATACTCATACCGATACCCATACCTATACCCATACCGATACCCATACCTATACCCATACCGATACCCATACCGATACCCATACCGATACCCATACCGATACCCATACCGATACCCATACCGATACCCATACCGATACCCATACCGATACCCATACCGATACCGATACCGATACTCTTACCGATACCGATACTGATACCGATACTCATACCGATACCCATACCGATACCCATACCGATACCCATACCGATACCGATACCGATACCGATACTCTTACCGATACCGATACTGATACCGATACTCATACCGATACCCATACCGATACCCATACCGATACCCATACCGATAGCCATACCGATACCCATACCGATACCCGTACCGATACCCATACCGATACCGATACCGATACCGATACTCTTACCGATACCGATACTGATACCGATACTCATACCGATACCCATACCGATACCCATACCGATACCCATACCGATAGCCATACCGATACCCATACCGATACTGATACCGACACTCTTACCGATACCGATACCGATACCGATACTCTTACCGATACTGATACCGATACCCTTACCGTTACCGATACCGATACTGATACCGATACCGATACCCATACTGATACCCATACCGATACCCATACCGATACCCATACCGATACCCATACCGATACCCATACCGATACCCATACCGATACCCATACCGATACCCATACCGATACCCATACCGATACCCATACCGATACCCATACCGATACCCATACCGATACCGATACCGATACTCTTACCAATACCGATACTGATACCGATACTCATACCGATACCCATACCGATACCCATACCGATACCCATACCGATACCCATACCGATACCCATACCGATACCGATACCGATACTCTTACCGATACCGATACTGATACCGATACTCATACCGATACCCATACCGATACCCATACCGATACCGATACCGATACTCTTACCGATACCGATACTGATACCGATACTCATACCGATACCCATACCGATACCCATACCGATACCCATACCGATACCGATACCGATACTCTTACCGATACCGATACTGATACCGATACTCATACCGATACCCATACCGATACTCATACCGATACTGATACCGATACTCTTACCGATTCCGATACCGATACCGATACCGATACTCTTACCGATACCGATACTGATACCGATACTCATACCGATACTCATACCGATACCCATACCGATACCGATACCGATACTCTTACCGATACTGATACCGACACTCTTACCGATACCCATACCGATACCCATGCCGATACCCATACCGATACCCATACCGATAGCCATACCGATACCCATACCGATACCGATACCGATACTCTTACCGATACCGATACTGATACCGATACTCATACCGATACTCATACCGATACCCATACCGATACCCTTACCGATACCCATACCGATACCCATACCGAGACCGATACCGATACTCTTACCGATACCGATACTGATACCGATACTCATACCGATACCCATACCGATACCCATACCGATACCCATCACGATACCCATACCTATACCCATACCGATACCCATACCGATAGCCATACCGATACCCATACCGATACTGATACCGATACTCTAACCGATACCGATACCGATACCGATACTCTTACCGATACTGATACCGACACCCTTACCGTTATCGATACCGATACTGATACCGATACCGATACCCATACCGATACCCATACCGATACCGATACCGATACTCTTACCGATACCGATACTGATACCGATTCTCATACCGATACCCATACCGATACCCATACCGATACCCATACCGATACCCATACCGATACCCATACCGTTACCCAAACCGATACCCATACCGATACCCATACCGATACCCTTACCGATACCCATACCGATACCCATACCGATACCGATACCGATACTCTTACCGATACCGATACTCATACCGATACCCATACCGATACCCATACCGATACCCATACCGATACCCATACCGATACCCATACCGATACCCATACCGATACCCATACCGATACCCATACCGATACCCATACCGATACCGATACCGATACTCTTACCGATACCGATACTGATACCGATACCCTTACCGTTATCGATACCGATACTGATACCGATACCGATACCCATACCGATACCCATACCGATACCGATACCGATACTCTTACCGATACCGATACTGATACCGATTCTCATACCGATACCCATACCGATACCCATACCGATACCCATACCGATACCCATACCGATACCCATACCGTTACCCAAACCGATACCCATACCTATACCCATACCAATACCCATACCGATACCCATGCCGATACCCATACCGATACCGATACCGATACCGATACCGATACAGATACTCACACCGATACCCATACCGACACTCTTACCGATACCCATACCGATACCCATACCGATACTCATACCGATAGCCATACCGATACCCATACCGATACTGATACCGACACTCTTACCGATACCGATACCGATACCGATACTCTTACCGATACTGATACCGATACCCTTACCGTTACCGATACCGATACTGATACCGATACCGATACCCATACCGATACCCATACCGATACCCATACCGATACCCATACCGATACCCGTACCGATACCCATACCGATACCGATACCGATACCGATACCGATACTCTTACCGATACCGATACTGATACCGATACTCATACCGATACCCATACCGATACCCATACCGATACCCATACCGATACCCATACCGATACCCATACCGATACCAATACCGATACCCATACCGATACCCTTACCGATACCCATACCGATACCCATACCGATACCGATACCGATACTCTTACCGATACCGATACTGATACCGATACTCATACCGATACTCATACCGATTCCCATACCGATACCCATACCGATACCGATACCGATACTCTTACCGATACCGATACTGATACCGATTCTCATACCGATACCCATACCGATACCCATACCGATACCCATACCGATACCCATACCGATACCCATACCGATACTGATACCGACACTCTTACCGATACTCATACCGATACTCATACCGATACCCATACCGATACCCTTACCGATACCCATACCGATACCCATACCGATACCCATACCGATACCCATACCGATACCCATACCGATACCGATACCGATACTCTTACCGATACCGATACTGATACCGATACTCATACCGATACCCATACCGATACCCTTACCGATACCCATACCGATACCCATACCGATACCGATACCGATATTCTTACCGATTCTGATACCGACACTCTTACCGATACCCATACCGATACCCATGCCGATACTCATACCGATACCCATACCGATACCCATACCGTTACCCATACCGATACCCATACCGATACCCATACCGATACCCATACCGATACCCATACCGATACCCATACCGATACCCATACCGATACCGATACCGATACTCTTACCGATACCGATACTGATACCGATACTCATACCGATACCCATACCGATACCCTTACCGATACCCATACCGATACCCATACCGAGACCGATACCGATACTCTTACCGATACCGATACTGATACCGATACTCATACCGATACCCATACCGATACCCATACCGATACCCATCACGATACCCATACCTATACCCATACCGATACCCATACCGATAGCCATACCGATACCCATACCGATACTGATACCGATACTCTAACCGATACCGATACCGATACCGATACTCTTACCGATACTGATACCGACACCCTTACCGTTATCGATACCGATACTGATACCGATACCGATACCCATACCGATACCCATACCGATACCGATACCGATACTCTTACCGATACCGATACTGATACCGATTCTCATACCGATACCCATACCGATACCCATACCGATACCCATACCGATACCCATACCGATACCCATACCGATACTGATACCGACACTCTTACCGATACCGATACCGATACCGATACTCTTACCGATACTGATACCGATACCCTTACCGTTACCGATACCGATACTGATACCGATACCGATACTGATACCGATACTCATACCGATACCCATACCGATACCCTTACCGATACCCATACCGATACCCATACCGATACCGATACCGATACTCTTACCGATACCGATACTGATACCGATACTCATACCGATACTCATACCGATACCCATACCGATACCCTTACCGATACCCATACCGATACCCATACCGATACCGATACCGATACTCTTACCGATACCGATACTGATACCGATACTCATACCGATACCCATACCGATACCCATACCGATACCCATCACGATACCCATACCTATACCCATACCGATACCCATACCGATACCCATACCGATACCCATACCGATACCGATACCGATACTCTTACCGATACCGATACTGATACCGATACTCATACCGATACCCATACCGATACCCATACCGATACCCATCACGATACCCATACCTATACCCATACCGATACCCATACCGATACCCATACCGATACCCATACCGATACCCATACCGATACCCATACCGATACCGATACCGATACTCTTACCGATACCGATACTGATACCCATACCGATACCCATACCTATACCCATACCGATACCCATACCGATACCCATACCGATACCGATACCGATACTCTTACCGATACCGATACTGATACCGATACTCATACCGATACCCATACCGATACCCATACCGATACCCATCACGATACCCATACCTATACCCATACCGATACCCATACCGATACCCATACCGATACCCATACCGTTACCCAAACAGATACCCATACCTATACCCATACCGATACCCATACCGATACCGATACCGATACTCTTACCGATACTGATACCGACACTCATACCGATACCTATACCGATACCCATACCGATACCCATACCGAAACCCATACCGATACCCATACCGATACCCATACCGATACCAATACCGATACCCATACCGATACCCATACCGATACCCATACCGATACCCATACCGATACTGATACCGACACTCTTACCGATACCGATACCGATACCGATACTCTTACCGATACTGATACCGATACCCTTACCGTTACCGATACCGATACTGATACCGATACCGATACCCATACCGATACCCATACCTATACCCATACCGATACCCATACCGATACCCATACCGATACCCATACCGACACCCATACCGATACTCTTACCGATACCGATACTGATACCGATACTCATACCGATACCCATACCGATACCCTTACCGATACCCATACCGATACCCATACCGATACCGATACCGATACTCTTACCGATACCGATACTGATACCGATACTCATACCGATACTCATACCGATACCCATTCCGATACCCTTACCGATACCCATACCGATACCCATACCGATACCGATACCGATACTCTTACCGATACCGATACTGATACCGATACTCATACCGATACCCATACCGATACCCATACCGATACCCATCACGATACCCATACCTATACCCATACCGATACCCATACCGATACCCATACCGATACCCATACCGTTACCCAAACAGATACCCATACCTATACCCATACCGATACCCATACCGATACCCATACCGATACCGATACCGATACTCTTACCGATACTGATACCGACACTCATACCGATACCTATACCGATACCCATACCGATACCCATACCGATACCCATACCGATACCCATACCGATACCCATACCGATACCCATACCGATACCCATACCGATACCCTTACCGATACCCATACCGATACCCATACCGATACCGATACCGATACTCTTACCGATACCGATACTGATACCGATACTCATACCGATACTCATACCGATACCCATACCGATACCCATACCGATACCCATACCGATACCCATACCGATACCGATACCGATACTCTTACCGATACCGCTACTGATACCGATACTCATACCGATACCCATACCGATACCCATACCGATACCCATCACGATACCCATACCTATACCCATACCGATACCCATACCGATACCCATACCGATACCCATACCGACACCCATACCGATACCGATACCGATACTCTTACCGATACCGATACTGATACCGATACTCATACCGATACCCATACCGATACCCTTACCGATACCCATACCGATACCCATACCGATACCGATACCGATACTCTTACCGATACCGATACTGATACCGATACTCATACCGATACTCATACCGATACCCATACCGATACCCTTACCGATACCCATACCGATACCCATACCGATACCGATACCGATACTCTTACCGATACCGATACTGATACCGATACTCATACCGATACCCATACCGATACCCATACCGATACCCATCACGATACCCATACCTATACCCATACCGATACCCATACCGATACCCATACCGATACCCATACCGATACCCATACCGATACCGATACCGATACTCTTACCGATACCGATACTGATACCGATACTCATACCGATACCCATACCGATACCCATACCGATACCCATCACGATACCCATACCTATACCCATACCGATACCCATACCGATACCCATACCGATACCCATACCGATACCCATACCGATACCCATACCGATACCGATACCGATACTCTTACCGATACCGATACTGATACCCATCACGATACCCATACCTATACCCATACCGATACCCATACCGATACCCATACCGATACCGATACCGATACTCTTACCGATACCGATACTGATACCGATACTCATACCGATACCCATACCGATACCCATACCGATACCCATCACGATACCCATACCTATACCCATACCGATACCCATACCGATACCCATACCGATACCCATACCGTTACCCAAACAGATACCCATACCTATACCCATACCGATACCCATACCGATACCGATACCGATACTCTTACCGATACTGATACCGACACTTATACCGATACCTATACCGATACCCATACCGATACCCATACCGATACCCATACCGATACCCATACCGATACCCATACCGATACCCATACCGATACCCATACCGATACCCATACCGATACCCATACCGATACCGATACCGATACTCTTACCGATACCGATACTGATACCGATACTGATACCGATACTCATACCGATACTCATACCGATACCCATACCGATACCCTTACCGATACCCATACCGATACCCATACCGATACCGATACCGATACTCTTACCGATACCGATACTGATACCGATACTCATACCGATACCCATACCGATACCCATACCGATACCCATCACGATACCCATACCTATACCCATACCGATACCCATACCGATACCCATACCGATACCCATACCGATACCCATACCGATACCCATACCGATACCCATACCGATACCCATACCGATACCCATACCGATACCGATACCGATACTCTTACCGATACCGATACTGATACCGATACTCATACCGATACCCATACCGATACCCATACCGATACCCATACCGATACCCATACCGATACCCATACCGATACTGATACCGACACTCTTACCGATACCGATACCGATACCGATACTCTTACCGATACTGATACCGATACCCTTACCGTTACCGATACCGATACTGATTCCGATACCGATACCCATACTGATACCCATACCGATACCCATACCGATACCCATACCGATACCCATACCGATACCCATACCGATACCCATACCGATACCCATACCGATACCCATACCGATACCCATACCGATACCCATACCGATACCGATACCGATACTCTTACCGATACCGATACTGATACCGATACTCATACCGATACCCACACCGATACCCATACCGATACCCATACCGATACCCATACCGAAACCCATACCGATACCCATACCGATACCCATACCGATACCAATACCGATACCCATACCGATACCCATACCGATACCCATACCGATACCCATACCGATACCCATACCGATACCCATACCGATACCCATACCGATACCCATACCGATACCGAATCTCTTACCGATACCGATAATGATACCGATACTCATACCGATACCCATACCGATACCCATACCGATACCCATACCGATACCCATACCGATACCCATACCGATACCCATACCGATACCCATACCGATACCAATACCGATACCCATACCGATACCCATACCTATACCCATACCGATACCCATACCGATACTCATACCGATACTGATACCGATACTCTTACCGATTCCGATACCGATACCGATACCGATACTCTTACCGATACCGATACTGATACCGATACTCATACCGATACTCATACCGATACCCATACCGATACCCTTACCGATACCCATACCGATACCCATACCGATACCCATACCGATACCGATACCGATACTCTTACCGATACCGATACTGATACCGATACTCATACCGATACCCATACCGATACCCATACCGATACCCATCACGATACCCATACCTATACCCATACCGATACCCATACCGATACCCATACCGATACCCATACCGATACCCATACCGATACCGATACCGATACTCTTACCGATACCGATACTGATACCGATACTCATACCGATACCCATACCGATACCCTTACCGATACCCATACCGATACCCATACCGATACCGATACCGATAATCTTACCGATACCGATACTGATACCGATACTCATACCGATACTCATACCGATACCCATACCGATACCCTTACCGATACCCATACCGATACCCATACCGATACCGATACCGATACTCTTACCGATACCGATACTGATACCGATACTCATACCGATACCCATACCGATACCCATACCGATACCCATCACGATACCCATACCTATACCCATACCGATACCCATACCGATACCCATACCGATACCCATACCGATACCCATACCGTTACCCAAACAGATACCCATACCTATACCCATACCGATACCCATACCGATACCGATACCGATACTCTTACCGATACCGATACTGATACCGATACTGATACCGATACTCTTACCGATACCGATACTGATACCGATACTGATACCGATACTCATACCGATACTCATACCGATACCCATACCGATACCCTTACCGATACCCATACCGATACCCATACCGATACCGATACCGATACTCTTACCGATACCCATACCGATACCCATACCGATACCCATACCGATACCCATACCGATACCCATACCGATACCCATACCGATACCCATACCGATACCCATACCGATACCCATACCGATACCCATACCGATACCCATACCGATACCCATACCGATACCCATACCGATACCGATACCGATACTCTTACCGATACCGATACTGATACCGATACTGATACCGATACTCATACCGATACTCATACCGATACCCATACCGATACCCTTACCGATACCCATACCGATACCCATACCGATACCGATACCGATACTCTTACCGATACCGATACTGATACCGATACTCATACCGATACCCATACCGATACCCATACCGATACCCATCACGATACCCATACCTATACCCATACCGATACCCATACCGATACCCATACCGATACCCATACCGATACCCATACCGATACCCATACCGATACCCATACCGATACCCATACCGATACCCATACCGATACCCATACCGATACCGATACCGATACTCTTACCGATACCGATACTGATACCGATACTCATACCGATACCCATACCGATACCCATACCGATACCCATACCGATACCCATACCGATACCCATACCGATACCCATACCGATACCCATACCGATACCCATACCGATACCCATACCGATACCCATACCGATACCCATACCGATACCCATACCGATACCCATACCGATACCGATACCGATACTCTTACCGATACCGATACTGATACCGATACTCATACCGATACCCATACCGATACCCATACCGATACCCATACCGATACCGATACTCTTACCGATACTGATACCGACACTCTTACCGATACCCATACCGATACCCATGCCGATACCCATACCGATACTCATACCGATACCCATACCTATACCCATACCGATACCCATACCTATACCCATACCGATACCCATACCGATACCCATACCGATACCCATACCGATACCCATACCGATACCCATACCGATACCCATACCGATACCCATACCGATACCCATACCGATACCGATACCGATACTCTTACCGATACCGATACTGATACCGATACTCATACCGATACCCATACCGATACCCATACCGATACCCATACCGATACCGATACCGATACCGATACTCTTACCGATACCGATACTGATACCGATACTCATACCGATACCCATACCGATACCCATACCGATACCCATACCGATAGCCATACCGATACCCATACCGATACCCGTACCGATACCCATACCGATACCGATACCGATACCGATACTCTTACCGATACCGATACTGATACCGATACTCATACCGATACCCATACCGATACCCATACCGATACCCATACCGATAGCCATACCGATACCCATACCGATACTGATACCGACACTCTTACCGATACCGATACCGATACCGATACTCTTACCGATACTGATACCGATACCCTTACCGTTACCGATACCGATACTGATACCGATACCGATACCCATACTGATACCCATACCGATACCCATACCGATACCCATACCGATACCCATACCGATACCCATACCGATACCCATACCGATACCCATACCGATACCCATACCGATACCCATACCGATACCCATACCGATACCCATACCGATACCCATACCGATACCGATACCGATACTCTTACCAATACCGATACTGATACCGATACTCATACCGATACCCATACCGATACCCATACCGATACCCATACCGATACCCATACCGATACCCATACCGATACCGATACCGATACTCTTACCGATACCGATACTGATACCGATATCCATACCGATACCCATACCGATACCCATACCGATACCGATACCGATACTCTTACCGATACCGATACTGATACCGATACTCATACCGATACCCATACCGATACCCATACCGATACCCATACCGATACCGATACCGATACTCTTACCGATACCGATACTGATACCGATACTCATACCGATACCCATACCGATACTCATACCGATACTGATACCGATACTCTTACCGATTCCGATACCGATACCGATACCGATACTCTTACCGATACCGATACTGATACCGATACTCATACCGATACTCATACCGATACCCATACCGATACCCTTACCGATACCCATACCGATACCCATACCGATACCGATACCGATACTCTTACCGATACCGATACTGATACCGATACTCATACCGATACCCATACCGATACCCATACCGATACCCATCACGATACCCATACCTATACCCATACCGATACCCATACCGATACCCATACCGATACCCATACCGATACCCATACCGATACCGATACCGATACTCTTACCGATACCGATACTGATACCGATACTCATACCGATACCCATACCGATACCCTTACCGATACCCATACCGATACCCATACCGATACCGATACCGATAATCTTACCGATACCGATACTGATACCGATACTCATACCGATACTCATACCGATACCCATACCGATACCCTTACCGATACCCATACCGATACCCATACCGATACCGATACCGATACTCTTACCGATACCGATACTGATACCGATACTCATACCGATACCCATACCGATACCCATACCGATACCCATCACGATACCCATACCTATACCCATACCGATACCCATACCGATACCCATACCGATACCCATACCGTTACCCAAACAGATACCCATACCTATACCCATACCGATACCCATACCGATACCGATACCGATATTCTTACCGATACTGATACCGACACTCATACCGATACCTATACCGATACCCATACCGATACCCATACCGATACCCATACCGATACCCATACCGATACCCATACCGATACCCATACCGATACCCATACCGATACCCATACCGATACCCATACCGATACCCATACCGATACTGATACCGATACTCTTACCGATACCGATACCGATACCGATACTCTTACCGATACCGATACTGATACCGATACTCATACCGATACCCATACCGATACCCTTACCGATACCCATACCGATACCCATACCGATACCGATACCGATACTCTTACCGATACCGATACTGATACCGATACTCATACCGATACCCATACCGATACCCATACCGATACCCTTACCGATACCCATACCGATACCCATACCGATACCGATACCGATACTCTTACCGATACCGATACTGATACCGATACTCATACCGATACCCATACCGATACCCATACCGATACCCTTACCGATACCCATACCGATACCCATACCGATACCGATACCGATACTCTTACCGATACCGATACTGATACCGATACTCATACCGATACTCATACCGATACCCATACCGATACCCTTACCGATACCCATACCGATACCCATACCGATACCCATACCGATACCGATACCGATACTCATACCGATACTGATACCGATACTCTTACCGATTCCGATACCGATACCGATACCGATACTCTTACCGATACCGATACTGATACCGATACTCATACCGATACTCATACCGATACCCATACCGATACCCTTACCGATACCCATACCGATACCCATACCGATACCGATACCGATACTCTTACCGATACCGATACTGATACCGATACTCATACCGATACCCATACCGATACCCATACCGATACCCATACCTATACCCATACCGATACCCATACCGATACTCATACCGATACTGATACCGATACTCTTACCGATTCCGATACCGATACCGATACCGATACTCTTACCGATACCGATACTGATACCGATACTCATACCGATACTCATACCGATACCCATACCGATACCCTTACCGATACCCATACCGATACCCATACCGATACCGATACCGATACTCTTACCGATACCGATACTGATACCGATACTCATACCGATACCCATACCGATACCCATCACGATACCCATACCTATACCCATACCGATACCCATACCGATACCCATACCGATACCGATACCGATACTCTTACCGATACCGATACTGATACCGATACTCATACCGATACCCATACCGATACCCTTACCGATACCCATACCGATACCCATACCGATACCGATACCGATACTCTTACCGATTCTGATACCGACACTCTTACCGATACCCATACCGATACCCATGCCGATACTCATACCGATACCCATACCGATACCCATACCGTTACCCATACCGATACCCATACCGATACCCATACCGATACCCATACCGATACCCATACCGATACCCATACCGATACCCATACCGATACCCATACCGATACTGATACCGATACTCTTACCGATACCGATACCGATACCGATACTCTTACCGATTCCGATACCGATACCGATACTCTTACAGATACTGATACCGATACCCTTACCGTTACCGATACCGATACTGATACCGATACCGATACCCATACCGATACCCATACCGATACCCATACCGATACCCATACTGATACCCATACCGATACCGATACCGATACTCTTACCGATACCGATACTGATACCGATACTCATACCGATACCCATACCGATACCCTTACCGATACCCATACCGATACCCATACCGATACCGATACCGATACTCTTACCGATTCTGATACCGACACTCTTACCGATACCCATACCGATACCCATGCCGATACTCATACCGATACCCATACCGATACCCATACCGTTACCCATACCGATACCCATACCGATACCCATACCGATACCCATACCGATACCCATACCGATACCCATACCGATACCCATACCGATACCGATACCGATACTCTTACCGATACCGATACTGATACCGATACTCATACCGATACCCATACCGATACCCTTACCGATACCCATACCGATACCCATACCGAGACCGATACCGATACTCTTACCGATACCGATACTGATACCGATACTCATACCGATACCCATACCGATACCCATACCGATACCCATCACGATACCCATACCTATACCCATACCGATACCCATACCGATAGCCATACCGATACCCATACCGATACTGATACCGATACTCTAACCGATACCGATACCGATACCGATACTCTTACCGATACCGATACTGATACCGATTCTCATACCGATACCCATACCGATACCCATACCGATACCCATACCGATACCCATACCGATACCCATACCGATACCCATACCGATACCCATACCGATACCCATACCGATACCGATACCGATACTCTTACCGATACCGATACTGATACCGATACTCATACCGATACCCATACCGATACCCTTACCGATACCCATACCGATACCCATACCGATACCGATACCGATACTCTTACCGATTCTGATACCGACACTCTTACCGATACCCATACCGATACCCATGCCGATACTCATACCGATACCCATACCGATACCCATACCGTTACCCATACCGATACCCATACCGATACCCATACCGATACCCATACCGATACCCATACCGATACCCATACCGATACCCATACCGATACCGATACCGATACTCATACCGATACCGATACTGATACCGATACCCTTACCGTTATCGACACCGATACTGATACCGATACCGATACCCATACCGATACCCATACCGATACCGATACCGATACTCTTACCGATACCGATACTGATACCGATTCTCATACCGATACCCATACCGATACCCATACCGATACCCATACCGATACCCATACCGATACCCATACCGTTACCCAAACCGATACCCATACCTATACCCATACCAATACCCATACCGATACCCATGCCGATACCCATACCGATACCGATACCGATACCGATACCGATACAGATACTCACACCGATACCCATACCGACACTCTTACCGATACCCATACCGATACCCATACCGATACTCATACCGATAGCCATACCGATACCCATACCGATACTGATACCGACACTCTTACCGATACCGATACCGATACCGATACTCTTACCGATACTGATACCGATACCCTTACCGTTACCGATACCGATACTGATACCGATACCGATACCCATACCGATACCCATACCGATACCCATACCGATACCCATACCGATACCCGTACCGATACCCATACCGATACCGATACCGATACCGATACCGATACTCTTACCGATACCGATACTGATACCGATACTCATACCGATACCCATACCGATACCCATACCGATACCCATACCGATACCCATACCGATACCCATACCGATACCAATACCGATACCCATACCGATACCCTTACCGATACCCATACCGATACCCATACCGATACCGATACCGATACTCTTACCGATACCGATACTGATACCGCTACTCATACCGATACTCATACCGATTCCCATACCGATACCCTTACCGATACACATACCGATACCCATACTGATACCGATACCGATACTCTTACCGATACCGATACTGATACCGATACTCATACCGATACCCATACCGATACCCATACCGATACCCATCACGATACCCATACCTATACCCATACCGATACCCATACCGATACCCATACCGATACCCATACCGTTACCCAAACAGATACCCATACCTATACCCATACCGATACCCATACCGATACCGATACCGATACTCTTACCGATACTGATACCGACACTCATACCGATACCTATACCGATACCCATACCGATACCCATACCGATACCCATACCGATACCCATACCGATACCCATACCGATACCGATACCGATACTCTTACCGATACCGATACTGATACCGATACTGATACCGATACTCATACCGATACTCTTACCGATACCGATACTGATACCGATACTCATACCGATACTCATACCGATACCCATACCGATACCCTTACCGATACCCATACCGATACCCATACCGATACCGATACCGATACTCTTACCGATACCGATACTGATACCGATACTCATACCGATACCCATACCGATACCCATACCGATACCCATCACGATACCCATACCTATACCCATACCGATACCCATACCGATACCCATACCGATACCCATACCGATACCCATACCGATACCCATACCGATACCCATACCGATACCCATACCGATACCCATACCGATACCCATACCGATACCGATACCGATACTCTTACCGATACCGATACTGATACCGATACTCATACCGATACCCATACCGATACCCATACCGATACCCATACCGATACCCATACCGATACCCATACCGTTACCCAAACAGATACCCATACCTATACCCATACCGATACCCATACCGATACCGATACCGATACTCTTACCGATACTGATACCGACACTCTTACCGATACCCATACCGATACCCATGCCGATACCCATACCGATACCCATACCGACACCCATACCTATACCCATACCGATACCCATACCTATACCATACCGATACCCATACCGATACCCATACCGATACCCATACCGATACTGATACCGATACTCTTACCGATACCGATACCGATACCGATACTCTTACCGATACCGATACTGATACCGATACTCATACCGATACCCATACCGATACCCTTACCGATACCCATACCGATACCCATACCGATACCGATACCGATACTCTTACCGATACCGATACTGATACCGATACTCATACCGATACTCATACCGATACCCATACCGATACCCTTACCGATACCCATACCGATACCCATACCGATACCGATACCGATACTCTTACCGATACCGATACTGATACCGATACTCATACCGATACCCATACCGATACCCATACCGATACCCTTACCGATACCCATACCGATACCCATACCGATACCGATACCGATACTCTTACCGATACCGATACTGATACCGATACTCATACCGATACTCATACCGATACCCATACCGATACCCTTACCGATACCCATACCGATACCCATACCGATACCCATACCGATACCGATACCGATACTCATACCGATACTGATACCGATACTCTTACCGATTCCGATACCGATACCGATACCGATACTCTTACCGATACCGATACTGATACCGATACTCATACCGATACTCATACCGATACCCATACCGATACCCTTACCGATACCCATACCGATACCCATACCGATACCGATACCGATACTCTTACCGATACCGATACTGATACCGATACTCATACCGATACCCATACCGATACCCATACCGATACCCATACCTATACCCATACCGATACCCATACCGATACTCATACCGATACTGATACCGATACTCTTACCGATTCCGATACCGATACCGATACCGATACTCTTACCGATACCGATACTGATACCGATACTCATACCGATACTCATACCGATACCCATACCGATACCCTTACCGATACCCATACCGATACCCATACCGATACCGATACCGATACTCTTACCGATACCGATACTGATACCGATACTCATACCGATACCCATACCGATACCCATACCGATACCCATCACGATACCCATACCTATACCCATACCGATACCCATACCGATACCCATACCGATACCGATACCGATACTCTTACCGATACCGATACTGATACCGATACTCATACCGATACCCATACCGATACCCTTACCGATACCCATACCGATACCCATACCGATACCGATACCGATACTCTTACCGATTCTGATACCGACACTCTTACCGATACCCATACCGATACCCATGCCGATACTCATACCGATACCCATACCGATACCCATACCGTTACCCATACCGATACCCATACCGATACCCATACCGATACCCATACCGATACCCATACCGATACCCATACCGATACCCATACCGATACCCATACCGATACTGATACCGATACTCTTACCGATACCGATACCGATACCGATACTCTTACCGATTCCGATACCGATACCGATACTCTTACAGATACTGATACCGATACCCTTACCGTTACCGATACCGATACTGATACCGATACCGATACCCATACCGATACCCATACCGATACCCATACCGATACCCATACCGATACCCATACCGATACCCATACCGATACCGATACCGATACTCTTACCGATACCGATACTGATACCGATACTCATACCGATACCCATACCGATACCCTTACCGATACCCATACCGATACCCATACCGATACCGATACCGATACTCTTACCGATTCTGATACCGACACTCTTACCGATACCCATACCGATACCCATGCCGATACTCATACCGATACCCATACCGATACCCATACCGTTACCCATACCGATACCCATACCGATACCCATACCGATACCCATACCGATACCCATACCGATACCCATACCGATACCCATACCGATACCGATACCGATACTCTTACCGATACCGATACTGATACCGATACTCATACCGATACCCATACCGATACCCTTACCGATACCCATACCGATACCCATACCGAGACCGATACCGATACTCTTACCGATACCGATACTGATACCGATACTCATACCGATACCCATACCTATACCCATACCGATACCCATCACGATACCCATACCTATACCCATACCGATACCCATACCGATAGCCATACCGATACCCATACCGATACTGATACCGATACTCTAACCGATACCGATACCGATACCGATACTCTTACCGATACCGATACTGATACCGATTCTCATACCGATACCCATACCGATACCCATACCGATACCCATACCGATACCCATACCGATACCCATACCGATACCCATACCGATACCCATACCGATACCCATACCGATACCGATACCGATAATCTTACCGATACCGATACTGATACCGATACTCATACCGATACCCATACCGATACCCTTACCGATACCCATACCGATACCCATACCGATACCGATACCGATACTCTTACCGATTCTGATACCGACACTCTTACCGATACCCATACCGATACCCATGCCGATACTCATACCGATACCCATACCGATACCCATACCGTTACCCATACCGATACCCATACCGATACCCATACCGATACCCATACCGATACCCATACCGATACCCATACCGATACCCATACCGATACCGATACCGATACTCTTACCGATACCGATACTGATACCGATACCCTTACCGTTATCGATACCGATACTGATACCGATACCGATACCCATACCGATACCCATACCGATACCGATACCGATACTCTTACCGATACCGATACTGATACCGATTCTCATACCGATACCCATACCGATACCCATACCGATACCCATACCGTTACCCAAACCGATACCCATACCTATACCCATACCAATACCCATACCGATACCCATGCCGATACCCATACCGATACCGATACCGATACCGATACCGATACAGATACTCACACCGATACCCATACCGACACTCTTACCGATACCCATACCGATACCCATACCGATACTCATACCGATAGCCATACCGATACCCATACCGATACTGATACCGACACTCTTACCGATACCGATACCGATACCGATACTCTTACCGATACTGATACCGATACCCTTACCGTTACCGATACCGATACTGATACCGATACCGATACCCATACCGATACCCATACCGATACCCATACCGATACCCATACCGATACCCGTACCGATACCCATACCGATACCGATACCGATACCGATACCGATACTCTTACCGATACCGATACTGATACCGATACTCATACCGATACCCATACCGATACCCATACCGATACCCATACCGATACCCATACCGATACCCATACCGATACCAATACCGATACCCATACCGATACCCTTACCGATACCCATACCGATACCCATACCGATACCGATACCGATACTCTTACCGATACCGATACTGATACCGATACTCATACCGATACTCATACCGATTCCCATACCGATACCCTTACCGATACACATACCGATACCCATACTGATACCGATACCGATACTCTTACCGATACCGATACTGATACCGATACTCATACCGATACCCATACCGATACCCATACCGATACCCATCACGATACCCATACCTATACCCATACCGATACCCATACCGATACCCATACCGATACCCATACCGTTACCCAAACAGATACCCATACCTATACCCATACCGATACCCATACCGATACCGATACCGATACTCTTACCGATACTGATACCGACACTCATACCGATACCTATACCGATACCCATACCGATACCCATACCGATACCCATACCGATACCCATACCGATACCCATACCGATACCCATACCGATACCCATACCGATACCCATACCGATACCGATACCGATACTCTTACCGATACCGATACTGATACCGATACTGATACCGATACTCATACCGATACTCATACCGATACCCATACCGATACCCTTACCGATACCCATACCGATACCCATACCGATACCCATACCGATACCCATACCGATACCCATACCGATACCGATACCGATACTCTTACCGATACCGATACTGATACCGATACTCATACCGATACCCATACCGATACCCTTACCGATACCCATACCGATACCCATACCGATACCGATACCGATATTCTTACCGATTCTGATACCGACACTCTTACCGATACCCATACCGATACCCATGCCGATACTCATACCGATACCCATACCGATACCGATACCGATACTCTTACCGATACCGATACTGATACCGATACTGATACCGATACTCATACCGATACTCATACCGATACCCATACCGATACCCTTACCGATACCCATACCGATACCCATACCGTTACCCATACCGATACCCATACCGATACCCATACCGATACCCATACCGATACCCATACCGATACCCATACCGATACCCATACCGATACCGATACCGATACTCTTACCGATACCGATACTGATACCGATACTCATACCGATACCCATACCGATACCCTTACCGATACCCATACCGATACCCATACCGAGACCGATACCGATACTCTTACCGATACCGATACTGATACCGATACTCATACCGATACCCATACCGATACCCATACCGATACCCATCACGATACCCATACCTATACCCATACCGATACCCATACCGATAGCCATACCGATACCCATACCGATACTGATACCGATACTCTAACCGATACCGATACCGATACCGATACTCTTACCGATACTGATACCGATACCCTTACCGTTATCGATACCGATACTGATACCGATACCGATACCCATACCGATACCCATACCGATACCGATACCGATACTCTTACCGATACCGATACTGATACCGATTCTCATACCGATACCCATACCGATACCCATACCGATACCCATACCGATACCCATACCGATACCCATACCGATACTGATACCGACACTCTTACCGATACCGATACCGATACCGATACTCTTACCGATACTGATACCGATACCCTTACCGTTACCGATACCGATACTGATACCGATACCGATACTGATACCGATACTCATACCGATACCCATACCGATACCCTTACCGATACCCATACCGATACCCATACCGATACCGATACCGATACTCTTACCGATACCGATACTGATACCGATACTCATACCGATACTCATACCGATACCCATACCGATACCCTTACCGATACCCATACCGATACCCATACCGATACCGATACCGATACCGAATCTCTTACCGATACCGATAATGATACCGATACTCATACCGATACCCATACCGATACCCATACCGATACCCATACCGATACCCATACCGATACCCATACCGATACCCATACCGATACCCATACCGATACCCATACCGATACCAATACCGATACCCATACCGATACCCATACCTATACCCATACCGATACCCATACCGATACTCATACCGATACTGATACCGATACTCTTACCGATTCCGATACTGATACCGATACTCATACCGATACCCATACCGATACCCATACCGATACCCATCACGATACCCATACCTATACCCATACCGATACCCATACCGATACCCATACCGATACCCATACCGACACCCATACCGATACTCTTACCGATACCGATACTGATACCGATACTCATACCGATACCCATACCGATACCCTTACCGATACCCATACCGATACCCATACCGATACCGATACCGATACTCTTACCGATACCGATACTGATACCGATACTCATACCGATACTCATACCGATACCCATTCCGATACCCTTACCGATACCCATACCGATACCCATACCGATACCGATACCGATACTCTTACCGATACCGATACTGATACCGATACTCATACCGATACCCATACCGATACCCATACCGATACCCATCACGATACCCATACCTATACCCATACCGATACCCATACCGATACCCATACCGATACCCATACCGTTACCCAAACAGATACCCATACCTATACCCATACCGATACCCATACCGATACCCATACCGATACCGATACCGATACTCTTACCGATACTGATACCGACACTCATACCGATACCTATACCGATACCCATACCGATACCCATACCGATACCCATACCGATACCCATACCGATACCCATACCGATACCCATACCGATACCCATACCGATACCCTTACCGATACCCATACCGATACCCATACCGATACCGATACCGATACTCTTACCGATACCGATACCCATACCGATACCCATACCGATACCCATACCGATACCCATACCGATACCCATACCGATACCCATACCGATACCCATACCGATACCCATACCGATACCGATACCGATACTCTTACCGATACCGATACTGATACCGATACTCATACCGATACCCATACCGATACCCTTACCGATACCCATACCGATACCCATACCGATACCGATACCGATACTCTTACCGATTCTGATACCGACACTCTTACCGATACCCATACCGATACCCATGCCGATACTCATACCGATACCCATACCGATACCCATACCGTTACCCATACCGATACCCATACCGATACCCATACCGATACCCATACCGATACCCATACCGATACCCATACCGATACCCATACCGATACCGATACCGATACTCTTACCGATACCGATACTGATACCGATACCCTTACCGTTATCGATACCGATACTGATACCGATACCGATACCCATACCGATACCCATACCGATACCGATACCGATACTCTTACCGATACCGATACTGATACCGATTCTCATACCGATACCCATACCGATACCCATACCGATACCCATACCGATACCCATACCGATACCCATACCGTTACCCAAACCGATACCCATACCTATACCCATACCAATACCCATACCGAAACCCATGCCGATACCCATACCGATACCGATACCGATACCGATACCGATACAGATACTCACACCGATACCCATACCGACACTCTTACCGATACCCATACCGATACCCATACCGATACTCATACCGATAGCCATACCGATACCCATACCGATACTGATACCGACACTCTTACCGATACCGATACCGATACCGATACTCTTACCGATACTGATACCGATACCCTTACCGTTACCGATACCGATACTGATACCGATACCGATACCCATACCGATACCCATACCGATACCCATACCGATACCCATACCGATACCCGTACCGATACCCATACCGATACCGATACCGATACCGATACCGATACTCTTACCGATACCGATACTGATACCGATACTCATACCGATACCCATACCGATACCCATACCGATACCCATACCGATACCCATACCGATACCCATACCGATACCAATACCGATACCCATACCGATACCCTTACCGATACCCATACCGATACCCATACCGATACCGATACCGATACTCTTACCGATACCGATACTGATACCGATACTCATACCGATACTCATACCGATTCCCATACCGATACCCTTACCGATACACATACCGATACCCATACTGATACCGATACCGATACTCTTACCGATACCGATACTGATACCGATACTCATACCGATACCCATACCGATACCCATACCGATACCCATCACGATACCCATACCTATACCCATACCGATACCCATACCGATACCCATACCGATACCCATACCGTTACCCAAACAGATACCCATACCTATACCCATACCGATACCCATACCGATACCGATACCGATACTCTTACCGATACTGATACCGACACTCATACCGATACCTATACCGATACCCATACCGATACCCATACCGATACCCATACCGATACCCATACCGATACCCATACCGATACCGATACCGATACTCTTACCGATACCGATACTGATACCGATACTGATACCGATACTCATACCGATACTCTTACCGATACCGATACTGATACCGATACTCATACCGATACTCATACCGATACCCATACCGATACCCTTACCGATACCCATACCGATACCCATACCGATACCGATACCGATACTCTTACCGATACCGATACTGATACCGATACTCATACCGATACCCATACCGATACCCATACCGATACCCATCACGATACCCATACCTATACCCATACCGATACCCATACCGATACCCATACCGATACCCATACCGATACCCATACCGATACCCATACCGATACCCATACCGATACCCATACCGATACCCATACCGATACCGATACCGATACTCTTACCGATACCGATACTGATACCGATACTCATACCGATACCCATACCGATACCCATACCGATACCCATACCGATACCCATACCGATACCCATACCGTTACCCAAACAGATACCCATACCTATACCCATACCGATACCCATACCGATACCGATACCGATACTCTTACCGATACTGATACCGACACTCTTACCGATACCCATACCGATACCCATGCCGATACCCATACCGATACCCATACCGACACCCATACCTATACCCATACCGATACCCATACCTATACCATACCGATACCCATACCGATACCCATACCGATACCCATACCGATACTGATACCGATACTCTTACCGATACCGATACCGATACCGATACTCTTACCGATACCGATACTGATACCGATACTCATACCGATACCCATACCGATACCCTTACCGATACCCATACCGATACCCATACCGATACCGATACCGATACTCTTACCGATACCGATACTGATACCGATACTCATACCGATACTCATACCGATACCCATACCGATACCCTTACCGATACCCATACCGATACCCATACCGATACCGATACCGATACTCTTACCGATACCGATACTGATACCGATACTCATACCGATACCCATACCGATACCCATACCGATACCCTTACCGATACCCATACCGATACCCATACCGATACCGATACCGATACTCTTACCGATACCGATACTGATACCGATACTCATACCGATACTCATACCGATACCCATACCGATACCCTTACCGATACCCATACCGATACCCATACCGATACCCATACCGATACCGATACCGATACTCATACCGATACTGATACCGATACTCTTACCGATTCCGATACCGATACCGATACCGATACTCTTACCGATACCGATACTGATACCGATACTCATACCGTACCGATACTCATACCGATACCCATACCGATACCCTTACCGATACCCATACCGATACCCATACCGATACCGATACCGATACTCTTACCGATACCGATACTGATACCGATACTCATACCGATACCCATACCGATACCCATACCGATACCCATACCTATACCCATACCGATACCCATACCGATACTCATACCGATACTGATACCGATACTCTTACCGATTCCGATACCGATACCGATACCGATACTCTTACCGATACCGATACTGATACCGATACTCATACCGATACTCATACCGATACCCATACCGATACCCTTACCGATACCCATACCGATACCCATACCGATACCGATACCGATACTCTTACCGATACCGATACTGATACCGATACTCATACCGATACCCATACCGATACCCATACCGATACCCATCACGATACCCATACCTATACCCATACCGATACCCATACCGATACCCATACCGATACCGATACCGATACTCTTACCGATACCGATACTGATACCGATACTCATACCGATACCCATACCGATACCCTTACCGATACCCATACCGATGCCCATACCGATACCGATACCGATACTCTTACCGATTCTGATACCGACACTCTTACCGATACCCATACCGATACCCATGCCGATACTCATACCGATACCCATACCGATACCCATACCGTTACCCATACCGATACCCATACCGATACCCATACCGATACCCATACCGATACCCATACCGATACCCATACCGATACCCATACCGATACTGATACCGATACTCTTACCGATACCGATACCGATACCGATACTCTTACCGATTCCGATACCGATACCGATACTCTTACAGATACTGATACCGATACCCTTACCGTTACCGATACCGATACTGATACCGATACCGATACCCATACCGATACCCATACCGATACCCATACCGATACCCATACCGATACCCATACCGATACCGATACCGATACTCTTACCGATACCGATACTGATACCGATACTCATACCGATACCCATACCGATACCCTTACCGATACCCATACCGATACCCATACCGATACCGATACCGATACTCTTACCGATTCTGATACCGACACTCTTACCGATACCCATACCGATACCCATGCCGATACTCATACCGATACCCATACCGATACCCATACCGTTACCCATACCGATACCCATACCGATACCCATACCGATACCCATACCGATACCCATACCGATACCCATACCGATACCCATACCGATACCGATACCGATACTCTTACCGATACCGATACTGATACCGATACTCATACCGATACCCATACCGATACCCTTACCGATACCCATACCGATACCCATACCGAGACCGATACCGATACTCTTACCGATACCGATACTGATACCGATACTCATACCGATACCCATACCGATACCCATACCGATACCCATCACGATACCCATACCTATACCCATACCGATACCCATACCGATAGCCATACCGATACCCATACCGATACTGATACCGATACTCTAACCGATACCGATACCGATACCGATACTCTTACCGATACCGATACTGATACCGATTCTCATACCGATACCCATACCGATACCCATACCGATACCCATACCGATACCCATACCGATACCCATACCGATACCCATACCGATACCCATACCGATACCCATACCGATACCCATACCGATACCGATACCGATACTCTTACCGATACCGATACTGATACCGATACTCATACCGATACCCATACCGATACCCTTACCGATACCCATACCGATACCCATACCGATACCGATACCGATACTCTTACCGATTCTGATACCGACACTCTTACCGATACCCATACCGATACCCATGCCGATACTCATACCGATACCCATACCGATACCCATACCGTTACCCATACCGATACCCATACCGATACCCATACCGATACCCATACCGATACCCATACCGATACCCATACCGATACCCATACCGATACCGATACCGATACTCTTACCGATACCGATACTGATACCGATACCCTTACCGTTATCGATACCGATACTGATACCGATACCGATACCCATACCGATACCCATACCGATACCGATACCGATACTCTTACCGATACCGATACTGATACCGATTCTCATACCGATACCCATACCGATACCCATACCGATACCCATACCGATACCCATACCGATACCCATACCGTTACCCAAACCGATACCCATACCTATACCCATACCAATACCCATACCGATACCCATGCCGATACCCATACCGATACCGATACCGATACCGATACCGATACAGATACTCACACCGATACCCATACCGACACTCTTACCGATACCCATACCGATACCCATACCGATACTCATACCGATAGCCATACCGATACCCATACCGATACTGATACCGACACTCTTACCGATACCGATACCGATACCGATACTCTTACCGATACTGATACCGATACCCTTACCGTTACCGATACCGATACTGATACCGATACCGATACCCATACCGATACCCATACCGATACCCATACCGATACCCATACCGATACCCGTACCGATACCCATACCGATACCGATACCGATACCGATACCGATACTCTTACCGATACCGATACTGATACCGATACTCATACCGATACCCATACCGATACCCATACCGATACCCATACCGATACCCATACCGATACCCATACCGATACCAATACCGATACCCATACCGATACCCTTACCGATACCCATACCGATACCCATACCGATACCGATACCGATACTCTTACCGATACCGATACTGATACCGATACTCATACCGATACTCATACCGATTCCCATACCGATACCCTTACCGATACACATACCGATACCCATACCGATACCGATACCGATACTCTTACCGATACCGATACTGATACCGATACTCATACCGATACCCATACCGATACCCATACCGATACCCATCACGATACCCATACCTATACCCATACCGATACCCATACCGATACCCATACCGATACCCATACCGTTACCCAAACAGATACCCATACCTATACCCATACCGATACCCATACCGATACCGATACCGATACTCTTACCGATACTGATACCGACACTCATACCGATACCTATACCGATACCCATACCGATACCCATACCGATACCCATACCGATACCCATACCGATACCCATACCGATACCCATACCGATACCCATACCGATACCGATACCGATACTCTTACCGATACCGATACTGATACCGATACTGATACCGATACTCATACCGATACTCATACCGATACCCATACCGATACCCTTACCGATACCCATACCGATACCCATACCGATACCCATACCGATACCCATACCGATACCCATACCGATACCGATACCGATACTCTTACCGATACCGATACTGATACCGATACTCATACCGATACCCATACCGATACCCTTACCGATACCCATACCGATACCCATACCGATACCGATACCGATATTCTTACCGATTCTGATACCGACACTCTTACCGATACCCATACCGATACCCATGCCGATACTCATACCGATACCCATACCGATACCCATACCGTTACCCATACCGATACCCATACCGATACCCATACCGATACCCATACCGATACCCATACCGATACCCATACCGATACCCATACCGATACCGATACCGATACTCTTACCGATACCGATACTGATACCGATACTCATACCGATACCCATACCGATACCCTTACCGATACCCATACCGATACCCATACCGAGACCGATACCGATACTGATACCGATACTCATACCGATACCCATACCGATACCCTTACCGATACCCATACCGATACCCATACCGATACCGATACCGATACTCTTACCGATACCGATACTGATACCGATACTCATACCGATACCCATACCGATACCCTTACCGATACCCATACCGATACCCATACCGATACCGATACCGATAATCTTACCGATACCGATACTGATACCGATACTCATACCGATACTCATACCGATACCCATACCGATACCCTTACCGATACCCATACCGATACCCATACCGATACCGATACCGATACCGAATCTCTTACCGATACCGATAATGATACCGATACTCATACCGATACCCATACCGATACCCATACCGATACCCATACCGATACCCATACCGATACCCATACCGATACCCATACCGATACCCATACCGATACCAATACCGATACCCATACCGATACCCATACCTATACCCATACCGATACCCATACCGATACTCATACCGATACTGATACCGATACTCTTACCGATTCCGATACCGATACCGATACCGATACTCTTACCGATACCGATACTGATACCGATACTCATACCGATACTCATACCGATACCCATACCGATACCCTTACCGATACCCATACCGATACCCATACCGATACCCATACCGATACCGATACCGATACTCTTACCGATACCGATACTGATACCGATACTCATACCGATACCCATACCGATACCCATACCGATACCCATCACGATACCCATACCTATACCCATACCGATACCCATACCGATACCCATACCGATACCCATACCGATACCCATACCGATACCCATACCGATACCGATACCGATACTCTTACCGATACCGATACTGATACCGATACTCATACCGATACCCATACCGATACCCTTACCGATACCCATACCGATACCCATACCGATACCGATACCGATAATCTTACCGATACCGATACTGATACCGATACTCATACCGATACTCATACCGATACCCATACCGATACCCTTACCGATACCCATACCGATACCCATACCGATACCGATACCGATACTCTTACCGATACCGATACTGATACCGATACTCATACCGATACCCATACCGATACCCATACCGATACCCATCACGATACCCATACCTATACCCATACCGATACCCATACCGATACCCATACCGATACCCATACCGATACCCATACCGTTACCCAAACAGATACCCATACCTATACCCATACCGATACCCATACCGATACCGATACCGATACTCTTACCGATACTGATACCGACACTCATACCGATACCTATACCGATACCCATACCGATACCCATACCGATACCCATACCGATACCCATACCGATACCCATACCGATACCCATACCGATACCCATACCGATACCCATACCGATACCCATACCGATACCGATACCGATACTCTTACCGATACCGATACTGATACCGATACTGATACCGATACTCATACCGATACTCATACCGATACCCATACCGATACCCTTACCGATACCCATACCGATACCCATACCGATACCGATACCGATACTCTTACCGATACCGATACTGATATCGATACTCATACCGATACCCATACCGATACCCATACCGATACCCATCACGATACCCATACCTATACCCATACCGATACCCATACCGATACCCATACCGATACCCATACCGATACCAATACCGATACCCATACCGATACCCATACCGATGCCCATACCGATACCCATACCGATACCGATACCGATACTCTTACCGATACCGATACTGATACCGATACTCATACCGATACCCATACCGATACCCATACCGATACCCATACCGATACCCATACCGATACCCATACCGATACCCATACCGATACCCATACCGATACCCATACCGATACCCATACCGATACCCATACCGATACCCATACCGATACCGATACCGATACTCTTACCGATACCGATACTGATACCGATACTCATACCGATACCCATACCGATACCCTTACCGATACCCATACCGATACCGATACTCTTACCGATACTGATACCGACACTCTTACCGATACCCATACCGATACCCATGCCGATACCCATACCGATACTCATACCGACACCCATACCTATACCCATACCGATACCCATACCTATACCCATACCGATACCCATACCGATACCCATACCGATACCCATACCGATACCCATACCGATACCCATACCGATACCCATACCGATACCCATACCGATACCCATACCGATACCGATACCGATACTCTTACCGACACCGATACTGATACCGATACTCATACCGATACCCATACCGATACCCGTACCGATACCCATACCGATACCGATACCGATACCGATACTCTTACCGATACCGATACTGATACCGATACTCATACCGATACCCATACCGATACCCATACCGATACCCATACCGATAGCCATACCGATACCCATACCGATACCCGTACCGATACCCATACCGATACCGATACCGATACCGATACTCTTACCGATACCGATACTGATACCGATACTCATACCGATACCCATACCGATACCCATACCGATACCCATACCGATAGCCATACCGATACCCATACCGATACTGATACCGACACTCTTACCGATACCGATACCGATACCGATACTCTTACCGATACTGATACCGATACCCTTACCGTTACCGATACCGATACTGATACCGATACCGATACCCATACTGATACCCATACCGATACCCATACCGATACCCATACCGATACCCATACCGATACCCATACCGATACCCATACCGATACCCATACCGATACCCATACCGATACCCATACCGATACCCATACCGATACCCATACCGATACCGATACCGATACTCTTACCAATACCGATACTGATACCGATACTCATACCGATACCCATACCGATACCCATACCGATACCCATACCGATACCCATACCGATACCCATACCGATACCCATACCGATACCGATACCGATACTCTTACCGATACCGATACTGATACCGATACCCATACCGATACCCATACCGATACCCATACCGATACCGATACCGATACTCTTACCGATACCGATACTGATACCGATACTCATACCGATACCCATACCGATACCCATACCGATACCCATACCGATACCGATACCGATACTCTTACCGATACCGATACTGATACCGATACTCATACCGATACCCATACCGATACTCATACCGATACTGATACCGATACTCTTACCGATTCCGATACCGATACCGATACCGATACTCTTACCGATACCGATACTGATACCGATACTCATACCGATACTCATACCGATACCCATACCGATACCCTTACCGATACCCATACCGATACCCATACCGATACCGATACCGATACTCTTACCGATACCGATACTGATACCGATACTCATACCGATACCCATACCGATACCCATACCGATACCCATCACGATACCCATACCTATACCCATACCGATACCCATACCGATACCCATACCGATACCCATACCGATACTGATACCGACACTCTTACCGATACCGATACCGATACCGATACTCTTACCGATACTGATACCGATACCCTTACCGTTACCGATACCGATACTGATACCGATACCGATACCCATACTGATACCCATACCGATACCCATACCGATACCCATACCGATACCCATACCGATACCCATACCGATACCCATACCGATACCCATACCGATACCCATACCGATACCCATACCGATACCCATACCGATACCGATACCGATACTCTTAATGATACCGATACTGATACCGATACTCATACCGATACCCACACCGATACCCATACCGATACCCATACCGATACCCATACCGAAACCCATACCGATACCCATACCGATACCCATACCGATACCAATACCGATACCCATACCGATACCCATACCGATACCCATACCGATACCCATACCGATACCCATACCGATACCCATACCGATACCGATACCGATACCGAATCTCTTACCGATACCGATAATGATACCGATACTCATACCGATACCCATACCGATACCCATACCGATACCCATACCGATACCCATACCGATACCCATACCGATACCCATACCGATACCCATACCGATACCAATACCGATACCCATACCGATACCCATACCTATACCCATACCGATACCCATACCGATACTCATACCGATACTGATACCGATACTCTTACCGATTCCGATACCGATACCGATACCGATACTCTTACCGATACCGATACTGATACCGATACTCATACCGATACTCATACCGATACCCATACCGATACCCTTACCGATACCCATACCGATACCCATACCGATACCCATACCGATACCGATACCGATACTCTTACCGATACCGATACTGATACCGATACTCATACCGATACCCATACCGATACCCATACCGATACCCATCACGATACCCATACCTATACCCATACCGATACCCATACCGATACCCATACCGATACCCATACCGATACCCATACCGATACCCATACCGATACCGATACCGATACTCTTACCGATACCGATACTGATACCGATACTCATACCGATACCCATACCGATACCCTTACCGATACCCATACCGATACCCATACCGATACCGATACCGATAATCTTACCGATACCGATACTGATACCGATACTCATACCGATACTCATACCGATACCCATACCGATACCCTTACCGATACCCATACCGATACCCATACCGATACCGATACCGATACTCTTACCGATACCGATACTGATACCGATACTCATACCGATACCCATACCGATACCCATACCGATACCCATCACGATACCCATACCTATACCCATACCGATACCCATACCGATACCCATACCGATACCCATACCGATACCCATACCGTTACCCAAACAGATACCCATACCTATACCCATACCGATACCCATACCGATACCGATACCGATACTCTTACCGATACTGATACCGACACTCATACCGATACCTATACCGATACCCATACCGATACCCATACCGATACCCATACCGATACCCATACCGATACCCATACCGATACCCATACCGATACCCATACCGATACCCATACCGATACCCATACCGATACCGATACCGATACTCTTACCGATACCGATACTGATACCGATACTGATACCGATACTCATACCGATACTCATACCGATACCCATACCGATACCCTTACCGATACCCATACCGATACCCATACCGATACCGATACCGATACTCTTACCGATACCGATACTGATATCGATACTCATACCGATACCCATACCGATACCCATACCGATACCCATCACGATACCCATACCTATACCCATACCGATACCCATACCGATACCCATACCGATACCCATACCGATACCCATACCGATACCCATACCGATACCCATACCGATGCCCATACCGATACCCATACCGATACCGATACCGATACTCTTACCGATACCGATACTGATACCGATACTCATACCGATACCCATACCGATACCCATACCGATACCCATACCGATACCCATACCGATACCCATACCGATACCCATACCGATACCCATACCGATACCCATACCGATACCCATACCGATACCCATACCGATACCCATACCGATACCCATACCGATACCGATACCGATACTCTTACCGATACCGATACTGATACCGATACTCATACCGATACCCATACCGATACCCGTACCGATACCCATACCGATACCGATACTCTTACCGATACTGATACCGACACTCTTACCGATACCCATACCGATACCCATGCCGATACCCATACCGATACTCATACCGACACCCATACCTATACCCATACCGATACCCATACCTATACCCATACCGATACCCATACCGATACCGATACCGATACTCTTACCGATACCGATACTGATACCGATACTCATACCGATACCCATACCGATACCCATACCGATACCCATACCGATAGCCATACCGATACCCATACCGATACCCGTACCGATACCCATACCGATACCGATACCGGTACCGATACTCTTACCGATACCGATACTGATACCGATACTCATACCGATACCCATACCGATACCCATACCGATACCCATACCGATAGCCATACCGATACCCATACCGATACTGATACCGACACTCTTACCGATACCGATACCGATACCGATACTCTTACCGATACTGATACCGATACCCTTACCGTTACCGATACCGATACTGATACCGATACCGATACCCATACTGATACCCATACCGATACCCATACCGATACCCATACCGATACCCATACCGATACCCATACCGATACCCATACCGATACCCATACCGATACCCATACCGATACCCATACCGATACCCATACCGATACCCATACCGATACCCATACCGATACCGATACCGATACTCTTACCAATACCGATACTGATACCGATACTCATACCGATACCCATACCGATACCCATACCGATACCCATACCGATACCCATACCGATACCCATACCGATACCGATACCGATACTCTTACCGATACCGATACTGATACCGATACCCATACCGATACCCATACCGATACCCATACCGATACCCATACCGATACCGATACCGATACTCTTACCGATACCGATACTGATACCGATACTCATACCGATACCCATACCGATACCCATACCGATACCCATACCGATACCGATACCGATACTCTTACCGATACCGATACTGATACCGATACTCATACCGATACCCATACCGATACTCATACCGATACTGATACCGATACTCTTACCGATTCCGATACCGATACCGATACCGATACTCTTACCGATACCGATACTGATACCGATACTCATACCGATACTCATACCGATACCCATACCGATACCCTTACCGATACCCATACCGATACCCATACCGATACCGATACCGATACTCTTACCGATACCGATACTGATACCGATACTCATACCGATACCCATACCGATACCCATACCGATACCCATCACGATACCCATACCTATACCCATACCGATACCCATACCGATACCCATACCGATACCCATACCGATACCCATACCGATACCGATACCGATACTCTTACCGATACCGATACTGATACCGATACTCATACCGATACTGATACCGATACTCTTACCGATTCCGATACCGATACCGATACCGATACTCTTACCGATACCGATACTGATACCGATACTCATACCTATACCCATACCGATACCCATACCTATACCATACCGATACCCATACCGATACCCATACCGATACCCATACCGATACCCATACCGATACTCTTACCGATACCGATACCGATACCGATACTCTTACCGATACCGATACTGATACCGATACTCATACCGATACCCATACCGATACCCTTACCGATACCCATACCGATACCCATACCGATACCGATACCGATACTCTTACCGATACCGATACTGATACCGATACTCATACCGATACTCATACCGATACCCATACCGATACCCTTACCGATACCCATACCGATACCCATACCGATACCGATACCGATACTCTTACCGATACCGATACTGATACCGATACTCATACCGATACCCATACCGATACCCATACCGATACCCTTACCGATACCCATACCGATACCCATACCGATACCGATACCGATACTCTTACCGATACCGATACTGATACCGATACTCATACCGATACTCATACCGATACCCATACCGATACCCTTACCGATACCCATACCGATACCCATACCGATACCCATACCGATACCGATACCGATACTCATACCGATACTGATACCGATACTCTTACCGATTCCGATACCGATACCGATACCGATACTCTTACCGATACCGATACTGATACCGATACTCATACCGATACTCATACCGATACCCATACCGATACCCTTACCGATACCCATACCGATACCCATACCGATACCGATACCGATACTCTTACCGATACCGATACTGATACCGATACTCATACCGATACCCATACCGATACCCATACCGATACCCATACCTATACCCATACCGATACCCATACCGATACTCATACCGATACTGATACCGATACTCTTACCGATTCCGATACCGATACCGATACCGATACTCTTACCGATACCGATACTGATACCGATACTCATACCGATACTCATACCGATACCCATACCGATACCCTTACCGATACCCATACCGATACCCATACCGATACCGATACCGATACTCTTACCGATACCGATACTGATACCGATACTCATACCGATACCCATACCGATACCCATACCGATACCCATCACGATACCCATACCTATACCCATACCGATACCCATACCGATACCCATACCGATACCGATACCGATACTCTTACCGATACCGATACTGATACCGATACTCATACCGATACCCATACCGATACCCTTACCGATACCCATACCGATACCCATACCGATACCGATACCGATACTCTTACCGATTCTGATACCGACACTCTTACCGATACCCATGCCGATACTCATACCGATACCCATACCGATACCCATACCGTTACCCATACCGATACCCATACCGATACCCATACCGATACCCATACCGATACCCATACCGATACCCATACCGATACCCATACCGATACCCATACCGATACTGATACCGATACTCTTACCGATACCGATACCGATACCGATACTCTTACCGATTCCGATACCGATACCGATACTCTTACAGATACTGATACCGATACCCTTACCGTTACCGATACCGATACTGATACCGATACCGATACCCATACCGATACCCATACCGATACCCATACCGATACCCATACCGATACCCATACCGATACCGATACCGATACTCTTACCGATACCGATACTGATACCGATACTCATACCGATACCCATACCGATACCCTTACCGATACCCATACCGATACCCATACCGATACCGATACCGATACTCTTACCGATTCTGATACCGACACTCTTACCGATACCCATACCGATACCCATGCCGATACTCATACCGATACCCATACCGATACCCATACCGTTGCCCATACCGATACCCATACCGATACCCATACCGATACCCATACCGATACCCATACCGATACCCATACCGATACCCATACCGATACCGATACCGATACTCTTACCGATACCGATACTGATACCGATACTCATACCGATACCCATACCGATACCCTTACCGATACCCATACCGATACCCATACCGAGACCGATACCGATACTCTTACCGATACCGATACTGATACCGATACTCATACCGATACCCATACCGATACCCATACCGATACCCATCACGATACCCATACCTATACCCATACCGATACCCATACCGATAGCCATACCGATACCCATACCGATACTGATACCGATACTCTAACCGATACCGATACCGATACCGATACTCTTACCGATACCGATACTGATACCGATTCTCATACCGATACCCATACCGATACCCATACCGATACCCATACCGATACCCATACCGATACCCATACCGATACCCATACCGATACCCATACCGATACCCATACCGATACCGATACCGATACTCTTACCGATACCGATACTGATACCGATACTCATACCGATACCCATACCGATACCCTTACCGATACCCATACCGATACCCATACCGATACCGATACCGATACTCTTACCGATTCTGATACCGACACTCTTACCGATACCCATACCGATACCCATGCCGATACTCATACCGATACCCATACCGATACCCATACCGTTACCCATACCGATACCCATACCGATACCCATACCGATACCCATACCGATACCCATACCGATACCCATACCGATACCCATACCGATACCGATACCGATACTCTTACCGATACCGATACTGATACCGATACCCTTACCGTTATCGATACCGATACTGATACCGATACCGATACCCATACCGATACCCATACCGATACCGATACCGATACTCTTACCGATACCGATACTGATACCGATTCTCATACCGATACCCATACCGATACCCATACCGATACCCATACCGATACCCATACCGATACCCATACCGTTACCCAAACCGATACCCATACCTATACCCATACCAATACCCATACCGATACCCATGCCGATACCCATACCGATACCGATACCGATACCCATACCGATACCCATACCGATACCGATACCGATACTCTTACCGATACCGATACTGATACCGATACTCATACCGATACCCATACCGATACCCATCACGATACCCATACCTATACCCATACCGATACTCTTACCGATACCGATACTGATACCGATACTCATACCGATACCCATACCGATACCCTTACCGATACCCATACCGATACCCATACCGATACCGATACCGATACTCTTACCGATTCTGATACCGACACTCTTACCGATACCCATACCGATACCCTTACCGATACCCATACCGATACCCATACCGATACCCATACCGATACCGATACCGATACTCTTACCGATTCTGATACCGACACTCTTACCGATACCCATACCGATACCCATGCCGATACTCATACCGATACCCATACCGATACCCATACCGTTACCCATACCGATACCCATACCGATACCCATACCGATACCCATACCGATACCGATACCGATACTCTTACCGATTCTGATACCGACACTCTTACCGATACCCATACCGATACCCATGCCGATACTCATACCGATACCCATACCGATACCCATACCGTAACCCATACCGATACCCATACCGATACCCATACCGATACCCATACCGATACCCATACCGATACCCATACCGATACCGATACCGATACTCTTACCGATACCGATACTGATACCGATACTCATACCAATACCCATACCGATACCCTTACCGATACCCATACCGATACCCATACCGAGACCGATACCGATACTCTTACCGATACCGATACCGATACCGATACTCTTACCGATTCCGATACCGATACCGATACTCTTACAGATACTGATACCGATACCCTTACCGTTACCGATACCGATACTGATACCGATACCGATACCCATACCGATACCCATACCGATACCCATACCGATACCCATACCGATACCCATACCGATACCGATACCGATACTCTTACCGATACCGATACTGATACCGATACTCATACCGATACCCATACCGATACCCTTACCGATACCCATACCGATACCCATACCGATACCGATACCGATACTCTTACCGATTCTGATACCGACACTCTTACCGATACCCATACCGATACCCATGCCGATACTCATACCGATACCCATACCGATACCCATACCGTTACCCATACCGATACCCATACCGATACCCATACCGATACCCATACCGATACCCATACCGATACCCATACCGATACCCATACCGATACCGATACCGATACTCTTACCGATACCGATACTGATACCGATACTCATACCAATACCCATACCGATACCCTTACCGATACCCATACCGATACCCATACCGAGACCGATACCGATACTCTTACCGATACCGATACTGATACCGATACTCATACCGATACCCATACCGATACCCATACCGATACCCATCACGATACCCATACCTATACCCATACCGATACCCATACCGATAGCCATACCGATACCCATACCGATACTGATACCGATACTCTAACCGATACCGATACCGATACCGATACTCTTACCGATACCGATACTGATACCGATTCTCATACCGATACCCATACCGATACCCATACCGATACCCATACCGATACCCATACCGATACCCATACCGATACCCATACCGATACCCATACCGATACCCATACCGATACCGATACCGATACTCTTACCGATACCGATACTGATACCGATACTCATACCGATACCCATACCGATACCCTTACCGATACCCATACCGATACCCATACCGATACCGATACCGATACTCTTACCGATTCTGATACCGACACTCTTACCGATACCCATACCGATACCCATGCCGATACTCATACCGATACCCATACCGATACCCATACCGTTACCCATACCGATACCCATACCGATACCCATACCGATACCCATACCGATACCCATACCGATACCCATACCGATACCCATACCGATACCGATACCGATACTCTTACCGATACCGATACTGATACCGATACCCTTACCGTTATCGATACCGATACTGATACCGATACCGATACCCATACCGATACCCATACCGATACCGATACCGATACTCTTACCGATACCGATACTGATACCGATTCTCATACCGATACCCATACCGATACCCATACCGATACCCATACCGATACCCATACCGATACCCATACCGTTACCCAAACCGATACCCATACCTATACCCATACCAATACCCATACCGATACCCATGCCGATACCCATACCGATACCGATACCGATACCGATACCGATACAGATACTCACACCGATACCCATACCGACACTCTTACCGATACCCATACCGATACCCATACCGATACTCATACCGATAGCCATACCGATACCCATACCGATACTGATACCGACACTCTTACCGATACCGATACCGATACCGATACTCTTACCGATACTGATACCGATACCCTTACCGTTACCGATACCGATACTGATACCGATACCGATACCCATACCGATACCCATACCGATACCCATACCGATACCCATACCGATACCCGTACCGATACCCATACCGATACCGATACCGATACCGATACCGATACTCTTACCGATACCGATACTGATACCGATACTCATACCGATACCCATACCGATACCCATACCGATACCCATACGGATACCCATACCGATACCCATACCGATACCGATACCGATACCCATACCGATACCCTTACCGATACCCATACCGATACCCATACCGATACCGATACCGATACTCTTACCGATACCGATACTGATACCGATACTCATACCGATACTCATACCGATTCCCATACCGATACCCTTACCGATACACATACCGATACCCATACTGATACCGATACCGATACTCTTACCGATACCGATACTGATACCGATACTCATACCGATACCCATACCGATACCCATACCGATACCCATCACGATACCCATACCTATACCCATACCGATACCCATACCGATACCCATACCGATACCCATACCGTTACCCAAACAGATACCCATACCTATACCCATACCGATACCCATACCGATACCGATACCGATACTCTTACCGATACTGATACCGACACTCATACCGATACCTATACCGATACCCATACCGATACCCATACCGATACCCATACCGATACCCATACCGATACCCATACCGATACCGATACCGATACTCTTACCGATACCGATACTGATACCGATACTGATACCGATACTCATACCGATACTCTTACCGATACCGATACTGATACCGATACTCATACCGATACTCATACCGATACCCATACCGATACCCTTACCGATACCCATACCGATACCCATACCGATACCGATACCGATACTCTTACCGATACCGATACTGATACCGATACTCATACCGATACCCATACCGATACCCATACCGATACCCATCACGATACCCATACCTATACCCATACCGATACCCATACCGATACCCATACCGATACCCATACCGATACCCATACCGATACCCATACCGATACCCATACCGATACCCATACCGATACCCATACCGATACCGATACCGATACTCTTACCGATACCGATACTGATACCGATACTCATACCGATACCCATACCGATACCCATACCGATACCCATACCGATACCCATACCGATACCCATACCGTTACCCAAACAGATACCCATACCTATACCCATACCGATACCCATACCGATACCGATACCGATACTCTTACCGATACTGATACCGACACTCTTACCGATACCCATACCGATACCCATGCCGATACCCATACCGATACCCATACCGACACCCATACCTATACCCATACCGATACCCATACCTATACCATACCGATACCCATACCGATACCCATACCGATACCCATACCGATACTGATACCGATACTCTTACCGATACCGATACCGATACCGATACTCTTACCGATACCGATACTGATACCGATACTCATACCGATACCCATACCGATACCCTTACCGATACCCATACCGATACCCATACCGATACCGATACCGATACTCTTACCGATACCGATACTGATACCGATACTCATACCGATACTCATACCGATACCCATACCGATACCCTTACCGATACCCATACCGATACCCATACCGATACCGATACCGATACTCTTACCGATACCGATACTGATACCGATACTCATACCGATACCCATACCGATACCCATACCGATACCCTTACCGATACCCATACCGATACCCATACCGATACCGATACCGATACTCTTACCGATACCGATACTGATACCGATACTCATACCGATACTCATACCGATACCCATACCGATACCCTTACCGATACCCATACCGATACCCATACCGATACCCATACCGATACCGATACCGATACTCATACCGATACTGATACCGATACTCTTACCGATTCCGATACCGATACCGATACCGATACTCTTACCGATACCGATACTGATACCGATACTCATACCGATACTCATACCGATACCCATACCGATACCCTTACCGATACCCATACCGATACCCATACCGATACCGATACCGATACTCTTACCGATACCGATACTGATACCGATACTCATACCGATACCCATACCGATACCCATACCGATACCCATACCTATACCCATACCGATACCCATACCGATACTCATACCGATACTGATACCGATACTCTTACCGATTCCGATACCGATACCGATACCGATACTCTTACCGATACCGATACTGATACCGATACTCATACCGATACTCATACCGATACCCATACCGATACCCTTACCGATACCCATACCGATACCCATACCGATACCGATACCGATACTCTTACCGATACCGATACTGATACCGATACTCATACCGATACCCATACCGATACCCATACCGATACCCATCACGATACCCATACCTATACCCATACCGATACCCATACCGATACCCATACCGATACCGATACCGATACTCTTACCGATACCGATACTGATACCGATACTCATACCGATACCCATACCGATACCCTTACCGATACCCATACCGATACCCATACCGATACCGATACCGATACTCTTACCGATTCTGATACCGACACTCTTACCGATACCCATACCGATACCCATGCCGATACTCATACCGATACCCATACCGATACCCATACCGTTACCCATACCGATACCCATACCGATACCCATACCGATACCCATACCGATACCCATACCGATACCCATACCGATACCCATACCGATACTGATACCGATACTCTTACCGATACCGATACCGATACCGATACTCTTACCGATTCCGATACCGATACCGATACTCTTACAGATACTGATACCGATACCCTTACCGTTACCGATACCGATACTGATACCGATACCGATACCCATACCGATACCCATACCGATACCCATACCGATACCCATACCGATACCCATACCGATACCGATACCGATACTCTTACCGATACCGATACTGATACCGATACTCATACCGATACCCATACCGATACCCTTACCGATACCCATACCGATACCCATACCGATACCGATACCGATACTCTTACCGATTCTGATACCGACACTCTTACCGATACCCATACCGATACCCATGCCGATACTCATACCGATACCCATACCGATACCCATACCGTTACCCATACCGATACCCATACCGATACCCATACCGATACCCATACCGATACCCATACCGATACCCATACCGATACCCATACCGATACCCATACCGATACCGATACCGATACTCTTACCGATACCGATACTGATACCGATACCCATACCGATACCCTTACCGATACCCATACCGATACCCATACCGAGACCGATACCGATACTCTTACCGATACCGATACTGATACCGATACTCATACCGATACCCATACCGATACCCATACCGATACCCATCACGATACCCATACCTATACCCATACCGATACCCATACCGATAGCCATACCGATACCCATACCGATACTGATACCGATACTCTAACCGATACCGATACCGATACCGATACTCTTACCGATACCGATACTGATACCGATTCTCATACCGATACCCATACCGATACCCATACCGATACCCATACCGATACCCATACCGATACCCATACCGATACCCATACCGATACCCATACCGATACCCATACCGATACCGATACCGATACTCTTACCGATACCGATACTGATACCGATACTCATACCGATACCCATACCGATACCCTTACCGATACCCATCACGATACCCATACCTATACCCATACCGATACCCATACCGATACCCATACCGATACCCATACCGTTACCCAAACAGATACCCATACCTATACCCATACCGATACCCATACCGATACCGATACCGATACTCTTACCGATACTGATACCGACACTCATACCGATACCTATACCGATACCCATACCGATACCCATACCGATACCCATACCGATACCCATACCGATACCCATACCGATACCCATACCGATACCCATACCGATACCCATACCGATACCGATACCGATACTCTTACCGATACCGATACTGATACCGATACTGATACCGATACTCATACCGATACTCATACCGATACCCATACCGATACCCTTACCGATACCCATACCGATACCCATACCGATACCCATACCGATACCCATACCGATACCCATACCGATACCGATACCGATACTCTTACCGATACCGATACTGATACCGATACTCATACCGATACCCATACCGATACCCTTACCGATACCCATACCGATACCCATACCGATACCGATACCGATATTCTTACCGATTCTGATACCGACACTCTTACCGATACCCATACCGATACCCATGCCGATACTCATACCGATACCCATACCGATACCCATACCGTTACCCATACCGATACCCATACCGATACCCATACCGATACCCATACCGATACCCATACCGATACCCATACCGATACCCATACCGATACCGATACCGATACTCTTACCGATACCGATACTGATACCGATACTCATACCGATACCCATACCGATACCCGTACCGATACCCATACCGATACCCATACCGAGACCGATACCGATACTCTTACCGATACCGATACTGATACCGATACTCATACCGATACCCATACCGATACCCATACCGATACCCATCACGATACCCATACCTATACCCATACCGATACCCATACCGATAGCCATACCGATACCCATACCGATACTGATACCGATACTCTAACCGATACCGATACCGATACCGATACTCTTACCGATACTGATACCGATACCCTTACCGTTATCGATACCGATACTGATACCGATACCGATACCCATACCGATACCCATACCGATACCGATACCGATACTCTTACCGATACCGATACTGATACCGATTCTCATACCGATACCCATACCGATACCCATACCGATACCCATACCGATACCCATACCGATACCCATACCGATACTGATACCGACACTCTTACCGATACCGATGCCGATACCGATACTCTTACCGATACTGATACCGATACCCTTACCGTTACCGATACCGATACTGATACCGATACCGATACTGATACCGATACTCATACCGATACCCATACCGATACCCTTACCGATACCCATACCGATACCCATACCGATACCGATACCGATACTCTTACCGATACCGATACTGATACCGATACTCATACCGATACTCATACCGATACCCATACCGATACCCTTACCGATACCCATACCGATACCCATACCGATACCGATACCGATACCGAATCTCTTACCGATACCGATAATGATACCGATACTCATACCGATACCCATACCGATACCCATACCGATACCCATACCGATACCCATACCGATACCCATACCGATACCCATACCGATACCCATACCGATACCCATACCGATACCAATACCGATACCCATACCGATACCCATACCTATACCCATACCGATACCCATACCGATACTCATACCGATACTGATACCGATACTCTTACCGATTCCGATACTGATACCGATACTCATACCGATACCCATACCGATACCCATACCGATACCCATCACGATACCCATACCTATACCCATACCGATACCCATACCGATACCCATACCGATACCCATACCGACACCCATACCGATACTCTTACCGATACCGATACTGATACCGATACTCATACCGATACCCATACCGATACCCTTACCGATACCCATACCGATACCCATACCGATACCGATACCGATACTCTTACCGATACCGATACTGATACCGATACTCATACCGATACTCATACCGATACCCATTCCGATACCCTTACCGATACCCATACCGATACCCATACCGATACCGATACCGATACTCTTACCGATACCGATACTGATACCGATACTTATACCGATACCCATACCGATACCCATACCGATACCCATCACGATACCCATACCTATACCCATACCGATACCCATACCGATACCCATACCGATACCCATACCGTTACCCAAACAGATACCCATACCAATACCCATACCGATACCCATACCGATACCCATACCGATACCGATACCGATACTCTTACCGATACTGATACCGACACTCATACCGATACCTATACCGATACCCATACCGATACCCATACCGATACCCATACCGATACCCATACCGATACCCATACCGATACCCATACCGATACCCATACCGATACCCTTACCGATACCCATACCGATACCCATACCGATACCGATACCGATACTCTTACCGATACCGATACCCATACCGATACCCATACCGATACCCATACCGATACCCATACCGATACCCATACCGATACCCATACCGATACCGATACCGATACTCTTACCGATACCGATACTGATACCGATACTCATACCGATACCCATACCGATACCCTTACCGATACCCATACCGATACCCATACCGATACCGATACCGATACTCTTACCGATTCTGATACCGACACTCTTACCGATACCCATACCGATACCCATGCCGATACTCATACCGATACCCATACCGATACCCATACCGTTACCCATACCGATACCCATACCGATACCCATACCGATACCCATACCGATACCCATACCGATACCCATACCGATACCCATACCGATACCGATACCGATACTCTTACCGATACCGATACTGATACCGATACCCTTACCGTTATCGATACCGATACTGATACCGATACCGATACCCATACCGATACCCATACCGATACCGATACCGATACTCTTACCGATACCGATACTGATACCGATTCTCATACCGATACCCATACCGATACCCATACCGATACCCATACCGATACCCATACCGATACCCATACCGTTACCCAAACCGATACCCATACCTATACCCATACCAATACCCATACCGATACCCATGCCGATACCCATACCGATACCGATACCGATACCGATACCGATACAGATACTCACACCGATACCCATACCGACACTCTTACCGATACCCATACCGATACCCATACCGATACTCATACCGATAGCCATACCGATACCCATACCGATACTGATACCGACACTCTTACCGATACCGATACCGATACCGATACTCTTACCGATACTGATACCGATACCCTTACCGTTACCGATACCGATACTGATACCGATACCGATACCCATACCGATACCCATACCGATACCCATACCGATACCCATACCGATACCCGTACCGATACCCATACCGATACCGATACCGATACCGATACCGATACTCTTACCGATACCGATACTGATACCGATACTCATACCGATACCCATACCGATACCCATACCGATACCCATACCGATACCCATACCGATACCCATACCGATACCCATACCGATACCAATACCGATACCCATACCGATACCCTTACCGATACCCATACCGATACCCATACCGATACCGATACCGATACTCTTACCGATACCGATACTGATACCGATACTCATACCGATACTCATACCGATTCCCATACCGATACCCTTACCGATACACATACCGATACCCATACTGATACCGATACCGAAACTCTTACCGATACCGATACTGATACCGATACTCATACCGATACCCATACCGATACCCATACCGATACCCATCACGATACCCATACCTATACCCATACCGATACCCATACCGATACCCATACCGATACCCATACCGTTACCCAAACAGATACCCATACCTATACCCATACCGATACCCATACCGATACCGATACCGATACTCTTACCGATACTGATACCGACACTCATACCGATACCTATACCGATACCCATACCGATACCCATACCGATACCCATACCGATACCCATACCGATACCCATACCGATACCGATACCGATACTCTTACCGATACCGATACTGATACCGATACTGATACCGATACTCATACCGATACTCTTACCGATACCGATACTGATACCGATACTCATACCGATACTCATACCGATACCCATACCGATACCCTTACCGATACCCATACCGATACCCATACCGATACCGATACCGATACTCTTACCGATACCGATACTGATACCGATACTCATACCGATACCCATACCGATACCCATACCGATACCCATCACGATACCCATACCTATACCCATACCGATACCCATACCGATACCCATACCGATACCCATACCGATACCCATACCGATACCCATACCGATACCCATACCGATACCCATACCGATACCCATACCGATACCGATACCGATACTCTTACCGATACCGATACTGATACCGATACTCATACCGATACCCATACCGATACCCATACCGATACCCATACCGATACCCATACCGATACCCATACCGTTACCCAAACAGATACCCATACCTATACCCATACCGATACCCATACCGATACCGATACCGATACTCTTACCGATACTGATACCGACACTCTTACCGATACCCATACCGATACCCATGCCGATACCCATACCGATACCCATACCGACACCCATACCTATACCCATACCGATACCCATACCTATACCATACCGATACCCATACCGATACCCATACCGATACCCATACCGATACTGATACCGATACTCTTACCGATACCGATACCGATACCGATACTCTTACCGATACCGATACTGATACCGATACTCATACCGATACCCATACCGATACCCTTACCGATACCCATACCGATACCCATACCGATACCGATACCGATACTCTTACCGATACCGATACTGATACCGATACTCATACCGATACTCATACCGATACCCATACCGATACCCTTACCGATACCCATACCGATACCCATACCGATACCGATACCGATACTCTTACCGATACCGATACTGATACCGATACTCATACCGATACCCATACCGATACCCATACCGATACCCTTACCGATACCCATACCGATACCCATACCGATACCGATACCGATACTCTTACCGATACCGAAACTGATACCGATACTCATACCGATACTCATACCGATACCCATACCGATACCCTTACCGATACCCATACCGATACCCATACCGATACCCATACCGATACCGATACCGATACTCATACCGATACTGATACCGATACTCTTACCGATTCCGATACCGATACCGATACCGATACTCTTACCGATACCGATACTGATACCGATACTCATACCGATACTCATACCGATACCCATACCGATACCCTTACCGATACCCATACCGATACCCATACCGATACCGATACCGATACTCTTACCGATACCGATACTGATACCGATACTCATACCGATACCCATACCGATACCCATACCGATACCCATACCTATACCCATACCGATACCCATACCGATACTCATACCGATACTGATACCGATACTCTTACCGATTCCGATACCGATACCGATACCGATACTCTTACCGATACCGATACTGATACCGATACTCATACCGATACTCATACCGATACCCATACCGATACCCTTACCGATACCCATACCGATACCCATACCGATACCGATACCGATACTCTTACCGATACCGATACTGATACCGATACTCATACCGATACCCATACCGATACCCATACCGATACCCATCACGATACCCATACCTATACCCATACCGATACCCATACCGATACCCATACCGATACCGATACCGATACTCTTACCGATACCGATACTGATACCGATACTCATACCGATACCCATACCGATACCCTTACCGATACCCATACCGATACCCATACCGATACCGATACCGATACTCTTACCGATTCTGATACCGACACTCTTACCGATACCCATACCGATACCCATGCCGATACTCATACCGATACCCATACCGATACCCATACCGTTACCCATACCGATACCCATACCGATACCCATACCGATACCCATACCGATACCCATACCGATACCCATACCGATACCCATACCGATACCCATACCGATACTGATACCGATACTCTTACCGATACCGATACCGATACCGATACTCTTACCGATTCCGATACCGATACCGATACTCTTACAGATACTGATACCGATACCCTTACCGTTACCGATACCGATACTGATACCGATACCGATACCCATACCGATACCCATACCGATACCCATACCGATACCCATACCGATACCCATACCGATACCGATACCGATACTCTTACCGATACCGATACTGATACCGATACTCATACCGATACCCATACCGATACCCTTACCGATACCCATACCGATACCCATACCGATACCGATACCGATACTCTTACCGATTCTGATACCGACACTCTTACCGATACCCATACCGATACCCATGCCGATACTCATACCGATACCCATACCGATACCCATACCGTTACCCATACCGATACCCATACCGATACCCATACCGATACCCATACCGATACCCATACCGATACCCATACCGATACCCATACCGATACCGATACCGATACTCTTACCGATACCGATACTGATACCGATACTCATACCGATACCCATACCGATACCCTTACCGATACCCATACCGATACCCATACCGAGACCGATACCGATACTCTTACCGATACCGATACTGATACCGATACTCATACCGATACCCATACCGATACCCATACCGATACCCATCACGATACCCATACCTATACCCATACCGATACCCATACCGATAGCCATACCGATACCCATACCGATACTGATACCGATACTCTAACCGATACCGATACCGATACCGATACTCTTACCGATACCGATACTGATACCGATTCTCATACCGATACCCATACCGATACCCATACCGATACCCATACCGATACCCATACCGATACCCATACCGATACCCATACCGATACCCATACCGATACCCATACCGATACCGATACCGATACTCTTACCGATACCGATACTGATACCGATACTCATACCGATACCCATACCGATACCCTTACCGATACCCATACCGATACCCATACCGATACCGATACCGATACTCTTACCGATTCTGATACCGACACTCTTACCGATACCCATACCGATACCCATGCCGATACTCATACCGATACCCATACCGATACCCATACCGTTACCCATACCGATACCCATACCGATACCCATACCGATACCCATACCGATACCCATACCGATACCCATACCGATACCCATACCGATACCGATACCGATACTCTTACCGATACCGATACTGATACCGATACCCTTACCGTTATCGATACCGATACTGATACCGATACCGATACCCATACCGATACCCATACCGATACCGATACCGATACTCTTACCGATACCGATACTGATACCGATTCTCATACCGATACCCATACCGATACCCATACCGATACCCATACCGATACCCATACCGATACCCATACCGTTACCCAAACCGATACCCATACCTATACCCATACCAATACCCATACCGATACCCATGCCGATACCCATACCGATACCGATACCGATACCGATACCGATACAGATACTCACACCGATACCCATACCGACACTCTTACCGATACCCATACCGATACCCATACCGATACTCATACCGATAGCCATACCGATACCCATACCGATACTGATACCGACACTCTTACCGATACCGATACCGATACCGATACTCTTACCGATACTGATACCGATACCCTTACCGTTACCGATACCGATACTGATACCGATACCGATACCCATACCGATACCCATACCGATACCCATACCGATACCCATACCGATACCCGTACCGATACCCATACCGATACCGATACCGATACCGATACCGATACTCTTACCGATACCGATACTGATACCGATACTCATACCGATACCCATACCGATACCCATACCGATACCCATACCGATACCCATACCGATACCCATACCGATACCAATACCGATACCCATACCGATACCCTTACCGATACCCATACCGATACCCATACCGATACCGATACCGATACTCTTACCGATACCGATACTGATACCGATACTCATACCGATACTCATACCGATTCCCATACCGATACCCTTACCGATACACATACCGATACCCATACTGATACCGATACCGATACTCTTACCGATACCGATACTGATACCGATACTCATACCGATACCCATACCGATACCCATCACGATACCCATACCTATACCCATACCGATACCCATACCGATACCCATACCGATACCCATACCGATACCCAAACAGATACCCATACCTATACCCATACCGATACCCATACCGATACCGATACCGATACTCTTACCGATACTGATACCGACACTCACACCGATACCTATACCGATACCCATACCGATACCCATACCGATACCCATACCGATACCCATACCGATACCCATACCGATACCCATACCGATACCCATACCGATACCGATACCGATACTCTTACCGATACCGATACTGATACCGATACTGATACCGATACTCATACCGATACTCATACCGATACCCATACCGATACCCTTACCGATACCCATACCGATACCCATACCGATACCCATACCGATACCCATACCGATACCCATACCGATACCGATACCGATATTCTTACCGATTCTGATACCGACACTCTTACCGATACCCATACCGATACCCATGCCGATACTCATACCGATACCCATACCGATACCCATACCGTTACCCATACCGATTCCCATACCGATACCCATACCGATACCCATACCGATACCCATACCGATACCCATACCGATACCCATACCGATACCGATACCGATACTCTTACCGATACCGATACTGATACCGATACTCATACCGATACCCATACCGATACCCTTACCGATACCCATACCGATACCCATACCGAGACCGATACCGATACTCTTACCGATACCGATACTGATACCGATACTCATACCGATACCCATACCGATACCCATACCGATACCCATCACGATACCCATACCTATACCCATACCGATACCCATACCGATAGCCATACCGATACCCATACCGATACTGATACCGATACTCTAACCGATACCGATACCGATACCGATACTCTTACCGATACTGATACCGATACCCTTACCGTTATCGATACCGATACTGATACCGATACCGATACCCATACCGATACCCATACCGATACCGATACCGATACTCTTACCGATACCGATACTGATACCGATTCTCATACCGATACCCATACCGATACCCATACCGATACCCATACCGATACCCATACCGATACCCATACCGATACTGATACCGACACTCTTACCGATACCGATACCGATACCGATACTCTTACCGATACTGATACCGATACCCTTACCGTTACCGATACCGATACTGATACCGATACCGATACTGATACCGATACTCATACCGATACCCATACCGATACCCTTACCGATACCCATACCGTTACCCATACCGATACCGATACCGATACTCTTACCGATACCGATACTGATACCGATACTCATACCGATACTCATACCGATACCCATACCGATACCCTTACCGATACCCATACCGATACCCATACCGATACCGATACCGATACCGAATCTCTTACCGATACCGATAATGATACCGATACTCATACCGATACCCATACCGATACCCATACCGATACCCATACCGATACCCATACCGATACCCATACCGATACCCATACCGATACCCATACCGATACCCATACCGATACCAATACCGATACCCATACCGATACCCATACCTATACCCATACCGATACCCATACCGATACTCATACCGATACTGATACCGATACTCTTACCGATTCCGATACTGATACCGATACTCATACCGATACCCATACCGATACCCATACCGATACCCATCACGATACCCATACCTATACCCATACCGATACCCATACCGATACCCATACCGATACCCATACCGACACCCATACCGATACTCTTACCGATACCGATACTGATACCGATACTCATACCGATACCCATACCGATACCCTTACCGATACCCATACCGATACCCATACCGATACCGATACCGATACTCTTGCCGATACCGATACTGATACCGATACTCATACCGATACTCATACCGATACCCATTCCGATACCCTTACCGATACCCATACCGATACCCATACCGATACCGATACCGATACTCTTACCGATACCGATACTGATACCGATACTCATACCGATACCCATACCGATACCCATACCGATACCCATCACGATACCCATACCTATACCCATACCGATACCCATACCGATACCCATACCGATACCCATACCGTTACCCAAACAGATACCCATACCTATACCCATACCGATACCCATACCGATACCCATACCGATACCGATACCGATACTCTTACCGATACTGATACCGACACTCATACCGATACCTATACCGATACCCATACCGATACCCATACCGATACCCATACCGATACCCATACCGATACCCATACCGATACCCATACCGATACCCATACCGATACCCTTACCGATACCCATACCGATACCCATACCGATACCGATACCGATACTCTTACCGATACCGATACTGATACCGATACTCATACCGATACTCATACCGATACCCATATCGATACCCTTACCGATACCCATACCGATACCCATACCGATACCGATACCGATACTCTTACCGATACCGATACTGATACCGATACTCATACCGATACCCATACCGATACCCATACCGATACCCATCACGATACCCATACCTATACCCATACCGATACCCATACCGATACCCATACCGATACCCATACCGACACCCATACCGATACCGATACCGATACTCTTACCGATACCGATACTGATACCGATACTCATACCGATACCCATACCGATACCCTTACCGATACCCATACCGATACCCATACCGATACCGATACCGATACTCTTACCGATACCGATACTGATACCGATACTCATACCGATACTCATACCGATACCCATACCGATACCCTTACCGATAACCATACCGATACCCATACCGATACCGATACCGATACTCTTACCGATACCGATACTGATACCGATACTCATACCGATACCCATACCGATACCCATACCGATACCCATCACGATACCCATACCTATACCCATACCGATACCCATACCGATACCCATACCGATACCCATACCGATACCGATACCGATACTCTTACCGATACCGATACTGATACCGATACTCATACCGATACCCATACCGATACCCATACCGATACCCATCACGATACCCATACCTATACCCATACCGATACCCATACCGATACCCATACCGATACCCATACCGATACCCATACCGATACCCATACCGATACCGATACCGATACTCTTACCGATACCGATACTGATACCCATCACGATACCCATACCTATACCCATACCGATACCCATACCGATACCCATACCGATACCGATACCGATACTCTTACCGATACCGATACTGATACCGATACTCATACCGATACCCATACCGATACCCATACCGATACCCATCACGATACCCATACCTATACCCATACCGATAACCATACCGATACCCATACCGATACCCATACCGTTACCCAAACAGATACCCATACCTATACCCATACCGATACCCATACCGATACCGATACCGATACTCTTACCGATACTGATACCGACACTTATACCGATACCTATACCGATACCCATACCGATACCCATACCGATACCCATACCGATACCCATACCGATACCCATACCGATACCCATACCGATACCCATACCGATACCCATACCGATACCCATACCGATACCCATACCGATACCGATACCGATACTCTTACCGATACCGATACTCATACCGATACTGATACCGATACTCATACCGATACTCATACCGATACCCATACCGATACCCTTACCGATACCCATACCGATACCCATACCGATACCGATACCGATACTCTTACCGATACCGATACTGATACCGATACTCATACCGATACCCATACCGATACCCATACCGATACCCATCACGATACCCATACCTATACCCATACCGATACCCATACCGATACCCATACCGATACCCATACCGATACCCATACCGATACCCATACCGATACCCATACCGATACCCATACCGATACCCATACCGATACCCATACCGATACCGATACCGATACTCTTACCGATACCGATACTGATACCGATACTCATACCGATACCCATACCGATACCCATACCGATACCCATACCGATACCCATACCGATACCCATACCGATACCCATACCGATACTGATACCGACACTCTTACCGATACCGATACCGATACCGATACTCTTACCGATACTGATACCGATACCCTTACCGTTACCGATACCGATACTGATACCGATACCGATACCCATACTGATACCCATACCGATACCCATACCGATACCCATACCGATACCCATACCGATACCCATACCGATACCCATACCGATACCCATACCGATACCCATACCGATACCCATACCGATACCCATACCGATACCCATACCGATACCCATACCGATACCGATACCGATACCGAATCTCTTACCGATACCGATAATGATACCGATACTCATACCGATACCCATACCGATACCCATACCGATACCCATACCGATACCCATACCGATACCCATACCGATACCCATACCGATACCCATACCGATACCAATACCGATACCCATACCGATACCCATACCTATACCCATACCGATACCCATACCGATACTCATACCGATACTGATACCGATACTCTTACCGATTCCGATACCGATACCGATACCGATACTCTTACCGATACCGATACTGATACCGATACTCATACCGATACTCATACCGATACCCATACCGATACCCTTACCGATACCCATACCGATACCCATACCGATACCCATACCGATACCGATACCGATACTCTTACCGATACCGATACTGATACCGATACTCATACCGATACCCATACCGATACCCATACCGATACCCATCACGATACCCATACCTATACCCATACCGATACCCATACCGATACCCATACCGATACCCATACCGATACCCATACCGATACCGATACCGATACTCTTACCGATACCGATACTGATACCGATACTCATACCGATACCCATACCGATACCCTTACCGATACCCATACCGATACCCATACCGATACCGATACCGATAATCTTACCGATACCGATACTGATACCGATACTCATACCGATACTCATACCGATACCCATACCGATACCCTTACCGATACCCATACCGATACCCATACCGATACCGATACCGATACTCTTACCGATACCGATACTGATACCGATACTCATACCGATACCCATACCGATACCCATACCGATACCCATCACGATACCCATACCTATACCCATACCGATACCCATACCGATACCCATACCGATACCCATACCGATACCCATACCGTTACCCAAACAGATACCCATACCTATACCCATACCGATACCCATACCGATACCGATACCGATACTCTTACCGATACTGATACCGACACTCATACCGATACCTATACCGATACCCATACCGATACCCATACCGATACCCATACCGATACCCATACCGATACCCATACCGATACCCATACCGATACCCATACCGATACCCATACCGATACCGATACCGATACTCTTACCGATACCGATACTGATACCGATACTGATACCGATACTCATACCGATACTCATACCGATACCCATACCGATACCCTTACCGATACCCATACCGATACCCATACCGATACCGATACCGATACTCTTACCGATACCGATACTGATATCGATACTCATACCGATACCCATACCGATACCCATACCGATACCCATCACGATACCCATACCTATACCCATACCGATACCCATACCGATACCCATACCGATACCCATACCGATACCCATACCGATACCCATACCGATACCCATACCGATACCCATACCGATACCCATACCGATACCCATACCGATACCGATACCGATACTCTTACCGATACCGATACTGATACCGATACTCATACCGATACCCATACCGATACCCATACCGATACCCATACCGATACCCATACCGATACCCATACCGATACCCATACCGATACCCATACCGATACCCATACCGATACCCATACCGATACCCATACCGATACCCATACCGATACCCATACCGATACCCATACCGATACCCATACCGATACCCATACCGATACCGATACCGATACTCTTACCGATACCGATACTGATACCGATACTCATACCGATACCCATACCGATACCCGTACCGATACCCATACCGATACCGATACTCTTACCGATACTGATACCGACACTCTTACCGATACCCATACCGATACCCATGCCGATACCCATACCGATACCCATACCGACACCCATACCTATACCCATACCGATACCCATACCTATACCCATACCGATACCCATACCGATACCCATACCGATACCCATACCGATACCCATACCGATACCCATACCGATACCCATACCGATACCCATACCGATACCCATACCGATACCGATACCGATACTCTTACCGATACCGATACTGATACCGATACTCATACCGATACCCATACCGATACCCATACCGATACCCATACCGATACCGATACCGATACCGATACTCTTACCGATACCGATACTGATACCGATACTCATACCGATACCCATACCGATACCCATACCGATACCCATACCGATAGCCATACCGATACCCATACCGATACCCGTACCGATACCCATACCGATACCGATACCGATACCGATACTCTTACCGATACCGATACTGATACCGATACTCATACCGATACCCATACCGATACCCATACCGATACCCATACCGATAGCCATACCGATACCCATACCGATACTGATACCGACACTCTTACCGATACCGATACCGATACCGATACTCTTACCGATACTGATACCGATACCCTTACCGTTACCGATACCGATACTGATACCGATACCGATACCCATACTGATACCCATACCGATACCCATACCGATACCCATACCGATACCCATACCGATACCCATACCGATACCCATACCGATACCCATACCGATACCCATACCGATACCCATACCGATACCCATACCGATACCCATACCGATACCGATACCGATACTCTTACCAATACCGATACTGATACCGATACTCATACCGATACCCACACCGATACCCATACCGATACCCATACCGATACCCATACCGAAACCCATACCGATACCCATACCGATACCCATACCGATACCAATACCGATACCCATACCGATACCCATACCGATACCCATACCGATACCCATACCGATACCCGTACCGATACCCATACCGATACCCATACCGATACCGATACCGATACCGATACTCTTACCGATACCGATACTGATACCGATACTCATACCGATACCCATACCGATACCCATACCGATACCCATACCGATACCCATACCGATACCCATACCGATACCCATACCGATACCCATACCGATACCAATACCGATACCCATACCGATACCCATACCTATACCCATACCGATACCCATACCGATACTCATACCGATACTGATACCGATACTCTTACCGATTCCGATACCGATACCGATACCGATACTCTTACCGATACCGATACTGATACCGATACTCATACCGATACTCATACCGATACCCATACCGATACCCTTACCGATACCCATACCGATACCCATACCGATACCGATACCGATACTCTTACCGATACCGATACTGATACCGATACTCATACCGATACCCATACCGATACCCATACCGATACCCATCACGATACCCATACCTATACCCATACCGATACCCATACCGATACCCATACCGATACCCATACCGATACCCATACCGATACCGATACCGATACTCTTACCGATACCGATACTGATACCGATACTCATACCGATACCCATACCGATACCCTTACCGATACCCATACCGATACCCATACCGATACCGATACCGATAATCTTACCGATACCGATACTGATACCGATACTCATACCGATACTCATACCGATACCCATACCGATACCCTTACCGATACCCATACCGATACCCATACCGATACCGATACCGATACTCTTACCGATACCGATACTGATACCGATACTCATACCGATACCCATACCGATACCCATACCGATACCCATCACGATACCCATACCTATACCCATACCGATACCCATACCGATACCCATACCGATACCCATACCGATACCCATACCGATACCCATACCGTTACCCAAACAGATACCCATACCTATACCCATACCGATACCCATACCGATACCGATACCGATACTCTTACCGATACTGATACCGACACTCATACCGATACCTATACCGATACCCATACCGATACCCATACCGATACCCATACCGATACCCATACCGATACCCATACCGATACCCATACCGATACCCATACCGATACCCATACCGATACCCATACCGATACCGATACCGATACTCTTACCGATACCGATACTGATACCGATACTGATACCGATACTCATACCGATACTCATACCGATACCCATACCGATACCCTTACCGATACCCATACCGATACCCATACCGATACCGATACCGATACTCTTACCGATACCGATACTGATACCGATACTCATACCGATACCCATACCGATACCCATACCGATACCCATCACGATACCCATACCTATACCCATACCGATACCCATACCGATACCCATACCGATACCCATACCGATACCCATACCGATACCCATACCGATACCCATACCGATACCCATACCGATACCCATACCGATACCCATACTCTTACCGATACCGATACTGATACCGATACTCATACCGATACCCATACCGATACCCATACCGATACCCATACCGATACCCATACCGATACCCATACCGTTACCCAAACAGATACCCATACCTATACCCATACCGATACCCATACCGATACCGATACCGATACTCTTACCGATACTGATACCGACACTCTTACCGATACCCATACCGATACCCATGCCGATACCCATACCGATACCCATACCGACATCCATACCTATACCCATACCGATACCCATACCTATACCCATACCGATACCCATACCGATACCCATACCGATACCCATACCGATACTGATACCGATACTCTTACCGATACCGATACCGATACCGATACTCTTACCGATTCCGATACCGATACCGATACTATTACAGATACTGATACCGATACCCTTACCGTTACCGATACCGATACTGATACCGATACCGATACCCATACCGATACCCATAGAGATACCCATACCGATACCCATACCGATATCCATGCCGATACCCATACCGATACCGATACCGATACCGATACCGATACAGATACTCACACCGACACTCTTACCGATACCCATACCGATTCCCATACCGATACTCATACCGATATCCATTCCGATACCCATACCGATACCCATACCGATACCCATACCGATACCCATACCGATACCCATACCGATACCCATACCGATACCCATACCTATACCCATACCGATACCCATACCGATACCGATACCGATACTCTTACCGATACTGATACCGACACTCTAACCGATACCCATACCGATACCCATGCCGATACCCATACCGATACCGATACCGATACTCTTACCGATACCGATACTCTTACCGATACTGATACCGACACTCTTACCGATACCGATACCGATACCGATACCGATACTCTTACCGATACTGATACCGATACCCTTACCGTTACCGATACCGATACTGATACCGATACCGATACCCATACCGATACCCATACCGATACCCATACCGATACCCATACCGATACCCTTACCGATACCCATACCGATACCCATACCGATACCGATACCGATAATCTTACCGATACCGATACTGATACCGATACTCATACCGATACTCATACCGATACCCATACCGATACCCTTACCGATACCCATACCGATACCCATACCGATACCGATACCGATACTCTTACCGATACCGATACTGATACCGATACTCATACCGATACCCATACCGATACCCATACCGATACCCATCACGATACCCATACCTATACCCATACCGATACCCATACCGATACCCATACCGATACCCATACCGTTACCCAAACAGATACCCATACCGATACCGATACCGATACTCTTACCGATACCGATACTGATACCGATACTCATACCGATACCCATACCGATACCCTTACCGATACCCATACCGATACCCATACCGATACCGATACCGATAATCTTACCGATACCGATACTGGTACCGATACTCATACCGATACTCATACCGATACCCATACCGATACCCTTACCGATACCCATACCGATACCCATACCGATACCGATACCGATACTCTTACCGATACCGATACTGATACCGATACTCATACCGATACCCATACCGATACCCATACCGATACCCATCACGATACCCATACCTATACCCATACCGATACCCATACCGATACCCATACCGATACCCATACCGTTACCCAAACAGATACCCATACCTATACCCATACCGATACCCATACCGATACCGATACCGATACTCTTACCGATACTGATACCGACACTCATACCGATACCTATACCGATACCCATACCGATACCCATACCGATACCCATACCGATACCCATACCGATACCCATACCGATACCCATACCGATACCCATACCGATATCCATACCGATACCCATACCGATACCGATACCGATACTCTTACCGATACCGATACTGATACCGATACTGATACCGATACTCATACCGATACTCATACCGATACCCATACCGATACCCTTACCGATACCCATACCGATACCCATACCGATACCGATACCGATACTCTTACCGATACCGATACTGATACCGATACTCATACCGATACCCATACCGATACCCATACCGATACCCATCACGATACCCATACCTATACCCATACCGATACCCATACCGATACCCATACCGATACCCATACCGATACCCATACCGATACCCATACCGATACCCATACCGATACCCATACCGATACCCATACCGATACCCATACCGATACCGATACCGATACTCTTACCGATACCGATACTGATACCGATACTCATACCGATACCCATACCGATACCCATACCGATACCCATACCGATACCCATACCGATACCCATACCGTTACCCAAACAGATACCCATACCTATACCCATACCGATACCCATACCGATACCGATACCGATACTCTTACCGATACTGATACCGACACTCTTACCGATACCCATACCGATACCCATGCCGATACCCATACCGATACCCATACCGACACCCATACCTATACCCATACCGATACCCATACCTATACCCATACCGATACCCATACCGATACCCATACCTATACCCATACCGATACTGATACCGATACTCTTACCGATACCGATACCGATACCGATACTCTTACCGATTCCGATACCGATACCGATACTCTTACAGATACTGATACCGATACCCTTACCGTTACCGATACCGATACTGATACCGATACCGATACCCATACCGATACCCATAGAGATACCCATACCGATACCCATACCGATATCCATGCCGATACCCATACCGATACCGATACCGATACCGATACCGATACAGATACTCACACCGACACTTTTACCGATACCCATACCGATTCCCATACCGATACTCATACCGATATCCATTCCGATACCCATACCGATACCCATACCGTTACCCATACCGATACCCATACCGATACCCATACCGATACCCATACCGATACCCATACCTATACCCATACCGATACCCATACCGATACCGATACCGATACTCTTACCGATACTGATACCGACACTCTAACCGATACCCATACCGATACCCATGCCGATACCCATACCGATACCGATACCGATACTCTTACCGATACCGATACTCTTACCGATACTGATACCGACACTCTTACCGATACCGATACCGATACCGATACTCTTACCGATACTGATACCGATACCCTTACCGTTACCGATACCGATACTGATACCGATACCGATACCCATACCGATACCCATACCGATACCCATACCGATACCCATACCGATACCCATACCGATACCCATACCGATACCCATACCGATACCCATACCGATACCGATACCGATACTCTTACCGATACCGGTACTGATACCGATACTCATACCGATACCCATACCGATACCCTTACCGATACCCATACCGATACCCATACCGATACCGATACTGATACCGATACTCATACCGATACCCATACCGATACCCGTACCGATACCCATACCGATACCCATACCGATACCGATACCGATACTCTTACCGATTCTGATACCGACATTCTTACCGATACCCATACCGATACCCATGCCGATACTCATACCGATACCCATACCGATACCCATACCGTTACCCATACCGATACCCATACCGATACCCATACCGATACCCATACCGATACCGATACCGATACTCTTACCGATACCGATACTGATACCGATACTCATACCGATACCCATACCGATACCCTTACCGATACCCATACCGATACCCATACCGATACCGATACCGATACTCTTACCGATACCGATACTGATACCGATACTCATACCGATAACCATACCGATACCCATACCGATACCCATCACGATACCCATACCTATACCCATACCGATACCCATACCGATACCCATACCGATACCCATACCGATACCCATACCGTTACCCAAACAGATACCCATACCTATACCCATACCGATACCCATACCGATACCCATACCGATACCCATACCGATACCGATACCGATACTCTTACCGATACTGATACCGACACTCATACCGATACCCATACCGATACCCATACCGATACCCATACCGATACCCATACCGATACCCATACCGATACCCATACCGATACCCATACCGATACCCATACCGATACCCATACCGATACCCTTACCGATACCCATACCGATACCCATACCGATACCGATACCGATACCGATACTCTTACCGATACCGATACTGATACCGATACTCATACCGATACTCATACCGATACCCATACCGATACCCTTACCGATACCCATACCGATACCCATACCGATACCGATACCGATACTCTTACCGATACCGATACTGATACCGATACTCATACCGATACCCATACCGATACCCATACCGATACCCATCACGATACCCATACCTATACCCATACCGATACCCATACCGATACCCATACCGATACCCATACCGACACCCATACCGATACCGATACCGATACTCTTACCGATACCGATACTGATACCGATACTCATACCGATACCCATACCGATACCCTTACCGATACCCATACCGATACCCATACCGATACCGATACCGATACTCTTACCGATACCGATACTGATACCGATACTCATACCGATACTCATACCGATACCCATACCGATACCCTTACCGATACCCATACCGATACCCATACCGATACCGATACCGATACTCTTACCGATACCGATACTGATACCGATACTCATACCGATACCCATACCGATACCCATACCGATACCCATCACGATACCCATACCTATACCCATACCGATACCCATACCGATACCCATACCGATACCCATACCGATACCGATACCGATAATCTTACCGATACCGATACTGATACCGATACTCATACCGATACTCATACCGATACTCATACCGATACCCATACCGATACCCTTACCGATACCCATACCGATACCCATACCGATACCCATACCTATACCCATACCGATACCCATACCGATACCGATACCGATACTCTTACCGATACTGATACCGACACTCTAACCGATACCCATACCGATACCCATGCCGATACCCATACCGATACCGATACCGATACTCTTACCGATACCGATACTCTTACCGATACTGATACCGACACTCTTACCGATACCGATACCGATACCGATACTCTTACCGATACTGATACCGATACCCTTACCGTTACCGATACCGATACTGATACCGATACCGATACCGATACTCTTACCGATACCGATACTGATACCGATACTCATACCGATACCCATACCGATACCCATACCGATACCCATCACGATACCCATACCTATACCCATACCGATACCCATACCGATACCCATACCGATACCCATACCGATACCCATACCGATACCCATACCGATACCGATACCGATACTCTTACCGATACCGATACTGATACCGATACTCATACCGATACCCATACCGATACTCATACCGATACTGATACCGATACTCTTACCGATTCCGATACCGATACCGATACCGATACTCTTACCGATACCGATACTGATACCGATACTCATACCGATACTCCTACCGATACCCATACCGATACCCTTACCGATACCCATACCGATACCCATACCGATACCGATACCGATACTCTTACCGATACCGATACTGATACCGATACTCATACCGATACCCATACCGATACCCATACCGATACCCATCACGATACCCATACCTATACCCATACCGATACCCATACCGATACCCATACCGATACCCATACCGATACCCATACCGATACCGATACCGATACTCTTACCGATACCGATACTGATACCGATACTCATACCGATACCCATACCGATACCCTTACCGATACCCATACCGATACCCATACCGATACCCATACCGATACCGATACCGATAATCTTACCGATACCGATACTGATACCGATACTCATACCGATACTCATACCGATACCCATACCGATACCCTTACCGATACCCATACCGATACCCATACCGATACCCATACCGATACCGATACCGATACTCTTACCGATACCGATACTGATACCGATACTCATACCGATACTCATACCGATACCCATACCGATACCCTTACCGATACCCATACCGATACCCATACCGATACCGATACCGATACTCTTACCGATACCGATACTGATACCGATACTCATACCGATACCCATACCGATACCCATACCGATACCCATCACGATACCCATACCTATACCCATACCGATACCCATACCGATACCCATACCGATACCCATACCGATACCCATACCGATACCGATACCGATACTCTTACCGATACCGATACTGATACCGATACTCATACCGATACCCATACCGATACCCATACCGATACCCATCACGATACCCATACCTATACCCATACCGATACCCATACCGATACCCATACCGATACCCATACCGATACCCATACCGATACCGATACCGATACTCTTACCGATACCGATACTGATACCGATACTCATACCGATACCCATACCGATACCCTTACCGATACCCATACCGATACCCATACCGATACCGATACCGATAATCTTACCGATACCGATACTGATACCGATACTCATACCGATACTCATACCGATACTCATACCGATACCCATACCGATACCCTTACCGATACCCATACCGATACCCATACCGATACCCATACCTATACCCATACCGATACCCATACCGATACCGATACCGATACTCTTACCGATACCGATACTCTTACCGATACTGATACCGACACTCTTACCGATACCGATACCGATACCGATACTCTTACCGATACTGATACCGATACCCTTACCGTTACCGATACCGATACTGATACCGATACCGATACCGATACTCTTACCGATACCGATACTGATACCGATACTCATACCGATACCCATACCGATACCCATACCGATACCCATCACGATACCCTTACCGATACCCATACCGATACCCATACCGATACCGATACCGATAATCTTACCGATACCGATACTGATACCGATACTCATACCGATACTCATACCGATACTCATACCGATACCCATACCGATACCCTTACCGATACCCATACCGATACCCATACCGATACCCATACCTATACCCATACCGATACCCATACCGATACCGATACCGATACTCTTACCGATACCGATACTCTTACCGATACTGATACCGACACTCTTACCGATACCGATACCGATACCGATACTCTTACCGATACTGATACCGATACCCTTACCGTTACCGATACCGATACTGATACCGATACCGATACCGATACTCTTACCGATACCGATACTGATACCGATACTCATACCGATACCCATACCGATACCCATACCGATACCCATCACGATACCCATACCTATACCCATACCGATACCCATACCGATACCCATACCGATACCCATACCGATACCCATACCGATACCGATACCGATACTCTTACCGATACCGATACTGATACCGATACTCATACCGATACCCATACCGATACTCATACCGATACTGATACCGATACTCTTACCGATTCCGATACCGATACCGATACCGATACTCTTACCGATACCGATACTGATACCGATACTCATACCGATACTCATTCCGATACCCATACCGATACCCTTACCGATACCCATACCGATACCCATACCGATACCGATACCGATACTCTTACCGATACCGATACTGATACCGATACTCATACCGATACCCATACCGATACCCATACCGATACCCATCACGATACCCATACCTATACCCATACCGATACCCATACCGATACCCATACCGATACCCATACCGATACCCATACCGATACCGATACCGATACTCTTACCGATACCGATACTGATACCGATACTCATACCGATACCCATACCGATACCCTTACCGATACCCATACCGATACCCATACCGATACCGATACCGATAATCTTACCGATACCGATACTGATACCGATACTCATACCGATACTCATACCGATACCCATACCGATACCCTTACCGATACCCATACCGATACCCATACCGATACCGATACCGATACTCTTACCGATACCGATACTGATACCGATACTCATACCGATACCCATACCGATACCCATACCGATACCCATCACGATACCCATACCTATACCCATACCGATACCCATACCGATACCCATACCGTTACCCAAACAGATACCCATACCTATACCCATACCGATACCGATACCGATACCGATACCGATACTCTTACCGATACTGATACCGACACTCATACCGATACCTATACCGATACCTATACCGATACCCATACCGATACCCATACCGATACCCATACCGATACCCATACCGATACCCATACCGATACCCATACCGATACCCATACCGATACCCATACCGATACCCATACCGATACCCATACCGATACCGATACCGATACTCTTACCGATACCGATACTGATACCGATACTGATACCGATACTCATACCGATACTCATACCGATACCCATACCGATACCCTTACCGATACCCATACCGATACCCATACCGATACCGATACCGATACTCTTACCGATACCGATACTGATACCGATACTCATACCGATACCCATACCGATACCCATACCGATACCCATCACGATACCCATACCTATACCCATACCGATACCCATACCGATACCCATACCGATACCCATACCGATACCCATACCGATACCCATACCGATACCCATACCGATACCCATACCGATACCCATACCGATACCGATACCGATACTCTTACCGATACCGATACTGATACCGATACTCATACCGATACCCATACCGATACCCATACCGATACCCATACCGATACCCATACCGATACCCATACCGTTACCCAAACAGATACCCATACCTATACCCATACCGATACCCATACCGATACCGATACCGATACTCTTACCGATACTGATACCGACACTCTTACCGATACCCATACCGATACCCATGCCGATACCCATACCGATACCCATACCGACACCCATACCTATACCCATACCGATACCCATACCTATACCCATACCGATACCCATACCGATACCCATACCGATACCCATACCGATACTGATACCGATACTCTTACCGATACCGATACCGATACCGATACTCTTACCGATTCCGATACCGATACCGATACTCTTACAGATACTGATACCGATACCCTTACCGTTACCGATACCGATACTGATACCGATACCGATACCCATACCGATACCCATAGAGATACCCATACCGATACCCATACCGATATCCATGCCGATACCCATACCGATACCGATACCGATACCGATACCGATACAGATACTCACACCGACACTTTTACCGATACCCATACCGATTCCCATACCGATACTCATACCGATATCCATTCCGATACCCATACCGATACCCATACCGTTACCCATACCGATACCCATACCGATACCCATACCGATACCCATACCGATACCCATACCTATACCCATACCGATACCCATACCGATACCGATACCGATACTCTTACCGATACTGATACCGACACTCTAACCGATACCCATACCGATACCCATGCCGATACCCATACCGATACCGATACCGATACTCTTACCGATACCGATACTCTTACCGATACTGATACCGACACTCTTACCGATACCGATACCGATACCGATACTCTTACCGATACTGATACCGATACCCTTACCGTTACCGATACCGATACTGATACCGATACCGATACCCATACCGATACCCATACCGATACCCATACCGATACCCATACCGATACCCATACCGATACCCATACCGATACCCATACCGATACCCATACCGATACCGATACCGATACTCTTACCGATACCGGTACTGATACCGATACTCATACCGATACCCATACCGATACCCTTACCGATACCCATACCGATACCCATACCGATACCGATACTGATACCGATACTCATACCGATACCCATACCGATACCCATACCGATACCCATACCGATACCCATACCGATACCGATACCGATACTCTTACCGATACTGATACCGATATTCTTACCGATACCCATACCGATACCCATACCGATACCCATACCGATACCCATACCGATACCCATACCGTTACCCATACCGATACCCATACCGATACCCATACCGATACCCATACCGATACCGATACCGATACTCTTACCGATACCGATACTGATACCGATACTCATACCGATACCCATACCGATACCCTTACCGATACCCATACCGATACCCATACCGATACCGATACCGATACTCTTACCGATACCGATACTGATACCGATACTCATACCGATAACCATACCGATACCCATACCGATACCCATACCGATACCCATACCGATACCCATACCGATACCCATACCGATACCCATACCGATACCCATACCGATACCCATACCGTTACCCAAACAGATACCCATACCTATACCCATACCGATACCCATACCGATACCCATACCGATACCCATACCGATACCGATACCGATACTCTTACCGATACTGATACCGACACTCATACCGATACCCATACCGATACCCATACCGATACCCATACCGATACCCATACCGATACCCATACCGATACCCATACCGATACCCATACCGATACCCATACCGATACCCATACCGATACCCTTACCGATACCCATACCGATACCCATACCGATACCGATACCGATACCGATACTCTTACCGATACCGATACTGATACCGATACTCATACCGATACTCATACCGATACCCATACCGATACCCTTACCGATACCCATACCGATACCCATACCGATACCGATACCGATACTCTTACCGATACCGATACTGATACCGATACTCATACCGATACCCATACCGATACCCATACCGATACCCATCACGATACCCATACCTATACCCATACCGATACCCATACCGATACCCATACCGATACCCATACCGACACCCATACCGATACCGATACCGATACTCTTACCGATACCGATACTGATACCGATACTCATACCGATACCCATACCGATACCCTTACCGATACCCATACCGATACCCATACCGATACCGATACCGATACTCTTACCGATACCGATACTGATACCGATACTCATACCGATACTCATACCGATACCCATACCGATACCCTTACCGATACCCATACCGATACCCATACCGATACCGATACCGATACTCTTACCGATACCGATACTGATACCGATACTCATACCGATACCCATACCGATACCCATACCGATACCCATCACGATACCCATACCTATACCCATACCGATACCCATACCGATACCCATACCGATACCCATACCGATACCGATACCGATACTCTTACCGATACCGATACTGATACCGATACTCATACCGATACCCATACCGATACCCATACCGATACCCATCACGATACCCATACCTATACCCATACCGATACCCATACCGATACCCATACCGATAGCCATACCGATACCCATACCGATACCGATACCGATACTCTTACCGATACCGATACTGATACCGATACTCATACCGATACCCATACCGATACCCTTACCGATACCCATACCGATACCCATACCGATACCGATACCGATAATCTTACCGATACCGATACTGATACCGATACTCATACCGATACTCATACCGATACTCATACCGATACCCATACCGATACCCTTACCGATACCCATACCGATACCCATACCGATACCCATACCTATACCCATACCGATACCCATACCGATACCGATACCGATACTCTTACCGATACTGATACCGACACTCTAACCGATACCCATACCGATACCCATGCCGATACCCATACCGATACCGATACCGATACTCTTACCGATACCGATACTCTTACCGATACTGATACCGACACTCTTACCGATACCGATACCGATACCGATACTCTTACCGATACTGATACCGATACCCTTACCGTTACCGATACCGATACTGATACCGATACCGATACCGATACTCTTACCGATACCGATACTGATACCGATACTCATACCGATACCCATACCGATACCCATACCGATACCCATCACGATACCCATACCTATACCCATACCGATACCCATACCGATACCCATACCGATACCCATACCGATACCCATACCGATACCCATACCGATACCGATACCGATACTCTTACCGATACCGATACTGATACCGATACTCATACCGATACCCATACCGATACTCATACCGATACTGATACCGATACTCTTACCGATTCCGATACCGATACCGATACCGATACTCTTACCGATACCGATACTGATACCGATACTCATACCGATACTCATACCGATACCCATACCGATACCCTTACCGATACCCATACCGATACCCATACCGATACCGATACCGATACTCTTACCGATACCGATACTGATACCGATACTCATACCGATACCCATACCGATACCCATACCGATACCCATCACGATACCCATACCTATACCCATACCGATACCCATACCGATACCCATACCGATACCCATACCGATACCCATACCGATACCGATACCGATACTCTTACCGATACCGATACTGATACCGATACTCATACCGATACCCATACCGATACCCTTACCGATACCCATACCGATACCCATACCGATACCGATACCGATAATCTTACCGATACCGATACTGATACCGATACTCATACCGATACTCATACCGATACCCATACCGATACCCTTACCGATACCCATACCGATACCCATACCGATACCCATACCGATACCGATACCGATACTCTTACCGATACCGATACTGATACCGATACTCATACCGATACTCATACCGATACCCATACCGATACCCTTACCGATACCCATACCGATACCCATACCGATACCGATACCGATACTCTTACCGATACCGATACTGATACCGATACTCATACCGATACCCATACCGATACCCATACCGATACCCATCACGATACCCATACCTATACCCATACCGATACCCATACCGATACCCATACCGATACCCATACCGATACCCATACCGATACCGATACCGATACTCTTACCGATACCGATACTGATACCGATACTCATACCGATACCCATACCGATACCCATACCGATACCCATCACGATACCCATACCTATACCCATACCGATACCCATACCGATACCCATACCGATACCCATACCGATACCCATACCGATACCGATACCGATACTCTTACCGATACCGATACTGATACCGATACTCATACCGATACCCATACCGATACCCTTACCGATACCCATACCGATACCCATACCGATACCGATACCGATAATCTTACCGATACCGATACTGATACCGATACTCATACCGATACTCATACCGATACTCATACCGATACCCATACCGATACCCTTACCGATACCCATACCGATACCCATACCGATACCCATACCTATACCCATACCGATACCCATACCGATACCGATACCGATACTCTTACCGATACCGATACTCTTACCGATACTGATACCGACACTCTTACCGATACCGATACCGATACCGATACTCTTACCGATACTGATACCGATACCCTTACCGTTACCGATACCGATACTGATACCGATACCGATACCGATACTCTTACCGATACCGATACTGATACCGATACTCATACCGATACCCATACCGATACCCATACCGATACCCATCACGATACCCTTACCGATACCCATACCGATACCCATACCGATACCGATACCGATAATCTTACCGATACCGATACTGATACCGATACTCATACCGATACTCATACCGATACTCATACCGATACCCATACCGATACCCTTACCGATACCCATACCGATACCCATACCGATACCCATACCTATACCCATACCGATACCCATACCGATACCGATACCGATACTCTTACCGATACCGATACTCTTACCGATACTGATACCGACAATCTTACCGATACCGATACCGATACCGATACTCTTACCGATACTGATACCGATACCCTTACCGTTACCGATACCGATACTGATACCGATACCGATACCGATACTCTTACCGATACCGATACTGATACCGATACTCATACCGATACCCATACCGATACCCATACCGATACCCATCACGATACCCATACCTATACCCATACCGATACCCATACCGATACCCATACCGATACCCATACCGATACCCATACCGATACCGATACCGATACTCTTACCGATACCGATACTGATACCGATACTCATACCGATACCCATACCGATACTCATACCGATACTGATACCGATACTCTTACCGATTCCGATACCGATACCGATACCGATACTCTTACCGATACCGATACTGATACCGATACTCATACCGATACTCATTCCGATACCCATACCGATACCCTTACCGATACCCATACCGATACCCATACCGATACCGATACCGATACTCTTACCGATACCGATACTGATACCGATACTCATACCGATACCCATACCGATACCCATACCGATACCCATCACGATACCCATACCTATACCCATACCGATACCCATACCGATACCCATACCGATACCCATACCGATACCGATACCGATACTCTTACCGATACCGATACTGATACCGATACTCATACCGATACCCATACCGATACCCTTACCGATACCCATACCGATACCCATACCGATACCGATACCGATAATCTTACCGATACCGATACTGATACCGATACTCATACCGATACTCATACCGATACCCATACCGATACCCTTACCGATACCCATACCGATACCCATACCGATACCGATACCGATACTCTTACCGATACCGATACTGATACCGATACTCATACCGATACCCATACCGATACCCATACCGATACCCATCACGATACCCATACCTATACCCATACCGATACCCATACCGATACCCATACCGTTACCCAAACAGATACCCATACCTATACCCATACCGATACCCATACCGATACCGATACCGATACTCTTACCGATACTGATACCGACACTCATACCGATACCTATACCGATACCTATACCGATACCCATACCGATACCCATACCGATACCCATACCGATACCCATACCGATACCCATACCGATACCCATACCGATACCCATACCGATACCCATACCGATACCCATACCGATACCCATACCGATACCGATACCGATACTCTTACCGATACCGATACTGATACCGATACTGATACCGATACTCATACCGATACTCATACCGATACCCATACCGATACCCTTACCGATACCCATACCGATACCCATACCGATACCGATACCGATACTCTTACCGATACCGATACTGATACCGATACTCATACCGATACCCATACCGATACCCATACCGATACCCATCACGATACCCATACCTATACCCATACCGATACCCATACCGATACCCATACCGATACCCATACCGATACCCATACCGATACCCATACCGATACCCATACCGATACCCATACCGATACCCATACCGATACCGATACCGATACTCTTACCGATACCGATACTGATACCGATACTCATACCGATACCCATACCGATACCCATACCGATACCCATACCGATACCCATACCGATACCCATACCGTTACCCAAACAGATACCCATACCTATACCCATACCGATACCCATACCGATACCGATACCGATACTCTTACCGATACTGATACCGACACTCTTACCGATACCCATACCGATACCCATGCCGATACCCATACCGATACCCATACCGACACCCATACCTATACCCATACCGATACCCATACCTATACCATACCGATACTGATACCGATACCCATACCGATACCCATACCGATACTGATACCGATACTCTTACCGATACCGATACCGATACCGATACTCTTACCGATACCGATACTGATACCGATACTCATACCGATACCCATACCGATACCCTTACCGATACCCATACCGATACCCATACCGATACCGATACCGATACTCTTACCGATACCGATACTGATACCGATACTCATACCGATACTCATACCGATACCCATACCGATACCCTTACCGATACCCATACCGATACCCATACCGATACCGATACCGATACTCTTACCGATACCGATACTGATACCGATACTCATACCGATACCCATACCGATACCCATACCGATACCCTTACCGATACCCATACCGATACCCATACCGATACCGATACCGATACTCTTACCGATACCGATACTGATACCGATACTCATACCGATACTCATACCGATACCCATACCGATACCCTTACCGATACCCATACCGATACCCATACCGATACCCATACCGATACCGATACCGATACTCATACCGATACTGATACCGATACTCTTACCGATTCCGATACCGATACCGATACCGATACTCTTACCGATACCGATACTGATACCGATACTCATACCGATACTCATACCGATACCCATACCGATACCCTTACCGATACCCATACCGATACCCATACCGATACCGATACCGATACTCTTACCGATACCGATACTGATACCGATACTCATACCGATACCCATACCGATACCCATACCGATACCCATACCTATACCCATACCGATACCCATACCGATACTCATACCGATACTGATACCGATACTCTTACCGATTCCGATACCGATACCGATACCGATACTCTTACCGATACCGATACTGATACCGATACTCATACCGATACTCATACCGATACCCATACCGATACCCTTACCGATACCCATACCGATACCCATACCGATACCGATACCGATACTCTTACCGATACCGATACTGATACCGATACTCATACCGATACCCATACCGATACCCATACCGATACCCATCACGATACCCATACCTATACCCATACCGATACCCATACCGATACCGATACCGATACTCTTACCGATACCGATACTGATACCGATACTCATACCGATACCCATACCGATACCCTTACCGATACCCATACCGATACCCATACCGATACCGATACCGATACTCTTACCGATTCTGATACCGACACTCTTACCGATACCCATACCGATACCCATGCCGATACTCATACCGATACCCATACCGATACCCATACCGTTACCCATACCGATACCCATACCGATACCCATACCGATACCCATACCGATACCCATACCGATACCCATACCGATACCCATACCGATACCCATACCGATACCCATACCGATACTGATACCGATACTCTTACCGATACCGATACCGATACCGATACTCTTACCGATTCCGATACCGATACCGATACTCTTACAGATACTGATACCGATACCCTTACCGTTACCGATACCGATACTGATACCGATACCGATACCCATACCGATACCCATACCGATACCCATACCGATACCCATACCGATACCCATACCGATACCCATACCGATACCGATACCGATACTCTTACCGATACCGATACTGATACCGATACTCATACCGATACCCATACCGATACCCTTACCGATACCCATACCGATACCCATACCGATACCGATACCGATACTCTTACCGATTCTGATACCGACACTCTTACCGATACCCATACCGATACCCATGCCGATACTCATACCGATACCCATACCGATACCCATACCGTTACCCATACCGATACCCATACCGATACCCATACCGATACCCATACCGATACCCATACCGATACCCATACCGATACCCATACCGATACCGATACCGATACTCTTACCGATACCGATACTGATACCGATACTCATACCGATACCCATACCGATACCCTTACCGATACCCATACCGATACCCATACCGAGACCGATACCGATACTCTTACCGATACCGATACTGATACCGATACTCATACCGATACCCATACCGATACCCATACCGATACCCATCACGATACCCATACCTATACCCATACCGATACCCATACCGATAGCCATACCGATAACCATACCGATACTGATACCGATACTCTAACCGATACCGATACCGATACCGATACTCTTACCGATACTGATACCGATACCCTTACCGTTATCGATACCGATACTGATACCGATACCGATACCCATACCGATACCCATACCGATACCGATACCGATACTGATACCGATACCGATACCCATACCGATACCCATACCGATACCCATACCGATACCCATACCGAGACCGATACCGATACTCTTACCGATACCGATACTGATACCGATACTCATACCGATACCCATACCGATACCCATACCGATACCCATCACGATACCCATACCTATACCCATACCGATACCCATACCGATAGCCATACCGATAACCATACCGATACTGATACCGATACTCTAACCGATACCGATACCGATACCGATACTCTTACCGATACTGATACCGATACCCTTACCGTTATCGATACCGATACTGATACCGATACCGATACCCATACCGATACCCATACCGATACCGATACCGATACTGATACCGATACCGATACCCATACCGATACCCATACCGATACCCATACCGATACCCATACCGATACCCATACCGATACCCATACCGATACCGATACCGATACCGATACCGATACTCTTACCGATACCGATACTGATACCGATACTCATACCGATACCCATACCGATACCCATACCGATACCCATACCGATACCCATACCGATACCCATACCGATACCAATACCGATACCCATACCGATACCCTTACCGATACCCATACCGATACCCATACCGATACCGATACCGATACTCTTACCGATACCGATACTGATACCGATACTCATACCGATACTCATACCGATTCCCATACCGATACCCTTACCGATACACATACCGATACCCATACTGATACCGATACCGATACTCTTACCGATACCGATACTGATACCGATACTCATACCGATACCCATACCGATACCCATACCGATACCCATCACGATACCCATACCTATAACCATACCGATACCCATACCGATACCCATACCGATACCCATACCGTTACCCAAACAGATACCCATACCTATACCCATACCGATACCCATACCGATACCCATACCGATACCCATACCGATACCCATACCGATACCCATACCGTTACCCAAACAGATACCCATACCTATACCCATACCGATACCCATACCGATACCGATACCGATACTCTTACCGATACTGATACCGACACTCTTACCGATACCCATACCGATACCCATGCCGATACCCATACCGATACCCATACCGACACCCATACCTATACCCATACCGATACCCATACCTATACCCATACCGATACCCATACCGATACCCATACCGATACCCATACCGATACTGATACCGATACTCTTACCGATACCGATACCGATACCGACACTCTTACCGATTCCGATACCGATACCGATACTCTTACAGATACTGATACCGATACCCTTACCGTTACCGATACCGATACTGATACCGATACCGATACCCATACCGATACCCATAGAGATACCCATACCGATACCCATACCGATATCCATGCCGATACCCATACCGATACCGATACCGATACCGATACCGATACAGATACTCACACCGACACTTTTACCGATACCCATACCGATTCCCATACCGATACTCATACCGATATCCATTCCGATACCCATACCGATACCCATACCGTTACCCATACCGATACCCATACCGATACCCATACCGATACCCATACCGATACCCATACCTATACCCATACCGATACCCATACCGATACCGATACCGATACTCTTACCGATACTGATACCGACACTCTAACCGATACCCATACCGATACCCATGCCGATACCCATACCGATACCGATACCGATACTCTTACCGATACCGATACTCTTACCGATACTGATACCGACACTCTTACCGATACCGATACCGATACCGATACTCTTACCGATACTGATACCGATACCCTTACCGTTACCGATACCGATACTGATACCGATACCGATACCCATACCGATACCCATACCGATACCCATACCGATACCCATACCGATACCCATACCGATACCCATACCGATACCCATACCGATACCCATACCGATACCGATACCGATACTCTTACCGATACCGGTACTGATACCGATACTCATACCGATACCCATACCGATACCCTTACCGATACCCATACCGATACCCATACCGATACCGATACTGATACCGATACTCATACCGGTACCCATACCGATACCCGTACCGATACCCATACCGATACCCATACCGATACCGATACCGATACCCATACCGGTACCCATACCGATACCCATACCGATACCGATACCGATACTCATACCGATACCGATACTGATACCGATACTCATACCGATACCCATACCGATACCCTTACCGATACCCATACCGATACCCATACCGATACCGATACCGATACTCTTACCGATACCGATACTGATACCGATACTCATACCGATACCCATACCGATACCCATACCGATACCCATCACGATACCCATACCTATACCCATACCGATACCCATACCGATACCCATACCGATACCCATACCGTTACCCAAACAGATACCCATACCTATACCCATACCGATACCCATACCGATACCCATACCGATACCGATACCGATACTCTTACCGATACTGATACCGACACTCATACCGATACCTATACCGATACCCATACCGATACCCATACCGATACCCATACCGATACCCATACCGATACCCATACCGATACCCATACCGATACCCTTACCGATACCCATACCGATACCCATACCGATACCGATACCGATACTCTTACCGATACCGATACTGATACCGATACTCATACCGATACTCATACCGATACCCATACCGATACCCTTACCGATACCCATACCGATACCCATACCGATACCGATACCGATACTCTTACCGATACCGATACTGATACCGATACTCATACCGATACCCATACCGATACCCATACCGATACCCATCACGATACCCATACCTATACCCATACCGATACCCATACCGATACCCATACCGATACCCATACCGATACCGATACCGATACTCTTACCGATACCGATACTGATACCGATACTCATACCGATACCCATACCGATACCCATACCGATACCCATCACGATACCCATACCTATACCCATACCGATACCCATACCGATACCCATACCGATAGCCATACCGATACCCATACCGATACCGATACCGATACTCTTACCGATACCGATACTGATACCGATACTCATACCGATACCCATACCGATACCCTTACCGATACCCATACCGATACCCATACCGATACCGATACCGATAATCTTACCGATACCGATACTGATACCGATACTCATACCGATACTCATACCGATACTCATACCGATACCCATACCGATACCCTTACCGATACCCATACCGATACCCATACCGATACCCATACCTATACCCATACCGATACCCATACCGATACCGATACCGATACTCTTACCGATACTGATACCGACACTCTAACCGATACCCATACCGATACCCATGCCGATACCCATACCGATACCGATACCGATACTCTTACCGATACCGATACTCTTACCGATACTGATACCGACACTCTTACCGATACCGATACCGATACCGATACTCTTACCGATACTGATACCGATACCCTTACCGTTACCGATACCGATACTGATACCGATACCGATACCGATACTCTTACCGATACCGATACTGATACCGATACTCATACCGATACCCATACCGATACCCATACCGATACCCATCACGATACCCATACCTATACCCATACCGATACCCATACCGATACCCATACCGATACCCATACCGATACCCATACCGATACCCATACCGATACCGATACCGATACTCTTACCGATACCGATACTGATACCGATACTCATACCGATACCCATACCGATACTCATACCGATACTGATACCGATACTCTTACCGATTCCGATACCGATACCGATACCGATACTCTTACCGATACCGATACTGATACCGATACTCATACCGATACTCATACCGATACCCATACCGATACCCTTACCGATACCCATACCGATACCCATACCGATACCGATACCGATACTCTTACCGATACCGATACTGATACCGATACTCATACCGATACCCATACCGATACCCATACCGATACCCATCACGATACCCATACCTATACCCATACCGATACCCATACCGATACCCATACCGATACCCATACCGATACCCATACCGATACCGATACCGATACTCTTACCGATACCGATACTGATACCGATACTCATACCGATACCCATACCGATACCCTTACCGATACCCATACCGATACCCATACCGATACCGATACCGATAATCTTACCGATACCGATACTGATACCGATACTCATACCGATACTCATACCGATACCCATACCGATACCCTTACCGATACCCATACCGATACCCATACCGATACCCATACCGATACCGATACCGATACTCTTACCGATACCGATACTGATACCGATACTCATACCGATACTCATACCGATACCCATACCGATACCCTTACCGATACCCATACCGATACCCATACCGATACCGATACCGATACTCTTACCGATACCGATACTGATACCGATACTCATACCGATACCCATACCGATACCCATACCGATACCCATCACGATACCCATACCTATACCCATACCGATACCCATACCGATACCCATACCGATACCCATACCGATACCCATACCGATACCGATACCGATACTCTTACCGATACCGATACTGATACCGATACTCATACCGATACCCATACCGATACCCATACCGATACCCATCACGATACCCATACCTATACCCATACCGATACCCATACCGATACCCATACCGATACCCATACCGATACCCATACCGATACCGATACCGATACTCTTACCGATACCGATACTGATACCGATACTCATACCGATACCCATACCGATACCCTTACCGATACCCATACCGATACCCATACCGATACCGATACCGATACTCTTACCGATACCGATACTGATACCGATACTCATACCGATACTCATACCGATACTCATACCGATACCCATACCGATACCCTTACCGATACCCATACCGATACCCATACCGATACCCATACCGATACCCATACCGATACCCATACCGATACCGATACCGATACTCTTACCGATACCGATACTCTTACCGATACTGATACCGACACTCTTACCGATACCGATACCGATACCGATACTCTTACCGATACTGATACCGATACCCTTACCGTTACCGATACCGATACTGATACCGATACCGATACCGATACTCTTACCGATACCGATACTGATACCGATACTCATACCGATACCCATACCGATACCCATACCGATACCCATCACGATACCCTTACCGATACCCATACCGATACCCATACCGATACCGATACCGATAATCTTACCGATACCGATACTGATACCGATACTCATACCGATACTCATACCGATACTCATACCGATACCCATACCGATACCCTTACCGATACCCATACCGATACCCATACCGATACCCATACCTATACCCATACCGATACCCATACCGATACCGATACCGATACTCTTACCGATACCGATACTCTTACCGATACTGATACCGACACTCTTACCGATACCGATACCGATACCGATACTCTTACCGATACTGATACCGATACCCTTACCGTTACCGATACCGATACTGATACCGATACCGATACCGATACTCTTACCGATACCGATACTGATACCGATACTCATACCGATACCCATACCGATACCCATACCGATACCCATCACGATACCCATACCTATACCCATACCGATACCCATACCGATACCCATACCGATACCCATACCGATACCCATACCGATACCGATACCGATACTCTTACCGATACCGATACTGATACCGATACTCATACCGATACCCATACCGATACTCATACCGATACTGATACCGATACTCTTACCGATTCCGATACCGATACCGATACCGATACTCTTACCGATACCGATACTGATACCGATACTCATACCGATACTCATTCCGATACCCATACCGATACCCTTACCGATACCCATACCGATACCCATACCGATACCGATACCGATACTCTTACCGATACCGATACTGATACCGATACTCATACCGATACCCATACCGATACCCATACCGATACCCATCACGATACCCATACCTATACCCATACCGATACCCATACCGATACCCATACCGATACCCATACCGATACCCATACCGATACCGATACCGATACTCTTACCGATACCGATACTGATACCGATACTCATACCGATACCCATACCGATACCCTTACCGATACCCATACCGATACCCATACCGATACCGATACCGATAATCTTACCGATACCGATACTGATACCGATACTCATACCGATACTCATACCGATACCCATACCGATACCCTTACCGATACCCATACCGATACCCATACCGATACCGATACCGATACTCTTACCGATACCGATACTGATACCGATACTCATACCGATACCCATACCGATACCCATACCGATACCCATCACGATACCCATACCTATACCCATACCGATACCCATACCGATACCCATACCGTTACCCAAACAGATACCCATACCTATACCCATACCGATACCCATACCGATACCGATACCGATACTCTTACCGATACTGATACCGACACTCATACCGATACCTATACCGATACCTATACCGATACCCATACCGATACCCATACCGATACCCATACCGATACCCATACCGATACCCATACCGATACCCATACCGATACCCATACCGATACCCATACCGATACCCATACCGATACCCATACCGATACCGATACCGATACTCTTACCGATACCGATACTGATACCGATACTGATACCGATACTCATACCGATACTCATACCGATACCCATACCGATACCCTTACCGATACCCATACCGATACCCATACCGATACCGATACCGATACTCTTACCGATACCGATACTGATACCGATACTCATACCGATACCCATACCGATACCCATACCGATACCCATCACGATACCCATACCTATACCCATACCGATACCCATACCGATACCCATACCGATACCCATACCGATACCCATACCGATACCCATACCGATACCCATACCGATACCCATACCGATACCCATACCGATACCGATACCGATACTCTTACCGATACCGATACTGATACCGATACTCATACCGATACCCATACCGATACCCATACCGATACCCATACCGATACCCATACCGATACCCATACCGTTACCCAAACAGATACCCATACCTATACCCATACCGATACCCATACCGATACCGATACCGATACTCTTACCGATACTGATACCGACACTCTTACCGATACCCATACCGATACCCATGCCGATACCCATACCGATACCCATACCGACACCCATACCTATACCCATACCGATACCCATACCTATACCATACCGATACTGATACCGATACCCATACCGATACCCATACCGATACTGATACCGATACTCTTACCGATACCGATACCGATACCGATACTCTTACCGATACCGATACTGATACCGATACTCATACCGATACCCATACCGATACCCTTACCGATACCCATACCGATACCCATACCGATACCGATACCGATACTCTTACCGATACCGATACTGATACCGATACTCATACCGATACTCATACCGATACCCATACCGATACACTTACCGATACCCATACCGATACCCATACCGATACCGATACCGATACTCTTACCGATACCGATACTGATACCGATACTCATACCGATACCCATACCGATACCCATACCGATACCCTTACCGATACCCATACCGATACCCATACCGATACCGATACCGATACTCTTACCGATACCGATACTGATACCGATACTCATACCGATACTCATACCGATACCCATACCGATACCCTTACCGATACCCATACCGATACCCATACCGATACCCATACCGATACCGATACCGATACTCATACCGATACTGATACCGATACTCTTACCGATTCCGATACCGATACCGATACCGATACTCTTACCGATACCGATACTGATACCGATACTCATACCGATACTCATACCGATACCCATACCGATACCCTTACCGATACCCATACCGATACCCATACCGATACCGATACCGATACTCTTACCGATACCGATACTGATACCGATACTCATACCGATACCCATACCGATACCCATACCGATACCCATACCTATACCCATACCGATACCCATACCGATACTCATACCGATACTGATACCGATACTCTTACCGATTCCGATACCGATACCGATACCGATACTCTTACCGATACCGATACTGATACCGATACTCATACCGATACTCATACCGATACCCATACCGATACCCTTACCGATACCCATACCGATACCCATACCGATACCGATACCGATACTCTTACCGATACCGATACTGATACCGATACTCATACCGATACCCATACCGATACCCATACCGATACCCATCACGATACCCATACCTATACCCATACCGATACCCATACCGATACCGATACCGATACTCTTACCGATACCGATACTGATACCGATACTCATACCGATACCCATACCGATACCCTTACCGATACCCATACCGATACCCATACCGATACCGATACCGATACTCTTACCGATTCTGATACCGACACTCTTACCGATACCCATACCGATACCCATGCCGATACTCATACCGATACCCATACCGATACCCATACCGTTACCCATACCGATACCCATACCGATACCCATACCGATACCCATACCGATACCCATACCGATACCCATACCGATACCCATACCGATACCCATACCGATACCCATACCGATACTGATACCGATACTCTTACCGATACCGATACCGATACCGATACTCTTACCGATTCCGATACCGATACCGATACTCTTACAGATACTGATTCCGATACCCTTACCGTTACCGATACCGATACTGATACCGATACCGATACCCATACCGATACCCATACCGATACCCATACCGATACCCATACCGATACCCATACCGATACCCATACCGATACCGATACCGATACTCTTACCGATACCGATACTGATACCGATACTCATACCGATACCCATACCGATACCCTTACCGATACCCATACCGATACCCATACCGATACCGATACCGATACTCTTACCGATTCTGATACCGACACTCTTACCGATACCCATACCGATACCCATGCCGATACTCATACCGATACCCATACCGATACCCATACCGTTACCCATACCGATACCCATACCGATACCCATACCGATACCCATACCGATACCCATACCGATACCCATACCGATACCCATACCGATACCGATACCGATACTCTTACCGATACCGATACTGATACCGATACTCATACCGATACCCATACCGATACCCTTACCGATACCCATACCGATACCCATACCGAGACCGATACCGATACTCTTACCGATACCGATACTGATACCGATACTCATACCGATACCCATACCGATACCCATACCGATACCCATCACGATACCCATACCTATACCCATACCGATACCCATACCGATAGCCATACCGATAACCATACCGATACTGATACCGATACTCTAACCGATACCGATACCGATACCGATACTCTTACCGATACTGATACCGATACCCTTACCGTTATCGATACCGATACTGATACCGATACCGATACCCATACCGATACCCATACCGATACCGATACCGATACTGATACCGATACCGATACCCATACCGATACCCATACCGATACCCATACCGATACCCATACCGAGACCGATACCGATACTCTTACCGATACCGATACTGATACCGATACTCATACCGATACCCATACCGATACCCATACCGATACCCATCACGATACCCATACCTATACCCATACCGATACCCATACCGATAGCCATACCGATAACCATACCGATACTGATACCGATACTCTAACCGATACCGATACCGATACCGATACTCTTACCGATACTGATACCGATACCCTTACCGTTATCGATACCGATACTGATACCGATACCGATACCCATACCGATACCCATACCGATACCGATACCGATACTGATACCGATACCGATACCCATACCGATACCCATACCGATACCCATACCGATACCCATACCGATACCCATACCGATACCCATACCGATACCGATACCGATACCGATACCGATACTCTTACCGATACCGATACTGATACCGATACTCATACCGATACCCATACCGATACCCATACCGATACCCATACCGATACCCATACCGATACCCATACCGATACCAATACCGATACCCATACCGATACCCTTACCGATACCCATACCGATACCCATACCGATACCGATACCGATACTCTTACCGATACCGATACTGATACCGATACTCATACCGATACTCATACCGATTCCCATACCGATACCCTTACCGATACACATACCGATACCCATACTGATACCGATACCGATACTCTTACCGATACCGATACTGATACCGATACTCATACCGATACCCATACCGATACCCATACCGATACCCATCACGATACCCATACCTATACCCATACCGATACCCATACCGATACCCATACCGATACCCATACCGTTACCCAAACAGATACCCATACCTATACCCATACCGATACCCATACCGATACCCATACCGATACCCATACCGATACCCATACCGATACCCATACCGTTACCCAAACAGATACCCATACCTATACCCATACCGATACCCATACCGATACCGATACCGATACTCTTACCGATACTGATACCGACACTCTTACCGATACCCATACCGATACCCATGCCGATACCCATACCGATACCCATACCGACACCCATACCTATACCCATACCGATACCCATACCTATACCCATACCGATACCCATACCGATACCCATACCGATACCCATACCGATACTGATACCGATACTCTTACCGATACCGATACCGATACCGACACTCTTACCGATTCCGATACCGATACCGATACTCTTACAGATACTGATACCGATACCCTTACCGTTACCGATACCGATACTGATACCGATACCGATACCCATACCGATACCCATAGAGATACCCATACCGATACCCATACCGATATCCATGCCGATACCCATACCGATACCGATACCGATACCGATACCGATACAGATACTCACACCGACACTTTTACCGATACCCATACCGATTCCCATACCGATACTCATACCGATATCCATTCCGATACCCATACCGATACCCATACCGTTACCCATACCGATACCCATACCGATACCCATACCGATACCCATACCGATACCCATACCTATACCCATACCGATACCCATACCGATACCGATACCGATACTCTTACCGATACTGATACCGACACTCTAACCGATACCCATACCGATACCCATGCCGATACCCATACCGATACCGATACCGATACTCTTACCGATACCGATACTCTTACCGATACTGATACCGACACTCTTACCGATACCGATACCGATACCGATACTCTTACCGATACTGATACCGATACCCTTACCGTTACCGATACCGATACTGATACCGATACCGATACCCATACCGATACCCATACCGATACCCATACCGATACCCATACCGATACCCATACCGATACCCATACCGATACCCATACCGATACCGATACCGATACTCTTACCGATACCGGTACTGATACCGATACTCATACCGATACCCATACCGATACCCTTACCGATACCCATACCGATACCCATACCGATACCGATACTGATACCGATACTCATACCGGTACCCATACCGATACCCGTACCGATACCCATACCGATACCCATACCGATACCGATACCGATACTCGTACCGATACCCATACCGATACCCATACCGATACCGATACCGATACTCTTACCGATTCTGATACCGACACTCTTACCGATACCCATACCGATACCCATGCCGATACTCATACCGATACCCATACCGATACCCATACCGTTACCCATACCGATACCCATACCGGTACCCATACCGATACCCATACCGATACCGATACCGATACTCATACCGATACCGATACTGATACCGATACTCATACCGATACCCATACCGATACCCTTACCGATACCCATACCGATACCCATACCGATACCGATACCGATACTCTTACCGATACCGATACTGATACCGATACTCATACCGATACCCATACCGATACCCATACCGATACCCATCACGATACCCATACCTATACCCATACCGATACCCATACCGATACCCATACCGATACCCATACCGTTACCCAAACAGATACCCATACCTATACCCATACCGATACCCATACCGATACCCATACCGATACCGATACCGATACTCTTACCGATACTGATACCGACACTCATACCGATACCTATACCGATACCCATACCGATACCCATACCGATACCCATACCGATACCCATACCGATACCCATACCGATACCCATACCGATACCCATACCGATACCCTTACCGATACCCATACCGATACCCATACCGATACCGATACCGATACTCTTACCGATACCGATACTGATACCGATACTCATACCGATACTCATACCGATACCCATACCGATACCCATACCGATACCCATCACGATACCCATACCTATACCCATACCGATACCCATACCGATACCCATACCGATACCCATACCGACACCCATACCGATACCGATACCGATACTCTTACCGATACCGATACTGATACCGATACTCATACCGATACCCATACCGATACCCTTACCGATACCCATACCGATACCCATACCGATACCGATACCGATACTCTTACCGATACCGATACTGATACCGATACTCATACCGATACTCATACCGATACCCATACCGATACCCTTACCGATACCCATACCGATACCCATACCGATACCGATACCGATACTCTTACCGATACCGATACTAATACCGATACTCATACCGATACCCATACCGATACCCATACCGATACCCATCACGATACCCATACCTATACCCATACCGATACCCATACCGATACCCATACCGATACCCATACCGATACCGATACCGATACTCTTACCGATACCGATACTGATACCGATACTCATACCGATACCCATACCGATACCCATACCGATACCCATCACGATACCCATACCTATACCCATACCGATACCCATACCGATACCCATACCGATACCCATACCGATACCCATACCGATACCGATACCGATACTCTTACCGATACCGATACTGATACCGATACTCATACCGATACCCATACCGATACCCTTACCGATACCCATACCGATACCCATACCGATACCGATACCGATAATCTTACCGATACCGATACTGATACCGATACTCATACCGATACTCATACCGATACTCATACCGATACCCATACCGATACCCTTACCGATACCCATACCGATACCCATACCGATACCCATACCTATACCCATACCGATACCCATACCGATACCGATACCGATACTCTTACCGATACTGATACCGACACTCTAACCGATACCCATACCGATACCCATGCCGATACCCATACCGATACCGATACCGATACTCTTACCGATACCGATACTCTTACCGATACTGATACCGACACTCTTACCGATACCGATACCGATACCGATACTCTTACCGATACTGATACCGATACCCTTACCGTTACCGATACCGATACTGATACCGATACCGATACCGATACTCTTACCGATACCGATACTGATACCGATACTCATACCGATACCCATACCGATACCCATACCGATACCCATCACGATACCCATACCTATACCCATACCGATACCCATACCGATACCCATACCGATACCCATACCGATACCCATACCGATACCGATACCGATACTCTTACCGATACCGATACTGATACCGATACTCATACCGATACCCATACCGATACTCATACCGATACTGATACCGATACTCTTACCGATTCCGATACCGATACCGATACCGATACTCTTACCGATACCGATACTGATACCGATACTCATACCGATACTCATACCGATACCCATACCGATACCCTTACCGATACCCATACCGATACCCATACCGATACCGATACCGATACTCTTACCGATACCGATACTGATACCGATACTCATACCGATACCCATACCGATACCCATACCGATACCCATCACGATACCCATACCTATACCCATACCGATACCCATACCGATACCGATACCGATACTCTTACCGATACTGATACCGACACTCATACCGATACCTATACCGATACCCATACCGATACCCATACCGATACCCATACCGATACCCATACCGATACCCATACCGATACCCATACCGATACCCATACCGATACCCATACCGATACCCATACCGATACCCATACCGATACCGATACCGATACTCTTACCGATACCGATACTGATACCGATACTCATACCGATACTCATACCGATACCCATACCGATACCCTTACCGATACCCATACCGATACCCATACCGATACCGATACCGATACTCTTACCGATACCGATACTGATACCGATACTCATACCGATACCCATACCGATACCCATACCGATACCCATCACGATACCCATACCTATACCCATACCGATACCCATACCGATACCCATACCGATACCCATACCGATACCCATACCGATACCCATACCGATACCCATACCGATACTCTTACCGATACCGATACTGATACCGATACTCATACCGATACCCATACCGATACCCATACCGATACCCTTACCGATACCCATACCGATACCCATACCGATACCGATACCGATACTCTTACCGATACCGATACTGATACCGATACTCATACCGATACTCATACCGATACCCATACCGATACCCTTACCGATACCCATACCGATACCCATACCGATACCCATACCGATACCGATACCGATACTCATACCGATACTGATACCGATACTCTTACCGATTCCGATACCGATACCGATACCGATACTCTTACCGATACCGATACTGATACCGATACTCATACCGATACTCATACCGATACCCATACCGATACCCTTACCGATACCCATACCGATACCCATACCGATACCGATACCGATACTCTTACCGATACCGATACTGATACCGATACTCATTCCGATACCCATACCGATACCCATACCGATACCCATCACGATACCCATACCTATACCCATACCGATACCCATACCGATACCCATACCGATACCGATACCGATACTCTTACCGATACCGATACTGATACCGATACTCATACCGATACCCATACCGATACCCATACCGATACCCATACCTATACCCATACCGATACCCATACCGATACTCATACCGATACTGATACCGATACTCTTACCGATTCCGATACCGATACCGATACCGATACTCTTACCGATACCGATACTGATACCGATACTCATACCGATACTCATACCGATACCCATACCGATACCCTTACCGATACCCATACCGATACCCATACCGATACCGATACCGATACTGATACCGATACTCTTACCGATTCCGATACCGATACCGATACCGATACTCTTACCGATACCGATACTGATACCGATACTCATACCGATACTCATACCGATACTCATACCGATACCCATACCGATACCCTTACCGATACCCATACCGATACCCATACCGATACCGATACCGATACTCTTACCGATACCGATACTGATACCGATACTCATACCGATACCCATACCGATACCCATACCGATACCCATACCTATACCCATACCGATACCCATACCGATACTCATACCGATACTGATACCGATACTCTTACCGATTCCGATACCGATACCGATACCGATACTCTTACCGATACCGATACTGATACCGATACTCATACCGATACTCATACCGATACCCATACCGATACCCTTACCGATACCCATACCGATACCCATACCGATACCGATACCGATACTCTTACCGATACCGATACTGATACCGATACTCATACCGATACCCATACCGATACCCATACCGATACCCATCACGATACCCATACCTATACCCATACCGATACCCATACCGATACCCATACCGATACCGATACCGATACTCTTACCGATACCGATACTGATACCGATACTCATACCGATACCCATACCGATACCCTTACCGATACCCATACCGATACCCATACCGATACCGATACCGATACTCTTACCGATTCTGATACCGACACTCTTACCGATACCCATACCGATACCCATGCCGATACTCATACCGATACCCATACCGATACCCATACCGTTACCCATACCGATACCCATACCGATACCCATACCGATACCCATACCGATACCCATACCGATACCCATACCGATACCCATACCGATACTGATACCGATACTCTTACCGATACCGATACCGATACCGATACTCTTACCGATTCCGATACCGATACCGATACTCTTACAGATACTGATACCGATACCCTTACCGTTACCGATACCGATACTGATACCGATACCGATACCCATACCGATACCCATACCGATACCCATACCGATACCCATACCGATACCGATACCGATACTCTTACCGATACCGATACTGATACCGATACTCATACCGATACCCATACCGATACCCTTACCGATACCCATACCGATACCCATACCGATACCGATACCGATACTCTTACCGATTCTGATACCGACACTCTTACCGATACCCATACCGATACCCATGCCGATACTCATACCGATACCCATACCGATACCCATACCGTTACCCATACCGATACCCATACCGATACCCATACCGATACCCATACCGATACCCATACCGATACCCATACCGATACCCATACCGATACCGATACCGATACTCTTACCGATACCGATACTGATACCGATACTCATACCGATACCCATACCGATACCCTTACCGATACCCATACCGATACCCATACCGAGACCGATACCGATACTCTTACCGATACCGATACTGATACCGATACTCATACCGATACCCATACCGATACCCATACCGATACCCATCACGATACCCATACCTATACCCATACCGATACCCATACCGATAGCCATACCGATACCCATACCGATACTGATACCGATACTCTAACCGATACCGATACCGATACCGATACTCTTACCGATACCGATACTGATACCGATTCTCATACCGATACCCATACCGATACCCATACCGATACCCATACCGATACCCATACCGATACCCATACCGATACCCATACCGATACCCATACCGATACCCATACCGATACCCATACCGATACCCATACCGATACCCATACCGATACCGATACCGATACTCTTACCGATACCGATACTGATACCGATACTCATACCGATACCCATACCGATACCCTTACCGATACCCATACCGATACCCATACCGATACCGATACCGATACTCTTACCGATTCTGATACCGACACTCTTACCGATACCCATACCGATACCCATGCCGATACTCATACCGATACCCATACCGATACCCATACCGTTACCCATACCGATACCCATACCGATACCCATACCGATACCCATACCGATACCCATACCGATACCCATACCGATACCCATACCGATACCGATACCGATACTCTTACCGATACCGATACTGATACCGATACCCTTACCGTTATCGATACCGATACTGATACCGATACCGATACCCATACCGATACCCATACCGATACCGATACCGATACCCATACCGATACCCATACCGATACCCATACCGTTACCCAAACCGATACCCATACCTATACCCATACCAATACCCATACCGATACCCATGCCGATACCCATACCGATACCGATACCGATACCGATACCGATACAGATACTCACACCGATACCCATACCGACACTCTTACCGATACCCATACCGATACCCATACCGATACTCATACCGATAGCCATACCGATACCCATACCGATACTGATGCCGACACTCTTACCGATACCGATACCGATACCGATACTCTTACCGATACTGATACCGATACCCTTACCGTTACCGATACCGATACTGATACCGATACCGATACCCATACCGATACCCATACCGATACCCATACCGATACCCATACCGATACCCGTACCGATACCCATACCGATACCGATACCGATACCGATACCGATACTCTTACCGATACCGATACTGATACCGATACTCATACCGATACCCATACCGATACCCATACCGATACCCATACCGATACCCATACCGATACCAATACCGATACCCATACCGATACCCTTACCGATACCCATACCGATACCCATACCGATACCGATACCGATACTCTTACCGATACCGATACTGATACCGATACTCATACCGATACTCATACCGATTCCCATACCGATACCCTTACCGATACACATACCGATACCCATACTGATACCGATACCGATACTCTTACCGATACCGATACTGATACCGATACTCATACCGATACCCATACCGATACCCATACCGATACCCATCACGATACCCATACCTATACCCATACCGATACCCATACCGATACCCATACCGATACCCATACCGTTACCCAAACAGATACCCATACCTATACCCATACCGATACCCATACCGATACCGATACCGATACTCTTACCGATACTGATACCGACACTCATACCGATACCTATACCGATACCCATACCGATACCCATACCGATACCCATACCGATACCCATACCGATACCCATACCGATACCCATGCCGATACCCATACCGATACCCATACCGATACCGATACCGATACTCTTACCGATACCGATACTGATACCGATACTGATACCGATACTCATACCGATACTCATACCGATACCCATACCGATACCCTTACCGATACCCATACCGATACCCATACCGATACCCATACCGATACCCATACCGATACCGATACCGATACTCTTACCGATACCGATACTGATACCGATACTCATACCGATACCCATACCGATACCCTTACCGATACCCATACCGATACCCATACCGATACCGATACCGATATTCTTACCGATTCTGATACCGACACTCTTACCGATACCCATACCGATACCCATGCCGATACTCATACCGATACCCATACCGATACCCATACCGTTACCCATACCGATACCCATACCGATACCCATACCGATACCCATACCGATACCCATACCGATACCCATACCGATACCCATACCGATACCGATACCGATACTCTTACCGATACCGATACTGATACCGATACTCATACCGATACCCATACCGATACCCTTACCGATACCCATACCGATACCCATACCGAGACCGATACCGATACTCTTACCGATACCGATACTGATACCGATACTCATACCGATACCCATACCGATACCCATACCGATACCCATCACGATACCCATACCTATACCCATACCGATACCCATACCGATAGCCATACCGATACCCATACCGATACTGATACCGATACTCTAACCGATACCGATACCGATACCGATACTCTTACCGATACTGATACCGATACCCTTACCGTTATCGATACCGATACTGATACCGATACCGATACCCATACCGATACCCATACCGATACCGATACCGATACTCTTACCGATACCGATACTGATACCGATACTCATACCGATACCCATACCGATACCCATACCGATACCCATACCGATACCCATACCGATACTGATACCGACACTCTTACCGATACCGATACCGATACCGATACTCTTACCGATACTGATACCGATACCCTTACCGTTACCGATACCGATACTGATACCGATACCGATACTGATACCGATACTCATACCGATACCCATACCGATACCCTTACCGATACCCATACCGATACCCATACCGATACCGATACCGATACTCTTACCGATACCGATACTGATACCGATACTCATACCGATACTCATACCGATACCCATACCGATACCCTTACCGATACCCATACCGATACCCATACCGATACCGATACCGATACTCTTACCGATACCGATACTGATACCGATACTCATACCGATACCCATACCGATACCCATACCGATACCCATCACGATACCCATACCTATACCCATACCGATACCCATACCGATACCCATACCGATACCCATACCGATACCGATACCGATACTCTTACCGATACCGATACTGATACCGATACTCATACCGATACCCATACCGATACCCATACCGATACCCATCACGATACCCATACCTATACCCATACCGATACCCATACCGATACCCATACCGATACCCATACCGATACCCATACCGATACCCATACCGATACCGATACCGATACTCTTACCGATACCGATACTGATACCCATCACGATACCCATACCTATACCCATACCGATACCCATACCGATACCCATACCGATACCGATACCGATACTCTTACCGATACCGATACTGATACCGATACTCATACCGATACCCATACCGATACCCATACCGATACCCATCACGATACCCATACCTATACCCATACCGATACCCATACCGATACCCATACCGATACCCATACCGTTACCCAAACAGATACCCATACCTATACCCATACCGATACCCATACCGATACCGATACCGATACTCTTACCGATACTGATACCGACACTCATACCGATACCTATACCGATACCCATACCGATACCCATACCGATACCCATACCGATACCCATACCGATACCCATACCGATACCCATACCGATACCCATACCGATACCCATACCGATACCCATACCGATACCCATACCGATACCGATACCGATACTCTTACCGATACCGATACTGATACCGATACTGATACCGATACTCATACCGATACTCATACCGATACCCATACCGATACCCTTACCGATACCCATACCGATACCCATACCGATACCGATACCGATACTCTTACCGATACCGATACTGATACCGATACTCATACCGATACCCATACCGATACCCATACCGATACCCATCACGATACCCATACCTATACCCATACCGATACCCATACCGATACCCATACCGATACCCATACCGATACCCATACCGATACCCATACCGATACCCATACCGATACCCATACCGATACCCATACCGATACCGATACCGATACTCTTACCGATACCGATACTGATACCGATACTCATACCGATACCCATACCGATACCCATACCGATACCCATACCGATACCCATACCGATACCCATACCGATACCCATACCGATACCCATACCGATACTGATACCGACACTCTTACCGATACCGATACCGATACCGATACTCTTACCGATACTGATACCGATACCCTTACCGTTACCGATACCGATACTGATACCGATACCGATACCCATACTGATACCCATACCGATACCCATACCGATACCCATACCGATACCCATACCGATACCCATACCGATACCCATACCGATACCCATACCGATACCCATACCGATACCCATACCGATACCCATACCGATACCCATACCGATACCCATACCGATACCGATACCGATACTCTTACCGATACCGATACTGATACCGATACTCATACCGATACCCACACCGATACCCATACCGATACCCATACCGATACCCATACCGAAACCCATACCGATACCCATACCGATACCCATACCGATACCAATACCGATACCCATACCGATACCCATACCGATACCCATACCGATACCCATACCGATACCCATACCGATACCCATACCGATACCCATACCGATACCGATACCGATACCGAATCTCTTACCGATACCGATAATGATACCGATACTCATACCGATACCCATACCGATACCCATACCGATACCCATACCGATACCCATACCGATACCCATACCGATACCCATACCGATACCCATACCGATACCAATACCGATACCCATACCGATACCCATACCTATACCCATACCGATACCCATACCGATACTCATACCGATACTGATACCGATACTCTTACCGATTCCGATACCGATACCGATACCGATACTCTTACCGATACCGATACTGATACCGATACTCATACCGATACTCATACCGATACCCATACCGATACCCTTACCGATACCCATACCGATACCCATACCGATACCCATACCGATACCGATACCGATACTCTTACCGATACCGATACTGATACCGATACTCATACCGATACCCATACCGATACCCATACCGATACCCATCACGATACCCATACCTATACCCATACCGATACCCATACCGATACCCATACCGATACCCATACCGATACCCATACCGATACCGATACCGATACTCTTACCGATACCGATACTGATACCGATACTCATACCGATACCCATACCGATACCCTTACCGATACCCATACCGATACCCATACCGATACCGATACCGATAATCTTACCGATACCGATACTGATACCGATACTCATACCGATACTCATACCGATACCCATACCGATACCCTTACCGATACCCATACCGATACCCATACCGATACCGATACCGATACTCTTACCGATACCGATACTGATACCGATACTCATACCGATACCCATACCGATACCCATACCGATACCCATCACGATACCCATACCTATACCCATACCGATACCCATACCGTTACCCAAACAGATACCCATACCTATACCCATACCGATACCCATACCGATACCGATACCGATACTCTTACCGATACTGATACCGACACTCATACCGATACCTATACCGATACCCATACCGATACCCATACCGATACCCATACCGATACCCATACCGATACCCATACCGATACCCATACCGATACCCATACCGATACCCATACCGATACCCATACCGATACCCATACCGATACCGATACCGATACTCTTACCGATACCGATACTGATACCGATACTCATACCGATACCCATACCGATACCCATACCGATACCGATACCGATACTCTTACCAATACCGATACTGATACCGATACTCATACCGATACCCACACCGATACCCATACCGATACCCATACCGATACCCATACCGAAACCCATACCGATACCCATACCGATACCCATACCGATACCCATACCGATACCCATACCGATACCCATACCGATACCCATACCGATACCCATACCGATACCCATACCGATACCCATACCGATACCCATACCGATACCGATACCGATACTCTTACCGATACCGATACTGATACCGATACTCATACCGATACCCATACCGATACCCATACCGATACCCATACCGATACCCATACCGATACCCATACCGATACCCATACCGATACCCATACCGATACCCATACCGATACCCATACCGATACCCATACCGATACCCATACCGATACCGATACCGATACTCTTACCGATACCGATACTGATACCGATACTCATACCGATACCCATACCGATACCCGTACCGATACCCATACCGATACCGATACTCTTACCGATACTGATACCGACACTCTTACCGATACCCATACCGATACCCATGCCGATACCCATACCGATACCCATACCGACACCCATACCTATACCCATACCGATACCCATACCTATACCCATACCGATACCCATACCGATACCCATACCGATACCCATACCGATACCCATACCGATACCCATACCGATACCCATACCGATACCCATACCGATACCCATACCGATACCCATACCGATACCGATACCGATACTCTTACCGATACCGATACTGATACCGATACTCATACCGATACCCATACCGATACCCATACCGATACCCATACCGATACCGATACCGATACCGATACTCTTACCGATACCGATACTGATACCGATACCCATACCGATACCCATACCGATACCCATACCGATACCCATCACGATACCCATACCTATACCCATACCGATACCCATACCGATACCCATACCGATACCCATACCGATACCCATACCGATACCGATACCGATACTCTTACCGATACCGATACTGATACCGATACTCATACCGATACCCATACCGATACCCTTACCGATACCCATACCGATACCCATACCGATACCGATACCGATAATCTTACCGATACCGATACTGATACCGATACTCATACCGATACTCATACCGATACTCATACCGATACCCATACCGATACCCTTACCGATACCCATACCGATACCCATACCGATACCCATACCTATACCCATACCGATACCCATACCGATACCGATACCGATACTCTTACCGATACTGATACCGACACTCTAACCGATACCCATACCGATACCCATACCGATACCCATACCGATACCGATACCGATACTCTTACCGATACCGATACTCTTACCGATACTGATACCGACACTCTTACCGATACCGATACCGATACCGATACTCTTACCGATACTGATACCGATACCCTTACCGTTACCGATACCGATACTGATACCGATACCGATACCGATACTCTTACCGATACCGATACTGATACCGATACTCATACCGATACCCATACCGATACCCATACCGATACCCATCACGATACCCATACCTATACCCATACCGATACCCATACCGATACCCATACCGATACCCATACCGATACCCATACCGATACCGATACCGATACTCTTACCGATACCGATACTGATACCGATACTCATACCGATACCCATACCGATACTCATACCGATACTGATACCGATACTCTTACCGATTCCGATACCGATACCGATACCGATACTCTTACCGATACCGATACTGATACCGATACTCATACCGATACTCATACCGATACCCATACCGATACCCTTACCGATACCCATACCGATACCCATACCGATACCGATACCGATACTCTTACCGATACCGATACTGATACCGATACTCATACCGATACCCATACCGATACCCATACCGATACCCATCACGATACCCATACCTATACCCATACCGATACCCATACCGATACCCATACCGATACCCATACCGATACCCATACCGATACCGATACCGATACTCTTACCGATACCGATACTGATACCGATACTCATACCGATACCCATACCGATACCCTTACCGATACCCATACCGATACCCATACCGATACCGATACCGATAATCTTACCGATACCGATACTGATACCGATACTCATACCGATACTCATACCGATACCCATACCGATACCCTTACCGATACCCATACCGATACCCATACCGATACCGATACCGATACTCTTACCGATACCGATACTGATACCGATACTCATACCGATACCCATACCGATACCCATACCGATACCCATCACGATACCCATACCTATACCCATACCGATACCCATACCGATACCCATACCGATACCCATACCGTTACCCAAACAGATACCCATACCTATACCCATACCGATACCCATACCGATACCGATACCGATACTCTTACCGATACTGATACCGACACTCATACCGATACCTATACCGATACCCATACCGATACCCATCACGATACCCATACCTATACCCATACCGATACCCATACCGATACCCATACCGATACCCATACCGATACCCATACCGATACCCATACCGATACCGATACCGATACTCTTACCGATACCGATACTGATACCGATACTCATACCGATACTCATACCGATACCCATACCGATACCCTTACCGATACCCATACCGATACCCATACCGATACCGATACCGATACTCTTACCGATACCGATACTGATACCGATACTCATACCGATACCCATACCGATACCCATACCGATACCCATCACGATACCCATACCTATACCCATACCGATACCCATACCGATACCCATACCGATACCCATACCGATACCCATACCGATACTCTTACCGATACCGATACTGATACCGATACTCATACCGATACCCATACCGATACCCATACCGATACCCTTACCGATACCCATACCGATACCCATACCGATACCGATACCGATACTCTTACCGATACCGATACTGATACCGATACTCATACCGATACTCATACCGATACCCATACCGATACCCTTACCGATACCCATACCGATACCCATACCGATACCCATACCGATACCGATACCGATACTCATACCGATACTGATACCGATACTCTTACCGATTCCGATACCGATACCGATACCGATACTCTTACCGATACCGATACTGATACCGATACTCATACCGATACTCATACCGATACCCATACCGATACCCTTACCGATACCCATACCGATACCCATACCGATACCGATACCGATACTCTTACCGATACCGATACTGATACCGATACTCATTCCGATACCCATACCGATACCCATACCGATACCCATCACGATACCCATACCTATACCCATACCGATACCCATACCGATACCCATACCGATACCGATACCGATACTCTTACCGATACCGATACTGATACCGATACTCATACCGATACCCATACCGATACCCATACCGATACCCATACCTATACCCATACCGATACCCATACCGATACTCATACCGATACTGATACCGATACTCTTACCGATTCCGATACCGATACCGATACCGATACTCTTACCGATACCGATACTGATACCGATACTCATACCGATACTCATACCGATACCCATACCGATACCCTTACCGATACCCATACCGATACCCATACCGATACCGATACCGATACTCTTACCGATACCGATACTGATACCGATACTCATACCGATACCCATACCGATACCCATACCGATACCCATCACGATACCCATACCTATACCCATACCGATACCCATACCGATACCCATACCGATACCGATACCGATACTCTTACCGATACCGATACTGATACCGATACTCATACCGATACCCATACCGATACCCTTACCGATACCCATACCGATACCCATACCGATACCGATACCGATACTCTTACCGATTCTGATACCGACACTCTTACCGATACCCATACCGATACCCATGCCGATACTCATACCGATACCCATACCGATACCCATACCGTTACCCATACCGATACCCATACCGATACCCATACCGATACCCATACCGATACCCATACCGATACCCATACCGATACCCATACCGATACTGATACCGATACTCTTACCGATACCGATACCGATACCGATACTCTTACCGATTCCGATACCGATACCGATACTCTTACAGATACTGATACCGATACCCTTACCGTTACCGATACCGATACTGATACCGATACCGATACCCATACCGATACCCATACCGATACCCATACCGATACCCATACCGATACCGATACCGATACTCTTACCGATACCGATACTGATACCGATACTCATACCGATACCCATACCGATACCCTTACCGATACCCATACCGATACCCATACCGATACCGATACCGATACTCTTACCGATTCTGATACCGACACTCTTACCGATACCCATACCGATACCCATGCCGATACTCATACCGATACCCATACCGATACCCATACCGTTACCCATACCGATACCCATACCGATACCCATACCGATACCCATACCGATACCCATACCGATACCCATACCGATACCCATACCGATACCGATACCGATACTCTTACCGATACCGATACTGATACCGATACTCATACCGATACCCATACCGATACCCTTACCGATACCCATACCGATACCCATACCGAGACCGATACCGATACTCTTACCGATACCGATACTGATACCGATACTCATACCGATACCCATACCGATACCCATACCGATACCCATCACGATACCCATACCTATACCCATACCGATACCCATACCGATAGCCATACCGATACCCATACCGATACTGATACCGATACTCTAACCGATACCGATACCGATACCGATACTCTTACCGATACCGATACTGATACCGATTCTCATACCGATACCCATACCGATACCCATACCGATACCCATACCGATACCCATACCGATACCCATACCGATACCCATACCGATACCCATACCGATACCCATACCGATACCCATACCGATACCCATACCGATACCCATACCGATACCGATACCGATACTCTTACCGATACCGATACTGATACCGATACTCATACCGATACCCATACCGATACCCTTACCGATACCCATACCGATACCCATACCGATACCGATACCGATACTCTTACCGATTCTGATACCGACACTCTTACCGATACCCATACCGATACCCATGCCGATACTCATACCGATACCCATACCGATACCCATACCGTTACCCATACCGATACCCATACCGATACCCATACCGATACCCATACCGATACCCATACCGATACCCATACCGATACCCATACCGATACCGATACCGATACTCTTACCGATACCGATACTGATACCGATACCCTTACCGTTATCGATACCGATACTGATACCGATACCGATACCCATACCGATACCCATACCGATACCGATACCGATACCCATACCGATACCCATACCGATACCCATACCGTTACCCAAACCGATACCCATACCTATACCCATACCAATACCCATACCGATACCCATGCCGATACCCATACCGATACCGATACCGATACCGATACCGATACAGATACTCACACCGATACCCATACCGACACTCTTACCGATACCCATACCGATACCCATACCGATACTCATACCGATACCCATACCGATACCCATACCGATACTGATGCCGACACTCTTACCGATACCGATACCGATACCGATACTCTTACCGATACTGATACCGATACCCTTACCGTTACCGATACCGATACTGATACCGATACCGATACCCATACCGATACCCATACCGATACCCATACCGATACCCATACCGATACCCATACCGATACCCATACCGATACCGATACCGATACCGATACCGATACTCTTACCGATACCGATACTGATACCGATACTCATACCGATACCCATACCGATACCCATACCGATACCCATACCGATACCCATACCGATACCCATACCGATACCAATACCGATACCCATACCGATACCCTTACCGATACCCATACCGATACCCATACCGATACCGATACCGATACTCTTACCGATACCGATACTGATACCGATACTCATACCGATACTCATACCGATTCCCATACCGATACCCTTACCGATACACATACCGATACCCATACTGATACCGATACCGATACTCTTACCGATACCGATACTGATACCGATACTCATACCGATACCCATACCGATACCCATACCGATACCCATCACGATACCCATACCTATACCCATACCGATACCCATACCGATACCCATACCGATACCCATACCGTTACCCAAACAGATACCCATACCTATACCCATACCGATACCCATACCGATACCGATACCGATACTCTTACCGATACTGATACCGACACTCATACCGATACCGATACCGATACCCATACCGATACCCATACCGATACCCATACCGATACCCATACCGATACCCATACCGATACCCATGCCGATACCCATACCGATACCCATACCGATACCGATACCGATACTCTTACCGATACCGATACTGATACCGATACTGATACCGATACTCATACCGATACTCATACCGATACCCATACCGATACCCTTACCGATACCCATACCGATACCCATACCGATACCCATACCGATACCCATACCGATACCGATACCGATACTCTTACCGATACCGATACTGATACCGATACTCATACCGATACCCATACCGATACCCTTACCGATACCCATACCGATACCCATACCGATACCGATACCGATATTCTTACCGATTCTGATACCGACACTCTTACCGATACCCATACCGATACCCATGCCGATACTCATACCGATACCCATACCGATACCCATACCGTTACCCATACCGATACCCATACCGATACCCATACCGATACCCATACCGATACCCATACCGATACCCATACCGATACCCATACCGATACCGATACCGATACTCTTACCGATACCGATACTGATACCGATACTCATACCGATACCCATACCGATACCCTTACCGATACCCATACCGATACCCATACCGAGACCGATACCGATACTCTTACCGATACCGATACTGATACCGATACTCATACCGATACCCATACCGATACCCATACCGATACCCATCACGATACCCATACCTATACCCATACCGATACCCATACCGATAGCCATACCGATACCCATACCGATACTGATACCGATACTCTAACCGATACCGATACCGATACCGATACTCTTACCGATACTGATACCGATACCCTTACCGTTATCGATACCGATACTGATACCGATACCGATACCCATACCGATACCCATACCGATACCGATACCGATACTCTTACCGATACCGATACTGATACCGATACTCATACCGATACCCATACCGATACCCATACCGATACCCATACCGATACCCATACCGATACTGATACCGACACTCTTACCGATACCGATACCGATACCGATACTCTTACCGATACTGATACCGATACCCTTACCGTTACCGATACCGATACTGATACCGATACCGATACTGATACCGATACTCATACCGATACCCATACCGATACCCTTACCGATACCCATACCGATACCCATACCGATACCCATACCGATACCGATACCGATACTCTTACCGATACCGATACTGATACCGATACTCATACCGATACTCATACCGATACCCATACCGATACCCTTACCGATACCCATACCGATACCCATACCGATACCGATACCGATACTCTTACCGATACCGATACTGATACCGATACTCATACCGATACCCATACCGATACCCATACCGATACCCATCACGATACCCATACCTATACCCATACCGATACCCATACCGATACCCATACCGATACCCATACCGATACCGATACCGATACTCTTACCGATACCGATACTGATACCGATACTCATACCGATACCCATACCGATACCCATACCGATACCCATCACGATACCCATACCTATACCCATACCGATACCCATACCGATACCCATACCGATACCCATACCGATACCCATACCGATACCCATACCGATACCGATACCGATACTCTTACCGATACCGATACTGATACCCATCACGATACCCATACCTATACCCATACCGATACCCATACCGATACCCATACCGATACCGATACCGATACTCTTACCGATACCGATACTGATACCGATACTCATACCGATACCCATACCGATACCCATACCGATACCCATCACGATACCCATACCTATACCCATACCGATACCCATACCGATACCCATACCGATACCCATACCGTTACCCAAACAGATACCCATACCTATACCCATACCGATACCCATACCGATACCGATACCGATACTCTTACCGATACTGATACCGACACTCATACCGATACCTATACCGATACCCATACCGATACCCATACCGATACCCATACCGATACCCATACCGATACCCATACCGATACCCATACCGATACCCATACCGATACCCATACCGATACCCATACCGATACCCATACCGATACCGATACCGATACTCTTACCGATACCGATACTGATACCGATACTGATACCGATACTCATACCGATACTCATACCGATACCCATACCGATACCCTTACCGATACCCATACCGATACCCATACCGATACCGATACCGATACTCTTACCGATACCGATACTGATACCGATACTCATACCGATACCCATACCGATACCCATACCGATACCCATCACGATACCCATACCTATACCCATACCGATACCCATACCGATACCCATACCGATACCCATACCGATACCCATACCGATACCCATACCGATACCCATACCGATACCCATACCGATACCCATACCGATACCGATACCGATACTCTTACCGATACCGATACTGATACCGATACTCATACCGATACCCATACCGATACCCATACCGATACCCATACCGATACCCATACCGATACCCATACCGATACCCATACCGATACCCATACCGATACCCATACCGATACTGATACCGACACTCTTACCGATACCGATACCGATACCGATACTCTTACCGATACTGATACCGATACCCTTACCGTTACCGATACCGATACTGATACCGATACCGATACCCATACTGATACCCATACCGATACCCATACCGATACCCATACCGATACCCATACCGATACCCATACCGATACCCATACCGATACCCATACCGATACCCATACCGATACCCATACCGATACCCATACCGATACCCATACCGATACCCATACCGATACCGATACCGATACTCTTACCGATACCGATACTGATACCGATACTCATACCGATACCCACACCGATACCCATACCGATACCCATACCGATACCCATACCGAAACCCATACCGATACCCATACCGATACCCATACCGATACCAATACCGATACCCATACCGATACCCATACCGATACCCATACCGATACCCATACCGATACCCATACCGATACCCATACCGATACCCATACCGATACCGATACCGATACCGAATCTCTTACCGATACCGATAATGATACCGATACTCATACCGATACCCATACCGATACCCATACCGATACCCATACCGATACCCATACCGATACCCATACCGATACCCATACCGATACCCATACCGATACCAATACCGATACCCATACCGATACCCATACCGATACCCATACCTATACCCATACCGATACCCATACCGATACTCATACCGATACTGATACCGATACTCTTACCGATTCCGATACCGATACCGATACCGATACTCTTACCGATACCGATACTGATACCGATACTCATACCGATACTCATACCGATACCCATACCGATACCCTTACCGATACCCATACCGATACCCATACCGATACCCATACCGATACCGATACCGATACTCTTACCGATACCGATACTGATACCGATACTCATACCGATACCCATACCGATACCCATACCGATACCCATCACGATACCCATACCTATACCCATACCGATACCCATACCGATACCCATACCGATACCCATACCGATACCCATACCGATACCCATACCGATACCGATACCGATACTCTTACCGATACCGATACTGATACCGATACTCATACCGATACCCATACCGATACCCTTACCGATACCCATACCGATACCCATACCGATACCGATACCGATAATCTTACCGATACCGATACTGATACCGATACTCATACCGATACTCATACCGATACCCATACCGATACCCTTACCGATACCCATACCGATACCCATACCGATACCGATACCGATACTCTTACCGATACCGATACTGATACCGATACTCATACCGATACCCATACCGATACCCATACCGATACCCATCACGATACCCATACCTATACCCATACCGATACCCATACCGTTACCCAAACAGATACCCATACCTATACCCATACCGATACCCATACCGATACCGATACCGATACTCTTACCGATACTGATACCGACACTCATACCGATACCTATACCGATACCCATACCGATACCCATACCGATACCCATACCGATACCCATACCGATACCCATACCGATACCCATACCGATACCCATACCGATACCCATACCGATACCCATACCGATACCCATACCGATACCGATACCGATACTCTTACCGATACCGATACTGATACCGATACTCATACCGATACCCATACCGATACCCATACCGATACCGATACCGATACTCTTACCAATACCGATACTGATACCGATACTCATACCGATACCCACACCGATACCCATACCGATACCCATACCGATACCCATACCGAAACCCATACCGATACCCATACCGATACCCATACCGATACCCATACCGATACCCATACCGATACCCATACCGATACCCATACCGATACCCATACCGATACCCATACCGATACCCATACCGATACCCATACCGATACCGATACCGATACTCTTACCGATACCGATACTGATACCGATACTCATACCGATACCCATACCGATACCCATACCGATACCCATACCGATACCCATACCGATACCCATACCGATACCCATACCGATACCCATACCGATACCCATACCGATACCCATACCGATACCCATACCGATACCCATACCGATACCGATACCGATACTCTTACCGATACCGATACTGATACCGATACTCATACCGATACCCATACCGATACCCGTACCGATACCCATACCGATACCGATACTCTTACCGATACTGATACCGACACTCTTACCGATACCCATACCGATACCCATGCCGATACCCATACCGATACCCATACCGACACCCATACCTATACCCATACCGATACCCATACCTATACCCATACCGATACCCATACCGATACCCATACCGATACCCATACCGATACCCATACCGATACCCATACCGATACCCATACCGATACCCATACCGATACCCATACCGATACCCATACCGATACCGATACCGATACTCTTACCGATACCGATACTGATACCGATACTCATACCGATACCCATACCGATACCCGTACCGATACCCATACCGATACCGATACCGATACCGATACTCTTACCGATACCGATACTGATACCGATACCCATACCGATACCCATACCGATACCCATACCGATACCCATCACGATACCCATACCTATACCCATACCGATACCCATACCGATACCCATACCGATACCCATACCGATACCCATACCGATACCGATACCGATACTCTTACCGATACCGATACTGATACCGATACTCATACCGATACCCATACCGATACCCTTACCGATACCCATACCGATACCCATACCGATACCGATACCGATAATCTTACCGATACCGATACTGATACCGATACTCATACCGATACTCATACCGATACTCATACCGATACCCATACCGATACCCTTACCGATACCCATACCGATACCCATACCGATACCCATACCTATACCCATACCGATACCCATACCGATACCGATACCGATACTCTTACCGATACTGATACCGACACTCTAACCGATACCCATACCGATACCCATGCCGATACCCATACCGATACCGATACCGATACTCTTACCGATACCGATACTCTTACCGATACTGATACCGACACTCTTACCGATACCGATACCGATACCGATACTCTTACCGATACTGATACCGATACCCTTACCGTTACCGATACCGATACTGATACCGATACCGATACCGATACTCTTACCGATACCGATACTGATACCGATACTCATACCGATACCCATACCGATACCCATACCGATACCCATCACGATACCCATACCTATACCCATACCGATACCCATACCGATACCCATACCGATACCCATACCGATACCCATACCGATACCGATACCGATACTCTTACCGATACCGATACTGATACCGATACTCATACCGATACCCATACCGATACTCATACCGATACTGATACCGATACTCTTACCGATTCCGATACCGATACCGATACCGATACTCTTACCGATACCGATACTGATACCGATACTCATACCGATACTCATACCGATACCCATACCGATACCCTTACCGATACCCATACCGATACCCATACCGATACCGATACCGATACTCTTACCGATACCGATACTGATACCGATACTCATACCGATACCCATACCGATACCCATACCGATACCCATCACGATACCCATACCTATACCCATACCGATACCCATACCGATACCCATACCGATACCCATACCGATACCCATACCGATACCGATACCGATACTCTTACCGATACCGATACTGATACCGATACTCATACCGATACCCATACCGATACCCTTACCGATACCCATACCGATACCCATACCGATACCGATACCGATAATCTTACCGATACCGATACTGATACCGATACTCATACCGATACTCATACCGATACCCATACCGATACCCTTACCGATACCCATACCGATACCCATACCGATACCGATACCGATACTCTTACCGATACCGATACTGATACCGATACTCATACCGATACCCATACCGATACCCATACCGATACCCATCACGATACCCATACCTATACCCATACCGATACCCATACCGATACCCATACCGATACCCATACCGTTACCCAAACAGATACCCATACCTATACCCATACCGATACCCATACCGATACCGATACCGATACTCTTACCGATACTGATACCGACACTCATACCGATACCTATACCGATACCCATACCGATACCCATCACGATACCCATACCTATACCCATACCGATACCCATACCGATACCCATACCGATACCCATACCGATACCCATACCGATACCCATACCGATACCGATACCGATACTCTTACCGATACCGATACTGATACCGATACTCATACCGATACTCATACCGATACCCATACCGATACCCTTACCGATACCCATACCGATACCCATACCGATACCGATACCGATACTCTTACCGATACCGATACTGATACCGATACTCATACCGATACCCATACCGATACCCATACCGATACCCATCACGATACCCATACCTATACCCATACCGATACCCATACCGATACCCATACCGATACCCATACCGATACCCATACCGATACTCTTACCGATACCGATACTGATACCGATACTCATACCGATACCCATACCGATACCCATACCGATACCCTTACCGATACCCATACCGATACCCATACCGATACCGATACCGATACTCTTACCGATACCGATACTGATACCGATACTCATACCGATACTCATACCGATACCCATACCGATACCCTTACCGATACCCATACCGATACCCATACCGATACCCATACCGATACCGATACCGATACTCATACCGATACTGATACCGATACTCTTACCGATTCCGATACCGATACCGATACCGATACTCTTACCGATACCGATACTGATACCGATACTCATACCGATACTCATACCGATACCCATACCGATACCCTTACCGATACCCATACCGATACCCATACCGATACCGATACCGATACTCTTACCGATACCGATACTGATACCGATACTCATTCCGATACCCATACCGATACCCATACCGATACCCATCACGATACCCATACCTATACCCATACCGATACCCATACCGATACCCATACCGATACCGATACCGATACTCTTACCGATACCGATACTGATACCGATACTCATACCGATACCCATACCGATACCCATACCGATACCCATACCTATACCCATACCGATACCCATACCGATACTCATACCGATACTGATACCGATACTCTTACCGATTCCGATACCGATACCGATACCGATACTCTTACCGATACCGATACTGATACCGATACTCATACCGATACTCATACCGATACCCATACCGATACCCTTACCGATACCCATACCGATACCCATACCGATACCGATACCGATACTGATACCGATACTCTTACCGATTCCGATACCGATACCGATACCGATACTCTTACCGATACCGATACTGATACCGATACTCATACCGATACTCATACCGATACTCATACCGATACCCATACCGATACCCTTACCGATACCCATACCGATACCCATACCGATACCGATACCGATACTCTTACCGATACCGATACTGATACCGATACTCATACCGATACCCATACCGATACCCATACCGATACCCATACCTATACCCATACCGATACCCATACCGATACTCATACCGATACTGATACCGATACTCTTACCGATTCCGATACCGATACCGATACCGATACTCTTACCGATACCGATACTGATACCGATACTCATACCGATACTCATACCGATACCCATACCGATACCCTTACCGATACCCATACCGATACCCATACCGATACCGATACCGATACTCTTACCGATACCGATACTGATACCGATACTCATACCGATACCCATACCGATACCCATACCGATACCCATCACGATACCCATACCTATACCCATACCGATACCCATACCGATACCCATACCGATACCGATACCGATACTCTTACCGATACCGATACTGATACCGATACTCATACCGATACCCATACCGATACCCTTACCGATACCCATACCGATACCCATACCGATACCGATACCGATACTCTTACCGATTCTGATACCGACACTCTTACCGATACCCATACCGATACCCATGCCGATACTCATACCGATACCCATACCGATACCCATACCGTTACCCATACCGATACCCATACCGATACCCATACCGATACCCATACCGATACCCATACCGATACCCATACCGATACCCATACCGATACTGATACCGATACTCTTACCGATACCGATACCGATACCGATACTCTTACCGATTCCGATACCGATACCGATACTCTTACAGATACTGATACCGATACCCTTACCGTTACCGATACCGATACTGATACCGATACCGATACCCATACCGATACCCATACCGATACCCATACCGATACCCATACCGATACCGATACCGATACTCTTACCGATACCGATACTGATACCGATACTCATACCGATACCCATACCGATACCCTTACCGATACCCATACCGATACCCATACCGATACCGATACCGATACTCTTACCGATTCTGATACCGACACTCTTACCGATACCCATACCGATACCCATGCCGATACTCATACCGATACCCATACCGATACCCATACCGTTACCCATACCGATACCCATACCGATACCCATACCGATACCCATACCGATACCCATACCGATACCCATACCGATACCCATACCGATACCGATACCGATACTCTTACCGATACCGATACTGATACCGATACTCATACCGATACCCATACCGATACCCTTACCGATACCCATACCGATACCCATACCGAGACCGATACCGATACTCTTACCGATACCGATACTGATACCGATACTCATACCGATACCCATACCGATACCCATACCGATACCCATCACGATACCCATACCTATACCCATACCGATACCCATACCGATAGCCATACCGATACCCATACCGATACTGATACCGATACTCTAACCGATACCGATACCGATACCGATACTCTTACCGATACCGATACTGATACCGATTCTCATACCGATACCCATACCGATACCCATACCGATACCCATACCGATACCCATACCGATACCCATACCGATACCCATACCGATACCCATACCGATACCCATACCGATACCCATACCGATACCGATACCGATACTCTTACCGATACCGATACTGATACCGATACTCATACCGATACCCATACCGATACCCTTACCGATACCCATACCGATACCCATACCGATACCGATACCGATACTCTTACCGATTCTGATACCGACACTCTTACCGATACCCATACCGATACCCATGCCGATACTCATACCGATACCCATACCGATACCCATACCGTTACCCATACCGATACCCATACCGATACCCATACCGATACCCATACCGATACCCATACCGATACCCATACCGATACCCATTCCGATACCGATACCGATACTCTTACCGATACCGATACTGATACCGATACCCTTACCGTTATCGATACCGATACTGATACCGATACCGATACCCATACCGATACCCATACCGATACCGATACCGATACTCTTACCGATACCGATACTGATACCGATTCTCATACCGATACCCATACCGATACCCATACCGATACCCATACCGATACCCATACCGATACCCATACCGTTACCCAAACCGATACCCATACCTATACCCATACCAATACCCATACCGATACCCATGCCGATACCCATACCGATACCGATACCGATACCGATACCGATACAGATACTCACACCGATACCCATACCGACACTCTTACCGATACCCATACCGATACCCATACCGATACTCATACCGATAGCCATACCGATACCCATACCGATACTGATGCCGACACTCTTACCGATACCGATACCGATACCGATACTCTTACCGATACTGATACCGATACCCTTACCGTTACCGATACCGATACTGATACCGATACCGATACCCATACCGATACCCATACCGATACCCATACCGATACCCATACCGATACCCGTACCGATACCCATACCGATACCGATACCGATACCGATACCGATACTCTTACCGATACCGATACTGATACCGATACTCATACCGATACCCATACCGATACCCATACCGATACCCATACCGATACCCATACCGATACCCATACCGATACCAATACCGATACCCATACCGATACCCTTACCGATACCCATACCGATACCCATACCGATACCGATACCGATACTCTTACCGATACCGATACTGATACCGATACTCATACCGATACTCATACCGATTCCCATACCGATACCCTTACCGATACACATACCGATACCCATACTGATACCGATACCGATACTCTTACCGATACCGATACTGATACCGATACTCATACCGATACCCATACCGATACCCATACCGATACCCATCACGATACCCATACCTATACCCATACCGATACCCATACCGATACCCATACCGATACCCATACCGTTACCCAAACAGATACCCATACCTATACCCATACCGATACCCATACCGATACCGATACCGATACTCTTACCGATACTGATACCGACACTCATACCGATACCGATACCGATACCCATACCGATACCCATACCGATACCCATACCGATACCCATACCGATACCCATACCGATACCCATGCCGATACCCATACCGATACCCATACCGATACCGATACCGATACTCTTACCGATACCGATACTGATACCGATACTGATACCGATACTCATACCGATACTCATACCGATACCCATACCGATACCCTTACCGATACCCATACCGATACCCATACCGATACCCATACCGATACCCATACCGATACCGATACCGATACTCTTACCGATACCGATACTGATACCGATACTCATACCGATACCCATACCGATACCCTTACCGATACCCATACCGATACCCATACCGATACCGATACCGATATTCTTACCGATTCTGATACCGACACTCTTACCGATACCCATACCGATACCCATGCCGATACTCATACCGATACCCATACCGATACCCATACCGTTACCCATACCGATACCCATACCGATACCCATACCGATACCCATACCGATACCCATACCGATACCCATACCGATACCCATACCGATACCGATACCGATACTCTTACCGATACCGATACTGATACCGATACTCATACCGATACCCATACCGATACCCTTACCGATACCCATACCGATACCCATACCGAGACCGATACCGATACTCTTACCGATACCGATACTGATACCGATACTCATACCGATACCCATACCGATACCCATACCGATACCCATCACGATACCCATACCTATACCCATACCGATACCCATACCGATAGCCATACCGATACCCATACCGATACTGATACCGATACTCTAACCGATACCGATACCGATACCGATACTCTTACCGATACTGATACCGATACCCTTACCGTTATCGATACCGATACTGATACCGATACCGATACCCATACCGATACCCATACCGATACCGATACCGATACTCTTACCGATACCGATACTGATACCGATTCTCATACCGATACCCATACCGATACCCATACCGATACCCATACCGATACCCATACCGATACCCATACCGATACTGATACCGACACTCTTACCGATACCGATACCGATACCGATACTCTTACCGATACTGATACCGATACCCTTACCGTTACCGATACCGATACTGATACCGATACCGATACTGATACCGATACTCATACCGATACCCATACCGATACCCTTACCGATACCCATACCGATACCCATACCGATACCGATACCGATACTCTTACCGATACCGATACTGATACCGATACTCATACCGATACTCATACCGATACCCATACCGATACCCTTACCGATACCCATACCGATACCCATACCGATACCGATACCGATACTCTTACCGATACCGATACTGATACCGATACTCATACCGATACCCATACCGATACCCATACCGATACCCATCACGATACCCATACCTATACCCATACCGATACCCATACCGATACCCATACCGATACCCATACCGATACCGATACCGATACTCTTACCGATACCGATACTGATACCGATACTCATACCGATACCCATACCGATACCCATACCGATACCCATCACGATACCCATACCTATACCCATACCGATACCCATACCGATACCCATACCGATACCCATACCGATACCCATACCGATACCCATACCGATACCCATACCGATACCGATACCGATACTCTTACCGATACCGATACTGATACCCATCACGATACCCATACCTATACCCATACCGATACCCATACCGATACCCATACCGATACCGATACCGATACTCTTACCGATACCGATACTGATACCGATACTCATACCGATACCCATACCGATACCCATACCGATACCCATCACGATACCCATACCTATACCCATACCGATACCCATACCGATACCCATACCGATACCCATACCGTTACCCAAACAGATACCCATACCTATACCCATACCGATACCCATACCGATACCGATACCGATACTCTTACCGATACTGATACCGACACTCATACCGATACCTATACCGATACCCATACCGATACCCATACCGATACCCATACCGATACCCATACCGATACCCATACCGATACCCATACCGATACCCATACCGATACCCATACCGATACCCATACCGATACCGATACCGATACTCTTACCGATACCGATACTGATACCGATACTGATACCGATACTCATACCGATACTCATACCGATACCCATACCGATACCCTTACCGATACCCATACCGATACCCATACCGATACCGATACCGATACTCTTACCGATACCCATACCGATACCGATACCGATACTCTTACCGATACCGATACTGATACCGATACTCATACCGATACCCATACCGATACCCATACCGATACCCATACCGATACCCATACCGATACCCATACCGATACCCATACCGATACCCATACCGATACCCATACCGATACTGATACCGACACTCTTACCGATACCGATACCGATACCGATACTCTTACCGATACTGATACCGATACCCTTACCGTTACCGATACCGATACTGATACCGATACCGATACCCATACTGATACCCATACCGATACCCATACCGATACCCATACCGATACCCATACCGATACCCATACCGATACCCATACCGATACCCATACCGATACCCATACCGATACCCATACCGATACCCATACCGATACCCATACCGATACCCATACCGATACCCATACCGATACCGATACCGATACTCTTACCGATACCGATACTGATACCGATACTCATACCGATACCCATACCGATACCCATACCGATACCCATACCGATACCCATACCGATACCCATACCGATACCCATACCGATACCCATACCGATACCCATACCGATACTGATACCGACACTCTTACCGATACCGATACCGATACCGATACTCTTACCGATACTGATACCGATACCCTTACCGTTACCGATACCGATACTGATACCGATACCGATACCCATACTGATACCCATACCGATACCCATACCGATACCCATACCGATACCCATACCGATACCCATACCGATACCCATACCGATACCCATACCGATACCCATACCGATACCCATACCGATACCCATACCGATACCCATACCGATACCCATACCGATACCCATACCGATACCCATACCGATACCGATACCGATACTCTTACCGATACCGATACTGATACCGATACTCATACCGATACCCACACCGATACCCATACCGATACCCATACCGATACCCATACCGAAACCCATACCGATACCCATACCGATACCCATACCGATACCAATACCGATACCCATACCGATACCCATACCGATACCCATACCGATACCCATACCGATACCCATACCGATACCCATACCGATACCCATACCGATACCGATACCGATACCGAATCTCTTACCGATACCGATAATGATACCGATACTCATACCGATACCCATACCGATACCCATACCGATACCCATACCGATACCCATACCGATACCCATACCGATACCCATACCGATACCCATACCGATACCAATACCGATACCCATACCGATACCCATACCTATACCCATACCGATACCCATACCGATACTCATACCGATACTGATACCGATACTCTTACCGATTCCGATACCGATACCGATACCGATACTCTTACCGATACCGATACTGATACCGATACTCATACCGATACTCATACCGATACCCATACCGATACCCTTACCGATACCCATACCGATACCCATACCGATACCCATACCGATACCGATACCGATACTCTTACCGATACCGATACTGATACCGATACTCATACCGATACCCATACCGATACCCATACCGATACCCATCACGATACCCATACCTATACCCATACCGATACCCATACCGATACCCATACCGATACCCATACCGATACCCATACCGATACCGATACCGATACTCTTACCGATACCGATACTGATACCGATACTCATACCGATACCCATACCGATACCCTTACCGATACCCATACCGATACCCATACCGATACCGATACCGATAATCTTACCGATACCGATACTGATACCGATACTCATACCGATACTCATACCGATACCCATACCGATACCCTTACCGATACCCATACCGATACCCATACCGATACCGATACCGATACTCTTACCGATACCGATACTGATACCGATACTCATACCGATACCCATACCGATACCCATACCGATACCCATCACGATACCCATACCTATACCCATACCGATACCCATACCGTTACCCAAACAGATACCCATACCTATACCCATACCGATACCCATACCGATACCGATACCGATACTCTTACCGATACTGATACCGACACTCATACCGATACCTATACCGATACCCATACCGATACCCATACCGATACCCATACCGATACCCATACCGATACCCATACCGATACCCATACCGATACCCATACCGATACCCATACCGATACCCATACCGATACCCATACCGATACCGATACCGATACTCTTACCGATACCGATACTGATACCGATACTCATACCGATACCCATACCGATACCCATACCGATACCGATACCGATAGTCTTACCAATACCGATACTGATACCGATACTCATACCGATACCCACACCGATACCCATACCGATACCCATACCGATACCCATACCGAAACCCATACCGATACCCATACCGATACCCATACCGATACCCATACCGATACCCATACCGATACCCATACCGATACCCATACCGATACCCATACCGATACCCATACCGATACCCATACCGATACCCATACCGATACCGATACCGATACTCTTACCGATACCGATACTGATACCGATACTCATACCGATACCCATACCGATACCCATACCGATACCCATACCGATACCCATACCGATACCCATACCGATACCCATACCGATACCCATACCGATACCCATACCGATACCCATACCGATACCCATACCGATACCCATACCGATACCGATACCGATACTCTTACCGATACCGATACTGATACCGATACTCATACCGATACCCATACCGATACCCATACCGATACCCATACCGATACCGATACTCTTACCGATACTGATACCGACACTCTTACCGATACCCATACCGATACCCATGCCGATACCCATACCGATACCCATACCGACACCCATACCTATACCCATACCGATACCCATACCTATACCCATACCGATACCCATACCGATACCCATACCGATACCCATACCGATACCCATACCGATACCCATACCGATACCCATACCGATACCCATACCGATACCCATACCGATACCCATACCGATACCGATACCGATACTCTTACCGATACCGATACTGATACCGATACTCATACCGATACCCATACCGATACCCGTACCGATACCCATACCGATACCGATACCGATACCGATACTCTTACCGATACCGATACTGATACCTATACCCATACCGATACCCATACCGATACCCATACCGATACCCATACCGATACCCATACCGATACCCATACCGATACCCATACCGATACCGATACCGATACCGATACTCTTACCGATACCGATACTGATACCGATACTCATACCGATACCCATACCGATACCCATACCGATACCCATACCGATAGCCATACCGATACCCATACCGATACTGATACCGACACTCTTACCGATACCGATACCGATACCGATACTCTTACCGATACTGATACCGATACCCTTACCGTTACCGATACCGATACTGATACCGATACCGATACCCATACTGATACCCATACCGATACCCATACCGATACCCATACCGATACCCATACCGATACCCATACCGATACCCATACCGATACCCATACCGATACCCATACCGATACCCATACCGATACCCATACCGATACCCATACCGATACCGATACCGATAGTCTTACCAATACCGATACTGATACCGATACTCATACCGATACCCACACCGATACCCATACCGATACCCATACCGATACCCATACCGAAACCCATACCGATACCCATACCGATACCCATACCGATACCAATACCGATACCCATACCGATACCCATACCGATACCCATACCGATACCCATACCGATACCCGTACCGATACCCATACCGATACCCATACCGATACCGATACCGATACCGATACTCTTACCGATACCGATACTGATACCGATACTCATACCGATACCCATACCGATACCCATACCGATACCCATACCGATACCCATACCGATACCCATACCGATACCCATACCGATACCAATACCGATACCCATACCGATACCCATACCTATACCCATACCGATACCCATACCGATACTCATACCGATACTGATACCGATACTCTTACCGATTCCGATACCGATACCGATACCGATACTCTTACCGATACCGATACTGATACCGATACTCATACCGATACCCATACCGATACCCTTACCGATACCCATACCGATACCCATACCGATACCGATACCGATACTCTTACCGATTCTGATACCGACACTCTTACCGATACCCATACCGATACCCATGCCGATACTCATACCGATACCCATACCGATACCCATACCGTTACCCATACCGATACCCATACCGATACCCATACCGATACCCATACCGATACCCATACCGATACCCATACCGATACCCATACCGATACCGATACCGATACTCTTACCGATACCGATACTGATACCGATACTCATACCGATACCCATACCGATACCCTTACCGATACCCATACCGATACCCATACCGAGACCGATACCGATACTCTTACCGATACCGATACTGATACCGATACTCATACCGATACCCATACCGATACCCATACCGATACCCATCACGATACCCATACCTATACCCATACCGATACCCATACCGATAGCCATACCGATACCCATACCGATACTGATACCGATACTCTAACCGATACCGATACCGATACCGATACTCTTACCGATACCGATACTGATACCGATTCTCATACCGATACCCATACCGATACCCATACCGATACCCATACCGATACCCATACCGATACCCATACCGATACCCATACCGATACCCATACCGATACCCATACCGATACCCATACCGATACCCATACCGATACCCATACCGATACCGATACCGATACTCTTACCGATACCGATACTGATACCGATACTCATACCGATACCCATACCGATACCCATACCGATACCCATACCGATACCCATACCGATACCGATACCGATACTCTTACCGATTCTGATACCGACACTCTTACCGATACCCATACCGATACCCATGCCGATACTCATACCGATACCCATACCGATACCCATACCGTTACCCATACCGATACCCATACCGATACCCATACCGATACCCATACCGATACCCATACCGATACCCATACCGATACCCATACCGATACCGATACCGATACTCTTACCGATACCGATACTGATACCGATACCCTTACCGTTATCGATACCGATACTGATACCGATACCGATACCCATACCGATACCCATACCGATACCGATACCGATACCCATACCGATACCCATACCGATACCCATACCGATACCCATACCGATACCCATACCGATACCCATACCAATACCCATACCGATACCCATGCCGATACCCATACCGATACCGATACCGATACCGATACCGATACAGATACTCACACCGATACCCATACCGACACTCTTACCGATACCCATACCGATACCCATACCGATACTCATACCGATAGCCATACCGATACCCATACCGATACTGATGCCGACACTCTTACCGATACCGATACCGATACCGATACTCTTACCGATACTGATACCGATACCCTTACCGTTACCGATACCGATACTGATACCGATACCGATACCCATACCGATACCCATACCGATACCCATACCGATACCCATACCGATACCCGTACCGATACCCATACCGATACCGATACCGATACCGATACCGATACTCTTACCGATACCGATACTGATACCGATACTCATACCGATACCCATACCGATACCCATACCGATACCCATACCGATACCCATACCGATACCCATACCGATACCAATACCGATACCCATACCGATACCCTTACCGATACCCATACCGATACCCATACCGATACCGATACCGATACTCTTACCGATACCGATACTGATACCGATACTCATACCGATACTCATACCGATTCCCATACCGATACCCTTACCGATACACATACCGATACCCATACTGATACCGATACCGATACTCTTACCGATACCGATACTGATACCGATACTCATACCGATACCCATACCGATACCCATACCGATACCCATCACGATACCCATACCTATACCCATACCGATACCCATACCGATACCCATACCGATACCCATACCGTTACCCAAACAGATACCCATACCTATACCCATACCGATACCCATACCGATACCGATACCGATACTCTTACCGATACTGATACCGACACTCATACCGATACCTATACCGATACCCATACCGATACCCATACCGATACCCATACCGATACCCATACCGATACCCATACCGATACCCATGCCGATACCCATACCGATACCCATACCGATACCGATACCGATACTCTTACCGATACCGATACTGATACCGATACTGATACCGATACTCATACCGATACTCATACCGATACCCATACCGATACCCTTACCGATACCCATACCGATACCCATACCGATACCCATACCGATACCCATACCGATACCGATACCGATACTCTTACCGATACCGATACTGATACCGATACTCATACCGATACCCATACCGATACCCTTACCGATACCCATACCGATACCCATACCGATACCGATACCGATATTCTTACCGATTCTGATACCGACACTCTTACCGATACCCATACCGATACCCATGCCGATACTCATACCGATACCCATACCGATACCCATACCGTTACCCATACCGATACCCATACCGATACCCATACCGATACCCATACCGATACCCATACCGATACCCATACCGATACCCATACCGATACCGATACCGATACTCTTACCGATACCGATACTGATACCGATACTCATACCGATACCCATACCGATACCCTTACCGATACCCATACCGATACCCATACCGAGACCGATACCGATACTCTTACCGATACCGATACTGATACCGATACTCATACCGATACCCATACCGATACCCATACCGATACCCATCACGATACCCATACCTATACCCATACCGATACCCATACCGATAGCCATACCGATACCCATACCGATACTGATACCGATACTCTAACCGATACCGATACCGATACCGATACTCTTACCGATACTGATACCGATACCCTTACCGTTATCGATACCGATACTGATACCGATACCGATACCCATACCGATACCCATACCGATACCGATACCGATACTCTTACCGATACCGATACTGATACCGATACTCATACCGATACCCATACCGATACCCATACCGATACCCATACCGATACCCATACCGATACTGATACCGACACTCTTACCGATACCGATACCGATACCGATACTCTTACCGATACTGATACCGATACCCTTACCGTTACCGATACCGATACTGATACCGATACCGATACTGATACCGATACTCATACCGATACCCATACCGATACCCTTACCGATACCCATACCGATACCCATACCGATACCGATACCGATACTCTTACCGATACCGATACTGATACCGATACTCATACCGATACTCATACCGATACCCATACCGATACCCTTACCGATACCCATACCGATACCCATACCGATACCGATACCGATACTCTTACCGATACCGATACTGATACCGATACTCATACCGATACCCATACCGATACCCATACCGATACCCATCACGATACCCATACCTATACCCATACCGATACCCATACCGATACCCATACCGATACCCATACCGATACCGATACCGATACTCTTACCGATACCGATACTGATACCGATACTCATACCGATACCCATACCGATACCCATACCGATACCCATCACGATACCCATACCTATACCCATACCGATACCCATACCGATACCCATACCGATACCCATACCGATACCCATACCGATACCCATACCGATACCGATACCGATACTCTTACCGATACCGATACTGATACCCATCACGATACCCATACCTATACCCATACCGATACCCATACCGATACCCATACCGATACCGATACCGATACTCTTACCGATACCGATACTGATACCGATACTCATACCGATACCCATACCGATACCCATACCGATACCCATCACGATACCCATACCTATACCCATACCGATACCCATACCGATACCCATACCGATACCCATACCGTTACCCAAACAGATACCCATACCTATACCCATACCGATACCCATACCGATACCGATACCGATACTCTTACCGATACTGATACCGACACTCATACCGATACCTATACCGATACCCATACCGATACCCATACCGATACCCATACCGATACCCATACCGATACCCATACCGATACCCATACCGATACCCATACCGATACCCATACCGATACCCATACCGATACCCATACCGATACCGATACCGATACTCTTACCGATACCGATACTGATACCGATACTGATACCGATACTCATACCGATACTCATACCGATACCCATACCGATACCCTTACCGATACCCATACCGATACCCATACCGATACCGATACCGATACTCTTACCGATACCGATACTGATACCGATACTCATACCGATACCCATACCGATACCCATACCGATACCCATCACGATACCCATACCTATACCCATACCGATACCCATACCGATACCCATACCGATACCCATACCGATACCCATACCGATACCCATACCGATACCCATACCGATACCCATACCGATACCCATACCGATACCGATACCGATACTCTTACCGATACCGATACTGATACCGATACTCATACCGATACCCATACCGTTACCCATACCGATACCCATACCGATACCCATACCGATACCCATACCGATACCCATACCGATACCCATACCGATACTGATACCGACACTCTTACCGATACCGATACCGATACCGATACTCTTACCGATACTGATACCGATACCCTTACCGTTACCGATACCGATACTGATACCGATACCGATACCCATACTGATACCCATACCGATACCCATACCGATACCCATACCGATACCCATACCGATACCCATACCGATACCCATACCGATACCCATACCGATACCCATACCGATACCCATACCGATACCCATACCGATACCCATACCGATACCCATACCGATACCGATACCGATACTCTTACCGATACCGATACTGATACCGATACTCATACCGATACCCACACCGATACCCATACCGATACCCATACCGATACCCATACCGAAACCCATACCGATACCCATACCGATACCCATACCGATACCAATACCGATACCCATACCGATACCCATACCGATACCCATACCGATACCCATACCGATACCCATACCGATACCCATACCGATACCCATACCGATACCGATACCGATACCGAATCTCTTACCGATACCGATAATGATACCGATACTCATACCGATACCCATACCGATACCCATACCGATACCCATACCGATACCCATACCGATACCCATACCGATACCCATACCGATACCCATACCGATACCAATACCGATACCCATACCGATACCCATACCTATACCCATACCGATACCCATACCGATACTCATACCGATACTGATACCGATACTCTTACCGATTCCGATACCGATACCGATACCGATACTCTTACCGATACCGATACTGATACCGATACTCATACCGATACTCATACCGATACCCATACCGATACCCTTACCGATACCCATACCGATACCCATACCGATACCCATACCGATACCGATACCGATACTCTTACCGATACCGATACTGATACCGATACTCATACCGATACCCATACCGATACCCATACCGATACCCATCACGATACCCATACCTATACCCATACCGATACCCATACCGATACCCATACCGATACCCATACCGATACCCATACCGATACCGATACCGATACTCTTACCGATACCGATACTGATACCGATACTCATACCGATACCCATACCGATACCCTTACCGATACCCATACCGATACCCATACCGATACCGATACCGATAATCTTACCGATACCGATACTGATACCGATACTCATACCGATACTCATACCGATACCCATACCGATACCCTTACCGATACCCATACCGATACCCATACCGATACCGATACCGATACTCTTACCGATACCGATACTGATACCGATACTCATACCGATACCCATACCGATACCCATACCGATACCCATCACGATACCCATACCTATACCCATACCGATACCCATACCGTTACCCAAACAGATACCCATACCTATACCCATACCGATACCCATACCGATACCGATACCGATACTCTTACCGATACTGATACCGACACTCATACCGATACCTATACCGATACCCATACCGATACCCATACCGATACCCATACCGATACCCATACCGATACCCATACCGATACCCATACCGATACCCATACCGATACCCATACCGATACCCATACCGATACCCATACCGATACCGATACCGATACTCTTACCGATACCGATACTGATACCGATACTCATACCGATACCCATACCGATACCCATACCGATACCGATACCGATACTCTTACCGATACCGATACTGATACCGATACTCATACCGATACCCACACCGATACCCATACCGATACCCATACCGATACCCATACCGAAACCCATACCGATACCCATACCGATACCCATACCGATACCCATACCGATACCCATACCGATACCCATACCGATACCCATACCGATACCCATACCGATACCCATACCGATACCCATACCGATACCCATACCGATACCGATACCGATACTCTTACCGATACCGATACTGATACCGATACTCATACCGATACCCATACCGATACCCATACCGATACCCATACCGATACCCATACCGATACCCATACCGATACCCATACCGATACCCATACCGATACCCATACCGATACCCATACCGATACCCATACCGATACCCATACCGATACCGATACCGATACTCTTACCGATACCGATACTGATACCGATACTCATACCGATACCCATACCGATACCCATACCGATACCCATACCGATACCGATACTCTTACCGATACTGATACCGACACTCTTACCGATACCCATACCGATACCCATGCCGATACCCATACCGATACCCATACCGACACCCATACCTATACCCATACCGATACCCATACCTATACCCATACCGATACCCATACCGATACCCATACCGATACCCATACCGATACCCATACCGATACCCATACCGATACCCATACCGATACCCATACCGATACCCATACCGATACCCATACCGATACCGATACCGATACTCTTACCGATACCGATACTGATACCGATACTCATACCGATACCCATACCGATACCCGTACCGATACCCATACCGATACCGATACCGATACCGATACTCTTACCGATACCGATACTGATACCTATACCCATACCGATACCCATACCGATACCCATACCGATACCCATCACGATACCCATACCTATACCCATACCGATACCCATACCGATACCCATACCGATACCCATACCGATACCCATACCGATACCGATACCGATACTCTTACCGATACCGATACTGATACCGATACTCATACCGATACCCATACCGATACCCTTACCGATACCCATACCGATACCCATACCGATACCGATACCGATAATCTTACCGATACCGATACTGATACCGATACTCATACCGATACTCATACCGATACTCATACCGATACCCATACCGATACCCTTACCGATACCCATACCGATACCCATACCGATACCCATACCTATACCCATACCGATACCCATACCGATACCGATACCGATACTCTTACCGATACTGATACCGACACTCTAACCGATACCCATACCGATACCCATGCCGATACCCATACCGATACCGATACCGATACTCTTACCGATACCGATACTCTTACCGATACTGATACCGACACTCTTACCGATACCGATACCGATACCGATACTCTTACCGATACTGATACCGATACCCTTACCGTTACCGATACCGATACTGATACCGATACCGATACCGATACTCTTACCGATACCGATACTGATACCGATACTCATACCGATACCCATACCGATACCCATACCGATACCCATCACGATACCCATACCTATACCCATACCGATACCCATACCGATACCCATACCGATACCCATACCGATACCCATACCGATACCGATACCGATACTCTTACCGATACCGATACTGATACCGATACTCATACCGATACCCATACCGATACTCATACCGATACTGATACCGATACTCTTACCGATTCCGATACCGATACCGATACCGATACTCTTACCGATACCGATACTGATACCGATACTCATACCGATACTCATACCGATACCCATACCGATACCCTTACCGATACCCATACCGATACCCATACCGATACCGATACCGATACTCTTACCGATACCGATACTGATACCGATACTCATACCGATACCCATACCGATACCCATACCGATACCCATCACGATACCCATACCTATACCCATACCGATACCCATACCGATACCCATACCGATACCCATACCGATACCCATACCGATACCGATACCGATACTCTTACCGATACCGATACTGATACCGATACTCATACCGATACCCATACCGATACCCTTACCGATACCCATACCGATACCCATACCGATACCGATACCGATAATCTTACCGATACCGATACTGATACCGATACTCATACCGATACTCATACCGATACCCATACCGATACCCTTACCGATACCCATACCGATACCCATACCGATACCGATACCGATACTCTTACCGATACCGATACTGATACCGATACTCATACCGATACCCATACCGATACCCATACCGATACCCATCACGATACCCATACCTATACCCATACCGATACCCATACCGATACCCATACCGATACCCATACCGTTACCCAAACAGATACCCATACCTATACCCATACCGATACCCATACCGATACCGATACCGATACTCTTACCGATACTGATACCGACACTCATACCGATACCTATACCGATACCCATACCGATACCCATCACGATACCCATACCTATACCCATACCGATACCCATACCGATACCCATACCGATACCCATACCGATACCCATACCGATACCCATACCGATACCGATACCGATACTCTTACCGATACCGATACTGATACCGATACTCATACCGATACTCATACCGATACCCATACCGATACCCTTACCGATACCCATACCGATACCCATACCGATACCGATACCGATACTCTTACCGATACCGATACTGATACCGATACTCATACCGATACCCATACCGATACCCATACCGATACCCATCACGATACCCATACCTATACCCATACCGATACCCATACCGATACCCATACCGATACCCATACCGATACCCATACCGATACTCTTACCGATACCGATACTGATACCGATACTCATACCGATACCCATACCGATACCCATACCGATACCCTTACCGATACCCATACCGATACCCATACCGATACCGATACCGATACTCTTACCGATACCGATACTGATACCGATACTCATACCGATACTCATACCGATACCCATACCGATACCCTTACCGATACCCATACCGATACCCATACCGATACCCATACCGATACCGATACCGATACTCATACCGATACTGATACCGATACTCTTACCGATTCCGATACCGATACCGATACCGATACTCTTACCGATACCGATACTGATACCGATACTCATACCGATACTCATACCGATACCCATACCGATACCCTTACCGATACCCATACCGATACCCATACCGATACCGATACCGATACTCTTACCGATACCGATACTGATACCGATACTCATTCCGATACCCATACCGATACCCATACCGATACCCATCACGATACCCATACCTATACCCATACCGATACCCATACCGATACCCATACCGATACCGATACCGATACTCTTACCGATACCGATACTGATACCGATACTCATACCGATACCCATACCGATACCCATACCGATACCCATACCTATACCCATACCGATACCCATACCGATACTCATACCGATACTGATACCGATACTCTTACCGATTCCGATACCGATACCGATACCGATACTCTTACCGATACCGATACTGATACCGATACTCATACCGATACTCATACCGATACCCATACCGATACCCTTACCGATACCCATACCGATACCCATACCGATACCGATACCGATACTGATACCGATACTCTTACCGATTCCGATACCGATACCGATACCGATACTCTTACCGATACCGATACTGATACCGATACTCATACCGATACTCATACCGATACTCATACCGATACCCATACCGATACCCTTACCGATACCCATACCGATACCCATACCGATACCGATACCGATACTCTTACCGATACCGATACTGATACCGATACTCATACCGATACCCATACCGATACCCATACCGATACCCATACCTATACCCATACCGATACCCATACCGATACTCATACCGATACTGATACCGATACTCTTACCGATTCCGATACCGATACCGATACCGATACTCTTACCGATACCGATACTGATACCGATACTCATACCGATACTCATACCGATACCCATACCGATACCCTTACCGATACCCATACCGATACCCATACCGATACCGATACCGATACTCTTACCGATACCGATACTGATACCGATACTCATACCGATACCCATACCGATACCCATACCGATACCCATCACGATACCCATACCTATACCCATACCGATACCCATACCGATACCCATACCGATACCGATACCGATACTCTTACCGATACCGATACTGATACCGATACTCATACCGATACCCATACCGATACCCTTACCGATACCCATACCGATACCCATACCGATACCGATACCGATACTCTTACCGATTCTGATACCGACACTCTTACCGATACCCATACCGATACCCATGCCGATACTCATACCGATACCCATACCGATACCCATACCGTTACCCATACCGATACCCATACCGATACCCATACCGATACCCATACCGATACCCATACCGATACCCATACCGATACCCATACCGATACTGATACCGATACTCTTACCGATACCGATACCGATACCGATACTCTTACCGATTCCGATACCGATACCGATACTCTTACAGATACTGATACCGATACCCTTACCGTTACCGATACCGATACTGATACCGATACCGATACCCATACCGATACCCATACCGATACCCATACCGATACCCATCACGATACCCATACCTATACCCATACCGATACCCATACCGATACCCATACCGATACCCATACCGTTACCCAAACAGATACCCATACCTATACCCATACCGATACCCATACCGATACCGATACCGATACTCTTACCGATACTGATACCGACACTCATACCGATACCTATACCGATACCCATACCGATACCCATCACGATACCCATACCTATACCCATACCGATACCCATACCGATACCCATACCGATACCCATACCGATACCCATACCGATACCCATACCGATACCGATACCGATACTCTTACCGATACCGATACTGATACCGATACTCATACCGATACTCATACCGATACCCATACCGATACCCTTACCGATACCCATACCGATACCCATACCGATACCGATACCGATACTCTTACCGATACCGATACTGATACCGATACTCATACCGATACCCATACCGATACCCATACCGATACCCATCACGATACCCATACCTATACCCATACCGATACCCATACCGATACCCATACCGATACCCATACCGATACCCATACCGATACTCTTACCGATACCGATACTGATACCGATACTCATACCGATACCCATACCGATACCCATACCGATACCCTTACCGATACCCATACCGATACCCATACCGATACCGATACCGATACTCTTACCGATACCGATACTGATACCGATACTCATACCGATACTCATACCGATACCCATACCGATACCCTTACCGATACCCATACCGATACCCATACCGATACCCATACCGATACCGATACCGATACTCATACCGATACTGATACCGATACTCTTACCGATTCCGATACCGATACCGATACCGATACTCTTACCGATACCGATACTGATACCGATACTCATACCGATACTCATACCGATACCCATACCGATACCCTTACCGATACCCATACCGATACCCATACCGATACCGATACCGATACTCTTACCGATACCGATACTGATACCGATACTCATTCCGATACCCATACCGATACCCATACCGATACCCATCACGATACCCATACCTATACCCATACCGATACCCATACCGATACCCATACCGATACCGATACCGATACTCTTACCGATACCGATACTGATACCGATACTCATACCGATACCCATACCGATACCCATACCGATACCCATACCTATACCCATACCGATACCCATACCGATACTCATACCGATACTGATACCGATACTCTTACCGATTCCGATACCGATACCGATACCGATACTCTTACCGATACCGATACTGATACCGATACTCATACCGATACTCATACCGATACCCATACCGATACCCTTACCGATACCCATACCGATACCCATACCGATACCGATACCGATACTGATACCGATACACTTACCGATTCCGATACCGATACCGATACCGATACTCTTACCGATACCGATACTGATACCGATACTCATACCGATACTCATACCGATACTCATACCGATACCCATACCGATACCCTTACCGATACCCATACCGATACCCATACCGATACCGATACCGATACTCTTACCGATACCGATACTGATACCGATACTCATACCGATACCCATACCGATACCCATACCGATACCCATACCTATACCCATACCGATACCCATACCGATACTCATACCGATACTGATACCGATACTCTTACCGATTCCGATACCGATACCGATACCGATACTCTTACCGATACCGATACTGATACCGATACTCATACCGATACTCATACCGATACCCATACCGATACCCTTACCGATACCCATACCGATACCCATACCGATACCGATACCGATACTCTTACCGATACCGATACTGATACCGATACTCATACCGATACCCATACCGATACCCATACCGATACCCATCACGATACCCATACCTATACCCATACCGATACCCATACCGATACCCATACCGATACCGATACCGATACTCTTACCGATACCGATACTGATACCGATACTCATACCGATACCCATACCGATACCCTTACCGATACCCATACCGATACCCATACCGATACCGATACCGATACTCTTACCGATTCTGATACCGACACTCTTACCGATACCCATACCGATACCCATGCCGATACTCATACCGATACCCATACCGATACCCATACCGTTACCCATACCGATACCCATACCGATACCCATACCGATACCCATACCGATACCCATACCGATACCCATACCGATACCCATACCGATACTGATACCGATACTCTTACCGATACCGATACCGATACCGATACTCTTACCGATTCCGATACCGATACCGATACTCTTACAGATACTGATACCGATACCCTTACCGTTACCGATACCGATACTGATACCGATACCGATACCCATACCGATACCCATACCGATACCCATACCGATACCCATACCGATACCGATACCGATACTCTTACCGATACCGATACTGATACCGATACTCATACCGATACCCATACCGATACCCATACCGATACCCATACCGATACCCATACCGATACCGATACCGATACTCTTACCGATTCTGATACCGACACTCTTACCGATACCCATACCGATACCCATGCCGATACTCATACCGATACCCATACCGATACCCATACCGTTACCCATACCGATACCCATACCGATACCCATACCGATACCCATACCGATACCCATACCGATACCCATACCGATACCCATACCGATACCGATACCGATACTCTTACCGATACCGATACTGATACCGATACTCATACCGATACCCATACCGATACCCTTACCGATACCCATACCGATACCCATACCGAGACCGATACCGATACTCTTACCGATACCGATACTGATACCGATACTCATACCGATACCCATACCGATACCCATACCGATACCCATCACGATACCCATACCTATACCCATACCGATACCCATACCGATAGCCATACCGATACCCATACCGATACTGATACCGATACTCTAACCGATACCGATACCGATACCGATACTCTTACCGATACCGATACTGATACCGATTCTCATACCGATACCCATACCGATACCCATACCGATACCCATACCGATACCCATACCGATACCCATACCGATACCCATACCGATACCCATACCGATACCCATACCGATACCCATACCGATACCGATACCGATACTCTTACCGATACCGATACTGATACCGATACTCATACCGATACCCATACCGATACCCTTACCGATACCCATACCGATACCCATACCGATACCGATACCGATACTCTTACCGATTCTGATACCGACACTCTTACCGATACCCATACCGATACCCATGCCGATACTCATGCCGATACCCATACCGATACCCATACCGTTACCCATACCGATACCCATACCGATACCCATACCGATACCCATACCGATACCCATACCGATACCCATACCGATACCCATTCCGATACCGATACCGATACTCTTACCGATACCGATACTGATACCGATACCCTTACCGTTATCGATACCGATACTGATACCGATACCGATACCCATACCGATACCCATACCGATACCGATACCGATACTCTTACCGATACCGATACTGATACCGATTCTCATACCGATACCCATACCGATACCCATACCGATACCCATACCGATACCCATACCGATACCCATACCGTTACCCAAACCGATACCCATACCTATACCCATACCAATACCCATACCGATACCCATGCCGATACCCATACCGATACCGATACCGATACCGATACCGATACAGATACTCACACCGATACCCATACCGACACTCTTACCGATACCCATACCGATACCCATACCGATACTCATACCGATACCCATACCGATACCCATACCGATACTGATGCCGACACTCTTACCGATACCGATACCGATACCGATACTCTTACCGATACTGATACCGATACCCTTACCGTTACCGATACCGATACTGATACCGATACCGATACCCATACCGATACCCATACCGATACCCATACCGATACCCATACCGATACCCGTACCGATACCCATACCGATACCGATACCGATACCGATACCGATACTCTTACCGATACCGATACTGATACCGATACTCATACCGATACCCATACCGATACCCATACCGATACCCATACCGATACCCATACCGATACCCATACCGATACCAATACCGATACCCATACCGATACCCTTACCGATACCCATACCGATACCCATACCGATACCGATACCGATACTCTTACCGATACCGATACTGATACCGATACTCATACCGATACTCATACCGATTCCCATACCGATACCCTTACCGATACACATACCGATACCCATACTGATACCGATACCGATACTCTTACCGATACCGATACTGATACCGATACTCATACCGATACCCATACCGATACCCATACCGATACCCATCACGATACCCATACCTATACCCATACCGATACCCATACCGATACCCATACCGATACCCATACCGTTACCCAAACAGATACCCATACCTATACCCATACCGATACCCATACCGATACCGATACCGATACTCTTACCGATACTGATACCGACACTCATACCGATACCTATACCGATACCCATACCGATACCCATACCGATACCCATACCGATACCCATACCGATACCCATACCGATACCCATGCCGATACCCATACCGATACCCATACCGATACCGATACCGATACTCTTACCGATACCGATACTGATACCGATACTGATACCGATACTCATACCGATACTCATACCGATACCCATACCGATACCCTTACCGATACCCATACCGATACCCATACCGATACCCATACCGATACCCATACCGATACCGATACCGATACTCTTACCGATACCGATACTGATACCGATACTCATACCGATACCCATACCGATACCCTTACCGATACCCATACCGATACCCATACCGATACCGATACCGATATTCTTACCGATTCTGATACCGACACTCTTACCGATACCCATACCGATACCCATGCCGATACTCATACCGATACCCATACCGATACCCATACCGTTACCCATACCGATACCCATACCGATACCCATACCGATACCCATACCGATACCCATACCGATACCCATACCGATACCCATACCGATACCGATACCGATACTCTTACCGATACCGATACTGATACCGATACTCATACCGATACCCATACCGATACCCTTACCGATACCCATACCGATACCCATACCGAGACCGATACCGATACTCTTACCGATACCGATACTGATACCGATACTCATACCGATACCCATACCGATACCCATACCGATACCCATCACGATACCCATACCTATACCCATACCGATACCCATACCGATAGCCATACCGATACCCATACCGATACTGATACCGATACTCTAACCGATACCGATACCGATACCGATACTCTTACCGATACTGATACCGATACCCTTACCGTTATCGATACCGATACTGATACCGATACCGATACCCATACCGATACCCATACCGATACCGATACCGATACTCTTACCGATACCGATACTGATACCGATTCTCATACCGATACCCATACCGATACCCATACCGATACCCATACCGATACCCATACCGATACCCATACCGATACTGATACCGACACTCTTACCGATACCGATACCGATACCGATACTCTTACCGATACTGATACCGATACCCTTACCGTTACCGATACCGATACTGATACCGATACCGATACTGATACCGATACTCATACCGATACCCATACCGATACCCTTACCGATACCCATACCGATACCCATACCGATACCGATACCGATACTCTTACCGATACCGATACTGATACCGATACTCATACCGATACTCATACCGATACCCATACCGATACCCTTACCGATACCCATACCGATACCCATACCGATACCGATACCGATACTCTTACCGATACCGATACTGATACCGATACTCATACCGATACCCATACCGATACCCATACCGATACCCATCACGATACCCATACCTATACCCATACCGATACCCATACCGATACCCATACCGATACCCATACCGATACCGATACCGATACTCTTACCGATACCGATACTGATACCGATACTCATACCGATACCCATACCGATACCCATACCGATACCCATCACGATACCCATACCTATACCCATACCGATACCCATACCGATACCCATACCGATACCCATACCGATACCCATACCGATACCCATACCGATACCCATACCGATACCGATACCGATACTCTTACCGATACCGATACTGATACCCATCACGATACCCATACCTATACCCATACCGATACCCATACCGATACCCATACCGATACCGATACCGATACTCTTACCGATACCGATACTGATACCGATACTCATACCGATACCCATACCGATACCCATACCGATACCCATCACGATACCCATACCTATACCCATACCGATACCCATACCGATACCCATACCGATACCCATACCGTTACCCAAACAGATACCCATACCTATACCCATACCGATACCCATACCGATACCGATACCGATACTCTTACCGATACTGATACCGACACTCATACCGATACCTATACCGATACCCATACCGATACCCATACCGATACCCATACCGATACCCATACCGATACCCATACCGATACCCATACCGATACCCATACCGATACCCATACCGATACCCATACCGATACCGATACCGATACTCTTACCGATACCGATACTGATACCGATACTGATACCGATACTCATACCGATACTCATACCGATACCCATACCGATACCCTTACCGATACCCATACCGATACCCATACCGATACCGATACCGATACTCTTACCGATACCCATACCGATACCGATACCGATACTCTTACCGATACCGATACTGATACCGATACTCATACCGATACCCATACCGATACCCATACCGATACCCATACCGATACCCATACCGATACCCATACCGATACCCATACCGATACCCATACCGATACCCATACCGATACTGATACCGACACTCTTACCGATACCGATACCGATACCGATACTCTTACCGATACTGATACCGATACCCTTACCGTTACCGATACCGATACTGATACCGATACCGATACCCATACTGATACCCATACCGATACCCATACCGATACCCATACCGATACCCATACCGATACCCATACCGATACCCATACCGATACCCATACCGATACCCATACCGATACCCATACCGATACCCATACCGATACCCATACCGATACCCATACCGATACCCATACCGATACCCATACCGATACCGATACCGATACTCTTACCGATACCGATACTGATACCGATACTCATACCGATACCCATACCGATACCCATACCGATACCCATACCGATACCCATACCGATACCCATACCGATACCCATACCGATACCCATACCGATACCCATACCGATACTGATACCGACACTCTTACCGATACCGATACCGATACCGATACTCTTACCGATACTGATACCGATACCCTTACCGTTACCGATACCGATACTGATACCGATACCGATACCCATACTGATACCCATACCGATACCCATACCGATACCCATACCGATACCCATACCGATACCCATACCGATACCCATACCGATACCCATACCGATACCCATACCGATACCCATACCGATACCCATACCGATACCCATACCGATACCCATACCGATACCCATACCGATACCCATACCGATACCCATACCGATACCGATACCGATACTCTTACCGATACCGATACTGATACCGATACTCATACCGATACCCACACCGATACCCATACCGATACCCATACCGATACCCATACCGAAACCCATACCGATACCCATACCGATACCCATACCGATACCAATACCGATACCCATACCGATACCCATACCGATACCCATACCGATACCCATACCGATACCCATACCGATACCCATACCGATACCCATACCGATACCGATACCGATACCGAATCTCTTACCGATACCGATAATGATACCGATACTCATACCGATACCCATACCGATACCCATACCGATACCCATACCGATACCCATACCGATACCCATACCGATACCCATACCGATACCCATACCGATACCAATACCGATACCCATACCGATACCCATACCTATACCCATACCGATACCCATACCGATACTCATACCGATACTGATACCGATACTCTTACCGATTCCGATACCGATACCGATACCGATACTCTTACCGATACCGATACTGATACCGATACTCATACCGATACTCATACCGATACCCATACCGATACCCTTACCGATACCCATACCGATACCCATACCGATACCCATACCGATACCGATACCGATACTCTTACCGATACCGATACTGATACCGATACTCATACCGATACCCATACCGATACCCATACCGATACCCATCACGATACCCATACCTATACCCATACCGATACCCATACCGATACCCATACCGATACCCATACCGATACCCATACCGATACCGATACCGATACTCTTACCGATACCGATACTGATACCGATACTCATACCGATACCCATACCGATACCCTTACCGATACCCATACCGATACCCATACCGATACCGATACCGATAATCTTACCGATACCGATACTGATACCGATACTCATACCGATACTCATACCGATACCCATACCGATACCCTTACCGATACCCATACCGATACCCATACCGATACCGATACCGATACTCTTACCGATACCGATACTGATACCGATACTCATACCGATACCCATACCGATACCCATACCGATACCCATCACGATACCCATACCTATACCCATACCGATACCCATACCGTTACCCAAACAGATACCCATACCTATACCCATACCGATACCCATACCGATACCGATACCGATACTCTTACCGATACTGATACCGACACTCATACCGATACCTATACCGATACCCATACCGATACCCATACCGATACCCATACCGATACCCATACCGATACCCATACCGATACCCATACCGATACCCATACCGATACCCATACCGATACCCATACCGATACCCATACCGATACCGATACCGATACTCTTACCGATACCGATACTGATACCGATACTCATACCGATACCCATACCGATACCCATACCGATACCGATACCGATAGTCTTACCAATACCGATACTGATACCGATACTCATACCGATACCCACACCGATACCCATACCGATACCCATACCGATACCCATACCGAAACCCATACCGATACCCATACCGATACCCATACCGATACCCATACCGATACCCATACCGATACCCATACCGATACCCATACCGATACCCATACCGATACCCATACCGATACCCATACCGATACCCATACCGATACCGATACCGATACTCTTACCGATACCGATACTGATACCGATACTCATACCGATACCCATACCGATACCCATACCGATACCCATACCGATACCCATACCGATACCCATACCGATACCCATACCGATACCCATACCGATACCCATACCGATACCCATACCGATACCCATACCGACACCCATACCGATACCCATACCGATACCGATACCGATACTCTTACCGATACCGATACTGATACCGATACTCATACCGATACCCATACCGATACCCGTACCGATACCCATACCGATACCGATACTCTTACCGATACTGATACCGACACTCTTACCGATACCCATACCGATACCCATGCCGATACCCATACCGATACCCATACCGACACCCATACCTATACCCATACCGATACCCATACCTATACCCATACCGATACCCATACCGATACCCATACCGATACCCATACCGATACCCATACCGATACCCATACCGATACCCATACCGATACCCATACCGATACCCATACCGATACCCATACCGATACCGATACCGATACTCTTACCGATACCGATACTGATACCGATACTCATACCGATACCCATACCGATACCCATACCGATACCCATACCGATACCGATACCGATACCGATACTCTTACCGATACCGATACTGATACCTATACCCATACCGATACCCATACCGATACCCATACCGATACCCATACCGATACCCATACCGATACCCATACCGATACCCATACCGATACCGATACCGATACCGATACTCTTACCGATACCGATACTGATACCGATACTCATACCGATACCCATACCGATACCCATACCGATACCCATACCGATAGCCATACCGATACCCATACCGATACTGATACCGACACTCTTACCGATACCGATACCGATACCGATACTCTTACCGATACTGATACCGATACCCTTACCGTTACCGATACCGATACTGATACCGATACCGATACCCATACTGATACCCATACCGATACCCATACCGATACCCATACCGATACCCATACCGATACCCATACCGATACCCATACCGATACCCATACCGATACCCATACCGATACCCATACCGATACCCATACCGATACCCATACCGATACCGATACCGATAGTCTTACCAATACCGATACTGATACCGATACTCATACCGATACCCACACCGATACCCATACCGATACCCATACCGATACCCATACCGAAACCCATACCGATACCCATACCGATACCCATACCGATACCAATACCGATACCCATACCGATACCCATACCGATACCCATACCGATACCCATACCGATACCCGTACCGATACCCATACCGATACCCATACCGATACCGATACCGATACCGATACTCTTACCGATACCGATACTGATACCGATACTCATACCGATACCCATACCGATACCCATACCGATACCCATACCGATACCCATACCGATACCCATACCGATACCCATACCGATACCAATACCGATACCCATACCGATACCCATACCTATACCCATACCGATACCCATACCGATACTCATACCGATACTGATACCGATACTCTTACCGATTCCGATACCGATACCGATACCGATACTCTTACCGATACCGATACTGATACCGATACTCATACCGATACTCATACCGATACCCATACCGATACCCTTACCGATACCCATACCGATACCCATACCGATACCGATACCGATACTCTTACCGATACCGATACTGATACCGATACTCATACCGATACCCATACCGATACCCATACCGATACCCATCACGATACCCATACCTATACCCATACCGATACCCATACCGATACCCATACCGATACCCATACCGATACCCATACCGATACCCATACCGATACCGATACCGATACTCTTACCGATACCGATACTGATACCGATACTCATACCGATACCCATATCGATACCCTTACCGATACCCATACCGATACCCATACCGATACCGATACCGATAATCTTACCGATACCGATACTGATACCGATACTCATACCGATACTCATACCGATACCCATACCGATACCCTTACCGATACCCATACCGATACCCATACCGATACCGATACCGATACTCTTACCGATACCGATACTGATACCGATACTCATACCGATACTCATACCGATACCCATACCGATACCCATACCGATACCCATCACGATACCCATACCTATACCCATACCGATACCCATACCGATACCCATACCGATACCCATACCGATACCCATACCGTTACCCAAACAGATACCCATACCTATACCCATACCGATACCCATACCGATACCGATACCGATACTCTTACCGATACTGATACCGACACTCATACCGATACCTATACCGATACCCATACCGATACCCATACCGATACCCATACCGATACCCATACCGATACCCATACCGATACCCATACCGATACCCATACCGATACCCATACCGATACCCATACCGATACCGATACCGATACTCTTACCGATACCGATACTGATACCGATACTGATACCGATACTCATACCGATACTCATACCGATACCCATACCGATACCCTTACCGATACCCATACCGATACCCATACCGATACCGATACCGATACTCTTACCGATACCGATACCGATACCGATACAGATACTCACACCGATACCCATACCGACACTCTTACCGATACCCATACCGATACCCATACCGATACTCATACCGATAGCCATACCGATACCCATACCGATACTGATGCCGACACTCTTACCGATACCGATACCGATACCGATACTCTTACCGATACTGATACCGATACCCTTACCGTTACCGATACCGATACTGATACCGATACCGATACCCATACCGATACCCATACCGATACCCATACCGATACCCATACCGATACCCGTACCGATACCCATACCGATACCGATACCGATACCGATACCGATACTCTTACCGATACCGATACTGATACCGATACTCATACCGATACCCATACCGATACCCATACCGATACCCATACCGATACCCATACCGATACCCATACCGATACCAATACCGATACCCATACCGATACCCTTACCGATACCCATACCGATACCCATACCGATACCGATACCGATACTCTTACCGATACCGATACTGATACCGATACTCATACCGATACTCATACCGATTCCCATACCGATACCCTTACCGATACACATACCGATACCCATACTGATACCGATACCGATACTCTTACCGATACCGATACTGATACCGATACTCATACCGATACCCATACCGATACCCATACCGATACCCATCACGATACCCATACCTATACCCATACCGATACCCATACCGATACCCATACCGATACCCATACCGTTACCCAAACAGATACCCATACCTATACCCATACCGATACCCATACCGATACCGATACCGATACTCTTACCGATACTGATACCGACACTCATACCGATACCGATACCGATACCCATACCGATACCCATACCGATACCCATACCGATACCCATACCGATACCCATACCGATACCCATGCCGATACCCATACCGATACCCATACCGATACCGATACCGATACTCTTACCGATACCGATACTGATACCGATACTGATACCGATACTCATACCGATACTCATACCGATACCCATACCGATACCCTTACCGATACCCATACCGATACCCATACCGATACCCATACCGATACCCATACCGATACCGATACCGATACTCTTACCGATACCGATACTGATACCGATACTCATACCGATACCCATACCGATACCCTTACCGATACCCATACCGATACCCATACCGATACCGATACCGATATTCTTACCGATTCTGATACCGACACTCTTACCGATACCCATACCGATACCCATGCCGATACTCATACCGATACCCATACCGATACCCATACCGTTACCCATACCGATACCCATACCGATACCCATACCGATACCCATACCGATACCCATACCGATACCCATACCGATACCCATACCGATACCGATACCGATACTCTTACCGATACCGATACTGATACCGATACTCATACCGATACCCATACCGATACCCTTACCGATACCCATACCGATACCCATACCGAGACCGATACCGATACTCTTACCGATACCGATACTGATACCGATACTCATACCGATACCCATACCGATACCCATACCGATACCCATCACGATACCCATACCTATACCCATACCGATACCCATACCGATAGCCATACCGATACCCATACCGATACTGATACCGATACTCTAACCGATACCGATACCGATACCGATACTCTTACCGATACTGATACCGATACCCTTACCGTTATCGATACCGATACTGATACCGATACCGATACCCATACCGATACCCATACCGATACCGATACCGATACTCTTACCGATACCGATACTGATACCGATTCTCATACCGATACCCATACCGATACCCATACCGATACCCATACCGATACCCATACCGATACCCATACCGATACTGATACCGACACTCTTACCGATACCGATACCGATACCGATACTCTTACCGATACTGATACCGATACCCTTACCGTTACCGATACCGATACTGATACCGATACCGATACTGATACCGATACTCATACCGATACCCATACCGATACCCTTACCGATACCCATACCGATACCCATACCGATACCGATACCGATACTCTTACCGATACCGATACTGATACCGATACTCATACCGATACTCATACCGATACCCATACCGATACCCTTACCGATACCCATACCGATACCCATACCGATACCGATACCGATACTCTTACCGATACCGATACTGATACCGATACTCATACCGATACCCATACCGATACCCATACCGATACCCATCACGATACCCATACCTATACCCATACCGATACCCATACCGATACCCATACCGATACCCATACCGATACCGATACCGATACTCTTACCGATACCGATACTGATACCGATACTCATACCGATACCCATACCGATACCCATACCGATACCCATCACGATACCCATACCTATACCCATACCGATACCCATACCGATACCCATACCGATACCCATACCGATACCCATACCGATACCCATACCGATACCCATACCGATACCGATACCGATACTCTTACCGATACCGATACTGATACCCATCACGATACCCATACCTATACCCATACCGATACCCATACCGATACCCATACCGATACCGATACCGATACTCTTACCGATACCGATACTGATACCGATACTCATACCGATACCCATACCGATACCCATACCGATACCCATCACGATACCCATACCTATACCCATACCGATACCCATACCGATACCCATACCGATACCCATACCGTTACCCAAACAGATACCCATACCTATACCCATACCGATACCCATACCGATACCGATACCGATACTCTTACCGATACTGATACCGACACTCATACCGATACCTATACCGATACCCATACCGATACCCATACCGATACCCATACCGATACCCATACCGATACCCATACCGATACCCATACCGATACCCATACCGATACCCATACCGATACCCATACCGATACCGATACCGATACTCTTACCGATACCGATACTGATACCGATACTGATACCGATACTCATACCGATACTCATACCGATACCCATACCGATACCCTTACCGATACCCATACCGATACCCATACCGATACCGATACCGATACTCTTACCGATACCCATACCGATACCGATACCGATACTCTTACCGATACCGATACTGATACCGATACTCATACCGATACCCATACCGATACCCATACCGATACCCATACCGATACCCATACCGATACCCATACCGATACCCATACCGATACCCATACCGATACCCATACCGATACTGATACCGACACTCTTACCGATACCGATACCGATACCGATACTCTTACCGATACTGATACCGATACCCTTACCGTTACCGATACCGATACTGATACCGATACCGATACCCATACTGATACCCATACCGATACCCATACCGATACCCATACCGATACCCATACCGATACCCATACCGATACCCATACCGATACCCATACCGATACCCATACCGATACCCATACCGATACCCATACCGATACCCATACCGATACCCATACCGATACCCATACCGATACCCATACCGATACCGATACCGATACTCTTACCGATACCGATACTGATACCGATACTCATACCGATACCCATACCGATACCCATACCGATACCCATACCGATACCCATACCGATACCCATACCGATACCCATACCGATACCCATACCGATACCCATACCGATACTGATACCGACACTCTTACCGATACCGATACCGATACCGATACTCTTACCGATACTGATACCGATACCCTTACCGTTACCGATACCGATACTGATACCGATACCGATACCCATACTGATACCCATACCGATACCCATACCGATACCCATACCGATACCCATACCGATACCCATACCGATACCCATACCGATACCCATACCGATACCCATACCGATACCCATACCGATACCCATACCGATACCCATACCGATACCCATACCGATACCCATACCGATACCCATACCGATACCCATACCGATACCGATACCGATACTCTTACCGATACCGATACTGATACCGATACTCATACCGATACCCACACCGATACCCATACCGATACCCATACCGATACCCATACCGAAACCCATACCGATACCCATACCGATACCCATACCGATACCAATACCGATACCCATACCGATACCCATACCGATACCCATACCGATACCCATACCGATACCCATACCGATACCCATACCGATACCCATACCGATACCGATACCGATACCGAATCTCTTACCGATACCGATAATGATACCGATACTCATACCGATACCCATACCGATACCCATACCGATACCCATACCGATACCCATACCGATACCCATACCGATACCCATACCGATACCCATACCGATACCAATACCGATACCCATACCGATACCCATACCTATACCCATACCGATACCCATACCGATACTCATACCGATACTGATACCGATACTCTTACCGATTCCGATACCGATACCGATACCGATACTCTTACCGATACCGATACTGATACCGATACTCATACCGATACTCATACCGATACCCATACCGATACCCTTACCGATACCCATACCGATACCCATACCGATACCCATACCGATACCGATACCGATACTCTTACCGATACCGATACTGATACCGATACTCATACCGATACCCATACCGATACCCATACCGATACCCATCACGATACCCATACCTATACCCATACCGATACCCATACCGATACCCATACCGATACCCATACCGATACCCATACCGATACCGATACCGATACTCTTACCGATACCGATACTGATACCGATACTCATACCGATACCCATACCGATACCCTTACCGATACCCATACCGATACCCATACCGATACCGATACCGATAATCTTACCGATACCGATACTGATACCGATACTCATACCGATACTCATACCGATACCCATACCGATACCCTTACCGATACCCATACCGATACCCATACCGATACCGATACCGATACTCTTACCGATACCGATACTGATACCGATACTCATACCGATACCCATACCGATACCCATACCGATACCCATCACGATACCCATACCTATACCCATACCGATACCCATACCGTTACCCAAACAGATACCCATACCTATACCCATACCGATACCCATACCGATACCGATACCGATACTCTTACCGATACTGATACCGACACTCATACCGATACCTATACCGATACCCATACCGATACCCATACCGATACCCATACCGATACCCATACCGATACCCATACCGATACCCATACCGATACCCATACCGATACCCATACCGATACCCATACCGATACCCATACCGATACCGATACCGATACTCTTACCGATACCGATACTGATACCGATACTCATACCGATACCCATACCGATACCCATACCGATACCGATACCGATACTCTTACCGATACCGATACTGATACCGATACTCATACCGATACCCACACCGATACCCATACCGATACCCATACCGATACCCATACCGAAACCCATACCGATACCCATACCGATACCCATACCGATACCCATACCGATACCCATACCGATACCCATACCGATACCCATACCGATACCCATACCGATACCCATACCGATACCCATACCGATACCCATACCGATACCGATACCGATACTCTTACCGATACCGATACTGATACCGATACTCATACCGATACCCATACCGATACCCATACCGATACCCATACCGATACCCATACCGATACCCATACCGATACCCATACCGATACCCATACCGATACCCATACCGATACCCATACCGATACCCATACCGATACCCATACCGATACCCATACCGATACCGATACCGATACTCTTACCGATACCGATACTGATACCGATACTCATACCGATACCCATACCGATACCCGTACCGATACCCATACCGATACCGATACTCTTACCGATACTGATACCGACACTCTTACCGATACCCATACCGATACCCATGCCGATACCCATACCGATACCCATACCGACACCCATACCTATACCCATACCGATACCCATACCTATACCCATACCGATACCCATACCGATACCCATACCGATACCCATACCGATACCCATACCGATACCCATACCGATACCCATACCGATACCCATACCGATACCCATACCGATACCCATACCGATACCGATACCGATACTCTTACCGATACCGATACTGATACCGATACTCATACCGATACCCATACCGATACCCGTACCGATACCCATACCGATACCGATACCGATACCGATACTCTTACCGATACCGATACTGATACCTATACCCATACCGATACCCATACCGATACCCATACCGATACCCATACCGATACCCATACCGATACCCATACCGATACCCATACCGATACCGATACCGATACCGATACTCTTACCGATACCGATACTGATACCGATACTCATACCGATACCCATACCGATACCCATACCGATACCCATACCGATAGCCATACCGATACCCATACCGATACTGATACCGACACTCTTACCGATACCGATACCGATACCGATACTCTTACCGATACTGATACCGATACCCTTACCGTTACCGATACCGATACTGATACCGATACCGATACCCATACTGATACCCATACCGATACCCATACCGATACCCATACCGATACCCATACCGATACCCATACCGATACCCATACCGATACCCATACCGATACCCATACCGATACCCATACCGATACCCATACCGATACCCATACCGATACCGATACCGATAGTCTTACCAATACCGATACTGATACCGATACTCATACCGATACCCACACCGATACCCATACCGATACCCATACCGATACCCATACCGAAACCCATACCGATACCCATACCGATACCCATACCGATACCAATACCGATACCCATACCGATACCCATACCGATACCCATACCGATACCCATACCGATACCCGTACCGATACCCATACCGATACCCATACCGATACCGATACCGATACCGATACTCTTACCGATACCGATACTGATACCGATACTCATACCGATACCCATACCGATACCCATACCGATACCCATACCGATACCCATACCGATACCCATACCGATACCCATACCGATACCAATACCGATACCCATACCGATACCCATACCTATACCCATACCGATACCCATACCGATACTCATACCGATACTGATACCGATACTCTTACCGATTCCGATACCGATACCGATACCGATACTCTTACCGATACCGATACTGATACCGATACTCATACCGATACTCATACCGATACCCATACCGATACCCTTACCGATACCCATACCGATACCCATACCGATACCGATACCGATACTCTTACCGATACCGATACTGATACCGATACTCATACCGATACCCATACCGATACCCATACCGATACCCATCACGATACCCATACCTATACCCATACCGATACCCATACCGATACCCATACCGATACCCATACCGATACCCATACCGATACCCATACCGATACCGATACCGATACTCTTACCGATACCGATACTGATACCGATACTCATACCGATACCCATATCGATACCCTTACCGATACCCATACCGATACCCATACCGATACCGATACCGATAATCTTACCGATACCGATACTGATACCGATACTCATACCGATACTCATACCGATACCCATACCGATACCCTTACCGATACCCATACCGATACCCATACCGATACCGATACCGATACTCTTACCGATACCGATACTGATACCGATACTCATACCGATACTCATACCGATACCCATACCGATACCCATACCGATACCCATCACGATACCCATACCTATACCCATACCGATACCCATACCGATACCCATACCGATACCCATACCGATACCCATACCGTTACCCAAACAGATACCCATACCTATACCCATACCGATACCCATACCGATACCGATACCGATACTCTTACCGATACTGATACCGACACTCATACCGATACCTATACCGATACCCATACCGATACCCATACCGATACCCATACCGATACCCATACCGATACCCATACCGATACCCATACCGATACCCATACCGATACCCATACCGATACCCATACCGATACCGATACCGATACTCTTACCGATACCGATACTGATACCGATACTGATACCGATACTCATACCGATACTCATACCGATACCCATACCGATACCCTTACCGATACCCATACCGATACCCATACCGATACCGATACCGATACTCTTACCGATACCGATACTGATACCGATACTCATACCGATACCCATACCGATACCCATACCGATACCCATCACGATACCCATACCTATACCCATACCGATACCCATACCGATACCCATACCGATACCCATACCGATACCCATACCGATACCCATACCGATACCCATACCGATACCCATACCGATACCCATACCGATACCCATACCGATACCCATACTCTTACCGATACCGATACTGATACCGATACTCATACCGATACCCATACCGATACCCATACCGATACCCATACCGATACCCATACCGATACCCATACCGTTACCCAAACAGATACCCATACCTATACCCATACCGATACCCATACCGATACCGATACCGATACTCTTACCGATACTGATACCGACACTCTTACCGATACCCATACCGATACCCATGCCGATACCCATACCGATACCCATACCGACACCCATACCTATACCCATACCGATACCCATACCTGTACCCATACCGATACCCATACCGATACCCATACCGATACCCATACCGATACTGTTACCGATACTCTTACCGATACCGATACCGATACCGATACTCTTACCGATTCCGATACCGATACCGATACTATTACAGATACTGATACCGATACCCTTACCGTTACCGATACCGATACTGATACCGATACCGATACCCATACCGATACCCATAGAGATACCCATACCGATACCCATACCGATATCCATGCCGATACCCATACCGATACCGATACCGATACCGATACCGATACAGATACTCACACCGACACTCTTACCGATACCCATACCGATTCCCATACCGATACTCATACCGATATCCATTCCGATACCCATACCGATACCCATACCGATACCCATACCGATACCCATACCGATACCCATACCGATACCCATACCGATACCCATACCTATACCCATACCGATACCCATACCGATACCGATACCGATACTCTTACCGATACTGATACCGACACTCTAACCGATACCCATACCGATACCCATGCCGATACCCATACCGATACCGATACCGATACTCTTACCGATACCGATACTCTTACCGATACTGATACCGACACTCTTACCGATACCGATACCGATACCGATACCGATACTCTTACCGATACTGATACCGATACCCTTACCGTTACCGATACCGATACTGATACCGATACCGATACCCATACCGATACCCATACCGATACCCATACCGATACCCATACCGATACCCTTACCGATACCCATACCGATACCCATACCGATACCGATACCGATAATCTTACCGATACCGATACTGATACCGATACTCATACCGATACTCATACCGATACCCATACCGATACCCTTACCGATACCCATACCGATACCCATACCGATACCGATACCGATACTCTTACCGATACCGATACTGATACCGATACTCATACCGATACCCATACCGATACCCATACCGATACCCATCACGATACCCATACCTATACCCATACCGATACCCATACCGATACCCATACCGATACCCATACCGTTACCCAAACAGATACCCATACCGATACCGATACCGATACTCTTACCGATACCGATACTGATACCGATACTCTTACCGATACCCATACCGATACCCTTACCGATACCCATACCGATACCCATACCGATACCGATACCGATAATCTTACCGATACCGATACTGATACCGATACTCATACCGATACTCATACCGATACCCATACCGATACCCTTACCGATACCCATACCGATACCCATACCGATACCGATACCGATACTCTTACCGATACCGATACTGATACCGATACTCATACCGATACCCATACCGATACCCATACCGATACCCATCACGATACCCATACCTATACCCATACCGATACCCATACCGATACCCATACCGATACCCATACCGTTACCCAAACAGATACCCATACCTATACCCATACCGATACCCATACCGATACCGATACCGATACTCTTACCGATACTGATACCGACACTCATACCGATACCTATACCGATACCCATACCGATACCCATACCGATACCCATACCGATACCCATACCGATACCCATACCGATACCCATACCGATACCCATACCGATACCCATACCGATACCCATACCGATACCGATACCGATACTCTTACCGATACCGATACTGATACCGATACTGATACCGATACTCATACCGATACTCATACCGATACCCATACCGATACCCTTACCGATACCCATACCGATACCCATACCGATACCGATACCGATACTCTTACCGATACCGATACTGATACCGATACTCATACCGATACCCATACCGATACCCATACCGATACCCATCACGATACCCATACCTATACCCATACCGATACCCATACCGATACCCATACCGATACCCATACCGATACCCATACCGATACCCATACCGATACCCATACCGATACCCATACCGATACCCATACCGATACCGATACCGATACTCTTACCGATACCGATACTGATACCGATACTCATACCGATACCCATACCGATACCCATACCGATACCCATACCGATACCCATACCGATACCCATACCGATACCCATACCGTTACCCAAACAGATACCCATACCTATACCCATACCGATACCCATACCGATACCCATACCGATACCCATACCTATACCCATACCGATACCCATACCGATACTCATACCGATACTGATACCGATACTCTTACCGATTCCGATACCGATACCGATACCGATACTCTTACCGATACCGATACTGATACCGATACTCATACCGATACTCATACCGATACCCATACCGATACCCTTACCGATACCCATACCGATACCCATACCGATACCGATACCGATACTCTTACCGATACCGATACTGATACCGATACTCATACCGATACCCATACCGATACCCATACCGATACCCATCACGATACCCATACCTATACCCATACCGATACCCATACCGATACCCATACCGATACCCATACCGATACCCATACCGATACCCATACCGATACCGATACCGATACTCTTACCGATACCGATACTGATACCGATACTCATACCGATACCCATACCGATACCCTTACCGATACCCATACCGATACCCATACCGATACCGATACCGATAATCTTACCGATACCGATACTGATACCGATACTCATACCGATACTCATACCGATACCCATACCGATACCCTTACCGATACCCATACCGATACCCATACCGATACCGATACCGATACTCTTACCGATACCGATACTGATACCGATACTCATACCGATACTCATACCGATACCCATACCGATACCCATACCGATACCCATCACGATACCCATACCTATACCCATACCGATACCCATACCGATACCCATACCGATACCCATACCGATACCCATACCGTTACCCAAACAGATACCCATACCTATACCCATACCGATACCCATACCGATACCGATACCGATACTCTTACCGATACTGATACCGACACTCATACCGATACCTATACCGATACCCATACCGATACCCATACCGATACCCATACCGATACCCATACCGATACCCATACCGATACCCATACCGATACCCATACCGATACCCATACCGATACCGATACCGATACTCTTACCGATACCGATACTGATACCGATACTGATACCGATACTCATACCGATACTCATACCGATACCCATACCGATACCCTTACCGATACCCATACCGATACCCATACCGATACCGATACCGATACTCTTACCGATACCGATACTGATACCGATACTCATACCGATACCCATACCGATACCCATACCGATACCCATCACGATACCCATACCTATACCCATACCGATACCCATACCGATACCCATACCGATACCCATACCGATACCCATACCGATACCCATACCGATACCCATACCGATACCCATACCGATACCCATACCGATACCCATACCGATACCCATACTCTTACCGATACCGATACTGATACCGATACTCATACCGATACCCATACCGATACCCATACCGATACCCATACCGATACCCATACCGATACCCATACCGATACCCAAACAGATACCCATACCTATACCCATACCGATACCCATACCGATACCGATACCGATACTCTTACCGATACTGATACCGACACTCTTACCGATACCCATACCGATACCCATGCCGATACCCATACCGATACCCATACCGATACCCATACCGATACCCATACCGATACCCATACCTGTACCCATACCGATACCCATACCGATACCCATACCGATACCCATACCGATACTGTTACCGATACTCTTACCGATACCGATACCGATACCGATACTCTTACCGATTCCGATACCGATACCGATACTATTACAGATACTGATACCGATACCCTTACCGTTACCGATACCGATACTGATACCGATACCGATACCCATACCGATACCCATAGAGATACCCATACCGATACCCATACCGATATCCATGCCGATACCCATACCGATACCGATACCGATACCGATACCGATACAGATACTCACACCGACACTCTTACCGATACCCATACCGATTCCCATACCGATACTCATACCGATATCCATTCCGATACCCATACCGATACCCATACCGATACCCATACCGATACCCATACCGATACCCATACCGATACCCATACCGATACCCATACCTATACCCATACCGATACCCATACCGATACCGATACCGATACTCTTACCGATACTGATACCGACACTCTAACCGATACCCATACCGATACCCATGCCGATACCCATACCGATACCGATACCGATACTCTTACCGATACCGATACTCTTACCGATACTGATACCGACACTCTTACCGATACCGATACCGATACCGATACCGATACTCTTACCGATACTGATACCGATACCCTTACCGTTACCGATACCGATACTGATACCGATACCGATACCCATACCGATACCCATACCGATACCCATACCGATACCCATACCGATACCCTTACCGATACCCATACCGATACCCATACCGATACCGATACCGATAATCTTACCGATACCGATACTGATACCGATACTCATACCGATACTCATACCGATACCCATACCGATACCCATACCGATACCCATACCGATACCCATACCGATACCGATACCGATACTCTTACCGATACCGATACTGATACCGATACTCATACCGATACCCATACCGATACCCATACCGATACCCATCACGATACCCATACCGATACCCATACCGATACCCATACCGATACCCATACCGATACCCATACCGTTACCCAAACAGATACCCATACCGATACCGATACCGATACTCTTACCGATACCGATACTGATACCGATACTCTTACCGATACCCATACCGATACCCATACCGATACCCATACCGATACCCATACCGATACCGATACCGATAATCTTACCGATACCGATACTGGTACCGATACTCATACCGATACTCATACCGATACCCATACCGATACCCATACCGATACCCATACCGATACCCATACCGATACCGATACCGATACTCTTACCGATACCGATACTGATACCGATACTCATACCGATACCCATACCGATACCCATACCGATACCCATCACGATACCCATACCTATACCCATACCGATACCCATACCGATACCCATACCGATACCCATACCGTTACCCAAACAGATACCCATACCTATACCCATACCGATACCCATACCGATACCGATACCGATACTCTTACCGATACTGATACCGACACTCATACCGATACCTATACCGATACCCATACCGATACCCATACCGATACCCATACCGATACCCATACCGATACCCATACCGATACCCATACCGATACCCATACCGATACCCATACCGATACCCATACCGATACCGATACCGATACTCTTACCGATACCGATACTGATACCGATACTGATACCGATACTCATACCGATACTCATACCGATACCCATACCGATACCCTTACCGATACCCATACCGATACCCATACCGATACCGATACCGATACTCTTACCGATACCGATACTGATACCGATACTCATACCGATACCCATACCGATACCCATACCGATACCCATCACGATACCCATACCTATACCCATACCGATACCCATACCGATACCCATACCGATACCCATACCGATACCCATACCGATACCCATACCGATACCCATACCGATACCCATACCGATACCCATACCGATACCGATACCGATACTCTTACCGATACCGATACTGATACCGATACTCATACCGATACCCATACCGATACCCATACCGATACCCATACCGATACCCATACCGATACCCATACCGATACCCATACCGTTACCCAAACAGATACCCATACCTATACCCATACCGATACCCATACCGATACCCATACCGATACCGATACCGATACTCTTACCGATACTGATACCGACACTCTTACCGATACCCATACCGATACCCATGCCGATAACCATACCGATACCCATACCGACACCCATACCTATACCCATACCGATACCCATACCTATACCCATACCGATACCCATACCGATACCCATACCGATACCCATACCGATACTGATACCGATACTCTTACCGATACCGATACCGATACCGATACTCTTACCGATTCCGATACCGATACCGATACTCTTACAGATACTGATACCGATACCCTTACCGTTACCGATACCGATACTGATACCGATACCGATACCCATACCGATACCCATAGAGATACCCATACCGATACCCATACCGATATCCATGCCGATACCCATACCGATACCGATACCGATACCGATACCGATACAGATACTCACACCGACACTTTTACCGATACCCATACCGATTCCCATACCGATACTCATACCGATATCCATTCCGATACCCATACCGATACCCATACCGTTACCCATACCGATACCCATACCGATACCCATACCGATACCCATACCGATACCCATACCTATACCCATACCGATACCCATACCGATACCGATACCGATACTCTTACCGATACTGATACCGACACTCTAACCGATACCCATACCGATACCCATGCCGATACCCATACCGATACCGATACCGATACTCTTACCGATACCGATACTCTTACCGATACTGATACCGACACTCTTACCGATACCGATACCGATACCGATACTCTTACCGATACTGATACCGATACCCTTACCGTTACCGATACCGATACTGATACCGATACCGATACCCATACCGATACCCATACCGATACCCATACCGATACCCATACCGATACCCATACCGATACCCATACCGATACCCATACCGATACCGATACCGATACTCTTACCGATACCGGTACTGATACCGATACTCATACCGATACCCATACCGATACCCTTACCGATACCCATACCGATACCCATACCGATACCGATACTGATACCGATACTCATACCGGTACCCATACCGATACCCGTACCGATACCCATACCGATACCCATACCGATACCGATACCGATACTCTTACCGATTCTGATACCGACACTCTTACCGATACCCATACCGATACCCATGCCGATACCCATACCGATACCCATCACGATACCCATACCTATACCCATACCGATACCCATACCGATACCCATACCGATACCCATACCGTTACCCATACCGATACCCATACCGATACCCATACCGATACCCATACCGATACCGATACCGATACTCTTACCGATACCGATACTGATACCGATACTCATACCGATACCCATACCGATACCCTTACCGATACCCATACCGATACCCATACCGATACCGATACCGATACTCTTACCGATACCGATACTGATACCGATACTCATACCGATACCCATACCGATACCCATACCGATACCCATCACGATACCCATACCTATACCCATACCGATACCCATACCGATACCCATACCGATACCCATACCGTTACCCAAACAGATACCCATACCTATACCCATACCGATACCCATACCGATACCCATACCGATACCGATACCGATACTCTTACCGATACTGATACCGACACTCATACCGATACCTATACCGATACCCATACCGATACCCATACCGATACCCATACCGATACCCATACCGATACCCATACCGATACCCATACCGATACCCATACCGATACCCTTACCGATACCCATACCGATACCCATACCGATACCGATACCGATACTCTTACCGATACCGATACTGATACCGATACTCATACCGATACTCATACCGATACCCATACCGATACCCTTACCGATACCCATACCGATACCCATACCGATACCGATACCGATACTCTTACCGATACCGATACTGATACCGATACTCATACCGATACCCATACCGATACCCATACCGATACCCATCACGATACCCATACCTATACCCATACCGATACCCATACCGATACCCATACCGATACCCATACCGATACCGATACCGATACTCTTACCGATACCGATACTGATACCGATACTCATACCGATACCCATACCGATACCCATACCGATACCCATCACGATACCCATACCTATACCCATACCGATACCCATACCGATACCCATACCGATACCCATACCGATACCCATACCGATACCCATACCGATACCGATACCGATACTCTTACCGATACCGATACTGATACCGATACTCATACCGATACCCATACCTATACCCTTACCGATACCCATACCGATACCCATACCGATACCGATACCGATAATCTTACCGATACCGATACTGATACCGATACTCATACCGATACTCATACCGATACTCATACCGATACCCATACCGATACCCTTACCGATACCCATACCGATACCCATACCGATACCCATACCTATACCCATACCGATACCCATACCGATACCGATACCGATACTCTTACCGATACTGATACCGACACTCTAACCGATACCCATACCGATACCCATGCCGATACCCATACCGATACCGATACCGATACTCTTACCGATACCGATACTCTTACCGATACTGATACCGACACTCTTACCGATACCGATACCGATACCGATACTCTTACCGATACTGATACCGATACCCTTACCGTTACCGATACCGATACTGATACCGATACCGATACCAATACTCTTACCGATACCGATACTGATACCGATACTCATACCGATACCCATACCGATACCCATACCGATACCCATCACGATACCCATACCTATACCCATACCGATACCCATACCGATACCCATACCGATACCCATACCGATACCCATACCGATACCCATACCGATACCCATACCGATACCGATACCGATACTCTTACCGATACCGATACTGATACCGATACTCATACCGATACCCATACCGATACTCATACCGATACTGATACCGATACTCTTACCGATTCCGATACCGATACCGATACCGATACTCTTACCGATACCGATACTGATACCGATACTCATACCGATACTCATACCGATACCCATACCGATACCCTTACCGATACCCATACCGATACCCATACCGATACCGATACCGATACTCTTACCGATACCGATACTGATACCGATACTCATACCGATACCCATACCGATACCCATACCGATACCCATCACGATACCCATACCTATACCCAAACCGATACCCATACCGATACCCATACCGATACCCATACCGATACCCATACCGATACCGATACCGATACCCATACCGATACCCATACCGATACCCATACCGATACCCATACCGTTACCCAAACAGATACCCATACCTATACCCATACCGATACCCATACCGATACCGATACCGATACTCTTACCGATTCTGATACCGACACTCTTACCGATACCCATACCGATACCCATGCCGATACTCATACCGATACCCATACCGATACCCATACCGTTACCCATACCGATACCCATACCGATACCCATACCGATACCCATACCGATACCGATACCGATACTCTTACCGATACCGATACTGATACCGATACTCATACCGATACCCATACCGATACCCTTACCGATACCCATACCGATACCCATACCGATACCGATACCGATACTCTTACCGATACCGATACTGATACCGATACTCATACCGATACCCATACCGATACCCTTACCGATACCCATACCGATACCCATACCGATACCGATACCGATAATCTTACCGATACCGATACTGATACCGATACTCATACCGATACTCATACCGATACTCATACCGATACCCATACCGATACCCTTACCGATACCCATACCGATACCCATACCGATACCCATACCTATACCCATACCGATACCCATACCGATACCGATACCGATACTCTTACCGATACTGATACCGACACTCTAACCGATACCCATACCGATACCCATGCCGATACCCATACCGATACCGATACCGATACTCTTACCGATACCGATACTCTTACCGATACTGATACCGACACTCTTACCGATACCGATACCGATACCGATACTCTTACCGATACTGATACCGATACCCTTACCGTTACCGATACCGATACTGATACCGATACCGATACCAATACTCTTACCGATACCGATACTGATACCGATACTCATACCGATACCCATACCGATACCCATACCGATACCCATCACGATACCCATACCTATACCCATACCGATACCCATACCGATACCCATACCGATACCCATACCGATACCCATACCGATACCCATACCGATACCGATACCGATACTCTTACCGATACCGATACTGATACCGATACTCATACCGATACCCATACCGATACTCATACCGATACTGATACCGATACTCTTACCGATTCCGATACCGATACCGATACCGATACTCTTACCGATACCGATACTGATACCGATACTCATACCGATACTCATACCGATACCCATACCGATACCCTTACCGATACCCATACCGATACCCATACCGATACCGATACCGATACTCTTACCGATACCGATACTGATACCGATACTCATACCGATACCCATACCGATACCCATACCGATACCCATCACGATACCCATACCTATACCCAAACCGATACCCATACCGATACCCATAACGATACCCATACCGATACCCATACCGATACCGATACCGATACTCTTACCGATACCGATACTGATACCGATACTCATACCGATACCCATACCGATACCCTTACCGATACCCATACCGATACCCATACCGATACCGATACCGATAATCTTACCGATACCGATACTGATACCGATACTCATACCGATACTCATACCGATACCCATACCGATACCCTTACCGATACCCATACCGATACCCATACCGATACCCATACCGATACCGATACCGATACTCTTACCGATACCGATACTGATACCGATACTCATACCGATACTCATACCGATACCCATACCGATACCCTTACCGATACCCATACCGATACCCATACCGATACCGATACCGATACTCTTACCGATACCGATACTGATACCGATACTCATACCGATACCCATACCGATACCCATACCGATACCCATCACGATACCCATACCTATACCCATACCGATACCCATACCGATACCCATACCGATACCCATACCGATACCCATACCGATACCCATACCGATACCGATACCGATACTCTTACCGATACCGATACTGATACCGATACTCATACCGATACCCATACCGATACCCATACCGATACCCATCACGATACCCATACCTATACCCATACCGATACCCATACCGATACCCATACCGATACCCATACCGATACCCATACCGATACCGATACCGATACTCTTACCGATACCGATACTGATACCGATACTCATACCGATACCCATACCGATACCCTTACCGATACCCATACCGATACCCATACCGATACCGATACCGATAATCTTACCGATACCGATACTGATACCGATACTCATACCGATACTCATACCGATACTCATACCGATACCCATACCGATACCCTTACCGATACCCATACCGATACCCATACCGATACCCATACCTATACCCATACCGATACCCATACCGATACCGATACCGATACTCTTACCGATACCGATACTCTTACCGATACTGATACCGACACTCTTACCGATACCGATACCGATACCGATACTCTTACCGATACTGATACCGATACCCTTACCGTTACCGATACCGATACTGATACCGATACCGATACCGATACTCTTACCGATACCGATACTGATACCGATACTCATACCGATACCCATACCGATACCCATACCGATACCCATCACGATACCCATACCTATACCCATACCGATACCCATACCGATACCCATACCGATACCCATACCGATACCCATACCGATACCGATACCGATACTCTTACCGATACCGATACTGATACCGATACTCATACCGATACCCATACCGATACTCATACCGATACTGATACCGATACTCTTACCGATTCCGATACCGATACCGATACCGATACTCTTACCGATACCGATACTGATACCGATACTCATACCGATACTCATACCGATACCCATACCGATACCCTTACCGATACCCATACCGATACCCATACCGATACCGATACCGATACTCTTACCGATACCGATACTGATACCGATACTCATACCGATACCCATACCGATACCCATACCGATACCCATCACGATACCCATACCTATACCCATACCGATACCCATACCGATACCCATACCGATACCCATACCGATACCCATACCGATACCCATACCGATACCGATACCGATACTCTTACCGATACCGATACTGATACCGATACTCATACCGATACCCATACCGATACCCTTACCGATACCCATACCGATACCCATACCGATACCGATACCGATAATCTTACCGATACCGATACTGATACCGATACTCATACCGATACTCATACCGATACCCATACCGATACCCTTACCGATACCCATACCGATACCCATACCGATACCGATACCGATACTCTTACCGATACCGATACTGATACCGATACTCATACCGATACCCATACCGATACCCATACCGATACCCATCACGATACCCATACCTATACCCATACCGATACCCATACCGATACCCATACCGATACCCATACCGTTACCCAAACAGATACCCATACCTATACCCATACCGATACCCATACCGATACCGATACCGATACTCTTACCGATACTGATACCGACACTCATACCGATACCTATACCGATACCCATACCGATACCCATACCGATACCCATACCGATACCCATACCGATACCCATACCGATACCCATACCGATACCCATACCGATACCCATACCGATACCGATACCGATACTCTTACCGATACCGATACTGATACCGATACTGATACCGATACTGATACCGATACTCATACCGATACTCATACCGATACCCATACCGATACCCTTACCGATACCCATACCGATACCCATACCGATACCGATACCGATACTCTTACCGATACCGATACTGATACCGATACTCATACCGATACCCATACCGATACCCATACCGATACCCATCACGATACCCATACCTATACCCATACCGATACCCATACCGATACCCATACCGATACCCATACCGATACCCATACCGATACCCATACCGATACCCATACCGATACCCATACCGATACCCATACCGATACCCATACCGATACCGATACCGATACTCTTACCGATACCGATACTGATACCGATACTCATACCGATACCCATACCGATACCCATACCGATACCCATACCGATACCCATACCGATACCCATACCGTTACCCAAACAGATACCCATACCTATACCCATACCGATACCCATACCGATACCGATACCGATACTCTTACCGATACTGATACCGACACTCTTACCGATACCCATACCGATACCCATGCCGATACCCATACCGATACCCATACCGACACCCATACCTATACCCATACCGATACCCATACCTATACCATACCGATACCCATACCGATACCCATACCGATACCCATACCGATACTGATACCGATACTCTTACCGATACCGATACCGATACCGATACTCTTACCGATACCGATACTGATACCGATACTCATACCGATACCCATACCGATACCCTTACCGATACCCATACCGATACCCATACCGATACCGATACCGATACTCTTACCGATACCGATACTGAGACCGATACTCATACCGATACTCATACCGATACCCATACCGATACCCTTACCGATACCCATACCGATACCCATACCGATACCGATACCGATACTCTTACCGATACCGATACTGATACCGATACTCATACCGATACCCATACCGATACCCATACCGATACCCTTACCGATACCCATACCGATACCCATACCGATACCGATACCGATACTCTTACCGATACCGATACTGATACCGATACTCATACCGATACTCATACCGATACCCATACCGATACCCTTACCGATACCCATACCGATACCCATACCGATACCCATACCGATACCGATACCGATACTCATACCGATACTGATACCGATACTCTTACCGATTCCGATACCGATACCGATACCGATACTCTTACCGATACCGATACTGATACCGATACTCATACCGATACTCATACCGATACCCATACCGATACCCTTACCGATACCCATACCGATACCCATACCGATACCGATACCGATACTCTTACCGATACCGATACTGATACCGATACTCATACCGATACCCATACCGATACCCATACCGATACCCATACCTATACCCATACCGATACCCATACCGATACTCATACCGATACTGATACCGATACTCTTACCGATTCCGATACCGATACCGATACCGATACTCTTACCGATACCGATACTGATACCGATACTCATACCGATACTCATACCGATACCCATACCGATACCCTTACCGATACCCATACCGATACCCATACCGATACCGATACCGATACTCTTACCGATACCGATACTGATACCGATACTCATACCGATACCCATACCGATACCCATACCGATACCCATCACGATACCCATACCTATACCCATACCGATACCCATACCGATACCGATACCGATACTCTTACCGATACCGATACTGATACCGATACTCATACCGATACCCATACCGATACCCTTACCGATACCCATACCGATACCCATACCGATACCGATACCGATACTCTTACCGATTCTGATACCGACACTCTTACCGATACCCATACCGATACCCATGCCGATACTCATACCGATACCCATACCGATACCCATACCGTTACCCATACCGATACCCATACCGATACCCATACCGATACCCATACCGATACCCATACCGATACCCATACCGATACCCATACCGATACCCATACCGATACCCATACCGATACTGATACCGATACTCTTACCGATACCGATACCGATACCGATACTCTTACCGATTCCGATACCGATACCGATACTCTTACAGATACTGATACCGATACCCTTACCGTTACCGATACCGATACTGATACCGATACCGATACCCATACCGATACCCATACCGATACCCATACCGATACCCATACCGATACCCATACCGATACCGATACCGATACTCTTACCGATACCGATACTGATACCGATACTCATACCGATACCCATACCGATACCCTTACCGATACCCATACCGATACCCATACCGATACCGATACCGATACTCTTACCGATTCTGATACCGACACTCTTACCGATACCCATACCGATACCCATGCCGATACTCATACCGATACCCATACCGATACCCATACCGTTACCCATACCGATACCCATACCGATACCCATACCGATACCCATACCGATACCCATACCGATACCCATACCGATACCCATACCGATACCGATACCGATACTCTTACCGATACCGATACTGATACCGATACTCATACCGATACCCATACCGATACCCTTACCGATACCCATACCGATACCCATACCGAGACCGATACCGATACTCTTACCGATACCGATACTGATACCGATACTCATACCGATACCCATACCGATACCCATACCGATACCCATCACGATACCCATACCTATACCCATACCGATACCCATACCGATAGCCATACCGATACCCATACCGATACTGATACCGATACTCTAACCGATACCGATACCGATACCGATACTCTTACCGATACTGATACCGATACCCTTACCGTTATCGATACCGATACTGATACCGATACCGATACCCATACCGATACCCATACCGATACCGATACCGATACTCTTACCGATACCGATACTGATACCGATTCTCATACCGATACCCATACCGATACCCATACCGATACCCATACCGATACCCATACCGATACCCATACCGTTACCCAAACCGATACCCATACCTATACCCATACCAATACCCATACCGATACCCATGCCGATACCCATACCGATACCGATACCGATACCGATACCGATACAGATACTCACACCGATACCCATACCGACACTCTTACCGATACCCATACCGATACCCATACCGATACTCATACCGATAGCCATACCGATACCCATACCGATACTGATACCGACACTCTTACCGATACCGATACCGATACCGATACTCTTACCGATACTGATACCGATACCCTTACCGTTACCGATACCGATACTGATACCGATACCGATACCCATACCGATACCCATACCGATACCCATACCGATACCCATACCGATACCCGTACCGATACCCATACCGATACCGATACCGATACCGATATCGATACTCTTACCGATACCGATACTGATACCGATACTCATACCGATACCCATACCGATACCCATACCGATACCCATACCGATACCCATACCGATACCCATACCGATACCAATACCGATACCCATACCGATACCCTTACCGATACCCATACCGATACCCATACCGATACCGATACCGATACTCTTACCGATACCGATACTGATACCGATACTCATACCGATACTCATACCGATTCCCATACCGATACCCTTACCGATACACATACCGATACCCATACTGATACCGATACCGATACTCTTACCGATACCGATACTGATACCGATACTCATACCGATACCCATACCGATACCCATACCGATACCCATCACGATACCCATACCTATACCCATACCGATACCCATACCGATACCCATACCGATACCCATACCGTTACCCAAACAGATACCCATACCTATACCCATACCGATACCCATACCGATACCGATACCGATACTCTTACCGATACTGATACCGACACTCATACCGATACCTATACCGATACCCATACCGATACCCATACCGATACCCATCACGATACCCATACCTATACCCATACCGATACCCATACCGATACCCATACCGATACCCATACCGATACCCATACCGATACCCATACCGATACCCATACCGATACCCATACCGATACCCATACCGATACCCATACCGATACCGATACCGATACTCTTACCGATACCGATACTGATACCGATACTCATACCGATACCCATACCGATACCCATACCGATACCCATACCGATACCCATACCGATACCCATACCGTTACCCAAACAGATACCCATACCTATACCCATACCGATACCCATACCGATACCGATACCGATACTCTTACCGATACTGATACCGACACTCTTACCGATACCCATACCGATACCCATGCCGATACCCATACCGATACCCATACCGACACCCATACCTATACCCATACCGATACCCATACCTATACCCATACCGATACCCATACCGATACCCATACCGATACCCATACCGATACTGATACCGATACTCTTACCGATACCGATACCGATACCGATACTCTTACCGATTCCGATACCGATACCGATACTCTTACAGATACTGATACCGATACCCTTACCGTTACCGATACCGATACTGATACCGATACCGATACCCATACCGATACCCATAGAGATACCCATACCGATACCCATACCGATATCCATGCCGATACCCATACCGATACCGATACCGATACCGATACCGATACAGATACTCACACCGACACTTTTACCGATACCCATACCGATTCCCATACCGATACTCATACCGATATCCATTCCGATACCCATACCGATACCCATACCGTTACCCATACCGATACCCATACCGATACCCATACCGATACCCATACCGATACCCATACCTATACCCATACCGATACCCATACCGATACCGATACCGATACTCTTACCGATACTGATACCGACACTCTAACCGATACCCATACCGATACCCATGCCGATACCCATACCGATACCGATACCGATACTCTTACCGATACCGATAATCTTACCGATACTGATACCGACACTCTTACCGATACCGATACCGATACCGATACTCTTACCGATACTGATACCGATACCCTTACCGTTACCGATACCGATACTGATACCGATACCGATACCCATACCGATACCCATACCGATACCCATACCGATACCCATACCGATACCCATACCGATACCCATACCGATACCGATACCGATACTCTTACCGATACCGGTACTGATACCGATACTCATACCGATACCCATACCGATACCCTTACCGATACCCATACCGATACCCATACCGATACCGATACTGATACCGATACTCATACCGGTACCCATACCGATACCCGTACCGATACCCATACCGATACCCATACCGATACCGATACCGATACTCTTACCGATTCTGATACCGACACTCTTACCGATACCCATACCGATACCCATGCCGATACTCATACCGATACCCATACCGATACCCATACCGTTACCCATACCGATACCCATACCGATACCCATACCGATACCCATACCGATACCGATACAGATACTCTTACCGATACCGATACTGATACCGATACTCATACCGATACCCATACCGATACCCTTACCGATACCCATACCGATACCCATACCGATACCGATACCGATACTCTTACCGATACCGATACTGATACCGATACTCATACCGATACCCATACCGATACCCATACCGATACCCATCACGATACCCATACCTATACCCATACCGATACCCATACCGATACCCATACCGATACCCATACCGTTACCCAAACAGATACCCATACCTATACCCATACCGATACCCATACCGATACCGATACCGATACTCTTACCGATACTGATACCGACACTCATACCGATACCTATACCGATACCCATACCGATACCCATACCGATACCCATACCGATACCCATACCGATACCCATACCGATACCCATACCGATACCCATACCGATACCCTTACCGATACCCATACCGATACCCATACCGATACCGATACCGATACTCTTACCGATACCGATACTGATACCGATACTCATACCGATACTCATACCGATACCCATACCGATACCCATCACGATACCCATACCTATACCCATACCGATACCCATACCGATACCCATACCGATACCCATACCGATACCCATACCGATACCCATACCGATACCCATACCGATACCCATACCGATACCCATACCGATACCCATACCGATACCGATACCGATACTCTTACCGATACCGATACTGATACCGATACTCATACCGATACCCATACCGATACCCATACCGATACCCATACCGATACCCATACCGATACCCATACCGTTACCCAAACAGATACCCATACCTATACCCATACCGATACCCATACCGATACCGATACCGATACTCTTACCGATACTGATACCGACACTCTTACCGATACCCATACCGATACCCATGCCGATACCCATACCGATACCCATACCGACACCCATACCTATACCCATACCGATACCCATACCTATACCCATACCAATACCCATACCGATACCCATACCGATACCCATACCGATACTGATACCGATACTCTTACCGATACCGATACCGATACCGATACTCTTACCGATTCCGATACCGATACCGATACTCTTACAGATACTGATACCGATACCCTTACCGTTACCGATACCGATACTGATACCGATACCGATACCCATACCGATACCCATAGAGATACCCATACCGATACCCATACCGATATCCATGCCGATACCCATACCGATACCCATACCGATACCCATACCGATACCGATACCGATACTCTTACCGATACCGATACTGATACCGATACTCATACCGATACCCATACCGATACCCATACCGATACCCATACCGATACCCATACCGATACCGATACCGATACTCTTACCGATACTGATACCGACACTCTTACCGATACCCATACCGATACCCATGCCGATAACCATACCGATACCCATACCGACACCCATACCTATACCCATACCGATACCCATACCTATACCCATACCGATACCCATACCGTTACCCAAACAGATACCCATACCTATACCCATACCGATACCCATACCGATACCGATACCGATACTCTTACCGATACTGATACCGACACTCTTACCGATACCCATACCGATACCCATGCCGATACCCATACCGATACCCATACCGACACCCATACCTATACCCATACCGATACCCATACCTATACCCATACCGATACCCATACCGATACCCATACCGATACCCATACCGATACTGATACCGATACTCTTACCGATACCGATACCGATACCGATACTCTTACCGATTCCGATACCGATACCGATACTCTTACAGATACTGATACCGATACCCTTACCGTTACCGATACCGATACTGATACCGATACCCTTACCGTTACCGATACCGATACTGATACCGATACCGATACCGATACTCTTACCGATACCGATACTGATACCGATACTCATACCGATACCCATACCGATACCCATACCGATACCCATCACGATACCCATACCTATACCCATACCGATACCCATACCGATACCGATACCGATACTCTTACCGATACTGATACCGACACTCATACCGATACCTATACCGATACCCATACCGATACCCATACCGATACCCATCACGATACCCATACCTATACCCATACCGATACCCATACCGATACCCATACCGATACCCATACCGATACCCATACCGATACCCATACCGATACCCATACCGATACCCATACCGATACCCATACCGATACCCATACCGATACCCATACCGATACCGATACCGATACTCTTACCGATACCGATACTGATACCGATACTCATACCGATACCCATACCGATACCCATACCGATACCCATACCGATACCCATACCGATACCCATACCGTTACCCAAACAGATACCCATACCTATACCCATACCGATACCCATACCGATACCCATACCGATACCGATACCGATACTCTTACCGATACCGATACTGATACCGATACTCATACCGATACCCATACCGATACTCATACCGATACTGATACCGATACTCTTACCGATTCCGATACCGATACCGATACCGATACTCTTACCGATACCGATACTGATACCGATACTCATACCGATACTCATACCGATACCCATACCGATACCCTTACCGATACCCATACCGATACTCTTACCGATACCGATACTGATACCGATACTCATACCGATACCCATACCGATACCCTTACCGATACCCATACCGATACCCATACCGATACCGATACTGATACCGATACTCATACCGGTACCCATACCGATACCCGTACCGATACCCATACCGATACCCATACCGATACCGATACCGATACTCTTACCGATTCTGATACCGACACTCTTACCGATACCCATACCGATACCCATGCCGATACTCATACCGATACCCATACCGATACCCATACCGTTACCCATACCGATACCCATACCGATACCCATACCGATACCCATACCGATACCGATACCGATACTCTTACCGATACCGATACTGATACCGATACTCATACCGATACCCATACCGATACCCTTACCGATACCCATACCGATACCCATACCGATACCGATACCGATACTCTTACCGATACCGATACTGATACCGATACTCATACCGATACCCATACCGATACCCATACCGATACCCATCACGATACCCATACCTATACCCATACCGATACCCATACCGATACCCATACCGATACCCATACCGTTACCCAAACAGATACCCATACCTATACCCATACCGATACCCATACCGATACCCATACCGATACCCATACCGATACCGATACCGATACTCTTACCGATACTGATACCGACACTCATACCGATACCCATACCGATACCCATACCGATACCCATACCGATACCCATACCGATACCCATACCGATACCCATACCGATACCCATACCGATACCCATACCGATACCCATACCGATACCCTTACCGATACCCATACCGATACCCATACCGATACCGATACCGATACTCTTACCGATACCGATACTGATACCGATACTCATACCGATACTCATACCGATACCCATACCGATACCCTTACCGATACCCATACCGATACCCATACCGATACCCATACCGATACCGATACCGATACTCTTACCGATACCGATACTGATACCGATACTCATACCGATACCCATACCGATACCCATACCGATACCCATCACGATACCCATACCTATACCCATACCGATACCCATACCGATACCCATACCGATACCCATACCGACACCCATACCGATACCGATACTGATACTCTTACCGATACCGATACTGATACCGATACTCATACCGATACCCATACCGATACCCTTACCGATACCCATACCGATACCCATACCGATACCGATACCGATACTCTTACCGATACCGATACTGATACCGATACTCATACCGATACTCATACCGATACCCATACCGATACCCTTACCGATACCCATACCGATACCCATACCGATACCGATACCGATACTCTTACCGATACCGATACTGATACCGATACTCATACCGATACCCATACCGATACCCATACCGATACCCATCACGATACCCATACCTATACCCATACCGATACCCATACCGATACCCATACCGATACCCATACCGATACCGATACCGATACTCTTACCGATACCGATACTGATACCGATACTCATACCGATACCCATACCGATACCCATACCGATACCCATCACGATACCCATACCTATACCCATACCGATACCCATACCGATACCCATACCGATACCCATACCGATACCCATACCGATACCCATACCGATACCCATACCGATACCGATACCGATACTCTTACCGATACCGATACTGATACCGATACTCATACCGATACCCATACCGATACCCTTACCGATACCCATACCGATACCCATACCGATACCGATACCGATAATCTTACCGATACCGATACTGATACCGATACTCATACCGATACTCATACCGATACTCATACCGATACCCATACCGATACCCTTACCGATACCCATACCGATACCCATACCGATACCCATACCTATACCCATACCGATACCCATACCGATACCGATACCGATACTCTTACCGATACTGATACCGACACTCTAACCGATACCCATACCGATACCCATGCCGATACCCATACCGATACCGATACCGATACTCTTACCGATACCGATACTCTTACCGATACTGATACCGACACTCTTACCGATACCGATACCGATACCGATACTCTTACCGATACTGATACCGATACCCTTACCGTTACCGATACCGATACTGATACCGATACCGATACCGATACTCTTACCGATACCGATACTGATACCGATACTCATACCGATACCCATACCGATACCCATACCGATACCCATCACGATACCCATACCTATACCCATACCGATACCCATACCGATACCCATACCGATACCCATACCGATACCCATACCGATACCGGTACCGATACTCTTACCGATACCGATACTGATACCGATACTCATACCGATACCCATACCGATACTCATACCGATACTGATACCGATACTCTTACCGATTCCGATACCGATACCGATACCGATACTCATACCGATACCCATACCGATACCCATACCGATACCCATCACGATACCCATACCTATACCCATACCGATACCCATACCGATACCCATACCGATACCCATACCGATACCCATACCGATACCGATACCGATACTCTTACCGATACCGATACTGATACCGATACTCATACCGATACCCATACCGATACTCATACCGATACTGATACCGATACTCTTACCGATTCCGATACCGATACCGATACCGATACTCTTACCGATACCGATACTGATACCGATACTCATACCGATACTCATACCGATACCCATACCGATACCCTTACCGATACCCATACCGATACCCATACCGATACCGATACCGATACTCTTACCGATACCGATACTGATACCGATACTCATACCGATACCCATACCGATACCCATACCGATACCCATCACGATACCCATACCTATACCCATACCGATACACATACCGATACCCATACCGATACCCATACCGATACCCATACCGATACCGATACCGATACTCTTACCGATACCGATACTGATACCGATACTCATACCGATACCCATACCGATACCCTTACCGATACCCATACCGATACCCATACCGATACCGATACCGATAATCTTACCGATACCGATACTGATACCGATACTCATACCGATACTCATACCGATACCCATACCGATACCCTTACCGATACCCATACCGATACCCATACCGATACCCATACCGATACCGATACCGATACTCTTACCGATACCGATACTGATACCGATACTCATACCGATACTCATACCGATACCCATACCGATACCCTTACCGATACCCATACCGATACCCATACCGATACCGATACCGATACTCTTACCGATACCGATACTGATACCGATACTCATACCGATACCCATACCGATACCCATACCGATACCCATCACGATACCCATACCTATACCCATACCGATACCCATACCGATACCCATACCGATACCCATACCGATACCCATACCGATACCGATACCGATACTCTTACCGATACCGATACTGATACCGATACTCATACCGATACTCATACCGATACCCATACCGATACTCATACCGATACTGATACCGATACTCTTACCGATTCCGATACCGATACCGATACCGATACTCTTACCGATACCGATACTGATACCGATACTCATACCGATACTCATACCGATACCCATACCGATACCCTTACCGATACCCATACCGATACCCATACCGATACCGATACCGATACTCTTACCGATACCGATACTGATACCGATACTCATACCGATACCCATACCGATACCCATACCGATACCCATCACGATACCCATACCTATACCCATACCGATACACATACCGATACCCATACCGATACCCATACCGATACCCATACCGATACCGATACCGATACTCTTACCGATACCGATACTGATACCGATACTCATACCGATACCCATACCGATACCCTTACCGATACCCATACCGATACCCATACCGATACCCATACCGATACCCATACCGATACCCATACCGATACCCATACCGATACCGATACCGATACTCTTACCGATACCGATACTGATACCGATACTCATACCGATACCCATACCGATACCCTTACCGATACCCATACCGATACCCATACCGATACCGATACCGATAATCTTACCGATACCGATACTGATACCGATACTCATACCGATACTCATACCGATACTCATACCGATACCCATACCGATACCCTTACCGATACCCATACCGATACCCATACCGATACCCATACCTATACCCATACCGATACCCATACCGATACCGATACCGATACTCTTACCGATACTGATACCGACACTCTAACCGATACCCATACCGATACCCATGCCGATACCCATACCGATACCGATACCGATACTCTTACCGATACCGATACTCTTACCGATACTGATACCGACACTCTTACCGATACCGATACCGATACCGATACTCTTACCGATACTGATACCGATACCCTTACCGTTACCGATACCGATACTGATACCGATACCGATACCGATACTCTTACCGATACCGATACTGATACCGATACTCATACCGATACCCATACCGATACCCATACCGATACCCATCACGATACCCATACCTATACCCATACCGATACCCATACCGATACCCATACCGATACCCATACCGATACCCATACCGATACCGATACCGATACTCTTACCGATACCGATACTGATACCGATACTCATACCGATACCCATACCGATACTCATACCGATACTGATACCGATACTCTTACCGATTCCGATACCGATACCGATACCGATACTCATACCGATACCCATACCGATACCCATACCGATACCCATCACGATACCCATACCTATACCCATACCGATACCCATACCGATACCCATACCGATACCCATACCGATACCCATACCGATACCGATACCGATACTCTTACCGATACCGATACTGATACCGATACTCATACCGATACCCATACCGATACTCATACCGATACTGATACCGATACTCTTACCGATTCCGATACCGATACCGATACCGATACTCTTACCGATACCGATACTGATACCGATACTCATACCGATACTCATACCGATACCCATACCGATACCCTTACCGATACCCATACCGATACCCATACCGATACCGATACCGATACTCTTACCGATACCGATACTGATACCGATACTCATACCGATACCCATACCGATACCCATACCGATACCCATCACGATACCCATACCTATACCCATACCGATACACATACCGATACCCATACCGATACCCATACCGATACCCATACCGATACCGATACCGATACTCTTACCGATACCGATACTGATACCGATACTCATACCGATACCCATACCGATACCCTTACCGATACCCATACCGATACCCATACCGATACCGATACCGATAATCTTACCGATACCGATACTGATACCGATACTCATACCGATACTCATACCGATACCCATACCGATACCCTTACCGATACCCATACCGATACCCATACCGATACCCATACCGATACCGATACCGATACTCTTACCGATACCGATACTGATACCGATACTCATACCGATACTCATACCGATACCCATACCGATACCCTTACCGATACCCATACCGATACCCATACCGATACCCATACCGATACCGATACCGATACTCTTACCGATACCGATACTGATACCGATACTCATACCGATACCCATACCGATACCCATACCGATACCCATCACGATACCCATACCTATACCCATACCGATACCCATACCGATACCCATACCGATACCCATACCGATACCCATACCGATACCGATACCGATACTCTTACCGATACCGATACTGATACCGATACTCATACCGATACCCATACCGATACCCATACCGATACCCATCACGATACCCATACCTATACCCATACCGATACCCATACCGATACCCATACCGATACCCATACCGATACCCATACCGATACCGATACCGATACTCTTACCGATACCGATACTGATACCGATACTCATACCGATACCCATACCGATACCCTTACCGATACCCATACCGATACCCATACCGATACCGATACCGATACTCTTACCGATACCGATACTGATACCGATACTCATACCGATACCCATACCGATACCCATACCGATACCCATCACGATACCCATACCTATACCCATACCGATATCCATACCGATACCCATACCGTTACCCAAACAGATACCCATACCTATACCCATACCGATACCCATACCGATACCCATACCGATACCGATACCGATACTCTTACCGATACTGATACCGACACTCATACCGATACCTATACCGATACCCATACCGATACCCATACCGATACCCATACCGATACCCATACCGATACCCATACCGATACCCATACCGATACCCATACCGATACCCTTACCGATACCCATACCGATACCCATACCGATACCGATACCGATACTCTTACCGATACCGATACTGATACCGATACTCATACCGATACTCATACCGATACCCATACCGATACCCTTACCGATACCCATACCGATACCCATACCGATACCGATACCGATACTCTTACCGATACCGATACTGATACCGATACTCATACCGATACCCATACCGATACCCATACCGATACCCATCACGATACCCATACCTATACCCATACCGATACCCATACCGATACCCATACCGATACCCATACCGACACCCATACCGATACCGATACCGATACTCTTACCGATACCGATACTGATACCGATACTCATACCGATACCCATACCGATACCCTTACCGATACCCATACCGATACCCATACCGATACCGATACCGATACTCTTACCGATACCGATACTGATACCGATACTCATACCGATACTCATACCGATACCCATACCGATACCCATACCGTTACCCATACCGATACCCATACCGATACCCATACCGATACCCATACCGATACCCATACCTATACCCATACCGATACCCATACCGATACCGATACCGATACTCTTACCGATACTGATACCGACACTCTAACCGATACCCATACCGATACCCATGCCGATACCCATACCGATACCGATACCGATACTCTTACCGATACCGATAATCTTACCGATACTGATACCGACACTCTTACCGATACCGATACCGATACCGATACTCTTACCGATACTGATACCGATACCCTTACCGTTACCGATACCGATACTGATACCGATACCGATACCCATACCGATACCCATACCGATACCCATACCGATACCCATACCGATACCCATACCGATACCCATACCGATACCGATACCGATACTCTTACCGATACCGGTACTGATACCGATACTCATACCGATACCCATACCGATACCCTTACCGATACCCATACCGATACCCATACCGATACCGATACTGATACCGATACTCATACCGGTACCCATACCGATACCCGTACCGATACCCATACCGATACCCATACCGATACCGATACCGATACTCTTACCGATTCTGATACCGACACTCTTACCGATACCCATACCGATACCCATGCCGATACTCATACCGATACCCATACCGATACCCATACCGTTACCCATACCGATACCCATACCGATACCCATACCGATACCCATACCGATACCGATACCGATACTCTTACCGATACCGATACTGATACCGATACTCATACCGATACCCATACCGATACCCTTACCGATACCCATACCGATACCCATACCGATACCGATACCGATACTCTTACCGATACCGATACTGATACCGATACTCATACCGATACCCATACCGATACCCATACCGATACCCATCACGATACCCATACCTATACCCATACCGATACCCATACCGATACCCATACCGATACCCATACCGTTACCCAAACAGATACCCATACCTATACCCATACCGATACCCATACCGATACCGATACCGATACTCTTACCGATACTGATACCGACACTCATACCGATACCTATACCGATACCCATACCGATACCCATACCGATACCCATACCGATACCCATACCGATACCCATACCGATACCCATACCGATACCCATACCGATACCCTTACCGATACCCATACCGATACCCATACCGATACCGATACCGATACTCTTACCGATACCGATACTGATACCGATACTCATACCGATACTCATACCGATACCCATACCGATACCCATCACGATACCCATACCTATACCCATACCGATACCCATACCGATACCCATACCGATACCCATACCGATACCCATACCGATACCCATACCGATACCCATACCGATACCCATACCGATACCCATACCGATACCCATACCGATACCGATACCGATACTCTTACCGATACCGATACTGATACCGATACTCATACCGATACCCATACCGATACCCATACCGATACCCATACCGATACCCATACCGATACCCATACCGTTACCCAAACAGATACCCATACCTATACCCATACCGATACCCATACCGATACCGATACCGATACTCTTACCGATACTGATACCGACACTCTTACCGATACCCATACCGATACCCATGCCGATACCCATACCGATACCCATACCGACACCCATACCTATACCCATACCGATACCCATACCTATACCCATACCAATACCCATACCGATACCCATACCGATACCCATACCGATACTGATACCGATACTCTTACCGATACCGATACCGATACCGATACTCTTACCGATTCCGATACCGATACCGATACTCTTACAGATACTGATACCGATACCCTTACCGTTACCGATACCGATACTGATACCGATACCGATACCCATACCGATACCCATAGAGATACCCATACCGATACCCATACCGATATCCATGCCGATACCCATACCGATACCCATACCGATACCCATACCGATACCGATACCGATACTCTTACCGATACCGATACTGATACCGATACTCATACCGATACCCATACCGATACCCATACCGATACCCATACCGATACCCATACCGATACCGATACCGATACTCTTACCGATACTGATACCGACACTCTTACCGATACCCATACCGATACCCATGCCGATAACCATACCGATACCCATACCGATACCCATACCTATACCCATACCGATACCCATACCTATACCCATACCGATACCCATACCGTTACCCAAACAGATACCCATACCTATACCCATACCGATACCCATACCGATACCGATACCGATACTCTTACCGATACTGATACCGACACTCTTACCGATACCCATACCGATACCCATGCCGATACCCATACCGATACCCATACCGACACCCATACCTATACCCATACCGATACCCATACCTATACCCATACCGATACCCATACCGATACCCATACCGATACCCATACCGATACTGATACCGATACTCTTACCGATACCGATACCGATACCGATACTCTTACCGATTCCGATACCGATACCGATACTCTTACAGATACTGATACCGATACCCTTACCGTTACCGATACCGATACTGATACCGATACCCTTACCGTTACCGATACCGATACTGATACCGATACCGATACCGATACTCTTACCGATACCGATACTGATACCGATACTCATACCGATACCCATACCGATACCCATACCGATACCCATCACGATACCCATACCTATACCCATACCGATACCCATACCGATACCCATACCGATACCGATACCGATACTCTTACCGATACTGATACCGACACTCATACCGATACCTATACCGATACCCATACCGATACCCATACCGATACCCATCACGATACCCATACCTATACCCATACCGATACCCATACCGATACCCATACCGATACCCATACCGATACCCATACCGATACCCATACCGATACCCATACCGATACCCATACCGATACCCATACCGATACCCATACCGATACCGATACCGATACTCTTACCGATACCGATACTGATACCGATACTCATACCGATACCCATACCGATACCCATACCGATACCCATACCGATACCCATACCGATACCCATACCGTTACCCAAACAGATACCCATACCTATACCCATACCGATACCCATACCGATACCCATACCGATACCGATACCGATACTCTTACCGATACCGATACTGATACCGATACTCATACCGATACCCATACCGATACTCATACCGATACTGATACCGATACTCTTACCGATTCCGATACCGATACCGATACCGATACTCTTACCGATACCGATACTGATACCGATACTCATACCGATACTCATACCGATACCCATACCGATACCCTTACCGATACCCATACCGATACTCTTACCGATACCGATACTGATACCGATACTCATACCGATACCCATACCGATACCCTTACCGATACCCATACCGATACCCATACCGATACCGATACTGATACCGATACTCATACCGATACCCATACCGATACCCGTACCGATACCCATACCGATACCCATACCGATACCGATACCGATACTCTTACCGATTCTGATACCGACACTCTTACCGATACCCATACCGATACCCATGCCGATACTCATACCGATACCCATACCGATACCCATACCGTTACCCATACCGATACCCATACCGATACCCATACCGATACCCATACCGATACCGATACCGATACTCTTACCGATACCGATACTGATACCGATACTCATACCGATACCCATACCGATACCCTTACCGATACCCATACCGATACCCATACCGATACCGATACCGATACTCTTACCGATACCGATACTGATACCGATACTCATACCGATACCCATACCGATACCCATACCGATACCCATCACGATACCCATACCTATACCCATACCGATACCCATACCGATACCCATACCGATACCCATACCGTTACCCAAACAGATACCCATACCTATACCCATACCGATACCCATACCGATACCCATACCGATACCCATACCGATACCGATACCGATACTCTTACCGATACTGATACCGACACTCATACCGATACCCATACCGATACCCATACCGATACCCATACCGATACCCATACCGATACCCATACCGATACCCATACCGATACCCATACCGATACCCATACCGATACCCATACCGATACCCTTACCGATACCCATACCGATACCCATACCGATACCGATACCGATACTCTTACCGATACCGATACTGATACCGATACTCATACCGATACTCATACCGATACCCATACCGATACCCTTACCGATACCCATACCGATACCCATACCGATACCGATACCGATACTCTTACCGATACCGATACTGATACCGATACTCATACCGATACCCATACCGATACCCATACCGATACCCATCACGATACCCATACCTATACCCATACCGATACCCATACCGATACCCATACCGATACCCATACCGACACCCATACCGATACCGATACTGATACTCTTACCGATACCGATACTGATACCGATACTCATACCGATACCCATACCGATACCCTTACCGATACCCATACCGATACCCATACCGATACCGATACCGATACTCTTACCGATACCGATACTGATACCGATACTCATACCGATACTCATACCGATACCCATACCGATACCCTTACCGATACCCATACCGATACCCATACCGATACCGATACCGATACTCTTACCGATACCGATACTGATACCGATACTCATACCGATACCCATACCGATACCCATACCGATACCCATCACGATACCCATACCTATACCCATACCGATACCCATACCGATACCCATACCGATACCCATACCGATACCGATACCGATACTCTTACCGATACCGATACTGATACCGATACTCATACCGATACCCATACCGATACCCATACCGATACCCATCACGATACCCATACCTATACCCATACCGATACCCATACCGATACCCATACCGATACCCATACCGATACCCATACCGATACCCATACCGATACCGATACCGATACTCTTACCGATACCGATACTGATACCGATACTCATACCGATACCCATACCGATACCCTTACCGATACCCATACCGATACCCATACCGATACCGATACCGATAATCTTACCGATACCGATACTGATACCGATACTCATACCGATACTCATACCGATACTCATACCGATACCCATACCGATACCCTTACCGATACCCATACCGATACCCATACCGATACCCATACCTATACCCATACCGATACCCATACCGATACCGATACCGATACTCTTACCGATACTGATACCGACACTCTAACCGATACCCATACCGATACCCATGCCGATACCCATACCGATACCGATACCGATACTCTTACCGATACCGATACTGATACCGATACTCATACCGATACCCATACCGATACTCATACCGATACTGATACCGATACTCTTACCGATTCCGATACCGATACCGATACCGATACTCATACCGATACCCATACCGATACCCATACCGATACCCATCACGATACCCATACCTATACCCATACCGATACCCATACCGATACCCATACCGATACCGGTACCGATACTCTTACCGATACCGATACTGATACCGATACTCATACCGATACCCATACCGATACTCATACCGATACTGATACCGATACTCTTACCGATTCCGATACCGATACCGATACCGATACTCATACCGATACCCATACCGATACCCATACCGATACCCATCACGATACCCATACCTATACCCATACCGATACCCATACCGATACCCATACCGATACCCATACCGATACCCATACCGATACCGATACCGATACTCTTACCGATACCGATACTGATACCGATACCGATACTCATACCGATACCCATACCGATACCCATACCGATACCCATCACGATACCCATACCTATACCCATACCGATACCCATACCGATACCCATACCGATACCCATACCGATACCCATACCGATACCGATACCGATACTCTTACCGATACCGATACTGATACCGATACTCATACCGATACCCATACCGATACTCATACCGATACTGATACCGATACTCTTACCGATTCCGATACCGATACCGATACCGATACTCTTACCGATACCGATACTGATACCGATACCGATACCGATACTCTTACCGATACTGATACCGATACCCTTACCGTTACCGATACCGATACTGATACCGATACCGATACCGATACTCTTACCGATACCGATACTGATACCGATACTCATACCGATACCCATACCGATACCCATACCGATACCCATCACGATACCCATACCTATACCCATACCGATACCCATACCGATACCCATACCGATACCCATACCGATACCCATACCGATACCGGTACCGATACTCTTACCGATACCGATACTGATACCGATACTCATACCGATACCCATACCGATACTCATACCGATACTGATACCGATACTCTTACCGATTCCGATACCGATACCGATACCGATACTCATACCGATACCCATACCGATACCCATACCGATACCCATCACGATACCCATACCTATACCCATACCGATACCCATACCGATACCCATACCGATACCCATACCGATACCCATACCGATACCGATACCGATACTCTTACCGATACCGATACTGATACCGATACTCATACCGATACCCATACCGATACTCATACCGATACTGATACCGATACTCTTACCGATTCCGATACCGATACCGATACCGATACTCTTACCGATACCGATACTGATACCGATACTCATACCGATACTCATACCGATACCCATACCGATACCCTTACCGATACCCATACCGATACCCATACCGATACCGATACCGATACTCTTACCGATACCGATACTGATACCGATACTCATACCGATACCCATACCGATACCCATACCGATACCCATCACGATACCCATACCTATACCCATACCGATACACATACCGATACCCATACCGATACCCATACCGATACCCATACCGATACCGATACCGATACTCTTACCGATACCGATACTGATACCGATACTCATACCGATACCCATACCGATACCCTTACCGATACCCATACCGATACCCATACCGATACCGATACCGATAATCTTACCGATACCGATACTGATACCGATACTCATACCGATACTCATACCGATACCCATACCGATACCCTTACCGATACCCATACCGATACCCATACCGATACCCATACCGATACCGATACCGATACTCTTACCGATACCGATACTGATACCGATACTCATACCGATACTCATACCGATACCCATACCGATACCCTTACCGATACCCATACCGATACCCATACCGATACCGATACCGATACTCTTACCGATACCGATACTGATACCGATACTCATACCGATACCCATACCGATACCCATACCGATACCCATCACGATACCCATACCTATACCCATACCGATACCCATACCGATACCCATACCGATACCCATACCGATACCCATACCGATACCGATACCGATACTCTTACCGATACCGATACTGATACCGATACTCATACCGATACTCATACCGATACCCATACCGATACTCATACCGATACTGATACCGATACTCTTACCGATTCCGATACCGATACCGATACCGATACTCTTACCGATACCGATACTGATACCGATACTCATACCGATACTCATACCGATACCCATACCGATACCCTTACCGATACCCATACCGATACCCATACCGATACCGATACCGATACTCTTACCGATACCGATACTGATACCGATACTCATACCGATACCCATACCGATACCCATACCGATACCCATCACGATACCCATACCTATACCCATACCGATACACATACCGATACCCATACCGATACCCATACCGATACCCATACCGATACCGATACCGATACTCTTACCGATACCGATACTGATACCGATACTCATACCGATACCCATACCGATACCCTTACCGATACCCATACCGATACCCATACCGATACCCATACCGATACCCATACCGATACCCATACCGATACCCATACCGATACCGATACCGATACTCTTACCGATACCGATACTGATACCGATACTCATACCGATACCCATACCGATACCCTTACCGATACCCATACCGATACCCATACCGATACCGATACCGATAATCTTACCGATACCGATACTGATACCGATACTCATACCGATACTCATACCGATACTCATACCGATACCCATACCGATACCCTTACCGATACCCATACCGATACCCATACCGATACCCATACCTATACCCATACCGATACCCATACCGATACCGATACCGATACTCTTACCGATACTGATACCGACACTCTAACCGATACCCATACCGATACCCATGCCGATACCCATACCGATACCGATACCGATACTCTTACCGATACCGATACTCTTACCGATACTGATACCGACACTCTTACCGATACCGATACCGATACCGATACTCTTACCGATACTGATACCGATACCCTTACCGTTACCGATACCGATACTGATACCGATACCGATACCGATACTCTTACCGATACCGATACTGATACCGATACTCATACCGATACCCATACCGATACCCATACCGATACCCATCACGATACCCATACCTATACCCATACCGATACCCATACCGATACCCATACCGATACCCATACCGATACCCATACCGATACCGATACCGATACTCTTACCGATACCGATACTGATACCGATACTCATACCGATACCCATACCGATACTCATACCGATACTGATACCGATACTCTTACCGATTCCGATACCGATACCGATACCGATACTCATACCGATACCCATACCGATACCCATACCGATACCCATCACGATACCCATACCTATACCCATACCGATACCCATACCGATACCCATACCGATACCCATACCGATACCCATACCGATACCGATACCGATACTCTTACCGATACCGATACTGATACCGATACTCATACCGATACCCATACCGATACTCATACCGATACTGATACCGATACTCTTACCGATTCCGATACCGATACCGATACCGATACTCTTACCGATACCGATACTGATACCGATACTCATACCGATACTCATACCGATACCCATACCGATACCCTTACCGATACCCATACCGATACCCATACCGATACCGATACCGATACTCTTACCGATACCGATACTGATACCGATACTCATACCGATACCCATACCGATACCCATACCGATACCCATCACGATACCCATACCTATACCCATACCGATACACATACCGATACCCATACCGATACCCATACCGATACCCATACCGATACCGATACCGATACTCTTACCGATACCGATACTGATACCGATACTCATACCGATACCCATACCGATACCCTTACCGATACCCATACCGATACCCATACCGATACCGATACCGATAATCTTACCGATACCGATACTGATACCGATACTCATACCGATACTCATACCGATACCCATACCGATACCCTTACCGATACCCATACCGATACCCATACCGATACCCATACCGATACCGATACCGATACTCTTACCGATACCGATACTGATACCGATACTCATACCGATACTCATACCGATACCCATACCGATACCCTTACCGATACCCATACCGATACCCATACCGATACCCATACCGATACCGATACCGATACTCTTACCGATACCGATACTGATACCGATACTCATACCGATACCCATACCGATACCCATACCGATACCCATCACGATACCCATACCTATACCCATACCGATACCCATACCGATACCCATACCGATACCCATACCGATACCCATACCGATACCGATACCGATACTCTTACCGATACCGATACTGATACCGATACTCATACCGATACCCATACCGATACCCATACCGATACCCATCACGATACCCATACCTATACCCATACCGATACCCATACCGATACCCATACCGATACCCATACCGATACCCATACCGATACCGATACCGATACTCTTACCGATACCGATACTGATACCGATACTCATACCGATACCCATACCGATACCCTTACCGATACCCATACCGATACCCATACCGATACCGATACCGATACTCTTACCGATACCGATACTGATACCGATACTCATACCGATACCCATACCGATACCCATACCGATACCCATCACGATACCCATACCTATACCCATACCGATATCCATACCGATACCCATACCGTTACCCAAACAGATACCCATACCTATACCCATACCGATACCCATACCGATACCCATACCGATACCGATACCGATACTCTTACCGATACTGATACCGACACTCATACCGATACCTATACCGATACCCATACCGATACCCATACCGATACCCATACCGATACCCATACCGATACCCATACCGATACCCATACCGATACCCATACCGATACCCTTACCGATACCCATACCGATACCCATACCGATACCGATACCGATACTCTTACCGATACCGATACTGATACCGATACTCATACCGATACTCATACCGATACCCATACCGATACCCTTACCGATACCCATACCGATACCCATACCGATACCGATACCGATACTCTTACCGATACCGATACTGATACCGATACTCATACCGATACCCATACCGATACCCATACCGATACCCATCACGATACCCATACCTATACCCATACCGATACCCATACCGATACCCATACCGATACCCATACCGACACCCATACCGATACCGATACCGATACTCTTACCGATACCGATACTGATACCGATACTCATACCGATACCCATACCGATACCCTTACCGATACCCATACCGATACCCATACCGATACCGATACCGATACTCTTACCGATACCGATACTGATACCGATACTCATACCGATACTCATACCGATACCCATACCGATACCCTTACCGATACCCATACCGATACCCATACCGATACCGATACCGATACTCTTACCGATACCGATACTGATACCGATACTCATACCGATACCCATACCGATACCCATACCGATACCCATCACGATACCCATACCTATACCCATACCGATACCCATACCGATACCCATACCGATACCCATACCGATACCCATACCGATACCGATACCGATACTCTTACCGATACCGATACTGATACCGATACTCATACCGATACCCATACCGATACCCATACCGATACCCATCACGATACCCATACCTATACCCATACCGATACCCATACCGATACCCATACCGATACCCATACCGATACCCATACCGATACCGATACCGATACTCTTACCGATACCGATACTGATACCGATACTCATACCGATACCCATACCGATACCCTTACCGATACCCATACCGATACCCATACCGATACCGATACCGATAATCTTACCGATACCGATACTGATACCGATACTCATACCGATACTCATACCGATACTCATACCGATACCCATACCGATACCCTTACCGATACCCATACCGATACCCATACCGATACCCATACCTATACCCATACCGATACCCATACCGATACCGATACCGATACTCTTACCGATACTGATACCGACACTCTAACCGATACCCATACCGATACCCATGCCGATACCCATACCGATACCGATACCGATACTCTTACCGATACCGATACTCTTACCGATACTGATACCGACACTCTTACCGATACCGATACCGATACCGATACTCTTACCGATACTGATACCGATACCCTTACCGTTACCGATACCGATACTGATACCGATACCGATACCGATACTCTTACCGATACCGATACTGATACCGATACTCATACCGATACCCATACCGATACCCATACCGATACCCATCACGATACCCATACCTATACCCATACCGATACCCATACCGATACCCATACCGATACCCATACCGATACCCATACCGATACCGATACCGATACTCTTACCGATACCGATACTGATACCGATACTCATACCGATACCCATACCGATACTCATACCGATACTGATACCGATACTCTTACCGATTCCGATACCGATACCGATACCGATACTCTTACCGATACCGATACTGATACCGATACTCATACCGATACTCATACCGATACCCATACCGATACCCTTACCGATACCCATACCGATACCCATACCGATACCGATACCGATACTCTTACCGATACCGATACTGATACCGATACTCATACCGATACCCATACCGATACCCATACCGATACCCATCACGATACCCATACCTATACCCATACCGATACACATACCGATACCCATACCGATACCCATACCGATACCCATACCGATACCGATACCGATACTCTTACCGATACCGATACTGATACCGATACTCATACCGATACCCATACCGATACCCTTACCGATACCCATACCGATACCCATACCGATACCGATACCGATAATCTTACCGATACCGATACTGATACCGATACTCATACCGATACTCATACCGATACCCATACCGATACCCTTACCGATACCCATACCGATACCCATACCGATACCCATACCGATACCGATACCGATACTCTTACCGATACCGATACTGATACCGATACTCATACCGATACTCATACCGATACCCATACCGATACCCTTACCGATACCCATACCGATACCCATACCGATACCGATACCGATACTCTTACCGATACCGATACTGATACCGATACTCATACCGATACCCATACCGATACCCATACCGATACCCATCACGATACCCATACCTATACCCATACCGATACCCATACCGATACCCATACCGATACCCATACCGATACCCATACCGATACCGATACCGATACTCTTACCGATACCGATACTGATACCGATACTCATACCGATACCCATACCGATACCCATACCGATACCCATCACGATACCCATACCTATACCCATACCGATACCCATACCGATACCCATACCGATACCCATACCGATACCCATACCGATACCGATACCGATACTCTTACCGATACCGATACTGATACCGATACTCATACCGATACCCATACCGATACCCTTACCGATACCCATACCGATACCCATACCGATACCGATACCGATAATCTTACCGATACCGATACTGATACCGATACTCATACCGATACTCATACCGATACTCATACCGATACCCATACCGATACCCTTACCGATACCCATACCGATACCCATACCGATACCCATACCTATACCCATACCGATACCCATACCGATACCGATACCGATACTCTTACCGATACCGATACTCTTACCGATACTGATACCGACACTCTTACCGATACCGATACCGATACCGATACTCTTACCGATACTGATACCGATACCCTTACCGTTACCGATACCGATACTGATACCGATACCGATACCGATACTCTTACCGATACCGATACTGATACCGATACTCATACCGATACCCATACCGATACCCATACCGATACCCATCACGATACCCATACCTATACCCATACCGATACCCATACCGATACCCATACCGATACCCATACCGATACCCATACCGATACCCATACCGATACCGATACCGATACTCTTACCGATACCGATACTGATACCGATACTCATACCGATACCCATACCGATACTCATACCGATACTGATACCGATACTCTTACCGATTCCGATACCGATACCGATACCGATACTCTTACCGATACCGATACTGATACCGATACTCATACCGATACTCATACCGATACCCATACCGATACCCTTACCGATACCCATACCGATACCCATACCGATACCGATACCGATACTCTTACCGATACCGATACTGATACCGATACTCATACCGATACCCATACCGATACCCATACCGATACCCATCACGATACCCATACCTATACCCATACCGATACCCATACCGATACCCATACCGATACCCATACCGATACCCATACCGATACCGATACCGATACTCTTACCGATACCGATACTGATACCGATACTCATACCGATACCCATACCGATACCCTTACCGATACCCATACCGATACCCATACCGATACCGATACCGATAATCTTACCGATACCGATACTGATACCGATACTCATACCGATACTCATACCGATACCCATACCGATACCCTTACCGATACCCATACCGATACCCATACCGATACCGATACCGATACTCTTACCGATACCGATACTGATACCGATACTCATACCGATACCCATACCGATACCCATACCGATACCCATCACGATACCCATACCTATACCCATACCGATACCCATACCGATACCCATACCGATACCCATACCGATACCCATACCGATACCCATACCGATACCCATACCGATACCCATACCGATACCCATACCGATACCGATACCGATACTCTTACCGATACCGATACTGATACCGATACTCATACCGATACCCATACCGATACCCATACCGATACCCATACCGATACCCATACCGATACCCATACCGTTACCCAAACAGATACCCATACCTATACCCATACCGATACCCATACCGATACCGATACCGATACTCTTACCGATACTGATACCGACACTCTTACCGATACCCATACCGATACCCATGCCGATACCCATACCGATACCCATACCGACACCCATACCTATACCCATACCGATACCCATACCTATACCATACCGATACCCATACCGATACCCATACCGATACCCATACCGATACTGATACCGATACTCTTACCGATACCGATACCGATACCGATACTCTTACCGATACCGATACTGATACCGATACTCATACCGATACCCATACCGATACCCATCACGATACCCATACCTATACCCATACCGATACCCATACCGATACCCATACCGATACCCATACCGTTACCCAAACAGATACCCATACCTATACCCATACCGATACCCATACCGATACCGATACCGATACTCTTACCGATACTGATACCGACACTCATACCGATACCTATACCGATACCCATACCGATACCCATACCGATACCCATACCGATACCCATACCGATACCCATACCGATACCCATACCGATACCCATACCGATACCCATACCGATACCCATACCGATACCCATACCGATACCGATACCGATACTCTTACCGATACCGATACTGATACCGATACTGATACCGATACTCATACCGATACTCATACCGATACCCATACCGATACCCTTACCGATACCCATACCGATACCCATACCGATACCGATACCGATACTCTTACCGATACCGATACTGATACCGATACTCATACCGATACCCATACCGATACCCATACCGATACCCATCACGATACCCATACCTATACCCATACCGATACCCATACCGATACCCATACCGATACCCATACCGATACCCATACCGATACCCATACCGATACCCATACCGATACCCATACCGATACCCATACCGATACCCATACCGATACCGATACCGATACTCTTACCGATACCGATACTGATACCGATACTCATACCGATACCCATCACGATACCCATACCTATACCCATACCGATACCCATACCGATACCCATACCGATACCCATACCGATACCCATACCGATACCGATACCGATACTCTTACCGATACCGATACTGATACCGATACTCATACCGATACCCATACCGATACTCATACCGATACTGATACCGATACTCTTACCGATTCCGATACCGATACCGATACCGATACTCTTACCGATACCGATACTGATACCGATACTCATACCGATACTCATACCGATACCCATACCGATACCCTTACCGATACCCATACCGATACCCATACCGATACCGATACCGATACTCTTACCGATACCGATACTGATACCGATACTCATACCGATACCCATACCGATACCCATACCGATACCCATCACGATACCCATACCTATACCCATACCGATACACATACCGATACACATACCGATACCCATACCGATACCCATACCGATACCGATACCGATACTCTTACCGATACCGATACTGATACCGATACTCATACCGATACCCATACCGATACCCTTACCGATACCCATACCGATACCCATACCGATACCGATACCGATAATCTTACCGATACCGATACTGATACCGATACTCATACCGATACTCATACCGATACCCATACCGATACCCTTACCGATACCCATACCGATACCCATACCGATACCCATACCGATACCGATACCGATACTCTTACCGATACCGATACTGATACCGATACTCATACCGATACTGATACCGATACCCATACCGATACCCTTACCGATACCCATACCGATACCCATACCGATACCGATACCGATACTCTTACCGATACCGATACTGATACCGATACTCATACCGATACCCATACCGATACCCATACCGATACCCATCACGATACCCATACCTATACCCATACCGATACCCATACCGATACCCATACCGATACCCATACCGATACCCATACCGATACCGATACCGATACTCTTACCGATACCGATACTGATACCGATACTCATACCGATACCCATACCGATACCCATACCGATACCCATCACGATACCCATACCTATACCCATACCGATACCCATACCGATACCCATACCGATACCCATACCGATACCCATACCGATACCGATACCGATACTCTTACCGATACCGATACTGATACCGATACTCATACCGATACCCATACCGATACCCTTACCGATACCCATACCGATACCCATACCGATACCGATACCGATAATCTTACCGATACCGATACTGATACCGATACTCATACCGATACTCATACCGATACTCATACCGATACCCATACCGATACCCTTACCGATACCCATACCGATACCCATACCGATACCCATACCTATACCCATACCGATACCCATACCGATACCGATACCGATACTCTTACCGATACCGATACTGATACCGATACTCATACCGATACCCATACCGATACCCATACCGATACCCATCACGATACCCATACCTATACCCATACCGATACCCATACCGATACCCATACCGATACCCATACCGATACCGATACCGATACTCTTACCGATACCGATACTGATACCGATACTCATACCGATACCCATACCGATACCCATACCGATACCCATCACGATACCCATACCTATACCCATACCGATACCCATACCGATACCCATACCGATACCCATACCGATACCCATACCGATACCCATACCGATACCGATACCGATACTCTTACCGATACCGATACTGATACCGATACTCATACCGATACCCATACCGATACCCTTACCGATACCCATACCGATACCCATACCGATACCGATACCGATAATCTTACCGATACCGATACTGATACCGATACTCATACCGATACTCATACCGATACTCATACCGATACTCATACCGATACCCATACCGATACCCTTACCGATACCCATACCGATACCCATACCGATACCCATACCTATACCCATACCGATACCCATACCGATACCGATACCGATACTCTTACCGATACTGATACCGACACTCTAACCGATACCCATACCGATACCCATGCCGATACCCATACCGATACCGATACCGATACTCTTACCGATACCGATACTCTTACCGATACTGATACCGACACTCTTACCGATACCGATACCGATACCGATACTCTTACCGATACTGATACCGATACCCTTACCGTTACCGATACCGATACTGATACCGATACCGATACCGATACTCTTACCGATACCGATACTGATACCGATACTCATACCGATACCCATACCGATACCCATACCGATACCCATCACGATACCCATACCTATACCCATACCGATACCCATACCGATACCCATACCGATACCCATACCGATACCCATACCGATACCGATACCGATACTCTTACCGATACCGATACTGATACCGATACTCATACCGATACCCATACCGATACTCATACCGATACTGATACCGATACTCTTACCGATTCCGATACCGATACCGATACCGATACTCATACCGATACCCATACCGATACCCATACCGATACCCATCACGATACCCATACCTATACCCATACCGATACCCATACCGATACCCATACCGATACCCATACCGATACCCATACCGATACCGATACCGATACTCTTACCGATACCGATACTGATACCGATACTCATACCGATACCCATACCGATACTCATACCGATACTGATACCGATACTCTTACCGATTCCGATACCGATACCGATACCGATACTCTTACCGATACCGATACTGATACCGATACTCATACCGATACTCATACCGATACCCATACCGATACCCTTACCGATACCCATACCGATACCCATACCGATACCGATACCGATACTCTTACCGATACCGATACTGATACCGATACTCATACCGATACCCATACCGATACCCATACCGATACCCATCACGATACCCATACCTATACCCATACCGATACACATACCGATACCCATACCGATACCCATACCGATACCCATACCGATACCGATACCGATACTCTTACCGATACCGATACTGATACCGATACTCATACCGATACCCATACCGATACCCTTACCGATACCCATACCGATACCCATACCGATACCGATACCGATAATCTTACCGATACCGATACTGATACCGATACTCATACCGATACTCATACCGATACCCATACCGATACCCTTACCGATACCCATACCGATACCCATACCGATACCCATACCGATACCGATACCGATACTCTTACCGATACCGATACTGATACCGATACTCATACCGATACTCATACCGATACCCATACCGATACCCTTACCGATACCCATACCGATACCCATACCGATACCGATACCGATACTCTTACCGATACCGATACTGATACCGATACTCATACCGATACCCATACCGATACCCATACCGATACCCATCACGATACCCATACCTATACCCATACCGATACCCATACCGATACCCATACCGATACCCATACCGATACCCATACCGATACCGATACCGATACTCTTACCGATACCGATACTGATACCGATACTCATACCGATACTCATACCGATACCCATACCGATACTCATACCGATACTGATACCGATACTCTTACCGATTCCGATACCGATACCGATACCGATACTCTTACCGATACCGATACTGATACCGATACTCATACCGATACTCATACCGATACCCATACCGATACCCTTACCGATACCCATACCGATACCCATACCGATACCGATACCGATACTCTTACCGATACCGATACTGATACCGATACTCATACCGATACCCATACCGATACCCATACCGATACCCATCACGATACCCATACCTATACCCATACCGATACACATACCGATACCCATACCGATACCCATACCGATACCCATACCGATACCGATACCGATACTCTTACCGATACCGATACTGATACCGATACTCATACCGATACCCATACCGATACCCTTACCGATACCCATACCGATACCCATACCGATACCCATACCGATACCCATACCGATACCCATACCGATACCCATACCGATACCGATACCGATACTCTTACCGATACCGATACTGATACCGATACTCATACCGATACCCATACCGATACCCTTACCGATACCCATACCGATACCCATACCGATACCGATACCGATAATCTTACCGATACCGATACTGATACCGATACTCATACCGATACTCATACCGATACTCATACCGATACCCATACCGATACCCTTACCGATACCCATACCGATACCCATACCGATACCCATACCTATACCCATACCGATACCCATACCGATACCGATACCGATACTCTTACCGATACTGATACCGACACTCTAACCGATACCCATACCGATACCCATGCCGATACCCATACCGATACCGATACCGATACTCTTACCGATACCGATACTCTTACCGATACTGATACCGACACTCTTACCGATACCGATACCGATACCGATACTCTTACCGATACTGATACCGATACCCTTACCGTTACCGATACCGATACTGATACCGATACCGATACCGATACTCTTACCGATACCGATACTGATACCGATACTCATACCGATACCCATACCGATACCCATACCGATACCCATCACGATACCCATACCTATACCCATACCGATACCCATACCGATACCCATACCGATACCCATACCGATACCCATACCGATACCGATACCGATACTCTTACCGATACCGATACTGATACCGATACTCATACCGATACCCATACCGATACTCATACCGATACTGATACCGATACTCTTACCGATTCCGATACCGATACCGATACCGATACTCATACCGATACCCATACCGATACCCATACCGATACCCATCACGATACCCATACCTATACCCATACCGATACCCATACCGATACCCATACCGATACCCATACCGATACCGATACCGATACTCTTACCGATACCGATACTGATACCGATACTCATACCGATACCCATACCGATACTCATACCGATACTGATACCGATCTCTTACCGATTCCGATACCGATACCGATACCGATACTCTTACCGATACCGATACTGATACCGATACTCATACCGATACTCATACCGATACCCATACCGATACCCTTACCGATACCCATACCGATACCCATACCGATACCGATACCGATACTCTTACCGATACCGATACTGATACCGATACTCATACCGATACCCATACCGATACCCATACCGATACCCATCACGATACCCATACCTATACCCATACCGATACACATACCGATACCCATACCGATACCCATACCGATACCCATACCGATACCGATACCGATACTCTTACCGATACCGATACTGATACCGATACTCATACCGATACCCATACCGATACCCTTACCGATACCCATACCGATACCCATACCGATACCGATACCGATAATCTTACCGATACCGATACTGATACCGATACTCATACCGATACTCATACCGATACCCATACCGATACCCTTACCGATACCCATACCGATACCCATACCGATACCCATACCGATACCGATACCGATACTCTTACCGATACCGATACTGATACCGATACTCATACCGATACTCATACCGATACCCATACCGATACCCTTACCGATACCCATACCGATACCCATACCGATACCGATACCGATACTCTTACCGATACCGATACTGATACCGATACTCATACCGATACCCATACCGATACCCATACCGATACCCATCACGATACCCATACCTATACCCATACCGATACCCATACCGATACCCATACCGATACCCATACCGATACCCATACCGATACCGATACCGATACTCTTACCGATACCGATACTGATACCGATACTCATACCGATACCCATACCGATACCCATACCGATACCCATCACGATACCCATACCTATACCCATACCGATACCCATACCGATACCCATACCGATACCCATACCGATACCCATACCGATACCGATACCGATACTCTTACCGATACCGATACTGATACCGATACTCATACCGATACCCATACCGATACCCTTACCGATACCCATACCGATACCCATACCGATACCGATACCGATACTCTTACCGATACCGATACTGATACCGATACTCATACCGATACCCATACCGATACCCATACCGATACCCATCACGATACCCATACCTATACCCATACCGATATCCATACCGATACCCATACCGTTACCCAAACAGATACCCATACCTATACCCATACCGATACCCATACCGATACCCATACCGATACCGATACCGATACTCTTACCGATACTGATACCGACACTCATACCGATACCTATACCGATACCCATACCGATACCCATACCGATACCCATACCGATACCCATACCGATACCCATACCGATACCCATACCGATACCCTTACCGATACCCATACCGATACCCATACCGATACCGATACCGATACTCTTACCGATACCGATACTGATACCGATACTCATACCGATACTCATACCGATACCCATACCGATACCCTTACCGATACCCATACCGATACCCATACCGATACCGATACCGATACTCTTACCGATACCGATACTGATACCGATACTCATACCGATACCCATACCGATACCCTTACCGATACCCATACCGATACCCATACCGATACCGATACCGATACTCTTACCGATACCGATACTGATACCGATACTCATACCGATACTCATACCGATACCCATACCGATACCCATCACGATACCCATACCTATACCCATACCGATACCCATACCGATACCCATACCGACACCCATACCGATACCGATACCGATACTCTTACCGATACCCATACCGATACCCTTACCGATACCCATACCGATACCCATACCGATACCGATACCGATACTCTTACCGATACCGATACTGATACCGATACTCATACCGATACCCATACCGATACCCTTACCGATACCCATACCGATACCCATACCGATACCGATACCGATACTCTTACCGATACCGATACTGATACCGATACCGATACTCTTACCGATACCGATACTGATACCGATACTCATACCGATACCCATACCGATACCCATACCGATACCCATCACGATACCCATACCTATACCCATACCGATACACATACCGATACCCATACCGATACCCATACCGATACCCATACCGATACCGATACCGATACTCTTACCGATACCGATACTGATACCGATACTCATACCGATACCCATACCGATACCCTTACCGATACCCATACCGATACCCATACCGATACCGATACCGATAATCTTACCGATACCGATACTGATACCGATACTCATACCGATACTCATACCGATACCCATACCGATACCCTTACCGATACCCATACCGATACCCTTACCGATACCCATACCGATACCCATACCGATACCCATACCGATACCGATACCGATACTCTTACCGATACCGATACTGATACCGATACTCATACCGATACTCATACCGATACCCATACCGATACCCTTACCGATACCCATACCGATACCCATACCGATACCGATACCGATACTCTTACCGATACCGATACTGATACCGATACTCATACCGATACCCATACCGATACCCATACCGATACCCATCACGATACCCATACCTATACCCATACCGATACACATACCGATACCCATACCGATACCCATACCGATACCCATACCGATACCGATACCGATACTCTTACCGATACCGATACTGATACCGATACTCATACCGATACCCATACCGATACCCTTACCGATACCCATACCGATACCCATACCGATACCGATACCGATAATCTTACCGATACCGATACTGATACCGATACTCATACCGATACTCATACCGATACCCATACCGATACCCTTACCGATACCCATACCGATACCCATACCGATACCCATACCGATACCGATACCGATACTCTTACCGATACCGATACTGATACCGATACTCATACCGATACTCATACCGATACCCATACCGATACCCTTACCGATACCCATACCGATACCCATACCGATACCGATACCGATACTCTTACCGATACCGATACTGATACCGATACTCATACCGATACCCATACCGATACCCATACCGATACCCATCACGATACCCATACCTATACCCATACCGATACCCATACCGATACCCATACCGATACCCATACCGATACCCATACCGATACCGATACCGATACTCTTACCGATACCGATACTGATACCGATACTCATACCGATACCCATACCGATACCCATACCGATACCCATCACGATACCCATACCTATACCCATACCGATACCCATACCGATACCCATACCGATACCCATACCGATACCCATACCGATACCGATACCGATACTCTTACCGATACCGATACTGATACCGATACTCATACCGATACCCATACCGATACCCTTACCGATACCCATACCGATACCCATACCGATACCGATACCGATAATCTTACCGATACCGATACTGATACCGATACTCATACCGATACTCATACCGATACTCATACCGATACCCATACCGATACCCTTACCGATACCCATACCGATACCCATACCGATACCCATACCTATACCCATACCGATACCCATACCGATACCGATACCGATACTCTTACCGATACCGATACTCTTACCGATACTGATACCGACACTCTTACCGATACCGATACCGATACCGATACTCTTACCGATACTGATACCGATACCCTTACCGTTACCGATACCGATACTGATACCGATACCGATACCGATACTCTTACCGATACCGATACTGATACCGATACTCATACCGATACCCATACCGATACCCATACCGATACCCATCACGATACCCATACCTATACCCATACCGATACCCATACCGATACCCATACCGATACCCATACCGATACCCATACCGATACCCATACCGATACCGATACCGATACTCTTACCGATACCGATACTGATACCGATACTCATACCGATACCCATACCGATACCCATACCGATACCGATACCGATACTCTTACCGATTCCGATACCGATACCGATACCGATACTCTTACCGATACCGATACTGATACCGATACTCATACCGATACTCATACCGATACCCATACCGATACCCTTACCGATACCCATACCGATACCCATACCGATACCGATACCGATACTCTTACCGATACCGATACTGATACCGATACTCATACCGATACCCATACCGATACCCATACCGATACCCATCACGATACCCATACCTATACCCATACCGATACCCATACCGATACCCATACCGATACCCATACCGATACCCATACCGATACCGATACCGATACTCTTACCGATACCGATACTGATACCGATACTCATACCGATACCCATACCGATACCCTTACCGATACCCATACCGATACCCATACCGATACCGATACCGATAATCTTACCGATACCGATACTGATACCGATACTCATACCGATACTCATACCGATACCCATACCGATACCCTTACCGATACCCATACCGATACCCATACCGATACCGATACCGATACTCTTACCGATACCGATACTGATACCGATACTCATACCGATACCCATACCGATACCCATACCGATACCCATCACGATACCCATACCTATACCCATACCGATACCCATACCGATACCCATACCGATACCCATACCGATACCCATACCGATACCCATACCGATACCCATACCGATACCCATACCGATACCCATACCGATACCCATACCGATACCCATACCGATACCGATACCGATACTCTTACCGATACCGATACTGATACCGATACTCATACCGATACCCATACCGATACCCATACCGATACCCATACCGATACCCATACCGATACCCATACCGTTACCCAAACAGATACCCATACCTATACCCATACCGATACCCATACCGATACCGATACCGATACTCTTACCGATACTGATACCGACACTCTTACCGATACCCATACCGATACCCATGCCGATACCCATACCGATACCCATACCGACACCCATACCTATACCCATACCGATACCCATACCTATACCATACCGATACCCATACCGATACCCATACCGATACCCATACCGATACTGATACCGATACTCTTACCGATACCGATACCGATACCGATACTCTTACCGATACCGATACTGATACCGATACTCATACCGATACCCATACCGATACCCATCACGATACCCATACCTATACCCATACCGATACCCATACCGATACCCATACCGATACCCATACCGTTACCCAAACAGATACCCATACCTATACCCATACCGATACCCATACCGATACCGATACCGATACTCTTACCGATACTGATACCGACACTCATACCGATACCTATACCGATACCCATACCGATACCCATACCGATACCCATACCGATACCCATACCGATACCCATACCGATACCCATACCGATACCCATACCGATACCCATACCGATACCCATACCGATACCCATACCGATACCCATACCGATACCGATACCGATACTCTTACCGATACCGATACTGATACCGATACTGATACCGATACTCATACCGATACTCATACCGATACCCATACCGATACCCTTACCGATACCCATACCGATACCCATACCGATACCGATACCGATACTCTTACCGATACCGATACTGATACCGATACTCATACCGATACCCATACCGATACCCATACCGATACCCATCACGATACCCATACCTATACCCATACCGATACCCATACCGATACCCATACCGATACCCATACCGATACCCATACCGATACCCATACCGATACCCATACCGATACCCATACCGATACCCATACCGATACCCATACCGATACCGATACCGATACTCTTACCGATACCGATACTGATACCGATACTCATACCGATACCCATCACGATACCCATACCTATACCCATACCGATACCCATACCGATACCCATACCGATACCCATACCGATACCCATACCGATACCGATACCGATACTCTTACCGATACCGATACTGATACCGATACTCATACCGATACCCATACCGATACTCATACCGATACTGATACCGATACTCTTACCGATTCCGATACCGATACCGATACCGATACTCTTACCGATACCGATACTGATACCGATACTCATACCGATACTCATACCGATACCCATACCGATACCCTTACCGATACCCATACCGATACCCATACCGATACCGATACCGATACTCTTACCGATACCGATACTGATACCGATACTCATACCGATACCCATACCGATACCCATACCGATACCCATCACGATACCCATACCTATACCCATACCGATACACATACCGATACCCATACCGATACCCATACCGATACCCATACCGATACCGATACCGATACTCTTACCGATACCGATACTGATACCGATACTCATACCGATACCCATACCGATACCCTTACCGATACCCATACCGATACCCATACCGATACCGATACCGATAATCTTACCGATACCGATACTGATACCGATACTCATACCGATACTCATACCGATACCCATACCGATACCCTTACCGATACCCATACCGATACCCATACCGATACCCATACCGATACCGATACCGATACTCTTACCGATACCGATACTGATACCGATACTCATACCGATACTCATACCGATACCCATACCGATACCCTTACCGATACCCATACCGATACCCATACCGATACCGATACCGATACTCTTACCGATACCGATACTGATACCGATACTCATACCGATACCCATACCGATACCCATACCGATACCCATCACGATACCCATACCTATACCCATACCGATACCCATACCGATACCCATACCGATACCCATACCGATACCCATACCGATACCGATACCGATACTCTTACCGATACCGATACTGATACCGATACTCATACCGATACCCATACCGATACCCTTACCGATACCCATACCGATACCCATACCGATACCGATACCGATAATCTTACCGATACCGATACTGATACCGATACTCATACCGATACTCATACCGATACTCATACCGATACCCATACCGATACCCTTACCGATACCCATACCGATACCCATACCGATACCCATACCTATACCCATACCGATACCCATACCGATACCGATACCGATACTCTTACCGATACCGATACTCTTACCGATACTGATACCGACACTCTTACCGATACCGATACCGATACCGATACTCTTACCGATACTGATACCGATACCCTTACCGTTACCGATACCGATACTGATACCGATACCGATACCGATACTCTTACCGATACCGATACTGATACCGATACTCATACCGATACCCATACCGATACCCATACCGATACCCATCACGATACCCATACCTATACCCATACCGATACCCATACCGATACCCATACCGATACCCATACCGATACCCATACCGATACCGATACCGATACTCTTACCGATACCGATACTGATACCGATACTCATACCGATACCCATACCGATACTCATACCGATACTGATACCGATACTCTTACCGATTCCGATACCGATACCGATACCGATACTCTTACCGATACCGATACTGATACCGATACTCATACCGATACTCATACCGATACCCATACCGATACCCTTACCGATACCCATACCGATACCCATACCGATACCGATACCGATACTCTTACCGATACCGATACTGATACCGATACTCATACCGATACCCATACCGATACCCATACCGATACCCATCACGATACCCATACCTATACCCATACCGATACCCATACCGATACCCATACCGATACCCATACCGATACCCATACCGATACCGATACCGATACTCTTACCGATACCGATACTGATACCGATACTCATACCGATACCCATACCGATACCCTTACCGATACCCATACCGATACCCATACCGATACCGATACCGATAATCTTACCGATACCGATACTGATACCGATACTCATACCGATACTCATACCGATACCCATACCGATACCCTTACCGATACCCATACCGATACCCATACCGATACCGATACCGATACTCTTACCGATACCGATACTGATACCGATACTCATACCGATACCCATACCGATACCCATACCGATACCCATCACGATACCCATACCTATACCCATACCGATACCCATACCGATACCCATACCGATACCCATACCGATACCCATACCGATACCCATACCGATACCCATACCGATACCCATACCGATACCCATACCGATACCCATACCGATACCCATACCGATACCGATACCGATACTCTTACCGATACCGATACTGATACCGATACTCATACCGATACCCATACCGATACCCATACCGATACCCATACCGATACCCATACCGATACCCATACCGTTACCCAAACAGATACCCATACCTATACCCATACCGATACCCATACCGATACCGATACCGATACTCTTACCGATACTGATACCGACACTCTTACCGATACCCATACCGATACCCATACCGATACCCATACCGATACCGATACCGATAATCTTACCGATACCGATACTGATACCGATACTCATACCGATACTCATACCGATACCCATACCGATACCCTTACCGATACCCATACCGATACCCATACCGATACCCATACCGATACCGATACCGATACTCTTACCGATACCGATACTGATACCGATACTCATACCGATACTCATACCGATACCCATACCGATACCCTTACCGATACCCATACCGATACCCATACCGATACCGATACCGATACTCTTACCGATACCGATACTGATACCGATACTCATACCGATACCCATACCGATACCCATACCGATACCCATCACGATACCCATACCTATACCCATACCGATACCCATACCGATACCCATACCGATACCCATACCGATACCCATACCGATACCGATACCGATACTCTTACCGATACCGATACTGATACCGATACTCATACCGATACTCATACCGATACCCATACCGATACTCATACCGATACTGATACCGATACTCTTACCGATTCCGATACCGATACCGATACCGATACTCTTACCGATACCGATACTGATACCGATACTCATACCGATACTCATACCGATACCCATACCGATACCCTTACCGATACCCATACCGATACCCATACCGATACCGATACCGATACTCTTACCGATACCGATACTGATACCGATACTCATACCGATACCCATACCGATACCCATACCGATACCCATCACGATACCCATACCTATACCCATACCGATACACATACCGATACCCATACCGATACCCATACCGATACCCATACCGATACCGATACCGATACTCTTACCGATACCGATACTGATACCGATACTCATACCGATACCCATACCGATACCCTTACCGATACCCATACCGATACCCATACCGATACCCATACCGATACCCATACCGATACCCATACCGATACCCATACCGATACCGATACCGATACTCTTACCGATACCGATACTGATACCGATACTCATACCGATACCCATACCGATACCCTTACCGATACCCATACCGATACCCATACCGATACCGATACCGATAATCTTACCGATACCGATACTGATACCGATACTCATACCGATACTCATACCGATACTCATACCGATACCCATACCGATACCCTTACCGATACCCATACCGATACCCATACCGATACCCATACCTATACCCATACCGATACCCATACCGATACCGATACCGATACTCTTACCGATACTGATACCGACACTCTAACCGATACCCATACCGATACCCATACCGATACCCATACCGATACCGATACCGATACTCTTACCGATACCGATACTCTTACCGATACTGATACCGACACTCTTACCGATACCGATACCGATACCGATACTCTTACCGATACTGATACCGATACCCTTACCGTTACCGATACCGATACTGATACCGATACCGATACCGATACTCTTACCGATACCGATACTGATACCGATACTCATACCGATACCCATACCGATACCCATACCGATACCCATCACGATACCCATACCTATACCCATACCGATACCCATACCGATACCCATACCGATACCCATACCGATACCCATACCGATACCGATACCGATACTCTTACCGATACCGATACTGATACCGATACTCATACCGATACCCATACCGATACTCATACCGATACTGATACCGATACTCTTACCGATTCCGATACCGATACCGATACCGATACTCATACCGATACCCATACCGATACCCATACCGATACCCATCACGATACCCATACCTATACCCATACCGATACCCATACCGATACCCATACCGATACCCATACCGATACCCATACCGATACCGATACCGATACTCTTACCGATACCGATACTGATACCGATACTCATACCGATACCCATACCGATACTCATACCGATACTGATACCGATACTCTTACCGATTCCGATACCGATACCGATACCGATACTCTTACCGATACCGATACTGATACCGATACTCATACCGATACTCATACCGATACCCATACCGATACCCTTACCGATACCCATACCGATACCCATACCGATACCGATACCGATACTCTTACCGATACCGATACTGATACCGATACTCATACCGATACCCATACCGATACCCATACCGATACCCATCACGATACCCATACCTATACCCATACCGATACACATACCGATACCCATACCGATACCCATACCGATACCCATACCGATACCGATACCGATACTCTTACCGATACCGATACTGATACCGATACTCATACCGATACCCATACCGATACCCTTACCGATACCCATACCGATACCCATACCGATACCGATACCGATAATCTTACCGATACCGATACTGATACCGATACTCATACCGATACTCATACCGATACCCATACCGATACCCTTACCGATACCCATACCGATACCCATACCGATACCCATACCGATACCGATACCGATACTCTTACCGATACCGATACTGATACCGATACTCATACCGATACTCATACCGATACCCATACCGATACCCTTACCGATACCCATACCGATACCCATACCGATACCGATACCGATACTCTTACCGATACCGATACTGATACCGATACTCATACCGATACCCATACCGATACCCATACCGATACCCATCACGATACCCATACCTATACCCATACCGATACCCATACCGATACCCATACCGATACCCATACCGATACCCATACCGATACCGATACCGATACTCTTACCGATACCGATACTGATACCGATACTCATACCGATACCCATACCGATACCCATACCGATACCCATCACGATACCCATACCTATACCCATACCGATACCCATACCGATACCCATACCGATACCCATACCGATACCCATACCGATACCGATACCGATACTCTTACCGATACCGATACTGATACCGATACTCATACCGATACCCATACCGATACCCTTACCGATACCCATACCGATACCCATACCGATACCGATACCGATACTCTTACCGATACCGATACTGATACCGATACTCATACCGATACCCATACCGATACCCATACCGATACCCATCACGATACCCATACCTATACCCATACCGATATCCATACCGATACCCATACCGTTACCCAAACAGATACCCATACCTATACCCATACCGATACCCATACCGATACCCATACCGATACCGATACCGATACTCTTACCGATACTGATACCGACACTCATACCGATACCTATACCGATACCCATACCGATACCCATACCGATACCCATACCGATACCCATACCGATACCCATACCGATACCCATACCGATACCCTTACCGATACCCATACCGATACCCATACCGATACCGATACCGATACTCTTACCGATACCGATACTGATACCGATACTCATACCGATACTCATACCGATACCCATACCGATACCCTTACCGATACCCATACCGATACCCATACCGATACCGATACCGATACTCTTACCGATACCGATACTGATACCGATACTCATACCGATACCCATACCGATACCCATACCGATACCCATCACGATACCCATACCTATACCCATACCGATACCCATACCGATACCCATACCGATACCCATACCGACACCCATACCGATACCGATACCGATACTCTTACCGATACCGATACTGATACCGATACTCATACCGATACCCATACCGATACCCTTACCGATACCCATACCGATACCCATACCGATACCGATACCGATACTCTTACCGATACCGATACTGATACCGATACTCATACCGATACTCATACCGATACCCATACCGATACCCTTACCGATACCCATACCGATACCCATACCGATACCCATCACGATACCCATACCTATACCCATACCGATACCCATACCGATACCCATACCGATACCCATACCGATACCCATACCGATACCGATACCGATACTCTTACCGATACCGATACTGATACCGATACTCATACCGATACCCATACCGATACCCATACCGATACCCGTCACGATACCCATACCTATACCCATACCGATACCCATACCGATACCCATACCGATACCCATACCGATACCCATACCGATACCCATACCGATACCGATACCGATACTCTTACCGATACCGATACTGATACCGATACTCATACCGATACCCATACCGATACCCTTACCGATACCCATACCGATACCCATACCGATACCGATACCGATAATCTTACCGATACCGATACTGATACCGATACTCATACCGATACTCATACCGATACTCATACCGATACCCATACCGATACCCTTACCGATACCCATACCGATACCCATACCGATACCCATACCTATACCCATACCGATACCCATACCGATACCGATACCGATACTCTTACCGATACTGATACCGACACTCTAACCGATACCCATACCGATACCCATGCCGATACCCATACCGATACCGATACCGATACTCTTACCGATACCGATACTCTTACCGATACTGATACCGACACTCTTACCGATACCGATACCGATACCGATACTCTTACCGATACTGATACCGATACCCTTACCGTTACCGATACCGATACTGATACCGATACCGATACCGATACTCTTACCGATACCGATACTGATACCGATACTCATACCGATACCCATACCGATACCCATACCGATACCCATCACGATACCCATACCTATACCCATACCGATACCCATACCGATACCCATACCGATACCCATACCGATACCCATACCGATACCGATACCGATACTCTTACCGATACCGATACTGATACCGATACTCATACCGATACCCATACCGATACTCATACCGATACTGATACCGATACTCTTACCGATTCCGATACCGATACCGATACCGATACTCTTACCGATACCGATACTGATACCGATACTCATACCGATACTCATACCGATACCCATACCGATACCCTTACCGATACCCATACCGATACCCATACCGATACCGATACCGATACTCTTACCGATACCGATACTGATACCGATACTCATACCGATACCCATACCGATACCCATACCGATACCCATCACGATACCCATACCTATACCCATACCGATACACATACCGATACCCATACCGATACCCATACCGATACCCATACCGATACCGATACCGATACTCTTACCGATACCGATACTGATACCGATACTCATACCGATACCCATACCGATACCCTTACCGATACCCATACCGATACCCATACCGATACCGATACCGATAATCTTACCGATACCGATACTGATACCGATACTCATACCGATACTCATACCGATACCCATACCGATACCCTTACCGATACCCATACCGATACCCATACCGATACCCATACCGATACCGATACCGATACTCTTACCGATACCGATACTGATACCGATACTCATACCGATACTCATACCGATACCCATACCGATACCCTTACCGATACCCATACCGATACCCATACCGATACCGATACCGATACTCTTACCGATACCGATACTGATACCGATACTCATACCGATACCCATACCGATACCCATACCGATACCCATCACGATACCCATACCTATACCCATACCGATACCCATACCGATACCCATACCGATACCCATACCGATACCCATACCGATACCGATACCGATACTCTTACCGATACCGATACTGATACCGATACTCATACCGATACCCATACCGATACCCATACCGATACCCATCACGATACCCATACCTATACCCATACCGATACCCATACCGATACCCATACCGATACCCATACCGATACCCATACCGATACCGATACCGATACTCTTACCGATACCGATACTGATACCGATACTCATACCGATACCCATACCGATACCCTTACCGATACCCATACCGATACCCATACCGATACCGATACCGATAATCTTACCGATACCGATACTGATACCGATACTCATACCGATACTCATACCGATACTCATACCGATACCCATACCGATACCCTTACCGATACCCATACCGATACCCATACCGATACCCATACCTATACCCATACCGATACCCATACCGATACCGATACCGATACTCTTACCGATACCGATACTCTTACCGATACTGATACCGACACTCTTACCGATACCGATACCGATACCGATACTCTTACCGATACTGATACCGATACCCTTACCGTTACCGATACCGATACTGATACCGATACCGATACCGATACTCTTACCGATACCGATACTGATACCGATACTCATACCGATACCCATACCGATACCCATACCGATACCCATCACGATACCCATACCTATACCCATACCGATACCCATACCGATACCCATACCGATACCCATACCGATACCCATACCGATACCCATACCGATACCGATACCGATACTCTTACCGATACCGATACTGATACCGATACTCATACCGATACCCATACCGATACTCATACCGATACTGATACCGATACTCTTACCGATTCCGATACCGATACCGATACCGATACTCTTACCGATACCGATACTGATACCGATACTCATACCGATACTCATACCGATACCCATACCGATACCCTTACCGATACCCATACCGATACCCATACCGATACCGATACCGATACTCTTACCGATACCGATACTGATACCGATACTCATACCGATACCCATACCGATACCCATACCGATACCCATCACGATACCCATACCTATACCCATACCGATACCCATACCGATACCCATACCGATACCCATACCGATACCCATACCGATACCGATACCGATACTCTTACCGATACCGATACTGATACCGATACTCATACCGATACCCATACCGATACCCTTACCGATACCCATACCGATACCCATACCGATACCGATACCGATAATCTTACCGATACCGATACTGATACCGATACTCATACCGATACTCATACCGATACCCATACCGATACCCTTACCGATACCCATACCGATACCCATACCGATACCGATACCGATACTCTTACCGATACCGATACTGATACCGATACTCATACCGATACCCATACCGATACCCATACCGATACCCATCACGATACCCATACCTATACCCATACCGATACCCATACCGATACCCATACCGATACCCATACCGATACCCATACCGATACCCATACCGATACCCATACCGATACCCATACCGATACCCATACCGATACCCATACCGATACCGATACCGATACTCTTACCGATACCGATACTGATACCGATACTCATACCGATACCCATACCGATACCCATACCGATACCCATACCGATACCCATACCGATACCCATACCGTTACCCAAACAGATACCCATACCTATACCCATACCGATACCCATACCGATACCGATACCGATACTCTTACCGATACTGATACCGACACTCTTACCGATACCCATACCGATACCCATGCCGATACCCATACCGATACCCATACCGACACCCATACCTATACCCATACCGATACCCATACCTATACCATACCGATACCCATACCGATACCCATACCGATACCCATACCGATACTGATACCGATACTCTTACCGATACCGATACCGATACCGATACTCTTACCGATACCGATACTGATACCGATACTCATACCGATACCCATACCGATACCCATCACGATACCCATACCTATACCCATACCGATACCCATACCGATACCCATACCGATACCCATACCGTTACCCAAACAGATACCCATACCTATACCCATACCGATACCCATACCGATACCGATACCGATACTCTTACCGATACTGATACCGACACTCATACCGATACCTATACCGATACCCATACCGATACCCATACCGATACCCATACCGATACCCATACCGATACCCATACCGATACCCATACCGATACCCATACCGATACCCATACCGATACCCATACCGATACCCATACCGATACCCATACCGATACCGATACCGATACTCTTACCGATACCGATACTGATACCGATACTGATACCGATACTCATACCGATACTCATACCGATACCCATACCGATACCCTTACCGATACCCATACCGATACCCATACCGATACCGATACCGATACTCTTACCGATACCGATACTGATACCGATACTCATACCGATACCCATACCGATACCCATACCGATACCCATCACGATACCCATACCTATACCCATACCGATACCCATACCGATACCCATACCGATACCCATACCGATACCCATACCGATACCCATACCGATACCCATACCGATACCCATACCGATACCCATACCGATACCCATACCGATACCGATACCGATACTCTTACCGATACCGATACTGATACCGATACTCATACCGATACCCATCACGATACCCATACCTATACCCATACCGATACCCATACCGATACCCATACCGATACCCATACCGATACCCATACCGATACCGATACCGATACTCTTACCGATACCGATACTGATACCGATACTCATACCGATACCCATACCGATACTCATACCGATACTGATACCGATACTCTTACCGATTCCGATACCGATACCGATACCGATACTCTTACCGATACCGATACTGATACCGATACTCATACCGATACTCATACCGATACCCATACCGATACCCTTACCGATACCCATACCGATACCCATACCGATACCGATACCGATACTCTTACCGATACCGATACTGATACCGATACTCATACCGATACCCATACCGATACCCATACCGATACCCATCACGATACCCATACCTATACCCATACCGATACACATACCGATACCCATACCGATACCCATACCGATACCCATACCGATACCGATACCGATACTCTTACCGATACCGATACTGATACCGATACTCATACCGATACCCATACCGATACCCTTACCGATACCCATACCGATACCCATACCGATACCGATACCGATAATCTTACCGATACCGATACTGATACCGATACTCATACCGATACTCATACCGATACCCATACCGATACCCTTACCGATACCCATACCGATACCCATACCGATACCCATACCGATACCGATACCGATACTCTTACCGATACCGATACTGATACCGATACTCATACCGATACTCATACCGATACCCATACCGATACCCTTACCGATACCCATACCGATACCCATACCGATACCGATACCGATACTCTTACCGATACCGATACTGATACCGATACTCATACCGATACCCATACCGATACCCATACCGATACCCATCACGATACCCATACCTATACCCATACCGATACCCATACCGATACCCATACCGATACCCATACCGATACCCATACCGATACCGATACCGATACTCTTACCGATACCGATACTGATACCGATACTCATACCGATACCCATACCGATACCCATACCGATACCCATCACGATACCCATACCTATACCCATACCGATACCCATACCGATACCCATACCGATACCCATACCGATACCCATACCGATACCGATACCGATACTCTTACCGATACCGATACTGATACCGATACTCATACCGATACCCATACCGATACCCTTACCGATACCCATACCGATACCCATACCGATACCGATACCGATAATCTTACCGATACCGATACTGATACCGATACTCATACCGATACTCATACCGATACTCATACCGATACCCATACCGATACCCTTACCGATACCCATACCGATACCCATACCGATACCCATACCTATACCCATACCGATACCCATACCGATACCGATACCGATACTCTTACCGATACCGATACTCTTACCGATACTGATACCGACACTCTTACCGATACCGATACCGATACCGATACTCTTACCGATACTGATACCGATACCCTTACCGTTACCGATACCGATACTGATACCGATACCGATACCGATACTCTTACCGATACCGATACTGATACCGATACTCATACCGATACCCATACCGATACCCATACCGATACCCATCACGATACCCATACCTATACCCATACCGATACCCATACCGATACCCATACCGATACCCATACCGATACCCATACCGATACCGATACCGATACTCTTACCGATACCGATACTGATACCGATACTCATACCGATACCCATACCGATACTCATACCGATACTGATACCGATACTCTTACCGATTCCGATACCGATACCGATACCGATACTCTTACCGATACCGATACTGATACCGATACTCATACCGATACTCATACCGATACCCATACCGATACCCTTACCGATACCCATACCGATACCCATACCGATACCGATACCGATACTCTTACCGATACCGATACTGATACCGATACTCATACCGATACCCATACCGATACCCATACCGATACCCATCACGATACCCATACCTATACCCATACCGATACCCATACCGATACCCATACCGATACCCATACCGATACCCATACCGATACCGATACCGATACTCTTACCGATACCGATACTGATACCGATACTCATACCGATACCCATACCGATACCCTTACCGATACCCATACCGATACCCATACCGATACCGATACCGATAATCTTACCGATACCGATACTGATACCGATACTCATACCGATACTCATACCGATACCCATACCGATACCCTTACCGATACCCATACCGATACCCATACCGATACCGATACCGATACTCTTACCGATACCGATACTGATACCGATACTCATACCGATACCCATACCGATACCCATACCGATACCCATCACGATACACATACCTATACCCATACCGATACCCATACCGATACCCATACCGATACCCATACCGATACCCATACCGATACCCATACCGATACCCATACCGATACCCATACCGATACCCATACCGATACCCATACCGATACCCATACCGATACCGATACCGATACTCTTACCGATACCGATACTGATACCGATACTCATACCGATACCCATACCGATACCCATACCGATACCCATACCGATACCCATACCGATACCCATACCGTTACCCAAACAGATACCCATACCTATACCCATACCGATACCCATACCGATACCGATACCGATACTCTTACCGATACTGATACCGACACTCTTACCGATACCCATACCGATACCCATGCCGATACCCATACCGATACCCATACCGACACCCATACCTATACCCATACCGATACCCATACCTATACCATACCGATACCCATACCGATACCCATACCGATACCCATACCGATACCCATACCGATACTGATACCGATACTCTTACCGATACCGATACCGATACCGATACTCTTACCGATACCGATACTGATACCGATACTCATACCGATACCCATACCGATACCCATCACGATACCCATACCTATACCCATACCGATACCCATACCGATACCCATACCGATACCCATACCGTTACCCAAACAGATACCCATACCTATACCCATACCGATACCCATACCGATACCGATACCGATACTCTTACCGATACTGATACCGACACTCATACCGATACCTATACCGATACCCATACCGATACCCATACCGATACCCATACCGATACCCATACCGATACCCATACCGATACCCATACCGATACCCATACCGATACCCATACCGATACCCATACCGATACCCATACCGATACCCATACCGATACCGATACCGATACTCTTACCGATACCGATACTGATACCGATACTGATACCGATACTCATACCGATACTCATACCGATACCCATACCGATACCCTTACCGATACCCATACCGATACCCATACCGATACCGATACCGATACTCTTACCGATACCGATACTGATACCGATACTCATACCGATACCCATACCGATACCCATACCGATACCCATCACGATACCCATACCTATACCCATACCGATACCCATACCGATACCCATACCGATACCCATACCGATACCCATACCGATACCCATACCGATACCCATACCGATACCCATACCGATACCCATACCGATACCGATACCGATACTCTTACCGATACCGATACTGATACCGATACTCATACCGATACCCATACCGATACCCATACCGATACCCATACCGATACCCATACCGATACCCATACCGTTACCCAAACAGATACCCATACCTATACCCATACCGATACCCATACCGATACCGATACCGATACTCTTACCGATACTGATACCGACACTCTTACCGATACCCATACCGATACCCATGCCGATACCCATACCGATACCCATACCGACACCCATACCTATACCCATACCGATACCCATACCTATACCATACCGATACCCATACCGATACCCATACCGATACCCATACCGATACTGATACCGATACTCTTACCGATACCGATACCGATACCGATACTCTTACCGATACCGATACTGATACCGATACTCATACCGATACCCATACCGATACCCATACCGATACCCATCACGATACCCATACCTATACCCATACCGATACCCATACCGATACCCATACCGATACCCATACCGTTACCCAAACAGATACCCATACCTATACCCATACCGATACCCATACCGATACCCATACCGATACCGATACCGATACTCTTACCGATACTGATACCGACACTCATACCGATACCTATACCGATACCCATACCGATACCCATACCGATACCCATACCGATACCCATACCGATACCCATACCGATACCCATACCGATACCCATACCGATACCCTTACCGATACCCATACCGATACCCATACCGATACCGATACCGATACTCTTACCGATACCGATACTGATACCGATACTCATACCGATACTCATACCGATACCCATACCGATACCCTTACCGATACCCATACCGATACCCATACCGATACCGATACCGATACTCTTACCGATACCGATACTGATACCGATACTCATACCGATACCCATACCGATACCCATACCGATACCCATCACGATACCCATACCTATACCCATACCGATACCCATACCGATACCCATACCGATACCCATACCGACACCCATACCGATACCGATACCGATACTCTTACCGATACCGATACTGATACCGATACTCATACCGATACCCATACCGATACCCTTACCGATACCCATACCGATACCCATACCGATACCGATACCGATACTCTTACCGATACCGATACTGATACCGATACTCATACCGATACTCATACCGATACCCATACCGATACCCTTACCGATACCCATACCGATACCCATACCGATACCGATACCGATACTCTTACCGATACCGATACTGATACCGATACTCATACCGATACCCATACCGATACCCATACCGATACCCATCACGATACCCATACCTATACCCATACCGATACCCATACCGATACCCATACCGATACCCATACCGATACCGATACCGATACTCTTACCGATACCGATACTGATACCGATACTCATACCGATACCCATACCGATACCCATACCGATACCCATCACGATACCCATACCTATACCCATACCGATACCCATACCGATACCCATACCGATACCCATACCGATACCCATACCGATACCGATACCGATACTCTTACCGATACCGATACTGATACCGATACTCATACCGATACCCATACCGATACCCTTACCGATACCCATACCGATACCCATACCGATACCGATACCGATAATCTTACCGATACCGATACTGATACCGATACTCATACCGATACTCATACCGATACTCATACCGATACCCATACCGATACCCTTACCGATACCCATACCGATACCCATACCGATACCCATACCTATACCCATACCGATACCCATACCGATACCGATACCGATACTCTTACCGATACTGATACCGACACTCTAACCGATACCCATACCGATACCCATACCGATACCCATACCGATACCGATACCGATACTCTTACCGATACCGATACTCTTACCGATACTGATACCGACACTCTTACCGATACCGATACCGATACCGATACTCTTACCGATACTGATACCGATACCCTTACCGTTACCGATACCGATACTGATACCGATACCGATACCAATACTCTTACCGATACCGATACTGATACCGATACTCATACCGATACCCATACCGATACCCATACCGATACCCATCACGATACCCATACCTATACCCATACCGATACCCATACCGATACCCATACCGATACCCATACCGATACCCATACCGATACCCATACCGATACCCATACCGATACCGATACCGATACTCTTACCGATACCGATACTGATACCGATACTCATACCGATACCCATACCGATACTCATACCGATACTGATACCGATACTCTTACCGATTCCGATACCGATACCGATACCGATACTCTTACCGATACCGATACTGATACCGATACTCATACCGATACTCATACCGATACCCATACCGATACCCTTACCGATACCCATACCGATACCCATACCGATACCGATACCGATACTCTTACCGATACCGATACTGATACCGATACTCATACCGATACCCATACCGATACCCATACCGATACCCATCACGATACCCATACCTATACCCATACCGATACCCATACCGATACCCATACCGATACCCATACCGATACCCATACCGATACCGATACCGATACTCTTACCGATACCGATACTGATACCGATACTCATACCGATACCCATACCGATACCCTTACCGATACCCATACCGATACCCATACCGATACCGATACCGATAATCTTACCGATACCGATACTGATACCGATACTCATACCGATACTCATACCGATACCCATACCGATACCCTTACCGATACCCATACCGATACCCATACCGATACCCATACCGATACCGATACCGATACTCTTACCGATACCGATACTGATACCGATACTCATACCGATACCCATACCGATACCCTTACCGATACCCATACCGATACCCATACCGATACCGATACCGATACTCTTACCGATACCGATACTGATACCGATACTCATACCGATACCCATACCGATACCCATACCGATACCCATCACGATACCCATACCTATACCCATACCGATACCCATACCGATACCCATACCGATACCCATACCGATACCCATACCGATACCGATACCGATACTCTTACCGATACCGATACTGATACCGATACTCATACCGATACCCATACCGATACCCATACCGATACCCATCACGATACCCATACCTATACCCATACCGATACCCATACCGATACCCATACCGATACCCATACCGATACCCATACCGATACCGATACCGATACTCTTACCGATACCGATACTGATACCGATACTCATACCGATACCCATACCGATACCCTTACCGATACCCATACCGATACCCATACCGATACCGATACCGATAATCTTACCGATACCGATACTGATACCGATACTCATACCGATACTCATACCGATACTCATACCGATACCCATACCGATACCCTTACCGATACCCATACCGATACCCATACCGATACCCATACCTATACCCATACCGATACCCATACCGATACCGATACCGATACTCTTACCGATACCGATACTCTTACCGATACTGATACCGACACTCTTACCGATACCGATACCGATACCGATACTCTTACCGATACTGATACCGATACCCTTACCGTTACCGATACCGATACTGATACCGATACCGATACCGATACTCTTACCGATACCGATACTGATACCGATACTCATACCGATACCCATACCGATACCCATACCGATACCCATCACGATACCCATACCGATACCCATACCGATACCGATACCGATACTCTTACCGATACCGATACTGATACCGATACTCATACCGATACCCATACCGATACTCATACCGATACTGATACCGATACTCTTACCGATTCCGATACCGATACCGATACCGATACTCTTACCGATACCGATACTGATACCGATACTCATACCGATACTCATACCGATACCCATACCGATACCCTTACCGATACCCATACCGATACCCATACCGATACCGATACCGATACTCTTACCGATACCGATACTGATACCGATACTCATACCGATACCCATACCGATACCCATACCGATACCCATCACGATACCCATACCTATACCCATACCGATACCCATACCGATACCCATACCGATACCCATACCGATACCCATACCGATACCCATACCGATACCCATACCGATACCGATACCGATACTCTTACCGATACCGATACTGATACCGATACTCATACCGATACCCATACCGATACCCTTACCGATACCCATACCGATACCCATACCGATACCGATACCGATAATCTTACCGATACCGATACTGATACCGATACTCATACCGATACTCATACCGATACCCATACCGATACCCTTACCGATACCCATACCGATACCCATACCGATACCGATACCGATACTCTTACCGATACCGATACTGATACCGATACTCATACCGATACCCATACCGATACCCATACCGATACCCATCACGATACCCATACCTATACCCATACCGATACCCATACCGATACCCATACCGATACCCATACCGTTACCCAAACAGATACCCATACCTATACCCATACCGATACCCATACCGATACCGATACCGATACTCTTACCGATACTGATACCGACACTCATACCGATACCTATACCGATACCCATACCGATACCCATACCGATACCCATACCGATACCCATACCGATACCCATACCGATACCCATACCGATACCCATACCGATACCCATACCGATACCGATACCGATACTCTTACCGATACCGATACTGATACCGATACTGATACCGATACTCATACCGATACTCATACCGATACCCATACCGATACCCTTACCGATACCCATACCGATACCCATACCGATACCGATACCGATACTCTTACCGATACCGATACTGATACCGATACTCATACCGATACCCATACCGATACCCATACCGATACCCATCACGATACCCATACCTATACCCATACCGATACCCATACCGATACCCATACCGATACCCATACCGATACCCATACCGATACCCATACCGATACCCATACCGATACCCATACCGATACCCATACCGATACCGATACCGATACTCTTACCGATACCGATACTGATACCGATACTCATACCGATACCCATACCGATACCCATACCGATACCCATACCGATACCCATACCGATACCCATACCGTTACCCAAACAGATACCCATACCTATACCCATACCGATACCCATACCGATACCGATACCGATACTCTTACCGATACTGATACCGACACTCTTACCGATACCCATACCGATACCCATGCCGATACCCATACCGATACCCATACCGACACCCATACCTATACCCATACCGATACCCATACCTATACCATACCGATACCCATACCGATACCCATACCGATACCCATACCGATACTGATACCGATACTCTTACCGATACCGATACCGATACCGATACTCTTACCGATACCGATACTGATACCGATACTCATACCGATACCCATACCGATACCCTTACCGATACCCATACCGATACCCATACCGATACCGATACCGATACTCTTACCGATACCGATACTGAGACCGATACTCATACCGATACTCATACCGATACCCATACCGATACCCTTACCGATACCCATACCGATACCCATACCGATACCGATACCGATACTCTTACCGATACCGATACTGATACCGATACTCATACCGATACCCATACCGATACCCATACCGATACCCTTACCGATACCCATACCGATACCCATACCGATACCGATACCGATACTCTTACCGATACCGATACTGATACCGATACTCATACCGATACTCATACCGATACCCATACCGATACCCTTACCGATACCCATACCGATACCCATACCGATACCCATACCGATACCGATACCGATACTCATACCGATACTGATACCGATACTCTTACCGATTCCGATACCGATACCGATACCGATACTCTTAACGATACCGATACTGATACCGATACTCATACCGATACTCATACCGATACCCATACCGATACCCTTACCGATACCCATACCGATACCCATACCGATACCGATACCGATACTCTTACCGATACCGATACTGATACCGATACTCATACCGATACCCATACCGATACCCATACCGATACCCATACCTATACCCATACCGATACCCATACCGATACTCATACCGATACTGATACCGATACTCTTACCGATTCCGATACCGATACCGATACCGATACTCTTACCGATACCGATACTGATACCGATACTCATACCGATACTCATACCGATACCCATACCGATACCCTTACCGATACCCATACCGATACCCATACCGATACCGATACCGATACTCTTACCGATACCGATACTGATACCGATACTCATACCGATACCCATACCGATACCCATACCGATACCCATCACGATACCCATACCTATACCCATACCGATACCCATACCGATACCGATACTCTTACCGATACCGATACTGATACCGATACTCATACCGATACCCATACCGATACCCTTACCGATACCCATACCGATACCCATACCGATACCGATACCGATACTCTTACCGATTCTGATACCGACACTCTTACCGATACCCATACCGATACCCATGCCGATACTCATACCGATACCCATACCGATACCCATACCGTTACCCATACCGATACCCATACCGATACCCATACCGATACCCATACCGATACCCATACCGATACCCATACCGATACCCATACCGATACCCATACCGATACCCATACCGATACTGATACCGATACTCTTACCGATACCGATACCGATACCGATACTCTTACCGATTCCGATACCGATACCGATACTCTTACAGATACTGATACCGATACCCTTACCGTTACCGATACCGATACTGATACCGATACCGATACCCATACCGATACCCATACCGATACCCATACCGATACCCATACCGATACCCATACCGATACCGATACCGATACTCTTACCGATACCGATACTGATACCGATACTCATACCGATACCCATACCGATACCCTTACCGATACCCATACCGATACCCATACCGATACCGATACCGATACTCTTACCGATTCTGATACCGACACTCTTACCGATACCCATACCGATACCCATGCCGATACTCATACCGATACCCATACCGATACCCATACCGTTACCCATACCGATACCCATACCGATACCCATACCGATACCCATACCGATACCCATACCGATACCCATACCGATACCCATACCGATACCGATACCGATACTCTTACCGATACCGATACTGATACCGATACTCATACCGATACCCATACCGATACCCTTACCGATACCCATACCGATACCCATACCGAGACCGATACCGATACTCTTACCGATACCGATACTGATACCGATACTCATACCGATACCCATACCGATACCCATACCGATACCCATCACGATACCCATACCTATACCCATACCGATACCCATACCGATAGCCATACCGATACCCATACCGATACTGATACCGATACTCTAACCGATACCGATACCGATACCGATACTCTTACCGATACTGATACCGATACCCTTACCGTTATCGATACCGATACTGATACCGATACCGATACCCATACCGATACCCATACCGATACCGATACCGATACTCTTACCGATACCGATACTGATACCGATTCTCATACCGATACCCATACCGATACCCATACCGATACCCATACCGATACCCATACCGATACCCATACCGTTACCCAAACCGATACCCATACCTATACCCATACCAATACCCATACCGATACCCATGCCGATACCCATACCGATACCGATACCGATACCGATACCGATACAGATACTCACACCGATACCCATACCGACACTCTTACCGATACCCATACCGATACCCATACCGATACTCATACCGATAGCCATACCGATACCCATACCGATACTGATACCGACACTCTTACCGATACCGATACCGATACCGATACTCTTACCGATACTGATACCGATACCCTTACCGTTACCGATACCGATACTGATACCGATACCGATACCCATACCGATACCCATACCGATACCCATACCGATACCCATACCGATACCCGTACCGATACCCATACCGATACCGATACCGATACCGATATCGATACTCTTACCGATACCGATACTGATACCGATACTCATACCGATACCCATACCGATACCCATACCGATACCCATACCGATACCCATACCGATACCCATACCGATACCAATACCGATACCCATACCGATACCCTTACCGATACCCATACCGATACCCATACCGATACCGATACCGATACTCTTACCGATACCGATACTGATACCGATACTCATACCGATACTCATACCGATTCCCATACCGATACCCTTACCGATACACATACCGATACCCATACTGATACCGATACCGATACTCTTACCGATACCGATACTGATACCGATACTCATACCGATACCCATACCGATACCCATACCGATACCCATCACGATACCCATACCTATACCCATACCGATACCCATACCGATACCCATACCGATACCCATACCGATACCCATACCGTTACCCAAACAGATACCCATACCTATACCCATACCGATACCCATACCGATACCGATACCGATACTCTTACCGATACTGATACCGACACTCATACCGATACCTATACCGATACCCATACCGATACCCATACCGATACCCATCACGATACCCATACCTATACCCATACCGATACCCATACCGATACCCATACCGATACCCATACCGATACCCATACCGATACCCATACCGATACACATACCGATACCCATACCGATACCCATACCGATACCCATACCGATACCGATACCGATACTCTTACCGATACCGATACTGATACCGATACTCATACCGATACCCATACCGATACCCATACCGATACCCATACCGTTACCCAAACAGATACCCATACCTATACCCATACCGATACCCATACCGATACCGATACCGATACTCTTACCGATACTGATACCGACACTCTTACCGATACCCATACCGATACCCATGCCGATACCCATACCGATACCCATACCGACACCCATACCTATACCCATACCGATACCCATACCTATACCCATACCGATACCCATACCGATACCCATACCGATACCCATACCGATACTGATACCGATACTCTTACCGATACCGATACCGATACCGATACTCTTACCGATTCCGATACCGATACCGATACTCTTACAGATACTGATACCGATACCCTTACCGTTACCGATACCGATACTGATACCGATACCGATACCCATACCGATACCCATAGAGATACCCATACCGATACCCATACCGATATCCATGCCGATACCCATACCGATACCGATACCGATACCGATACCGATACAGATACTCACACCGACACTTTTACCGATACCCATACCGATTCCCATACCGATACTCATACCGATATCCATTCCGATACCCATACCGATACCCATACCGTTACCCATACCGATACCCATACCGATACCCATACCGATACCCATACCGATACCCATACCTATACCCATACCGATACCCATACCGATACCGATACCGATACTCTTACCGATACTGATACCGACACTCTAACCGATACCCATACCGATACCCATGCCGATACCCATACCGATACCGATACCGATACTCTTACCGATACCGATAATCTTACCGATACTGATACCGACACTCTTACCGATACCGATACCGATACCGATACTCTTACCGATACTGATACCGATACCCTTACCGTTACCGATACCGATACTGATACCGATACCGATACCCATACCGATACCCATACCGATACCCATACCGATACCCATACCGATACCCATACCGATACCCATACCGATACCGATACCGATACTCTTACCGATACCGGTACTGATACCGATACTCATACCGATACCCATACCGATACCCTTACCGATACCCATACCGATACCCATACCGATACCGATACTGATAGCGATACTCATACCGGTACCCATACCGATACCCGTACCGATACCCATACCGATACCCATACCGATACCGATACCGATACTCTTACCGATTCTGATACCGACACTCTTACCGATACCCATACCGATACCCATGCCGATACTCATACCGATACCCATACCGATACCCATACCGTTACCCATACCGATACCCATACCGATACCCATACCGATACCCATACCGATACCGATACCGATACTCTTACCGATACCGATACTGATACCGATACTCATACCGATACCCATACCGATACCCTTACCGATACCCATACCGATACCCATACCGATACCGATACCGATACTCTTACCGATACCGATACTGATACCGATACTCATACCGATACCCATACCGATACCCATACCGATACCCATCACGATACCCATACCTATACCCATACCGATACCCATACCGATACCCATACCGATACCCATACCGTTACCCAAACAGATACCCATACCTATACCCATACCGATACCCATACCGATACCCATACCGATACCGATACCGATACTCTTACCGATACTGATACCGACACTCATACCGATACCTATACCGATACCCATACCGATACCCATACCGATACCCATACCGATACCCATACCGATACCCATACCGATACCCATACCGATACCCATACCGATACCCTTACCGATACCCATACCGATACCCATACCGATACCGATACCGATACTCTTACCGATACCGATACTGATACCGATACTCATACCGATACTCATACCGATACCCATACCGATACCCTTACCGATACCCATACCGATACCCATACCGATACCGATACCGATACTCTTACCGATACCGATACTGATACCGATACTCATACCGATACCCATACCGATACCCATACCGATACCCATCACGATACCCATACCTATACCCATACCGATACCCATACCGATACCCATACCGATACCCATACCGACACCCATACCGATACCGATACCGATACTCTTACCGATACCGATACTGATACCGATACTCATACCGATACCCATACCGATACCCTTACCGATACCCATACCGATACCCATACCGATACCGATACCGATACTCTTACCGATACCGATACTGATACCGATACTCATACCGATACTCATACCGATACCCATACCGATACCCTTACCGATACCCATACCGATACCCATACCGATACCGATACCGATACTCTTACCGATACCGATACTGATACCGATACTCATACCGATACTCATACCGATACCCATACCGATACCCTTACCGATACCCATACCGATACCCATACCGATACCGATACCGATACCGATACTCTTACCGATACCGATACTGATACCGATACTCATACCGATACCCATACCGATACCCATACCGATACCCATACCTATACCCATACCGATACCCATACCGATACTCATACCGATACTGATACCGATACTCTTACCGATTCCGATACCGATACCGATACCGATACTCTTACCGATACCGATACTGATACCGATACTCATACCGATACTCATACCGATACCCATACCGATACCCTTACCGATACCCATACCGATACCCATACCGATACCGATACCGATACTCTTACCGATACCGATACTGATACCGATACTCATACCGATACCCATACCGATACCCATACCGATACCCATCACGATACCCATACCTATACCCATACCGATACCCATACCGATACCGATACCGATACTCTTACCGATACCGATACTGATACCGATACTCATACCGATACCCATACCGATACCCTTACCGATACCCATACCGATACCCATACCGATACCGATACCGATACTCTTACCGATTCTGATACCGACACTCTTACCGATACCCATACCGATACCCATGCCGATACTCATACCGATACCCATACCGATACCCATACCGTTACCCATACCGATACCCATACCGATACCCATACCGATACCCATACCGATACCCATACCGATACCCATACCGATACCCATACCGATACCCATACCGATACCCATACCGATACTGATACCGATACTCTTACCGATACCGATACCGATACTCTTACCGATTCCGATACCGATACCGATACTCTTACAGATACTGATACCGATACCCTTACCGTTACCGATACCGATACTGATACCGATACCGATACCCATACCGATACCCATACCGATACCCATACCGATACCCATACCGATACCCATACCGATACCGATACCGATACTCTTACCGATACCGATACTGATACCGATACTCATACCGATACCCATACCGATACCCTTACCGATACCCATACCGATACCCATACCGATACCGATACCGATACTCTTACCGATTCTGATACCGACACTCTTACCGATACCCATACCGATACCCATGCCGATACTCATACCGATACCCATACCGATACCCATACCGTTACCCATACCGATACCCATACCGATACCCATACCGATACCCATACCGATACCCATACCGATACCCATACCGATACCCATACCGATACCGATACCGATACTCTTACCGATACCGATACTGATACCGATACTCATACCGATACCCATACCGATACCCTTACCGATACCCATACCGATACCCATACCGAGACCGATACCGATACTCTTACCGATACCGATACTGATACCGATACTCATACCGATACCCATACCGATACCCATACCGATACCCATCACGATACCCATACCTATACCCATACCGATACCCATACCGATAGCCATACCGATACCCATACCGATACTGATACCGATACTCTAACCGATACCGATACCGATACCGATACTCTTACCGATACTGATACCGATACCCTTACCGTTATCGATACCGATACTGATACCGATACCGATACCCATACCGATACCCATACCGATACCGATACCGATACTCTTACCGATACCGATACTGATACCGATTCTCATACCGATACCCATACCGATACCCATACCGATACCCATACCGATACCCATACCGATACCCATACCGATACCCATACCGATACCCATACCGATACCCATACCGATACCCATACCGTTACCCAAACAGATACCCATACCGTTACCCAAACAGATACCCATACCTATACCCATACCGATACCCATACCGATACCGATACCGATACTCTTACCGATACCGATACTGATACCGATACTCATACCGATACCCATACCGATACCCATACCGATACCCATACCGATACCCATACCGATACCCATACCGATACCAATACCGATACCCATACCGATACCCTTACCGATACCCATACCGATACCCATACCGATACCGATACCGATACTCTTACCGATACCGATACTGATACCGATACTCATACCGATACTCATACCGATTCCCATACCGATACCCTTACCGATACACATACCGATACCCATACTGATACCGATACCGATACTCTTACCGATACCGATACTGATACCGATACTCATACCGATACCCATACCGATACCCATACCGATACCCATCACGATACCCATACCTATACCCATACCGATACCCATACCGATACCCATACCGATACCCATACCGTTACCCAAACAGATACCCATACCTATACCCATACCGATACCCATACCGATACCGATACCGATACTCTTACCGATACTGATACCGACACTCATACCGATACCTATACCGATACCCATACCGATACCCATACCGATACCCATCACGATACCCATACCTATACCCATACCGATACCCATACCGATACCCATACCGATACCCATACCGATACCCATACCGATACCCATACCGATACCCATACCGATACCCATACCGATACCCATACCGATACCGATACCGATACTCTTACCGATACCGATACTGATACCGATACTCATACCGATACCCATACCGATACCCATACCGATACCCATACCGATACCCATACCGATACCCATACCGTTACCCAAACAGATACCCATACCTATACCCATACCGATACCCATACCGATACCGATACCGATACTCTTACCGATACTGATACCGACACTCTTACCGATACCCATACCGATACCCATGCCGATACCCATACCGATACCCATACCGACACCCATACCTATACCCATACCGATACCCATACCTATACCCATACCGATACCCATACCGATACCCATACCGATACCCATACCGATACTGATACCGATACTCTTACCGATACCGATACCGATACCGATACTCTTACCGATTCCGATACCGATACCGATACTCTTACAGATACTGATACCGATACCCTTACCGTTACCGATACCGATACTGATACCGATACCGATACCCATACCGATACCCATAGAGATACCCATACCGATACCCATACCGATATCCATGCCGATACCCATACCGATACCGATACCGATACCGATACCGATACAGATACTCACACCGACACTTTTACCGATACCCATACCGATTCCCATACCGATACTCATACCGATATCCATTCCGATACCCATACCGATACCCATACCGTTACCCATACCGATACCCATACCGATACCCATACCGATACCCATACCGATACCCATACCTATACCCATACCGATACCCATACCGATACCGATACCGATACTCTTACCGATACTGATACCGACACTCTAACCGATACCCATACCGATACCCATGCCGATACCCATACCGATACCGATACCGATACTCTTACCGATACCGATAATCTTACCGATACTGATACCGACACTCTTACCGATACCGATACCGATACCGATACTCTTACCGATACTGATACCGATACCCTTACCGTTACCGATACCGATACTGATACCGATACCGATACCCATACCGATACTCATACCGATACCCATACCGATACCCATACCGATACCCATACCGATACCCATACCGATACCGATACCGATACTCTTACCGATACCGGTACTGATACCGATACTCATACCGATACCCATACCGATACCCTTACCGATACCCATACCGATACCCATACCGATACCGATACTGATACCGATACTCATACCGGTACCCATACCGATACCCGTACCGATACCCATACCGATACCCATACCGATACCGATACCGATACTCTTACCGATTCTGATACCGACACTCTTACCGATACCCATACCGATACCCATGCCGATACTCATACCGATACCCATACCGATACCCATACCGTTACCCATACCGATACCCATACCGATACCCATACCGATACCCATACCGATACCGATACCGATACTCTTACCGATACCGATACTGATACCGATACTCATACCGATACCCATACCGATACCCTTACCGATACCCATACCGATACCCATACCGATACCGATACCGATACTCTTACCGATACCGATACTGATACCGATACTCATACCGATACCCATACCGATACCCATACCGATACCCATCACGATACCCATACCTATACCCATACCGATACCCATACCGATACCCATACCGATACCCATACCGTTACCCAAACAGATACCCATACCTATACCCATACCGATACCCATACCGATACCCATACCGATACCGATACCGATACTCTTACCGATACTGATACCGACACTCATACCGATACCTATACCGATACCCATACCGATACCCATACCGATACCCATACCGATACCCATACCGATACCCATACCGATACCCATACCGATACCCATACCGATACCCTTACCGATACCCATACCGATACCCATACCGATACCGATACCGATACTCTTACCGATACCGATACTGATACCGATACTCATACCGATACTCATACCGATACCCATACCGATACCCTTACCGATACCCATACCGATACCCATACCGATACCGATACCGATACTCTTACCGATACCGATACTGATACCGATACTCATACCGATACCCATACCGATACCCATACCGATACCCATCACGATACCCATACCTATACCCATACCGATACCCATACCGATACCCATACCGATACCCATACCGACACCCATACCGATACCGATACCGATACTCTTACCGATACCGATACTGATACCGATACTCATACCGATACCCATACCGATACCCTTACCGATACCCATACCGATACCCATACCGATACCGATACCGATACTCTTACCGATACCGATACTGATACCGATACTCATACCGATACTCATACCGATACCCATACCGATACCCTTACCGATACCCATACCGATACCCATACCGATACCGATACCGATACTCTTACCGATACCGATACTGATACCGATACTCATACCGATACCCATACCGATACCCATACCGATACCCATCACGATACCCATACCTATACCCATACCGATACCCATACCGATACCCATACCGATACCCATACCGATACCGATACCGATACTCTTACCGATACCGATACTGATACCGATACTCATACCGATACCCATACCGATACCCATACCGATACCCATCACGATACCCATACCTATACCCATACCGATACCCATACCGATACCCATACCGATACCCATACCGATACCCATACCGATACCGATACCGATACTCTTACCGATACCGATACTGATACCGATACTCATACCGATACCCATACCGATACCCTTACCGATACCCATACCGATACCCATACCGATACCGATACCGATAATCTTACCGATACCGATACTGATACCGATACTCATACCGATACTCATACCGATACTCATACCGATACCCATACCGATACCCTTACCGATACCCATACCGATACCCATACCGATACCCATACCTATACCCATACCGATACCCATACCGATACCGATACCGATACTATTACCGATACTGATACCGACACTCTAACCGATACCCATACCGATACCCATGCCGATACCCATACCGATACCGATACCGATACTCTTACCGATACCGATACTCTTACCGATACTGATACCGACACTCTTACCGATACCGATACCGATACCGATACTCTTACCGATACTGATACCGATACCCTTACCGTTACCGATACCGATACTGATACCGATACCGATACCGATACTCTTACCGATACCGATACTGATACCGATACTCATACCGATACCCATACCGATACCCATACCGATACCCATCACGATACCCATACCTATACCCATACCGATACCCATACCGATACCCATACCGATACCCATACCGATACCCATACCGATACCCATACCGATACCCATACCGATACCCATACCGATACCCATACCGATACCCATACCGATACCGATACCGATACTCTTACCGATACCGATACCGATACCGATACTCTTACCGATTCCGATACCGATACCGATACTCTTACAGATACTGATACCGATACCCTTACCGTTACCGATACCGATACTGATACCGATACCGATACCCATACCGATACCCATGCCGATACCCATACCGATACCCATACCGACACCCATACCTATACCCATACCGATACCCATACCTATACCCATACCAATACCCATACCGATACCCATACCGATACCCATACCGATACTGATACCGATACTCTTACCGATACCGATACCGATACCGATACTCTTACCGATTCCGATACCGATACCGATACTCTTACAGATACTGATACCGATACCCTTACCGTTACCGATACCGATACTGATACCGATACCGATACCCATACCGATACCCATAGAGATACCCATACCGATACCCATACCGATATCCATGCCGATACCCATACCGATACCCATACCGATACCCATACCGATACCGATACCGATACTCTTACCGATACCGATACTGATACCGATACTCATACCGATACCCATACCGATACCCATACCGATACCCATACCGATACCCATACCGATACCGATACCGATACTCTTACCGATACTGATACCGACACTCTTACCGATACCCATACCGATACCCATGCCGATACCCATACCGATACCCATACCGACACCCATACCTATACCCATACCGATACCCATACCTATACCCATACCGATACCCATACCGTTACCCAAACAGATACCCATACCTATACCCATACCGATACCCATACCGATACCGATACCGATACTCTTACCGATACTGATACCGACACTCTTACCGATACCCATACCGATACCCATGCCGATACCCATACCGATACCCATACCGACACCCATACCTATACCCATACCGATACCCATACCTATACCCATACCGATACCCATACCGATACCCATACCGATACCCATACCGATACTGATACCGATACTCTTACCGATACCGATACCGATACCGATACTCTTACCGATTCCGATACCGATACCGATACTCTTACAGATACTGATACCGATACCCTTACCGTTACCGATACCGATACTGATACCGATACCCTTACCGTTACCGATACCGATACTGATACCGATACCGATACCGATACTCTTACCGATACCGATACTGATACCGATACTCATACCGATACCCATACCGATACCCATACCGATACCCATCACGATACCCATACCTATACCCATACCGATACCCATACCGATACCGATACCGATACTCTTACCGATACTGATACCGACACTCATACCGATACCTATACCGATACCCATACCGATACCCATACCGATACCCATCACGATACCCATACCTATACCCATACCGATACCCATACCGATACCCATACCGATACCCATACCGATACCCATACCGATACCCATACCGACACCCATACCGATACCCATACCGATACCCATACCGATACCCATACCGATACCGATACCGATACTCTTACCGATACCGATACTGATACCGATACTCATACCGATACCCATACCGATACCCATACCGATACCCATACCGATACCCATACCGATACCCATACCGTTACCCAAACAGATACCCATACCTATACCCATACCGATACCCATACCGATACCGATACCGATACTCTTACCGATACTGATACCGACACTCTTACCGATACCCATACCGATATCCATGCCGATACCCATACCGATACCCATACCGACACCCATACCTATACCCATACCTATACCCATACCGATACCCATACCGATACCCATACCGATACCCATACCGATACTGATACCGATACTCTTACCGATACCGATACCGATACCGATACTCTTACCGATTCCGATACCGATACCGATACTCTTACAGATACTGATACCGATACCCTTACCGTTACCGATACCGATACTGATACCGATACCGATACCCATACCGATACCCATACCGATATCCATGCCGATACCCATACCGATACCGATACCGATACCGATACCGATACAGATACTCACACCGACACTTTTACCGATACCCATACCGATTCCCATACCGATACTCATACCGATATCCATTCCGATACCCATACCGATACCCATACCGTTACCCATACCGATACCCATACCGATACCCATACCGATACCCATACCGATACCCATACCTATACCCATACCGATACCCATACCGATACCGATACCGATACTCTTACCGATACTGATACCGACACTCTAACCGATACCCATACCGATACCCATGCCGATACCCATACCGATACCGATACCGATACTCTTACCGATACCGATACTCTTACCGATACTGATACCGACACTCTTACCGATACCGATACCGATACCGATACTCTTACCGATACTGATACCGATACCCTTACCGTTACCGATACCGATACTGATACCGATACCGATACCCATACCGATACCCATACCGATACCCATACCGATACCCATACCGATACCCATACCGATACCCATACCGATACCGATACCGATACTCTTACCGATACCGGTACTGATACCGATACTCATACCGATACCCATACCGATACCCTTACCGATACCCATACCGATACCCATACCGATACCGATACTGATACCGATACTCATACCGGTACCCATACCGATACCCGTACCGATACCCATACCGATACCCATACCGATACCGATACCGATACTCTTACCGATTCTGATACCGACACTCTTACCGATACCCATACCGATACCCATGCCGATACTCATACCGATACCCATACCGATACCCATACCGTTACCCATACCGATACCCATACCGATACCCATACCGATACCCATACCGATACCGATACCGATACTCTTACCGATACCGATACTGATACCGATACTCATACCGATACCCATACCGATACCCATACCGATACCCATCACGATACCCATACCTATACCCATACCGATACCCATACCGATACCCATACCGATACCCATACCGTTACCCAAACAGATACCCATTCCTATACCCATACCGATACCCATACCGATACCCATACCGATACCGATACCGATACTCTTACCGATACTGATACCGACACTCATACCGATACCTATACCGATACCCATACCGATACCCATACCGATACCCATACCGATACCCATACCGATACCCATACCGATACCCATACCGATACCGATACCGATACTCTTACCGATTCTGATACCGACACTCTTACCGATACCCATACCGATACCCATGCCGATACTCATACCGATACCCATACCGATACCCATACCGTTACCCATACCGATACCCATACCGATACCCATACCGATACCCATACCGATACCGATACCGATACTCTTACCGATACCGATACTGATACCGATACTCATACCGATACCCATACCGATACCCTTACCGATACCCATACCGATACCCATACCGATACCGATACCGATACTCTTACCGATACCGATACTGATACCGATACTCATACCGATACCCATACCGATACCCATACCGATACCCATCACGATACCCATACCTATACCCATACCGATACCCATACCGATACCCATACCGATACCCATACCGTTACCCAAACAGATACCCATACCTATACCCATACCGATACCCATACCGATACCCATACCGATACCGATACCGATACTCTTACCGATACTGATACCGACACTCATACCGATACCTATACCGATACCCATACCGATACCCATACCGATACCCATACCGATACCCATACCGATACCCATACCGATACCCATACCGATACCCATACCGATACCCTTACCGATACCCATACCGATACCCATACCGATACCGATACCGATACTCTTACCGATACCGATACTGATACCGATACTCATACCGATACTCATACCGATACCCATACCGATACCCTTACCGATACCCATACCGATACCCATACCGATACCGATACCGATACTCTTACCGATACCGATACTGATACCGATACTCATACCGATACCCATACCGATACCCATACCGATACCCATCACGATACCCATACCTATACCCATACCGATACCCATACCGATACCCATACCGATACCCATACCGACACCCATACCGATACCGATACCGATACTCTTACCGATACCGATACTGATACCGATACTCATACCGATACCCATACCGATACCCTTACCGATACCCATACCGATACCCATACCGATACCGATACCGATACTCTTACCGATACCGATACTGATACCGATACTCATACCGATACTCATACCGATACCCATACCGATACCCTTACCGATACCCATACCGATACCCATACCGATACCGATACCGATACTCTTACCGATACCGATACTGATACCGATACTCATACCGATACTCATACCGATACCCATACCGATACCCTTACCGATACCCATACCGATACCCATACCGATACCGATACCGATACTCTTACCGATACCGATACTGATACCGATACTCATACCGATACCCATACCGATACCCATACCGATACCCATACCTATACCCATACCGATACCCATACCGATACTCATACCGATACTGATACCGATACTCTTACCGATTCCGATACCGATACCGATACCGATACTCTTACCGATACCGATACTGATACCGATACTCATACCGATACTCATACCGATACCCATACCGATACCCTTACCGATACCCATACCGATACCCATACCGATACCGATACCGATACTCTTACCGATACCGATACTGATACCGATACTCATACCGATACCCATACCGATACCCATACCGATACCCATCACGATACCCATACCTATACCCATACCGATACCCATACCGATACCGATACCGATACTCTTACCGATACTGATACCGACACTCTTACCGATACCCATACCGATACCCATACCGATACCCTTACCGATACCCATACCGATACCCATACCGATACCGATACCGATACTCTTACCGATTCTGATACCGACACTCTTACCGATACCCATACCGATACCCATGCCGATACTCATACCGATACCCATACCGATACCCATACCGTTACCCATACCGATACCCATACCGATACCCATACCGATACCCATACCGATACCCATACCGTTACCCAAACCGATACCCATACCTATACCCATACCAATACCCATACCGATACCCATACCGATACCCATACCGATACTGATACCGACACTCTTACCGATACCGATACCGATACCGATACTCTTACCGATACTGATACCGATACCCTTACCGTTACCGATACCGATACTGATACCGATACCGATACCCATACCGATACCCATACCGATACCCATACCGATACCCATACCGATACCCGTACCGATACCCATACCGATACCGATACCGATACCGATATCGATACTCTTACCGATACCGATACTGATACCGATACTCATACCGATACCCATACCGATACCCATACCGATACCCATACCGATACCCATACCGATACCCATACCGATACCAATACCGATACCCATACCGATACCCTTACCGATACCCATACCGATACCCATACCGATACCGATACCGATACTCTTACCGATACCGATACTGATACCGATACTCATACCGATACTCATACCGATTCCCATACCGATACCCTTACCGATACACATACCGATACCCATACTGATACCGATACCGATACTCTTACCGATACCGATACTGATACCGATACTCATACCGATACCCATACCGATACCCATACCGATACCCATCACGATACCCATACCTATACCCATACCGATACCCATACCGATACCCATACCGATACCCATACCGTTACCCAAACAGATACCCATACCTATACCCATACCGATACCCATACCGATACCGATACCGATACTCTTACCGATACTGATACCGACACTCATACCGATACCTATACCGATACCCATACCGATACCCATACCGATACCCATCACGATACCCATACCTATACCCATACCGATACCCATACCGATACCCATACCGATACCCATACCGATACCCATACCGATACCCATACCGATACCCATACCGATACCCATACCGATACCCATACCGATACCCATACCGATACCGATACCGATACTCTTACCGATACCGATACTGATACCGATACTCATACCGATACCCATACCGATACCCATACCGATACCCATACCGATACCCATACCGATACCCATACCGTTACCCAAACAGATACCCATACCTATACCCATACCGATACCCATACCGATACCGATACCGATACTCTTACCGATACTGATACCGACACTCTTACCGATACCCATACCGATACCCATGCCGATACCCATACCGATACCCATACCGACACCCATACCTATACCCATACCGATACCCATACCTATACCCATACCGATACCCATACCGATACCCATACCGATACCCATACCGATACTGATACCGATACTCTTACCGATACCGATACCGATACCGATACTCTTACCGATTCCGATACCGATACCGATACTCTTACAGATACTGATACCGATACCCTTACCGTTACCGATACCGATACTGATACCGATACCGATACCCATACCGATACCCATAGAGATACCCATACCGATACCCATACCGATATCCATGCCGATACCCTTACCGATACCCATACCGATACCCATACCGATACCGATACCGATACTCTTACCGATACCGATACTGATACCGATACTCATACCGATACCCATACCGATACCCATACCGTTACCCATACCGATACCCATACCGATACCCATACCGATACCCATACCGATACCGATACCGATACTCTTACCGATACCGATACTGATACCGATACTCATACCGATACCCATACCGATACCCTTACCGATACCCATACCGATACCCATACCGATACCGATACCGATACTCTTACCGATACCGATACTGATACCGATACTCATACCGATACCCATACCGATACCCATACCGATACCCATCACGATACCCATACCTATACCCATACCGATACCCATACCGATACCCATACCGATACCCATACCGTTACCCAAACAGATACCCATACCTATACCCATACCGATACCCATACCGATACCCATACCGATACCGATACCGATACTCTTACCGATACTGATACCGACACTCATACCGATACCTATACCGATACCCATACCGATACCCATACCGATACCCATACCGATACCCATACCGATACCCATACCGATACCCATACCGATACCCATACCGATACCCTTACCGATACCCATACCGATACCCATACCGATACCGATACCGATACTCTTACCGATACCGATACTGATACCGATACTCATACCGATACTCATACCGATACCCATACCGATACCCTTACCGATACCCATACCGATACCCATACCGATACCGATACCGATACTCTTACCGATACCGATACTGATACCGATACTCATACCGATACCCATACCGATACCCATACCGATACCCATCACGATACCCATACCTATACCCATACCGATACCCATACCGATACCCGTACCGATACCCATACCGACACCCATACCGATACCGATACCGATACTCTTACCGATACCGATACTGATACCGATACTCATACCGATACCCATACCGATACCCTTACCGATACCCATACCGATACCCATACCGATACCGATACCGATACTCTTACCGATACCGATACTGATACCGATACTCATACCGATACTCATACCGATACTCATACCGATACCCATACCGATACCCTTACCGATACCCATACCGATACCCATACCGATACCGATACCGATACTCTTACCGATACCGATACTGATACCGATACTCATACCGATACCCATACCGATACCCATACCGATACCCATCACGATACCCATACCTATACCCATACCGATACCCATACCGATACCCATACCGATACCCATACCGATACCCATACCGATACCGATACCGATACTCTTACCGATACCGATACTGATACCGATACTCATACCGATACCCATACCGATACCCATACCGATACCCATCACGATACCCATACCTATACCCATACCGATACCCATACCGATACCCATACCGATACCCATACCGATACCCATACCGATACCGATACCGATACTCTTACCGATACCGATACTGATACCGATACTCATACCGATACCCATACCGATACCCTTACCGATACCCATACCGATACCCATACCGATACCGATACCGATAATCTTACCGATACCGATACTGATACCGATACTCATACCGATACTCATACCGATACTCATACCGATACCCATACCGATACCCTTACCGATACCCATACCGATACCCATACCGATACCCATACCTATACCCATACCGATACCCATACCGATACCGATACCGATACTCTTACCGATACTGATACCGACACTCTAACCGATACCCATACCGATACCCATGCCGATACCCATACCGATACCGATACCGATACTCTTACCGATACCGATACTCTTACCGATACTGATACCGACACTCTTACCGATACCGATACCGATACCGATACTCTTACCGATACTGATACCGATACCCTTACCGTTACCGATACCGATACTGATACCGATACCGATACCGATACTCTTACCGATACCGATACTGATACCGATACTCATACCGATACCCATACCGATACCCATACCGATACCCATCACGATACCCATACCTATACCCATACCGATACCCATACCGATACCCATACCGATACCCATACCGATACCCATACCGATACCCATACCGATACCCATACCGATACCCATACCGATACCCATACCGATACCCATACCGATACCGATACCGATACTCTTACCGATACCGATACTGATACCGATACTCATACCGATACCCATACCGATACCCATACCGATACCCATACCGATACCCATACCGATACCCATACCGTTACCCAAACAGATACCCATACCTATACCCATACCGATACCCATACCGATACCGATACCGATACTCTTACCGATACTGATACCGACACTCTTACCGATACCCATACCGATACCCATGCCGATACCCATACCGATACCCATACCGACACCCATACCTATACCCATACCGATACCCATACCTATACCCATACCAATACCCATACCGATACCCATACCGATACCCATACCGATACTGATACCGATACTCTTACCGATACCGATACCGATACCGATACTCTTACCGATTCCGATACCGATACCGATACTCTTACAGATACTGATACCGATACCCTTACCGTTACCGATACCGATACTGATACCGATACCGATACCCATACCGATACCCATAGAGATACCCATACCGATACCCTTACCGATATCCATGCCGATACCCATACCGATACCCATACCGATACCCATACCGATACCGATACCGATACTCTTACCGATACCGATACTGATACCGATACTCATACCGATACCCATACCGATACCCATACCGATACCCATACCGATACCCATACCGATACCGATACCGATACTCTTACCGATACTGATACCGACACTCTTACCGATACCCATACCGATACCCATGCCGATACCCATACCGATACCCATACCGACACCCATACCTATACCCATACCGATACCCATACCTATACCCATACCGATACCCATACCGTTACCCAAACAGATACCCATACCTATACCCATACCGATACCCATACCGATACCGATACCGATACTCTTACCGATACTGATACCGACACTCTTACCGATACCCATACCGATACCCATGCCGATACCCATACCGATACCCATACCGACACCCATACCTATACCCATACCGATACCCATACCTATACCCATACCGATACCCATACCGATACCCATACCGATACCCATACCGATACCCATACCGATACTGATACCGATACTCTTACCGATACCGATACCGATACCGATACTCTTACCGATTCCGATACCGATACCGATACTCTTACAGATACTGATACCGATACCCTTACCGTTACCGATACCGATACTGATACCGATACCCTTACCGTTACCGATACCGACACTGATACCGATACCGATACCGATACTCTTACCGATACCGATACTGATACCGATACTCATACCGATACCCATACCGATACCCATACCGATACCCATCACGATACCCATACCTATACCCATACCGATACCCATACCGATACCGATACCGATACTCTTACCGATACTGATACCGACACTCATACCGATACCTATACCGATACCCATACCGATACCCATACCGATACCCATCACGATACCCATACCTATACCCATACCGATACCCATACCGATACCCATACCGATACCCATACCGATACCCATACCGATACCCATACCGATACCCATACCGATACCCATACCGATACCCATACCGATACCCATACCGATACCGATACCGATACTCTTACCGATACCGATACTGATACCGATACTCATACCGATACCCATACCGATACCCATACCGATACCCATACCGATACCCATACCGATACCCATACCGTTACCCAAACAGATACCCATACCTATACCCATACCGATACCCATACCGATACCGATACCGATACTCTTACCGATACTGATACCGACACTCTTACCGATACCCATACCGATACCCATGCCGATACCCATACCGATACCCATACCGACACCCATACCTATACCCATACCGATACCCATACCTATACCCATACCGATACCCATACCGATACCCATACCGATACCCATACCGATACTGATACCGATACTCTTACCGATACCGATACCGATACCGATACTCTTACCGATTCCGATACCGATACCGATACTCTTACAGATACTGATACCGATACCCTTACCGTTACCGATACCGATACTGATACCGATACCGATACCCATACCGATACCCATACCGATATCCATGCCGATACCCATACCGATACCGATACCGATACCGATACCGATACAGATACTCACACCGACACTTTTACCGATACCCATACCGATTCCCATACCGATACTCATACCGATATCCATTCCGATACCCATACCGATACCCATACCGATACCCATACCGATACCCATACCGATACCCATACCGATACCCATACCGATACCCATACCTATACCCATACCGATACCCATACCGATACCGATACCGATACTCTTACCGATACTGATACCGACACTCTAACCGATACCCATACCGATACCCATGCCGATACCCATACCGATACCGATACCGATACTCTTACCGATACCGATACTCTTACCGATACTGATACCGACACTCTTACCGATACCGATACCGATACCGATACTCTTACCGATACTGATACCGATACCCTTACCGTTACCGATACCGATACTGATACCGATACCGATACCCATACCGATACCCATACCGATACCCATACCGATACCCATACCGATACCCATACCGATACCCATACCGATACCGATACCGATACTCTTACCGATACCGGTACTGATACCGATACTCATACCGATACCCATACCGATACCCTTACCGATACCCATACCGATACCCATACCGATACCGATACTGATACCGATACTCATACCGATACCCATACCGATACCCATACCGATACCCATACCGATACCCATACCGATACCGATACCGATACTCTTACCGATTCTGATACCGACACTCTTACCGATACCCATACCGATACCCATGCCGATACTCATACCGATACCCATACCGATACCCATACCGTTACCCATACCGATACCCATACCGATACCCATACCGATACCCATACCGATACCGATACCGATACTCTTACCGATACCGATACTGATACCGATACTCATACCGATACCCATACCGATACCCTTACCGATACCCATACCGATACCCATACCGATACCGATACCGATACTCTTACCGATACCGATACTGATACCGATACTCATACCGATACCCATACCGATACCCATACCGATACCCATCACGATACCCATACCTATACCCATACCGATACCCATACCGATACCCATACCGATACCCATACCGTTACCCAAACAGATACCCATACCTATACCCATACCGATACCCATACCGATACCCATACCGATACCGATACCGATACTCTTACCGATACTGATACCGACACTCATACCGATACCTATACCGATACCCATACCGATACCCATACCGATACCCATACCGATACCCATACCGATACCCATACCGATACCCATACCGATACCCATACCGATACCCTTACCGATACCCATACCGATACCCATACCGATACCGATACCGATACTCTTACCGATACCGATACTGATACCGATACTCATACCGATACTCATACCGATACCCATACCGATACCCTTACCGATACCCATACCGATACCCATACCGATACCGATACCGATACTCTTACCGATACCGATACTGATACCGATACTCATACCGATACCCATACCGATACCCATACCGATACCCATCACGATACCCATACCTATACCCATACCGATACCCATACCGATACCCATACCGATACCCATACCGACACCCATACCGATACCGATACCGATACTCTTACCGATACCGATACTGATACCGATACTCATACCGATACCCATACCGATACCCTTACAGATACCCATACCGATACCCATACCGATACCGATACCGATACTCTTACCGATACCGATACTGATACCGATACTCATACCGATACTCATACCGATACCCATACCGATACCCTTACCGATACCCATACCGATACCCATACCGATACCGATACCGATACTCTTACCGATACCGATACTGATACCGATACTCATACCGATACCCATACCGATACCCATACCGATACCCATCACGATACCCATACCTATACCCATACCGATACCCATACCGATACCCATACCGATACCCATACCGATACCGATACCGATACTCTTACCGATACCGATACTGATACCGATACTCATACCGATACCCATACCGATACCCATACCGATACCCATCACGATACCCATACCTATACCCATACCGATACCCATACCGATACCCATACCGATACCCATACCGATACCCATACCGATACCCATACCGATACCGATACCGATACTCTTACCGATACCGATACTGATACCGATACTCATACCGATACCCATACCGATACCCTTACCGATACCCATACCGATACCCATACCGATACCGATACCGATAATCTTACCGATACCGATACTGATACCGATACTCATACCGATACTCATACCGATACTCATACCGATACCCATACCGATACCCTTACCGATACCCATACCGATACCCATACCGATACCCATACCTATACCCATACCGATACCCATACCGATACCGATACCGATACTCTTACCGATACTGATACCGACACTCTAACCGATACCCATACCGATACCCATGCCGATACCCATACCGATACCGATACCGATACTCTTACCGATACCGATACTCTTACCGATACTGATACCGACACTCTTACCGATACAGATACCGATACCGATACTCTTACCGATACTGATACCGATACCCTTACCGTTACCGATACCGATACTGATACCGATACCGATACCGATACTCTTACCGATACCGATACTGATACCGATACTCATACCGATACCCATACCGATACCCATACCGATACCCATCACGATACCCATACCTATACCCATACCGATACCCATACCGATACCCATACCGATACCCATACCGATACCCATACCGATACCGATACCGATACTCTTACCGATACCGATACTGATACCGATACTCATACCGATACCCATACCGATACTCATACCGATACTGATACCGATACTCTTACCGATTCCGATACCGATACCGATACCGATACTCTTACCGATACCGATACTGATACCGATACTCATACCGATACTCATACCGATACCCATACCGATACCCTTACCGATACCCATACCGATACCCATACCGATACCGATACCGATACTCTTACCGATACCGATACTGATACCGATACTCATACCGATACCCATACCGATACCCATACCGATACCCATCACGATACCCATACCTATACCCATACCGATACACATACCGATACCCATACCGATACCCATACCGATACCCATACCGATACCGATACCGATACTCTTACCGATACCGATACTGATACCGATACTCATACCGATACCCATACCGATACCCTTACCGATACCCATACCGATACCCATACCGATACCCATACCGATACCGATACCGATAATCTTACCGATACCGATACTGATACCGATACTCATACCGATACCCATACCGATACCCTTACCGATACCCATACCGATACCCATACCGATACCCATACCGATACCGATACCGATACTCTTACCGATACCGATACTGATACCGATACTCATACCGATACTCATACCGATACCCATACCGATACCCTTACCGATACCCATACCGATACCCATACCGATACCGATACCGATACTCTTACCGATACCGATACTGATACCGATACTCATACCGATACCCATACCGATACCCATACCGATACCCATCACGATACCCATACCTATACCCATACCGATACCCATACCGATACCCATACCGATACCCATACCGATACCCATACCGATACCGATACCGATACTCTTACCGATACCGATACTGATACCGATACTCATACCGATACCCATACCGATACCCATACCGATACCCATCACGATACCCATACCTATACCCATACCGATACCCATACCGATACCCATACCGATACCCATACCGATACCCATACCGATACCGATACCGATACTCTTACCGATACCGATACTGATACCGATACTCATACCGATACCCATACCGATACCCTTACCGATACCCATACCGATACCCATACCGATACCGATACCGATACTCTTACCGATACCGATACTGATACCGATACTCATACCGATACCCATACCGATACCCATACCGATACCCATCACGATACCCATACCTATACCCATACCGATACCCATACCGATACCCATACCGATACCCATACTGTTACCCAAACAGATACCCATACCTATACCCATACCGATACCCATACCGATACCCATACCGATACCGATACCGATACTCTTACCGATACTGATACCGACACTCATACCGATACCTATACCGATACCCATACCGATACCCATACCGATACCCATACCGATACCCATACCGATACCCATACCGATACCCATACCGATACCCTTACCGATACCCATACCGATACCCATACCGATACCGATACCGATACTCTTACCGATACCGATACTGATACCGATACTCATACCGATACTCATACCGATACCCATACCGATACCCTTACCGATACCCATACCGATACCCATACCGATACCGATACCGATACTCTTACCGATACCGATACTGATACCGATACTCATACCGATACCCATACCGATACCCATACCGATACCCATCACGATACCCATACCTATACCCATACCGATACCCATACCGATACCCATACCGATACCCATACCGACACCCATACCGATACCGATACCGATACTCTTACCGATACCGATACTGATACCGATACTCATACCGATACCCATACCGATACCCTTACCGATACCCATACCGATACCCATACCGATACCGATACCGATACTCTTACCGATACCGATACTGATACCGATACTCATACCGATACTCATACCGATACCCATACCGATACCCTTACCGATACCCATACCGATACCCATACCGATACCGATACCGATACTCTTACCGATACCGATACTGATACCGATACTCATACCGATACCCATACCGATACCCATACCGATACCCATCACGATACCCATACCTATACCCATACCGATACCCATACCGATACCCATACCGATACCCATACCGATACCGATACCGATACTCTTACCGATACCGATACTGATACCGATACTCATACCGATACCCATACCGATACCCATACCGATACCCATCACGATACCCATACCTATACCCATACCGATACCCATACCGATACCCATACCGATACCCATACCGATACCCATACCGATACCCATACCGATACCGATACCGATACTCTTACCGATACCGATACTGATACCGATACTCATACCGATACCCATACCGATACCCTTACCGATACCCATACCGATACCCATACCGATACCGATACCGATAATCTTACCGATACCGATACTGATACCGATACTCATACCGATACTCATACCGATACTCATACCGATACCCATACCGATACCCTTACCGATACCCATACCGATACCCATACCGATACCCATACCTATACCCATACCGATACCCATACCGATACCGATACCGATACTCTTACCGATACTGATACCGACACTCTAACCGATACCCATACCGATACCCATGCCGATACCCATACCGATACCGATACCGATACTCTTACCGATACCGATACTCTTACCGATACTGATACCGACACTCTTACCGATACCGATACCGATACCGATACTCTTACCGATACTGATACCGATACCCTTACCGTTACCGATACCGATACTGATACCGATACCGATACCGATACTCTTACCGATACCGATACTGATACCGATACTCATACCGATACCCATACCGATACCCATACCGATACCCATCACGATACCCATACCTATACCCATACCGATACCCATACCGATACCCATACCGATACCCATACCGATACCCATACCGATACCGATACCGATACTCTTACCGATACCGATACTGATACCGATACTCATACCGATACCCATACCGATACTCATACCGATACTGATACCGATACTCTTACCGATTCCGATACCGATACCGATACCGATACTCTTACCGATACCGATACTGATACCGATACTCATACCGATACTCATACCGATACCCATACCGATACCCTTACCGATACCCATACCGATACCCATACCGATACCGATACCGATACTCTTACCGATACCGATACTGATACCGATACTCATACCGATACCCATACCGATACCCATACCGATACCCATCACGATACCCATACCTATACCCATACCGATACACATACCGATACCCATACCGATACCCATACCGATACCCATACCGATACCGATACCGATACTCTTACCGATACCGATACTGATACCGATACTCATACCGATACCCATACCGATACCCTTACCGATACCCATACCGATACCCATACCGATACCGATACCGATAATCTTACCGATACCGATACTGATACCGATACTCATACCGATACTCATACCGATACCCATACCGATACCCTTACCGATACCCATACCGATACCCATACCGATACCCATACCGATACCGATACCGATACTCTTACCGATACCGATACTGATACCGATACTCATACCGATACTCATACCGATACCCATACCGATACCCTTACCGATACCCATACCGATACCCATACCGATACCGATACCGATACTCTTACCGATACCGATACTGATACCGATACTCATACCGATACCCATACCGATACCCATACCGATACCCATCACGATACCCATACCTATACCCATACCGATACCCATACCGATACCCATACCGATACCCATACCGATACCCATACCGATACCGATACCGATACTCTTACCGATACCGATACTGATACCGATACTCATACCGATACCCATACCGATACCCATACCGATACCCATCACGATACCCATACCTATACCCATACCGATACCCATACCGATACCCATACCGATACCCATACCGATACCCATACCGATACCGATACCGATACTCTTACCGATACCGATACTGATACCGATACTCATACCGATACCCATACCGATACCCTTACCGATACCCATACCGATACCCATACCGATACCGATACCGATAATCTTACCGATACCGATACTGATACCGATACTCATACCGATACTCATACCGATACTCATACCGATACCCATACCGATACCCTTACCGATACCCATACCGATACCCATACCGATACCCATACCTATACCCATACCGATACCCATACCGATACCGATACCGATACTCTTACCGATACCGATACTCTTACCGATACTGATACCGACACTCTTACCGATACCGATACCGATACCGATACTCTTACCGATACTGATACCGATACCCTTACCGTTACCGATACCGATACTGATACCGATACCGATACCGATACTCTTACCGATACCGATACTGATACCGATACTCATACCGATACCCATACCGATACCCATACCGATACCCATCACGATACCCATACCTATACCCATACCGATACCCATACCGATACCCATACCGATACCCATACCGATACCCATACCGATACCCATACCGATACCGATACCGATACTCTTACCGATACCGATACTGATACCGATACTCATACCGATACCCATACCGATACTCATACCGATACTGATACCGATACTCTTACCGATTCCGATACCGATACCGATACCGATACTCTTACCGATACCGATACTGATACCGATACTCATACCGATACTCATACCGATACCCATACCGATACCCTTACCGATACCCATACCGATACCCATACCGATACCGATACCGATACTCTTACCGATACCGATACTGATACCGATACTCATACCGATACCCATACCGATACCCATACCGATACCCATCACGATACCCATACCTATACCCATACCGATACCCATACCGATACCCATACCGATACCCATACCGATACCCATACCGATACCGATACCGATACTCTTACCGATACCGATACTGATACCGATACTCATACCGATACCCATACCGATACCCTTACCGATACCCATACCGATACCCATACCGATACCGATACCGATAATCTTACCGATACCGATACTGATACCGATACTCATACCGATACTCATACCGATACCCATACCGATACCCTTACCGATACCCATACCGATACCCATACCGATACCGATACCGATACTCTTACCGATACCGATACTGATACCGATACTCATACCGATACCCATACCGATACCCATACCGATACCCATCACGATACCCATACCTATACCCATACCGATACCCATACCGATACCCATACCGATACCCATACCGATACCCATACCGATACCCATACCGATACCCATACCGATACCCATACCGATACCCATACCGATACCCATACCGATACCCATACCGATACCGATACCGATACTCTTACCGATACCGATACTGATACCGATACTCATACCGATACCCATACCGATACCCATACCGATACCCATACCGATACCCATACCGATACCCATACCGTTACCCAAACAGATACCCATACCTATACCCATACCGATACCCATACCGATACCGATACCGATACTCTTACCGATACTGATACCGACACTCTTACCGATACCCATACCGATACCCATGCCGATACCCATACCGATACCCATACCGACACCCATACCTATACCCATACCGATACCCATACCTATACCATACCGATACCCATACCGATACCCATACCGATACCCATACCGATACTGATACCGATACTCTTACCGATACCGATACCGATACCGATACTCTTACCGATACCGATACTGATACCGATACTCATACCGATACCCATACCGATACCCATCACGATACCCATACCTATACCCATACCGATACCCATACCGATACCCATACCGATACCCATACCGTTACCCAAACAGATACCCATACCTATACCCATACCGATACCCATACCGATACCGATACCGATACTCTTACCGATACTGATACCGACACTCATACCGATACCTATACCGATACCCATACCGATACCCATACCGATACCCATACCGATACCCATACCGATACCCATACCGATACCCATACCGATACCCATACCGATACCCATACCGATACCCATACCGATACCCATACCGATACCCATACCGATACCCATACCGATACCCATACCGATACCGATACCGATACTCTTACCGATACCGATACTGATACCGATACTGATACCGATACTCATACCGATACTCATACCGATACCCATACCGATACCCTTACCGATACCCATACCGATACCCATACCGATACCGATACCGATACTCTTACCGATACCGATACTGATACCGATACTCATACCGATACCCATACCGATACCCATACCGATACCCATCACGATACCCATACCTATACCCATACCGATACCCATACCGATACCCATACCGATACCCATACCGATACCCATACCGATACCCATACCGATACCCATACCGATACCCATACCGATACCGATACCGATACTCTTACCGATACCGATACTGATACCGATACTCATACCGATACCCATACCGATACCCATACCGATACCCATACCGATACCCATACCGATACCCATACCGTTACCCAAACAGATACCCATACCTATACCCATACCGATACCCATACCGATACCGATACCGATACTCTTACCGATACTGATACCGACACTCTTACCGATACCCATACCGATACCCATGCCGATACCCATACCGATACCCATACCGACACCCATACCTATACCCATACCGATACCCATACCTATACCATACCGATACCCATACCGATACCCATACCGATACCCATACCGATACTGATACCGATACTCTTACCGATACCGATACCGATACCGATACTCTTACCGATACCGATACTGATACCGATACTCATACCGATACCCATACCGATACCCTTACCGATACCCATACCGATACCCATACCGATACCGATACCGATACTCTTACCGATACCGATACTGAGACCGATACTCATACCGATACTCATACCGATACCCATACCGATACCCTTACCGATACCCATACCGATACCCATACCGATACCGATACCGATACTCTTACCGATACCGATACTGATACCGATACTCATACCGATACCCATACCGATACCCATACCGATACCCTTACCGATACCCATACCGATACCCATACCGATACCGATACCGATACTCTTACCGATACCGATACTGATACCGATACTCATACCGATACTCATACCGATACCCATACCGATACCCTTACCGATACCCATACCGATACCCATACCGATACCCATACCGATACCGATACCGATACTCATACCGATACTGATACCGATACTCTTACCGATTCCGATACCGATACCGATACCGATACTCTTACCGATACCGATACTGATACCGATACTCATACCGATACTCATACCGATACCCATACCGATACCCTTACCGATACCCATACCGATACCCATACCGATACCGATACCGATACTCTTACCGATACCGATACTGATACCGATACTCATACCGATACCCATACCGATACCCATACCGATACCCATACCTATACCCATACCGATACCCATACCGATACTCATACCGATACTGATACCGATACTCTTACCGATTCCGATACCGATACCGATACCGATACTCTTACCGATACCGATACTGATACCGATACTCATACCGATACTCATACCGATACCCATACCGATACCCTTACCGATACCCATACCGATACCCATACCGATACCGATACCGATACTCTTACCGATACCGATACTGATACCGATACTCATACCGATACCCATACCGATACCCATACCGATACCCATCACGATACCCATACCTATACCCATACCGATACCCATACCGATACCCATACCGATACCGATACCGATACTCTTACCGATACCGATACTGATACCGATACTCATACCGATACCCATACCGATACCCTTACCGATACCCATACCGATACCCATACCGATACCGATACCGATACTCTTACCGATTCTGATACCGACACTCTTACCGATACCCATACCGATACCCATGCCGATACTCATACCGATACCCATACCGATACCCATACCGTTACCCATACCGATACCCATACCGATACCCATACCGATACCCATACCGATACCCATACCGATACCGATACCGATACTCTTACCGATACCGATACTGATACCGATACTAATACCGATACTCATACCGATACTCATACCGATACCCATACCGATACCCTTACCGATACCCATACCGATACCCATACCGATACCGATACCGATACTCTTACCGATACCGATACTGATACCGATACTCATACCGATACCCATACCGATACCCATACCGATACCCATCACGATACCCATACCTATACCCATACCGATACCCATACCGATACCCATACCGATACCCATACCGATACCCATACCGATACCCATACCGATACCCATATCGATACCCAAACCGATACCCATACCGATACCCATACCGATACCCATACCAATACCCATACCGATACCCATACCGATACCCATACCGATACCGATACCGATACTCTTACCGATACCGATACTGATACCGATACTCATACCGATACCCATACCGATACCCATACCGATACCCATACCGATACCCATACCGATACCCATACCGTTACCCAAACAGATACCCATACCTATACCCATACCGATACCCATACCGATACCGATACCGATACTCTTACCGATACTGATACCGACACTCTTACCGATACCCATACCGATACCCATGCCGATACCCATACCGATACCCATACCGACACCCATACCTATACCCATACCGATACCCATACCTATACCCATACCGATACCCATACCGATACCCATACCGATACCCATACCGATACTGATACCGATACTCTTACCGATACCGATACCGATACCGATACTCTTACCGATTCCGATACCGATACCGATACTCTTACAGATACTGATACCGATACCCTTACCGTTACCGATACCGATACTGATACCGATACCGATACCCATACCGATACCCATAGAGATACCCATACCGATACCCATACCGATATCCATGCCGATACCCATACCGATACCGATACCGATACCGATACCGATACAGATACTCACACCGACACTCTTACCGATACCCATACCGATTCCCATACCGATACTCATACCGATACCCATACCGATACCCATACCGATACCGATACCGATACTCTTACCGATACTGATACCGACACTCTAACCGATACCCATACCGATACCCATGCCGATACCCATACCGATACCGATACCGATACTCTTACCGATACCGATACTCTTACCGATACTGATACCGACACTCTTACCGATACCGATACCGATACCGATACTCTTACCGATACTGATACCGATACCCTTACCGTTACCGATACCGATACTGATACCGGTACCGATACCCATACCGATACCCATACCGATACCCATACCGATACCCATACCGATACCCATACCGATACCCATACCGATACCCATACCGATACCCATACCGATACCCATACCGATACCGATACCGATACTCTTACCGATACCGATACTGATACCGATACTCATACCGATACCCATACCGATACCCTTACCGATACCCATACCGATACCCATACCGATACCGATACTGATACCGATACTCATACCGGTACCCATACCGATACCCGTACCGATACCCATACCGATACCCATACCGATACCGATACCGATACTCTTACCGATTCTGATACCGACACTCTTACCGATACCCATACCGATACCCATGCCGATACTCATACCGATACCCATACCGATACCCATACCGTTACCCATACCGATACCCATACCGATACCCATACCGATACTCATACCGATACCGATACCGATACTCTTACCGATACCGATACTGATACCGATACTCATACCGATACCCATACCGATACCCTTACCGATACCCATACCGATACCCATACCGATACCGATACCGATACTCTTACCGATACCGATACTGATACCGATACTCATACCGATACTCATACCGATTCCCATACCGATACCCTTACCGATACACATACCGATACCCATACTGATACCGATACCGATACTCTTACCGATACCGATACTGATACCGATACTCATACCGATACCCATACCGATACCCATACCGATACCCATCACGATACCCATACCTATACCCATACCGATACCCATACCGATACCCATACCGATACCCATACCGTTACCCAAACAGATACCCATACCTATACCCATACCGATACCCATACCGATACCGATACCGATACTCTTACCGATACTGATACCGACACTCATACCGATACCTATACCGATACCCATACCGATACCCATACCGATACCCATACCGATACCCATACCGATACCCATACCGATACCCATACCGATACCCATACCGATACCCATACCGATACCGATACCGATACTCTTACCGATACCGATACTGATACCGATACTGATACCGATACTCATACCGATACTCATACCGATACCCATACCGATACCCTTACCGATACCCATACCGATACCCATACCGATACCCATACCGATACCCATACCGATACCCATACCGATACCGATACCGATACTCTTACCGATACCGATACTGATACCGATACTCATACCGATACCCATACCGATACCCTTACCGATACCCATACCGATACCCATACCGATACCGATACCGATATTCTTACCGATTCTGATACCGACACTCTTACCGATACTCATACCGATACCCATGCCGATACTCATACCGATACCCATACCGATACCCATACCGTTACCCATACCGATACCCATACCGATACCCATACCGATACCCATACCGATACCCATACCGATACCCATACCGATACCCATACCGATACCGATACCGATACTCTTACCGATACCGATACTGATACCGATACTCATACCGATACCCATACCGATACCCTTACCGATACCCATACCGATACCCATACCGAGACCGATACCGATACTCTTACCGATACCGATACTGATACCGATACTCATACCGATACCCATACCGATACCCATACCGATACCCATCACGATACCCATACCTATACCCATACCGATACCCATACCGATAGCCATACCGATACCCATACCGATACTGATACCGATACTCTAACCGATACCGATACCGATACCGATACTCTTACCGATACTGATACCGATACCCTTACCGTTATCGATACCGATACTGATACCGATACCGATACCCATACCGATACCCATACCGATACCGATACCGATACTCTTACCGATACCGATACTGATACCGATTCTCATACCGATACCCATACCGATACCCATACCGATACCCATACCGATACCCATACCGATACCCATACCGTTACCCAAACCGATACCCATACCTATACCCATACCAATACCCATACCGATACCCATGCCGATACCCATACCGATACCGATACAGATACTCACACCGATACCCATACCGACACTCTTACCGATACCCATACCGATACCCATACCGATACCCATACCGATACCCATACCGATACCCATACCGATACTGATACCGACACTCTTACCGATACCGATACCGATACCGATACTCTTACCGATACTGTTACCGATACCCTTACCGTTACCGATACCGATACTGATACCGATACCGATACCCATACCGATACCCATACCGATACCCATACCGATACCCATACCGATACCCATACCGATACCCATACCGATACCGATACCGATACCGATACTCTTACCGATACCGATACTCTTACCGATACCGATACTGATACCGATACTCATACCGATACCCATACCGATACCCATACCGATACCCATACCGATACCCATACCGATACCCATACCGATACCCATACCGATACCCATACCGATACCAATACCGATACCCATACCGATACCCATACCTATACCCATACCGATACCCATACCGATACTCATACCGATACTGATACCGATACTCTTACCGATTCCGATACCGATACCGATACCGATACTCTTACCGATACCGATACTGATACCGATACTCATACCGATACTCATACCGATACCCATACCGATACCCATACCGATACCCATCACGATACCCATACCTATACCCATACCGATACCCATACCGATACCCATACCGATACCCATACCGATACCGATACGGATACCGATACTCTTACCGATACCGATACTGATACCTATACTCATACCGATACCCATACCGATACCCTTACCGATACCCATACCGATACCCATACCGATACCGATACCGATACTCTTACCGATACCGATACTGATACCGATACTCATACCGATACTCATACCGATTCCCATACCGATACCCTTACCGATACACATACCGATACCCATACTGATACCGATACCGATACTCTTACCGATACCGATACTGATACCGATACTCATACCGATACCCATACCGATACCCATACCGATACCCATCACGATACCCATACCTATACCCATACCGATACCCATACCGATACCCATACCGATACCCATACCGTTACCCAAACAGATACCCATACCGATACCCAAACCGATACCCATACCGATACCCATACCGATACCCATACCAATACCCATACCGATACCCATACCGATACCCATACCGATACCGATACCGATACTCTTACCGATACCGATACTGATACCGATACTCATACCGATACCCATACCGATACCCATACCGATACCCATACCGATACCCATACCGATACCCATACCGTTACCCAAACAGATACCCATACCTATACCCATACCGATACCCATACCGATACCGATACCGATACTCTTACCGATACTGATACCGACACTCATACCGATACCTATACCGATACCCATACCGATACCCATACCGATACCCATACCGATACCCATACCGATACCCATACCGATACCCATACCGATACCCATACCGATACCCTTACCGATACCCATACCGATACCCATACCGATACCGATACCGATACTCTTACCGATACCGATACTGATACCGATACTCATACCGATACTCATACCGATACCCATACCGATACCCTTACCGATACCCATACCGATACCCATACCGATACCGATACCGATACTCTTACCGATACCGATACTGATACCGATACTCATACCGATACCCATACCGATACCCATACCGATACCCATCACGATACCCATACCTATACCCATACCGATACCCATACCGATACCCATACCGATACCCATACCGACACCCATACCGATACCGATACCGATACTCTTACCGATACCGATACTGATACCGATACTCATACCGATACCCATACCGATACCCTTACCGATACCCATACCGATACCCATACCGATACCGATACCGATACTCTTACCGATACCGATACTCATACCGATACTCATACCGATACCCATACCGATACCCTTACCGATACCCATACCGATACCCATACCGATACCCATACCGATACCGATACCGATACTCTTACCGATACCGATACTGATACCGATACCGATACCGATACCGATACAGATACTCACACCGATACCCATACCGACACTCATACCGATACCCATACCGATACCCATACCGATACTCATACCGATAGCCATACCGATACCCATACCGATACTGATACCGACACTCTTACCGATACCGATACCGATACCGATACTCTTACCGATACTGATACCGATACCCTTACCGTTACCGATACCGATACTGATACCGATACCGATACCCATACCGATACCCATACCGATACCCATACCGATACCCATACCGATACCCATACCGATACCCATACCGATACCGATACCGATACTCTTACCGATACCGATACTCTTACCGATACCGATACTGATACCGATACTCATACCGATACCCATACCGATACCCATACCGATACCCATACCGATACCCATACCGATACCCATACCGATACCCATACCGATACCCATACCGATACCAATACCGATACCCATACCGATACCCATACCTATACCCATACCGATACCCATACCGATACTCATACCGATACTGATACCGATACTCTTACCGATTCCGATACCGATACCGATACCGATACTCTTACCGATACCGATACTGATACCGATACTCATACCGATACTCATACCGATACCCATACCGATACCCATACCGATACCCATCACGATACCCATACCTATACCCATACCGATACCCATACCGATACCCATACCGATACCCATACCGATACCGATACCGATACCGATACTCTTACCGATACCGATACTGATACCGATACTCATACCGATACCCATACCGATACCCTTACCGATACCCATACCGATACCCATACCGATACCGATACCGATACTCTTACCGATACCGATACTGATACCGATACTCATACCGATACTCATACCGATTCCCATACCGATACCCTTACCGATACACATACCGATACCCATACTGATACCGATACCGATACTCTTACCGATACCGATACTGATGCCGATACTCATACCGATATCCATACCGATACCCATACCGATACCCATCACGATACCCATACCTATACCCATACCGATACCCATACCGATACCCATACCGATACTCATACCGTTACCCAAACAGATACCCATACCTATACCCATACCGATACCCATACCGATACCGATACCGATACTCTTACCGATACTGATACCGACACTCATACCGATACCTATACCGATACCCATACCGATACCCATACCGATACCCATACCGATACCCATACCGATACCCATACCGATACCCATACCGATACCCATACCGATACCCATACCGATACCGATACCGATACTCTTACCGATACCGATACTGATACCGATACTGATACCGATACTCATACCGATACTCATACCGATACCCATACCGATACCCTTACCGATACCCATACCGATACCCATACCGATACCCATACCGATACCGATACCGATACTCTTACCGATACCGATACTGATACCGATACTCATACCGATACCCATACCGATACCCTTACCGATACCCATACCGATACCCATACCGATACCGATACCGATACTCTTACCGATTCTGATACCGACACTCTTACCGATACCCATACCGATACCCATGCCGATACTCATACCGATACCCATACCGATACCCATACCGTTACCCATACCGATACCCATACCGATACCCATACCGATACCCATACCGATACCCATACCGATACCCATACCGATACCCATACCGATACCGATACCGATACTCTTACCGATACCGATACTGATACCGATACTCATACCGATACCCATACCGATACCCTTACCGATACCCATACCGATACCCATACCGAGACCGATACCGATACTCTTACCGATACCGATACTGATAGCGATACTCATACCGATACCCATACCGATACCCATACCGATACCCATCACGATACCCATACCTATACCCATACCGATACCCATACCGATAGCCATACCGATACCCATACCGATACTGATACCGATACTCTAACCGATACCGATACCGATACCGATACTCTTACCGATACTGATACCGATACCCTTACCGTTATCGATACCGATACTGATACCGATACCGATACCCATACCGATACCCATACCGATACCGATACCGATACTCTTACCGATACCGATACTGATACCGATTCTCATACCGATACCCATACCGATACCCATACCGATACCCATACCGATACCCATACCGATACCCATACCGTTACCCAAACCGATACCCATACCTATACCCATACCAATACCCATACCGATACCCATGCCGATACCCATACCGATACCGATACCGATACCGATACCGATACAGATACTCACACCGATACCCATACCGACACTCTTACCGATACCCATACCGATACCCATACCGATACTCATACCGATAGCCATACCGATACCCATACCGATACTGATACCGACACTCTTACCGATACCGATACCGATACCGATACTCTTACCGATACTGATACCGATACCCTTACCGTTACCGATACCGATACTGATACCGATACCGATACCCATACCGATACCCATACCGATACCCATACCGATACCCATACCGATACCCGTACCGATACCCATACCGATACCGATACCGATACCGATATCGATACTCTTACCGATACCGATACTGATACCGATACTCATACCGATACCCATACCGATACCCATACCGATACCCATACCGATACCCATACCGATACCCATACCGATACCAATACCGATACCCATACCGATACCCTTACCGATACCCATACCGATACCCATACCGATACCGATACCGATACTCTTACCGATACCGATACTGATACCGATACTCATACCGATACTCATACCGATTCCCATACCGATACCCTTACCGATACACATACCGATACCCATACTGATACCGATACCGATACTCTTACCGATACCGATACTGATACCGATACTCATACCGATACCCATACCGATACCCATACCGATACCCATCACGATACCCATACCTATACCCATACCGATACCCATACCGATACCCATACCGATACCCATACCGTTACCCAAACAGATACCCATACCTATACCCATACCGATACCCATACCGATACCGATACCGATACTCTTACCGATACTGATACCGACACTCATACCGATACCTATACCGATACCCATACCGATACCCATACCGATACCCATCACGATACCCATACCTATACCCATACCGATACCCATACCGATACCCATACCGATACCCATACCGATACCCATACCGATACCCATACCGATACCCATACCGATACCCATACCGATACCCATACCGATACCCATACCGATACCGATACCGATACTCTTACCGATACCGATACTGATACCGATACTCATACCGATACCCATACCGATACCCATACCGATACCCATACCGATACCCATACCGATACCCATACCGTTACCCAAACAGATACCCATACCTATACCCATACCGATACCCATACCGATACCGATACCGATACTCTTACCGATACTGATACCGACACTCTTACCGATACCCATACCGATACCCATGCCGATACCCATACCGATACCCATACCGACACCCATACCTATACCCATACCGATACCCATACCTATACCCATACCGATACCCATACCGATACCCATACCGATACCCATACCGATACTGATACCGATACTCTTACCGATACCGATACCGATACCGATACTCTTACCGATTCCGATACCGATACCGATACTCTTACAGATACTGATACCGATACCCTTACCGTTACCGATACCGATACTGATACCGATACCGATACCCATACCGATACCCATAGAGATACCCATACCGATACCCATACCGATATCCATGCCGATACCCATACCGATACCGATACCGATACCGATACCGATACAGATACTCACACCGACACTTTTACCGATACCCATACCGATTCCCATACCGATACTCATACCGATATCCATTCCGATACCCATACCGATACCCATACCGTTACCCATACCGATACCCATACCGATACCCTTACCGATACCCATACCGATACCCATACCGATACCGATACCGATACTCTTACCGATACCGATACTCTTACCGATACTGATACCGACACTCTAACCGATACCCATACCGATACCCATGCCGATACCCATACCGATACCGATACCGATACTCTTACCGATACCGATAATCTTACCGATACTGATACTGACACTCTTACCGATACCGATACCGATACCGATACTCTTACCGATACTGATACCGATACCCTTACCGTTACCGATACCGATACTGATACCGATACCGATACCCATACCGATACTCATACCGATACCCATACCGATACCCATACCGATACCCATACCGATACCCATACCGATACCGATACCGATACTCTTACCGATACCGATACTGATACCGATACTCATACCGATACCCATACCGATACCCTTACCGATACCCATACCGATACCCATTCCGATACCGATACTGATACCGATACTCATACCGGTACCCATACCGATACCCATACCGATACCCATACCGATACCCATACCGATACCGATACCGATACTCTTACCGATTCTGATACCGACACTCTTACCGATACCCATACCGATACCCATGCCGATACTCATACCGATACCCATACCGATACCCATACCGTTACCCATACCGATACCCATACCGATACCCATACCGATACCCATACCGATACCGATACCGATACTCTTACCGATACCGATACTGATACCGATACTCATACCGATACCCATACCGATACCCTTACCGATACCCATACCGATACCCATACCGATACCGATACCGATACTCTTACCGATACCGATACTGATACCGATACTCATACCGATACCCATACCGATACCCATACCGATACCCATCACGATACCCATACCTATACCCATACCGATACCCATACCGATACCCATACCGATACCCATACCGTTACCCAAACAGATACCCATACCTATACCCATACCGATACCCATACCGATACCCATACCGATACCGATACCGATACTCTTACCGATACTGATACCGACACTCATACCGATACCTATACCGATACCCATACCGATACCCATACCGATACCCATACCGATACCCATACCGATACCCATACCGATACCCATACCGATACCCATACCGATACCCTTACCGATACCCATACCGATACCCATACCGATACCGATACCGATACTCTTACCGATACCGATACTGATACCGATACTCATACCGATACTCATACCGATACCCATACCGATACCCTTACCGATACCCATACCGATACCCATACCGATACCGATACCGATACTCTTACCGATACCGATACTGATACCGATACTCATACCGATACCCATACCGATACCCATACCGATACCCATCACGATACCCATACCTATACCCATACCGATACCCATACCGATACCCGTACCGATACCCATACCGACACCCATACCGATACCGATACCGATACTCTTACCGATACCGATACTGATACCGATACTCATACCGATACCCATACCGATACCCTTACCGATACCCATACCGATACCCATACCGATACCGATACCGATACTCTTACCGATACCGATACTGATACCGATACTCATACCGATACTCATACCGATACCCATACCGATACCCTTACCGATACCCATACCGATACCCATACCGATACCGATACCGATACTCTTACCGATACCGATACTGATACCGATACTCATACCGATACCCATACCGATACCCATACCGATACCCATCACGATACCCATACCTATACCCATACCGATACCCATACCGATACCCATACCGATACCCATACCGATACCCATACCGATACCGATACCGATACTCTTACCGATACCGATACTGATACCGATACTCATACCGATACCCATACCGATACCCATACCGATACCCATCACGATACCCATACCTATACCCATACCGATACCCATACCGATACCCATACCGATACCCATACCGATACCCATACCGATACCGATACCGATACTCTTACCGATACCGATACTGATACCGATACTCATACCGATACCCATACCGATACCCTTACCGATACCCATACCGATACCCATACCGATACCGATACCGATAATCTTACCGATACCGATACTGATACCGATACTCATACCGATACTCATACCGATACTCATACCGATACCCATACCGATACCCTTACCGATACCCATACCGATACCCATACCGATACCCATACCTATACCCATACCGATACCCATACCGATACCGATACCGATACTCTTACCGATACTGATACCGACACTCTAACCGATACCCATACCGATACCCATGCCGATACCCATACCGATACCGATACCGATACTCTTACCGATACCGATACTCTTACCGATACTGATACCGACACTCTTACCGATACCGATACCGATACCGATACTCTTACCGATACTGATACCGACACTCTAACCGATACCCATACCGATACCCATGCCGATACCCATACCGATACCGATACCGATACTCTTACCGATACCGATACTGATACCGATACTCATACCGATACTCATACCGATACCCATACCGATACCCTTACCGATACCCATACCGATACCCATACCGATACCCATACCGATACCGATACCGATACTCATACCGATACTGATACCGATACTCTTACCGATTCCGATACCGATACCGATACCGATACTCTTACCGATACCGATACTGATACCGATACTCATACCGATACTCATACCGATACCCATACCGATACCCTTACCGATACCCATACCGATACCCATACCGATACCGATACCGATACTCTTACCGATACCGATACTGATACCGATACTCATACCGATACCCATACCGATACCCATACCGATACCCATACCTATACCCATACCGATACCCATACCGATACTCATACCGATACTGATACCGATACTCTTACCGATTCCGATACCGATACCGATACCGATACTCTTACCGATACCGATACTGATACCGATACTCATACCGATACTCATACCGATACCCATACCGATACCCTTACCGATACCCATACCGATACCCATACCGATACCGATACCGATACTCTTACCGATACCGATACTGATACCGATACTCATACCGATACCCATACCGATACCCATACCGATACCCATCACGATACCCATACCTATACCCATACCGATACCCATACCGATACCCATACCGATACCGATACCGATACTCTTACCGATACCGATACTGATACCGATACTCATACCGATACCCATACCGATACCCTTACCGATACCCATACCGATACCCATACCGATACCGATACCGATACTCTTACCGATTCTGATACCGACACTCTTACCGATACCCATACCGATACCCATGCCGATACTCATACCGATACCCATACCGATACCCATACCGTTACCCATACCGATACCCATACCGATACCCATACCGATACCCATACCGATACCCATACCGATACCGATACCGATACTCTTACCGATACCGATACTGATACCGATACTAATACCGATACTCATACCGATACTCATACCGATACCCATACCGATACCCTTACCGATACCCATACCGATACCCATACCGATACCGATACCGATACTCTTACCGATACCGATACTGATACCGATACTCATACCGATACCCATACCGATACCCATACCGATACCCATCACGATACCCATACCTATACCCATACCGATACCCATACCGATACCCATACCGATACCCATACCGATACCCATACCGATACCCATACCGATACCCATACCGATACCCATACCGATACCCATATCGATACCCAAACCGATACCCATACCGATACCCATACCGATACCCATACCAATACCCATACCGATACCCATACCGATACCCATACCGATACCGATACCGATACTCTTACCGATACCGATACTGATACCGATACTCATACCGATACCCATACCGATACCCATACCGATACCCATACCGATACCCATAGCGATACCCATACCGTTACCCAAACAGATACCCATACCTATACCCATACCGATACCCATACCGATACCGATACCGATACTCTTACCGATACTGATACCGACACTCTTACCGATACCCATACCGATACCCATGCCGATACCCATACCGATACCCATACCGACACCCATACCTATACCCATACCGATACCCATACCTATACCCATACCGATACCCATACCGATACCCATACCGATACCCATACCGATACTGATACCGATACTCTTACCGATACCGATACCGATACCGATACTCTTACCGATTCCGATACCGATACCGATACTCTTACAGATACTGATACCGATACCCTTACCGTTACCGATACCGATACTGATACCGATACCGATACCCATACCGATACCCATAGAGATACCCATACCGATACCCATACCGATATCCATGCCGATACCCATACCGATACCGATACCGATACCGATACCGATACAGATACTCACACCGACACTCTTACCGATACCCATACCGATTCCCATACCGATACTCATACCTATACCCATACCGATACCCATACCGATACCGATACCGATACTCTTACCGATACTGATACCGACACTCTAACCGATACCCATACCGATACCCATGCCGATACCCATACCGATACCGATACCGATACTCTTACCGATACCGATACTCTTACCGATACTGATACCGACACTCTTACCGATACCGATACCGATACCGATACTCTTACCGATACTGATACCGATACCCTTACCGTTACCGATACCGATACTGATACCGGTACCGATACCCATACCGATACCCATACCGATACCCATACCGATACCCATACCGATACCCATACCGATACCCATACCGATACCCATACCGATACCCATACCGATACCCATACCGATACCGATACCGATACTCTTACCGATACCGATACTGATACCGATACTCATACCGATACCCATACCGATACCCTTACCGATACCCATACCGATACCCATACCGATACCGATACTGATACCGATACTCATACCGGTACCCATACCGATACCCGTACCGATACCCATACCGATACCCATACCGATACCGATACCGATACTCTTACCGATTCTGATACCGACACTCTTACCGATACCCATACCGATACCCATGCCGATACTCATACCGATACCCATACCGATACCCATACCGTTACCCATACCGATACCCATACCGATACTCTTACCGATACCGATACTGATACCGATACTCATACCGATACTCATACCGATTCCCATACCGATACCCTTACCGATACACATACCGATACCCATACTGATACCGATACCGATACTCTTACCGATACCGATACTGATACCGATACTCATACCGATACCCATACCGATACCCATACCGATACCCATCACGATACCCATACCTATACCCATACCGATACCCATACCGATACCCATACCGATACCCATACCGTTACCCAAACAGATACCCATACCTATACCCATACCGATACCCATACCGATACCGATACCGATACTCTTACCGATACTGATACCGACACTCATACCGATACCTATACCGATACCCATACCGATACCCATACCGATACCCATACCGATACCCATACCGATACCCATACCGATACCCATACCGATACCCATACCGATACCGATACCGATACTCTTACCGATACCGATACTGATACCGATACTGATACCGATACTCATACCGATACTCATACCGATACCCATACCGATACCCTTACCGATACCCATACCGATACCCATACCGATACCCATACCGATACCCATACCGATACCCATACCGATACCGATACCGATACTCTTACCGATACCGATACTGATACCGATACTCATACCGATACCCATACCGATACCCTTACCGATACCCATACCGATACCCATACCGATACCGATACCGATATTCTTACCGATTCTGATACCGACACTCTTACCGATACTCATACCGATACCCATGCCGATACTCATACCGATACCCATACCGATACCCATACCGTTACCCATACCGATACCCATACCGATACCCATACCGATACCCATACCGATACCCATACCGATACCCATACCGATACCCATACCGATACCGATACCGATACTCTTACCGATACCGATACTGATACCGATACTCATACCGATACCCATACCGATACCCTTACCGATACCCATACCGATACCCATACCGAGACCGATACCGATACTCTTACCGATACCGATACTGATACCGATACTCATACCGATACCCATACCGATACCCATACCGATACCCATCACGATACCCATACCTATACCCATACCGATACCCATACCGATAGCCATACCGATACCCATACCGATACTGATACCGATACTCTAACCGATACCGATACCGATACCGATACTCTTACCGATACTGATACCGATACCCTTACCGTTATCGATACCGATACTGATACCGATACCGATACCCATACCGATACCCATACCGATACCGATACCGATACTCTTACCGATACCGATACTGATACCGATTCTCATACCGATACCCATACCGATACCCATACCGATACCCATACCGATACCCATACCGATACCCATACCGTTACCCAAACCGATACCCATACCTATACCCATACCAATACCCATACCGATACCCATGCCGATACCCATACCGATACCGATACAGATACTCACACCGATACCCATACCGACACTCTTACCGATACCCATACCGATACCCATACCGATACCCATACCGATACCCATACCGATACCCATACCGATACTGATACCGACACTCTTACCGATACCGATACCGATACCGATACTCTTACCGATACTGTTACCGATACCCTTACCGTTACCGATACCGATACTGATACCGATACCGATACCCATACCGATACCCATACCGATACCCATACCGATACCCATACCGATACCCATACCGATACCCATACCGATACCGATACCGATACCGATACTCTTACCGATACCGATACTCTTACCGATACCGATACTGATACCGATACTCATACCGATACCCATACCGATACCCATACCGATACCCATACCGATACCCATACCGATACCCATACCGATACCCATACCGATACCCATACCGATACCAATACCGATACCCATACCGATACCCATACCTATACCCATACCGATACCCATACCGATACTCATACCGATACTGATACCGATACTCTTACCGATTCCGATACCGATACCGATACCGATACTCTTACCGATACCGATACTGATACCGATACTCATACCGATACTCATACCGATACCCATACCGATACCCATACCGATACCCATCACGATACCCATACCTATACCCATACCGATACCCATACCGATACCCATACCGATACCCATACCGATACCGATACGGATACCGATACTCTTACCGATACCGATACTGATACCGATACTCATACCGATACCCATACCGATACCCTTACCGATACCCATACCGATACCCATACCGATACCGATACCGATACTCTTACCGATACCGATACTGATACCGATACTCATACCGATACTCATACCGATTCCCATACCGATACCCTTACCGATACACATACCGATACCCATACTGATACCGATACCGATACTCTTACCGATACCGATACTGATACCGATACTCATACCGATACCCATACCGATACCCATACCGATACCCATCACGATACCCATACCTATACCCATACCGATACCCATACCGATACCCATACCGATACCCATACCGTTACCCAAACAGATACCCATACCGATACCCAAACCGATACCCATACCGATACCCATACCGATACCCATACCAATACCCATACCGATACCCATACCGATACCCATACCGATACCGATACCGATACTCTTACCGATACCGATACTGATACCGATACTCATACCGATACCCATACCGATACCCATACCGATACCCATACCGATACCCATACCGATACCCATACCGTTACCCAAACAGATACCCATACCTATACCCATACCGATACCCATACCGATACCGATACCGATACTCTTACCGATACTGATACCGACACTCATACCGATACCTATACCGATACCCATACCGATACCCATACCGATACCCATACCGATACCCATACCGATACCCATACCGATACCCATACCGATACCCATACCGATACCCTTACCGATACCCATACCGATACCCATACCGATACCGATACCGATACTCTTACCGATACCGATACTGATACCGATACTCATACCGATACTCATACCGATACCCATACCGATACCCTTACCGATACCCATACCGATACCCATACCGATACCGATACCGATACTCTTACCGATACCGATACTGATACCGATACTCATACCGATACCCATACCGATACCCATACCGATACCCATCACGATACCCATACCTATACCCATACCGATACCCATACCGATACCCATACCGATACCCATACCGACACCCATACCGATACCGATACCGATACTCTTACCGATACCGATACTGATACCGATACTCATACCGATACCCATACCGATACCCTTACCGATACCCATACCGATACCCATACCGATACCGATACCGATACTCTTACCGATACCGATACTCATACCGATACTCATACCGATACCCATACCGATACCCTTACCGATACCCATACCGATACCCATACCGATACCCATACCGATACCGATACCGATACTCTTACCGATACCGATACTGATACCGATACCGATACCGATACCGATACAGATACTCACACCGATACCCATACCGACACTCATACCGATACCCATACCGATACCCATACCGATACTCATACCGATAGCCATACCGATACCCATACCGATACTGATACCGACACTCTTACCGATACCGATACCGATACCGATACTCTTACCGATACTGATACCGATACCCTTACCGTTACCGATACCGATACTGATACCGATACCGATACCCATACCGATACCCATACCGATACCCATACCGATACCCATACCGATACCCATACCGATACCCATACCGATACCGATACCGATACTCTTACCGATACCGATACTCTTACCGATACCGATACTGATACCGATACTCATACCGATACCCATACCGATACCCATACCGATACCCATACCGATACCCATACCGATACCCATACCGATACCCATACCGATACCCATACCGATACCAATACCGATACCCATACCGATACCCATACCTGTACCCATACCGATACCCATACCGATACTCATACCGATACTGATACCGATACTCTTACCGATTCCGATACCGATACCGATACCGATACTCTTACCGATACCGATACTGATACCGATACTCATACCGATACTCATACCGATACCCATACCGATACCCATACCGATACCCATCACGATACCCATACCTATACCCATACCGATACCCATACCGATACCCATACCGATACCCATACCGATACCGATACCGATACCGATACTCTTACCGATACCGATACTGATACCGATACTCATACCGATACCCATACCGATACCCTTACCGATACCCATACCGATACCCATACCGATACCGATACCGATACTCTTACCGATACCGATACTGATACCGATACTCATACCGATACTCATACCGATTCCCATACCGATACCCTTACCGATACACATACCGATACCCATACTGATACCGATACCGATACTCTTACCGATACCGATACTGATACCGATACTCATACCGATACCCATACCGATACCCATACCGATACCCATCACGATACCCATACCTATACCCATACCGATACCCATACCGATACCCATACCGATACTCATACCGTTACCCAAACAGATACCCATACCTATACCCATACCGATACCCATACCGATACCGATACCGATACTCTTACCGATACTGATACCGACACTCATACCGATACCTATACCGATACCCATACCGATACCCATACCGATACCCATACCGATACCCATACCGATACCCATACCGATACCCATACCGATACCCATACCGATACCCATACCGATACCGATACCGATACTCTTACCGATACCGATACTGATACCGATACTGATACCGATACTCATACCGATACTCATACCGATACCCATACCGATACCCTTACCGATACCCATACCGATACCCATACCGATACCCATACCGATACCGATACCGATACTCTTACCGATACCGATACTGATACCGATACTCATACCGATACCCATACCGATACCCTTACCGATACCCATACCGATACCCATACCGATACCGATACCGATACTCTTACCGATTCTGATACCGACACTCTTACCGATACCCATACCGATACCCATGCCGATACTCATACCGATACCCATACCGATACCCATACCGTTACCCATACCGATACCCATACCGATACCCATACCGATACCCATACCGATACCCATACCGATACCCATACCGATACCCATACCGATACCGATACCGATACTCTTACCGATACCGATACTGATACCGATACTCATACCGATACCCATACCGATACCCTTACCGATACCCATACCGATACCCATACCGAGACCGATACCGATACTCTTACCGATACCGATACTGATACCGATACTCATACCGATACCCATACCGATACCCATACCGATACCCATCACGATACCCATACCTATACCCATACCGATACCCATACCGATAGCCATACCGATACCCATACCGATACTGATACCGATACTCTAACCGATACCGATACCGATACCGATACTCTTACCGATACTGATACCGATACCCTTACCGTTATCGATACCGATACTGATACCGATACCGATACCCATACCGATACCCATACCGATACCGATACCGATACTCTTACCGATACCGATACTGATACCGATTCTCATACCGATACCCATACCGATACCCATACCGATACCCATACCGATACCCATACCGATACCCATACCGTTACCCAAACCGATACCCATACCTATACCCATACCAATACCCATACCGATACCCATGCCGATACCCATACCGATACCGATACCGATACTCTTACCGATACTGATACCGACACTCATACCGATACCTATACCGATACCCATACCGATACCCATACCGATACCCATCACGATACCCATACCTATACCCATACCGATACCCATACCGATACCCATACCGATACCCATACCGATACCCATACCGATACCCATACCGATACCCATACCGATACCCATACCGATACCCATACCGATACCCATACCGATACCGATACCGATACTCTTACCGATACCGATACTGATACCGATACTCATACCGATACCCATACCGATACCCATACCGATACCCATACCGATACCCATACCGATACCCATACCGTTACCCAAACAGATACCCATACCTATACCCATACCGATACCCATACCGATACCGATACCGATACTCTTACCGATACTGATACCGACACTCTTACCGATACCCATACCGATACCCATGCCGATACCCATACCGATACCCATACCGACACCCATACCTATACCCATACCGATACCCATACCTATACCCATACCGATACCCATACCGATACCCATACCGATACCCATACCGATACTGATACCGATACTCTTACCGATACCGATACCGATACCGATACTCTTACCGATTCCGATACCGATACCGATACTCTTACAGATACTGATACCGATACCCTTACCGTTACCGATACCGATACTGATACCGATACCGATACCCATACCGATACCCATAGAGATACCCATACCGATACCCATACCGATATCCATGCCGATACCCATACCGATACCGATACCGATACCGATACCGATACAGATACTCACACCGACACTTTTACCGATACCCATACCGATTCCCATACCGATACTCATACCGATATCCATTCCGATACCCATACCGATACCCATACCGTTACCCATACCGATACCCATACCGATACCCTTACCGATACCCATACCGATACCCATACCGATACCGATACCGATACTCTTACCGATACCGATACTCTTACCGATACTGATACCGACACTCTAACCGATACCCATACCGATACCCATGCCGATACCCATACCGATACCGATACCGATACTCTTACCGATACCGATAATCTTACCGATACTGATACTGACACTCTTACCGATACCGATACCGATACCGATACTCTTACCGATACTGATACCGATACCCTTACCGTTACCGATACCGATACTGATACCGATACCGATACCCATACCGATACTCATACCGATACCCATACCGATACCCATACCGATACCCATACCGATACCCATACCGATACCGATACCGATACTCTTACCGATACCGATACTGATACCGATACTCATACCGATACCCATACCGATACCCTTACCGATACCCATACCGATACCCATTCCGATACCGATACTGATACCGATACTCATACCGGTACCCATACCGATACCCGTACCGATACCCATACCGATACCCATACCGATACCGATACCGATACTCTTACCGATTCTGATACCGACACTCTTACCGATACCCATACCGATACCCATGCCGATACTCATACCGATACCCATACCGATACCCATACCGTTACCCATACCGATACCCATACCGATACCCATACCGATACCCATACCGATACCGATACCGATACTCTTACCGATACCGATACTGATACCGATACTCATACCGATACCCATACCGATACCCTTACCGATACCCATACCGATACCCATACCGATACCGATACCGATACTCTTACCGATACCGATACTGATACCGATACTCATACCGATACCCATACCGATACCCATACCGATACCCATCACGATACCCATACCTATACCCATACCGATACCCATACCGATACCCATACCGATACCCATACCGTTACCCAAACAGATACCCATACCTATACCCATACCGATACCCATACCGATACCCATACCGATACCGATACCGATACTCTTACCGATACTGATACCGACACTCATACCGATACCTATACCGATACCCATACCGATACCCATACCGATACCCATACCGATACCCATACCGATACCCATACCGATACCCATACCGATACCCATACCGATACCCTTACCGATACCCATACCGATACCCATACCGATACCGATACCGATACTCTTACCGATACCGATACTGATACCGATACTCATACCGATACTCATACCGATACCCATACCGATACCCTTACCGATACCCATACCGATACCCATACCGATACCGATACCGATACTCTTACCGATACCGATACTGATACCGATACTCATACCGATACCCATACCGATACCCATACCGATACCCATCACGATACCCATACCTATACCCATACCGATACCCATACCGATACCCGTACCGATACCCATACCGACACCCATACCGATACCGATACCGATACTCTTACCGATACCGATACTGATACCGATACTCATACCGATACCCATACCGATACCCTTACCGATACCCATACCGATACCCATACCGATACCGATACCGATACTCTTACCGATACCGATACTGATACCGATACTCATACCGATACTCATACCGATACCCATACCGATACCCTTACCGATACCCATACCGATACCCATACCGATACCGATACCGATACTCTTACCGATACCGATACTGATACCGATACTCATACCGATACCCATACCGATACCCATACCGATACCCATCACGATACCCATACCTATACCCATACCGATACCCATACCGATACCCATACCGATACCCATACCGATACCCATACCGATACCGATACCGATACTCTTACCGATACCGATACTGATACCGATACTCATACCGATACCCATACCGATACCCATACCGATACCCATCACGATACCCATACCTATACCCATACCGATACCCATACCGATACCCATACCGATACCCATACCGATACCCATACCGATACCGATACCGATACTCTTACCGATACCGATACTGATACCGATACTCATACCGATACCCATACCGATACCCTTACCGATACCCATACCGATACCCATACCGATACCGATACCGATAATCTTACCGATACCGATACTGATACCGATACTCATACCGATACTCATACCGATACTCATACCGATACCCATACCGATACCCTTACCGATACCCATACCGATACCCATACCGATACCCATACCTATACCCATACCGATACCCATACCGATACCGATACCGATACTCTTACCGATACTGATACCGACACTCTAACCGATACCCATACCGATACCCATGCCGATACCCATACCGATACCGATACCGATACTCTTACCGATACCGATACTCTTACCGATACTGATACCGACACTCTTACCGATACCGATACCGATACCGATACTCTTACCGATACTGATACCGACACTCTAACCGATACCCATACCGATACCCATGCCGATACCCATACCGATACCGATACCGATACTCTTACCGATACCGATACTGATACCGATACTCATACCGATACTCATACCGATACCCATACCGATACCCTTACCGATACCCATACCGATACCCATACCGATACCCATACCGATACCGATACCGATACTCATACCGATACTGATACCGATACTCTTACCGATTCCGATACCGATACCGATACCGATACTCTTACCGATACCGATACTGATACCGATACTCATACCGATACTCATACCGATACCCATACCGATACCCTTACCGATACCCATACCGATACCCATACCGATACCGATACCGATACTCTTACCGATACCGATACTGATACCGATACTCATACCGATACCCATACCGATACCCATACCGATACCCATACCTATACCCATACCGATACCCATACCGATACTCATACCGATACTGATACCGATACTCTTACCGATTCCGATACCGATACCGATACCGATACTCTTACCGATACCGATACTGATACCGATACTCATACCGATACTCATACCGATACCCATACCGATACCCATACCGATACCCATACCGATACCCATACCGATACCGATACCGATACTCTTACCGATACCGATACTGATACCGATACTCATACCGATACCCATACCGATACCCATACCGATACCCATCACGATACCCATACCTATACCCATACCGATACCCATACCGATACCCATACCGATACCGATACCGATACTCTTACCGATACCGATACTGATACCGATACTCATACCGATACCCATACCGATACCCTTACCGATACCCATACCGATACCCATACCGATACCGATACCGATACTCTTACCGATTCTGATACCGACACTCTTACCGATACCCATACCGATACCCATGCCGATACTCATACCGATACCCATACCGATACCCATACCGTTACCCATACCGATACCCATACCGATACCCATACCGATACCCATACCGATACCCATACCGATACCGATACCGATACTCTTACCGATACCGATACTGATACCGATACTAATACCGATACTCATACCGATACTCATACCGATACCCATACCGATACCCTTACCGATACCCATACCGATACCCATACCGATACCGATACCGATACTCTTACCGATACCGATACTGATACCGATACTCATACCGATACCCATACCGATACCCATACCGATACCCATCACGATACCCATACCTATACCCATACCGATACCCATACCGATACCCATACCGATACCCATACCGATACCCATACCGATACCCATACCGATACCCATACCGATACCCATACCGATACCCATATCGATACCCAAACCGATACCCATACCGATACCCATACCGATACCCATACCAATACCCATACCGATACCCATACCGATACCCATACCGATACCGATACCGATACTCTTACCGATACCGATACTGATACCGATACTCATACCGATACCCATACCGATACCCATACCGATACCCATACCGATACCCATAGCGATACCCATACCGATACCCAAACAGATACCCATACCTATACCCATACCGATACCCATACCGATACCGATACCGATACTCTTACCGATACTGATACCGACACTCTTACCGATACCCATACCGATACCCATGCCGATACCCATACCGATACCCATACCGACACCCATACCTATACCCATACCGATACCCATACCTATACCCATACCGATACCCATACCGATACCCATACCGATACCCATACCGATACTGATACCGATACTCTTACCGATACCGATACCGATACCGATACTCTTACCGATTCCGATACCGATACCGATACTCTTACAGATACTGATACCGATACCCTTACCGTTACCGATACCGATACTGATACCGATACCGATACCCATACCGATACCCATAGAGATACCCATACCGATACCCATACCGATATCCATGCCGATACCCATACCGATACCGATACCGATACCGATACCGATACAGATACTCACACCGACACTCTTACCGATACCCATACCGATTCCCATACCGATACTCATACCTATACCCATACCGATACCCATACCGATACCGATACCGATACTCTTACCGATACTGATACCGACACTCTAACCGATACCCATACCGATACCCATGCCGATACCCATACCGATACCGATACCGATACTCTTACCGATACCGATACTCTTACCGATACTGATACCGACACTCTTACCGATACCGATACCGATACCGATACTCTTACCGATACTGATACCGATACCCTTACCGTTACCGATACCGATACTGATACCGGTACCGATACCCATACCGATACCCATACCGATACCCATACCGATACCCATACCGATACCCATACCGATACCCATACCGATACCCATACCGATACCCATACCGATACCCATACCGATACCGATACCGATACTCTTACCGATACCGATACTGATACCGATACTCATACCGATACCCATACCGATACCCTTACCGATACCCATACCGATACCCATACCGATACCGATACTGATACCGATACTCATACCGGTACCCATACCGATACCCGTACCGATACCCATACCGATACCCATACCGATACCGATACCGATACTCTTACCGATTCTGATACCGACACTCTTACCGATACCCATACCGATACCCATGCCGATACTCATACCGATACCCATACCGATACCCATACCGTTACCCATACCGATACCCATACCGATACCCATACCGATACTCATACCGATACCGATACCGATACTCTTACCGATACCGATACTGATACCGATACTCATACCGATACCCATACCGATACCCTTACCGATACCCATACCGATACCCATACCGATACCGATACTGATACCGATACTCATACCGATACTCATACCGATTCCCATACCGATACCCTTACCGATACACATACCGATACCCATACTGATACCGATACCGATACTCTTACCGATACCGATACTGATACCGATACTCATACCGATACCCATACCGATACCCATACCGATACCCATCACGATACCCATACCTATACCCATACCGATACCCATACCGATACCCATACCGATACCCATACCGTTACCCAAACAGATACCCATACCTATACCCATACCGATACCCATACCGATACCGATACCGATACTCTTACCGATACTGATACCGACACTCATACCGATACCTATACCGATACCCATACCGATACCCATACCGATACCCATACCGATACCCATACCGATACCCATACCGATACCCATACCGATACCCATACCGATACCGATACCGATACTCTTACCGATACCGATACTGATACCGATACTGATACCGATACTCATACCGATACTCATACCGATACCCATACCGATACCCTTACCGATACCCATACCGATACCCATACCGATACCCATACCGATACCCATACCGATACCCATACCGATACCGATACCGATACTCTTACCGATACCGATACTGATACCGATACTCATACCGATACCCATACCGATACCCTTACCGATACCCATACCGATACCCATACCGATACCGATACCGATATTCTTACCGATTCTGATACCGACACTCTTACCGATACTCATACCGATACCCATGCCGATACTCATACCGATACCCATACCGATACCCATACCGTTACCCATACCGATACCCATACCGATACCCATACCGATACCCATACCGATACCCATACCGATACCCATACCGATACCCATACCGATACCGATACCGATACTCTTACCGATACCGATACTGATACCGATACTCATACCGATACCCATACCGATACCCTTACCGATACCCATACCGATACCCATACCGAGACCGATACCGATACTCTTACCGATACCGATACTGATACCGATACTCATACCGATACCCATACCGATACCCATACCGATACCCATCACGATACCCATACCTATACCCATACCGATACCCATACCGATAGCCATACCGATACCCATACCGATACTGATACCGATACTCTAACCGATACCGATACCGATACCGATACTCTTACCGATACTGATACCGATACCCTTACCGTTATCGATACCGATACTGATACCGATACCGATACCCATACCGATACCCATACCGATACCGATACCGATACTCTTACCGATACCGATACTGATACCGATTCTCATACCGATACCCATACCGATACCCATACCGATACCCATACCGATACCCATACCGATACCCATACCGTTACCCAAACCGATACCCATACCTATACCCATACCAATACCCATACCGATACCCATGCCGATACCCATACCGATACCGATACAGATACTCACACCGATACCCATACCGACACTCTTACCGATACCCATACCGATACCCATACCGATACCCATACCGATACCCATACCGATACCCATACCGATACTGATACCGACACTCTTACCGATACCGATACCGATACCGATACTCTTACCGATACTGTTACCGATACCCTTACCGTTACCGATACCGATACTGATACCGATACCGATACCCATACCGATACCCATACCGATACCCATACCGATACCCATACCGATACCCATACCGATACCCATACCGATACCGATACCGATACCGATACTCTTACCGATACCGATACTCTTACCGATACCGATACTGATACCGATACTCATACCGATACCCATACCGATACCCATACCGATACCCATACCGATACCCATACCGATACCCATACCGATACCCATACCGATACCCATACCGATACCAATACCGATACCCATACCGATACCCATACCTATACCCATACCGATACCCATACCGATACTCATACCGATACTGATACCGATACTCTTACCGATTCCGATACCGATACCGATACCGATACTCTTACCGATACCGATACTGATACCGATACTCATACCGATACTCATACCGATACCCATACCGATACCCATACCGATACCCATCACGATACCCATACCTATACCCATACCGATACCCATACCGATACCCATACCGATACCCATACCGATACCGATACGGATACCGATACTCTTACCGATACCGATACTGATACCGATACTCATACCGATACCCATACCGATACCCTTACCGATACCCATACCGATACCCATACCGATACCGATACCGATACTCTTACCGATACCGATACTGATACCGATACTCATACCGATACTCATACCGATTCCCATACCGATACCCTTACCGATACACATACCGATACCCATACTGATACCGATACCGATACTCTTACCGATACCGATACTGATACCGATACTCATACCGATACCCATACCGATACCCATACCGATACCCATCACGATACCCATACCTATACCCATACCGATACCCATACCGATACCCATACCGATACCCATACCGTTACCCAAACAGATACCCATACCGATACCCAAACCGATACCCATACCGATACCCATACCGATACCCATACCAATACCCATACCGATACCCATACCGATACCCATACCGATACCGATACCGATACTCTTACCGATACCGATACTGATACCGATACTCATACCGATACCCATACCGATACCCATACCGATACCCATACCGATACCCATACCGATACCCATACCGTTACCCAAACAGATACCCATACCTATACCCATACCGATACCCATACCGATACCGATACCGATACTCTTACCGATACTGATACCGACACTCATACCGATACCTATACCGATACCCATACCGATACCCATACCGATACCCATACCGATACCCATACCGATACCCATACCGATACCCATACCGATACCCATACCGATACCCTTACCGATACCCATACCGATACCCATACCGATACCGATACCGATACTCTTACCGATACCGATACTGATACCGATACTCATACCGATACTCATACCGATACCCATACCGATACCCTTACCGATACCCATACCGATACCCATACCGATACCGATACCGATACTCTTACCGATACCGATACTGATACCGATACTCATACCGATACCCATACCGATACCCATACCGATACCCATCACGATACCCATACCTATACCCATACCGATACCCATACCGATACCCATACCGATACCCATACCGACACCCATACCGATACCGATACCGATACTCTTACCGATACCGATACTGATACCGATACTCATACCGATACCCATACCGATACCCTTACCGATACCCATACCGATACCCATACCGATACCGATACCGATACTCTTACCGATACCGATACTCATACCGATACTCATACCGATACCCATACCGATACCCTTACCGATACCCATACCGATACCCATACCGATACCCATACCGATACCGATACCGATACTCTTACCGATACCGATACTGATACCGATACCGATACCGATACCGATACAGATACTCACACCGATACCCATACCGACACTCATACCGATACCCATACCGATACCCATACCGATACTCATACCGATAGCCATACCGATACCCATACCGATACTGATACCGACACTCTTACCGATACCGATACCGATACCGATACTCTTACCGATACTGATACCGATACCCTTACCGTTACCGATACCGATACTGATACCGATACCGATACCCATACCGATACCCATACCGATACCCATACCGATACCCATACCGATACCCATACCGATACCCATACCGATACCGATACCGATACTCTTACCGATACCGATACTCTTACCGATACCGATACTGATACCGATACTCATACCGATACCCATACCGATACCCATACCGATACCCATACCGATACCCATACCGATACCCATACCGATACCCATACCGATACCCATACCGATACCAATACCGATACCCATACCGATACCCATACCTGTACCCATACCGATACCCATACCGATACTCATACCGATACTGATACCGATACTCTTACCGATTCCGATACCGATACCGATACCGATACTCTTACCGATACCGATACTGATACCGATACTCATACCGATACTCATACCGATACCCATACCGATACCCATACCGATACCCATCACGATACCCATACCTATACCCATACCGATACCCATACCGATACCCATACCGATACCCATACCGATACCGATACCGATACCGATACTCTTACCGATACCGATACTGATACCGATACTCATACCGATACCCATACCGATACCCTTACCGATACCCATACCGATACCCATACCGATACCGATACCGATACTCTTACCGATACCGATACTGATACCGATACTCATACCGATACTCATACCGATTCCCATACCGATACCCTTACCGATACACATACCGATACCCATACTGATACCGATACCGATACTCTTACCGATACCGATACTGATACCGATACTCATACCGATACCCATACCGATACCCATACCGATACCCATCACGATACCCATACCTATACCCATACCGATACCCATACCGATACCCATACCGATACTCATACCGTTACCCAAACAGATACCCATACCTATACCCATACCGATACCCATACCGATACCGATACCGATACTCTTACCGATACTGATACCGACACTCATACCGATACCTATACCGATACCCATACCGATACCCATACCGATACCCATACCGATACCCATACCGATACCCATACCGATACCCATACCGATACCCATACCGATACCCATACCGATACCGATACCGATACTCTTACCGATACCGATACTGATACCGATACTGATACCGATACTCATACCGATACTCATACCGATACCCATACCGATACCCTTACCGATACCCATACCGATACCCATACCGATACCCATACCGATACCGATACCGATACTCTTACCGATACCGATACTGATACCGATACTCATACCGATACCCATACCGATACCCTTACCGATACCCATACCGATACCCATACCGATACCGATACCGATACTCTTACCGATTCTGATACCGACACTCTTACCGATACCCATACCGATACCCATGCCGATACTCATACCGATACCCATACCGATACCCATACCGTTACCCATACCGATACCCATACCGATACCCATACCGATACCCATACCGATACCCATACCGATACCCATACCGATACCCATACCGATACCGATACCGATACTCTTACCGATACCGATACTGATACCGATACTCATACCGATACCCATACCGATACCCTTACCGATACCCATACCGATACCCATACCGAGACCGATACCGATACTCTTACCGATACCGATACTGATACCGATACTCATACCGATACCCATACCGATACCCATACCGATACCCATCACGATACCCATACCTATACCCATACCGATACCCATACCGATAGCCATACCGATACCCATACCGATACTGATACCGATACTCTAACCGATACCGATACCGATACCGATACTCTTACCGATACTGATACCGATACCCTTACCGTTATCGATACCGATACTGATACCGATACCGATACCCATACCGATACCCATACCGATACCGATACCGATACTCTTACCGATACCGATACTGATACCGATTCTCATACCGATACCCATACCGATACCCATACCGATACCCATACCGATACCCATACCGATACCCATACCGTTACCCAAACCGATACCCATACCTATACCCATACCAATACCCATACCGATACCCATGCCGATACCCATACCGATACCGATACCGATACCGATACCGATACAGATACTCACACCGATACCCATACCGACACTCTTACCGATACCCATACCGATACCCATACCGATACTCATACCGATAGCCATACCGATACCCATACCGATACTGATACCGACACTCTTACCGATACCGATACCGATACCGATACTCTTACCGATACTGATACCGATACCCTTACCGTTACCGATACCGATACTGATACCGATACCGATACCCATACCGATACCCATACCGATACCCATACCGATACCCATACCGATACCCGTACCGATACCCATACCGATACCGATACCGATACCGATATCGATACTCTTACCGATACCGATACTGATACCGATACTCATACCGATACCCATACCGATACCCATACCGATACCCATACCGATACCCATACCGATACCCATACCGATACCAATACCGATACCCATACCGATACCCTTACCGATACCCATACCGATACCCATACCGATACCGATACCGATACTCTTACCGATACCGATACTGATACCGATACTCATACCGATACTCATACCGATTCCCATACCGATACCCTTACCGATACACATACCGATACCCATACTGATACCGATACCGATACTCTTACCGATACCGATACTGATACCGATACTCATACCGATACCCATACCGATACCCATACCGATACCCATCACGATACCCATACCTATACCCATACCGATACCCATACCGATACCCATACCGATACCCATACCGTTACCCAAACAGATACCCATACCTATACCCATACCGATACCCATACCGATACCGATACCGATACTCTTACCGATACTGATACCGACACTCATACCGATACCTATACCGATACCCATACCGATACCCATACCGATACCCATCACGATACCCATACCTATACCCATACCGATACCCATACCGATACCCATACCGATACCCATACCGATACCCATACCGATACCCATACCGATACCCATACCGATACCCATACCGATACCCATACCGATACCCATACCGATACCGATACCGATACTCTTACCGATACCGATACTGATACCGATACTCATACCGATACCCATACCGATACCCATACCGATACCCATACCGATACCCATACCGATACCCATACCGTTACCCAAACAGATACCCATACCTATACCCATACCGATACCCATACCGATACCGATACCGATACTCTTACCGATACTGATACCGACACTCTTACCGATACCCATACCGATACCCATGCCGATACCCATACCGATACCCATACCGACACCCATACCTATACCCATACCGATACCCATACCTATACCCATACCGATACCCATACCGATACCCATACCGATACCCATACCGATACTGATACCGATACTCTTACCGATACCGATACCGATACCGATACTCTTACCGATTCCGATACCGATACCGATACTCTTACAGATACTGATACCGATACCCTTACCGTTACCGATACCGATACTGATACCGATACCGATACCCATACCGATACCCATAGAGATACCCATACCGATACCCATACCGATATCCATGCCGATACCCATACCGATACCGATACCGATACCGATACCGATACAGATACTCACACCGACACTTTTACCGATACCCATACCGATTCCCATACCGATACTCATACCGATATCCATTCCGATACCCATACCGATACCCATACCGTTACCCATACCGATACCCATACCGATACCCATACCGATACCCATACCGATACCCATACCTATACCCATACCGATACCCATACCGATACCGATACCGATACTCTTACCGATACTGATACCGACACTCTAACCGATACCCATACCGATACCCATGCCGATACCCATACCGATACCGATACCGATACTCTTACCGATACCGATAATCTTACCGATACTGATACTGACACTCTTACCGATACCGATACCGATACCGATACTCTTACCGATACTGATACCGATACCCTTACCGTTACCGATACCGATACTGATACCGATACCGATACCCATACCGATACTCATACCGATACCCATACCGATACCCATACCGATACCCATACCGATACCCATACCGATACCGATACCGATACTCTTACCGATACCGATACTGATACCGATACTCATACCGATACCCATACCGATACCCTTACCGATACCCATACCGATACCCATTCCGATACCGATACTGATACCGATACTCATACCGATACCCATACCGATACCCATACCGATACCCATACCGATACCCATACCGATACCGATACCGATACTCTTACCGATTCTGATACCGACACTCTTACCGATACCCATACCGATACCCATGCCGATACTCATACCGATACCCATACCGATACCCATACCGTTACCCATACCGATACCCATACCGATACCCATACCGATACCCATACCGATACCGATACCGATACTCTTACCGATACCGATACTGATACCGATACTCATACCGATACCCATACCGATACCCTTACCGATACCCATACCGATACCCATACCGATACCGATACCGATACTCTTACCGATACCGATACTGATACCGATACTCATACCGATACCCATACCGATACCCATACCGATACCCATCACGATACCCATACCTATACCCATACCGATACCCATACCGATACCCATACCGATACCCATACCGTTACCCAAACAGATACCCATACCTATACCCATACCGATACCCATACCGATACCCATACCGATACCGATACCGATACTCTTACCGATACTGATACCGACACTCATACCGATACCTATACCGATACCCATACCGATACCCATACCGATACCCATACCGATACCCATACCGATACCCATACCGATACCCATACCGATACCCATACCGATACCCTTACCGATACCCATACCGATACCCATACCGATACCGATACCGATACTCTTACCGATACCGATACTGATACCGATACTCATACCGATACTCATACCGATACCCATACCGATACCCTTACCGATACCCATACCGATACCCATACCGATACCGATACCGATACTCTTACCGATACCGATACTGATACCGATACTCATACCGATACCCATACCGATACCCATACCGATACCCATCACGATACCCATACCTATACCCATACCGATACCCATACCGATACCCGTACCGATACCCATACCGACACCCATACCGATACCGATACCGATACTCTTACCGATACCGATACTGATACCGATACTCATACCGATACCCATACCGATACCCATACCGATACCCATACCGATACCCATACCGATACCGATACCGATACTCTTACCGATACCGATACTGATACCGATACTCATACCGATACTCATACCGATACCCATACCGATACCCTTACCGATACCCATACCGATACCCATACCGATACCGATACCGATACTCTTACCGATACCGATACTGATACCGATACTCATACCGATACCCATACCGATACCCATACCGATACCCATCACGATACCCATACCTATACCCATACCGATACCCATACCGATACCCATACCGATACCCATACCGATACCCATACCGATACCGATACCGATACTCTTACCGATACCGATACTGATACCGATACTCATACCGATACCCATACCGATACCCATACCGATACCCATCACGATACCCATACCTATACCCATACCGATACCCATACCGATACCCATACCGATACCCATACCGATACCCATACCGATACCGATACCGATACTCTTACCGATACCGATACTGATACCGATACTCATACCGATACCCATACCGATACCCTTACCGATACCCATACCGATACCCATACCGATACCGATACCGATAATCTTACCGATACCGATACTGATACCGATACTCATACCGATACTCATACCGATACTCATACCGATACCCATACCGATACCCTTACCGATACCCATACCGATACCCATACCGATACCCATACCTATACCCATACCGATACCCATACCGATACCGATACCGATACTCTTACCGATACTGATACCGACACTCTAACCGATACCCATACCGATACCCATGCCGATACCCATACCGATACCGATACCGATACTCTTACCGATACCGATACTCTTACCGATACTGATACCGACACTCTTACCGATACCGATACCGATACCGATACTCTTACCGATACTGATACCGATACCCTTAACGTTACCGATACCGATACTGATACCGATACCGATACCGATACTCTTACCGATACCGATACTGATACCGATACTCATACCGATACCCATACCGATACCCATACCGATACCCATCACGATACCCATACCTATACCCATACCGATACCCATACCGATACCCATACCGATACCCATACCGATACCCATACCGATACCCATACCGATACCCATACCGATACCCATACCGATACCCATACCGATACCCATACCGATACCGATACCGATACTCTTACCGATACCGATACTGATACCGATACTCATACCGATACCCATACCGATACCCATACCGATACCCATACCGATACCCATACCGATACCCATACCGTTACCCAAACAGATACCCATACCTATACCCATACCGATACCCATACCGATACCGATACCGATACTCTTACCGATACTGATACCGACACTCTTACCGATACCCATACCGATACCCATGCCGATACCCATACCGATACCCATACCGACACCCATACCTATACCCATACCGATACCCATACCTATACCCATACCAATACCCATACCGATACCCATACCGATACCCATACCGATACTGATACCGATACTCTTACCGATACCGATACCGATACCGATACTCTTACCGATTCCGATACCGATACCGATACTCTTACAGATACTGATACCGATACCCTTACCGTTACCGATACCGATACTGATACCGATACCGATACCCATACCGATACCCATAGAGATACCCATACCGATACCCATACCGATATCCATGCCGATACCCATACCGATACCCATACCGATACCCATACCGATACCGATACCGATACTCTTACCGATACCGATACTGATACCGATACTCATACCGATACCCATACCGATACCCATACCGATACCCATACCGATACCCATACCGATACCGATACCGATACTCTTACCGATACTGATACCGACACTCTTACCGATACCCATACCGATACCCATGCCGATACCCATACCGATACCCATACCGATACCCATACCTATACCCATACCGATACCCATACCTATACCCATACCGATACCCATACCGTTACCCAAACAGATACCCATACCTATACCCATACCGATACCCATACCGATACCGATACCGATACTCTTACCGATACTGATACCGACACTCTTACCGATACCCATACCGATACCCATGCCGATACCCATACCGATACCCATACCGACACCCATACCTATACCCATACCGATACCCATACCTATACCCATACCGATACCCATACCGATACCCATACCGATACCCATACCGATACCCATACCGATACTGATACCGATACTCTTACCGATACCGATACCGATACCGATACTCTTACCGATTCCGATACCGATACCGATACTCTTACAGATACTGATACCGATACCCTTACCGTTACCGATACCGATACTGATACCGATACCCTTACCGTTACCGATACCGATACTGATACCGATACCGATACCGATACTCTTACCGATACCGATACTGATACCGATACTCATACCGATACCCATACCGATACCCATACCGATACCCATCACGATACCCATACCTATACCCATACCGATACCCATACCGATACCGATACCGATACTCTTACCGATACTGATACCGACACTCATACCGATACCTATACCGATACCCATACCGATACCCATACCGATACCCATCACGATACCCATACCTATACCCATACCGATACCCATACCGATACCCATACCGATACCCATACCGATACCCATACCGATACCCATACCGATACCCATACCGATACCCATACCGATACCCATACCGATACCCATACCGATACCCATACCGATACCGATACCGATACTCTTACCGATACCGATACTGATACCGATACTCATACCGATACCCATACCGATACCCATACCGATACCCATACCGATACCCATACCGATACCCATACCGTTACCCAAACAGATACCCATACCTATACCCATACCGATACCCATACCGATACCGATACCGATACTCTTACCGATACTGATACCGACACTCTTACCGATACCCATACCGATACCCATGCCGATACCCATACCGATACCCATACCGACACCCATACCTATACCCATACCGATACCCATACCTATACCCATACCGATACCCATACCGATACCCATACCGATACCCATACCGATACTGATACCGATACTCTTACCGATACCGATACCGATACCGATACTCTTACCGATTCCGATACCGATACCGATACTCTTACAGATACTGATACCGATACCCTTACCGTTACCGATACCGATACTGATACCGATACCGATACCCATACCGATACCCATACCGATATCCATGCCGATACCCATACCGATACCGATACCGATACCGATACCGATACAGATACTCACACCGACACTTTTACCGATACCCATACCGATTCCCATACCGATACTCATACCGATATCCATTCCGATACCCATACCGATACCCATACCGTTACCCATACCGATACCCATACCGATACCCATACCGATACCCATACCGATACCCATACCTATACCCATACCGATACCCATACCGATACCGATACCGATACTCTTACCGATACTGATACCGACACTCTAACCGATACCCATACCGATACCCATGCCGATACCCATACCGATACCGATACCGATACTCTTACCGATACCGATACTCTTACCGATACTGATACCGACACTCTTACCGATACCGATACCGATACCGATACTCTTACCGATACTGATACCGATACCCTTACCGTTACCGATACCGATACTGATACCGATACCGATACCCATACCGATACCCATACCGATACCCATACCGATACCCATACCGATACCCATACCGATACCCATACCGATACCCATACCGATACCGATACCGATACTCTTACCGATACCGGTACTGATACCGATACTCATACCGATACCCATACCGATACCCTTACCGATACCCATACCGATACCCATACCGATACCGATACTGATACCGATACTCATACCGATACCCATACCGATACCCGTACCGATACCCATACCGATACCCATACCGATACCGATACCGATACTCTTACCGATTCTGATACCGACACTCTTACCGATACCCATACCGATACCCATGCCGATACTCATACCGATACCCATACCGATACCCATACCGTTACCCATACCGATACCCATACCGATACCCATACCGATACCCATACCGATACCGATACCGATACTCTTACCGATACCGATACTGATACCGATACTCATACCGATACCCATACCGATACCCTTACCGATACCCATACCGATACCCATACCGATACCGATACCGATACTCTTACCGATACCGATACTGATACCGATACTCATACCGATACCCATACCGATACCCATACCGATACCCATCACGATACCCATACCTATACCCATACCGATACCCATACCGATACCCATACCGATACCCATACCGTTACCCAAACAGATACCCATACCTATACCCATACCGATACCCATACCGATACCCATACCGATACCGATACCGATACTCTTACCGATACTGATACCGACACTCATACCGATACCTATACCGATACCCATACCGATACCCATACCGATACCCATACCGATACCCATACCGATACCCATACCGATACCCATACCGATACCCATACCGATACCCTTACCGATACCCATACCGATACCCATACCGATACCGATACCGATACTCTTACCGATACCGATACTGATACCGATACTCATACCGATACTCATACCGATACCCATACCGATACCCTTACCGATACCCATACCGATACCCATACCGATACCGATACCGATACTCTTACCGATACCGATACTGATACCGATACTCATACCGATACCCATACCGATACCCATACCGATACCCATCACGATACCCATACCTATACCCATACCGATACCCATACCGATACCCATACCGATACCCATACCGACACCCATACCGATACCGATACCGATACTCTTACCGATACCGATACTGATACCGATACTCATACCGATACCCATACCGATACCCTTACAGATACCCATACCGATACCCATACCGATACCGATACCGATACTCTTACCGATACCGATACTGATACCGATACTCATACCGATACTCATACCGATACCCATACCGATACCCTTACCGATACCCATACCGATACCCATACCGATACCGATACCGATACTCTTACCGATACCGATACTGATACCGATACTCATACCGATACCCATACCGATACCCATACCGATACCCATCACGATACCCATACCTATACCCATACCGATACCCATACCGATACCCATACCGATACCCATACCGATACCGATACCGATACTCTTACCGATACCGATACTGATACCGATACTCATACCGATACCCATACCGATACCCATACCGATACCCATCACGATACCCATACCTATACCCATACCGATACCCATACCGATACCCATACCGATACCCATACCGATACCCATACCGATACCCATACCGATACCGATACCGATACTCTTACCGATACCGATACTGATACCGATACTCATACCGATACCCATACCGATACCCTTACCGATACCCATACCGATACCCATACCGATACCGATACCGATAATCTTACCGATACCGATACTGATACCGATACTCATACCGATACTCATACCGATACTCATACCGATACCCATACCGATACCCTTACCGATACCCATACCGATACCCATACCGATACCCATACCTATACCCATACCGATACCCATACCGATACCGATACCGATACTCTTACCGATACTGATACCGACACTCTAACCGATACCCATACCGATACCCATGCCGATACCCATACCGATACCGATACCGATACTCTTACCGATACCGATACTCTTACCGATACTGATACCGACACTCTTACCGATACCGATACCGATACCGATACTCTTACCGATACTGATACCGATACCCTTACCGTTACCGATACCGATACTGATACCGATACCGATACCGATACTCTTACCGATACCGATACTGATACCGATACTCATACCGATACCCATACCGATACCCATACCGATACCCATCACGATACCCATACCTATACCCATACCGATACCCATACCGATACCCATACCGATACCCATACCGATACCCATACCGATACCGATACCGATACTCTTACCGATACCGATACTGATACCGATACTCATACCGATACCCATACCGATACTCATACCGATACTGATACCGATACTCTTACCGATTCCGATACCGATACCGATACCGATACTCTTACCGATACCGATACTGATACCGATACTCATACCGATACTCATACCGATACCCATACCGATACCCTTACCGATACCCATACCGATACCCATACCGATACCCATACCGATACCGATACCGATACTCTTACCGATACCGATACTGATACCGATACTCATACCGATACCCATACCGATACCCATACCGATACCCATCACGATACCCATACCTATACCCATACCGATACACATACCGATACCCATACCGATACCCATACCGATACCCATACCGATACCGATACCGATACTCTTACCGATACCGATACTGATACCGATACTCATACCGATACCCATACCGATACCCTTACCGATACCCATACCGATACCCATACCGATACCCATACCGATACCGATACCGATAATCTTACCGATACCGATACTGATACCGATACTCATACCGATACCCATACCGATACCCTTACCGATACCCATACCGATACCCATACCGATACCCATACCGATACCGATACCGATACTCTTACCGATACCGATACTGATACCGATACTCATACCGATACTCATACCGATACCCATACCGATACCCTTACCGATACCCATACCGATACCCATACCGATACCGATACCGATACTCTTACCGATACCGATACTGATACCGATACTCATACCGATACCCATACCGATACCCATACCGATACCCATCACGATACCCATACCTATACCCATACCGATACCCATACCGATACCCATACCGATACCCATACCGATACCCATACCGATACCGATACCGATACTCTTACCGATACCGATACTGATACCGATACTCATACCGATACCCATACCGATACCCATACCGATACCCATCACGATACCCATACCTATACCCATACCGATACCCATACCGATACCCATACCGATACCCATACCGATACCGATACCGATACTCTTACCGATACCGATACTGATACCGATACTCATACCGATACCCATACCGATACCCTTACCGATACCCATACCGATACCCATACCGATACCGATACCGATACTCTTACCGATACCGATACTGATACCGATACTCATACCGATACCCATACCGATACCCATACCGATACCCATCACGATACCCATACCTATACCCATACCGATACCCATACCGATACCCATACCGATACCCATACCGTTACCCAAACAGATACCCATACCTATACCCATACCGATACCCATACCGATACCCATACCGATACCGATACCGATACTCTTACCGATACTGATACCGACACTCATACCGATACCTATACCGATACCCATACCGATACCCATACCGATACCCATACCGATACCCATACCGATACCCATACCGATACCCATACCGATACCCATACCGATACCCTTACCGATACCCATACCGATACCCATACCGATACCGATAGCGATACTCTTACCGATACCGATACTGATACCGATACTCATACCGATACTCATACCGATACCCATACCGATACCCTTACCGATACCCATACCGATACCCATACCGATACCGATACCGATACTCTTACCGATACCGATACTGATACCGATACTCATACCGATACCCATACCGATACCCATACCGATACCCATCACGATACCCATACCTATACCCATACCGATACCCATACCGATACCCATACCGATACCCATACCGACACCCATACCGATACCGATACCGATACTCTTACCGATACCGATACTGATACCGATACTCATACCGATACCCATACCGATACCCTTACCGATACCCATACCGATACCCATACCGATACCGATACCGATACTCTTACCGATACCGATACTGATACCGATACTCATACCGATACTCATACCGATACCCATACCGATACCCTTACCGATACCCATACCGATACCCATACCGATACCGATACCGATACTCTTACCGATACCGATACTGATACCGATACTCATACCGATACCCATACCGATACCCATACCGATACCCATCACGATACCCATACCTATACCCATACCGATACCCATACCGATACCCATACCGATACCCATACCGATACCGATACCGATACTCTTACCGATACCGATACTGATACCGATACTCATACCGATACCCATACCGATACCCATACCGATACCCATCACGATACCCATACCTATACCCATACCGATACCCATACCGATACCCATACCGATACCCATACCGATACCCATACCGATACCCATACCGATACCGATACCGATACTCTTACCGATACCGATACTGATACCGATACTCATACCGATACCCATACCGATACCCTTACCGATACCCATACCGATACCCATACCGATACCGATACCGATAATCTTACCGATACCGATACTGATACCGATACTCATACCGATACTCATACCGATACTCATACCGATACCCATACCGATACCCTTACCGATACCCATACCGATACCCATACCGATACCCATACCTATACCCATACCGATACCCATACCGATACCGATACCGATACTCTTACCGATACTGATACCGACACTCTAACCGATACCCATACCGATACCCATGCCGATACCCATACCGATACCGATACCGATACTCTTACCGATACCGATACTCTTACCGATACTGATACCGACACTCTTACCGATACCGATACCGATACCGATACTCTTACCGATACCGATACCGATACTCTTACCGATACTGATACCGATACCCTTACCGTTACCGATACCGATACTGATACCGATACCGATACCGATACTCTTACCGATACCGATACTGATACCGATACTCATACCGATACCCATACCGATACCCATACCGATACCCATCACGATACCCATACCTATACCCATACCGATACCCATACCGATACCCATACCGATACCCATACCGATACCCATACCGATACCGATACCGATACTCTTACCGATACCGATACTGATACCGATACTCATACCGATACCCATACCGATACTCATACCGATACTGATACCGATACTCTTACCGATTCCGATACCGATACCGATACCGATACTCTTACCGATACCGATACTGATACCGATACTCATACCGATACTCATACCGATACCCATACCGATACCCTTACCGATACCCATACCGATACCCATACCGATACCGATACCGATACTCTTACCGATACCGATACTGATACCGATACTCATACCGATACCCATACCGATACCCATACCGATACCCATCACGATACCCATACCTATACCCATACCGATACACATACCGATACCCATACCGATACCCATACCGATACCCATACCGATACCCATACCGATACCGATACCGATACTCTTACCGATACCGATACTGATACCGATACTCATACCGATACCCATACCGATACCCTTACCGATACCCATACCGATACCCATACCGATACCGATACCGATAATCTTACCGATACCGATACTGATACCGATACTCATACCGATACTCATACCGATACCCATACCGATACCCTTACCGATACCCATACCGATACCCATACCGATACCCATACCGATACCGATACCGATACTCTTACCGATACCGATACTGATACCGATACTCATACCGATACTCATACCGATACCCATACCGATACCCTTACCGATACCCATACCGATACCCATACCGATACCGATACCGATACTCTTACCGATACCGATACTGATACCGATACTCATACCGATACCCATACCGATACCCATACCGATACCCATCACGATACCCATACCTATACCCATACCGATACCCATACCGATACCCATACCGATACCCATACCGATACCCATACCGATACCCATACCGATACCGATACCGATACTCTTACCGATACCGATACTGATACCGATACTCATACCGATACCCATACCGATACCCATACCGATACCCATCACGATACCCATACCTATACCCATACCGATACCCATACCGATACCCATACCGATACCCATACCGATACCCATACCGATACCGATACCGATACTCTTACCGATACCGATACTGATACCGATACTCATACCGATACCCATACCGATACCCTTACCGATACCCATACCGATACCCATACCGATACCGATACCGATAATCTTACCGATACCGATACTGATACCGATACTCATACCGATACTCATACCGATACTCATACCGATACCCATACCGATACCCTTACCGATACCCATACCGATACCCATACCGATACCCATACCTATACCCATACCGATACCCATACCGATACCGATACCGATACTCTTACCGATACCGATACTCTTACCGATACTGATACCGACACTCTTACCGATACCGATACCGATACCGATACTCTTACCGATACTGATACCGATACCCTTACCGTTACCGATACCGATACTGATACCGATACCGATACCGATACTCTTACCGATACCGATACTGATACCGATACTCATACCGATACCCATACCGATACCCATACCGATACCCATCACGATACCCATACCTATACCCATACCGATACCCATACCGATACCCATACCGATACCCATACCGATACCCATACCGATACCCATACCGATACCGATACCGATACTCTTACCGATACCGATACTGATACCGATACTCATACCGATACCCATACCGATACTCATACCGATACTGATACCGATACTCTTACCGATTCCGATACCGATACCGATACCGATACTCTTACCGATACCGATACTGATACCGATACTCATACCGATACTCATACCGATACCCATACCGATACCCTTACCGATACCCATACCGATACCCATACCGATACCGATACCGATACTCTTACCGATACCGATACTGATACCGATACTCATACCGATACCCATACCGATACCCATACCGATACCCATCACGATACCCATACCTATACCCATACCGATACCCATACCGATACCCATACCGATACCCATACCGATACCCATACCGATACCGATACCGATACTCTTACCGATACCGATACTGATACCGATACTCATACCGATACCCATACCGATACCCTTACCGATACCCATACCGATACCCATACCGATACCGATACCGATAATCTTACCGATACCGATACTGATACCGATACTCATACCGATACTCATACCGATACCCATACCGATACCCTTACCGATACCCATACCGATACCCATACCGATACCGATACCGATACTCTTACCGATACCGATACTGATACCGATACTCATACCGATACCCATACCGATACCCATACCGATACCCATCACGATACCCATACCTATACCCATACCGATACCCATACCGATACCCATACCGATACCCATACCGATACCCATACCGATACCCATACCGATACCCATACCGATACCCATACCGATACCCATACCGATACCCATACCGATACCCATACCGATACCGATACCGATACTCTTACCGATACCGATACTGATACCGATACTCATACCGATACCCATACCGATACCCATACCGATACCCATACCGATACCCATACCGATACCCATACCGTTACCCAAACAGATACCCATACCTATACCCATACCGATACCCATACCGATACCGATACCGATACTCTTACCGATACTGATACCGACACTCTTACCGATACCCATACCGATACCCATGCCGATACCCATACCGATACCCATACCGACACCCATACCTATACCCATACCGATACCCATACCTATACCATACCGATACCCATACCGATACCCATACCGATACCCATACCGATACTGATACCGATACTCTTACCGATACCGATACCGATACCGATACTCTTACCGATACCGATACTGATACCGATACTCATACCGATACCCATACCGATACCCATCACGATACCCATACCTATACCCATACCGATACCCATACCGATACCCATACCGATACCCATACCGTTACCCAAACAGATACCCATACCTATACCCATACCGATACCCATACCGATACCGATACCGATACTCTTACCGATACTGATACCGACACTCATACCGATACCTATACCGATACCCATACCGATACCCATACCGATACCCATACCGATACCCATACCGATACCCATACCGATACCCATACCGATACCCATACCGATACCCATACCGATACCCATACCGATACCCATACCGATACCCATACCGATACCGATACCGATACTCTTACCGATACCGATACTGATACCGATACTGATACCGATACTCATACCGATACTCATACCGATACCCATACCGATACCCTTACCGATACCCATACCGATACCCATACCGATACCGATACCGATACTCTTACCGATACCGATACTGATACCGATACTCATACCGATACCCATACCGATACCCATACCGATACCCATCACGATACCCATACCTATACCCATACCGATACCCATACCGATACCCATACCGATACCCATACCGATACCCATACCGATACCCATACCGATACCCATACCGATACCCATACCGATACCCATACCGATACCGATACCGATACTCTTACCGATACCGATACTGATACCGATACTCATACCGATACCCATACCGATACCCATACCGATACCCATACCGATACCCATACCGATACCCATACCGTTACCCAAACAGATACCCATACCTATACCCATACCGATACCCATACCGATACCGATACCGATACTCTTACCGATACTGATACCGACACTCTTACCGATACCCATACCGATACCCATGCCGATACCCATACCGATACCCATACCGATACCCATACCTATACCCATACCGATACCCATACCTATACCATACCGATACCCATACCGATACCCATACCGATACCCATACCGATACTGATACCGATACTCTTACCGATACCGATACCGATACCGATACTCTTACCGATACCGATACTGATACCGATACTCATACCGATACCCATACCGATACCCTTACCGATACCCATACCGATACCCATACCGATACCGATACCGATACTCTTACCGATACCGATACTGAGACCGATACTCATACCGATACTCATACCGATACCCATACCGATACCCTTACCGATACCCATACCGATACCCATACCGATACCGATACCGATACTCTTACCGATACCGATACTGATACCGATACTCATACCGATACCCATACCGATACCCATACCGATACCCTTACCGATACCCATACCGATACCCATACCGATACCGATACCGATACTCTTACCGATACCGATACTGATACCGATACTCATACCGATACTCATACCGATACCCATACCGATACCCTTACCGATACCCATACCGATACCCATACCGATACCCATACCGATACCGATACCGATACTCATACCGATACTGATATCGATACTCTTACCGATTCCGATACCGATACCGATACCGATACTCTTACCGATACCGATACTGATACCGATACTCATACCGATACTCATACCGATACCCATACCGATACCCTTACCGATACCCATACCGATACCCATACCGATACCGATACCGATACTCTTACCGATACCGATACTGATACCGATACTCATACCGATACCCATACCGATACCCATACCGATACCCATACCTATACCCATACCGATACCCATACCGATACTCATACCGATACTGATACCGATACTCTTACCGATTCCGATACCGATACCGATACCGATACTCTTACCGATACCGATACTGATACCGATACTCATACCGATACTCATACCGATACCCATACCGATACCCTTACCGATACCCATACCGATACCCATACCGATACCGATACCGATACTCTTACCGATACCGATACTGATACCGATACTCATACCGATACCCATACCGATACCCATACCGATACCCATCACGATACCCATACCTATACCCATACCGATACCCATACCGATACCCATACCGATACCGATACCGATACTCTTACCGATACCGATACTGATACCGATACTCATACCGATACCCATACCGATACCCTTACCGATACCCATACCGATACCCATACCGATACCGATACCGATACTCTTACCGATTCTGATACCGACACTCTTACCGATACCCATACCGATACCCATGCCGATACTCATACCGATACCCATACCGATACCCATACCGTTACCCATACCGATACCCATACCGATACCCATACCGATACCCATACCGATACCCATACCGATACCGATACCGATACTCTTACCGATACCGATACTGATACCGATACTAATACCGATACTCATACCGATACTCATACCGATACCCATACCGATACCCTTACCGATACCCATACCGATACCCATACCGATACCGATACCGATACTCTTACCGATACCGATACTGATACCGATACTCATACCGATACCCATACCGATACCCATACCGATACCCATCACGATACCCATACCTATACCCATACCGATACCCATACCGATACCCATACCGATACCCATACCGATACCCATACCGATACCCATACCGATACCCATACCGATACCCATATCGATACCCAAACCGATACCCATACCGATACCCATACCGATACCCATACCAATACCCATACCGATACCCATACCGATACCCATACCGATACCGATACCGATACTCTTACCGATACCGATACTGATACCGATACTCATACCGATACCCATACCGATACCCATACCGATACCCATACCGATACCCATACCGATACCCATACCGTTACCCAAACAGATACCCATACCTATACCCATACCGATACCCATACCGATACCGATACCGATACTCTTACCGATACTGATACCGACACTCTTACCGATACCCATACCGATACCCATGCCGATACCCATACCGATACCCATACCGACACCCATACCTATACCCATACCGATACCCATACCTATACCCATACCGATACCCATACCGATACCCATACCGATACCCATACCGATACTGATACCGATACTCTTACCGATACCGATACCGATACCGATACTCTTACCGATTCCGATACCGATACCGATACTCTTACAGATACTGATACCGATACCCTTACCGTTACCGATACCGATACTGATACCGATACCGATACCCATACCGATACCCATAGAGATACCCATACCGATACCCATACCGATATCCATGCCGATACCCATACCGATACCGATACCGATACCGATACCGATACAGATACTCACACCGACACTCTTACCGATACCCATACCGATTCCCATACCGATACTCATACCTATACCCATACCGATACCCATACCGATACCGATACCGATACTCTTACCGATACTGATACCGACACTCTAACCGATACCCATACCGATACCCATGCCGATACCCATACCGATACCGATACCGATACTCTTACCGATACCGATACTCTTACCGATACTGATACCGACACTCTTACCGATACCGATACCGATACCGATACTCTTACCGATACTGATACCGATACCCTTACCGTTACCGATACCGATACTGATACCGGTACCGATACCCATACCGATACCCATACCGATACCCATACCGATACCCATACCGATACCCATACCGATACCCATACCGATACCCATACCGATACCCATACCGATACCCATACCGATACCCATACCGATACCGATACCGATACTCTTACCGATACCGATACTGATACCGATACTCATACCGATACCCATACCGATACCCTTACCGATACCCATACCGATACCCATACCGATACCGATACTGATACCGATACTCATACCGATACCCATACCGATACCCATACCGATACCCATACCGATACCCATACCGATACCGATACCGATACTCTTACCGATTCTGATACCGACACTCTTACCGATACCCATACCGATACCCATGCCGATACTCATACCGATACCCATACCGATACCCATACCGTTACCCATACCGATACCCATACCGATACCCATACCGATACTCATACCGATACCGATACCGATACTCTTACCGATACCGATACTGATACCGATACTCATACCGATACCCATACCGATACCCTTACCGATACCCATACCGATACCCATACCGATACCGATACCGATACTCTTACCGATACCGATACTGATACCGATACTCATACCGATACTCATACCGATTCCCATACCGATACCCTTACCGATACACATACCGATACCCATACTGATACCGATACCGATACTCTTACCGATACCGATACTGATACCGATACTCATACCGATACCCATACCGATACCCATACCGATACCCATCACGATACCCATACCTATACCCATACCGATACCCATACCGATACCCATACCGATACCCATACCGTTACCCAAACAGATACCCATACCTATACCCATACCGATACCCATACCGATACCGATACCGATACTCTTACCGATACTGATACCGACACTCATACCGATACCTATACCGATACCCATACCGATACCCATACCGATACCCATACCGATACCCATACCGATACCCATACCGATACCCATACCGATACCCATACCGATACCGATACCGATACTCTTACCGATACCGATACTGATACCGATACTGATACCGATACTCATACCGATACTCATACCGATACCCATACCGATACCCTTACCGATACCCATACCGATACCCATACCGATACCCATACCGATACCCATACCGATACCCATACCGATACCGATACCGATACTCTTACCGATACCGATACTGATACCGATACTCATACCGATACCCATACCGATACCCTTACCGATACCCATACCGATACCCATACCGATACCGATACCGATATTCTTACCGATTCTGATACCGACACTCTTACCGATACTCATACCGATACCCATGCCGATACTCATACCGATACCCATACCGATACCCATACCCATACCCATACCCATACCGATACCGATACCGATACTCTTACCGATACCGATACTGATACCGATACTCATACCGATACCCATACCGATACCCATACCGATACCCATCACGATACCCATACCTATACCCATACCGATACCCATACCGATAGCCATACCGATACCCATACCGATACTGATACCGATACTCTAACCGATACCGATACCGATACCGATACTCTTACCGATACTGATACCGATACCCTTACCGTTATCGATACCGATACTGATACCGATACCGATACCCATACCGATACCCATACCGATACCGATACCGATACTCTTACCGATACCGATACTGATACCGATTCTCATACCGATACCCATACCGATACCCATACCGATACCCATACCGATACCCATACCGATACCCATACCGTTACCCAAACCGATACCCATACCTATACCCATACCAATACCCATACCGATACCCATGCCGATACCCATACCGATACCGATACAGATACTCACACCGATACCCATACCGACACTCTTACCGATACCCATACCGATACCCATACCGATACTCATACCGATACCCATACCGATACCCATACCGATACTGATACCGACACTCTTACCGATACCGATACCGATACCGATACTCTTACCGATACTGTTACCGATACCCTTACCGTTACCGATACCGATACTGATACCGATACCGATACCCATACCGATACCCATACCGATACCCATACCGATACCCATACCGATACCCATACCGATACCCATACCGATACCGATACCGATACCGATACTCTTACCGATACCGATACTCTTACCGATACCGATACTGATACCGATACTCATACCGATACCCATACCGATACCCATACCGATACCCATACCGATACCCATACCGATACCCATACCGATACCCATACCGATACCCATACCGATACCCATACCGATACCAATACCGATACCCATACCGATACCCATACCTATACCCATACCGATACCCATACCGATACTCATACCGATACTGATACCGATACTCTTACCGATTCCGATACCGATACCGATACCGATACTCTTACCGATACCGATACTGATACCGATACTCATACCGATACTCATACCGATACCCATACCGATACCCATACCGATACCCATCACGATACCCATACCTATACCCATACCGATACCCATACCGATACCCATACCGATACCCATACCGATACCGATACGGATACCGATACTCTTACCGATACCGATACTGATACCGATACTCATACCGATACCCATACCGATACCCTTACCGATACCCATACCGATACCCATACCGATACCGATACCGATACTCTTACCGATACCGATACTGATACCGATACTCATACCGATACTCATACCGATTCCCATACCGATACCCTTACCGATACACATACCGATACCCATACTGATACCGATACCGATACTCTTACCGATACCGATACTGATACCGATACTCATACCGATACCCATACCGATACCCATACCGATACCCATCACGATACCCATACCTATACCCATACCGATACCCATACCGATACCCATACCGATACCCATACCGTTACCCAAACAGATACCCATACCGATACCCAAACCGATACCCATACCGATACCCATACCGATACCCATACCAATACCCATACCGATACCCATACCGATACCCATACCGATACCGATACCGATACTCTTACCGATACCGATACTGATACCGATACTCATACCGATACCCATACCGATACCCATACCGATACCCATACCGATACCCATACCGATACCCATACCGTTACCCAAACAGATACCCATACCTATACCCATACCGATACCCATACCGATACCGATACCGATACTCTTACCGATACTGATACCGACACTCATACCGATACCTATACCGATACCCATACCGATACCCATACCGATACCCATACCGATACCCATACCGATACCCATACCGATACCCATACCGATACCCATACCGATACCCTTACCGATACCCATACCGATACCCATACCGATACCGATACCGATACTCTTACCGATACCGATACTGATACCGATACTCATACCGATACTCATACCGATACCCATACCGATACCCTTACCGATACCCATACCGATACCCATACCGATACCGATACCGATACTCTTACCGATACCGATACTGATACCGATACTCATACCGATACCCATACCGATACCCATACCGATACCCATCACGATACCCATACCTATACCCATACCGATACCCATACCGATACCCATACCGATACCCATACCGACACCCATACCGATACCGATACCGATACTCTTACCGATACCGATACTGATACCGATACTCATACCGATACCCATACCGATACCCTTACCGATACCCATACCGATACCCATACCGATACCGATACCGATACTCTTACCGATACCGATACTCATACCGATACTCATACCGATACCCATACCGATACCCTTACCGATACCCATACCGATACCCATACCGATACCCATACCGATACCGATACCGATACTCTTACCGATACCGATACTGATACCGATACCGATACCGATACCGATACAGATACTCACACCGATACCCATACCGACACTCATACCGATACCCATACCGATACCCATACCGATACTCATACCGATAGCCATACCGATACCCATACCGATACTGATACCGACACTCTTACCGATACCGATACCGATACCGATACTCTTACCGATACTGATACCGATACCCTTACCGTTACCGATACCGATACTGATACCGATACCGATACCCATACCGATACCCATACCGATACCCATACCGATACCCATACCGATACCCGTACCGATACCCATACCGATACCGATACCGATACTCTTACCGATACCGATACTCTTACCGATACCGATACTGATACCGATACTCATACCGATACCCATACCGATACCCATACCGATACCCATACCGATACCCATACCGATACCCATACCGATACCCATACCGATACCCATACCGATACCAATACCGATACCCATACCGATACCCATACCTATACCCATACCGATACCCATACCGATACTCATACCGATACTGATACCGATACTCTTACCGATTCCGATACCGATACCGATACCGATACTCTTACCGATACCGATACTGATACCGATACTCATACCGATACTCATACCGATACCCATACCGATACCCATACCGATACCCATCACGATACCCATACCTATACCCATACCGATACCCATACCGATACCCATACCGATACCCATACCGATACCCATACCGATACCGATACCGATACCGATACTCTTACCGATACCGATACTGATACCGATACTCATACCGATACCCATACCGATACCCTTACCGATACCCATACCGATACCCATACCGATACCGATACCGATACTCTTACCGATACCGATACTGATACCGATACTCATACCGATACTCATACCGATTCCCATACCGATACCCTTACCGATACACATACCGATACCCATACTGATACCGATACCGATACTCTTACCGATACCGATACTGATACCGATACTCATACCGATACCCATACCGATACCCATACCGATACCCATCACGATACCCATACCTATACCCATACCGATACCCATACCGATACCCATACCGATACTCATACCGTTACCCAAACAGATACCCATACCTATACCCATACCGATACCCATACCGATACCGATACCGATACTCTTACCGATACTGATACCGACACTCATACCGATACCTATACCGATACCCATACCGATACCCATACCGATACCCATACCGATACCCATACCGATACCCATACCGATACCCATACCGATACCCATACCGATACCCATACCGATACCGATACCGATACTCTTACCGATACCGATACTGATACCGATACTGATACCGATACTCATACCGATACTCATACCGATACCCATACCGATACCCTTACCGATACCCATACCGATACCCATACCGATACCGATACCGATACTCTTACCGATACCGATACTGATACCGATACTCATACCGATACCCATACCGATACCCATACCGATACCCATCACGATACCCATACCTATACCCATACCGATACCCATACCGATACCCATACCGATACCCATACCGATACCCATACCGATACCCATACCGATACCCATACCGATACCCATACCGATACCCATACCGATACCCATACCGATACCCATACCGATACCCATACCGATACCCATACCGATACCCATACCGATACCCATACCGATACCCATACCGATACCGATACCGATACTCTTACCGATACCGATACTGATACCGATACTCATACCGATACCCATACCGATACCCATACCGATACCCATACCGATACCCATACCGATACCCATACCGTTACCCAAACAGATACCCATACCTATACCCATACCGATACCCATACCGATACCGATACCGATACTCTTACCGATACTGATACCGACACTCTTACCGATACCCATACCGATACCCATGCCGATACCCATACCGATACCCATACCGACACCCATACCTATACCCATACCGATACCCATACCTATACCCATACCGATACCCATACCGATACCCATACCGATACCCATACCGATACTGATACCGATACTCTTACCGATACCGATACCGATACCGATACTCTTACCGATTCCGATACCGATACCGATACTCTTACAGATACTGATACCGATACCCTTACCGTTACCGATACCGATACTGATACCGATACCGATACCCATACCGATACCCATAGAGATACCCATACCGATACCCATACCGATATCCATGCCGATACCCATACCGATACCGATACCGATACCGATACCGATACAGATACTCACACCGACACTCTTACCGATACCCATACCGATTCCCATACCGATACTCATACCTATACCCATACCGATACCCATACCGATACCGATACCGATACTCTTACCGATACTGATACCGACACTCTAACCGATACCCATACCGATACCCATGCCGATACCCATACCGATACCGATACCGATACTCTTACCGATACCGATACTCTTACCGATACTGATACCGACACTCTTACCGATACCGATACCGATACCGATACTCTTACCGATACTGATACCGATACCCTTACCGTTACCGATACCGATACTGATACCGGTACCGATACCCATACCGATACCCATACCGATACCCATACCGATACCCATACCGATACCCATACCGATACCCATACCGATACCCATACCGATACCCATACCGATACCGATACCGATACTCTTACCGATACCGATACTGATACCGATACTCATACCGATACCCATACCGATACCCTTACCGATACCCATACCGATACCCATACCGATACCGATACTGATACCGATACTCATACCGGTACCCATACCGATACCCGTACCGATACCCATACCGATACCCATACCGATACCGATACCGATACTCTTACCGATTCTGATACCGACACTCTTACCGATACCCATACCGATACCCATGCCGATACTCATACCGTTACCCATACCGATACCCATACCGATACCCATACCGATACCCATACCGATACCGATACCGATACTCTTACCGATACCGATACTGATACCGATACTCATACCGATACCCATACCGATACCCTTACCGATACCCATACCGATACCCATACCGATACCGATACCGATACTCTTACCGATACCGATACTGATACCGATACTCATACCGATACTCATACCGATACCCATACCGATACCCTTACCGACACCCATACCGATACCCATACCGATACCGATACCGATACTCTTACCGATACCGATACTGATACCGATACTCATACCGATACCCATACCGATACCCATACCGATACCCATCACGATACCCATACCTATACCCATACCGATACCCATACCGATACCCATACCAATACCCATACCGATACCCATACCGTTACCCAAACAGATACCCATACCTATACCCATACCGATACCCATACCGATACCGATACCGATACTCTTACCGATACTGATACCGACACTCATACCGATACCTATACCGATACCCATACCGATACCCATACCGATACCCATACCGATACCCATACCGATACCCATACCGATACCCATACCGATACCCTTACCGATACCCATACCGATACCCATACCGATACCGATACCGATACTCTTACCGATACCGATACTGATACCGATACTCATACCGATACTCATACCGATACCCATACCGATACCCTTACCGATACCCATACCGATACCCATACCGATACCGATACCGATACTCATACCGATACTGATACCGATACTCTTACCGATTCCGATACCGATACCGATACCGATACTCTTACCGATACCGATACTGATACCGATACTCATACCGATACTCATACCGATACCCATACCGATACCCTTACCGATACCCATACCGATACCCATACTGATACCGATACCGATACTCTTACCGATACCGATACTGATACCGATACTCATACCGATACCCATACCGATACCCATACCGATACCCATACCTATACCCATACCGATACCCATACCGATACTCATACCGATACTGATACCGATACTCTTACCGATTCCGATACCGATACCGATACCGATACCGATACTCTTACCGATACCGATACTGATACCGATACTCATACCGATACTCATACCGATACCCAAAGCGATACCCTTACCGATACCCATACCGATACCCATACCGATACCGATACCGATACTCTTACCGATACCGATACTGATACCGATACTCATACCGATACCCATACCGATACCCATACCGATACCCATCACGATACCCATACCTTACCGATACTGATACCGACACTCTAACCGATACCCATACCGATACCCATGCCGATACCCATACCGATACCGATACCGATACTCTTACCGATACCGATACTCTTACCGATACTGATACCGACACTCTTACCGATACCGATACCGATACCGATACTCTTACCGATACTGATACCGATAGCCATACCGATACCCATACCGATACTGATACCGATACTCTTACCGATACCGATACCGATACCGATACTCTTACCGATACTGATACCGATACCCTTACCGTTATCGATACCGATACTGATACCGATACCGATACCCATACCGATACCCATACCGATACCCATACCGATACCGATACCGATACTCTTACCGATACCGATACTGATACCGATTCTCATACCGATACCCATACCGATACCCATACCGATACCCATACCGATACCCATACCGATACCCATACCGTTACCCAAGCAGATACCCATACCTATACCCATACCTATACCCATACCGATACCCATACCGATACCGATACCGATACTCTTACTGATACTGATACCGACACTCTTACCGATACCCATACCGATACCCATGCCGATACCCATACCGATACCGATACCGATACTCTTACCGATACCCATACCGATACCCATACCGATACCCATACCGATACCCATACCGATACCCATACCGATACCCATACCGATACCCATACCGATACCCATACCGATACCGATACCGATACTCTTACCGATACCGATACTCTTACCGATACTGATACCGACACTCTTACCGATACCGATACCGATACCGATACTCTTACCGATACTGATACCGATACCCTTACCGTTACCGATACCGATACTGATACCGATACCGATACCGATACTCTTACCGATACCGATACTGATACCGATACTCATACCGATACCCATACCGATACCCATACCGATACCCATCACGATACCCATACCTATACCCATACCGATACCCATACCGATACCCATACCGATACCCATACCGATACCCATACCGATACCGATACCGATACTCTTACCGATACCGATACTGATACCGATACTCATACCGATACCCATACCGATACCCTTACCGATACCCATACCGATACCCATACCGATACCGATACCGATAATCTTACCGATACCGATACTGATACCGATACTCATACCGATACTCATACCGATACCCATACCGATACCCTTACCGATACCCATACCGATACCCATACCGATACCGATACCGATACTCTTACCGATACCGATACTGATACCGATACTCATACCGATACCCATACCGATACCCATACCGATACCCATCACGATACCCATACCTATACCCATACCGATACCCATACCGATACCCATACCGATACCCATACCGTTACCCAAACAGATACCCATACCTATACCCATACCGATACCCATACCGATACCGATACCGATACTCTTACCGATACTGATACCGACACTCATACCGATACCTATACCGATACCCATACCGATACCCATACCGATACCCATACCGATACCCATACCGATACCCATACCGATACCCATACCGATACCCATACCGATACCCATACCGATACCGATACCGATACTCTTACCGATACCGATACTGATACCGATACTGATACCGATACTCATACCGATACTCATACCGATACCCATACCGATACCCTTACCGATACCCATACCGATACCCATACCGATACCGATACCGATACTCTTACCGATACCGATACTGATACCGATACTCATACCGATACCCATACCGATACCCATACCGATACCCATCACGATACCCATACCTATACCCATACCGATACCCATACCGATACCCATACCGATACCCATACCGATACCCATACCGATACCCATACCGATACCCATACCGATACCCATACCGATACCCATACCGATACCGATACCGATACTCTTACCGATACCGATACTGATACCGATACTCATACCGATACCCATACCGATACCCATACCGATACCCATACCGATACCCATACCGATACCCATACCGTTACCCAAACAGATACCCATACCTATACCCATACCGATACCCATACCGATACCGATACCGATACTCTTACCGATACTGATACCGACACTCTTACCGATACCCATACCGATACCCATGCCGATACCCATACCGATACCCATACCGACACCCATACCTATACCCATACCGATACCCATACCTATACCATACCGATACCCATACCGATACCCATACCGATACCCATACCGATACTGATACCGATACTCTTACCGATACCGATACCGATACCGATACTCTTACCGATACCGATACTGATACCGATACTCATACCGATACCCATACCGATACCCTTACCGATACCCATACCGATACCCATACCGATACCGATACCGATACTCTTACCGATACCGATACTGAGACCGATACTCATACCGATACTCATACCGATACCCATACCGATACCCTTACCGATACCCATACCGATACCCATACCGATACCGATACCGATACTCTTACCGATACCGATACTGATACCGATACTCATACCGATACCCATACCGATACCCATACCGATACCCTTACCGATACCCATACCGATACCCATACCGATACCGATACCGATACTCTTACCGATACCGATACTGATACCGATACTCATACCGATACTCATACCGATACCCATACCGATACCCTTACCGATACCCATACCGATACCCATACCGATACCCATACCGATACCGATACCGATACTCATACCGATACTGATACCGATACTCTTACCGATTCCGATACCGATACCGATACCGATACTCTTAACGATACCGATACTGATACCGATACTCATACCGATACTCATACCGATACCCATACCGATACCCTTACCGATACCCATACCGATACCCATACCGATACCGATACCGATACTCTTACCGATACCGATACTGATACCGATACTCATACCGATACCCATACCGATACCCATACCGATACCCATACCTATACCCATACCGATACCCATACCGATACTCATACCGATACTGATACCGATACTCTTACCGATTCCGATACCGATACCGATACCGATACTCTTACCGATACCGATACTGATACCGATACTCATACCGATACTCATACCGATACCCATACCGATACCCTTACCGATACCCATACCGATACCCATACCGATACCGATACCGATACTCTTACCGATACCGATACTGATACCGATACTCATACCGATACCCATACCGATACCCATACCGATACCCATCACGATACCCATACCTATACCCATACCGATACCCATACCGATACCGATACCGATACTCTTACCGATACCGATACTGATACCGATACTCATACCGATACCCATACCGATACCCTTACCGATACCCATACCGATACCCATACCGATACCGATACCGATACTCTTACCGATTCTGATACCGACACTCTTACCGATACCCATACCGATACCCATGCCGATACTCATACCGATACCCATACCGATACCCATACCGTTACCCATACCGATACCCATACCGATACCCATACCGATACCCATACCGATACCCATACCGATACCCATACCGATACCCATACCGATACCCATACCGATACCCATACCGATACTGATACCGATACTCTTACCGATACCGATACCGATACCGATACTCTTACCGATTCCGATACCGATACCGATACTCTTACAGATACTGATACCGATACCCTTACCGTTACCGATACCGATACTGATACCGATACCGATACCCATACCGATACCCATACCGATACCCATACCGATACCCATACCGATACCCATACCGATACCGATACCGATACTCTTACCGATACCGATACTGATACCGATACTCATACCGATACCCATACCGATACCCTTACCGATACCCATACCGATACCCATACCGATACCGATACCGATACTCTTACCGATTCTGATACCGACACTCTTACCGATACCCATACCGATACCCATGCCGATACTCATACCGATACCCATACCGATACCCATACCGTTACCCATACCGATACCCATACCGATACCCATACCGATACCCATACCGATACCCATACCGATACCCATACCGATACCGATACCGATACTCTTACCGATACCGATACTGATACCGATACTCATACCGATACCCATACCGATACCCTTACCGATACCCATACCGATACCCATACCGAGACCGATACCGATACTCTTACCGATACCGATACTGATACCGATACTCATACCGATACCCATACCGATACCCATACCGATACCCATCACGATACCCATACCTATACCCATACCGATACCCATACCGATAGCCATACCGATACCCATACCGATACTGATACCGATACTCTAACCGATACCGATACCGATACCGATACTCTTACCGATACTGATACCGATACCCTTACCGTTATCGATACCGATACTGATACCGATACCGATACCCATACCGATACCCATACCGATACCGATACCGATACTCTTACCGATACCGATACTGATACCGATTCTCATACCGATACCCATACCGATACCCATACCGATACCCATACCGATACCCATACCGATACCCATACCGTTACCCAAACCGATACCCATACCTATACCCATACCAATACCCATACCGATACCCATGCCGATACCCATACCGATACCGATACCGATACCGATACCGATACAGATACTCACACCGATACCCATACCGACACTCTTACCGATACCCATACCGATACCCATACCGATACTCATACCGATAGCCATACCGATACCCATACCGATACTGATACCGACACTCTTACCGATACCGATACCGATACCGATACTCTTACCGATACTGATACCGATACCCTTACCGTTACCGATACCGATACTGATACCGATACCGATACCCATACCGATACCCATACCGATACCCATACCGATACCCATACCGATACCCATACCGATACCCATACCGATACCGATACCGATACCGATATCGATACTCTTACCGATACCGATACTGATACCGATACTCATACCGATACCCATACCGATACCCATACCGATACCCATACCGATACCCATACCGATACCCATACCGATACCCATACCGATACCAATACCGATACCCATACCGATACCCTTACCGATACCCATACCGATACCCATACCGATACCGATACCGATACTCTTACCGATACCGATACTGATACCGATACTCATACCGATACTCATACCGATTCCCATACCGATACCCTTACCGATACACATACCGATACCCATACTGATACCGATACCGATACTCTTACCGATACCGATACTGATACCGATACTCATACCGATACCCATACCGATACCCATACCGATACCCATCACGATACCCATACCTATACCCATACCGATACCCATACCGATACCCATACCGATACCCATACCGATACCCATACCGTTACCCAAACAGATACCCATACCTATACCCATACCGATACCCATACCGATACCGATACCGATACTCTTACCGATACTGATACCGACACTCATACCGATACCCATACCGATACCCATACCGATACCCATACCGATACCCATCACGATACCCATACCTATACCCATACCGATACCCATACCGATACCCATACCGATACCCATACCGATACCCATACCGATACCCATACCGATACCCATACCGATACCCATACCGATACCCATACCGATACCCATACCGATACCGATACCGATACTCTTACCGATACCGATACTGATACCGATACTCATACCGATACCCATACCGATACCCATACCGATACCCATACCGTTACCCAAACAGATACCCATACCTATACCCATACCGATACCCATACCGATACCGATACCGATACTCTTACCGATACTGATACCGACACTCTTACCGATACCCATACCGATACCCATGCCGATACCCATACCGATACCCATACCGACACCCATACCTATACCCATACCGATACCCATACCTATACCCATACCGATACCCATACCGATACCCATACCGATACCCATACCGATACTGATACCGATACTCTTACCGATACCGATACCGATACCGATACTCTTACCGATTCCGATACCGATACCGATACTCTTACAGATACTGATACCGATACCCTTACCGTTACCGATACCGATACTGATACCGATACCGATACCCATACCGATACCCATAGAGATACCCATACCGATACCCATACCGATATCCATGCCGATACCCATACCGATACCGATACCGATACCGATACCGATACAGATACTCACACCGACACTTTTACCGATACCCATACCGATTCCCATACCGATACTCATACCGATATCCATTCCGATACCCATACCGATACCCATACCGTTACCCATACCGATACCCATACCGATACCCATACCGATACCCATACCGATACCCATACCTATACCCATACCGATACCCATACCGATACCGATACCGATACTCTTACCGATACTGATACCGACACTCTAACCGATACCCATACCGATACCCATGCCGATACCCATACCGATACCGATACCGATACTCTTACCGATACCGATAATCTTACCGATACTGATACCGACACTCTTACCGATACCGATACCGATACCGATACTCTTACCGATACTGATACCGATACCCTTACCGTTACCGATACCGATACTGATACCGATACCGATACCCATACCGATACCCATACCGATACCCATACCGATACCCATACCGATACCCATACCGATACCCATACCGATACCCATACCGATACCCATACCGATACCCATACCGATACCCATACCGATACCGATACCGATACTCTTACCGATACCGGTACTGATACCGATACTCATACCGATACCCATACCGATACCCTTACCGATACCCATACCGATACCCATACCGATACCGATACTGATACCGATACTCATACCGGTACCCATACCGATACCCGTACCGATACCCATACCGATACCCATACCGATACTCTTACCGATTCTGATACCGACACTCTTACCGATACCCATACCGATACCCATGCCGATACTCATACCGATACCCATACCGATACCCATACCGTTACCCATACCGATACCCATACCGATACCCATACCGATACCCATACCGATACCGATACCGATACTCTTACCGATACCGATACTGATACCGATACTCATACCGATACCCATACCGATACCCTTACCGATACCCATACCGATACCCATACCGATACCGATACCGATACTCTTACCGATACCGATACTGATACCGATACTCATACCGATACCCATACCGATACCCATACCGATACCCATCACGATACCCATACCTATACCCATACCGATACCCATACCGATACCCATACCGATACCCATACCGTTACCCAAACAGATACCCATACCTATACCCATACCGATACCCATACCGATACCCATACCGATACCGATACCGATACTCTTACCGATACTGATACCGACACTCATACCGATACCTATACCGATACCCATACCGATACCCATACCGATACCCATACCGATACCCATACCGATACCCATACCGATACCCATACCGATACCCATACCGATACCCTTACCGATACCCATACCGATACCCATACCGATACCGATACCGATACTCTTACCGATACCGATACTGATACCGATACTCATACCGATACTCATACCGATACCCATACCGATACCCTTACCGATACCCATACCGATACCCATACCGATACCGATACCGATACTCTTACCGATACCGATACTGATACCGATACTCATACCGAAACCCATACCGATACCCATACCGATACCCATCACGATACCCATACCTATACCCATACCGATACCCATACCGATACCCATACCGATACCCATACCGACACCCATACCGATACCGATACCGATACTCTTACCGATACCGATACTGATACCGATACTCATACCGATACCCATACCGATACCCTTACCGATACCCATACCGATACCCATACCGATACCGATACCGATACTCTTACCGATACCGATACTGATACCGATACTCATACCGATACTCATACCGATACCCATACCGATACCCTTACCGATACCCATACCGATACCCATACCGATACCGATACCGATACTCTTACCGATACCGATACTGATACCGATACTCATACCGATACTCATACCGATACCCATACCGATACCCTTACCGATACCCATACCGATACCCATACCGATACCGATACCGATACTCTTACCGATACCGATACTGATACCGATACTCATACCGATACCCATACCGATACCCATACCGATACCCATACCTATACCCATACCGATACCCATACCGATACTCATACCGATACTGATACCGATACTCTTACCGATTCCGATACCGATACCGATACCGATACTCTTACCGATACCGATACTGATACCGATACTCATACCGATACTCATACCGATACCCATACCGATACCCATCACGATACCCATACCTTACCGATACTGATACCGACACTCTAACCGATACCCATACCGATACCCATGCCGATACCCATACCGATACCGATACCGATACTCTTACCGATACCGATACTCTTACCGATACTGATACCGACACTCTTACCGATACCGATACCGATACCGATACTCTTACCGATACTGATACCGATACCCTTACCGTTACCGATACCGATACTGATACCGGTACCGATACCCATACCGATACCCATACCGATACCCATACCGATACCCATACCGATACCCATACCGATACCCATACCGATACCCATACCGATACCCATACCGATACCGATACCGATACTCTTACCGATACCGATACTGATACCGATACTCATACCGATACCCATACCGATACCCTTACCGATACCCATACCGATACCCATACCGATACCGATACTGATACCGACACTCTTACCGATACCCATACCGATACCCATGCCGATACTCATACCGATACCCATACCGATACCCATACCGATACCCATACCGATACCCATACCGATACCGATACCGATACTCTTACCGATACCGATACTGATACCGATACTCATACCGATACCCATACCGATACCCTTACCGATACCCATACCGATACCCATACCGATACCGATACCGATACTCTTACCGATACCGATACTGATACCGATACTCATACCGATACTCATACCGATACCCATACCGATACCCTTACCGACACCCATACCGATACCCATACCGATACCGATACCGATACTCTTACCGATACCGATACTGATACCGATACTCATACCGATACCCATACCGATACCCATACCGATACCCATCACGATACCCATACCTATACCCATACCGATACCCATACCGATACCCATACCAATACCCATACCGATACCCATACCGTTACCCAAACAGATACCCATACCTATACCCATACCGATACCCATACCGATACCGATACCGATACTCTTACCGATACCCATACCGATACCCATACCGATACCCATACCGATACCCATACCGATACCCATACCGATACCCATACCGATACCCATACCGATACCCATACCGATACCCTTACCGATACCCATACCGATACCCATACCGATACCGATACCGATACTCTTACCGATACCGATACTGATACCGATACTCATACCGATACTCATACCGATACCCATACCGATACCCTTACCGATACCCATACCGATACCCATACCGATACCGATACCGATACTCTTACCGATACCGATACTGATACCGATACTCATACCGATACCCATACCGATACCCATACCGATACCCTTACCGATACCCATACCGATACCCATACCGATACCGATACCGATACTCTTACCGATACCGATACTGATACCGATACTCATACCGATACTCATACCGATACCCATACCGATACCCTTACCGATACCCATACCGATACCCATACCGATACCGATACCGATACTCATACCGATACTGATACCGATACTCTTACCGATTCCGATACCGATACCGATACCGATACTCTTACCGATACCGATACTGATACCGATACTCATACCGATACTCATACCGATACCCATACCGATACCCTTACCGATACCCATACCGATACCCATACTGATACCGATACCGATACTCTTACCGATACCGATACTGATACCGATACTCATACCGATACCCATACCGATACCCATACCGATACCCATACCTATACCCATACCGATACCCATACCGATACTCATACCGATACTGATACCGATACTCTTACCGATTCCGATACCGATACCGATACCGATACCGATACTCTTACCGATACCGATACTGATACCGATACTCATACCGATACTCATACCGATACCCAAAGCGATACCCTTACCGATACCCATACCGATACCCATACCGATACCGATACCGATACTCTTACCGATACCGATACTGATACCGATACTCATACCGATACCCATACCGATACCCATACCGATACCCATCACGATACCCATACCTTACCGATACTGATACCGACACTCTAACCGATACCCATACCGATACCCATGCCGATACCCATACCGATACCGATACCGATACTCTTACCGATACCGATACTCTTACCGATACTGATACCGACACTCTTACCGATACCGATACCGATACCGATACTCTTACCGATACTGATACCGATACCCATACCGATACCCATACCGATACTGATACCGATACTCTTACCGATACCGATACCGATACCGATACTCTTACCGATACTGATACCGATACCCTTACCGTTATCGATACCGATACTGATACCGATACCGATACCCATACCGATACCCATACCGATACCCATACCGATACCGATACCGATACTCTTACCGATACCGATACTGATACCGATTCTCATACCGATACCCATACCGATACCCATACCGATACCCATACCGATACCCATACCGATACCCATACCGTTACCCAAGCAGATACCCATACCTATACCCATACCTATACCCATACCGATACCCATACCGATACCGATACCGATACTCTTACCGATACTGATACCGACACTCTTACCGATACCCATACCGATACCCATGCCGATACCCATACCGATACCGATACCGATACTCTTACCGATACCCATACCGATACCCATACCGATACCCATACCGATACCCATACCGATACCCATACCGATACCCATACCGATACCCATACCGATACCCATACCGATACCGATACCGATACTCTTACCGATACCGATACTCTTACCGATACTGATACCGACACTCTTACCGATACCGATACCGATACCGATACTCTTACCGATACTGATACCGATACCCTTACCGTTACCGATACCGATACTGATACCGATACCGATACCGATACTCTTACCGATACCGATACTGATACCGTACTCATACCGATACCCATACCGATACCCATACCGATACCCATCACGATACCCATACCTATACCCATACCGATACCCATACCGATACCCATACCGATACCCATACCGATACCCATACCGATACCGATACCGATACTCTTACCGATACCGATACTGATACCGATACTCATACCGATACCCATACCGATACCCTTACCGATACCCATACCGATACCCATACCGATACCGATACCGATAATCTTACCGATACCGATACTGATACCGATACTCATACCGATACTCATACCGATACCCATACCGATACCCTTACCGATACCCATACCGATACCCATACCGATACCGATACCGATACTCTTACCGATACCGATACTGATACCGATACTCATACCGATACCCATACCGATACCCATACCGATACCCATCACGATACCCATACCTATACCCATACCGATACCCATACCGATACCCATACCGATACCCATACCGTTACCCAAACAGATACCCATACCTATACCCATACCGATACCCATACCGATACCGATACCGATACTCTTACCGATACTGATACCGACACTCATACCGATACCTATACCGATACCCATACCGATACCCATACCGATACCCATACCGATACCCATACCGATACCCATACCGATACCCATACCGATACCCATACCGATACCCATACCGATACCGATACCGATACTCTTACCGATACCGATACTGATACCGATACTGATACCGATACTCATACCGATACTCATACCGATACCCATACCGATACCCTTACCGATACCCATACCGATACCCATACCGATACCGATACCGATACTCTTACCGATACCGATACTGATACCGATACTCATACCGATACCCATACCGATACCCATACCGATACCCATCACGATACCCATACCTATACCCATACCGATACCCATACCGATACCCATACCGATACCCATACCGATACCCATACCGATACCCATACCGATACCCATACCGATACCCATACCGATACCCATACCGATACCGATACCGATACTCTTACCGATACCGATACTGATACCGATACTCATACCGATACCCATACCGATACCCATACCGATACCCATACCAATACCCATACCGATACCCATACCGTTACCCAAACAGATACCCATACCTATACCCATACCGATACCCATACCGATACCGATACCGATACTCTTACCGATACTGATACCGACACTCTTACCGATACCCATACCGATACCCATGCCGATACCCATACCGATACCCATACCGACACCCATACCTATACCCATACCGATACCCATACCTATACCATACCGATACCCATACCGATACCCATACCGATACCCATACCGATACTGATACCGATACTCTTACCGATACCGATACCGATACCGATACTCTTACCGATACCGATACTGATACCGATACTCATACCGATACCCATACCGATACCCTTACCGATACCCATACCGATACCCATACCGATACCGATACCGATACTCTTACCGATACCGATACTGAGACCGATACTCATACCGATACTCATACCGATACCCATACCGATACCCTTACCGATACCCATACCGATACCCATACCGATACCGATACCGATACTCTTACCGATACCGATACTGATACCGATACTCATACCGATACCCATACCGATACCCATACCGATACCCTTACCGATACCCATACCGATACCCATACCGATACCGATACCGATACTCTTACCGATACCGATACTGATACCGATACTCATACCGATACTCATACCGATACCCATACCGATACCCTTACCGATACCCATACCGATACCCATACCGATACCCATACCGATACCGATACCGATACTCATACCGATACTGATACCGATACTCTTACCGATTCCGATACCGATACCGATACCGATACTCTTAACGATACCGATACTGATACCGATACTCATACCGATACTCATACCGATACCCATACCGATACCCTTACCGATACCCATACCGATACCCATACCGATACCGATACCGATACTCTTACCGATACCGATACTGATACCGATACTCATACCGATACCCATACCGATACCCATACCGATACCCATACCTATACCCATACCGATACCCATACCGATACTCATACCGATACTGATACCGATACTCTTACCGATTCCGATACCGATACCGATACCGATACTCTTACCGATACCGATACTGATACCGATACTCATACCGATACTCATACCGATACCCATACCGATACCCTTACCGATACCCATACCGATACCCATACCGATACCGATACCGATACTCTTACCGATACCGATACTGATACCGATACTCATACCGATACCCATACCGATACCCATACCGATACCCATCACGATACCCATACCTATACCCATACCGATACCCATACCGATACCGATACCGATACTCTTACCGATACCGATACTGATACCGATACTCATACCGATACCCATACCGATACCCTTACCGATACCCATACCGATACCCATACCGATACCGATACCGATACTCTTACCGATTCTGATACCGACACTCTTACCGATACCCATACCGATACCCATGCCGATACTCATACCGATACCCATACCGATACCCATACCGTTACCCATACCGATACCCATACCGATACCCATACCGATACCCATACCGATACCCATACCGATACCCATACCGATACCCATACCGATACCCATACCGATACCCATACCGATACCCATACCGATACTGATACCGATACTCTTACCGATACCGATACCGATACCGATACTCTTACCGATTCCGATACCGATACCGATACTCTTACAGATACTGATACCGATACCCTTACCGTTACCGATACCGATACTGATACCGATACCGATACCCATACCGATACCCATACCGATACCCATACCGATACCCATACCGATACCCATACCGATACCGATACCGATACTCTTACCGATACCGATACTGATACCGATACTCATACCGATACCCATACCGATACCCTTACCGATACCCATACCGATACCCATACCGATACCGATACCGATACTCTTACCGATTCTGATACCGACACTCTTACCGATACCCATACCGATACCCATGCCGATACTCATACCGATACCCATACCGATACCCATACCGTTACCCATACCGATACCCATACCGATACCCATACCGATACCCATACCGATACCCATACCGATACCCATACCGATACCCATACCGATACCGATACCGATACTCTTACCGATACCGATACTGATACCGATACTCATACCGATACCCATACCGATACCCTTACCGATACCCATACCGATACCCATACCGAGACCGATACCGATACTCTTACCGATACCGATACTGATACCGATACTGATACCGATACTCATACCGATACCCATACCGATACCCATACCGATACCCATCACGATACCCATACCTATACCCATACCGATACCCATACCGATACCCATACCGATACCCATACCGATACCCATACCGTTACCCAAACAGATACCCATACCTATACCCATACCGATACCCATACCGATACCGATACCGATACTCTTACCGATACTGATACCGACACTCATACCGATACCTATACCGATACCCATACCGATACCCATACCGATACCCATCACGATACCCATACCTATACCCATACCGATACCCATACCGATACCCATACCGATACCCATACCGATACCCATACCGATACCCATACCGATACCCATACCGATACCCATACCGATACCCATACCGATACCCATACCGATACCGATACCGATACTCTTACCGATACCGATACTGATACCGATACTCATACCGATACCCATACCGATACCCATACCGATACCCATACCGTTACCCAAACAGATACCCATACCTATACCCATACCGATACCCATACCGATACCGATACCGATACTCTTACCGATACTGATACCGACACTCTTACCGATACCCATACCGATACCCATGCCGATACCCATACCGATACCCATACCGACACCCATACCTATACCCATACCGATACCCATACCTATACCCATACCGATACCCATACCGATACCCATACCGATACCCATACCGATACTGATACCGATACTCTTACCGATACCGATACCGATACCGATACTCTTACCGATTCCGATACCGATACCGATACTCTTACAGATACTGATACCGATACCCTTACCGTTACCGATACCGATACTGATACCGATACCGATACCCATACCGATACCCATAGAGATACCCATACCGATACCCATACCGATATCCATGCCGATACCCATACCGATACCGATACCGATACCGATACCGATACAGATACTCACACCGACACTTTTACCGATACCCATACCGATTCCCATACCGATACTCATACCGATATCCATTCCGATACCCATACCGATACCCATACCGTTACCCATACCGATACCCATACCGATACCCATACCGATACCCATACCGATACCCATACCTATACCCATACCGATACCCATACCGATACCGATACCGATACTCTTACCGATACTGATACCGACACTCTAACCGATACCCATACCGATACCCATGCCGATACCCATACCGATACCGATACCGATACTCTTACCGATACCGATAATCTTACCGATACTGATACCGACACTCTTACCGATACCGATACCGATACCGATACTCTTACCGATACTGATACCGATACCCTTACCGTTACCGATACCGATACTGATACCGATACCGATACCCATACCGATACCCATACCGATACCCATACCGATACCCATACCGATACCCATACCGATACCCATACCGATACCCATACCGATACCCATACCGATACCGATACCGATACTCTTACCGATACCGGTACTGATACCGATACTCATACCGATACCCATACCGATACCCTTACCGATACCCATACCGATACCCATACCGATACCGATACTGATACCGATACTCATACCGGTACCCATACCGATACCCTTACCGATACCCATACCGATACCCATACCGATACCGATACCGATACTCTTACCGATTCTGATACCGACACTCTTACCGATACCCATACCGATACCCATGCCGATACTCATACCGATACCCATACCGATACCCATACCGTTACCCATACCGATACCCATACCGATACCCATACCGATACCCATACCGATACCGATACCGATACTCTTACCGATACCGATACTGATACCGATACTCATACCGATACCCATACCGATACCCTTACCGATACCCATACCGATACCCATACCGATACCGATACCGATACTCTTACCGATACCGATACTGATACCGATACTCATACCGATACCCATACCGATACCCATACCGATACCCATCACGATACCCATACCTATACCCATACCGATACCCATACCGATACCCATACCGATACCCATACCGTTACCCAAACAGATACCCATACCTATACCCATACCGATACCCATACCGATACCCATACCGATACCGATACCGATACTCTTACCGATACTGATACCGACACTCATACCGATACCTATACCGATACCCATACCGATACCCATACCGATACCCATACCGATACCCATACCGATACCCATACCGATACCCATACCGATACCCATACCGATACCCTTACCGATACCCATACCGATACCCATACCGATACCGATACCGATACTCTTACCGATACCGATACTGATACCGATACTCATACCGATACTCATACCGATACCCATACCGATACCCTTACCGATACCCATACCGATACCCATACCGATACCGATACCGATACTCTTACCGATACCGATACTGATACCGATACTCATACCGATACCCATACCGATACCCATACCGATACCCATCACGATACCCATACCTATACCCATACCGATACCCATACCGATACCCATACCGATACCCATACCGACACCCATACCGATACCGATACCGATACTCTTACCGATACCGATACCCATACCGATACCCTTACCGATACCCATACCGATACCCATACCGATACCGATACCGATACTCTTACCGATACCGATACTGATACCGATACTCATACCGATACTCATACCGATACCCATACCGATACCCTTACCGATACCCATACCGATACCCATACCGATACCGATACCGATACTCTTACCGATACCGATACTGATACCGATACTCATACCGATACTCATACCGATACCCATACCGATACCCTTACCGATACCCATACCGATACCCATACCGATACCGATACCGATACTCTTACCGATACCGATACTGATACCGATACTCATACCGATACCCATACCGATACCCATACCGATACCCATACCTATACCCATACCGATACCCATACCGATACTCATACCGATACTGATACCGATACTCTTACCGATTCCGATACCGATACCGATACCGATACTCTTACCGATACCGATACTGATACCGATACTCATACCGATACTCATACCGATACCCATACCGATACCCTTACCGATACCCATACCGATACCCATACCGATACCGATACCGATACTCTTACCGATACCGATACTGATACCGATACTCATACCGATACCCATACCGATACCCATACCGATACCCATCACGATACCCATACCTATACCCATACCGATACCCATACCGATACCGATACCGATACTCTTACCGATACCGATACTGATACCGATACTCATACCGATACCCATACCGATACCCTTACCGATACCCATACCGATACCCATACCGATACCGATACCGATACTCTTACCGATTCTGATACCGACACTCTTACCGATACCCATACCGATACCCATGCCGATACTCATACCGATACCCATACCGATACCCATACCGTTACCCATACCGATACCCATACCGATACCCATACCGATACCCATACCGATACCCATACCGATACCCATACCGATACCCATACCGATACCCATACCGATACCCATACCGATACTGATACCGATACTCTTACCGATACCGATACCGATACCGATACTCTTACCGATTCCGATACCGATACCGATACTCTTACAGATACTGATACCGATACCCTTACCGTTACCGATACCGATACTGATACCGATACCGATACCCATACCGATACCCATACCGATACCCATACCGATACCCATACCGATACCCATACCGATACCGATACCGATACTCTTACCGATACCGATACTGATACCGATACTCATACCGATACCCATACCGATACCCTTACCGATACCCATACCGATACCCATACCGATACCGATACCGATACTCTTACCGATTCTGATACCGACACTCTTACCGATACCCATACCGATACCCATGCCGATACTCATACCGATACCCATACCGATACCCATACCGTTACCCATACCGATACCCATACCGATACCCATACCGATACCCATACCGATACCCATACCGATACCCATACCGATACCCATACCGATACCGATACCGATACTCTTACCGATACCGATACTGATACCGATACTCATACCGATACCCATACCGATACCCTTACCGATACCCATACCGATACCCATACCGAGACCGATACCGATACTCTTACCGATACCGATACTGATACCGATACTCATACCGATACCCATACCGATACTCATACCGATACCCATACCGATACCCATACCGATACTGATACCGACACTCTTACCGATACCGATACCGATACCGATACTCTTACCGATACTGATACCGATACCCTTACCGTTACCGATACCGATACTGATACCGATACCGATACCCATACCGATACCCATACCGATACCCATACCGATACCCATACCGATACCCGTACCGATACCCATACCGATACCGATACCGATACCGATATCGATACTCTTACCGATACCGATACTGATACCGATACTCATACCGATACCCATACCGATACCCATACCGATACCCATACCGATACCCATACCGATACCCATACCGATACAAATACCGATACCCATACCGATACCCTGACCGATACCCATACCGATACCCATACCGATACCGATACCGATACTCTTACCGATACCGATACTGATACCGATACTCATACCGATACTCATACCGATTCCCATACCGATACCCTTACCGATACACATACCGATACCCATACTGATACCGATACCGATACTCTTACCGATACCGATACTGATACCGATACTCATACCGATACCCATACCGATACCCATACCGATACCCATCACGATACCCATACCTATACCCATACCGATACCCATACCGATACCCATACCGATACCCATACCGTTACCCAAACAGATACCCATACCTATACCCATACCGATACCCATACCGATACCGATACCGATACTCTTACCGATACTGATACCGACACTCATACCGATACCCATACCGATACCCATACCGATACCCATACCGATACCCATCACGATACCCATACCTATACCCATACCGATACCCATACCGATACCCATACCGATACCCATACCGATACCCATACCGATACCCATACCGATACCCATACCGATACCCATACCGTTACCCAAACAGATACCCATACCTATACCCATACCGATACCCATACCGATACCGATACCGATACTCTTACCGATACTGATACCGACACTCTTACCGATACCCATACCGATACCCATGCCGATACCCATACCGATACCCATACCGACACCCATACCTATACCCATACCGATACCCATACCTATACCCATACCGATACCCATACCGATACCCATACCGATACCCATACCGATACTGATACCGATACTCTTACCGATACCGATACCGATACCGATACTCTTACCGATTCCGATACCGATACCGATACTCTTACAGATACTGATACCGATACCCTTACCGTTACCGATACCGATACTGATACCGATACCGATACCCATACCGATACCCATAGAGATACCCATACCGATACCCATACCGATATCCATGCCGATACCCATACCGATACCGATACCGATACCGATACCGATACAGATACTCACACCGACACTTTTACCGATACCCATACCGATTCCCATACCGATACTCATACCGATATCCATTCCGATACCCATACCGATACCCATACCGTTACCCATACCGATACCCATACCGATACCCATACCGATACCCATACCGATACCCATACCTATACCCATACCGATACCCATACCGATACCGATACCGATACTCTTACCGATACTGATACCGACACTCTAACCGATACCCATACCGATACCCATGCCGATACCCATACCGATACCGATACCGATACTCTTACCGATACCGATAATCTTACCGATACTGATACCGACACTCTTACCGATACCGATACCGATACCGATACTCTTACCGATACTGATACCGATACCCTTACCGTTACCGATACCGATACTGATACCGATACCGATACCCATACCGATACTCATACCGATACCCATACCGATACCCATACCGATACCCATACCGATACCCATACCGATACCGATACCGATACTCTTACCGATACCGGTACTGATACCGATACTCATACCGATACCCATACCGATACCCTTACCGATACCCATACCGATACCCATACCGATACCGATACTGATACCGATACTCATACCGGTACCCATACCGATACCCGTACCGATACCCATACCGATACCCATACCGATACCGATACCGATACTCTTACCGATTCTGATACCGACACTCTTACCGATACCCATACCGATACCCATGCCGATACTCATACCGATACCCATACCGATACCCATACCGTTACCCATACCGATACCCATACCGATACCCATACCGATACCCATACCGATACCGATACCGATACTCTTACCGATACCGATACTGATACCGATACTCATACCGATACCCATACCGATACCCTTACCGATACCCATACCGATACCCATACCGATACCGATACCGATACTCTTACCGATACCGATACTGATACCGATACTCATACCGATACCCATACCGATACCCATACCGATACCCATCACGATACCCATACCTATACCCATACCGATACCCATACCGATACCCATACCGATACCCATACCGTTACCCAAACAGATACCCATACCTATACCCATACCGATACCCATACCGATACCCATACCGATACCCATACCGATACCCATACCGATACCGATACCGATACCCATACCGATACCCATACCGATACCCATACCGATACCGATACCGATACTCTTACCGATACCGATACTGATACCGATACTCATACCGATACCCATACCGATACCCTTACCGATACCCATACCGATACCCATACCGAGACCGATACCGATACTCTTACCGATACCGATACTGATACCGATACTCATACCGATACCCATACCGATACTCATACCGATAGCCATACCGATACCCATACCGATACTGATACCGACACTCTTACCGATACCGATACCGATACCGATACTCTTACCGATACTGATACCGATACCCTTACCGTTACCGATACCGATACTGATACCGATACCGATACCCATACCGATACCCATACCGATACCCATACCGATACCCATACCGATACCCGTACCGATACCCATACCGATACCGATACCGATACCGATATCGATACTCTTACCGATACCGATACTGATACCGATACTCATACCGATACCCATACCGATACCCATACCGATACCCATACCGATACCCATACCGATACCCATACCGATACAGATACCGATACCCATACCGATACCCTGACCGATACCCATACCGATACCCATACCGATACCGATACCGATACTCTTACCGATACCGATACTGATACCGATACTCATACCGATACTCATACCGATTCCCATACCGATACCCTTACCGATACACATACCGATACCCATACTGATACCGATACCGATACTCTTACCGATACCGATACTGATACCGATACTCATACCGATACCCATACCGATACCCATACCGATACCCATCACGATACCCATACCTATACCCATACCGATACCCATACCGATACCCATACCGATACCCATACCGTTACCCAAACAGATACCCATACCTATACCCATACCGATACCCATACCGATACCGATACCGATACTCTTACCGATACTGATACCGACACTCATACCGATACCCATACCGATACCCATACCGATACCCATACCGATACCCATCACGATACCCATACCTATACCCATACCGATACCCATACCGATACCCATACCGATACCCATACCGATACCCATACCGATACCCATACCGATACCCATACCGATACCCATACCGTTACCCAAACAGATACCCATACCTATACCCATACCGATACCCATACCGATACCGATACCGATACTCTTACCGATACTGATACCGACACTCTTACCGATACCCATACCGATACCCATGCCGATACCCATACCGATACCCATACCGACACCCATACCTATACCCATACCGATACCCATACCTATACCCATACCGATACCCATACCGATACCCATACCGATACCCATACCGATACTGATACCGATACTCTTACCGATACCGATACCGATACCGATACTCTTACCGATTCCGATACCGATACCGATACTCTTACAGATACTGATACCGATACCCTTACCGTTACCGATACCGATACTGATACCGATACCGATACCCATACCGATACCCATAGAGATACCCATACCGATACCCATACCGATATCCATGCCGATACCCATACCGATACCGATACCGATACCGATACCGATACAGATACTCACACCGACACTTTTACCGATACCCATACCGATTCCCATACCGATACTCATACCGATATCCATTCCGATACCCATACCGATACCCATACCGTTACCCATACCGATACCCATACCGATACCCATACCGATACCCATACCGATACCCATACCTATACCCATACCGATACCCATACCGATACCGATACCGATACTCTTACCGATACTGATACCGACACTCTAACCGATACCCATACCGATACCCATGCCGATACCCATACCGATACCGATACCGATACTCTTACCGATACCGATAATCTTACCGATACTGATACCGACACTCTTACCGATACCGATACCGATACCGATACTCTTACCGATACTGATACCGATACCCTTACCGTTACCGATACCGATACTGATACCGATACCGATACCCATACCGATACTCATACCGATACCCATACCGATACCCATACCGATACCCATACCGATACCCATACCGATACCGATACCGATACTCTTACCGATACCGGTACTGATACCGATACTCATACCGATACCCATACCGATACCCATACCGATACCCATACCGATACCCATACCGATACCCATACCGATACCCATACCGATACCCATACCGTTACCCAAACAGATACCCATACCTATACCCATACCGATACCCATACCGATACCGATACCGATACTCTTACCGATACTGATACCGACACTCTTACCGATACCCATACCGATACCCATGCCGATACCCATACCGATACCCATACCGACACCCATACCTATACCCATACCGATACCCATACCTATACCCATACCGATACCCATACCGATACCCATACCGATACCCATACCGATACTGATACCGATACTATTACCGATACCGATACCGATACCGATACTCTTACCGATTCCGATACCGATACCGATACTCTTACAGATACTGATACCGATACCCTTACCGTTACCGATACCGATACTGATACCGATACCGATACCCATACCGATACCCATAGAGATACCCATACCGATACCCATACCGATATCCATGCCGATACCCATACCGATACCGATACCGATACCGATACCGATACAGATACTCACACCGACACTTTTACCGATACCCATACCGATTCCCATACCGATACTCATACCGATATCCATTCCGATACCCATACCGATACCCATACCGTTACCCATACCGATACCCATACCGATACCCATACCGATACCCATACCGATACCCATACCTATACCCATACCGATACCCATACCGATACCGATACCGATACTCTTACCGATACTGATACCGACACTCTAACCGATACCCATACCGATACCCATGCCGATACCCATACCGATACCGATACCGATACTCTTACCGATACCGATAATCTTACCGATACTGATACCGACACTCTTACCGATACCGATACCGATACCGATACTCTTACCGATACTGATACCGATACCCTTACCGTTACCGATACCGATACTGATACCGATACCGATACCCATACCGATACTCATACCGATACCCATACCGATACCCATACCGATACCCATACCGATACCCATACCGATACCGATACCGATACTCTTACCGATACCGGTACTGATACCGATACTCATACCGATACCCATACCGATACCCTTACCGATACCCATACCGATACCCATACCGATACCGATACTGATACCGATACTCATACCGGTACCCATACCGATACCCGTACCGATACCCATACCGATACCCATACCGATACCGATACCGATACTCTTACCGATTCTGATACCGACACTCTTACCGATACCCATACCGATACCCATGCCGATACTCATACCGATACCCATACCGATACCCATACCGTTACCCATACCGATACCCATGCCGATACCCATACCGATACCGATACCGATACCGATACCGATACAGATACTCACACCGATACCCATACCGACACTCTTACCGATACCCATACCGATACCCATACCGATACTCATACCGATAGCCATACCGATACCCATACCGATACTGATACCGACACTCTTACCGATACCGATACCGATACCGATACTCTTACCGATACTGATACCGATACCCTTACCGTTACCGATACCGATACTGATACCGATACCGATACCCATACCGATACCCATACCGATACCCATACCGATACCCATACCGATACCCGTACCGATACCCGTACCGATACCCATACCGATACCGATACCGATACCGATATCGATACTCTTACCGATACCGATACTGATACCGATACTCATACCGATACCCATACCGATACCCATACCGATACCCATACCGATACCCATACCGATACCCATACCGATACCCATACCGATACCAATACCGATACCCATACCGATACCCTTACCGATACCCATACCGATACCCATACCGATACCGATACCGATACTCTTACCGATACCGATACTGATACCGATACTCATACCGATACTCATACCGATTCCCATACCGATACCCTTACCGATACACATACCGATACCCATACTGATACCGATACCGATACTCTTACCGATACCGATACTGATACCGATACTCATACCGATACCCATACCGATACCCATACCGATACCCATCACGATACCCATACCTATACCCATACCGATACCCATACCGATACCCATACCGATACCCATACCGATACCCATACCGTTACCCAAACAGATACCCATACCTATACCCATACCGATACCCATACCGATACCGATACCGATACTCTTACCGATACTGATACCGACACTCATACCGATACCTATACCGATACCCATACCGATACCCATACCGATACCCATCACGATACCCATACCTATACCCATACCGATACCCATACCGATACCCATACCGATACCCATACCGATACCCATACCGATACCCATACCGATACCCATACCGATACCCATACCGATACCCATACCGATACCCATACCGATACCGATACCGATACTCTTACCGATACCGATACTGATACCGATACTCATACCGATACCCATACCGATACCCATACCGATACCCATACCGTTACCCAAACAGATACCCATACCTATACCCATACCGATACCCATACCGATACCGATACCGATACTCTTACCGATACTGATACCGACACTCTTACCGATACCCATACCGATACCCATGCCGATACCCATACCGATACCCATACCGACACCCATACCTATACCCATACCGATACCCATACCTATACCCATACCGATACCCATACCGATACCCATACCGATACCCATACCGATACTGATACCGATACTCTTACCGATACCGATACCGATACCGATACTCTTACCGATTCCGATACCGATACCGATACTCTTACAGATACTGATACCGATACCCTTACCGTTACCGATACCGATACTGATACCGATACCGATACCCATACCGATACCCATAGAGATACCCATACCGATACCCATACCGATATCCATGCCGATACCCATACCGATACCGATACCGATACCGATACCGATACAGATACTCACACCGACACTTTTACCGATACCCATACCGATTCCCATACCGATACTCATACCGATATCCATTCCGATACCCATACCGATACCCATACCGTTACCCATACCGATACCCATACCGATACCCATACCGATACCCATACCGATACCCATACCTATACCCATACCGATACCCATACCGATACCGATACCGATACTCTTACCGATACTGATACCGACACTCTAACCGATACCCATACCGATACCCATGCCGATACCCATACCGATACCGATACCGATACTCTTACCGATACCGATAATCTTACCGATACTGATACCGACACTCTTACCGATACCGATACCGATACCGATACTCTTACCGATACTGATACCGATACCCTTACCGTTACCGATACCGATACTGATACCGATACCGATACCCATACCGATACCCATACCGATACCCATACCGATACCCATACCGATACCCATACCGATACCCATACCGATACCCATACCGATACCCATACCGATACCCATACCGATACCGATACCGATACTCTTACCGATACCGGTACTGATACCGATACTCATACCGATACCCATACCGATACCCTTACCGATACCCATACCGATACCCATACCGATACCGATACTGATACCGATACTCATACCGGTACCCATACCGATACCCGTACCGATACCCATACCGATACCCATACCGATACCGATACCGATACTCTTACCGATTCTGATACCGACACTCTTACCGATACCCATACCGATACCCATGCCGATACTCATACCGATACCCATACCGATACCCATACCGTTACCCATACCGATACCCATACCGATACCCATACCGATACCCATACCGATACCGATACCGATACTCTTACCGATACCGATACTGATACCGATACTCATACCGATACCCATACCGATACCCTTACCGATACCCATACCGATACCCATACCGATACCGATACCGATACTCTTACCGATACCGATACTGATACCGATACTCATACCGATACCCATACCGATACCCATACCGATACCCATCACGATACCCATACCTATACCCATACCGATACCCATACCGATACCCATACCGATACCCATACCGTTACCCAAACAGATACCCATACCTATACCCATACCGATACCCATACCGATACCCATACCGATACCGATACCGATACTCTTACCGATACTGATACCGACACTCATACCGATACCTATACCGATACCCATACCGATACCCATACCGATACCCATACCGATACCCATACCGATACCCATACCGATACCCATACCGATACCCATACCGATACCCTTACCGATACCCATACCGATACCCATACCGATACCGATACCGATACTCTTACCGATACCGATACTGATACCGATACTCATACCGATACTCATACCGATACCCATACCGATACCCTTACCGATACCCATACCGATACCCATACCGATACCGATACCGATACTCTTACCGATACCGATACTGATACCGATACTCATACCGATACCCATACCGATACCCATACCGATACCCATCACGATACCCATACCTATACCCATACCGATACCCATACCGATACCCATACCGATACCCATACCGACACCCATACCGATACCGATACCGATACTCTTACCGATACCGATACTGATACCGATACTCATACCGATACCCATACCGATACCCTTACCGATACCCATACCGATACCCATACCGATACCGATACCGATACTCTTACCGATACCGATACTGATACCGATACTCATACCGATACTCATACCGATACCCATACCGATACCCTTACCGATACCCATACCGATACCCATACCGATACCGATACCGATACTCTTACCGATACCGATACTGATACCGATACTCATACCGATACTCATACCGATACCCATACCGATACCCTTACCGATACCCATACCGATACCCATACCGATACCGATACCGATACTCTTACCGATACCGATACTGATACCGATACTCATACCGATACCCATACCGATACCCATACCGATACCCATACCTATACCCATACCGATACCCATACCGATACTCATACCGATACTGATACCGATACTCTTACCGATTCCGATACCGATACCGATACCGATACTCTTACCGATACCGATACTGATACCGATACTCATACCGATACTCATACCGATACCCATACCGATACCCATCACGATACCCATACCTTACCGATACTGATACCGACACTCTAACCGATACCCATACCGATACCCATGCCGATACCCATACCGATACCGATACCGATACTCTTACCGATACCGATACTCTTACCGATACTGATACCGACACTCTTACCGATACCGATACCGATACCGATACTCTTACCGATACTGATACCGATACCCTTACCGTTACCGATACCGATACTGATACCGGTACCGATACCCATACCGATACCCATACCGATACCCATACCGATACCCATACCGATACCCATACCGATACCCATACCGATACCCATACCGATACCCATACCGATACCGATACCGATACTCTTACCGATACCGATACTGATACCGATACTCATACCGATACCCATACCGATACCCTTACCGATACCCATACCGATACCCATACCGATACCGATACTGATACCGACACTCTTACCGATACCCATACCGATACCCATGCCGATACTCATACCGATACCCATACCGATACCCATACCGATACCCATACCGATACCCATACCGATACCGATACCGATACTCTTACCGATACCGATACTGATACCGATACTCATACCGATACCCATACCGATACCCTTACCGATACCCATACCGATACCCATACCGATACCGATACCGATACTCTTACCGATACCGATACTGATACCGATACTCATACCGATACTCATACCGATACCCATACCGATACCCTTACCGACACCCATACCGATACCCATACCGATACCGATACCGATACTCTTACCGATACCGATACTGATACCGATACTCATACCGATACCCATACCGATACCCATACCGATACCCATCACGATACCCATACCTATACCCATACCGATACCCATACCGATACCCATACCAATACCCATACCGATACCCATACCGTTACCCAAACAGATACCCATACCTATACCCATACCGATACCCATACCGATACCGATACCGATACTCTTACCGATACTGATTCCGACACTCATACCGATACCCATACCGATACCCATACCGATACCCATACCGATACCCATACCGATACCCATACCGATACCCATACCGATACCCATACCGATACCCTTACCGATACCCATACCGATACCCATACCGATACCGATACCGATACTCTTACCGATACCGATACTGATACCGATACTCATACCGATACTCATACCGATACCCATACCGATACCCTTACCGATACCCATACCGATACCCATACCGATACCGATACCGATACTCTTACCGATACCGATACTGATACCGATACTCATACCGATACCCATACCGATACCCATACCGATACCCTTACCGATACCCATACCGATACCCATACCGATACCGATACCGATACTCTTACCGATACCGATACTGATACCGATACTCATACCGATACTCATACCGATACCCATACCGATACCCTTACCGATACCCATACCGATACCCATACCGATACCGATACCGATACTCATACCGATACTGATACCGATACTCTTACCGATTCCGATACCGATACCGATACCGATACTCTTACCGATACCGATACTGATACCGATACTCATACCGATACTCATACCGATACCCATACCGATACCCTTACCGATACCCATACCGATACCCATACTGATACCGATACCGATACTCTTACCGATACCGATACTGATACCGATACTCATACCGATACCCATACCGATACCCATACCGATACCCATACCTATACCCATACCGATACCCATACCGATACTCATACCGATACTGATACCGATACTCTTACCGATTCCGATACCGATACCGATACCGATACCGATACTCTTACCGATACCGATACTGATACCGATACTCATACCGATACTCATACCGATACCCAAAGCGATACCCTTACCGATACCCATACCGATACCCATACCGATACCGATACCGATACTCTTACCGATACCGATACTGATACCGATACTCATACCGATACCCATACCGATACCCATGCCGATACCCATACCGATACCGATACCGATACTCTTACCGATACCGATACTGATACCGATTCTCATACCGATACCCATACCGATACCCATACCGATACCCATACCGATACCCATACCGATACCCATACCGTTACCCAAGCAGATACCCATACCTATACCCATACCTATACCCATACCGATACCCATACCGATACCGATACCGATACTCTTACTGATACTGATACCGACACTCTTACCGATACCCATACCGATACCCATGCCGATACCCATACCGATACCGATACCGATACTCTTACCGATACCCATACCGATACCCATACCGATACCCATACCGATACCCATACCGATACCCATACCGATACCCATACCGATACCCATACCGATACCCATACCGATACCGATACCGATACTCTTACCGATACCGATACTCTTACCGATACTGATACCGACACTCTTACCGATACCGATACCGATACCGATACTCTTACCGATACTGATACCGATACCCTTACCGTTACCGATACCGATACTGATACCGATACCGATACCGATACTCTTACCGATACCGATACTGATACCGTACTCATACCGATACCCATACCGATACCCATACCGATACCCATCACGATACCCATACCTATACCCATACCGATACCCATACCGATACCCATACCGATACCCATACCGATACCCATACCGATACCGATACCGATACTCTTACCGATACCGATACTGATACCGATACTCATACCGATACCCATACCGATACCCTTACCGATACCCATACCGATACCCATACCGATACCGATACCGATAATCTTACCGATACCGATACTGATACCGATACTCATACCGATACTCATACCGATACCCATACCGATACCCTTACCGATACCCATACCGATACCCATACCGATACCGATACCGATACTCTTACCGATACCGATACTGATACCGATACTCATACCGATACCCATACCGATACCCATACCGATACCCATCACGATACCCATACCTATACCCATACCGATACCCATACCGATACCCATACCGATACCCATACCGTTACCCAAACAGATACCCATACCTATACCCATACCGATACCCATACCGATACCGATACCGATACTCTTACCGATACTGATACCGACACTCATACCGATACCTATACCGATACCCATACCGATACCCATACCGATACCCATACCGATACCCATACCGATACCCATACCGATACCCATACCGATACCCATACCGATACCCATACCGATACCGATACCGATACTCTTACCGATACCGATACTGATACCGATACTGATACCGATACTCATACCGATACTCATACCGATACCCATACCGATACCCTTACCGATACCCATACCGATACCCATACCGATACCGATACCGATACTCTTACCGATACCGATACTGATACCGATACTCATACCGATACCCATACCGATACCCATACCGATACCCATCACGATACCCATACCTATACCCATACCGATACCCATACCGATACCCATACCGATACCCATACCGATACCCATACCGATACGCATACCGATACCCATACCGATACCCATACCGATACCCATACCGATACCGATACCGATACTCTTACCGATACCGATACTGATACCGATACTCATACCGATACCCATACCGATACCCATACCGATACCCATACCGATACCCATACCGATACCCATACCGTTACCCAAACAGATACCCATACCTATACCCATACCGATACCCATACCGATACCGATACCGATACTCTTACCGATACTGATACCGACACTCTTACCGATACCCATACCGATACCCATGCCGATACCCATACCGATACCCATACCGACACCCATACCTATACCCATACCGATACCCATACCTATACCATACCGATACCCATACCGATACCCATACCGATACCCATACCGATACTGATACCGATACTCTTACCGATACCGATACCGATACCGATACTCTTACCGATACCGATACTGATACCGATACTCATACCGATACCCATACCGATACCCTTACCGATACCCATACCGATACCCATACCGATACCGATACCGATACTCTTACCGATACCGATACTGAGACCGATACTCATACCGATACTCATACCGATACCCATACCGATACCCTTACCGATACCCATACCGATACCCATACCGATACCGATACCGATACTCTTACCGATACCGATACTGATACCGATACTCATACCGATACCCATACCGATACCCATACCGATACCCTTACCGATACCCATACCGATACCCATACCGATACCGATACCGATACTCTTACCGATACCGATACTGATACCGATACTCATACCGATACTCATACCGATACCCATACCGATACCCTTACCGATACCCATACCGATACCCATACCGATACCCATACCGATACCGATACCGATACTCATACCGATACTGATACCGATACTCTTACCGATTCCGATACCGATACCGATACCGATACTCTTAACGATACCGATACTGATACCGATACTCATACCGATACTCATACCGATACCCATACCGATACCCTTACCGATACCCATACCGATACCCATACCGATACCGATACCGATACTCTTACCGATACCGATACTGATACCGATACTCATACCGATACCCATACCGATACCCATACCGATACCCATACCTATACCCATACCGATACCCATACCGATACTCATACCGATACTGATACCGATACTCTTACCGATTCCGATACCGATACCGATACCGATACTCTTACCGATACCGATACTGATACCGATACTCATACCGATACTCATACCGATACCCATACCGATACCCTTACCGATACCCATACCGATACCCATACCGATACCGATACCGATACTCTTACCGATACCGATACTGATACCGATACTCATACCGATACCCATACCGATACCCATACCGATACCCATCACGATACCCATACCTATACCCATACCGATACCCATACCGATACCGATACCGATACTCTTACCGATACCGATACTGATACCGATACTCATACCGATACCCATACCGATACCCTTACCGATACCCATACCGATACCCATACCGATACCGATACCGATACTCTTACCGATTCTGATACCGACACTCTTACCGATACCCATACCGATACCCATGCCGATACTCATACCGATACCCATACCGATACCCATACCGTTACCCATACCGATACCCATACCGATACCCATACCGATACCCATACCGATACCCATACCGATACCCATACCGATACCCATACCGATACCCATACCGATACCCATACCGATACTGATACCGATACTCTTACCGATACCGATACCGATACCGATACTCTTACCGATTCCGATACCGATACCGATACTCTTACAGATACTGATACCGATACCCTTACCGTTACCGATACCGATACTGATACCGATACCGATACCCATACCGATACCCATACCGATACCCATACCGATACCCATACCGATACCCATACCGATACCGATACCGATACTCTTACCGATACCGATACTGATACCGATACTCATACCGATACCCATACCGATACCCTTACCGATACCCATACCGATACCCATACCGATACCGATACCGATACTCTTACCGATTCTGATACCGACACTCTTACCGATACCCATACCGATACCCATGCCGATACTCATACCGATACCCATACCGATACCCATACCGTTACCCATACCGATACCCATACCGATACCCATACCGATACCCATACCGATACCCATACCGATACCCATACCGATACCCATACCGATACCGATACCGATACTCTTACCGATACCGATACTGATACCGATACTCATACCGATACCCATACCGATACCCTTACCGATACCCATACCGATACCCATACCGAGACCGATACCGATACTCTTACCGATACCGATACTGATACCGATACTCATACCGATACCCATACCGATACCCATACCGATACCCATCACGATACCCATACCTATACCCATACCGATACCCATACCGATAGCCATACCGATACCCATACCGATACTGATACCGATACTCTAACCGATACCGATACCGATACCGATACTCTTACCGATACTGATACCGATACCCTTACCGTTATCGATACCGATACTGATACCGATACCGATACCCATACCGATACCCATACCGATACCGATACCGATACTCTTACCGATACCGATACTGATACCGATTCTCATACCGATACCCATACCGATACCCATACCGATACCCATACCGATACCCATACCGATACCCATACCGTTACCCAAACCGATACCCATACCTATACCCATACCAATACCCATACCGATACCCATGCCGATACCCATACCGATACCGATACCGATACCGATACCGATACAGATACTCACACCGATACCCATACCGACACTCTTACCGATACCCATACCGATACCCATACCGATACTCATACCGATAGCCATACCGATACCCATACCGATACTGATACCGACACTCTTACCGATACCGATACCGATACCGATACTCTTACCGATACTGATACCGATACCCTTACCGTTACCGATACCGATACTGATACCGATACCGATACCCATACCGATACCCATACCGATACCCATACCGATACCCATACCGATACCCGTACCGATACCCATACCGATACCGATACCGATACCGATATCGATACTCTTACCGATACCGATACTGATACCGATACTCATACCGATACCCATACCGATACCCATACCGATACCCATACCGATACCCATACCGATACCCATACCGATACCCATACCGATACCAATACCGATACCCATACCGATACCCTTACCGATACCCATACCGATACCCATACCGATACCGATACCGATACTCTTACCGATACCGATACTGATACCGATACTCATACCGATACTCATACCGATTCCCATACCGATACCCTTACCGATACACATACCGATACCCATACTGATACCGATACCGATACTCTTACCGATACCGATACTGATACCGATACTCATACCGATACCCATACCGATACCCATACCGATACCCATCACGATACCCATACCTATACCCATACCGATACCCATACCGATACCCATACCGATACCCATACCGATACCCATACCGTTACCCAAACAGATACCCATACCTATACCCATACCGATACCCATACCGATACCGATACCGATACTCTTACCGATACTGATACCGACACTCATACCGATACCTATACCGATACCCATACCGATACCCATACCGATACCCATCACGATACCCATACCTATACCCATACCGATACCCATACCGATACCCATACCGATACCCATACCGATACCCATACCGATACCCATACCGATACCCATACCGATACCCATACCGATACCCATACCGATACCCATACCGATACCGATACCGATACTCTTACCGATACCGATACTGATACCGATACTCATACCGATACCCATACCGATACCCATACCGATACCCATACCGTTACCCAAACAGATACCCATACCTATACCCATACCGATACCCATACCGATACCGATACCGATACTCTTACCGATACTGATACCGACACTCTTACCGATACCCATACCGATACCCATGCCGATACCCATACCGATACCCATACCGACACCCATACCTATACCCATACCGATACCCATACCTATACCCATACCGATACCCATACCGATACCCATACCGATACCCATACCGATACTGATACCGATACTCTTACCGATACCGATACCGATACCGATACTCTTACCGATTCCGATACCGATACCGATACTCTTACAGATACTGATACCGATACCCTTACCGTTACCGATACCGATACTGATACCGATACCGATACCCATACCGATACCCATAGAGATACCCATACCGATACCCATACCGATATCCATGCCGATACCCATACCGATACCGATACCGATACCGATACCGATACAGATACTCACACCGACACTTTTACCGATACCCATACCGATTCCCATACCGATACTCATACCGATATCCATTCCGATACCCATACCGATACCCATACCGTTACCCATACCGATACCCATACCGATACCCATACCGATACCCATACCGATACCCATACCTATACCCATACCGATACCCATACCGATACCGATACCGATACTCTTACCGATACTGATACCGACACTCTAACCGATACCCATACCGATACCCATGCCGATACCCATACCGATACCGATACCGATACTCTTACCGATACCGATAATCTTACCGATACTGATACCGACACTCTTACCGATACCGATACCGATACCGATACTCTTACCGATACTGATACCGATACCCTTACCGTTACCGATACCGATACTGATACCGATACCGATACCCATACCGATACCCATACCGATACCCATACCGATACCCATACCGATACCCATACCGATACCCATACCGATACCCATACCGATACCCATACCGATACCGATACCGATACTCTTACCGATACCGGTACTGATACCGATACTCATACCGATACCCATACCGATACCCTTACCGATACCCATACCGATACCCATACCGATACCGATACTGATACCGATACTCATACCGGTACCCATACCGATACCCGTACCGATACCCATACCGATACCCATACCGATACCGATACCGATACTCTTACCGATTCTGATACCGACACTCTTACCGATACCCATACCGATACCCATGCCGATACTCATACCGATACCCATACCGATACCCATACCGTTACCCATACCGATACCCATACCGATACCCATACCGATACCCATACCGATACCGATACCGATACTCTTACCGATACCGATACTGATACCGATACTCATACCGATACCCATACCGATACCCTTACCGATACCCATACCGATACCCATACCGATACCGATACCGATACTCTTACCGATACCGATACTGATACCGATACTCATACCGATACCCATACCGATACCCATACCGATACCCATCACGATACCCATACCTATACCCATACCGATACCCATACCGATACCCATACCGATACCCATACCGTTACCCAAACAGATACCCATACCTATACCCATACCGATACCCATACCGATACCCATACCGATACCGATACCGATACTCTTACCGATACTGATACCGACACTCATACCGATACCTATACCGATACCCATACCGATACCCATACCGATACCCATACCGATACCCATACCGATACCCATACCGATACCCATACCGATACCCATACCGATACCCTTACCGATACCCATACCGATACCCATACCGATACCGATACCGATACTCTTACCGATACCGATACTGATACCGATACTCATACCGATACTCATACCGATACCCATACCGATACCCTTACCGATACCCATACCGATACCCATACCGATACCGATACCGATACTCTTACCGATACCGATACTGATACCGATACTCATACCGATACCCATACCGATACCCATACCGATACCCATCACGATACCCATACCTATACCCATACCGATACCCATACCGATACCCATACCGATACCCATACCGACACCCATACCGATACCGATACCGATACTCTTACCGATACCGATACTGATACCGATACTCATACCGATACCCATACCGATACCCTTACCGATACCCATACCGATACCCATACCGATACCGATACCGATACTCTTACCGATACCGATACTGATACCGATACTCATACCGATACTCATACCGATACCCATACCGATACCCTTACCGATACCCATACCGATACCCATACCGATACCGATACCGATACTCTTACCGATACCGATACTGATACCGATACTCATACCGATACTCATACCGATACCCATACCGATACCCTTACCGATACCCATACCGATACCCATACCGATACCGATACCGATACTCTTACCGATACCGATACTGATACCGATACTCATACCGATACCCATACCGATACCCATACCGATACCCATACCTATACCCATACCGATACCCATACCGATACTCATACCGATACTGATACCGATACTCTTACCGATTCCGATACCGATACCGATACCGATACTCTTACCGATACCGATACTGATACCGATACTCATACCGATACTCATACCGATACCCATACCGATACCCTTACCGATACCCATACCGATACCCATACCGATACCGATACCGATACTCTTACCGATACCGATACTGATACCGATACTCATACCGATACCCATACCGATACCCATACCGATACCCATCACGATACCCATACCTATACCCATACCGATACCCATACCGATACCGATACCGATACTCTTACCGATACCGATACTGATACCGATACTCATACCGATACCCATACCGATACCCTTACCGATACCCATACCGATACCCATACCGATACCGATACCGATACTCTTACCGATTCTGATACCGACACTCTTACCGATACCCATACCGATACCCATGCCGATACTCATACCGATACCCATACCGATACCCATACCGTTACCCATACCGATACCCATACCGATACCCATACCGATACCCATACCGATACCCATACCGATACCCATACCGATACCCATACCGATACCCATACCGATACCCATACCGATACTGATACCGATACTCTTACCGATACCGATACCGATACCGATACTCTTACCGATTCCGATACCGATACCGATACTCTTACAGATACTGATACCGATACCCTTACCGTTACCGATACCGATACTGATACCGATACCGATACCCATACCGATACCCATACCGATACCCATACCGATACCCATACCGATACCCATACCGATACCGATACCGATACTCTTACCGATACCGATACTGATACCGATACTCATACCGATACCCATACCGATACCCTTACCGATACCCATACCGATACCCATACCGATACCGATACCGATACTCTTACCGATTCTGATACCGACACTCTTACCGATACCCATACCGATACCCATGCCGATACTCATACCGATACCCATACCGATACCCATACCGTTACCCATACCGATACCCATACCGATACCCATACCGATACCCATACCGATACCCATACCGATACCCATACCGATACCCATACCGATACCGATACCGATACTCTTACCGATACCGATACTGATACCGATACTCATACCGATACCCATACCGATACCCTTACCGATACCCATACCGATACCCATACCGAGACCGATACCGATACTCTTACCGATACCGATACTGATACCGATACTCATACCGATACCCATACCGATACTCATACCGATAGCCATACCGATACCCATACCGATACTGATACCGACACTCTTACCGATACCGATACCGATACCGATACTCTTACCGATACTGATACCGATACCCTTACCGTTACCGATACTGATACCGATACTCATACCGATACCCATACCGATACCCATACCGATACCCATACCGATACCCATACCGATACCCATACCGATACAAATACCGATACCCATACCGATACCCTGACCGATACCCATACCGATACCCATACCGATACCGATACCGATACTCTTACCGATACCGATACTGATACCGATACTCATACCGATACTCATACCGATTCCCATACCGATACCCTTACCGATACACATACCGATACCCATACTGATACCGATACCGATACTCTTACCGATACCGATACTGATACCGATACTCATACCGATACCCATACCGATACCCATACCGATACCCATCACGATACCCATACCTATACCCATACCGATACCCATACCGATACCCATACCGATACCCATACCGTTACCCAAACAGATACCCATACCTATACCCATACCGATACCCATACCGATACCGATACCGATACTCTTACCGATACTGATACCGACACTCATACCGATACCTATACCGATACCCATACCGATACCCATACCGATACCCATCACGATACCCATACCTATACCCATACCGATACCCATACCGATACCCATACCGATACCCATACCGATACCCATACCGATACCCATACCGATACCCATACCGATACCCATACCGTTACCCAAACAGATACCCATACCTATACCCATACCGATACCCATACCGATACCGATACCGATACTCTTACCGATACTGATACCGACACTCTTACCGATACCCATACCGATACCCATGCCGATACCCATACCGATACCCATACCGACACCCATACCTATACCCATACCGATACCCATACCTATACCCATACCGATACCCATACCGATACCCATACCGATACCCATACCGATACTGATACCGATACTCTTACCGATACCGATACCGATACCGATACTCTTACCGATTCCGATACCGATACCGATACTCTTACAGATACTGATACCGATACCCTTACCGTTACCGATACCGATACTGATACCGATACCGATACCCATACCGATACCCATAGAGATACCCATACCGATACCCATACCGATATCCATGCCGATACCCATACCGATACCGATACCGATACCGATACCGATACAGATACTCACACCGACACTTTTACCGATACCCATACCGATTCCCATACCGATACTCATACCGATATCCATTCCGATACCCATACCGATACCCATACCGTTACCCATACCGATACCCATACCGATACCCATACCGATACCCATACCGATACCCATACCTATACCCATACCGATACCCATACCGATACCGATACCGATACTCTTACCGATACTGATACCGACACTCTAACCGATACCCATACCGATACCCATGCCGATACCCATACCGATACCGATACCGATACTCTTACCGATACCGATAATCTTACCGATACTGATACCGACACTCTTACCGATACCGATACCGATACCGATACTCTTACCGATACTGATACCGATACCCTTACCGTTACCGATACCGATACTGATACCGATACCGATACCCATACCGATACTCATACCGATACCCATACCGATACCCATACCGATACCCATACCGATACCCATACCGATACCGATACCGATACTCTTACCGATACCGGTACTGATACCGATACTCATACCGATACCCATACCGATACCCTTACCGATACCCATACCGATACCCATACCGATACCGATACTGATACCGATACTCATACCGGTACCCATACCGATACCCGTACCGATACCCATACCGATACCCATACCGATACCGATACCGATACTCTTACCGATTCTGATACCGACACTCTTACCGATACCCATACCGATACCCATGCCGATACTCATACCGATACCCATACCGATACCCATACCGTTACCCATACCGATACCCATACCGATACCCATACCGATACCCATACCGATACCGATACCGATACTCTTACCGATACCGATACTGATACCGATACTCATACCGATACCCATACCGATACCCTTACCGATACCCATACCGATACCCATACCGATACCGATACCGATACTCTTACCGATACCGATACTGATACCGATACTCATACCGATACCCATACCGATACCCATACCGATACCCATCACGATACCCATACCTATACCCATACCGATACCCATACCGATACCCATACCGATACCCATACCGTTACCCAAACAGATACCCATACCTATACCCATACCGATACCCATACCGATACCCATACCGATACCGATACCGATACTCTTACCGATACTGATACCGACACTCATACCGATACCTATACCGATACCCATACCGATACCCATACCGATACCCATACCGATACCCATACCGATACCCATACCGATACCCATACCGATACCCATACCGATACCCTTACCGATACCCATACGGATACCCATACCGATACCGATACCGATACTCTTACCGATACCGATACTGATACCGATACTCATACCGATACTCATACCGATACCCATACCGATACCCTTACCGATACCCATACCGATACCCATACCGATACCGATACCGATACTCTTACCGATACCGATACTGATACCGATACTCATACCGATACCCATACCGATACCCATACCGATACCCATCACGATACCCATACCTATACCCATACCGATACCCATACCGATACCCATACCGATACCCATACCGACACCCATACCGATACCGATACCGATACTCTTACCGATACCGATACTGATACCGATACTCATACCGATACCCATACCGATACCCTTACCGATACCCATACCGATACCCATACCGATACCGATACCGATACTCTTACCGATACCGATACTGATACCGATACTCATACCGATACTCATACCGATACCCATACCGATACCCTTACCGATACCCATACCGATACCCATACCGATACCGATACCGATACTCTTACCGATACCGATACTGATACCGATACTCATACCGATACCCATACCGATACCCATACCGATACCCATCACGATACCCATACCTATACCCATACCGATACCCATACCGATACCCATACCGATACCCATACCGATACCGATACCGATACTCTTACCGATACCGATACTGATACCGATACTCATACCGATACCCATACCGATACCCATACCGATACCCATCACGATACCCATACCTATACCCATACCGATACCCATACCGATACCCATACCGATACCCATACCGATACCCATACCGATACCGATACCGATACTCTTACCGATACCGATACTGATACCGATACTCATACCGATACCCATACCGATACCCTTACCGATACCCATACCGATACCCATACCGATACCGATACCGATAATCTTACCGATACCGATACTGATACCGATACTCATACCGATACTCATACCGATACTCATACCGATACCCATACCGATACCCTTACCGATACCCATACCGATACCCATACCGATACCCATACCTATACCCATACCGATACCCATACCGATACCGATACCGATACTCTTACCGATACTGATACCGACACTCTAACCGATACCCATACCGATACCCATGCCGATACCCATACCGATACCGATACCGATACTCTTACCGATACCGATACTCTTACCGATACTGATACCGACACTCTTACCGATACCGATACCGATACCGATACTCTTACCGATACTGATACCGATACCCTTACCGTTACCGATACCGATACTGATACCGATACCGATACCGATACTCTTACCGATACCGATACTGATACCGATACTCATACCGATACCCATACCGATACCCATACCGATACCCATCACGATACCCATACCTATACCCATACCGATACCCATACCGATACCCATACCGATACCCATACCGATACCCATACCGATACCCATACCGATACCCATACCGATACCCATACCGATACCCATACCGATACCCATACCGATACCGATACCGATACTCTTACCGATACCGATACTGATACCGATACTCATACCGATACCCATACCGATACCCATACCGATACCCATACCGATACCCATACCGATACCCATACCGTTACCCAAACAGATACCCATACCTATACCCATACCGATACCCATACCGATACCGATACCGATACTCTTACCGATACTGATACCGACACTCTTACCGATACCCATACCGATACCCATGCCGATACCCATACCGATACCCATACCGACACCCATACCTATACCCATACCGATACCCATACCTATACCCATACCAATACCCATACCGATACCCATACCGATACCCATACCGATACTGATACCGATACTCTTACCGATACCGATACCGATACCGATACTCTTACCGATTCCGATACCGATACCGATACTCTTACAGATACTGATACCGATACCCTTACCGTTACCGATACCGATACTGATACCGATACCGATACCCATACCGATACCCATAGAGATACCCATACCGATACCCATACCGATATCCATGCCGATACCCATACCGATACCCATACCGATACCCATACCGATACCGATACCGATACTCTTACCGATACCGATACTGATACCGATACTCATACCGATACCCATACCGATACCCATACCGATACCCATACCGATACCCATACCGATACCGATACCGATACGCTTACCGATACTGATACCGACACTCTTACCGATACCCATACCGATACCCATGCCGATACCCATACCGATACCCATACCGACACCCATACCTATACCCATACCGATACCCATACCTATACCCATACCGATACCCATACCGTTACCCAAACAGATACCCATACCTATACCCATACCGATACCCATACCGATACCGATACCGATACTCTTACCGATACTGATACCGACACTCTTACCGATACCCATACCGATACCCATGCCGATACCCATACCGATACCCATACCGACACCCATACCTATACCCATACCGATACCCATACCTATACCCATACCGATACCCATACCGATACCCATACCGATACCCATACCGATACTGATACCGATACTCTTACCGATACCGATACCGATACCGATACTCTTACCGATTCCGATACCGATACCGATACTCTTACAGATACTGATACCGATACCCTTACCGTTACCGATACCGATACTGATACCGATACCCTTACCGTTACCGATACCGATACTGATACCGATACCGATACCGATACTCTTACCGATACCGATACTGATACCGATACTCATACCGATACCCATACCGATACCCATACCGATACCCATCACGATACCCATACCTATACCCATACCGATACCCATACCGATACCGATACCGATACTCTTACCGATACTGATACCGACACTCATACCGATACCTATACCGATACCCATACCGATACCCATACCGATACCCATCACGATACCCATACCTATACCCATACCGATACCCATACCGATACCGATACTGATACCGATACTCATACCGATACTCATACCGATACCCATACCGATACCCTTACCGATACCCATACCGATACCCATACCGATACCGATACCGATACTCTTACCGATACCGATACTGATACCGATACTCATACCGATACCCATACCGATACCCATACCGATACCCATCACGATACCCATACCTATACCCATACCGATACCCATACCGATACCCATACCGATACCCATACCGACACCCATACCGATACCGATACCGATACTCTTACCGATACCGATACTGATACCGATACTCATACCGATACCCATACCGATACCCTTACCGATACCCATACCGATACCCATACCGATACCGATACCGATACTCTTACCGATACCGATACTGATACCGATACTCATACCGATACTCATACCGATACCCATACCGATACCCTTACCGATACCCATACCGATACCCATACCGATACCGATACCGATACTCTTACCGATACCGATACTGATACCGATACTCATACCGATACTCATACCGATACCCATACCGATACCCTTACCGATACCCATACCGATACCCATACCGATACCGATACCGATACTCTTACCGATACCGATACTGATACCGATACTCATACCGATACCCATACCGATACCCATACCGATACCCATACCTATACCCATACCGATACCCATACCGATACTCATACCGATACTGATACCGATACTCTTACCGATTCCGATACCGATACCGATACCGATACTCTTACCGATACCGATACTGATACCGATACTCATACCGATACTCATACCGATACCCATACCGATACCCTTACCGATACCCATACCGATACCCATACCGATACCGATACCGATACTCTTACCGATACCGATACTGATACCGATACTCATACCGATACCCATACCGATACCCATACCGATACCCATCACGATACCCATACCTATACCCATACCGATACCCATACCGATACCGATACCGATACTCTTACCGATACCGATACTGATACCGATACTCATACCGATACCCATACCGATACCCTTACCGATACCCATACCGATACCCATACCGATACCGATACCGATACTCTTACCGATTCTGATACCGACACTCTTACCGATACCCATACCGATACCCATGCCGATACTCATACCGATACCCATACCGATACCCATACCGTTACCCATACCGATACCCATACCGATACCCATACCGATACCCATACCGATACCCATACCGATACCCATACCGATACCCATACCGATACCCATACCGATACCCATACCGATACCCATACCGATACCGATACCGATACTCTTACCGATACCGATACTGATACCGATACTCATACCGATACCCATACCGATACCCTTACCGATACCCATACCGATACCCATACCGATACCGATACCGATACTCTTACCGATTCTGATACCGACACTCTTACCGATACCCATACCGATACCCATGCCGATACTCATACCGATACCCATACCGATACCCATACCGTTACCCATACCGATACCCATACCGATACCCATACCGATACCCATACCGATACCCATACCGATACCCATACCGATACCCATACCGATACCGATACCGATACTCTTACCGATACCGATACTGATACCGATACTCATACCGATACCCATACCGATACCCTTACCGATACCCATACCGATACCCATACCGAGACCGATACCGATACTCTTACCGATACCGATACTGATACCGATACTCATACCGATACCCATACCGATACTCATACCGATACCCATACCGATACCCATACCGATACTGATACCGACACTCTTACCGATACCGATACCGATACCGATACTCTTACCGATACTGATACCGATACCCTTACCGTTACCGATACCGATACTGATACCGATACCGATACCCATACCGATACCCATACCGATACCCATACCGATACCCATACCGATACCCGTACCGATACCCATACCGATACCGATACCGATACCGATATCGATACTCTTACCGATACCGATACTGATACCGATACTCATACCGATACCCATACCGATACCCATACCGATACCCATACCGATACCCATACCGATACCCATACCGATACAAATACCGATACCCATACCGATACCCTTACCGATACCCATACCGATACCCATACCGATACCGATACCGATACTCTTACCGATACCGATACTGATACCGATACTCATACCGATACTCATACCGATTCCCATACCGATACCCTTACCGATACACATACCGATACCCATACTGATACCGATACCGATACTCTTACCGATACCGATACTGATACCGATACTCATACCGATACCCATACCGATACCCATACCGATACCCATCACGATACCCATACCTATACCCATACCGATACCCATACCGATACCCATACCGATACCCATACCGTTACCCAAACAGATACCCATACCTATACCCATACCGATACCCATACCGATACCGATACCGATACTCTTACCGATACTGATACCGACACTCATACCGATACCTATACCGATACCCATACCGATACCCATACCGATACCCATCACGATACCCATACCTATACCCATACCGATACCCATACCGATACCCATACCGATACCCATACCGATACCCATACCGATACCCATACCGATACCCATACCGATACCCATACCGTTACCCAAACAGATACCCATACCTATACCCATACCGATACCCATACCGATACCGATACCGATACTCTTACCGATACTGATACCGACACTCTTACCGATACCTATACCGATACCCATGCCGATACCCATACCGATACCCATACCGACACCCATACCTATACCCATACCGATACCCATACCTATACCCATACCGATACCCATACCGATACCCATACCGATACCCATACCGATACCCATACCGATACTGATACCGATACTCTTACCGATACCGATACCGATACCGATACTCTTACCGATTCCGATACCGATACCGATACTCTTACAGATACTGATACCGATACCCTTACCGTTACCGATACCGATACTGATACCGATACCGATACCCATACCGATACCCATAGAGATACCCATACCGATACCCATACCGATATCCATGCCGATACCCATACCGATACCGATACCGATACCGATACCGATACAGATACTCACACCGACACTTTTACCGATACCCATACCGATTCCCATACCGATACTCATACCGATATCCATTCCGATACCCATACCGATACCCATACCGTTACCCATACCGATACCCATACCGATACCCATACCGATACCCATACCGATACCCATACCTATACCCATACCGATACCCATACCGATACCGATACCGATACTCTTACCGATACTGATACCGACACTCTAACCGATACCCATACCGATACCCATGCCGATACCCATACCGATACCGATACCGATACTCTTACCGATACCGATAATCTTACCGATACTGATACCGACACTCTTACCGATACCGATACCGATACCGATACTCTTACCGATACTGATACCGATACCCTTACCGTTACCGATACCGATACTGATACCGATACCGATACCCATACCGATACTCATACCGATACCCATACCGATACCCATACCGATACCCATACCGATACCCATACCGATACCGATACCGATACTCTTACCGATACCGGTACTGATACCGATACTCATACCGATACCCATACCGATACCCTTACCGATACCCATACCGATACCCATACCGATACCGATACTGATACCGATACTCATACCGGTACCCATACCGATACCCGTACCGATACCCATACCGATACCCATACCGATACCGATACCGATACTCTTACCGATTCTGATACCGACACTCTTACCGATACCCATACCGATACCCATGCCGATACTCATACCGATACCCATACCGATACCCATACCGTTACCCATACCGATACCCATACCGATACCCATACCGATACCCATACCGATACCGATACCGATACTCTTACCGATACCGATACTGATACCGATACTCATACCGATACCCATACCGATACCCTTACCGATACCCATACCGATACCCATACCGATACCGATACCGATACTCTTACCGATACCGATACTGATACCGATACTCATACCGATACCCATACCGATACCCATACCGATACCCATCACGATACCCATGCCTATACCCATACCGATACCCATACCGATACCCATACCGATACCCATACCGTTACCCAAACAGATACCCATACCTATACCCATACCGATACCCATACCGATACCCATACCGATACCGATACCGATACTCTTACCGATACTGATACCGACACTCATACCGATACCTATACCGATACCCATACCGATACCCATACCGATACCCATACCGATACCCATACCGATACCCATACCGATACCCATACCGATACCCATACCGATACCCTTACCGATACCCATACCGATACCCATACCGATACCGATACCGATACTCTTACCGATACCGATACTGATACCGATACTCATACCGATACTCATACCGATACCCATACCGATACCCTTACCGATACCCATACCGATACCCATACCGATACCGATACCGATACTCTTACCGATACCGATACTGATACCGATACTCATACCGATACCCATACCGATACCCATACCGATACCCATCACGATACCCATACCTATACCCATACCGATACCCATACCGATACCCATACCGATACCCATACCGACACCCATACCGATACCGATACCGATACTCTTACCGATACCGATACTGATACCGATACTCATACCGATACCCATACCGATACCCTTACCGATACCCATACCGATACCCATACCGATACCGATACCGATACTCTTACCGATACCGATACTGATACCGATACTCATACCGATACTCATACCGATACCCATACCGATACCCTTACCGATACCCATACCGATACCCATACCGATACCGATACCGATACTCTTACCGATACCGATACTGATACCGATACTCATACCGATACCCATACCGATACCCATACCGATACCCATCACGATACCCATACCTATACCCATACCGATACCCATACCGATACCCATACCGATACCCATACCGATACCGATACCGATACTCTTACCGATACCGATACTGATACCGATACTCATACCGATACCCATACCGATACCCATACCGATACCCATCACGATACCCATACCTATACCCATACCGATACCCATACCGATACCCATACCGATACCCATACCGATACCCATACCGATACCGATACCGATACTCTTACCGATACCGATACTGATACCGATACTCATACCGATACCCATACCGATACCCTTACCGATACCCATACCGATACCCATACCGATACCGATACCGATAATCTTACCGATACCGATACTGATACCGATACTCATACCGATACTCATACCGATACTCATACCGATACCCATACCGATACCCTTACCGATACCCATACCGATACCCATACCGATACCCATACCTATACCCATACCGATACCCATACCGATACCGATACCGATACTCTTACCGATACTGATACCGACACTCTAACCGATACCCATACCGATACCCATGCCGATACCCATACCGATACCGATACCGATACTCTTACCGATACTGATACCGACACTCTTACCGATACCGATACCGATACCGATACTCTTACCGATACTGATACCGATACCCTTACCGTTACCGATACCGATACTGATACCGATACCGATACTGATACCGATACTCATACCGATACCCATACCGATACCCATACCGATACCCATCACGATACCCATACCTATACCCATACCGATACCCATACCGATACCCATACCGATACCCATACCGATACCCATACCGATACCCATACCGATACCCATACCGATACCCATACCGATACCCATACCGATACCCATACCGATACCGATACCGATACTCTTACCGATACCGATACTGATACCGATACTCATACCGATACCCATACCGATACCCATACCGATACCCATACCGATACCCATACCGATACCCATACCGATACCGATACCGATACTCTTACCGATACTGATACCGACACTCTTACCGATACCCATACCGATACCCATGCCGATACCCATACCGATACCCATACCGACACCCATACCTATACCCATACCGATACCCATACCTATACCCATACCGATACCCATACCGATACCCATACCGATACCCATACCGATACTGATACCGATACTCTTACCGATACCGATACCGATACCGATACTCTTACCGATTCCGATACCGATACCGATACTCTTACAGATACTGATACCGATACCCTTACCGTTACCGATACCGATACTGATACCGATACCGATACCCATACCGATACCCATACCGATACCCATGCCGATACCCATACCGATACCGATACCGATACCGATACCGATACAGATACTCACACCGACACTTTTACCGATACCCATACCGATTCCCATACCGATACTCATACCGATATCCATTCCGATACCCATACCGATACCCATACCGTTACCCATACCGATACCCATACCGATACCCATACCGATACCCATACCGATACCCATACCTATACCCATACCGATACCCATACCGATACCGATACCGATACTCTTACCGATACTGATACCGACACTCTAACCGATACCCATACCGATACCCATGCCGATACCCATACCGATACCGATACCGATACTCTTACCGATACCGATACTCTTACCGATACTGATACCGACACTCTTACCGATACCGATACCGATACCGATACTCTTACCGATACTGATACCGATACCCTTACCGTTACCGATACCGATACTGATACCGATACCGATACCCATACCGATACCCATACCGATACCGATACCGATACTCTTACCGATACTGATACCGACACTCTAACCGATACCCATACCGATACCCATGCCGATACCCATACCGATACCGATACCGATACTCTTACCGATACCGATACTCTTACCGATACTGATACCGACACTCTTACCGATACCGATACCGATACCGATACTCTTACCGATACTGATACCGATACCCTTACCGTTACCGATACCGATACTGATACCGATACCGATACCCATCACGATACCCATACCTATACCCATACCGATACCCATACCGATACCCATACCGATACCCATACCGATACCCATACCGATACCCATACCGATACCCATACCGATACCCATACCGATACCCATACCGATACCCATACCGATACCCATACCGATACCGATACCGATACTCTTACCGATACCGATACTGATACCGATACTCATACCGATACCCATACCGATACCCATACCGATACCCATACCGATACCCATACCGATACCCATACCGTTACCCAAACAGATACCCATACCTATACCCATACCGATACCCATACCGATACCGATACCGATACTCTTACCGATACTGATACCGACACTCTTACCGATACCCATACCGATACCCATGCCGATACCCATACCGATACCCATACCGACACCCATACCTATACCCATACCGATACCGATACCGATACTCTTACCGATACCGATACTGATACCGATACTCATACCGATACCCATACCGATACCCATACCGATACCCATACCGATACCCATACCGATACCCATACCGTTACCCAAACAGATACCCATACCTATACCCATACCGATACCCATACCGATACCGATACCGATACTCTTACCGATACTGATACCGACACTCTTACCGATACCCATACCGATACCCATGCCGATACCCATACCGATACCCATACCGACACCCATACCTATACCCATACCGATACCCATACCTATACCATACCGATACCCATACCGATACCCATACCGATACCCATACCGATACTGATACCGATACTCTTACCGATACCGATACCGATACCGATACTCTTACCGATACCGATACTGATACCGATACTCATACCGATACCCATACCGATACCCTTACCGATACCCATACCGATACCCATACCGATACCGATACCGATACTCTTACCGATACCGATACTGAGACCGATACTCATACCGATACTCATACCGATACCCATACCGATACCCTTACCGATACCCATACCGATACCCATACCGATACCGATACCGATACTCTTACCGATACCGATACTGATACCGATACTCATACCGATACCCATACCGATACCCATACCGATACCCTTACCGATACCCATACCGATACCCATACCGATACCGATACCGATACTCTTACCGATACCGATACTGATACCGATACTCATACCGATACTCATACCGATACCCATACCGATACCCTTACCGATACCCATACCGATACCCATACCGATACCCATACCGATACCGATACCGATACTCATACCGATACTGATACCGATACTCTTACCGATTCCGATACCGATACCGATACCGATACTCTTACCGATACCGATACTGATACCGATACTCATACCGATACTCATACCGATACCCATACCGATACCCTTACCGATACCCATACCGATACCCATACCGATACCGATACCGATACTCTTACCGATACCGATACTGATACCGATACTCATACCGATACCCATACCGATACCCATACCGATACCCATACCTATACCCATACCGATACCCATACCGATACTCATACCGATACTGATACCGATACTCTTACCGATTCCGATACCGATACCGATACCGATACTCTTACCGATACCGATACTGATACCGATACTCATACCGATACTCATACCGATACCCATACCGATACCCTTACCGATACCCATACCGATACCCATACCGATACCGATACCGATACTCTTACCGATACCGATACTGATACCGATACTCATACCGATACCCATACCGATACCCATACCGATACCCATCACGATACCCATACCTATACCCATACCGATACCCATACCGATACCCATACCGATACCGATACCGATACTCTTACCGATACCGATACTGATACCGATACTCATACCGATACCCATACCGATACCCTTACCGATACCCATACCGATACCCATACCGATACCGATACCGATACTCTTACCGATTCTGATACCGACACTCTTACCGATACCCATACCGATACCCATGCCGATACTCATACCGATACCCATACCGATACCCATACCGTTACCCATACCGATACCCATACCGATACCCATACCGATACCCATACCGATACCCATACCGATACCGATACCGATACTCTTACCGATACCGATACTGATACCGATACTAATACCGATACTCATACCGATACTCATACCGATACCCATACCGATACCCTTACCGATACCCATACCGATACCCATACCGATACCGATACCGATACTCTTACCGATACCGATACTGATACCGATACTCATACCGATACCCATACCGATACCCATACCGATACCCATCACGATACCCATACCTATACCCATACCGATACCCATACCGATACCCATACCGATACCCATACCGATACCCATACCGATACCCATACCGATACCCATACCGATACCCATACCGATACCCATACCGATACCCAAACCGATACCCATACCGATACCCATACCGATACCCATACCAATACCCATACCGATACCCATACCGATACCCATACCGATACCGATACCGATACTCTTACCGATACCGATACTGATACCGATACTCATACCGATACCCATACCGATACCCATACCGATACCCATACCGATACCCATACCGATACCCATACCGTTACCCAAACAGATACCCATACCTATACCCATACCGATACCCATACCGATACCGATACCGATACTCTTACCGATACTGATACCGACACTCTTACCGATACCCATACCGATACCCATGCCGATACCCATACCGATACCCATACCGACACCCATACCTATACCCATACCGATACCCATACCTATACCCATACCGATACCCATACCGATACCCATACCGATACCCATACCGATACTGATACCGATACTCTTACCGATACCGATACCGATACCGATACTCTTACCGATTCCGATACCGATACCGATACTCTTACAGATACTGATACCGATACCCTTACCGTTACCGATACCGATACTGATACCGATACCGATACCCATACCGATACCCATAGAGATACCCATACCGATACCCATACCGATATCCATGCCGATACCCATACCGATACCGATACCGATACCGATACCGATACAGATACTCACACCGACACTCTTACCGATACCCATACCGATTCCCATACCGATACTCATACCTATACCCATACCGATACCCATACCGATACCGATACCGATACTCTTACCGATACTGATACCGACACTCTAACCGATACCCATACCGATACCCATGCCGATACCCATACCGATACCGATACCGATACTCTTACCGATACCGATACTCTTACCGATACTGATACCGACACTCTTACCGATACCGATACCGATACCGATACTCTTACCGATACTGATACCGATACCCTTACCGTTACCGATACCGATACTGATACCGGTACCGATACCCATACCGATACCCATACCGATACCCATACCGATACCCATACCGATACCCATACCGATACCCATACCGATACCCATACCGATACCCATACCGATACCCATACCGATACCCATACCGATACCGATACCGATACTCTTACCGATACCGATACTGATACCGATACTCATACCGATACCCATACCGATACCCTTACCGATACCCATACCGATACCCATACCGATACCGATACTGATACCGATACTCATACCGATACCCATACCGATACCCGTACCGATACCCATACCGATACCCATACCGATACCGATACCGATACTCTTACCGATTCTGATACCGACACTCTTACCGATACCCATACCGATACCCATGCCGATACTCATACCGATACCCATACCGATACCCATACCGTTACCCATACCGATACCCATACCGATACCCATACCGATACTCATACCGATACCGATACCGATACTCTTACCGATACCGATACTGATACCGATACTCATACCGATACCCATACCGATACCCTTACCGATACCCATACCGATACCCATACCGATACCGATACCGATACTCTTACCGATACCGATACTGATACCGATACTCATACCGATACTCATACCGATTCCCATACCGATACCCTTACCGATACACATACCGATACCCATACTGATACCGATACCGATACTCTTACCGATACCGATACTGATACCGATACTCATACCGATACCCATACCGATACCCATACCGATACCCATCACGATACCCATACCTATACCCATACCGATACCCATACCGATACCCATACCGATACCCATACCGTTACCCAAACAGATACCCATACCTATACCCATACCGATACCCATACCGATACCGATACCGATACTCTTACCGATACTGATACCGACACTCATACCGATACCTATACCGATACCCATACCGATACCCATACCGATACCCATACCGATACCCATACCGATACCCATACCGATACCCATACCGATACCCATACCGATACCGATACCGATACTCTTACCGATACCGATACTGATACCGATACTGATACCGATACTCATACCGATACTCATACCGATACCCATACCGATACCCTTACCGATACCCATACCGATACCCATACCGATACCCATACCGATACCCATACCGATACCCATACCGATACCGATACCGATACTCTTACCGATACCGATACTGATACCGATACTCATACCGATACCCATACCGATACCCTTACCGATACCCATACCGATACCCATACCGATACCGATACCGATATTCTTACCGATTCTGATACCGACACTCTTACCGATACTCATACCGATACCCATGCCGATACTCATACCGATACCCATACCGATACCCATACCGTTACCCATACCGATACCCATACCGATACCCATACCGATACCCATACCGATACCCATACCGATACCCATACCGATACCCATACCGATACCGATACCGATACTCTTACCGATACCGATACTGATACCGATACTCATACCGATACCCATACCGATACCCTTACCGATACCCATACCGATACCCATACCGAGACCGATACCGATACTCTTACCGATACCGATACTGATACCGATACTCATACCGATACCCATACCGATACCCATACCGATACCCATCACGATACCCATACCTATACCCATACCGATACCCATACCGATAGCCATACCGATACCCATACCGATACTGATACCGATACTCTAACCGATACCGATACCGATACCGATACTCTTACCGATACTGATACCGATACCCTTACCGTTATCGATACCGATACTGATACCGATACCGATACCCATACCGATACCCATACCGATACCGATACCGATACTCTTACCGATACCGATACTGATACCGATTCTCATACCGATACCCATACCGATACCCATACCGATACCCATACCGATACCCATACCGATACCCATACCGTTACCCAAACCGATACCCATACCTATACCCATACCAATACCCATACCGATACCCATGCCGATACCCATACCGATACCGATACAGATACTCACACCGATACCCATACCGACACTCTTACCGATACCCATACCGATACCCATACCGATACCCATACCGATACCCATACCGATACCCATACCGATACTGATACCGACACTCTTACCGATACCGATACCGATACCGATACTCTTACCGATACTGATACCGATACCCTTACCGTTACCGATACCGATACTGATACCGATACCGATACCCATACCGATACCCATACCGATACCCATACCGATACCCATACCGATACCCGTACCGATACCCATACCGATACCGATACCGATACCGATACTCTTACCGATACCGATACTCTTACCGATACCGATACTGATACCGATACTCATACCGATACCCATACCGATACCCATACCGATACCCATACCGATACCCATACCGATACCCATACCGATACCCATACCGATACCCATACCGATACCAATACCGATACCCATACCGATACCCATACCTATACCCATACCGATACCCATACCGATACTCATACCGATACTGATACCGATACTCTTACCGATTCCGATACCGATACCGATACCGATACTCTTACCGATACCGATACTGATACCGATACTCATACCGATACTCATACCGATACCCATACCGATACCCATACCGATACCCATCACGATACCCATACCTATACCCATACCGATACCCATACCGATACCCATACCGATACCCATACCGATACCGATACGGATACCGATACTCTTACCGATACCGATACTGATACCGATACTCATACCGATACCCATACCGATACCCTTACCGATACCCATACCGATACCCATACCGATACCGATACCGATACTCTTACCGATACCGATACTGATACCGATACTCATACCGATACTCATACCGATTCCCATACCGATACCCTTACCGATACACATACCGATACCCATACTGATACCGATACCGATACTCTTACCGATACCGATACTGATACCGATACTCATACCGATACCCATACCGATACCCATACCGATACCCATCACGATACCCATACCTATACCCATACCGATACCCATACCGATACCCATACCGATACCCATACCGTTACCCAAACAGATACCCATACCGATACCCAAACCGATACCCATACCGATACCCATACCGATACCCATACCAATACCCATACCGATACCCATACCGATACCCATACCGATACCGATACCGATACTCTTACCGATACCGATACTGATACCGATACTCATACCGATACCCATACCGATACCCATACCGATACCCATACCGATACCCATACCGATACCCATACCGTTACCCAAACAGATACCCATACCTATACCCATACCGATACCCATACCGATACCGATACCGATACTCTTACCGATACTGATACCGACACTCATACCGATACCTATACCGATACCCATACCGATACCCATACCGATACCCATACCGATACCCATACCGATACCCATACCGATACCCATACCGATACCCATACCGATACCCTTACCGATACCCATACCGATACCCATACCGATACCGATACCGATACTCTTACCGATACCGATACTGATACCGATACTCATACCGATACTCATACCGATACCCATACCGATACCCTTACCGATACCCATACCGATACCCATACCGATACCGATACCGATACTCTTACCGATACCGATACTGATACCGATACTCATACCGATACCCATACCGATACCCATACCGATACCCATCACGATACCCATACCTATACCCATACCGATACCCATACCGATACCCATACCGATACCCATACCGACACCCATACCGATACCGATACCGATACTCTTACCGATACCGATACTGATACCGATACTCATACCGATACCCATACCGATACCCTTACCGATACCCATACCGATACCCATACCGATACCGATACCGATACTCTTACCGATACCGATACTCATACCGATACTCATACCGATACCCATACCGATACCCTTACCGATACCCATACCGATACCCATACCGATACCCATACCGATACCGATACCGATACTCTTACCGATACCGATACTGATACCGATACCGATACCGATACCGATACAGATACTCACACCGATACCCATACCGACACTCATACCGATACCCATACCGATACCCATACCGATACTCATACCGATAGCCATACCGATACCCATACCGATACTGATACCGACACTTTTACCGATACCGATACCGATACCGATACTCTTACCGATACTGATACCGATACCCTTACCGTTACCGATACCGATACTGATACCGATACCGATACCCATACCGATACCCATACCGATACCCATACCGATACCCATACCGATACCCGTACCGATACCCATACCGATACCGATACCGATACTCTTACCGATACCGATACTCTTACCGATACCGATACTGATACCGATACTCATACCGATACCCATACCGATACCCATACCGATACCCATACCGATACCCATACCGATACCAATACCGATACCCATACCGATACCCATACCTATACCCATACCGATACCCATACCGATACTCATACCGATACTGATACCGATACTCTTACCGATTCCGATACCGATACCGATACCGATACTCTTACCGATACCGATACTGATACCGATACTCATACCGATACTCATACCGATACCCATACCGATACCCATACCGATACCCATCACGATACCCATACCTATACCCATACCGATACCCATACCGATACCCATACCGATACCCATACCGATACCGATACCGATACCGATACTCTTACCGATACCGATACTGATACCGATACTCATACCGATACCCATACCGATACCCTTACCGATACCCATACCGATACCCATACCGATACCGATACCGATACTCTTACCGATACCGATACTGATACCGATACTCATACCGATACTCATACCGATTCCCATACCGATACCCTTACCGATACACATACCGATACCCATACTGATACCGATACCGATACTCTTACCGATACCGATACTGATACCGATACTCATACCGATACCCATACCGATACCCATACCGATACCCATCACGATACCCATACCTATACCCATACCGATACCCATACCGATACCCATACCGATACTCATACCGTTACCCAAACAGATACCCATACCTATACCCATACCGATACCCATACCGATACCGATACCGATACTCTTACCGATACTGATACCGACACTCATACCGATACCTATACCGATACCCATACCGATACCCATACCGATACCCATACCGATACCCATACCGATACCCATACCGATACCCATACCGATACCCATACCGATACCCATACCGATACCCATACCGATACCGATACCGATACTCTTACCGATACCGATACTGATACCGATACTGATACCGATACTCATACCGATACTCATACCGATACCCATACCGATACCCTTACCGATACCCATACCGATACCCATACCGATACCGATACCGATACTCTTACCGATACCGATACTGATACCGATACTCATACCGATACCCATACCGATACCCATACCGATACCCATCACGATACCCATACCTATACCCATACCGATACCCATACCGATACCCATACCGATACCCATACCGATACCCATACCGATACCCATACCGATACCCATACCGATACCCATACCGATACCCATACCGATACCCATACCGATACCCATACCGATACCCATACCGATACCCATACCGATACCCATACCGATACCCATACCGATACCCATACCGATACCGATACCGATACTCTTACCGATACCGATACTGATACCGATACTCATACCGATACCCATACCGATACCCATACCGATACCCATACCGATACCCATACCGATACCCATACCGTTACCCAAACAGATACCCATACCTATACCCATACCGATACCCATACCGATACCGATACCGATACTCTTACCGATACTGATACCGACACTCTTACCGATACCCATACCGATACCCATGCCGATACCCATACCGATACCCATACCGACACCCATACCTATACCCATACCGATACCCATACCTATACCCATACCGATACCCATACCGATACCCATACCGATACCCATACCGATACTGATACCGATACTCTTACCGATACCGATACCGATACCGATACTCTTACCGATTCCGATACCGATACCGATACTCTTACAGATACTGATACCGATACCCTTACCGTTACCGATACCGATACTGATACCGATACCGATACCCATACCGATACCCATAGAGATACCCATACCGATACCCATACCGATATCCATGCCGATACCCATACCGATACCGATACCGATACCGATACCGATACAGATACTCACACCGACACTCTTACCGATACCCATACCGATTCCCATACCGATACTCATACCTATACCCATACCGATACCCATACCGATACCGATACCGATACTCTTACCGATACTGATACCGACACTCTAACCGATACCCATACCGATACCCATGCCGATACCCATACCGATACCGATACCGATACTCTTACCGATACCGATACTCTTACCGATACTGATACCGACACTCTTACCGATACCGATACCGATACCGATACTCTTACCGATACTGATACCGATACCCTTACCGTTACCGATACCGATACTGATACCGGTACCGATACCCATACCGATACCCATACCGATACCCATACCGATACCCATACCGATACCCATACCGATACCCATACCGATACCCATACCGATACCCATACCGATACCGATACCGATACTCTTACCGATACCGATACTGATACCGATACTCATACCGATACCCATACCGATACCCTTACCGATACCCATACCGATACCCATACCGATACCGATACTGATACCGATACTCATACCGGTACCCATACCGATACCCGTACCGATACCCATACCGATACCCATACCGATACCGATACCGATACTCTTACCGATTCTGATACCGACACTCTTACCGATACCCATACCGATACCCATGCCGATACTCATACCGATACCCATACCGATACCCATACCGTTACCCATACCGATACCCATACCGATACCCATACCGATACCCATACCGATACCGATACCGATACTCTTACCGATACCGATACTGATACCGATACTCATACCGATACCCATACCGATACCCTTACCGATACCCATACCGATACCCATACCGATACCGATACCGATACTCTTACCGATACCGATACTGATACCGATACTCATACCGATACTCATACCGATACCCATACCGATACCCTTACCGACACCCATACCGATACCCATACCGATACCGATACCGATACTCTTACCGATACCGATACTGATACCGATACTCATACCGATACCCATACCGATACCCATACCGATACCCATCACGATACCCATACCTATACCCATACCGATACCCATACCGATACCCATACCAATACCCATACCGATACCCATACCGTTACCCAAACAGATACCCATACCTATACCCATACCGATACCCATACCGATACCGATACCGATACTCTTACCGATACTGATTCCGACACTCATACCGATACCTATACCGATACCCATACCGATACCCATACCGATACCCATACCGATACCCATACCGATACCCATACCGATACCCATACCGATACCCATACCGATACCCATACCGATACCCATACCGATACCCTTACCGATACCCATACCGATACCCATACCGATACCGATACCGATACTCTTACCGATACCGATACTGATACCGATACTCATACCGATACTCATACCGATACCCATACCGATACCCTTACCGATACCCATACCGATACCCATACCGATACCGATACCGATACTCTTACCGATACCGATACTGATACCGATACTCATACCGATACCCATACCGATACCCATACCGATACCCTTACCGATACCCATACCGATACCCATACCGATACCGATACCGATACTCTTACCGATACCGATACTGATACCGATACTCATACCGATACTCATACCGATACCCATACCGATACCCTTACCGATACCCATACCGATACCCATACCGATACCGATACCGATACTCATACCGATACTGATACCGATACTCTTACCGATTCCGATACCGATACCGATACCGATACTCTTACCGATACCGATACTGATACCGATACTCATACCGATACTCATACCGATACCCATACCGATACCCTTACCGATACCCATACCGATACCCATACTGATACCGATACCGATACTCTTACCGATACCGATACTGATACCGATACTCATACCGATACCCATACCGATACCCATACCGATACCCATACCTATACCCATACCGATACCCATACCGATACTCATACCGATACTGATACCGATACTCTTACCGATTCCGATACCGATACCGATACCGATACCGATACTCTTACCGATACCGATACTGATACCGATACTCATACCGATACTCATACCGATACCCAAAGCGATACCCTTACCGATACCCATACCGATACCCATACCGATACCGATACCGATACTCTTACCGATACCGATACTGATACCGATACTCATACCGATACCCATACCGATACCCATACCGATACCCATCACGATACCCATACCTTACCGATACTGATACCGACACTCTAACCGATACCCATACCGATACCCATGCCGATACCCATACCGATACCGATACCGATACTCTTACCGATACCGATACTCTTACCGATACTGATACCGACACTCTTACCGATACCGATACCGATACCGATACTCTTACCGATACTGATACCGATAGCCATACCGATACCCATACCGATACTGATACCGATACTCTTACCGATACCGATACCGATACCGATACTCTTACCGATACTGATACCGATACCCTTACCGTTATCGATACCGATACTGATACCGATACCGATACCCATACCGATACCCATACCGATACCCATACCGATACCGATACCGATACTCTTACCGATACCGATACTGATACCGATTCTCATACCGATACCCATACCGATACCCATACCGATACCCATACCGATACCCATACCGATACCCATACCGTTACCCAAGCAGATACCCATACCTATACCCATACCTATACCCATACCGATACCCATACCGATACCGATACCGATACTCTTACTGATACTGATACCGACACTCTTACCGATACCCATACCGATACCCATGCCGATACCCATACCGATACCGATACCGATACTCTTACCGATACCCATACCGATACCCATACCGATACCCATACCGATACCCATACCGATACCCATACCGATACCCATACCGATACCCATACCGATACCGATACCGATACCCATACCGATACCGATACCGATACCGATACTCTTACCGATACCGATACTGATACCGATACTCATACCGATACCCTTACCGATAGCCATACCGATACCGATACCGATACTCTTACCGATTACGATACCGATACTCTTACCGATTCTGATACCGACACTCTTACCGATACCCATACCGATACCCATGCCGATACTCATACCGATACCCATACCGATACCCATACCGTTACCCATACCGATACCCATACCGATACCCATACCGATACCCATACCGATACCGATACCGATACTCTTACCGATACCGATACTGATACCGATACTCATACCGATACCCATACCGATACCCTTACCGATACCCATACCGATACCCATACCGATACCGATACCGATACTCTTACCGATACCGATACTGATACCGATACTCATACCGATACTCATACCGATACCCATACCGATACCCTTACCGACACCCATACCGATACCCATACCGATACCGATACCGATACTCTTACCGATACCGATACTGATACCGATACTCATACCGATACCCATACCGATACCCATACCGATACCCATCACGATACCCATACCTATACCCATACCGATACCCATACCGATACCCATACCAATACCCATACCGATACCCATACCGTTACCCAAACAGATACCCATACCTATACCCATACCGATACCCATACCGATACCGATACCGATACTCTTACCGATACTGATTCCGACACTCATACCGATACCTATACCGATACCCATACCGATACCCATACCGATACCCATACCGATACCCATACCGATACCCTTACCGATACCCATACCGATACCCATACCGATACCGATACCGATACTCTTACCGATACCGATACTGATACCGATACTCATACCGATACTCATACCGATACCCATACCGATACCCTTACCGACACCCATACCGATACCCATACCGATACCGATACCGATACTCTTACCGATACCGATACTGATACCGATACTCATACCGATACCCATACCGATACCCATACCGATACCCATCACGATACCCATACCTATACCCATACCGATACCCATACCGATACCCATACCAATACCCATACCGATACCCATACCGTTACCCAAACAGATACCCATACCTATACCCATACCGATACCCATACCGATACCGATACCGATACTCTTACCGATACTGATTCCGACACTCATACCGATACCTATACCGATACCCATACCGATACCCATACCGATACCCATACCGATACCCATACCGATACCCATACCGATACCCATACCGATACCCATACCGATACCCTTACCGATACCCATACCGATACCCATACCGATACCGATACCGATACTCTTACCGATACCGATACTGATACCGATACTCATACCGATACTCATACCGATACCCATACCGATACCCTTACCGATACCCATACCGATACCCATACCGATACCGATACCGATACTCTTACCGATACCGATACTGATACCGATACTCATACCGATACCCATACCGATACCCATACCGATACCCTTACCGATACCCATACCGATACCCATACCGATACCGATACCGATACTCTTACCGATACCGATACTGATACCGATACTCATACCGATACTCATACCGATACCCATACCGATACCCTTACCGATACCCATACCGATACCCATACCGATACCGATACCGATACTCATACCGATACTGATACCGATACTCTTACCGATTCCGATACCGATACCGATACCGATACTCTTACCGATACCGATACTGATACCGATACTCATACCGATACTCATACCGATACCCATACCGATACCCTTACCGATACCCATACCGATACCCATACTGATACCGATACCGATACTCTTACCGATACCGATACTGATACCGATACTCATACCGATACCCATACCGATACCCATACCGATACCCATACCTATACCCATACCGATACCCATACCGATACTCATACCGATACTGATACCGATACTCTTACCGATTCCGATACCGATACCGATACCGATACCGATACTCTTACCGATACCGATACTGATACCGATACTCATACCGATACTCATACCGATACCCAAAGCGATACCCTTACCGATACCCATACCGATACCCATACCGATACCGATACCGATACTCTTACCGATACCGATACTGATACCGATACTCATACCGATACCCATACCGATACCCATACCGATACCCATCACGATACCCATACCTTACCGATACTGATACCGACACTCTAACCGATACCCATACCGATACCCATGCCGATACCCATACCGATACCGATACCGATACTCTTACCGATACCGATACTCTTACCGATACTGATACCGACACTCTTACCGATACCGATACCGATACCGATACTCTTACCGATACTGATACCGATACCCTTACCGATACCCATACCGATACTGATACCGATACTCTTACCGATACCGATACCGATACCGATACTCTTACCGATACTGATACCGATACCCTTACCGTTATCGATACCGATACTGATACCGATACCGATACCCATACCGATACCCATACCGATACCCATACCGATACCGATACCGATACTCTTACCGATACCGATACTGATACCGATTCTCATACCGATACCCATACCGATACCCATACCGATACCCATACCGATACCCATACCGATACCCATACCGTTACCCAAGCAGATACCCATACCTATACCCATACCTATACCCATACCGATACCCATACCGATACCGATACCGATACTCTTACCGATACTGATACCGACACTCTTACCGATACCCATACCGATACCCATGCCGATACCCATACCGATACCGATACCGATACTCTTACCGATACCCATACCGATACCCATACCGATACCCATACCGATACCCATACCGATACCCATACCGATACCCATACCGATACCCATACCGATACCGATACCGATACCCATACCGATACCGATACCGATACCGATACTCTTACCGATACCGATACTGATACCGATACTCATACCGATACCCTTACCGATAGCCATACCGATACCGATACCGATACTCTTACCGATTACGATACCGATACTCTTACCGATACCGATACCGATACCGATACTCTTACCGATACCGATACCGATACCGATACTCTTACCGATACTCTTACCGTTTCCGATACCGATACTGATACCGATACCGATACTGATACCGATACTCATACCGATACCCATACCGATACCCTTACCGATACCCATACCGATACCCATACCGAGACCGATACCGATACTCTTACCGATACCGATACTGATACCGATACTCATACCGATACCCATACCGATACCCATACCGATACCCATCACGATACCCATACCTATACCCATACCGATACCCATACCGATAGCCATACCGATACCCATACCGATACTGATACCGATACTCTAACCGATACCGATACCGATACCGATACTCTTACCGATACTGATACCGATACCCTTACCGTTATCGATACCGATACTGATACCGATACCGATACCCATACCGATACCCATACCGATACCGATACCGATACTCTTACCGATACCGATACTGATACCGATTCTCATACCGATACCCATACCGATACCCATACCGATACCCATACCGATACCCATACCGATACCCATACCGATACCCATACCGTTACCCAAACCGATACCCATACCTATACCCATACCAATACCCATACCGATACCCATGCCGATACCCATACCGATACCGATACAGATACTCACACCGATACCCATACCGACACTCTTACCGATACCCATACCGATACCCATACCGATACTCATACCGATAGCCATACCGATACCCATACCGATACTGATACCGACACTCTTACCGATACCGATACCGATACCGATACTCTTACCGATACTGATACCGATACCCTTACCGTTACCGATACCGATACTGATACCGATACCGATACCCATACCGATACCCATACCGATACCCATACCGATACCCATACCGATATCCGTACCGATACCCATACCGATACCGATACCGATACCGATACTCTTACCGATACCGATACTCTTACCGATACCGATACTGATACCGATACTCATACCGATACCCATACCGATACCCATACCGATACCCATACCGATACCAATACCGATACCCATACCGATACCCATACCTATACCCATACCGATACCCATACCGATACTCATACCGATACTGATACCGATACTCTTACCGATTCCGATACCGATACCGATACCGATACTCTTACCGATACCGATACTGATACCGATACTCATACCGATACTCATACCGATACCCATACCGATACCCATACCGATACCCATCACGATACCCATACCTATACCCATACCGATACCCATACCGATACCCATACCGATACCCATACCGATACCGATACCGATACCGATACTCTTACCGATACCGATACTGATACCGATACTCATACCGATACCCATACCGATACCCTTACCGATACCCATACCGATACCCATACCGATACCGATACCGATACTCTTACCGATACCGATACTGATACCGATACTCATACCGATACTCATACCGATTCCCATACCGATACCCTTACCGATACACATACCGATACCCATACTGATACCGATACCGATACTCTTACCGATACCGATACTGATACCGATACTCATACCGATACCCATACCGATACCCATACCGATACCCATCACGATACCCATACCTATACCCATACCGATACCCATACCGATACCCATACCGATACCCATACCGTTACCCAAACAGATACCCATACCGATACCCAAACCGATACCCATACCGATACCCATACCGATACCCATACCAATACCCATACCGATACCCATACCGATACCCATACCGATACCGATACCGATACTCTTACCGATACCGATACTGATACCGATACTCATACCGATACCCATACCGATACCCATACCGATACCCATACCGATACCCATACCGATACCCATACCGTTACCCAAACAGATACCCATACCTATACCCATACCGATACCCATACCGATACCCATACCGATACCGATACCGATACTCTTACCGATACTGATACCGACACTCATACCGATACCTATACCGATACCCATACCGATACCCATACCGATACCCATACCGATACCCATACCGATACCCATACCGATACCCATACCGATACCCATACCGATACCCTTACCGATACCCATACCGATACCCATACCGATACCGATACCGATACTCTTACCGATACCGATACTGATACCGATACTCATACCGATACTCATACCGATACCCATACCGATACCCTTACCGATACCCATACCGATACCCATACCGATACCGATACCGATACTCTTACCGATACCGATACTGATACCGATACTCATACCGATACCCATACCGATACCCATACCGATACCCATCACGATACCCATACCTATACCCATACCGATACCCATACCGATACCCATACCGATACCCATACCGACACCCATACCGATACCGATACCGATACTCTTACCGATACCGATACTGATACCGATACTCATACCGATACCCATACCGATACCCTTACCGATACCCATACCGATACCCATACCGATACCGATACCGATACTCTTACCGATACCGATACTCATACCGATACTCATACCGATACCCATACCGATACCCTTACCGATACCCATACCGATACCCATACCGATACCCATACCGATACCGATACCGATACTCTTACCGATACCGATACTGATACCGATTCTCATACCGATACCCATACCGATACCCATACCGATACCCATCACGATACCCATACCTATACCCATACCGATACCCATACCGATACCCATACCGATACCCATACCGATACCGATACCGATACCGATACCGATACAGATACTCACTCCGATACCCATACCGACACTCATACCGATACCCATACCGATACCCATACCGATACTCATACCGATAGCCATACCGATACCCATACCGATACTGATACCGACACTCTTACCGATACCGATACCGATACCGATACTCTTACCGATACTGATACCGATACCCTTACCGTTACCGATACCGATACTGATACCGATACCGATACCCATACCGATACCCATACCGATACCCATACCGATACCCATACCGATACCCGTACCGATACCCATACCGATACCGATACCGATACTCTTACCGATACCGATACTCTTACCGATACCGATACTGATACCGATACTCATACCGATACCCATACCGATACCCATACCGATACCCATACCGATACCCATACCGATACCCATACCGATACCCATACCGATACCCATACCGATACCAATACCGATACCCATACCGATACCCATACCTATACCCATACCGATACCCATACCGATACTCATACCGATACTGATACCGATACTCTTACCGATTCCGATACCGATACCGATACCGATACTCTTACCGATACCGATACTGATACCGATACTCATACCGATACTCATACCGATACCCATACCGATACCCATACCGATACCCATCACGATACCCATACCTATACCCATACCGATACCCATACCGATACCCATACCGATACCCATACCGATACCGATACCGATACCGATACTCTTACCGATACCGATACTGATACCGATACTCATACCGATACCCATACCGATACCCTTACCGATACCCATACCGATACCCATACCGATACCGATAACGATACTCTTACCGATACCGATACTGATACCGATACTCATACCGATACTCATACCGATTCCCATACCGATACCCTTACCGATACACATACCGATACCCATACTGATACCGATACCGATACTCTTACCGATACCGATACTGATACCGATACTCATACCGATACCCATACCGATACCCATACCGATACCCATCACGATACCCATACCTATACCCATACCGATACCCATACCGATACTCATACCGTTACCCAAACAGATACCCATACCTATACCCATACCGATACCCATACCGATACCGATACCGATACTCTTACCGATACTGATACCGACACTCATACCGATACCTATACCGATACCCATACCGATACCCATACCGATACCCATACCGATACCCATACCGATACCCATACCGATACCCATACCGATACCCATACCGATACCCATACCGATACCCATACCGATACCGATACCGATACTCTTACCGATACCGATACTGATACCGATACTGATACCGATACTCATACCGATACTCATACCGATACCCATACCGATACCCTTACCGATACCCATACCGATACCCATACCGATACCGATACCGATACTCTTACCGATACCGATACTGATACCGATACTCATACCGATACCCATACCGATACCCATACCGATACCCATCACGATACCCATACCTATACCCATACCGATACCCATACCGATACCCATACCGATACCCATACCGATACCCATACCGATACCCATACCGATACCCATACCGATACCCACACCGATACCCATACCGATACCCATACCGATACCCATACCGATACCCATACCGATACCCATACCGATACCCATACCGATACCCATACCAATACCGATACCGATACTCTTACCGATACCGATACTGATACCGATACTCATACCGATACCCATACCGATACCCATACCGATACCCATACCGATACCCATACCGATACCCATACCGTTACCCAAACAGATACCCATACCTATACCCATACCGATACCCATACCGATACCGATACCGATACTCTTACCGATACTGATACCGACACTCTTACCGATACCCATACCGATACCCATGCCGATACCCATACCGATACCCATACCGACACCCATACCTATACCCATACCGATACCCATACCTATACCCATACCGATACCCATACCGATACCCATACCGATACCCATACCGATACTGATACCGATACTCTTACCGATACCGATACCGATACCGATACTCTTACCGATTCCGATACCGATACCGATACTCTTACAGATACTGATACCGATACCCTTACCGTTACCGATACCGATACTGATACCGATACCGATACCCATACCGATACCCATAGAGATACCCATACCGATACCCATACCGATATCCATGCCGATACCCATACCGATACCGATACCGATACCGATACCGATACAGATACTCACACCGACACTCTTACCGATACCCATACCGATTCCCATACCGATACTCATACCTATACCCATACCGATACCCATACCGATACCGATACCGATACTCTTACCGATACTGATACCGACACTCTAACCGATACCCATACCGATACCCATGCCGATACCCATACCGATACCGATACCGATACTCTTACCGATACCGATACTCTTACCGATACTGATACCGACACTCTTACCGATACCGATACCGATACCGATACTCTTACCGATACTGATACCGATACCCTTACCGTTACCGATACCGATACTGATACCGGTACCGATACCCATACCGATACCCATACCGATACCCATACCGATACCCATACCGATACCCATACCGATACCCATACCGATACCCATACCGATACCGATACCGATACTCTTACCGATACCGATACTGATACCGATACTCATACCGATACCCATACCGATACCCTTACCGATACCCATACCGATACCCATACCGATACCGATACTGATACCGATACTCATACCGGTACCCATACCGATACCCGTACCGATACCCATACCGATACCCATACCGATACCGATACCGATACTCTTACCGATTCTGATACCGACACTCTTACCGATACCCATACCGATACCCATGCCGATACTCATACCGATACCCATACCGATACCCATACCGTTACCCATACCGATACCCATACCGATACCCATACCGATACCCATACCGATACCGATACCGATACTCTTACCGATACCGATACTGATACCGATACTCATACCGATACCCATACCGATACCCTTACCGATACCCATACCGATACCCATACCGATACCGATACCGATACTCTTACCGATACCGATACTGATACCGATACTCATACCGATACTCATACCGATACCCATACCGATACCCTTACCGACACCCATACCGATACCCATACCGATACCGATACCGATACTCTTACCGATACCGATACTGATACCGATACTCATACCGATACCCATACCGATACCCATACCGATACCCATCACGATACCCATACCTATACCCATACCGATACCCATACCGATACCCATACCAATACCCATACCGATACCCATACCGTTACCCAAACAGATACCCATACCTATACCCATACCGATACCCATACCGATACCGATACCGATACTCTTACCGATACTGATACCGACACTCATACCGATACCTATACCGATACCCATACCGATACCCATACCGATACCCATACCGATACCCATACCGATACCCATACCGATACCCATACCGATACCCATACCGATACCCTTACCGATACCCATACCGATACCCATACCGATACCGATACCGATACTCTTACCGATACCGATACTGATACCGATACTCATACCGATACTCATACCGATACCCATACCGATACCCTTACCGATACCCATACCGATACCCATACCGATACCGATACCGATACTCTTACCGATACCGATACTGATACCGATACTCATACCGATACCCATACCGATACCCATACCGATACCCTTACCGATACCCATACCGATACCCATACCGATACCGATACCGATACTCTTACCGATACCGATACTGATACCGATACTCATACCGATACTCATACCGATACCCATACCGATACCCTTACCGATACCCATACCGATACCCATACCGATACCGATACCGATACTCATACCGATACTGATACCGATACTCTTACCGATTCCGATACCGATACCGATACCGATACTCTTACCGATACCGATACTGATACCGATACTCATACCGATACTCATACCGATACCCATACCGATACCCTTACCGATACCCATACCGATACCCATACTGATACCGATACCGATACTCTTACCGATACCGATACTGATACCGATACTCATACCGATACCCATACCGATACCCATACCGATACCCATACCTATACCCATACCGATACCCATACCGATACTCATACCGATACTGATACCGATACTCTTACCGATTCCGATACCGATACCGATACCGATACCGATACTCTTACCGATACCGATACTGATACCGATACTCATACCGATACTCATACCGATACCCAAAGCGATACCCTTACCGATACCCATACCGATACCCATACCGATACCGATACCGATACTCTTACCGATACCGATACTGATACCGATACTCATACCGATACCCATACCGATACCCATACCGATACCCATCACGATACCCATACCTATACCCATACCGATACCCATACCGATACCCATACCGATACCGATACCGATACTCTTACCGATACCGATACTGATACCGATACTCATACCGATACCCATACCGATACCCTTACCGATACCCATACCGATACCCATACCGATACCGATACCGATACTCTTACCGATTCTGATACCGACACTCTTACCGATACCCATACCGATACCCATGCCGATACTCATACCGATACCCATACCGATACCCATACCGTTACCCATACCGATACCCATACCGATACCCATACCGATACCCATACCGATACCCATACCGATACCGATACCGATACTCTTACCGATACCGATACTGATACCGATACTAATACCGATACTCATACCGATACTCATACCGATACCCATACCGATACCCTTACCGATACCCATACCGATACCCATACCGATACCGATACCGATACTCTTACCGATACCGATACTGATACCGATACTCATACCGATACCCATACCGATACCCATACCGATACCCATCACGATACCCATACCTATACCCATACCGATACCCATACCGATACCCATACCGATACCCATACCGATACCCATACCGATACCCATACCGATACCCATACCGATACCCATACCGATACCCATACCGATACCCAAACCGATACCCATACCGATACCCATACCGATACCCATACCAATACCCATACCGATACCCATACCGATACCCATACCGATACCGATACCGATACTCTTACCGATACCGATACTGATACCGATACTCATACCGATACCCATACCGATACCCATACCGATACCCATACCGATACCCATACCGATACCCATACCGTTACCCAAACAGATACCCATACCTATACCCATACCGATACCCATACCGATACCGATACCAATACTCTTACCGATACTGATACCGACACTCTTACCGATACCCATACCGATACCCATGCCGATACCCATACCGATACCCATACCGACACCCATACCTATACCCATACCGATACCCATACCTATACCCATACCGATACCCATACCGATACCCATACCGATACCCATACCGATACTGATACCGATACTCTTACCGATACCGATACCGATACCGATACTCTTACCGATTCCGATACCGATACCGATACTCTTACAGATACTGATACCGATACCCTTACCGTTACCGATACCGATACTGATACCGATACCGATACCCATACCGATACCCATAGAGATACCCATACCGATATCCATACCGATACCCATACCGATACCGATACCGATACCGATACCGATACAGATACTCACACCGACACTCTTACCGATACCCATACCGATTCCCATACCGATACTCATACCTATACCCATACCGATACCCATACCGATACCGATACCGATACTCTTACCGATACTGATACCGACACTCTAACCGATACCCATACCGATACCCATGCCGATACCCATACCGATACCGATACCGATACTCTTACCGATACCGATACTCTTACCGATACTGATACCGACACTCTTACCGATACCGATACCGATACCGATACTCTTACCGATACTGATACCGATACCCTTACCGTTACCGATACCGATACTGATACCGGTACCGATACCCATACCGATACCCATACCGATACCCATACCGATACCCATACCGATACCCATACCGATACCCATACCGATACCCATACCGATACCCATACCGATACCCATACCGATACCGATACCGATACTCTTACCGATACCGATACTGATACCGATACTCATACCGATACCCATACCGATACCCTTACCGATACCCATACCGATACCCATACCGATACCGATACTGATACCGATACTCATACCGATACCCATACCGATACCCTTACCGATACCCATACCGATACCCATACCGATACCGATACCGATACTCTTACCGATTCTGATACCGACACTCTTACCGATACCCATACCGATACCCATGCCGATACTCATACCGATACCCATACCGATACCCATACCGTTACCCATACCGATACCCATACCGATACCCATACCGATACCCATACCGATACCGATACCGATACTCTTACCGATACCGATACTGATACCGATACTCATACCGATACCCATACCGATACCCTTACCGATACCCATACCGATACCCATACCGATACCGATACCGATACTCTTACCGATACCGATACTGATACCGATACTCATACCGATACTCATACCGATACCCATACCGATACCCTTACCGACACCCATACCGATACCCATACCGATACCGATACCGATACTCTTACCGATACCGATACTGATACCGATACTCATACCGATACCCATACCGATACCCATACCGATACCCATCACGATACCCATACCTATACCCATACCGATACCCATACCGATACCCATACCAATACCCATACCGATACCCATACCGTTACCCAAACAGATACCCATACCTATACCCATACCGATACCCATACCGATACCGATACCGATACTCTTACCGATACTGATACCGACACTCATACCGATACCTATACCGATACCCATACCGATACCCATACCGATACCCATACCGATACCCATACCGATACCCATACCGATACCCATACCGATACCCATACCGATACCCTTACCGATACCCATACCGATACCCATACCGATACCGATACCGATACTCTTACCGATACCGATACTGATACCGATACTCATACCGATACTCATACCGATACCCATACCGATACCCTTACCGATACCCATACCGATACCCATACCGATACCGATACCGATACTCTTACCGATACCGATACTGATACCGATACTCATACCGATACCCATACCGATACCCATACCGATACCCTTACCGATACCCATACCGATACCCATACCGATACCGATACCGATACTCTTACCGATACCGATACTGATACCGATACTCATACCGATACTCATACCGATACCCATACCGATACCCTTACCGATACCCATACCGATACCCATACCGATACCGATACCGATACTCATACCGATACTGATACCGATACTCTTACCGATTCCGATACCGATACCGATACCGATACTCTTACCGATACCGATACTGATACCGATACTCATACCGATACTCATACCGATACCCATACCGATACCCTTACCGATACCCATACCGATACCCATACTGATACCGATACCGATACTCTTACCGATACCGATACTGATACCGATACTCATACCGATACCCATACCGATACCCATACCGATACCCATACCTATACCCATACCGATACCCATACCGATACTCATACCGATACTGATACCGATACTCTTACCGATTCCGATACCGATACCGATACCGATACCGATACTCTTACCGATACCGATACTGATACCGATACTCATACCGATACTCATACCGATACCCAAAGCGATACCCTTACCGATACCCATACCGATACCCATACCGATACCGATACCGATACTCTTACCGATACCGATACTGATACCGATACTCATACCGATACCCATACCGATACCCATACCGATACCCATCACGATACCCATACCTATACCCATACCGATACCCATACCGATACCCATACCGATACCGATACCGATACTCTTACCGATACCGATACTGATACCGATACTCATACCGATACCCATACCGATACCCTTACCGATACCCATACCGATACCCATACCGATACCGATACCGATACTCTTACCGATTCTGATACCGACACTCTTACCGATACCCATACCGATACCCATGCCGATACTCATACCGATACCCATACCGATACCCATACCGTTACCCATACCGATACCCATACCGATACCCATACCGATACCCATACCGATACCCATACCGATACCGATACCGATACTCTTACCGATACCGATACTGATACCGATACTAATACCGATACTCATACCGATACTCATACCGATACCCATACCGATACCCTTACCGATACCCATACCGATACCCATACCGATACCGATACCGATACTCTTACCGATACCGATACTGATACCGATACTCATACCGATACCCATACCGATACCCATACCGATACCCATCACGATACCCATACCTATACCCATACCGATACCCATACCGATACCCATACCGATACCCATACCGATACCCATACCGATACCCATACCGATACCCATACCGATACCCATACCGATACCCATACCGATACCCAAACCGATACCCATACCGATACCCATACCGATACCCATACCAATACCCATACCGATACCCATACCGATACCCATACCGATACCGATACCGATACTCTTACCGATACCGATACTGATACCGATACTCATACCGATACCCATACCGATACCCATACCGATACCCATACCGATACCCATACCGATACCCATACCGTTACCCAAACAGATACCCATACCTATACCCATACCGATACCCATACCGATACCGATACCAATACTCTTACCGATACTGATACCGACACTCTTACCGATACCCATACCGATACCCATGCCGATACCCATACCGATACCCATACCGATACCCATACCTATACCCATACCGATACCCATACCTATACCCATACCGATACCCATACCGATACCCATACCGATACCCATACCGATACTGATACCGATACTCTTACCGATACCGATACCGATACCGATACTCTTACCGATTCCGATACCGATACCGATACTCTTACAGATACTGATACCGATACCCTTACCGTTACCGATACCGATACTGATACCGATACCGATACCCATACCGATACCCATAGAGATACCCATACCGATATCCATGCCGATACCCATACCGATACCGATACCGATACCGATACCGATACAGATACTCACACCGACACTCTTACCGATACCCATACCGATTCCCATACCGATACTCATACCTATACCCATACCGATACCCATACCGATACCGATACCGATACTCTTACCGATACTGATACCGACACTCTAACCGATACCCATACCGATACCCATGCCGATACCCATACCGATACCGATACCGATACTCTTACCGATACCGATACTCTTACCGATACTGATACCGACACTCTTACCGATACCGATACCGATACCGATACTCTTACCGATACTGATACCGATACCCTTACCGTTACCGATACCGATACTGATACCGGTACCGATACCCATACCGATACCCATACCGATACCCATACCGATACCCATACCGATACCCATACCGATACCCATACCGATACCCATACCGATACCCATACCGATACCCATACCGATACCGATACCGATACTCTTACCGATACCGATACTGATACCGATACTCATACCGATACCCATACCGATACCCTTACCGATACCCATACCGATACCCATACCGATACCGATACTGATACCGATACTCATACCGGTACCCATACCGATACCCGTACCGATACCCATACCGATACCCATACCGATACCGATACCGATACTCTTACCGATTCTGATACCGACACTCTTACCGATACCCATACCGATACCCATGCCGATACTCATACCGATACCCATACCGATACCCATACCGTTACCCATACCGATACCCATACCGATACCCAAACCGATACCCATACCGATACCCATACCGATACCCATACCAATACCCATACCGATACCCATACCGATACCCATACCGATACCGATACCGATACTCTTACCGATACCGATACTGATACCGATACTCATACCGATACCCATACCGATACCCATACCGATACCCATACCGATACCCATACCGATACCCATACCGTTACCCAAACAGATACCCATACCTATACCCATACCGATACCCATACCGATACCGATACCAATACTCTTACCGATACTGATACCGACACTCTTACCGATACCCATACCGATACCCATGCCGATACCCATACCGATACCCATACCGACACCCATACCTATACCCATACCGATACCCATACCTATACCCATACCGATACCCATACCGATACCCATACCGATACCCATACCGATACTGATACCGATACTCTTACCGATACCGATACCGATACCGATACTCTTACCGATTCCAATACCGATACCGATACTCTTACAGATACTGATACCGATACCCTTACCGTTACCGATACCGATACTGATACCGATACCGATACCCATACCGATACCCATAGAGATACCCATACCGATATCCATGCCGATACCCATACCGATACCGATACCGATACCGATACCGATACAGATACTCACACCGACACTCTTACCGATACCCATACCGATTCCCATACCGATACTCATACCTATACCCATACCGATACCCATACCGATACCGATACCGATACTCTTACCGATACTGATACCGACACTCTAACCGATACCCATACCGATACCCATGCCGATACCCATACCGATACCGATACCGATACTCTTACCGATACCGATACTCTTACCGATACTGATACCGACACTCTTACCGATACCGATACCGATACCGATACTCTTACCGATACTGATACCGATACCCTTACCGTTACCGATACCGATACTGATACCGGTACCGATACCCATACCGATACCCATACCGATACCCATACCGATACCCATACCGATACCCATACCGATACCCATACCGATACCCATACCGATACCCATACCGATACCCATACCGATACCGATACCGATACTCTTACCGATACCGATACTGATACCGATACTCATACCGATACCCATACCGATACCCTTACCGATACCCATACCGATACCCATACCGATACCGATACTGATACCGATACTCATACCGGTACCCATACCGATACCCGTACCGATACCCATACCGATACCCATACCGATACCGATACCGATACTCTTACCGATTCTGATACCGACACTCTTACCGATACCCATACCGATACCCATGCCGATACTCATACCGATACCCATACCGATACCCATACCGTTACCCATACCGATACCCATACCGATACCCATACCGATACTCATACCGATACCGATACCGATACTCTTACCGATACCGATACTGATACCGATACTCATACCGATACCCATACCGATACCCTTACCGATACCCATACCGATACCCATACCGATACCGATACCGATACTCTTACCGATACCGATACTGATACCGATACTCATACCGATACTCATACCGATTCCCATACCGATACCCTTACCGATACACATACCGATACCCATACTGATACCGATACCGATACTCTTACCGATACCGATACTGATACCGATACTCATACCGATACCCATACCGATACCCATACCGATACCCATCACGATACCCATACCTATACCCATACCGATACCCATACCGATACCCATACCGATACCCATACCGTTACCCAAACAGATACCCATACCTATACCCATACCGATACCCATACCGATACCGATACCGATACTCTTACCGATACTGATACCGACACTCATACCGATACCTATACCGATACCCATACCGATACCCATACCGATACCCATACCGATACCCATACCGATACCCATACCGATACCCATACCGATACCCATACCGATACCGATACCGATACTCTTACCGATACCGATACTGATACCGATACTGATACCGATACTCATACCGATACTCATACCGATACCCATACCGATACCCTTACCGATACCCATACCGATACCCATACCGATACCCATACCGATACCCATACCGATACCCATACCGATACCGATACCGATACTCTTACCGATACCGATACTGATACCGATACTCATACCGATACCCATACCGATACCCTTACCGATACCCATACCGATACCCATACCGATACCGATACCGATATTCTTACCGATTCTGATACCGACACTCTTACCGATACTCATACCGATACCCATGCCGATACTCATACCGATACCCATACCGATACCCATACCGTTACCCATACCGATACCCATACCGATACCCATACCGATACCCATACCGATACCCATACCGATACCCATACCGATACCCATACCGATACCGATACCGATACTCTTACCGATACCGATACTGATACCGATACTCATACCGATACCCATACCGATACCCTTACCGATACCCATACCGATACCCATACCGAGACCGATACCGATACTCTTACCGATACCGATACTGATACCGATACTCATACCGATACCCATACCGATACCCATACCGATACCCATCACGATACCCATACCTATACCCATACCGATACCCATACCGATAGCCATACCGATACCCATACCGATACTGATACCGATACTCTAACCGATACCGATACCGATACCGATACTCTTACCGATACTGATACCGATACCCTTACCGTTATCGATACCGATACTGATACCGATACCGATACCCATACCGATACCCATACCGATACCGATACCGATACTCTTACCGATACCGATACTGATACCGATTCTCATACCGATACCCATACCGATACCCATACCGATACCCATACCGATACCCATACCGATACCCATACCGTTACCCAAACCGATACCCATACCTATACCCATACCAATACCCATACCGATACCCATGCCGATACCCATACCGATACCGATACAGATACTCACACCGATACCCATACCGACACTCTTACCGATACCCATACCGATACCCATACCGATACTCATACCGATAGCCATACCGATACCCATACCGATACTGATACCGACACTCTTACCGATACCGATACCGATACCGATACTCTTACCGATACTGATACCGATACCCTTACCGTTACCGATACCGATACTGATACCGATACCGATACCCATACCGATACCCATACCGATACCCATACCGATACCCATACCGATACCCATACCGATACCCATACCGATACCGATACCGATACCGATACTCTTACCGATACCGATACTCTTACCGATACCGATACTGATACCGATACTCATACCGATACCCATACCGATACCCATACCGATACCCATACCGATACCCATACCGATACCCATACCGATACCCATACCGATACCCATACCGATACCAATACCGATACCCATACCGATACCCATACCTATACCCATACCGATACCCATACCGATACTCATACCGATACTGATACCGATACTCTTACCGATTCCGATACCGATACCGATACCGATACTCTTACCGATACCGATACTGATACCGATACTCATACCGATACTCATACCGATACCCATACCGATACCCATACCGATACCCATCACGATACCCATACCTATACCCATACCGATACCCATACCGATACCCATACCGATACCCATACCGATACCGATACGGATACCGATACTCTTACCGATACCGATACTGATACCGATACTCATACCGATACCCATACCGATACCCTTACCGATACCCATACCGATACCCATACCGATACCGATACCGATACTCTTACCGATACCGATACTGATACCGATACTCATACCGATACTCATACCGATTCCCATACCGATACCCTTACCGATACACATACCGATACCCATACTGATACCGATACCGATACTCTTACCGATACCGATACTGATACCGATACTCATACCGATACCCATACCGATACCCATACCGATACCCATCACGATACCCATACCTATACCCATACCGATACCCATACCGATACCCATACCGATACCCATACCGTTACCAAAACAGATACCCATACCGATACCCAAACCGATACCCATACCGATACCCATACCGATACCCATACCAATACCCATACCGATACCCATACCGATACCCATACCGATACCGATACCGATACTCTTACCGATACCGATACTGATACCGATACTCATACCGATACCCATACCGATACCCATACCGATACCCATACCGATACCCATACCGATACCCATACCGTTACCCAAACAGATACCCATACCTATACCCATACCGATACCCATACCGATACCGATACCGATACTCTTACCGATACTGATACCGACACTCATACCGATACCTATACCGATACCCATACCGATACCCATACCGATACCCATACCGATACCCATACCGATACCCATACCGATACCCATACCGATACCCATACCGATACCCTTACCGATACCCATACCGATACCCATACCGATACCGATACCGATACTCTTACCGATACCGATACCGATACCGATACTCTTACCGATACCGATACCGATACCGATACTCTTACCGATACTCTTACCGTTTCCGATACCGATACTGATACCGATACCGATACTGATACCGATACTCATACCGATACCCATACCGATACCCTTACCGATACCCATACCGATACCCATACCGAGACCGATACCGATACTCTTACCGATACCGATACTGATACCGATACTCATACCGATACCCATACCGATACCCATACCGATACCCATCACGATACCCATACCTATACCCATACCGATACCCATACCGATAGCCATACCGATACCCATACCGATACTGATACCGATACTCTAACCGATACCGATACCGATACCGATACTCTTACCGATACTGATACCGATACCCTTACCGTTATCGATACCGATACTGATACCGATACCGATACCCATACCGATACCCATACCGATACCGATACCGATACTCTTACCGATACCGATACTGATACCGATTCTCATACCGATACCCATACCGATACCCATACCGATACCCATACCGATACCCATACCGATACCCATACCGTTACCCAAACCGATACCCATACCTATACCCATACCAATACCCATACCGATACCCATGCCGATACCCATACCGATACCGATACAGATACTCACACCGATACCCATACCGACACTCTTACCGATACCCATACCGATACCCATACCGATACTCATACCGATAGCCATACCGATACCCATACCGATACTGATACCGACACTCTTACCGATACCGATACCGATACCGATACTCTTACCGATACTGATACCGATACCCTTACCGTTACCGATACCGATACTGATACCGATACCGATACCCATACCGATACCCATACCGATACCCATACCGATACCCATACCGATACCCGTACCGATACCCATACCGATACCGATACCGATACCGATACTCTTACCGATACCGATACTCTTACCGATACCGATACTGATACCGATACTCATACCGATACCCATACCGATACCCATACCGATACCCATACCGATACCCATACCGATACCCATACCGATACCCATACCGATACCCATACCGATACCAATACCGATACCCATACCGATACCCATACCTATACCCATACCGATACCCATACCGATACTCATACCGATACTGATACCGATACTCTTACCGATTCCGATACCGATACCGATACCGATACTCTTACCGATACCGATACTGATACCGATACTCATACCGATACTCATACCGATACCCATACCGATACCCATACCGATACCCATCACGATACCCATACCTATACCCATACCGATACCCATACCGATACCCATACCGATACCCATACCGATACCGATACCGATACCGATACTCTTACCGATACCGATACTGATACCGATACTCATACCGATACCCATACCGATACCCTTACCGATACCCATACCGATACCCATACCGATACCGATACCGATACTCTTACCGATACCGATACTGATACCGATACTCATACCGATACTCATACCGATTCCCATACCGATACCCTTACCGATACACATACCGATACCCATACTGATACCGATACCGATACTCTTACCGATACCGATACTGATACCGATACTCATACCGATACCCATACCGATACCCATACCGATACCCATCACGATACCCATACCTATACCCATACCGATACCCATACCGATACCCATACCGATACCCATACCGTTACCCAAACAGATACCCATACCGATACCCAAACCGATACCCATACCGATACCCATACCGATACCCATACCAATACCCATACCGATACCCATACCGATACCCATACCGATACCGATACCGATACTCTTACCGATACCGATACTGATACCGATACTCATACCGATACCCATACCGATACCCATACCGATACCCATACCGATACCCATACCGATACCCATACCGTTACCCAAACAGATACCCATACCTATACCCATACCGATACCCATACCGATACCGATACCGATACTCTTACCGATACTGATACCGACACTCATACCGATACCTATACCGATACCCATACCGATACCCATACCGATACCCATACCGATACCCATACCGATACCCATACCGATACCCATACCGATACCCATACCGATACCCTTACCGATACCCATACCGATACCCATACCGATACCGATACCGATACTCTTACCGATACCGATACTGATACCGATACTCATACCGATACTCATACCGATACCCATACCGATACCCTTACCGATACCCATACCGATACCCATACCGATACCGATACCGATACTCTTACCGATACCGATACTGATACCGATACTCATACCGATACCCATACCGATACCCATACCGATACCCATCACGATACCCATACCTATACCCATACCGATACCCATACCGATACCCATACCGATACCCATACCGACACCCATACCGATACCGATACCGATACTCTTACCGATACCGATACTGATACCGATACTCATACCGATACCCATACCGATACCCTTACCGATACCCATACCGATACCCATACCGATACCGATACCGATACTCTTACCGATACCGATACTCATACCGATACTCATACCGATACCCATACCGATACCCTTACCGATACCCATACCGATACCCATACCGATACCCATACCGATACCGATACCGATACTCTTACCGATACCGATACTGATACCGATTCTCATACCGATACCCATACCGATACCCATACCGATACCCATCACGATACCCATACCTATACCCATACCGATACCCATACCGATACCCATACCGATACCCATACCGATACCGATACCGATACCGATACCGATACAGATACTCACACCGATACCCATACCGACACTCATACCGATACCCATACCGATACCCATACCGATACCCATACCGATACCCATACCGATACCCATACCGATACTGATACCGACACTCTTACCGATACCGATACCGATACCGATACTCTTACCGATACTGATACCGATACCCTTACCGTTACCGATACCGATACTGATACCGATACCGATACCCATACCGATACCCATACCGATACCCATACCGATACCCATACCGATACCCATACCGATACCCATACCGATACCGATACCGATACTCTTACCGATACCGATACTCTTACCGATACCGATACTGATACCGATACTCATACCGATACCCATACCGATACCCATACCGATACCCATACCGATACCCATACCGATACCCATACCGATACCCATACCGATACCCATACCGATACCAATACCGATACCCATACCGATACCCATACCTATACCCATACCGATACCCATACCGATACTCATACCGATACTGATACCGATACTCTTACCGATTCCGATACCGATACCGATACCGATACTCTTACCGATACCGATACTGATACCGATACTCATACCGATACTCATACCGATACCCATACCGATACCCATACCGATACCCATCACGATACCCATACCTATACCCATACCGATACCCATACCGATACCCATACCGATACCCATACCGATACCGATACCGATACCGATACTCTTACCGATACCGATACTGATACCGATACTCATACCGATACCCATACCGATACCCTTACCGATACCCATACCGATACCCATACCGATACCGATAACGATACTCTTACCGATACCGATACTGATACCGATACTCATACCGATACTCATACCGATTCCCATACCGATACCCTTACCGATACACATACCGATACCCATACTGATACCGATACCGATACTCTTACCGATACCGATACTGATACCGATACTCATACCGATACCCATACCGATACCCATACCGATACCCATCACGATACCCATACCTATACCCATACCGATACCCATACCGATACTCATACCGTTACCCAAACAGATACCCATACCTATACCCATACCGATACCCATACCGATACCGATACCGATACTCTTACCGATACTGATACCGACACTCATACCGATACCTATACCGATACCCATACCGATACCCATACCGATACCCATACCGATACCCATACCGATACCCATACCGATACCCATACCGATACCCATACCGATACCCATACCGATACCCATACCGATACCGATACCGATACTCTTACCGATACCGATACTGATACCGATACTGATACCGATACTCATACCGATACTCATACCGATACCCATACCGATACCCTTACCGATACCCATACCGATACCCATACCGATACCGATACCGATACTCTTACCGATACCGATACTGATACCGATACTCATACCGATACCCATACCGATACCCATACCGATACCCATCACGATACCCATACCTATACCCATACCGATACCCATACCGATACCCATACCGATACCCATACCGATACCCATACCGATACCCATACCGATACCCATACCGATACCCACACCGATACCCATACCGATACCCATACCGATACCCATACCGATACCCATACCGATACCCATACCGATACCCATACCGATACCCATACCAATACCGATACCGATACTCTTACCGATACCGATACTGATACCGATACTCATACCGATACCCATACCGATACCCATACCGATACCCATACCGATACCCATACCGATACCCATACCGATACCCATACCGTTACCCAAACAGATACCCATACCTATACCCATACCGATACCCATACCGATACCGATACCGATACTCTTACCGATACTGATACCGACACTCTTACCGATACCCATACCGATACCCATGCCGATACCCATACCGATACCCATACCGACACCCATACCTATACCCATACCGATACCCATACCTATACCCATACCGATACCCATACCGATACCCATACCGATACCCATACCGATACTGATACCGATACTCTTACCGATACCGATACCGATACCGATACTCTTACCGATTCCGATACCGATACCGATACTCTTACAGATACTGATACCGATACCCTTACCGTTACCGATACCGATACTGATACCGATACCGATACCCATACCGATACCCATAGAGATACCCATACCGATACCCATACCGATATCCATGCCGATACCCATACCGATACCGATACCGATACCGATACCGATACAGATACTCACACCGACACTCTTACCGATACCCATACCGATTCCCATACCGATACTCATACCTATACCCATACCGATACCCATACCGATACCGATACCGATACTCTTACCGATACTGATACCGACACTCTAACCGATACCCATACCGATACCCATGCCGATACCCATACCGATACCGATACCGATACTCTTACCGATACCGATACTCTTACCGATACTGATACCGACACTCTTACCGATACCGATACCGATACCGATACTCTTACCGATACTGATACCGATACCCTTACCGTTACCGATACCGATACTGATACCGGTACCGATACCCATACCGATACCCATACCGATACCCATACCGATACCCATACCGATACCCATACCGATACCCATACCGATACCCATACCGATACCGATACCGATACTCTTACCGATACCGATACTGATACCGATACTCATACCGATACCCATACCGATACCCTTACCGATACCCATACCGATACCCATACCGATACCGATACTGATACCGATACTCATACCGATACCCATACCGATACCCGTACCGATACCCATACCGATACCCATACCGATACCGATACCGATACTCTTACCGATTCTGATACCGACACTCTTACCGATACCCATACCGATACCCATGCCGATACTCATACCGATACCCATACCGATACCCATACCGTTACCCATACCGATACCCATACCGATACCCATACCGATACCCATACCGATACCGATACCGATACTCTTACCGATACCGATACTGATACCGATACTCATACCGATACCCATACCGATACCCTTACCGATACCCATACCGATACCCATACCGATACCGATACCGATACTCTTACCGATACCGATACTGATACCGATACTCATACCGATACTCATACCGATACCCATACCGATACCCTTACCGACACCCATACCGATACCCATACCGATACCGATACCGATACTCTTACCGATACCGATACTGATACCGATACTCATACCGATACCCATACCGATACCCATACCGATACCCATCACGATACCCATACCTATACCCATACCGATACCCATACCGATACCCATACCAATACCCATACCGATACCCATACCGTTACCCAAACAGATACCCATACCTATACCCATACCGATACCCATACCGATACCGATACCGATACTCTTACCGATACTGATACCGACACTCATACCGATACCTATACCGATACCCATACCGATACCCATACCGATACCCATACCGATACCCATACCGATACCCATACCGATACCCATACCGATACCCATACCGATACCCTTACCGATACCCATACCGATACCCATACCGATACCGATACCGATACTCTTACCGATACCGATACTGATACCGATACTCATACCGATACTCATACCGATACCCATACCGATACCCTTACCGATACCCATACCGATACCCATACCGATACCGATACCGATACTCTTACCGATACCGATACTGATACCGATACTCATACCGATACCCATACCGATACCCATACCGATACCCTTACCGATACCCATACCGATACCCATACCGATACCGATACCGATACTCTTACCGATACCGATACTGATACCGATACTCATACCGATACTCATACCGATACCCATACCGATACCCTTACCGATACCCATACCGATACCCATACCGATACCGATACCGATACTCATACCGATACTGATACCGATACTCTTACCGATTCCGATACCGATACCGATACCGATACTCTTACCGATACCGATACTGATACCGATACTCATACCGATACTCATACCGATACCCATACCGATACCCTTACCGATACCCATACCGATACCCATACTGATACCGATACCGATACTCTTACCGATACCGATACTGATACCGATACTCATACCGATACCCATACCGATACCCATACCGATACCCATACCTATACCCATACCGATACCCATACCGATACTCATACCGATACTGATACCGATACTCTTACCGATTCCGATACCGATACCGATACCGATACCGATACTCTTACCGATACCGATACTGATACCGATACTCATACCGATACTCATACCGATACCCAAAGCGATACCCTTACCGATACCCATACCGATACCCATACCGATACCGATACCGATACTCTTACCGATACCGATACTGATACCGATACTCATACCGATACCCATACCGATACCCATACCGATACCCATCACGATACCCATACCTATACCCATACCGATACCCATACCGATACCCATACCGATACCGATACCGATACTCTTACCGATACCGATACTGATACCGATACTCATACCGATACCCATACCGATACCCTTACCGATACCCATACCGATACCCATACCGATACCGATACCGATACCCATACCGATACCCATACCGATACCCATACCGATACCCATACCGATACCCATACCGATACCGATACCGATACTCTTACCGATACCGATACTGATACCGATACTAATACCGATACTCATACCGATACTCATACCGATACCCATACCGATACCCTTACCGATACCCATACCGATACCCATACCGATACCGATACCGATACTCTTACCGATACCGATACTGATACCGATACTCATACCGATACCCATACCGATACCCATACCGATACCCATCACGATACCCATACCTATACCCATACCGATACCCATACCGATACCCATACCGATACCCATACCGATACCCATACCGATACCCATACCGATACCCATACCGATACCCATACCGATACCCATACCGATACCCAAACCGATACCCATACCGATACCCATACCGATACCCATACCAATACCCATACCGATACCCATACCGATACCCATACCGATACCGATACCGATACTCTTACCGATACCGATACTGATACCGATACTCATACCGATACCCATACCGATACCCATACCGATACCCATACCGATACCCATACCGATACCCATACCGTTACCCAAACAGATACCCATACCTATACCCATACCGATACCCATACCGATACCGATACCGATACTCTTACCGATACTGATACCGACACTCTTACCGATACCCATACCGATACCCATGCCGATACCCATACCGATACCCATACCGACACCCATACCTATACCCATACCGATACCCATACCTATACCCATACCGATACCCATACCGATACCCATACCGATACCCATACCGATACTGATACCGATACTCTTACCGATACCGATACCGATACCGATACTCTTACCGATTCCGATACCGATACCGATACTCTTACAGATACTGATACCGATACCCTTACCGTTACCGATACCGATACTGATACCGATACCGATACCCATACCGATACCCATAGAGATACCCATACCGATACCCATGCCGATACCCATACCGATACCGATACCGATACCGATACCGATACAGATACTCACACCGACACTCTTACCGATACCCATACCGATTCCCATACCGATACTCATACCTATACCCATACCGATACCCATACCGATACCGATACCGATACTCTTACCGATACTGATACCGACACTCTAACCGATACCCATACCGATACCCATGCCGATACCCATACCGATACCGATACCGATACTCTTACCGATACCGATACTCTTACCGATACTGATACCGACACTCTTACCGATACCGATACCGATACCGATACTCTTACCGATACTGATACCGATACCCTTACCGTTACCGATACCGATACTGATACCGGTACCGATACCCATACCGATACCCATACCGATACCCATACCGATACCCATACCGATACCCATACCGATACCCATACCGATACCCATACCGATACCCATACCGATACCCATACCGATACCGATACCGATACTCTTACCGATACCGATACTGATACCGATACTCATACCGATACCCATACCGATACCCTTACCGATACCCATACCGATACCCATACCGATACCGATACTGATACCGATACTCATACCGGTACCCATACCGATACCCTTACCGATACCCATACCGATACCCATACCGATACCGATACCGATACTCTTACCGATTCTGATACCGACACTCTTACCGATACCCATACCGATACCCATGCCGATACTCATACCGATACCCATACCGATACCCATACCGTTACCCATACCGATACCCATACCGATACCCATACCGATACTCATACCGATACCGATACCGATACTCTTACCGATACCGATACTGATACCGATACTCATACCGATACCCATACCGATACCCTTACCGATACCCATACCGATACCCATACCGATACCGATACCGATACTCTTACCGATACCGATACTGATACCGATACTCATACCGATACTCATACCGATTCCCATACCGATACCCTTACCGATACACATACCGATACCCATACTGATACCGATACCGATACTCTTACCGATACCGATACTGATACCGATACTCATACCGATACCCATACCGATACCCATACCGATACCCATCACGATACCCATACCTATACCCATACCGATACCCATACCGATACCCATACCGATACCCATACCGTTACCCAAACAGATACCCATACCTATACCCATACCGATACCCATACCGATACCGATACCGATACTCTTACCGATACTGATACCGACACTCATACCGATACCTATACCGATACCCATACCGATACCCATACCGATACCCATACCGATACCCATACCGATACCCATACCGATACCCATACCGATACCCATACCGATACCGATACCGATACTCTTACCGATACCGATACTGATACCGATACTGATACCGATACTCATACCGATACTCATACCGATACCCATACCGATACCCTTACCGATACCCATACCGATACCCATACCGATACCCATACCGATACCCATACCGATACCCATACCGATACCGATACCGATACTCTTACCGATACCGATACTGATACCGATACTCATACCGATACCCATACCGATACCCTTACCGATACCCATACCGATACCCATACCGATACCGATACCGATATTCTTACCGATTCTGATACCGACACTCTTACCGATACTCATACCGATACCCATGCCGATACTCATACCGATACCCATACCGATACCCATACCGTTACCCATACCGATACCCATACCGATACCCATACCGATACCCATACCGATACCCATACCGATACCCATACCGATACCCATACCGATACCGATACCGATACTCTTACCGATACCGATACTGATACCGATACTCATACCGATACCCATACCGATACCCTTACCGATACCCATACCGATACCCATACCGAGACCGATACCGATACTCTTACCGATACCGATACTGATACCGATACTCATACCGATACCCATACCGATACCCATACCGATACCCATCACGATACCCATACCTATACCCATACCGATACCCATACCGATAGCCATACCGATACCCATACCGATACTGATACCGATACTCTAACCGATACCGATACCGATACCGATACTCTTACCGATACTGATACCGATACCCTTACCGTTATCGATACCGATACTGATACCGATACCGATACCCATACCGATACCCATACCGATACCGATACCGATACTCTTACCGATACCGATACTGATACCGATTCTCATACCGATACCCATACCGATACCCATACCGATACCCATACCGATACCCATACCGATACCCATACCGTTACCCAAACCGATACCCATACCTATACCCATACCAATACCCATACCGATACCCATGCCGATACCCATACCGATACCGATACAGATACTCACACCGATACCCATACCGACACTCTTACCGATACCCATACCGATACCCATACCGATACCCATACCGATACCCATACCGATACCCATACCGATACTGATACCGATACTCTTACCGATACCGATACCGATACCGATACTCTTACCGATACTGATACCGATACCCTTACCGTTACCGATACCGATACTGATACCGATACCGATACCCATACCGATACCCATACCGATACCCATACCGATACCCATACCGATACCCGTACCGATACCCATACCGATACCGATACCGATACCGATACTCTTACCGATACCGATACTCTTACCGATACCGATACTGATACCGATACTCATACCGATACCCATACCGATACCCATACCGATACCCATACCGATACCCATACCGATACCCATACCGATACCCATACCGATACCCATACCGATACCAATACCGATACCCATACCGATACCCATACCTATACCCATACCGATACCCATACCGATACTCATACCGATACTGATACCGATACTCTTACCGATTCCGATACCGATACCGATACCGATACTCTTACCGATACCGATACTGATACCGATACTCATACCGATACTCATACCGATACCCATACCGATACCCATACCGATACCCATCACGATACCCATACCTATACCCATACCGATACCCATACCGATACCCATACCGATACCCATACCGATACCGATACGGATACCGATACTCTTACCGATACCGATACTGATACCGATACTCATACCGATACCCATACCGATACCCTTACCGATACCCATACCGATACCCATACCGATACCGATACCGATACTCTTACCGATACCGATACTGATACCGATACTCATACCGATACTCATACCGATTCCCATACCGATACCCTTACCGATACACATACCGATACCCATACTGATACCGATACCGATACTCTTACCGATACCGATACTGATACCGATACTCATACCGATACCCATACCGATACCCATACCGATACCCATCACGATACCCATACCTATACCCATACCGATACCCATACCGATACCCATACCGATACCCATACCGTTACCCAAACAGATACCCATACCGATACCCAAACCGATACCCATACCGATACCCATACCGATACCCATACCAATACCCATACCGATACCCATACCGATACCCATACCGATACCGATACCGATACTCTTACCGATACCGATACTGATACCGATACTCATACCGATACCCATACCGATACCCATACCGATACCCATACCGATACCCATACCGATACCCATACCGTTACCCAAACAGATACCCATACCTATACCCATACCGATACCCATACCGATACCGATACCGATACTCTTACCGATACTGATACCGACACTCATACCGATACCTATACCGATACCCATACCGATACCCATACCGATACCCATACCGATACCCATACCGATACCCATACCGATACCCATACCGATACCCTTACCGATACCCATACCGATACCCATACCGATACCGATACCGATACTCTTACCGATACCGATACTGATACCGATACTCATACCGATACTCATACCGATACCCATACCGATACCCTTACCGATACCCATACCGATACCCATACCGATACCGATACCGATACTCTTACCGATACCGATACTGATACCGATTCTCATACCGATACCCATACCGATACCCTTACCGATACCCATACCGATACCCATACCGATACCGATACCGATACTCTTACCGATACCGATACTGATACCGATACTCATACCGATACTCATACCGATACCCATACCGATACCCTTACCGATACCCATACCGATACCCATACCGATACCGATACCGATACTCTTACCGATACCGATACTGATACCGATACTCATACCGATACCCATACCGATACCCATACCGATACCCATCACGATACCCATACCTATACCCATACCGATACCCATACCGATACCCATACCGATACCCATACCGACACCCATACCGATACCGATACCGATACTCTTACCGATACCGATACTGATACCGATACTCATACCGATACCCATACCGATACCCTTACCGATACCCATACCGATACCCATACCGATACCGATACCGATACTCTTACCGATACCGATACTCATACCGATACTCATACCGATACCCATACCGATACCCTTACCGATACCCATACCGATACCCATACCGATACCCATACCGATACCGATACCGATACTCTTACCGATACCGATACTGATACCGATTCTCATACCGATACCCATACCGATACCCATACCGATACCCATCACGATACCCATACCTATACCCATACCGATACCCATACCGATACCCATACCGATACCCATACCGATACCGATACCGATACCGATACCGATACAGATACTCACACCGATACCCATACCGACACTCATACCGATACCCATACCGATACCCATACCGATACCCATACCGATACCCATACCGATACCCATACCGATACTGATACCGACACTCTTACCGATACCGATACCGATACCGATACTCTTACCGATACTGATACCGATACCCTTACCGTTACCGATACCGATACTGATACCGATACCGATACCCATACCGATACCCATACCGATACCCATACCGATACCCATACCGATACCCATACCGATACCCATACCGATACCGATACCGATACTCTTACCGATACCGATACTCTTACCGATACCGATACTGATACCGATACTCATACCGATACCCATACCGATACCCATACCGATACCCATACCGATACCCATACCGATACCCATACCGATACCCATACCGATACCCATACCGATACCAATACCGATACCCATACCGATACCCATACCTATACCCATACCGATACCCATACCGATACTCATACCGATACTGATACCGATACTCTTACCGATTCCGATACCGATACCGATACCGATACTCTTACCGATACCGATACTGATACCGATACTCATACCGATACTCATACCGATACCCATACCGATACCCATACCGATACCCATCACGATACCCATACCTATACCCATACCGATACCCATACCGATACCCATACCGATACCCATACCGATACCGATACCGATACCGATACTCTTACCGATACCGATACTGATACCGATACTCATACCGATACCCATACCGATACCCTTACCGATACCCATACCGATACCCATACCGATACCGATAACGATACTCTTACCGATACCGATACTGATACCGATACTCATACCGATACTCATACCGATACCCATACCGATACCCATACCGATACACATACCGATACCCATACCGATACCGATACCGATACTCTTACCGATACCGATACTGATACCGATACTCATACCGATACCCATACCGATACCCATACCGATACCCATCACGATACCCATACCTATACCCATACCGATACCCATACCGATACTCATACCGTTACCCAAACAGATACCCATACCTATACCCATACCGATACCCATACCGATACCGATACCGATACTCTTACCGATACTGATACCGACACTCATACCGATACCTATACCGATACCCATACCGATACCCATACCGATACCCATACCGATACCCATACCGATACCCATACCGATACCCATACCGATACCCATACCGATACCCATACCGATACCCATACCGATACCGATACCGATACTCTTACCGATACCGATACTGATACCGATACTGATACCGATACTCATACCGATACTCATACCGATACCCATACCGATACCCTTACCGATACCCATACCGATACCCATACCGATACCGATACCGATACTCTTACCGATACCGATACTGATACCGATACTCATACCGATACCCATACCGATACCCATACCGATACCCATCACGATACCCATACCTATACCCATACCGATACCCATACCGATACCCATACCGATACCCATACCGATACCCATACCGATACCCATACCGATACCCATACCGATACCCACACCGATACCCATACCGATACCCATACCGATACCCATACCGATACCCATACCGATACCCATACCGATACCCATACCGATACCCATACCGATACCCATACCAATACCGATACCGATACTCTTACCGATACCGATACTGATACCGATACTCATACCGATACCCATACCGATACCCATACCGATACCCATACCGATACCCATACCGATACCCATACCGTTACCCAAACAGATACCCATACCTATACCCATACCGATACCCATACCGATACCGATACCGATACTCTTACCGATACTGATACCGACACTCTTACCGATACCCATACCGATACCCATGCCGATACCCATACCGATACCCATACCGACACCCATACCTATACCCATACCGATACCCATACCTATACCCATACCGATACCCATACCGATACCCATACCGATACCCATACCGATACCCATACCGATACTGATACCGATACTCTTACCGATACCGATACCGATACCGATACTCTTACCGATTCCGATACCGATACCGATACTCTTACAGATACTGATACCGATACCCTTACCGTTACCGATACCGATACTGATACCGATACCGATACCCATACCGATACCCATAGAGATACCCATACCGATACCCATACCGATATCCATGCCGATACCCATACCGATACCGATACCGATACCGATACCGATACAGATACTCACACCGACACTCTTACCGATACCCATACCGATTCCCATACCGATACTCATACCTATACCCATACCGATACCCATACCGATACCGATACCGATACTCTTACCGATACTGATACCGACACTCTAACCGATACCCATACCGATACCCATGCCGATACCCATACCGATACCGATACCGATACTCTTACCGATACCGATACTCTTACCGATACTGATACCGACACTCTTACCGATACCGATACCGATACCGATACTCTTACCGATACTGATACCGATACCCTTACCGTTACCGATACCGATACTGATACCGGTACCGATACCCATACCGATACCCATACCGATACCCATACCGATACCCATACCGATACCCATACCGATACCCATACCGATACCCATACCGATACCCATACCGATACCGATACCGATACTCTTACCGATACCGATACTGATACCGATACTCATACCGATACCCATACCGATACCCTTACCGATACCCATACCGATACCCATACCGATACCGATACTGATACCGATACTCATACCGGTACCCATACCGATACCCGTACCGATACCCATACCGATACCCATACCGATACCGATACCGATACTCTTACCGATTCTGATACCGACACTCTTACCGATACCCATACCGATACCCATGCCGATACTCATACCGATACCCATACCGATACCCATACCGTTACCCATACCGATACCCATACCGATACCCATACCGATACCCATACCGATACCGATACCGATACTCTTACCGATACCGATACTGATACCGATACTCATACCGATACCCATACCGATACCCTTACCGATACCCATACCGATACCCATACCGATACCGATACCGATACTCTTACCGATACCGATACTGATACCGATACTCATACCGATACTCATACCGATACCCATACCGATACCCTTACCGACACCCATACCGATACCCATACCGATACCGATACCGATACTCTTACCGATACCGATACTGATACCGATACTCATACCGATACCCATACCGATACCCATACCGATACCCATCACGATACCCATACCTATACCCATACCGATACCCATACCGATACCCATACCAATACCCATACCGATACCCATACCGTTACCCAAACAGATACCCATACCTATACCCATACCGATACCCATACCGATACCGATACCGATACTCTTACCGATACTGATACCGACACTCATACCGATACCTATACCGATACCCATACCGATACCCATACCGATACCCATACCGATACCCATACCGATACCCATACCGATACCCATACCGATACCCATACCGATACCCTTACCGATACCCATACCGATACCCATACCGATACCGATACCGATACTCTTACCGATACCGATACTGATACCGATACTCATACCGATACTCATACCGATACCCATACCGATACCCTTACCGATACCCATACCGATACCCATACCGATACCGATACCGATACTCTTACCGATACCGATACTGATACCGATACTCATACCGATACCCATACCGATACCCATACCGATACCCTTACCGATACCCATACCGATACCCATACCGATACCGATACCGATACTCTTACCGATACCGATACTGATACCGATACTCATACCGATACTCATACCGATACCCATACCGATACCCTTACCGATACCCATACCGATACCCATACCGATACCGATACCGATACTCATACCGATACTGATACCGATACTCTTACCGATTCCGATACCGATACCGATACCGATACTCTTACCGATACCGATACTGATACCGATACTCATACCGATACTCATACCGATACCCATACCGATACCCTTACCGATACCCATACCGATACCCATACTGATACCGATACCGATACTCTTACCGATACCGATACTGATACCGATACTCATACCGATACCCATACCGATACCCATACCGATACCCATACCTATACCCATACCGATACCCATACCGATACTCATACCGATACTGATACCGATACTCTTACCGATTCCGATACCGATACCGATACCGATACCGATACTCTTACCGATACCGATACTGATACCGATACTCATACCGATACTCATACCGATACCCAAAGCGATACCCTTACCGATACCCATACCGATACCCATACCGATACCGATACCGATACTCTTACCGATACCGATACTGATACCGATACTCATACCGATACCCATACCGATACCCATACCGATACCCATCACGATACCCATACCTATACCCATACCGATACCCATACCGATACCCATACCGATACCGATACCGATACTCTTACCGATACCGATACTGATACCGATACTCATACCGATACCCATACCGATACCCTTACCGATACCCATACCGATACCCATACCGATACCGATACCGATACTCTTACCGATTCTGATACCGACACTCTTACCGATACCCATACCGATACCCATGCCGATACTCATACCGATACCCATACCGATACCCATACCGTTACCCATACCGATACCCATACCGATACCCATACCGATACCCATACCGATACCCATACCGATACCGATACCGATACTCTTACCGATACCGATACTGATACCGATACTAATACCGATACTCATACCGATACTCATACCGATACCCATACCGATACCCTTACCGATACCCATACCGATACCCATACCGATACCGATACCGATACTCTTACCGATACCGATACTGATACCGATACTCATACCGATACCCATACCGATACCCATACCGATACCCATCACGATACCCATACCTATACCCATACCGATACCCATACCGATACCCATACCGATACCCATACCGATACCCATACCGATACCCATACCGATACCCATACCGATACCCATACCGATACCCAAACCGATACCCATACCGATACCCATACCGATACCCATACCAATACCCATACCGATACCCATACCGATACCCATACCGATACCGATACCGATACTCTTACCGATACCGATACTGATACCGATACTCATACCGATACCCATACCGATACCCATACCGATACCCATACCGATACCCATACCGATACCCATACCGTTACCCAAACAGATACCCATACCTATACCCATACCGATACCCATACCGATACCGATACCGATACTCTTACCGATACTGATACCGACACTCTTACCGATACCCATACCGATACCCATGCCGATACCCATACCGATACCCATACCGACACCCATACCTATACCCATACCGATACCCATACCTATACCCATACCGATACCCATACCGATACCCATACCGATACCCATACCGATACTGATACCGATACTCTTACCGATACCGATACCGATACCGATACTCTTACCGATTCCGATACCGATACCGATACTCTTACAGATACTGATACCGATACCCTTACCGTTACCGATACCGATACTGATACCGATACCGATACCCATACCGATACCCATAGAGATACCCATACCGATATCCATGCCGATACCCATACCGATACCGATACCGATACCGATACCGATACAGATACTCACACCGACACTCTTACCGATACCCATACCGATTCCCATACCGATACTCATACCTATACCCATACCGATACCCATACCGATACCGATACCGATACTCTTACCGATACTGATACCGACACTCTAACCGATACCCATACCGATACCCATGCCGATACCCATACCGATACCGATACCGATACTCTTACCGATACCGATACTCTTACCGATACTGATACCGACACTCTTACCGATACCGATACCGATACCGATACTCTTACCGATACTGATACCGATACCCTTACCGTTACCGATACCGATACTGATACCGGTACCGATACCCATACCGATACCCATACCGATACCCATACCGATACCCATACCGATACCCATACCGATACCCATACCGATACCCATACCGATACCCATACCGATACCCATACCGATACCGATACCGATACTCTTACCGATACCGATACTGATACCGATACTCATACCGATACCCATACCGATACCCTTACCGATACCCATACCGATACCCATACCGATACCGATACTGATACCGATACTCATACCGGTACCCATACCGATACCCGTACCGATACCCATACCGATACCCATACCGATACCGATACCGATACTCTTACCGATTCTGATACCGACACTCTTACCGATACCCATACCGATACCCATGCCGATACTCATACCGATACCCATACCGATACCCATACCGTTACCCATACCGATACCCATACCGATACCCATACCGATACTCATACCGATACCGATACCGATACTCTTACCGATACCGATACTGATACCGATACTCATACCGATACCCATACCGATACCCTTACCGATACCCATACCGATACCCATACCGATACCGATACCGATACTCTTACCGATACCGATACTGATACCGATACTCATACCGATACTCATACCGATTCCCATACCGATACCCTTACCGATACACATACCGATACCCATACTGATACCGATACCGATACTCTTACCGATACCGATACTGATACCGATACTCATACCGATACCCATACCGATACCCATACCGATACCCATCACGATACCCATACCTATACCCATACCGATACCCATACCGATACCCATACCGATACCCATACCGTTACCCAAACAGATACCCATACCTATACCCATACCGATACCCATACCGATACCGATACCGATACTCTTACCGATACTGATACCGACACTCATACCGATACCTATACCGATACCCATACCGATACCCATACCGATACCCATACCGATACCCATACCGATACCCATACCGATACCCATACCGATACCCATACCGATACCGATACCGATACTCTTACCGATACCGATACTGATACCGATACTGATACCGATACTCATACCGATACTCATACCGATACCCATACCGATACCCTTACCGATACCCATACCGATACCCATACCGATACCCATACCGATACCCATACCGATACCCATACCGATACCGATACCGATACTCTTACCGATACCGATACTGATACCGATACTCATACCGATACCCATACCGATACCCTTACCGATACCCATACCGATACCCATACCGATACCGATACCGATATTCTTACCGATTCTGATACCGACACTCTTACCGATACTCATACCGATACCCATGCCGATACTCATACCGATACCCATACCGATACCCATACCGTTACCCATACCGATACCCATACCGATACCCATACCGATACCCATACCGATACCCATACCGATACCCATACCGATACCCATACCGATACCGATACCGATACTCTTACCGATACCGATACTGATACCGATACTCATACCGATACCCATACCGATACCCTTACCGATACCCATACCGATACCCATACCGAGACCGATACCGATACTCTTACCGATACCGATACTGATACCGATACTCATACCGATACCCATACCGATACCCATACCGATACCCATCACGATACCCATACCTATACCCATACCGATACCCATACCGATAGCCATACCGATACCGATACCGATACTGATACCGATACTGATACCGATACTCTAACCGATACCGATACCGATACCGATACTCTTACCGATACTGATACCGATACCCTTACCGTTATCGATACCGATACTGATACCGATACCGATACCCATACCGATACCCATACCGATACCGATACCGATACTCTTACCGATACCGATACTGATACCGATTCTCATACCGATACCCATACCGATACCCATACCGATACCCATACCGATACCCATACCGATACCCATACCGTTACCCAAACCGATACCCATACCTATACCCATACCAATACCCATACCGATACCGATGCCGATACCCATACCGATACCGATACAGATACTCACACCGATACCCATACCGACACTCTTACCGATACCCATACCGATACCCATACCGATACTCATACCGATAGCCATACCGATACCCATACCGATACTGATACCGACACTCTTACCGATACCGATACCGATACCGATACTCTTACCGATACTGATACCGATACCCTTACCGTTACCGATACCGATACTGATACCGATACCGATACCCATACCGATACCCATACCGATACCCATACCGATACCCATACCGATACCCGTACCGATACCCATACCGATACCGATACCGATACCGATACTCTTACCGATACCGATACTCTTACCGATACCGATACTGATACCGATACTCATACCGATACCCATACCGATACCCATACCGATACCCATACCGATACCCATACCGATACCCATACCGATACCCATACCGATACCCATACCGATACCAATACCGATACCCATACCGATACCCATACCTATACCCATACCGATACCCATACCGATACTCATACCGATACTGATACCGATACTCTTACCGATTCCGATACCGATACCGATACCGATACTCTTACCGATACCGATACTGATACCGATACTCATACCGATACTCATACCGATACCCATACCGATACCCATACCGATACCCATCACGATACCCATACCTATACCCATACCGATACCCATACCGATACCCATACCGATACCCATACCGATACCGATACGGATACCGATACTCTTACCGATACCGATACTGATACCGATACTCATACCGATACCCATACCGATACCCTTACCGATACCGATACCGATACTCTTACCGATACCGATACTGATACCGATACTCATACCGATACTCATACCGATTCCCATACCGATACCCTTACCGATACACATACCGATACCCATACTGATACCGATACCGATACTCTTACCGATACCGATACTGATACCGATACTCATACCGATACCCATACCGATACCCATACCGATACCCATCACGATACCCATACCTATACCCATACCGATACCCATACCGATACCCATACCGATACCCATACCGTTACCCAAACAGATACCCATACCGATACCCAAACCGATACCCATACCGATACCCATACCGATACCCATACCAATACCCATACCGATACCCATACCGATACCCATACCGATACCGATACCGATACTCTTACCGATACCGATACTGATACCGATACTCATACCGATACCCATACCGATACCCATACCGATACCCATACCGATACCCATACCGATACCCATACCGTTACCCAAACAGATACCCATACCTATACCCATACCGATACCCATACCGATACCGATACCGATACTCTTACCGATACTGATACCGACACTCATACCGATACCTATACCGATACCCATACCGATACCCATACCGATACCCATACCGATACCCATACCGATACCCATACCGATACCCATACCGATACCCATACCGATACCCTTACCGATACCCATACCGATACCCATACCGATACCGATACCGATACTCTTACCGATACCGATACTGATACCGATACTCATACCGATACTCATACCGATACCCATACCGATACCCTTACCGATACCCATACCGATACCCATACCGATACCGATACCGATACTCTTACCGATACCGATACTGATACCGATACTCATACCGATACCCATACCGATACCCATACCGATACCCATCACGATACCCATACCTATACCCATACCGATACCCATACCGATACCCATACCGATACCCATACCGACACCCATACCGATACCGATACCGATACTCTTACCGATACCGATACTGATACCGATACTCATACCGATACCCATACCGATACCCTTACCGATACCCATACCGATACCCATACCGATACCGATACCGATACTCTTACCGATACCGATACTCATACCGATACTCATACCGATACCCATACCGATACCCTTACCGATACCCATACCGATACCCATACCGATACCCATACCGATACCGATACCGATACTCTTACCGATACCGATACTGATACCGATACCGATACCGATACCGATACAGATACTCACACCGATACCCATACCGACACTCATACCGATACCCATACCGATACCCATACCGATACTCATACCGATAGCCATACCGATACCCATACCGATACTGATACCGACACTCTTACCGATACCGATACCGATACCGATACTCTTACCGATACTGATACCGATACCCTTACCGTTACCGATACCGATACTGATACCGATACCGATACCCATACCGATACCCATACCGATAGCCATACCGATACCCATACCGATACCCGTACCGATACCCATACCGATACCGATACCGATACTCTTACCGATACCGATACTCTTACCGATACCGATACTGATACCGATACTCATACCGATACCCATACCGATACCCATACCGATACCCATACCGATACCCATACCGATACCCATACCGATACCCATACCGATACCCATACCGATACCAATACCGATACCCATACCGATACCCATACCTATACCCATACCGATACCCATACCGATACTCATACCGATACTGATACCGATACTCTTACCGATTCCGATACCGATACCGATACCGATACTCTTACCGATACCGATACTGATACCGATACTCATACCGATACTCATACCGATACCCATACCGATACCCATACCGATACCCATCACGATACCCATACCTATACCCATACCGATACCCATACCGATACCCATACCGATACCCATACCGATACCGATACCGATACCGATACCCTTACCGTTACCGATACCGATACTGATACCGGTACCGATACCCATACCGATACCCATACCGATACCCATACCGATACCCATACCGATACCCATACCGATACCCATACCGATACCCATACCGATACCCATACCGATACCGATACCGATACTCTTACCGATACCGATACTGATACCGATACTCATACCGATACCCATACCGATACCCATACCGATACCCTTACCGATACCCATACCGATACCCATACCGATACCGATACCGATACTCTTACCGATACCGATACTGATACCGATACTCATACCGATACTCATACCGATACCCATACCGATACCCTTACCGACACCCATACCGATACCCATACCGATACCGATACCGATACTCTTACCGATACCGATACTGATACCGATACTCATACCGATACCCATACCGATACCCATACCGATACCCATCACGATACCCATACCTATACCCATACCGATACCCATACCGATACCCATACCAATACCCATACCGATACCCATACCGTTACCCAAACAGATACCCATACCTATACCCATACCGATACCCATACCGATACCGATACCGATACTCTTACCGATACTGATTCCGACACTCATACCGATACCTATACCGATACCCATACCGATACCCATACCGATACCCATACCGATACCCATACCGATACCCATACCGATACCCATACCGATACCCATACCGATACCCTTACCGATACCCATACCGATACCCATACCGATACCGATACCGATACTCTTACCGATACCGATACTGATACCGATACTCATACCGATACTCATACCGATACCCATACCGATACCCTTACCGATACCCATACCGATACCCATACCGATACCGATACCGATACTCTTACCGATACCGATACTGATACCGATACTCATACCGATACCCATACCGATACCCATACCGATACCCTTACCGATACCCATACCGATACCCATACCGATACCGATACCGATACTCTTACCGATACCGATACTGATACCGATACTCATACCGATACTCATACCGATACCCATACCGATACCCTTACCGATACCCATACCGATACCCATACCGATACCGATACCGATACTCATACCGATACTGATACCGATACTCTTACCGATTCCGATACCGATACCGATACCGATACTCTTACCGATACCGATACTGATACCGATACTCATACCGATACTCATACCGATACCCATACCGATACCCTTACCGATACCCATACCGATACCCATACTGATACCGATACCGATACTCTTACCGATACCGATACTGATACCGATACTCATACCGATACCCATACCGATACCCATACCGATACCCATACCTATACCCATACCGATACCCATACCGATACTCATACCGATACTGATACCGATACTCTTACCGATTCCGATACCGATACCGATACCGATACCGATACTCTTACCGATACCGATACTGATACCGATACTCATACCGATACTCATACCGATACCCAAAGCGATACCCTTACCGATACCCATACCGATACCCATACCGATACCGATACCGATACTCTTACCGATACCGATACTGATACCGATACTCATACCGATACCCATACCGATACCCATACCGATACCCATCACGATACCCATACCTTACCGATACTGATACCGACACTCTAACCGATACCCATACCGATACCCATGCCGATACCCATACCGATACCGATACCGATACTCTTACCGATACCGATACTCTTACCGATACTGATACCGACACTCTTACCGATACCGATACCGATACCGATACTCTTACCGATACTGATACCGATACCCATACCGATACCCATACCGATACTGATACCGATACTCTTACCGATACCGATACCGATACCGATACTCTTACCGATACTGATACCGATACCCTTACCGTTATCGATACCGATACTGATACCGATACCGATACCCATACCGATACCCATACCGATACCCATACCGATACCGATACCGATACTCTTACCGATACCGATACTGATACCGATTCTCATACCGATACCCATACCGATACCCATACCGATACCCATACCGATACCCATACCGATACCCATACCGTTACCCAAGCAGATACCCATACCTATACCCATACCTATACCCATACCGATACCCATACCGATACCGATACCGATACTCTTACTGATACTGATACCGACACTCTTACCGATACCCATACCGATACCCATGCCGATACCCATACCGATACCGATACCGATACTCTTACCGATACCCATACCGATACCCATACCGATACCCATACCGATACCCATACCGATACCCATACCGATACCCATACCGATACCCATACCGATACCTATACCGATACCCATACCGATACCGATACCGATACCGATACTCTTACCGATACCGATACTGATACCGATACTCATACCGATACCCTTACCGATACCCATACCGATACCGATACCGATACTCTTACCGATTACGATACCGATACTCTTACCGATACCGATACCGATACCGATACTCTTACCGATACCGATACCGATACCGATACTCTTACCGATACTCTTACCGTTTCCGATACCGATACTGATACCGATACCGATACTGATACCGATACTCATACCGATACCCATACCGATACCCTTACCGATACCCATACCGATACCCATACCGATACCGATACCGATACTCTTACCGATACCGATACTGATACCGATACTCATACCGATACCCATACCGATACCCATACCGATACCCATCACGATACCCATACCTATACCCATACCGATACCCATACCGATAGCCATACCGATACCCATACCGATACTGATACCGATACTCTAACCGATACCGATACCGATACCGATACTCTTACCGATACTGATACCGATACCCTTACCGTTATCGATACCGATACTGATACCGATACCGATACCCATACCGATACCCATACCGATACCGATACCGATACTCTTACCGATACCGATACTGATACCGATTCTCATACCGATACCCATACCGATACCCATACCGATACCCATACCGATACCCATACCGATACCCATACCGTTACCCAAACCGATACCCATACCTATACCCATACCAATACCCATACCGATACCCATGCCGATACCCATACCGATACCGATACAGATACTCACACCGATACCCATACCGACACTCTTACCGATACCCATACCGATACCCATACCGATACTCATACCGATACCCATACCGATACCCATACCGATACTGATACCGACACTCTTACCGATACCGATACCGATACCGATACTCTTACCGATACTGATACCGATACCCTTACCGTTACCGATACCGATACTGATACCGATACCGATACCCATACCGATACCCATACCGATACCCATACCGATACCCATACCGATACCCGTACCGATACCCATACCGATACCGATACCGATACCGATACTCTTACCGATACCGATACTCTTACCGATACCGATACTGATACCGATACTCATACCGATACCCATACCGATACCCATACCGATACCCATACCGATACCCATACCGATACCCATACCGATACCCATACCGATACCCATACCGATACCAATACCGATACCCATACCGATACCCATACCTATACCCATACCGATACCCATACCGATACTCATACCGATACTGATACCGATACTCTTACCGATTCCGATACCGATACCGATACCGATACTCTTACCGATACCGATACTGATACCGATACTCATACCGATACTCATACCGATACCCATACCGATACCCATACCGATACCCATCACGATACCCATACCTATACCCATACCGATACCCATACCGATACCCATACCGATACCCATACCGATACCGATACCGATACCGATACTCTTACCGATACCGATACTGATACCGATACTCATACCGATACCCATACCGATACCCTTACCGATACCCATACCGATACCCATACCGATACCGATACCGATACTCTTACCGATACCGATACTGATACCGATACTCATACCGATACTCATACCGATTCCCATACCGATACCCTTACCGATACACATACCGATACCCATACTGATACCGATACCGATACTCTTACCGATACCGATACTGATACCGATACTCATACCGATACCCATACCGATACCCATACCGATACCCATCACGATACCCATACCTATACCCATACCGATACCCATACCGATACCCATACCGATACCCATACCGTTACCCAAACAGATACCCATACCGATACCCAAACCGATACCCATACCGATACCCATACCGATACCCATACCAATACCCATACCGATACCCATACCGATACCCATACCGATACCGATACCGATACTCTTACCGATACCGATACTGATACCGATACTCATACCGATACCCATACCGATACCCATACCGATACCCATACCGATACCCATACCGATACCCATACCGTTACCCAAACAGATACCCATACCTATACCCATACCGATACCCATACCGATACCGATACCGATACTCTTACCGATACTGATACCGACACTCATACCGATACCTATACCGATACCCATACCGATACCCATACCGATACCCATACCGATACCCATACCGATACCCATACCGATACCCATACCGATACCCATACCGATACCCTTACCGATACCCATACCGATACCCATACCGATACCGATACCGATACTCTTACCGATACCGATACTGATACCGATACTCATACCGATACTCATACCGATACCCATACCGATACCCTTACCGATACCCATACCGATACCCATACCGATACCGATACCGATACTCTTACCGATACCGATACTGATACCGATACTCATACCGATACCCATACCGATACCCATACCGATACCCATCACGATACCCATACCTATACCCATACCGATACCCATACCGATACCCATACCGATACCCATACCGACACCCATACCGATACCGATACCGATACTCTTACCGATACCGATACTGATACCGATACTCATACCGATACCCATACCGATACCCTTACCGATACCCATACCGATACCCATACCGATACCGATACCGATACTCTTACCGATACCGATACTCATACCGATACTCATACCGATACCCATACCGATACCCTTACCGATACCCATACCGATACCCATACCGATACCCATACCGATACCGATACCGATACTCTTACCGATACCGATACTGATACCGATTCTCATACCGATACCCATACCGATACCCATACCGATACCCATACCGATACCCATCACGATACCCATACCTATACCCATACCGATACCCATACCGATACCCATACCGATACCCATACCGATACCGATACCGATACCGATACCGATACAGATACTCACACCGATACCCATACCGACACTCATACCGATACCCATACCGATACCCATACCGATACTCATACCGATAGCCATACCGATACCCATACCGATACTGATACCGACACTCTTACCGATACCGATACCGATACCGATACTCTTACCGATACTGATACCGATACCCTTACCGTTACCGATACCGATACTGATACCGATACCGATACCCATACCGATACCCATACCGATACCCATACCGATACCCATACCGATACCCGTACCGATACCCATACCGATACCGATACCGATACTCTTACCGATACCGATACTCTTACCGATACCGATACTGATACCGATACTCATACCGATACCCATACCGATACCCATACCGATACCCATACCGATACCCATACCGATACCCATACCGATACCCATACCGATACCCATACCGATACCAATACCGATACCCATACCGATACCCATACCTATACCCATACCGATACCCATACCGATACTCATACCGATACTGATACCGATACTCTTACCGATTCCGATACCGATACCGATACCGATACTCTTACCGATACCGATACTGATACCGATACTCATACCGATACTCATACCGATACCCATACCGATACCCATACCGATACCCATCACGATACCCATACCTATACCCATACCGATACCCATACCGATACCCATACCGATACCCATACCGATACCGATACCGATACCGATACTCTTACCGATACCGATACTGATACCGATACTCATACCGATACCCATACCGATACCCTTACCGATACCCATACCGATACCCATACCGATACCGATACCGATACTCTTACCGATACCGATACTGATACCGATACTCATACCGATACTCATACCGATTCCCATACCGATACCCTTACCGATACACATACCGATACCCATACTGATACCGATACCGATACTCTTACCGATACCGATACTGATACCGATACTCATACCGATACCCATACCGATACCCATACCGATACCCATCACGATACCCATACCTATACCCATACCGATACCCATACCGATACTCATACCGTTACCCAAACAGATACCCATACCTATACCCATACCGATACCCATACCGATACCGATACCGATACTCTTACCGATACTGATACCGACACTCATACCGATACCTATACCGATACCCATACCGATACCCATACCGATACCCATACCGATACCCATACCGATACCCATACCGATACCCATACCGATACCCATACCGATACCCATACCGATACCCATACCGATACCCATACCGATACCGATACCGATACTCTTACCGATACCGATACTGATACCGATACTGATACCGATACTCATACCGATACTCATACCGATACCCATACCGATACCCTTACCGATACCCATACCGATACCCATACCGATACCGATACCGATACTCTTACCGATACCGATACTGATACCGATACTCATACCGATACCCATACCGATACCCATACCGATACCCATCACGATACCCATACCTATACCCATACCGATACCCATACCGATACCCATACCGATACCCATACCGATACCCATACCGATACCCATACCGATACCCATACCGATACCCACACCGATACCCATACCGATACCCATACCGATACCCATACCGATACCCATACCTATACCCATACCGATACCCATACCGATACCCATACCGATACCGATACCGATACTCTTACCGATACCGATACTGATACCGATACTGATACCGATACTCATACCGATACTCATACCGATACCCATACCGATACCCTTACCGATACCCATACCGATACCCATACCGATACCGATACCGATACTCTTACCGATACCGATACTGATACCGATACTCATACCGATACCCATACCGATACCCATACCGATACCCATACCGATACCCATACCGATACCCATACCGATACCCATACCAATACCGATACCGATACTCTTACCGATACCGATACTGATACCGATACTCATACCGATACCCATACCGATACCCATACCGATACCCATACCGATACCCATACCGATACCCATACCGTTACCCAAACAGATACCCATACCTATACCCATACCGATACCCATACCGATACCGATACCGATACTCTTACCGATACTGATACCGACACTCTTACCGATACCCATACCGATACCCATGCCGATACCCATACCGATACCCATACCGACACCCATACCTATACCCATACCGATACCCATACCTATACCCATACCGATACCCATACCGATACCCATACCGATACCCATACCGATACTGATACCGATACTCTTACCGATACCGATACCGATACCGATACTCTTACCGATTCCGATACCGATACCGATACTCTTACAGATACTGATACCGATACCCTTACCGTTACCGATACCGATACTGATACCGATACCGATACCCATACCGATACCCATAGAGATACCCATACCGATACCCATACCGATATCCATGCCGATACCCATACCGATACCGATACCGATACCGATACCGATACAGATACTCACACCGACACTCTTACCGATACCCATACCGATTCCCATACCGATACTCATACCTATACCCATACCGATACCCATACCGATACCGATACCGATACTCTTACCGATACTGATACCGACACTCTAACCGATACCCATACCGATACCCATGCCGATACCCATACCGATACCGATACCGATACTCTTACCGATACCGATACTCTTACCGATACTCTTACCGATACTGATACCGACACTCTTACCGATACCGATACCGATACCGATACTCTTACCGATACTGATACCGATACCCTTACCGTTACCGATACCGATACTGATACCGGTACCGATACCCATACCGATACCCATACCGATACCCATACCGATACCCATACCGATACCCATACCGATACCCATACCGATACCCATACCGATACCGATACCGATACTCTTACCGATACCGATACTGATACCGATACTCATACCGATACCCATACCGATACCCTTACCGATACCCATACCGATACCCATACCGATACCGATACTGATACCGATACTCATACCGGTACCCATACCGATACCCGTACCGATACCCATACCGATACCCATACCGATACCGATACCGATACTCTTACCGATTCTGATACCGACACTCTTACCGATACCCATACCGATACCCATGCCGATACTCATACCGATACCCATACCGATACCCATACCGTTACCCATACCGATACCCATACCGATACCCATACCGATACCCATACCGATACCGATACCGATACTCTTACCGATACCGATACTGATACCGATACTCATACCGATACCCATACCGATACCCTTACCGATACCCATACCGATACCCATACCGATACCGATACCGATACTCTTACCGATACCGATACTGATACCGATACTCATACCGATACTCATACCGATACCCATACCGATACCCTTACCGACACCCATACCGATACCCATACCGATACCGATACCGATACTCTTACCGATACCGATACTGATACCGATACTCATACCGATACCCATACCGATACCCATACCGATACCCATCACGATACCCATACCTATACCCATACCGATACCCATACCGATACCCATACCAATACCCATACCGATACCCATACCGTTACCCAAACAGATACCCATACCTATACCCATACCGATACCCATACCGATACCGATACCGATACTCTTACCGATACTGATACCGACACTCATACCGATACCTATACCGATACCCATACCGATACCCATACCGATACCCATACCGATACCCATACCGATACCCATACCGATACCCATACCGATACCCATACCGATACCCTTACCGATACCCATACCGATACCCATACCGATACCGATACCGATACTCTTACCGATACCGATACTGATACCGATACTCATACCGATACTCATACCGATACCCATACCGATACCCTTACCGATACCCATACCGATACCCATACCGATACCGATACCGATACTCTTACCGATACCGATACTGATACCGATACTCATACCGATACCCATACCGATACCCATACCGATACCCTTACCGATACCCATACCGATACCCATACCGATACCGATACCGATACTCTTACCGATACCGATACTGATACCGATACTCATACCGATACTCATACCGATACCCATACCGATACCCTTACCGATACCCATACCGATACCCATACCGATACCGATACCGATACTCATACCGATACTGATACCGATACTCTTACCGATTCCGATACCGATACCGATACCGATACTCTTACCGATACCGATACTGATACCGATACTCATACCGATACTCATACCGATACCCATACCGATACCCTTACCGATACCCATACCGATACCCATACTGATACCGATACCGATACTCTTACCGATACCGATACTGATACCGATACTCATACCGATACCCATACCGATACCCATACCGATACCCATACCTATACCCATACCGATACCCATACCGATACTCATACCGATACTGATACCGATACTCTTACCGATTCCGATACCGATACCGATACCGATACCGATACTCTTACCGATACCGATACTGATACCGATACTCATACCGATACTCATACCGATACCCAAAGCGATACCCTTACCGATACCCATACCGATACCCATACCGATACCGATACCGATACTCTTACCGATACCGATACTGATACCGATACTCATACCGATACCCATACCGATACCCATACCGATACCCATCACGATACCCATACCTTACCGATACTGATACCGACACTCTAACCGATACCCATACCGATACCCATGCCGATACCCATACCGATACCGATACCGATACTCTTACCGATACCGATACTCTTACCGATACTGATACCGACACTCTTACCGATACCGATACCGATACCGATACTCTTACCGATACTGATACCGATAGCCATACCGATACCCATACCGATACTGATACCGATACTCTTACCGATACCGATACCGATACCGATACTCTTACCGATACTGATACCGATACCCTTACCGTTATCGATACCGATACTGATACCGATACCGATACCCATACCGATACCCATACCGATACCCATACCGATACCGATACCGATACTCTTACCGATACCGATACTGATACCGATTCTCATACCGATACCCATACCGATACCCATACCGATACCCATACCGATACCCATACCGATACCCATACCGTTACCCAAGCAGATACCCATACCTATACCCATACCTATACCCATACCGATACCCATACCGATACCGATACCGATACTCTTACTGATACTGATACCGACACTCTTACCGATACCCATACCGATACCCATGCCGATACCCATACCGATACCGATACCGATACTCTTACCGATACCCATACCGATACCCATACCGATACCCATACCGATACCCATACCGATACCCATACCGATACCCATACCGATACCCATACCGATACCTATACCGATACCCATACCGATACCGATACCGATACCGATACTCTTACCGATACCGATACTGATACCGATACTCATACCGATACCCTTACCGATAGCCATACCGATACCGATACCGATACTCTTACCGATTACGATACCGATACTCTTACCGATACCGATACCGATACTCTTACCGATACCGATACCGATACCGATACTCTTACCGATACCGATACCGATACCGATACTCTTACCGATACTCTTACCGTTTCCGATACCGATACTGATACCGATACCGATACCCATACCGATACCCATGCCGATACCCATACCGATACCGATACCGATACTCTTACCGATACCGATACCGATACTCTTACCGATACCAATACCCATACCGATACCCATGCCGATACCCAAACCGTTACCCATACCTATACCCGTACCGATAGCCATACCGATACCCATACCGATACCCATACCGATACCCATACCGATACCCATACCGATACCCATACCGATACCCATACCGTTACCCAAGCAGATACCCATACCTATACCCATACCTATACCCATACCGATACCCATACCGATACCGATACCGATACTCTTACTGATACTGATACCGACACTCTTACCGATACCCATACCGATACCCATGCCGATACCCATACCGATACCGATACCGATACTCTTACCGATACCCATACCGATACCCATACCGATACCCATACCGATACCCATACCGATACCCATACCGATACCCATACCGATACCCATACCGATACCTATACCGATACCCATACCGATACCGATACCGATACCGATACTCTTACCGATACCGATACTGATACCGATACTCATACCGATACCCTTACCGATAGCCATACCGATACCGATACCGATACTCTTACCGATTACGATACCGATACTCTTACCGATACCGATACCGATACCGATACTCTTACCGATACCGATACCGATACCGATACTCTTACCGATACTCTTACCGTTTCCGATACCGATACTGATACCGATACCGATACTGATACCGATACTCATACCGATACCCATACCGATACCCTTACCGATACCCATACCGATACCCATACCGAGACCGATACCGATACTCTTACCGATACCGATACTGATACCGATACTCATACCGATACCCATACCGATACCCATACCGATACCCATCACGATACCCATACCTATACCCATACCGATACCCATACCGATAGCCATACCGATACCCATACCGATACTGATACCGATACTCTAACCGATACCGATACCGATACCCTTACCGATACCCATACCGATACCCATACCGATACCGATACCGATACTCTTACCGATACCGATACTGATACCGATACTCATACCGATACTCATACCGATACCCATACCGATACCCTTACCGACACCCATACCGATACCCATACCGATACCGATACCGATACTCTTACCGATACCGATACTGATACCGATACTCATACCGATACCCATACCGATACCCATACCGATACCCATCACGATACCCATACCTATACCCATACCGATACCCATACCGATACCCATACCAATACCCATACCGATACCCATACCGTTACCCAAACAGATACCCATACCTATACCCATACCGATACCCATACCGATACCGATACCGATACTCTTACCGATACTGATACCGACACTCATACCGATACCTATACCGATACCCATACCGATACCCATACCGATACCCATACCGATACCCATACCGATACCCATACCGATACCCATACCGATACCCATACCGATACCCTTACCGATACCCATACCGATACCCATACCGATACCGATACCGATACTCTTACCGATACCGATACTGATACCGATACTCATACCGATACTCATACCGATACCCATACCGATACCCTTACCGATAATCATACCGATACCCATACCGATACTCATACCGATACCCAAACCGATACCCATACCGATACCCATACTGATACTCATACCGATACCCATACCGATACCCATACCGATATCCATACCGATACCGATACCGATACTCTTACCGATACCGATACTCTTACCGATACTGATACCGATACTCATACCGATACCCATACCGATACCCATACCGATACCCATACCGATACCCATACCGATACCCATACCGATACCCATACCGATACCCATACCGATACCCATACCGATACCCATACCCATACCATACCGATACCCATACCCATACCATACCGGGGCCGGACGGAGTGCCCGGGCGTGTTCGGGTCTGCGCCATGAGCGCCCTAGGGGACTGCCTCAGACGGCTGTTCAACGCCGTTCTGAGGACCGGGAGGTTCCCCCCAGCGTGGAAGGTCGCCCTCTGCCTATCGGCCGATCTGTCTCTTGGACGAGGCGGGCAAGCTGCTCGAACGCATCGTGGCTGCCCGCCTCAATGGCCACCTCGGAGCCGTGGCCCCGGATCTGTCCGACCGCCAATTCGGTTTTAGACGGCAGCGTTCGACCATCTATGCCATTCGATTGGTTCGGCCGCTGTCGGACCGGGCGGTCGAGGGGGGCAGTGTGAGCGTCGCGGTTTCGCTGGACATCGCGAACGCGTTCAACACCGTCTCCTGGGCGGCCATCGAGCGTGCGCTGCTGTATCACAGCGTCCCGCTCTACCTTCGCCGCCTGATTTGGGACTACCTCCGCGGCCGGGTGGTCGAGTAGGGCGGCCGAGACGGGGCAGGGGCGGCGGATGTGCAGCGTGGAGTTCCGCAGGGGTCCGTGCTGGGACCCCTACTGTGGAACCTTGCGTTCGACGCGGTGCTGCGGGTGGAGATGCTATCGCTGAGGGTGTCGCTAGTCTGCTACGCAGACGACACCTTGGTGGTGGTTTCCGGGCAGCGGTGGCAGGACGCCACCAGCCTCGCGGAGGAAGCACTGCGACGTGTCGTGGCCTCGATCGAGACGCTCGGTCTGCGAGTCGCCTTCGGGAAAACCGAGGCGATGTGGCTCGCGGCCCGGAACGGGACAGGTGTCCCGAAATGAGCGTCTCTTAGGATTGGAGAAGCCAACGTCAGGGTCGGCCGATCGATGCGATATCTCGGCCTGGCCCTGGATACCTACTGGCGGTTTACACCCCACTTCAGAGCCCTCGGCCCCCGAATAGAACGGCAGATATTCGCCTTCGGGCGTATCATGCCGAATCTCGGGGGCCGTTGCGAGGGTCTTCGGCGGCTTTATGGTCATCGGCGGTCATCCGGTCCATGGTGCTGTACGGCGCCCCCATATGCATGCCGCACGGTGTCACACGCCGAACTGTCCGCTTTGGCCGCGTCTCCCCCATTCCATCTTCTCGCGGAGATGGAGGCGGAGGTCTACTCTGCTGTCCGCGCTCTCCGCGAGGCGGGGGACCCTGCGGCATGGGACATGAAGTGGAGGTACGGGGCCAGGCCCGACGACGCACCGGCGACAAGTGGGTCGAGTGGTTGTCCCTCCCCGAACATCGGGAGGGACACGTCGTTGGGGCGCTACTGCCCATCCTAGGGGAATGGGCGGGGCGCAGGTACGGTTGGCTTACCTTCCGCCTGACGCAGGTGATCACCGGAGATGGCTGCTTCGGGGATTACCTGTGCCGCATAGGGCAGGAGGAGACGTCGCGGTGCTACAGCTGCGACTCGGGCGACCTGGACTCGGCGGATCACACCCTGGCGCGATGCCGGGAGTGGGTGGACGACCGCCGAGTCCTGGAGGCGCAGCTGGGCCCCGATCTCAGTCTGCCGACGGTCGTGCGTCGGATGGCTGAAGACCGGGGCTGCTGGGAGGCCGTGTCCCTTTTCGCGGAGCTGATAATGCTCGAGAAGGAGGAGACGGAGAGGGACAGGGAGCGGTCGGGTCATCCGAACCGCATCCCGAGGCCTCCTGGCAGACGACGACGCGCGAGGTACAGATGACCCGGGGCCGGGGGAAGCGGGCCAGCGACATTATAGGTCGCCCGCTCCCCCGGTAATGGCCCTGGCCGCACCGTCGTCGACTCCCCCCACGACAGTGTTGGAGGGAAGGGAGGGAAGTCCGGGGGGGGGGGGTGAAGGTAATACCCCCGGCCAAGGTGCCCTCGGTGAGAGAGAGGGGCGTGGGATGGAGAGAAGGGTGGTCCCCAGTGTCGGGCCACCAGAATCTCCGCGGGTGCCGCTGTGGACGCGCGATGGCAGCGCGCCAACTCTGCGGCGGCAGAAGACGGGAGGAACAGCGGAGGGTCCCGACGAGTAATGGGCCCTCCACGAGGGCGGCTAACTGTTGCGGCCCTTTGAAGCGATCGCCTCCAGCCTCGGGGGTGGGTGGGCCTCCGACTGGCCGCCCACTGTTCTCTGGCGGTCCTCGTGGCTAGTCACACCTCCGCCCCCAACCGCTTCGGCCCGGTGTTACACCTTAGGGCCGAGCGGGGTGGGGTTCGATCGCGAGGCCGTGGGGTGGGGGTGCCGGGGGGCATCACTCACCTTAGCAGCAACGGCCCCACACAATGGCGGCGCGGGCGTATGGCCCGTCGCGCGTCGCCGGGACGGAGCTGGGGGAGGTAAACTTCTCCCCCAGGGAAGACCCCGACGCGACAGAGTGCGTCGGGGGTGTGGGCGGCGTCGTACCGCAAGCGCAGGAGGGGGGGGGGGCAAGCGAAAATATCGCTAGTTTGATTTCGCAAATGTCCTCCCCCTCAGGCGCGCGACGCTGCTCCCGAGGAGGCCATCTTGGTGCTTTTAGTGGGTTCGAGTCCCACATAACCCCCCGCCCGCCCCCGCGGGCTGGGGGTATCCGTGGGGATTTCCACCAAGTAAAAAAAAAAATAAAAAAAATAGGGAAAATGGCCCCAGCACCAATTTGAGTATTTATGTGTTCCAAATAATGTTCTTTGCCTAAAAAAACACTGAGAGAAATTTCAGATCTCTACCCCCTCTGGTTAGGGTGATATGGGGATAACAACCCTAATCTTTACTATTTTTTTTCTCAGCAACCATTTAAGTTATTTGAATGTTTCAAAAGGCAGGTAGTAGGTACTTTTTAGCTCTACCACATATATTTTTTCGAAATTGCAGATCAGTTCTTAAGGGTGGAAATAAAAAAATTAATTTTTGGGAGTTGTTTTTGGAAATAACCCCTTGAGTGACACCTACGAAAAAAATCAGGAGTAAAGTGTCACTACTTAGGTATTATCACTATAAGTTGCAGAGGGGTCGGATTGGTGGAACATATTACAAAAAAATAAAACGTATATAAAACCTCTTGACAGAGTGTACTAAATGGACCGGCCGCGTGATCAATAGAGGGGGGTGTGACGTCCCACAAAATTTCGCGCGCAGTTAAAACAGCATTCACTCATAAACCACTATACAACTCCACTCAAATCTCCCCAAACCTCAGTTCTTACCCCTTTACCACTGACCACTGGCTACCTTGGCGATGTACCTTAGCGGTCCCCATCTCAAGACGGTCAATCAGTGAATCCCCTTCTCTTATTCGCCCAACGCGGCACAAATTCCTCTCTCATGTAAAATCTACACAAGTCCCTCGCCCCAAAAACCTTTAAATCGAAACCACGTATCACACCCTCTGAATGACCAAAGAAGTCAAAGCCACTACCACTCCTTTCGTATCAAAACACCCAAAACCCATTCGAGGAGTTGAGCACTTCAAATTCACATGCATAAAAACCCCGGAAGCATAAATGCGAATCCAAATATAGACCAACCTTTGGTCCCTACAAAAACCCCCAAAAGTTACTACGACGCATGTTCATAATTAGGTCAAGGTGCATACTGCGCACCCCCCTTCATACCGTAAAATATTACATAAACGGATCAAAGTCCATACCGCGCATACACCCCGCAATCCCTTTTAAAATCATATAAATACCGCCGAAATACCAGGACCGAGAAGACACTCTTTCAACGAAATATCCTTCGGCGAAAGGAAGCTCTCTTTCAACGAAATACCTTCGGCGAAAGGTCGCTCTTCAACAAAGTATCATTTAAACTAAAATCAACCATCTTCAATCATCAAGCATTGTAAGAGATTAAAATTACCATTAATACCACTGTATATCACCATCATCCATATCAATTATTCATATTCTTATTGTTTCATATTATTTCGTATCACAACGCTTATTGCGCTCATATTATATTTGTTCGAGAATCGTTAGTTCACCTTGTCGCCGCACCTCCGCGCGCCGCAGCACCTACTGGGCAGCGCAATCGATCAATCGATATTCACATCGAATGCTCAGCCAATTACCGCTCACCACGCAGCTCAGCTCAGCCAATTACCGCTCACCACGTAGTTCAGCTCAGCCAATCAGATTGCTTCCCGCGTAACTCTACTCTCGAGCATGTTTGAAGACGCGTTCCGGAAATCAACCATCTTGCATTCACTCTTGTTCACAAAGTGTATCGATAAAGTCGTGCGTCTCTCGAGTCCACCGATTTACGTAACTTGTGCGCAAATCATTGCTTCGATTTTCTCAACCTGCTTACAGTGCATAAATTTATCATTGTCCGCTCTTTTCTCATAAATCTACTCATCGCGAGTATATCCACGTTTATCTCACCGCGCTCGAGACGTGCGTGTTTCGACCGGCCGGCGTGGGCGCGCGTAGCCTTTGTCTACGTTCAGTGCAAAATTTCTCTCATAGCCCATTTCCACTCATTGTGGTTTTAATAAATTGACTTCATTGTGCTCAGTGCATTCAGTGTTCAAACTTTGCTTTCTCACCGTCAATCCTGTCCATCCGTTCCGGTGCGCTCAATTAGTGTAGAATCTCAAACAATATTGTATTGCTATTCTTAAAGCTTATTAACGCTCATTGCGATCATATTATATTGTCTTATTGTCGCTTATTGCTTAAATCATTCTAGCTCATTAACATATATTGTGTTTAGTTAGAAGTATGCGAGTTTCAATCCGCTAGCTTAGCGTGTGAATTAGTATCTTCGACGATACTGAGTATTGCTCCGCGATCTTAGTTTACGAATTACCGTATTCGTCAATACGAAACATTGCTCTAAAACCTTAGGTTAAGAATACCCGTTTTTTTGGTCGATAGTTAGTATAATTAGTTAATAAGTAAGCTTAAGTAGGATTATAATATTTTAGGAACTTCTAGTATTTATTGTCCCGTAGATTTGTAGTTATAATAAAGTTTTAGTCTTTGTAAGTATTTGTGTCCAGAACTAACTTTTAACTCGAGAATTAGTATAAGTAGCTCGTAACACGCGCGTAGAACGACACTGGAGCTATTTTTCCGCGTTCACTGCTTCTCTCTCTTGTGGCCAGAGCAATAGAATATTCGCGAGTATCGCGAAAGAGCGGTTGTAACGGACGAGTATCGCCAGAGAGATTTTGGAACTGACTGACTTGCAGACGGGCACGAGAGCTCCGCTGTCGCGTAATGTAACTAATTGATTAGAGAGGAGAGAGAGAAGCACATGAACGCTTCTTAACGCGTCAGATGGCGACACTGATATTAAAAGTAGCTTATCTAATTGTCTTACATCTAGGAACAAAGAAATAATGCTATTTACAGTATGTACACGAAACATATTGTATTTCATGTTCATACTCATATCCTATAACTCATAAACGCTATATAAATGTTATGTTCATCGCCAACCCGTTATTATAAAACCTAACAACCAGCATAATAACAGTGCATGGCATATTACCAAAAAGCTACAAAGTGAATAAACTGTTTTACTTTAAATCACGCTTCGAATTATTGTGTCAATCCTTCGGCTACGAAGATCCCTAATTCCAAACAGGCTGCCGGAACAGCTGATTACGGGCAACGATCGCGGAAAGCATCACGGTGTTTACTAACTTACTTTCGTATAGGTTTCGCTTAACCGTACGACTAGTTGAATTTCGCGAAATTATTACGTGTGTCTTTTACAATAATGCAACGGTAAATCCGATTACCAAGGCAAACCAAAACAAGTGCTCTAACGGGTGTCTCCCCGATACAACCCAGTTCATTACAACCCAGTTGCAGATGGATCTAACGAGATTCGATGGGTGGTGTATCGCTAATAAGTTGTTCCTTAACACCAGTAAATGTATGGTTGCCAGGACTCATAGGTCTATCGGTTGTATCCAATCGTCTTATATGCTTTGTGACACCCCACTCACAGTGGTTACTGAGATCTCTGACCTCGGCGTTATGTTTACTTCTTGCTTGGATTTTCGTAATCACTATAGTAATATCACTCGGAAGGCGATGAAAACCCTTGGGTTTATCGCCCGTTTTGGCAAACATTTTAGACAGATCGGGACACTGAAGTTATTATATGTTGCTCTTGTTAGGTCATTGGTCGAATACGCGTCAGTTATCTGGTGCCCAAGGCATAAGCAACATGTATGCTTAATAGAGAGGGTACAGCATAAGTTTTTTAGACTTGTTATGAGACTTACTGGTAGCCCTATGAGGATTGACGATCATCATTATGAGCCTGCCTTACGTAAGACTGGACTTGCCAGTCTTAGCGATCGCCGTGTCTGTACCGACCTAATATTTCTCTACAAAGTAATCCATGGTCTGATTAACTGTCGGGATCTCGTTGCACTGATTTCATTTCATGCCCCACAACGGTCGTTGCGACCGAGACCTCTTTTTGCAACATCGATCCCAAACTATTTTCATCATACTGTTGATCCCATAAATCGGGCCATGATTGCTATGAATCAGTGCCCGGTTGAGATAGATTTATTAGCTGTCTCCCTGGCTTCGTTTAGAAGTCTGTTGTTTAAAAGACTGTTACCTCGGTAAAGTGCTCGCCATTGTTACTGTTTTATGTTATCTTGTTTATTTTACTTATATTAATTATTGTAGTATTTATTTTCCATACTGTTACTGTTTTATGTTTTTCTTGTTTTACTTTAATATTATTACCTAAGGTAATTGTAAGGAAGGCTGAGGTTGGGCGGGAAATTGAGTCGACAGGGTTTTAAATAATAAACACTTTAATAAAAAAGAAATAGAAGGTTGTGCAGACGCGAAGTAGACCCGATGGCAACCGATCACAGAATGTCCTTCCGCTCTCAGGTCAACTCGCACTTTTCCTTACTTCTAGCGACCCTGCCATAAAATGGTCGCCTCGTCTTCGCCTGCATATTCGGCGAGCCAAGCGTACGCGCCAAACCAACAATACGCTGACCAGACGTAGGGAAAACCCCAGGCCCGTAGTTAGTTCAGGGCCGTGGCCTACAATTCGGCCATCCTGACAGTTAATCGCCCCGATTAACCATCTCATCGAAACGCTAACACAATTACTTACATTAACGACAGTCACAACTCTTAACATAAACCGACAACCATGCAAATACAAAACATAATTCTACTTAGTACAAAATAAGAAACAAAGAAAATAATTAACCTAATTATCGCTAACACTCAAAACATTATAACGAACCGACATACTACTCAGGGTCTAACCACCGACGCATGTTTGAAGCCGCCCAAGTTCCTAAATACGGTATCTGAGACACCTGAAATCCTTCTATATCCTTGACTACATAGCGATCATTTCTCAGCACTTTGGATATTTCATAAGGACCCTTGTATTCCGGCATTAGTTTCGATGCGCTGTTAGAATTATCGAAATTTCTTAACATTACCCTATCACCTATTTTATATACATTTGCCGACTTCCGCTTTTTGTCGTAAAGCCGTTTGTTTGCACAAAATTGCTGCTTAATACGCTCAGCGGCTACGTCCCGTTTTCCTGCCAAATCTCTTTCGACACCTATTTTGTGAGCCTCTTCCAACGCATCTCTAAGGCAATCAACAACTTGACCGCGTTGCTGTACCCCGTACAACAATTTGCTGGGAGTCTCGCCAGTCGATTTACACAAAGTATTATTACAGGCATATTCTACATCTCCCAATGTTTCGTACCAATGGCAATTACGCTCATCGGTGAGTTTAGCTATCATCGGTATAATCGTCCGATTCACTCGCTCGACCTGCCCATTCGCTTGTGGTGACGCTGTGGCAATCTTAACATGCTTTATACCCTGATCAAGAACAAAATTTTCAAATTCACGCGACGTAAAACAGCTACCTCTATCTGACACAATGCGTAACGGCCTACTATATGAAGCAAAATAAATTTTAAGGCATTTGAGCACCTCTGCTGTACTCGTACTACTAGTCGCATACAATTTAATATACTTCGTAAAAGCATCGACAACCACTAATATGTGCTTCTTTCTAAGCGAGTGTGTCTTGGACATTGGTCCCAAGTGATCAATATGTATCGTATCAAAAGGTTTATTGCCTTTTGGAATTTCGTGCAACATGCCCTCCTGTCGCCCAGAATTGGGACAAAAAGCAATGCACTTCAAACAATTTCGAATATGCTCTGTCACTTTCCGCCTTGCCTCCGGAAACCAATAACTATTCAATATGTTATCCAATGTCTTTTCGGCACCAACATGTCCCATCTCATTGTGGTACTTAAATAGGATACTATGCTCGAGTGAACACGGCACATAAAATAAAATACTGTCCTTGTTTTTCCGATACACAAGGCCATTCACCATTTCGAAAAACTTATCCTCAGACTGCTCTAACTTCTCTTTTAATTTTACTATTACAGTATCACGATCTTGGCTTAAAGCTAGATTTCGATCAAACGAGTTATCGTGTACAACGAATATCTGCCTACTCAACGCGTCTACATGTACCATTCTAGTACCAGATCGGTGTTCCAAAACATAATCGTAATTTTGAAGCTCTAATACCCAACGAGCAATTCGCGGATTCGTTTCTTTTTTGTTTAGGGTCAAACTGAGAGCTTGACAATCTGTAACTATTTTGAAATGTATACCAAGTAAATACGTCCGAAATCGACGCAACGCGTAAATTATCGCCAATGCTTCTAGCTCAAAACTATGGTACTTCCCCTCCGCTCCCGTAGTCCGTTATGAGAAATAAAACACAGGATGAAACTTCTGATCCGATTTCCTCTGCATTAAAATCGCACCAAAACCTATCGCGCTTGCATCGCAATGTAACTCGGTAGTATCACGCGGACAATAAATGCTTAAGGTAGGAGCATGCATTAGACAATCCTTCAATTTATCAAATGCGCTTATCTCTTTCGGACCAAAGCTAAAATCTACCGACTTTGTAGTGAGGTCATACAACGGTTTCGCTATAAACGAAAAACCTTCTATAAATTTTCGAAAGTACGAACAGAGTCCAAGAAAACTCTGCACATCTCGAACGTTTCGCGGAACTGGAAATCTTTTCACGTCACCTATACCCCTTTCAGTGGGCCGTATGCCTTCACTGGTCACCAGATATCCTAAATATTCCAATTCTGTTTGTAGGAACTTGCACTTATCTAATCGCAGCTCAAGCTTGTTCGCGACGCACAATTGAAATACTTTTTCCAACACCAGTAAATGATGGTCTAACTTAAATGTTGCAATCAAGAAATCGTCCAGGTACACTAAAACATCCCCGGAAGCAATTAAGTCTCCAAATACTTGCGAAACAAACCGCTGAAACTTCAACGGCCCGCCCTTTAGACCGAAAGGCATTTTTACGCATTCATACTGTCCCAACGGCGTGACAAAAGATGTAAATTTAATCGAATCTTCATGCATCCGAATATGGAAAAAACCATCTTTTAGATCTAACAACGTAAAATACTTCTTGCCCTCTAACAAGTCTATATGATCCTCAATCAACGGCAGAGGAAAATTATCGCGCGCCGTAATTTTGTTTAAAAATCGGAAATCTATACACACTCGGATCTCCCCGTTTTTTTTTCTTACCAAAACAATCGGTGATGCATACTCAGAAGTACTCTCCCTGATCGCGCCCTTTGCCAACAGATCTAAAATGATATCACGTAATTTCAACTTCTCAAAATGTGACAATCTGCGCGGAGAGTGGTGGAACGGCTTCTCATCAAGCAGGATGAGCTTCATCACATTGTCCGTCTGTGGGTGTTCAGGTCTAACAGGTATTTCATAATGTTCAACAAATAAACGGCGAGTTCGCTCTCGAACATCGTGCGGAATTTGTTTATTTATCACTAAACTGGACGCCCGACTCTCATCATTGACAACAGCGTCGACATTAATAATTTGTCTGACCTCTTCATGAATTCTCAAAGAAATTTTTGCGAGCTTCATAAAATCTCTTCCTAAAACCAGAGAACTTCGCATAGTTCCTTCTGTGACTACGTGCAGCTTAATCTTATATCTAACGCCATAGAAAATAATCGTGACATCAACACACCCAACGACTTGCATTAAACTATCGTTTAATCCAGAAAACTTATATATCTTTTCTGCTGGTTGTATAAAACTACGCGATATATATTTTTCTTTGACAAAACTAATGGGACTACCCGAATCTAGTAACGCCTTTAAACTAATTGGGCTGAAATTACTTCTGGAATCGCTTAACGCCAACGTTACCGTAGGAAAAAAATTATCTTCCTCGTCCTGAGGAAGAGTCACGTAACTGACGTCGCTCTGTGACTTCGATGCCTGGCACTGATCTTTCCCATGCCCCATGACTCCGCACGTAAAACAGGATCCTCGTTCCCGCTTCGGCTTCTCGCAGTCGGACGCATAATGTCCCATCCCATTGCAATTATAGCAACGCACCCCCGTTGTACTCTTCACGTCCTGCTGCTTCCTGGTGCCCTGGGTTGTCGCTGGACCGTCCTCCTTGCGCTGCACTGCTTTCGGCCGCCGTGCATCTTCCGGCAAAATCAATCTGGCATACGCCTGTACTAGTTCTTCCACACTCCCGAACTGTCTTACGTTCGCCGTCGATCTAATACTCGCATCAGGAATGCCCTCAATGAGATAATCAATCATCTCATTGTCTGCAATCGGCACTCGATTTCCCAAAACTAACTTGTCATGAACGTAGTCGGAAAACGTTTCCCTGACCTTCCAGACTCTCCGTTCAAAATCACGCCTAAGCGCCAAAACATTCGGACGCTGTCCAAACGTGGCCAATAACCCATCAAGTAACTGCTGGTAAGTAAGGTCTACGCAATCTGGCTTGGAGTGATACCACTTTAACGTCTTTCCCTTGAGCTTGTGGCATATCAGGGCCTTAGCCACATGACCATTAAGCTCGTGTACCTCGATTAATTTCCTCATCTGGCCCACCCAAGTCTCTGCCTCGGAATTGTTGCCGTCGAAATCTCCGGCCATCTCCTTGATGTCTTTCCAAGTCACTTCCCGTGACCGTGATGGCGATGAACTGCTCGTCGAAGGCGTTAGACGAGCCAAATCCAACTCTGCACGCAACAAACGAATTTCCAATTCTGCTACACGCCTTTCCCTCCTCAGCAACTCCAGCTCGGAAGGAGGCCTATTATAACTGACTTCTGGTTGCATCTCACTGTGATCCTTGACGCCCGTTGCTAGTTCCTGATGAACTATTTCCGCGGGGCCGTTTAATTTTAACTCCGATGCCGGAACACCATTTTCCAGCAACCGACTAACTAACTCGGCTTTTGTAACTGATGTTGATAAATCTTTCGACCGACATAAGTCTTTGAGTTCAACAACCGTAAGGGAACTCATGATTCTGGATTTTACCTAACTAATTTACGGAATCACTTCTCGTCCAGCCTCTAACGTCACTAAATTTGTACCCGCAACCGTATGTCACGAACACAACCGATGAAGTTGATCAATGGACTTATTCCACTATCACATAAAATCACATAAGTCACATAAGTCTTCACACACTTAACGGAGGATTTCACGACTTTCACTCGTTCTGAATCCCAATTCCTAAATCTGTCACTGATTCGAATTCCGATCCCACTTCTGATTTGTAAGGAAGGCTGAGGTTGGGCGGGAAATTGAGTCGACAGGGTTTTAAATAATAAACACTTTAATAAAAAAGAAATAGAAGGTTGTGCAGACGCGAAGTAGACCCGATGGCAACCGATCACAGAATGTCCTTCCGCTCTCAGGTCAACTCGCACTTTTCCTTACTTCTAGCGACCCTGCCATAAAATGGTCGCCTCGTCTTCGCCTGCATATTCGGCGAGCCAAGCGTACGCGCCAAACCAACAATACGCTGACCAGACGTAGGGAAAACCCCAGGCCCGTAGTTAGTTCAGGGCCGTAGCCTACATAATACTTATTTTCTTTCGTCTTGTTTTCTTTCTTAGGCTTGTCTTTCTTTATATGTTTTACATCTATGTATACTAAAGGGTCTTCCCGTTAATGAATAAATAATAATAATAATAATTAAACCTTCCATGGTCGATCAGCGTGTAGGATTCAAGATCCTCGCCTAAATTCCCTCTACCCTCATGTAGGATTCAAGATCCTCGCCTAAATTCCATCTATCCTGAGTGTGCAGGATTCTAGATCCTCGCCTAACCTCCCCCGAACCACAGTGTGCAGGATTTCAGATTCTCGCCTGGGTCCCAATAATTCCCCTATGCCATTGGCCCCTAAGACCTTCACCCGGGACGTGACAGGGGCAAAAAATCGTATATATTTTAGATTCTTCTTAGGGAAGCTTAGGAAAATGTATATTCATAAATGTCATTACGTTGTAAAAATTACATTTTTAACGAGTTTCGGCAATTATTATTCAAGCACTTAGCGACGACTGCCGCTGATTGAAAATGGACAATGTGAAATAAATAACTCAGACATTTTTAAATTATATGTTGATTATTTTAGAATAAAAAAGTAATTTTTAACTTACATGTTTTAGACGCCTGGTTTTAATTTTCGTCGCTGTCTTCGCCAATAACAGCAGTTACGTTCGTTACATCGAATAATTCCGTCAATATTGCAAGCTGTCACAAAAATTAAGTACCTGTAACGTTCTCGAACGATACAGGTCCGTTCCTTACAGGAGATTCACGAATAGAGCGGTTTACCTGTGAATTTGAGGGATTGGTTCGGGTGACGTGCGATTAAGAAATGAATTTCAAGATACGAGAGTCCTTCTTTAGTAAATAATAACAAGTTTTTATTCAAAACAAGTTGCGACACGGAGTCGTATGAATTATTATAATTACTTAATATAAATACGTAACGACGTATTGCTTAGCTTATAATTAAGACTTAACTCTAGACCGGTAATTATGAATATAGGTCTATAGATACGACGCTGAGTCGGTGATACAGAGAGTGACCATTGGTCGATTTAGTAAGTCGAATTTGATTATGACGCTATGTCAATGATACAGAGAGTGACCATTGGTCGATTTAGTAAGTTGAATTTGATTACGACGCTCGGTCGATAAATATGATTACGACGCTATGTCGATGATACAGTGAGTGACACTTGGTCGATTTAGTATGTGAGAGGATTCCTTCCCTCAGATTTGTAGATTCTTCTGGTGCCTATTAGCTGGCCCAGGCTTTTAGAATAGTATTAGAGGGCTAGCGAAAGTGACATGTGTAGGATTTTTGAGGGGCTAGTTAAAGCGGCCTTGAAGGAATTTGAGGGGCTAGCGAAAGCGGCCTCGAAGGATATTGAGGGGCTAGTTAAAGCGGCCTCGGAAAGGTGTGAGGGGCTAGTTAAAGCGGCCTCGGAGAGGAGGTTGAGGGGCTAGTTAAAGCGGCCTCGGAAAGGAGGAAGTTTTAAAGTAACTCGTTGCAAGGCTGAGGGGCTAGTGAAAGCGGCCTACGGCTTGGGAGGTTCGGCAACAGAACCAAGTCTGTCTTGCTGCTGTCGGCGGCCCGGTATTTATACTAGTTCGGCGTACTCAGCCCGCCAATCGCTGGCTGTGCGAATCTTGCGCACCAATTATAATTAGCATCCGGTTCGCGCCACTCGCGGACTACGCTCGGTTGAATATGCGCTGCTTGTTTCCAAAAACAACCCCCCAAAAATTAATTTCTTTATTTCCACCCTTAAGAACTGATCTGCAATTTCGAAAAAATATATGTGGTAGAGCTAAAAAGTACCTACTACCTGCCTTTTGAAACATTCAAATATCTTAAATGGTTGCTGAGAAAAAAAATAGTAAAGTTTAGGATTGTTATACCCATATCACCCTAACCAGAGGGGGTAGAGATCTGAAATTTCTCTCAGTGTTTTTTTAGGCAAAGAACATTATTTGGAACACATAAATACTCAAATTGGTGCTGAGGCCGTTTTCCTTATGCTTACCCGGCTAGACCCTTAGGTGGCGAAAGGGGAAGGAAGACGGGTAAATAAAATGGTACAATGATGTGCGTTTAAGATATATATTGTTACATACGAAAAAAGATGTTAATCTTAATAATACAATTTAACATTTTTTTTTCCTACGAGCATCATTGATGGCACATGCTATCAGTTCGCAATCTACAAGATACTCCACATCGTAATATTTGCTATCAGGTATTATTTTAGCAGCACGATGCGTATCTAACTTTTCGCAGGCAACATCGCTCTGCTATAGCACGTTAACAAAAGTTTCAAATTTGACTTGTACATCTTCTGCAATTTCCTACAGCCGCGAATACACATAGTTCACACACGGCTCAAGGTTACGTAAAAATGTTACTGTATCCGGTTTGAAATACAGTGACTTATCACATCGTGTCATCTTTACAATCGGAGAATCATACATCCGACAAAATTCAACCATTAAATCATCAATCTGTAGCGATTCTGATCCAGGTAATTGTGCACGTTGTTTGATGGTTTCCCAGCTGCCGAATAGCACATTCCGTGTATGCCATGCCATGGTGATATGATATGATTCCCGCGATTGTCGCCGAGAAGAACTTCTACAAAGGCTATAGGTCCTACGTTGATTCCAATTTCCAAGTATTTATGCCCCATAGTTGTTAATGCGTATCTTCTGACCATGACACGCGCTGCTTGGCGCGGCCTTTGAGAACAATCAAAGCTATGAAATTGCTTGCTCGTATCAGAAATAAAAATTTTGAGATGTGAAAAGAAGCCGTACCCGTCATTATATATATTCTCCCCATATGAAGCTACACCATAATCCTGCATGATCGGAACGTAATAATTCATGCTTGTAGCGTTTCCTGCAGCACTGGTACTTTATATTTTTTTGAAAGCACTATTTGTTCCGTCCAAAGTCACTGATGCTACTGAGCGATTGATCGAATAGCGTCCGGGAGCCGGCTTAAATAGAGGTGCAATTGCCTCCCCCACCAACGCATTTTATTCTAAAGCTATCAATTTTTCCATAATGTTTTTGATCTTAACGTAGCCTGTAATTTGAACCCGCCCTCAAGGATAAAAGTCTCGACACGCGCCGAATGTAATATAATATCTGTGGAAGCGTCGAATCTTAGAATTCTGCGATGTCAGCAGAAACTGTATCGAATGATCTTGCGCGCTAATTCGTCATACGCGCGAATCATAGAAAGAATTATGCTGTATCAGCAGAAACTGCATAGAACCATGTTGGGAACGAATGGTGGTTTTTGCGTGCAATGCATTCGAGAGAGGGGGAACACCGAAAGAGTTAGACAGAGATACTAAATCATACTGAGGATATAAAAGCGTGCTGTAAACTGCACAAAACCTCAAATCGTTGCAACGTGTAGCGTGTAAAAAATATACTACATTCCGTTTTACGATCATGCAAGAATTTGCGCAAGTAGGACGCCAATTGTGGGATCAATCTGCAGGATTTATTTCGCGGGAAGAGTACCTCGCGTGGGAAGAACAGTGCAACGCGTGAATCGAATCGTTGGAAGAACACAGCCGAGTGAAGCGCACTCGATTATCGACTGGTATTCAACTATCGTTGATTGCTCGAATCGCGCGGCTCGAAGGATTGAAATATTCATTGCGCGGACGTTTCGTGCGCGAAGGTGCAGTACATTCGAGCACAGGACTTTTGTAGCGCGAAATAGAAACTGCGTTCGATAGCCGCGTATTAACTGGTGCATTGACGAGAATTCTAAATCTGACAGTCAATATCAACAAGTATAATCCGCTGCGCGCGGGATGCTACCACAAGTTACCGCGGGAATTGTTGTCGAAAAAGGCAACCATCAGTGTACAATCCTCAGACAACGCCTGTTTCGCGTGGGCAGTGGTCGCCGCTATACATCCTGCGGAAAGAACTGCCGATCGCCAAAGTTCGTACCCCGACTATGCTTCCACGCTAAATCTCCAGGGCATTGAGTTCCCAATGTCTCTGGCACAGATTGCAAAGTTTGAGGGGTTGAACGAAATCTCCTTCAACGTCTAGAGCTTCGAGGTGGAGACGACGAAGCGATCGACGGTCCTTCCACTGCGCATCACCAGCCGCAAGAGGGATCAACACGTCAATATGTTCTACACGCCGAATCAAGAACACGGCGATGTAGGGCACTTTGTGCGGATCAAGGATTTATCCCGACTGGTGAGCACGCAGCTGAGCAAGAAGAAGGCAAGGAAATTCATCTGCGATCGGTACGTATAGAAACTTATAAAATGTTAAAATGTTTCGAAATGTCTCACAAAAAGAAAATTAAATAAAAAATTAAATAACAAAAATTTTGTTTTTACAGCTGCATGCATTACTTCAGCTGTGCCGAGAAGTTGGAGACGCATCTAGTGGACTGTGGGCAGCTAAACGACTGCGCCAACCTGCTGTCCAGCAAAGACGACAATCTCCTCGGTTTCAGCAACCACTGTATGAAGGAGCGGCTCCCTTTCGTGGTGTACGCCGATCTCGAGTGCATCTTTGAAAAAACAGAGGACAATCACCGAATGGGTGAAATAGATAGTAAATTGCGAGCGTATCAACACCATACGGTGCACAGCATTGCATATTATATGCATTGCTCGTACGATACATCGCCATCGACGTATGGATGTCGCCGCGACACGGATTGTATTTCATGGTTCGTGAACGAACTGGAAAATTTTGCAAACTTCGCTAAACCCACCCTGGTCAGTAATGTTCCCATGCTTGATTTAACCACTGAACAGTGGACCACATTTCGCGATGCATCACATTGTCATATTTGCGAAGAACCATTTGAGACTAGCGATGTACGAGTTTGCGATCACGGACGATTTAGAGGCCCAGCACATTCGGAGTGCAATTTAAATTATAAAAATGCGTTTTACATCCCCATAGTTTTCCATAATTTATCCGACTACGATTCGCATTTCATTATCGAGGAAATAGCGACCGCTTTCGAAGGTCACGTTGACGTGTTGCCCATAACTAAAGAAAAGTATATTTCTTTCACAAAAAATGTCGAAGATACGCCTGATTCAGACTCGCAAAATTGTATTAAATTGCGATTCATCGATTCGTACAAATTTCTCAACACCAGTCTCGACAAATTAGCATCTTTTCTTACATAGATCAATTAAAATTTTAACGATCCCAATTTGAAATTCAATTTATTGATGCGAAGGGGTGTCTTTCCATACGAATACCTTGATTGCGCGAACCATTCTAGAGTTCGTTGACGGGTGAGACTGTATCCGAGACCGGTTACGCGCACGCCGAGACTGTCTGGCAGCGTTTCGAGATTAGAACCTTGGGCGAATACAGCGATTTGTATTTGAAAACTGATGTCTTGTTATTGGCAGATATTTTTGAAAATAAGTTAAGGATTAGATTCAGCGCATTATTACACTTTACCTGGTTTCACGTGGGATGCTATGCTAAAACACACCAAAATTACATTTAAAATTGCTCACAGACGTCGATATGGTCATGTTTGTCGAACGCGGTATACGCGGTGAATTAAGTAAATGTTCCGGAAGATATGCACATGCCAATAATAAGTATATGTCATCTTACGACGCATCGAAAGAGTCATCGTACTTGATGTACTTTGACGTGATCAATTTGTATGGATGGGCAATGTGTCAGCCTCTGCCATATGCCAAATTTCAATGGGTCGAAGATGTCACAAATTTTAACGTGTCTTCAATCGGTGTCGATTCGCCCACGGGATACATTCTCGAGGTAGAACTGGAATATCCGCAACGTCTGCACATCATTCATGCCGATCTACCGTCCTGCCCGACGCGTGCCAAACCACCTGGCAGCAGACAGGACAATTTACTCGCGACGGTATACGATAAACAGCGTTACGTTATTCATTATCGCAACCTGCAGCAGTGCATGCGTCGCGGTCTTCGTATTACAAAGATACACCGTGTGCTTCAATTCGCTCAATGATCGCGAAACCGAATTTCCACAGCAGAAGTGTTTTTTCGAAAAATTTAATAGCTGTTCAATTGCGAAAGCTCGGGGTGAAATTCAACAAAGCCATATACGTGGGTATGTGCATTCTGGACATATCAAAAATTTGTTTGTACGAATTTCACCACGAGTACACGTTTCCTCTGCATGGATCAAATTGTAAAATTCTATACACAGCACAGGCAGCCTAATTTATCACATTCGATGCGACGATATCTACGAATCCATGAAAGATAATATCGACAGATTCGACACCAGCGATTACCGCATTGACAATCCATATAATATGCCGCGCGTAAATAAGAAGGTTCCAGGGTTGATGATGGACGAAAATAATGGTGCGATAATGACCGAATTCGCAGTGCTTGGAAAGGGAGATCGAAATGGTTCGCTGACAATCGTGCATACGGTCTAAATTGCACAAAGTGTACACCATTTCGGAATCCAAAATCGCTCTACGTCCGCACGACGATAAGCGATATATCGTACCCGATTCGACCGACACTCTGCCCTGGGGACATTATAATATACCCTTGTGAAATAGAAATTTTATTTATTGTATTTATTGTGTAATATATATAAATGGTGGAATTATTGTATAAAAAAATTGTTCGCACATGTATATGTATCATTGTATTTATTGAATCAAGTATTATTATTTTTTACAATACATTATTTTTATTTATCCAAGAATTGTATGATTTATCAAACCCCAACCACTTGACGTACACCTTATCCCCCTTGTCTACGTAAGACTTTTTCCACTAGATACACATCAGGATCGGTGACGCGTTGCAGCTCGTGTTAGAAAAACAATTGAAAAATTAACTTCAATCCAAAAATAAATACTAAATAAATTAAAGAATAAGAAAGAAATTTTTTTCAACACATATACATTAACTCATCATACCGAATACGAGGTATAACTTCACGAATTCAAATAATAAAAAAAATATGATATATTCATATTATCAAAAATTTTCCCCCAAATAAATTAAATCCTATAAATATTAAAGAAACTAAGAATCCCATAAAAATAATTCTTAAATACTCAGCTATAAAAATTAATGCAAATCTTCCACCAAAATATTCAGTATTAAACCCAGACACCAATTCCGACTCCCCGTCCACTAAATCAAAAGGTGTTCGATTAAGTTCAATCAATAACCTGATTAAAAATATTAAATAAATAGGTATTAAAATTAAAACAAATTTTACATAATATTGATATTTCAATAAATCTGATTATAGACCGAAATGACTGCGAAGCGTTTCTTGTCCCTCGGATGTTTGAAGTTGTTATTATAAGTATATAGGCAAATCAGCAATAGGAATTGATAAGCGTGACGGAATATTATTAATACTAGTTATTCTAATTTTGTCTTACGACTTTAAACTGATTATTAAGCGCTTAAAGAAATTATGATTAGTTGTAAATAACGTAGTCTTAACGGTATAGATATTACATTTAATTTTAGGTTCGAAGGTACAGATAATTGAGCGTTTTAGCGGAATAAAAGTCTGTAAATTTAATAAGTTAGCTTTAGAAATGTCGGTAAATTTTGAATTTATGTACAAGGTCAAGCTCCACAAAATACACTTATTTTCAAGCACGGTGGACGAATAATTACAATGAGTTAATTGGTTTTAAGGTATGAATATTAAGCACTATCTAGTCTCGTTAGTGAAGCAATGTCGCTAAGAGAATAATTTCGAAGCAAAAGTCGAAAGCGGCGCAAGCAAGGTGCGAAAGTAAGAACAAAAGAGTACCTGTACAAAACGATGTCACGAACAGAGTGGCCGATTTCCAGAAATCATCGTCGATTTCTGGGAAGGCAAGCCTTCCCCTTCCATGGATCGCGAGTCGATGGAAGGGGACGCGATTCGCGCTCCACGCGAGTGAGCAGGCCAGTGCCACCTGCTTAAGTATGACTAATTGTCTCAAGATGTCGTTAGCTGGTCACTTTCCTCGTACAAAGTTGTTGTCTAATATATGTCACAAATGATTCATTAGGACAGGCCTGGGATTTAAGTGAACGCAGCGGCCGATTTTCAGAAGCAACGCCTCCTTTCTCCCGCCGCACATCTTGGCCCCCGCGACGGCCTAGAAGCTCGGAACGCCTTAGGCCCGTACCATATGAACCGCGCGTGGCGCGTTGACAAAACAAAAACGCATCGACAATCGTGCTCTCTGGGACGACGTGGCAACCTATTGATACAATGTCACCCTAATATGCCACGCACGGTTCACGTGGTACGGGCCTGAGACGCTCTTAGCTACTGGGCCGCCACGGGGGCCAAGATGTGCGGCGGGAGAAAGGAGGCGTTGCCTCTGAAAATTGGCCGATGCGTTCACTTAAATCCCAGGCCTGCATTAGGAGATGTTTCGAAAACATCATCATCATAATCACCATCAATGGCTGAGAGCAATTGTACAGGAGGAATTGTATTTATTGGCGTGATAGGGACCGGAGGCTCGTTTAACGTAGTATTATGTCGTTTCGGCTTCGATTGAACTGGTGTGGAGGTTACGAGTGAATAATCCGATGACGCGCGCGATTTCCTCTTTCTGTTCAACGTCGATGTGTTCCCTTTCGGATGAATTTTTGTTTTAGGCGATAATGTTTCATTCTCTTCACCGTCAATGCTCACTGGTGATAATGTGCCTGCCTCTGGGGTATTTTTCATTATATGTTTCAAGGGTTCGACGATAGGTTTAAAGTATCTCTCCAACGCGATATCTTCCTCCATCTTGCCTGTCTTCAAACCCAAGCGTTTCTTGCGAATGGCTGCACTAGTTTTTGCAATTTCCTTCGCTATCCTCTCGCGATCCTTACCCTCCAGACTGTCGATATCAATCATCATCGTTGTACCGCAGACGTTGCTTTCTCATCGAAGTGTTGACAGCGATTGGCCATCTCACGGTATGGCAAACTCGTTAAATCTCTTTCTATAACGTCCATTAGACATCGCGCTGTCCTTGTCTATTACCACGAAACCATACTCTCGTTGCCAACAATTACGACACAACGCGCAGAATTCCTCGTATGACATATCAGTGTTTACGTGATCGTTGTATACATGTTTCAAGTTGGTACCATCCTGCTTAAACAGAATCAACCGATTCGCATTGTCGCGTATAAGATGTTTGGGAATCTTTGCAAACGTCTGACAGAGATAGAAGCAGTCAACGTTCGAGTGACGCCCCATTGCAAAGTACTTTCGTATCGTATTTTGCTTGTCACATGCCACGTCATCAAAGATAAAAATAGAATTCGGAAGCGATTCGCTCGGTGTGATGACGTCACTGTTATTCGAAAACATAAAGTAGCCAATTTCATCTATCGGAGTCAATAAATTCTCCAAATGTTGATATTTCGGCTGTTGCAGCGACTTGGAATACACGTACACGTTTTCGAAGCGGACGCCGTGTGGACTTTCCAACAAGCTCACCAGCACGTTGGTTTTTCCACAATTCGAAGGACCGCAAGTAACACAGCGGATAGTGTTTGGTAGCATGCTACCGTGTCTACGCTTCGAATTCGGTGACATCATTTCCGATTTATCGTCAACATTTGTCACGCGTATCCTTACAGGTTGTCGCAAGAATCGCATCCTCGATGTGAACTGTGAAAACTGATTTTCGAAGCGATGATACGCCCTAGTTATAGGTCCGCGCCGAAGCGAAAACACCTCAGTATTCAAAATGCTTCTGATCCTGTCGGATAATTTGCGATATTCGAGACCTAACCTCTGAGCAGTTGAAATATATACTAAAGATTATTCTACGCAGAGAGTTTGAAAGACACATTAATCAGTTGTGGGACAGGCTCCCCGAGCATATAAAAGCCGATTCTGAGGTTCAGCAGTATCGTCGGTGCTTGGAACATTATAATCGCCCTTGGCAGCGAACGCATATTGACGGTCCCGCACGATTGATTAAAAACTGTGGTGAATGTCGCCGACGAGAGTTAAGAAAGGTCGTGGTTTGTTAAATCGGGCGATAAACGCGCTACCTTTCGAATGACATATTCCGGGATATCAGTTTTGTGGCCCAGGAACTCATCTGACAAACGATTGGCTAGAGGGGATCAAGGTATTAATCCGTTGGACGCCGCGTGTCGCGAACACAATATTGCGTATTCGCGTAGCAACGCCCTCGACGAAAGGCACGTGGCAGATAACGTACTCGCTGACAAAGCGCGAAAACGCATCGTTGCGCGAGACTCCACTCTGAGTGAAAGAGGTGCTGCGACAGCTGTTTGGGCAGCTATGAAAGCCAAGACGAATATCGGAATGGGGGTGAAAACAAAATCCCGCAAAACTACTACGAAAAGAGCATCGAAAAAAGCGGATTCTTCCAGTGGCAAAACGGGGTGGTATATTACCACTTCTCCCGCTGCTAGGTGTTCTCGGATTATTAGCTGGTGGTGCGGCGGGGATAGCCAAGATGATAAACGATAATAAGGCGGCGCAACATCAGCTGCAGGAAATGCAGCGTCATAATCGCTCTATGGAAGGTCGCGGACTTTATCTCGCACCGTAGAAGCGTGGACAGGGAATATCGAAACGAAAAAAAAAACGTCGAAAAAAAAATGAAAATGCCTGTGGGCATAACGACCGATGTGCAATTGGCTGAGTTGGCAAAACGTATGCATATTCCATTCTTTAGAGGTGTTTTTATGCGCAACGCGCTACCAGCTGGAGGAGTACGTCTAAACGAGAGCGGTATCGTAAATTTGGACAATGTCGAGGGATCGGGAACTCATTGGGTAGCGTATGCGAAGAGAGGGTGTCGAGCTATATATTTCGACAGTTTTGGAAATCTTCGGCCGCCTAAGGAATTGGTACAATATCTGGACAAAGATGCTGTGCAAATCGAATATAATCGAACGGCTTATCAGAAGTACGATCAGAGCAATTGCGGGCAACTATGTCTACGCTTTCTACAAACGATCGGCACCAAATTTAAGGATTGACTTCCCACCACTATGATTGTACTAGTCGAGTCGTACAGCTCGGAATATGTCGCTAACATTCACTCTAACCGGCAAGAGTAGCACCCTCGCGGTGAGCTACTGTCCACCCATAGATTTGAGCGACGATGATTACGAGCTTGGCCTAACAACCTTTGGAACCTATCATACAATACCAAACATCGACTCGAGCAACGATAAATTCTACTTCACCGCAAATTATGACATCGGCAACAGCGACGACACCACTCCTGAATACATTACGATTCTCCACGGCACCTACGAACTACACGCCATTCCCAAGTATTTGAGGCAGCGATTACTCGAGCGGTAGCCTCAAAATCTCGGCGGCACCGATGCTGACGATGGCGATGTGTATCCTATAGTGTTGTGTCCCAACAACAATACCATGACAAACGAGCTGTACTGCTCATTCACCGTAGATTTTACGAAGCGCAATAACATTGGATCGTTACTGGAATTCTCGACGAATCGGGAGTTGGAACCAGGGCGGTGGCACGAATCAGACGATCCGATTAATATCATGAACGTGAACATTATTCGCGTAGAATGCAGCGCGACCGTTGGCGCTTACAGCAATGGAAAGCGCGTACATACGATACATGAATTTTCCCCGAAAGTCCCACCAGGATATAAGATATCGGAAACGCCCGCGCAGATCATTTACCTTCCTATCACCACACGGATTGTTACGGATCTAACGATACGGGTTGTGGATCAAGACGGACGGCTGCTCGATATTCAAGGGGAAGAGATTACCATCAGATTGCACGTACGACGTTTCTTCCAAACCGAATTGTTTACAACAACAACAACAGCTCCGATCACGCTAAGAAGAAGATACTCAGTGCTGCGAACATTGCATTTTTGAAATCCTTGGGATTCATTGTGCGCAGTTAAGTTGAAAAATGTCTGACATTCTAAGCATTGGGGGGAAGCCGACGTTTGATGATCGCATCGTCAAGCTCGAGACTCACACATACAACCCATACGACAACACAACGTTTGGGTACAGCGATGAGATAAGAATACGCATACAACAGAAGGATTTATACACATTGCCGTATGAAAGTTTCCTCTACGTGGAGGGAAAATTGAAGATAAATAAGCCAAACGATACATTAACGGTGACATTGGGAAATAATTGCATAGCGTTCTTATTCGATGAGATTCGATACGAGCTGAATGGCGCAGAGATTGACAGCAACAGAAACGTTGGAATAACTAGCACGTTTAAAAACTATGTATCGCTGACATCTGGCGAATACAAAAATATGGAGAATGTCGGATGGGGCTTGAAACGACGCGATGGGCTAAAAGTGAAAAATCATTTCAATTTTTGTATCCCACTGAAATATTGGCTGGGATTTTGCGAAGACTACAAACGCATTATTATTAATGGCCGTCACGAATTGATTTTAATACGATCGCGCAACGAAAACAATGTTCTAATTGGATCGCCGATGTTGGAACCAGAAATTCAATTAGTTAGAGTACAATGGCGGATGCCTCATGTGACGCTGAACGACGTTAATAAGCTATCGTTGCTACATACTTTGGACAGTGGACGAAACCTGAGCATTTGTTTTCAATCGTGGGATATGTACGAGTATCCTCTCTTACAGAGCACTACCAAGCACTCATGGGCCGTGATGGCATCTGCATAGTTGGAGAAGCCGCGTGTCATTATCCTTGCTCTACTGACTGATCGAAAGAATGATATGTCCAAAGATGCTACTATGTTCGACAAATGCAAATTAACCAATGTAAAAGCTATTCTCAATTCGGATTTTAACCCATATGATGACACGCAGGTGGACTTTGACATAGATAAGCATGCCATCTTGTTTCACATGTACATGCAATTGCGTAAATCATATTACAACTGTAACGATGGATTACAAAATGAGCTCGCGACAAAATGAGTTGGTTAAAAACGGCACCGTGGATGTGCGCATAGAATTCGAGTGTAAAGAGAACGTACCGGCAAATACTACGGCCTATTGTCTGATTCTACACGATCGGGTGGTTGAATACAATCCGCTGACAAACGTGGTGCGCAAAATTAATTAAATTGCCTTCCTTCTCCCGTGTCAAATTCGTACTAAAAAGAAAATTATTTCATCGTGAAAATCGAGATACTTTACGAGAAAGACTGCATTCCCCCATCTGTCTTGGAAGCGAGCGGGCCTCTAAATTGTATCGATAATGTCCGTGCCAACATTTGTTGACCTGCAAGGGTTCATCGTTCATGGAAGATTTGTCGTCAAGGAAGTGGCTGTCCTGCGAAAGCGAACAATTCTCTCGCATTATATTTTTCGGAGTACGATGCCACAATATCTTCTTACGAAATCTGACAAACCAAGCGTCCGGTGGTTGACGGCGAAACATCATGGGCTACGCTGGGACGATGGAGAAGTTCCATACAGTATGGCTAAACAGCTAATTACGAAAGCTGTAACTGATGCGATCGACGAAGAAGATGACACGTGTCATGTCGTGTACGTTAAAGGGCTGCAGAAACGCGAATGGCTTGCGGATTTCCTCGATGGAAGTACGAGAGCGGATGTGATCATCGAGACGCTGGACATTGACTACGAGGATACACAATCTCTAAATAAGCTAAATGTAGTTGATACTCTGCGATGTGGCAGACACGCAAAGCACTGTGCCTTGCAAAATGTATTTAAAATATTCAACTGGTGGACTAAACGCCATAGAGAAATTCATGAATAAATATAATCAATTTTTAATGCGTATAATTTTCTTCACCCTCCCTAAACCAACTTCCTAAATATGATGTATGCTAGATTAAGACGATGGTTGCAATTATTTAAAAATAGTTCGATGCTTATGGTTCGAAGAAGGGAAAGAAGATACGTGTGAATAAGGAGGGGATGGTCAGTGAAGAAGAAGATAAGGACACGGAGGAGTAGGAGGAGGAGAAAGATGTTCAGCGAAAATGCAGCTGGAGCACGGGTGGCCTGTGACGAAGATAATGATGAAGAATGGCATCGAACTTTTGCAATGCTAGGCACTTCTCAATTTCATGATAGGAGGGGGTATTAACATGCGAGAGCCAGGAGATACAGCGAGACCAAAGCTTGTCAAAGCTTTGAAGACAACCGTTGTGACAGTTGTGACAGCTAACAGATTTGATATTTTTTTTTTATATTTAGTTTTACTTGTAAAAGAATGGGATTATTGCGCATTGCGCCGGAGTGCGACTCCGAGGTATGTACATAACAATATTTTCAACATTTATCGCGTTTAATAGTTTAAACCAAGTGCTCTTAAATCAAGTGGTCGTGTCAGTATTAAACCGTGGGTTTCTATCTTCTAGCGTTCGCCATCGCCACCGCCATCGCCCGATTGGGATTCACCGCCGCCTTCGCCGCCGCCTTTGCCGCCTCCAGTGGTGTGTAATACTTTGCATAGTCTTTGTGTATATGTTTCATATTTAATATATTTATTCATGTGCTTAATTATAATGACGTTTGTGTGTATGTTCTAGAACCTGCTACCGGTTATTGGTCCCGCGATGGCGGCTCGGCTGCAACGACCGTGGGTGCCGCATCAGCTGCCCCAACAGCTGAGGCGACCGTGGCCGCAGTCCCCGTCGCCCTCACCGCCACCTCACCGCCCCCTCACCGCCCTCGCCACGGCCCCCCTATTATTTTTAATTTCTTTTTATTCTTTTTTCTATTTTTATTATTCTTTTTTTCTATTTTTATTATTTGTTGCAGCCGAGATTCGCCGATCAGCTGTCGCGTGGATTTAAATGTGCGTGCGAGAGTGGGTAAACACGGTTACACACCGTTCGGTAAGACGGTTACCTACGTCACCCGTTTTTGTCCGGATTCGAGCGTTGCGCGCTTCCTAGAATCCGGCAGTTAGTTCCACGAACACCGTTGTTGTCAACACACGCTCTCGCACGCACTTTCTTTTGATTAAAGACTTTCTTTTGTCGCCCAGCGACCCATGTTCAAAAACGAATCATCAAACGATTTCACGAGTCTTTGCGCCCAGCGCTCTCGTACATAGTCTGTACATATCTCTGTTTCGTGTCTATTGCGTGTTTTGTGAGTCGTGTATTCGTACTGTATTTCTGTGGACTGTGCGCCCTTTTGTAAACGACGCCCACGAGCCGAATAAAAGACGTGTTCGTCCAAGTTGGAGTGCATCTCTTCCCTGGCCCTACCAGTGGCGATCCACTGCGCCTTCCCAAGGCATCGTTGAAACATTATTCTTTTTTCTATTTTTATTATTATTCTTTTATCTATTTTTCTATTTTTCTATTTTTCTATTTTTAAATTCTAGTTTTATTATATTCTTTTTTATTATATTCATAATCTTTAATTTTTAATTTGTAACAATATATATATACAGGGTGTAAACAGTATACGTAGCAATATTTTAGGGGGTGGTAGGGGAGGTCCAATGGAACATAAAAGTCCTATGACATAATGTCCGATCTGTCTCCATTTTACAGTAATAATGCCCTAAAGTTTGCACCATGCGTTTGAAACGGGTAGTAGCTCGCGCATATTGGTGAGACCAACACATTGAAACAGGGTGTTGACTTCTGATCTTTCATGTAATTCCCAAAGTGGTGTGTTTTTCGGAAGGAAAGAATCTTAAGAGTGATCCTTCAGCGACTCGACTCAAGGAGATGCCGCATCATATCCCGTGGCGAAGACAACACACCATGACGCTTCACCGCAAGTTTATGGCTTCCGACCCTTGAAGAGGTTTGAATACCTATTACGAACCAAACTCTTTCAGCTCCGCATTTCTCATCAGATCTCTGCGAAAACGACGGCAATCGATACCTTCCGTCATCGTTTGGTTGTCATTTAAAGTGAATTACGAGTAAAAGATAAATCGAGGAAAATCATATCAAACGTAAAAAAGTGAATACACATTTTTTTTAAAACAGAATCGAAAATAATAATTATTTGAAGTGAGAGGACAAGAAATACGTAGATTTCGTTTTCAAATATCGCTTAAATGAAAAAGTAATGTAACAGGAAATAAACAAAACGTGATCGTAGTTCGTTATTGTGATAAGAATCCGTAGTTTAATAACGGCCAACACTGTTGCTGATGATGAATAAGTCTGTTTAAAACCCCCGAAGACAAAATTTAGGTACGGAAATTTAGATAAATATCGCCGGAAATAAGCCATAGCCTGCGTTAAATTTAATAACTAATAATCATCAATAAAGTAACTAAAACTCACTCTTTCGGAAATTCACCTGCAGCTTGAAAACCTGCGTCACTAGGTCACTGAACTGATGCTGGTCAGAGACGGATGCGTCCAGTGCACAGCTGGTCTCAGGTACGCGACACTAACCAAAGTAAAAGGGTCGCAACGTCAATTGCGATTGGGTTAATGTAGATAACGAATATTCACTTCACTGCACTCTTACTAACACTGATCACTTAATTTATTTTTCATGGAACGCGTTCGTACCTTATAAAAATTGGTGAAAATGAATTTTCACTTGGCGTCCGGTGCCGCGGATATAGCTGCCCAAATGCTCGTACAGCAGTAATTGCGTCTCCGTTGTTCTAGGTTTATGCTCGGAACAACGCGTAATACACTTGTGTAGAAAACACTTTTCTGACGCGATTGCAAACTGACAGGATTTTTCCAAGCAAGTTCCTCTACTCCAAGTAGTTTTTCTCGTTCCATTATGAGTTAACTCCCACCAGGACAAGATGCTTTAGGTAAAAAGAAGCAAGCACATTTTCGAGGCACATGTGCGTTGCAGAAGTTTCGGTTCGAAAGGGTCCGAAGAGACGAGAAACAGAAAAGTCCTCGAACTGTTACAAAAGGAGAAAAGGCATACCAATCCTGTTTCCGTTTCCCGATGCCCTGACTTCACGTTTGCTACGAGGTGGAACCAGTTAAGCCATAAATTACCCAAAACTGTAGTAAATCGTTCTCTACCAGCCTGATTAATTTTGGAGAACTAGAAATTAAAGAGTATTATCCAACATCAATACGCCTCGCGAAGAGACACAGGAAGAGAAGGGGTAGTCCGCTGACTGCGCGTAGTCCCGCCTGCTTCACCCTACCGTCAAATTCAAGACAGATCCCTTATCTCTCGAGTATAAACACGCGTTCGATTTTCAAAAGAAAAGCACGCGTTGCCGTATTCCGGACCGCATATTTTGCCGGCGCGTCTAGATAGCGCAAAATATGCTAGATTTCTTCGACGGGATTTGCCACTTCTGTTAGAAGATATTTGCCTGGCCACCCGAAGAAATATGTGGCTTCTTCACGACGGCGCCCCAGCCCATATGGGAAGAGCTATACCAGCTATGATTTAAATCCAAGATTTAAATCCAATGGATTTTTACGTATGGGGCCACATGAAGTCATTAGTATACACGGACATCGAATTTGAAACCTTAGAGGAATTGCAAGGTAGAGTATTTCATGCTGGTAACGTTATACGCGAGCAGCCTGGAATATTCGCCCGCGTTCGCGACAATTGGTTACGTCGGTGTCAGGCGTGTCTGGATGCAAACGGCAACCATTTCGAACATCTTTTGCAAATAAATGTAGGTAGCGAAATTTGTATTTCTTTACTACACATTGAGGTCAGAGTAGCCGCGCATTGACAGCAACTTGTTGCGTGACAGTTTAGTCACACTAAAAGGAAAGAAACAGTTTTATCACTTTCTGAAAAAAACAACACGTTTTGCAGTCACGTCGTCAAAGGAATTTACTTCCATGTAAATCAATGCATTTTTCATGAGCATCAAAACTGTCATGCAACAAATTGCCACCACTGCACGCCTGGCCTAAGAACACGTGTAGAGTTTTCGTTCACTTGTTTCTTATTTTCTAGCTGACGACCCTAAGTGCCTCCGCTACTCCAAACAGGTCCTCAATGGGACCGCTACTGTAAGGGGCCCGTAGTTACTTGCTTACTGGGTCATCTTGAACAGCTCACAACGGGCGGTCTTTGTGCTACGGCTCATCTGTGTGCGTGTAGCGACGATCTTTTCCACAAACATCTCCGATGTTTAAACCTTTATAACAGCGAAACTATACGAAATACAACAAAATGTATTCAGACCATTTTACTCTACTGGTGGTCTCCAATGTATGTGCAAAATTATGGAATCTTGCGATTATTAGTTTAGCATATAGACATGTTAACTTTGAGGCATTATTACTGTAAAATGGAGACAGATCGGACATTATGTCATAGGACTTTTATGTTCCATTGGACCTCCCCTACCACCCCCTAAAATATTGCTACGTATACTGTTTACACCCTGTATATATTAGGCCGTCCCGAAAAAAATGAAAATGACTGCAGCGTTAGGCCTTAGTGCGGGAAAGTTGTGTCTTGGGATCAATAACAACTGTGCAAAATTTCAGCCCTGTGAGTTAATATCTTCTGTTCCGGCAAGAGCCTTGAAATTTCGAAATTTGATCAAAAAGTATAAAAATGATTTGATAGTGAATCACACTTTATTATACAGCATTCTTAGATTAAGATTCAGAAAATAGAGAATGTAACATGCTTGTGCGAAAGGTATATGCAGCTTTTCGCCCACCCTATGACAAGAGAGTGACTCAGAACTCACCACGCGAAGGTGGCTGCATGTCGAGTTCCTCCCTAGCCCACCCAACCACCCTACCTTGTGGACTAGAAGACGGAATTTATAGACTTGATGTAGTGGAAAAATGGGATTTGTACTCAAAGGCGGGCATATGACTGCGCGACTCAAGTGTGGCTCGAATGAAGCCATCCCTTGCGTCGACTCCAATGACTTTGTTGGATGCCTCTGTTACGAGCTTTACCATACGCTCCACAGCCTGAGTGTGGCAAGGGTATGCCTCAAAGTCCCAGGATTTGGGGATATTTCCCTCCTCCAGCATTTTTTCAGGGAAATGGTTTCAACAGAGTCCAGTACAGGTGGTGAAGTTATTGCACATTCGTCCCAATTGATCAAGTCGGCATAATCGGTAGCATCGAAATTCAACGAAGGTGGAGAACATTTTCGGATTTCTACCGACTTTGGTTTCTCACGTGCTGCCAGCACTCTACGCATAGCAAGATGTTGTCTCTGTCATCAGTTAACATAGCCAAAAGGACGTTTTCTGGTAAGGCGAAGTATGCATTATTTGAAATTACCTTATCAATGATTGACCTGTATTTCTTGGCTAAGTAACGCGAGGATTGAATAAATTGCCATACATGACGAGCACCATACTTAACAGAATGTTCCCCTTTGATTCTGAACCATGATGGTGCATAAACCTTGAGAATAAAGTTAACAAGCAACTTCAAATGTGCACTGGGCTGTCGGGTGGAAACGTAAAGCCTCAAGATTCTATTGGCTGTGGTCAACCATCGTGAAAGATTAAGTGCACCTGGTTCTGACTTCAGAAGATCTTCGGGAACCACACCAACCTTAATGGCAGAAGCAATCCTCAACAAATATTTTTGATCCTTACTGAGAATGCATGGGTCAATACCAGGAAGCTCACAATCAATGGCTTTGAAGCAAATTACTGGAAGGTTCTCACATCCTTTCAAATTTTGGCCGATGATACCACAATAGGCCCTTGGTCCAGAAGTGTGCCCATCGACATGAGAGAAAAGATGCCGGAAAGGCAGCTCATTGAAATGTAATAAACAAATAATCCACTGAAGTGACCTGCCCAATTTAACTTCTAGGAGTCTGATGGCACCTCCATGAATACCTGTATTTACAACAGTTCCGTCGCAACCTACGACGCGAATATGTGCTACACCACCAGGAACTTCTTCATCTAAGTAAGTATAAATACTTTCTGAAATGTCAGCACTACAGCCTGACTTTGGCGATACGTGGCCGAGATATTTAGATCCTGGTTCTTTGACCAGTGAATGATCTTCCTTTATAGTTTTTTGAAAGTATTTGGCGCCGTGCTTTTCTCTAAACAAGGTGTTATCATGGCGGCCATCAAAATACAAACCTGTTAGATGACCATTATTATCTTTCTGAGCTGCTACTTTAAGTTCTTTTCCTGTGCGTGTTTTTTCTCGGGAGATCTTGTTCTTATCAATGATACATGTTCTGTCTGTTTCGGATATGAAGCCCATGTCTTCAAGAAGAGCTGACCCGAAAGCCGCAGCTCCCCTGTGTGAAATATTGTATCTCTGAGCAACAATTACAGCGTTTGTGAGTTTCAATCTCATTTGACTACTATTAGAAGCAGATGTGGTTGGCTTATACTCTTTGTCAAAAGTCAAATTATCGTCATCACTGCAATCGGTTTCTTGAACCATCTGTGAAGTGGTAAATGACGAAGGAGTACCCGCGGAAGTACTTAGAGTAGATCCGTCATTATACTTACGCTCTAGTCTTTTATTAAGTTTTAATGATTGAACAGCATCTACCCTGCCCACGCCCATTTTTCTCTCAGTTCTTTGATCAATAAGAAATTGTTGCTCAATTTTAGGCACCTTTTTTTCTTTAGGACAGTGACAAAGTTCATTAAAACCTAAGCATTTGCATGCTGTGACATCAAACAATTTTTCAGCTTCTTGTTTCAATACTGCAATTCTAGCTTTTACAGTTTGACTTTCATTCTCTCGTTTAATCACATCTTTAATACTAATGTACTTTTTGTGATACGATTGTATCATCGCAATAATACGCTGTCGAGAAACGGTGGGGATAGATGCTACCTCATAGATCTGTTCAAGCTTTGTAGCAACTCTCTCTACAATAGCTGAGAAATGTGGTTCCCTATTACCACCTGATTCAAAACCTATAACCCACCGTTCGTGTAAACAACAAGAAATTACATCCTTGTATGTTGGGAGGACACGTTTAGAACTGAAATCAGTTGGAGGACCAAAAAAGGGGCAATTTACAGATCGCCTGAAGGCAAATTTTGACGATTTGCTGAGACTCATTGTTTACGCTGTGATGGCAGACGCAATTCAGCACCCCAAAAACGTCTCCAGACAAAAGCAGGACTAAGACTGACGTGGGCTGAGGGTGGAAGAACTACGCTGACAAGTGACACGGTTAAGGAGGTACTGTCGTTTGCTGAGAAGATTGTGTCCAACGAGCAGACAGGCAAGAGCTGGTGTCGACGTTTGCACTTCGCTCGCATTGGCTCGCACCGCTTGTGTCTCGTTCGCTCTCTTCCCTATTAGCCGACGCGACATCTATGAATCGGTAAGTAGCACCACGTGCCTCACGTGACGAAGAAACCGAACGGGACGCGCCCTCGGACGCAATCTTCTCAGCAAACGACAGTAGATACAAGTAATAAAAGTCACTTATTATTGCGCAATCGCACTTCGCGCAACATTGTAAATTTTGTAAAACTTTTCTTATCGTATAAACGGCTTTGAAGAATACTTTACATTCAATACTGACGACACTGAAGTTAACAACAATACGGATAATGACTTATAAGCAATTTTTACACTTTTTACTCAAATTTCGAAATTTCAAGGCTCTTGCCGGAACAGAAGATATTAACTCACAGGGCTGAAATTTTGCACAGTTGTTATTGATCCCAAGACACAACTTTCCCGCACTAAGGCCTAACGCTACAGTCATTTTCATTTTTTTCGGGATGGCCTAATATATATCATAATCGTATATTATTTCTCAATTTTATTTACCCGTCCTCCTCCTCGCCACATAATTTTACGATTCAACGTTTCGGAATTCTCCATATGTCATAAGTCTGTTTCGTTCGAGCGTTCTTCGCGCCATCAAATGTCATCATCCCACACGGCTGCTCCGGAGGACTCATATTACGCATGCTATCGCGCGATACGCGACGACGTTAAATCGGAACGCTTTGAAATACTGTTAGCTTTAAAATGCATGCGATTCTATCCCCTAGGCAGTGGTGTCTCTTTCCCTCCTACAATTTTAACTTTAAAGTAATGCTCCGTCTCTTTCCCTCAAAGACGCGGTGTCGAAAAACGCCGATCTTTCCCGACATTGTCCGAAACAATTTCTGATAAATTATTGGTTTGGAAAAAAAATTTCTAGGACAGTCCCCACCCTGGGTTAGGTCTGAAAAAATTTTCGGGTGGGCCAAGAATTTGTGGTATGTTAAGAATGAATGTATGCTAGATGATCGAGGACGATCATAGAACAGGATGGCCGACTGTAAGAGGTCGCCCTCTACACCAGGGGGGCAGCGAGAAAACGCATGTGCGTACGGAGGGAACGCAGGGCGTCCGAGCGAAAGTATTGTCGGGTAAATAAAGCATCAGTAAGAAAGTGTATACTGGGTGTATTTATTGCAGAAGTGGGTAACCCGTTCAGTGCTTACACACAGAATATAATGAGTGGATAACTATTGATTATATCCGAAGCAAGAAAGTACAAGGAATATGAATATGTTCATTAAAAAAAGCATAATATTGGTATCTCTTTATATTTTTTATTTCTCAAAATAGGGCCAATCACTGCCAGGTGGCCAACCACTGTACTCTTTACCCTATTTGTCATTTTAAATAAATTATATATTCATTGGATTTTACATTATCATATCATTTCATCTGTCGAAACTAACCCCACTAATGGGGATACTTTGGACAATATGCATCTCTGAACTTTCTTCATCTCAAGGTAATACTAGGGTCGGTATCAAATATATTGGCCGGTGAATTCGGTTTCGCGAGCAGCGCTCGAGGAGAAATCAGCCACCACCATCTGACGATCGCTGATTTGTCAGTTGGAGTTGCGAGGCCCTCGCAGGGTATGGCGGGGTAAAGGGAACGTTGCTCGGTTTCGCCTGAACCTAGCCGGTTGTCTGTTATTTATCCTTAACGTAATAGTTGTGTCCGTTGCGAAGCTATACGTAGATCAATACGAGATGAAGCTATCGAGAACGAATCAATGTTCTAACCAATAATGTTCCTGAATTTGTTCGTTGCTAATGCACACCTATTCTGATGTGTGTATTTCTACGCTGACAGCTCGGTTTGGCCTACACGTCAGAATCTTGGCACTATCCCCACCACTTCTGGCTCACTCTTGTTCTGCGAAGGCGAGAGCGAGATGGAACGAGAGCGAGTCAGAAAACGTTGAGAAAAGGAGCACCGAGGCAAACAAACGGTGTGATGGGAGAATACCCCTCACGAAACTCACCGGCCAATATGTATGATACCGACCTTAGGGAATGTGAGGCTCGTTTCTCACGTACAAATGAATAGCGAACATTCTAAGCTATCGCATGGTGTACAATTTATAGCCGTAAGGCATCTTACCGGCCCGCTAAAGAATATAAATAAAAAATTTTCGAAACTATCCCCGGTCTCCCTTATACAGGGTGTCCCACGGAAGACTGGACTGCGGGATATCTCCTAAAGTATTGAGGATAAAAAAATAAAAAAAATATGGAATTGCATGGTTCGAGGGAGCCGATTTATTAGCGCGGACGAATTTTTTTTTCGATTATTATTTTAAAAGATACTATGGTCAAGTTCGGTTTTTTAAATGGAACTATTTTGTCTGAAGACCTGAGTTGATAGTGCGTTCCAAGATAAATTCAATGAGCATTACTGTATAAACTTGATTTCCACTGGTTTTTTTAGATATTGCGCTTGCAAATTTACTGATTTTCACTAGAAGAAAACCCGCTGGAATAGCAAGGACCGTGGACGGTGTTGCTGACGCCACGGGTTGCCTTGCCTGTTGAAACCAATACCTACCTGCTAAAGGTCTACGCTTAGAAATGGCAGGCCCAAAGGCTGGACAATTCTTTTCCGCCAGAAATGCTACTTAGGCAGGTATATCAGTGGTATCGAGAGACGCACCGTTACTTTTATTTCGCACTTGCTTCTACGCTCGGATGGCCGGTTCTTTTTGGAGGGATGCAAGCTCGATTGGTTAGGTTAGGAGGTGTGAAAGTTGCTAGACTAAATTTCAACTATAGGGAGCAGATTGTATTAGAACCAATCGGATTTGCATCCCTCACAAACGGCTGCTCTCTTGAAGAGGCCCTCTTCACAGCAATCCCTCCTTCCCAATGGCTACCTTCTCTCGCATGGAATACGTCAACGCATGCTTTTGTTTTAATATTGAAGCTCGTGTTTATACTCGAGAGGACCACGCGTCGACAGCGGGCTACCCCTTTTCTTCCTGTGTCTCTCCACGAGGAGTATCGACGGTGGATGGTAGGAGCGTAGACGTCGGGATGCCAGTTATTGAATTCAGGAGACGATAGAAACACTTTATTACAAAACACACATGTGCTATAATAAATGATCGAACTTGCGCCCCACTTCGCGCAGACCAATTACAGGGTGATTGGCTCGGTACGCCTAATCCGCCTCGCAACCGTGACGAGGTCAAGCCAAAAGGTATGAATCCTGGGTCCTTTTTCCGAAAAAGCCATAAAATTCGATGGGCACTGCGGGGTGTTGTCGTCCCAGCCACGGGATGAAATGCAGAATTACCCTGTTTCTGTTTCAGAAATAAAATAATTCGTTATTCTTTATCGTATGGATATGGAAGTGTCGCCGATGGATTCCTTGTGGTTTTCCGATGAAAATCATGCCAAATGTCGTGTAAATCGGACAACTTTTACATAAGGAATACAAATAGCTTGTGTCAAAGTAGTCCGATTTGCATGATATTTGGTATGATTTTCATCAGAAAAACACAAGGAATCCATTGGCGTCACTTCCATATCCATACGATAAAGAATAAAGAATTATTTTATTTCTGAAACAGAAATAGGATAATTCTGCTTTTCATCCCGTGGCTGGGACGACAACACCCCGCAGTGCCCATCGAATTTTATAGTTTTCGACCCTCGAAGGGTTTGGAATATCATTAAGAAGTGAGAAATGTTCAGGATTTCAAATGTTTGTTTCTTTTCTTCATCGTAACGCATTATCAACTCAAGTCTTCAGAAAAAATAGTTCCATTTAAAAAACCGAACTTGACCATCGTATCTTTTAAAATAATAATCGAAAAAAAATTCGTCCGCGCTAATAAATCGGCCCCCTCGAACCATGCAAGTAGTAATACTAAGCGGGTTCTAATTCACTTTCAAGGCCATTTTCCCCTCCCCGACTCCCAACCGGCGCGGGGCGGTGGGGAAAGTGAGGGCGCGCGGGGGAGCGGGGCGGAGGGAAACCGGGGCGCGGGGCCTGCGGGGGAGGAAGACCGGTTGCGCGCGCACGAGCCGCGGAGTGGGGGAAGCCGCGACGATAGAGGGGGGATCAGTCCGGGCCGAGCCGCCGCTGAGGCCTCTCCAGACCTGGCCCACCGTCGGAAATTTTTCATAGGGAGGCATTGACCCCCGAAAACTTTTTCGAACCCCACCCACACCCCTTCGAGAACTTTTTAGACCGGACCCACCAACAAAAATTTTTTCCAAACCAATAATTTATCAGAAAATCTTAAAATTATAAGGTGAGGAGGATGTCAGGGTGAATAAAATGGAGGAATAATATGTTTCGGAAATTTATTTAAAATTAAAAGAGTATAAAATTAAAAAAATACAATTTAACATTTGTTTTTCCTACGAGCATCAGCTAGAATATCATTGATAGCACATGCTACCAGTTCGCAATCTACAAGATAATCCTCATTGTAATATTCACTATCACATATGATTTTAGCAGCATGAAGCGTATCTAATTTTTCACAGGCAACATCGCTCTGCTGTAGCACGTTGACAAAAGTTTTAAATTTTATCCTCGCATCTTCCGCAGTTTGATACAGCCGCGGATACATATAGTCTATACAGTGCTCAAGATTTAATAAAAATGTTACTGTATCCGGTGTGAAATACAGCGTAGTATCACATTGGCACATCTTTACAACCGGTGAATCGAGGAACTGACAAAAATCCACCGTTAATTCACTAATCCGCATCGATTCTGATCCTGGTAATTGTGCACGTTCTTCGATGGTTGTACGCATAGCGAATAGCACAGTCCATGTATGCCATGGTAATATGAGATGATTTCCATGATTGTCACCGAGAAGAACTTCTACATTGGCCATAGGTCCTACATCGATTCCAATTTCTAGGTATTTACTACCCATTGATGTTAATGCATATCTTCTAACCATGATACGCGATCCTCGGCGCGGACTAAGAGAACAATCAAAGCTATGAAATTGCTCGCTCGTATTAGGAATAAAAATTTTGAGATGTGAAAAATTACGCCTTACCAGTCATAATATATATTCTCACCGCATGGAGCTACGCCATCATCTAGCACGATCGGAACGAAAAAAATGCTCACAGTTAGCGAGTATTTCATCAATGGTATACATTTTTGTTTTCACAGCACTATTTGTTCCATCGAAAACTGAAGCTACTGAGCGATTGATCGAATAATGTCGGGGTGACGGCTTAAATAGAGGTGTAATTGCTTCCCCCACCACATTTTATTTTAAAGCTAACAATTGTTTTTCAAAAAATGATTTTCAATCTTAACGTCGCAGCGTATCGCGCGAGCGTGTGTAACTTGACTCCCCTGGAGCAGCCGTGTAGGATGATATCATTTCAGAAACGCTGAATCTTAAAATTATGTGGTGAGGAAAGAAGATGGGTAAATGAAATGGAGAAATAATGGCTGTGTTCCGATTCACGCATTATGCGCATAGACTGCAGAGAAAACCGTTCCGCTTCAGTCTATGCGTGCATTGGTTGCGTTGGTGGCGCATAGCATTCCCTAGAATTCTTTACTTCTAGCGCATGAAGCGTGCAGTTCATGCGCGCATGCGTATTTGTCGCTTTACGTACGCTTTGAAAAACATGCACGAAATTATGTGGTCCGCTACTCGAAGTGACAGAAAATATAACCTACATATATGCTACATGGCAATAAATGCTTATTGGATATTTCATTCTTTTACGCTATATTTGTCACCTTTTTATAATTTAACATCCTTCCAAAATATTATTGTTTTCATTGATATGAAAATTCAATGTAGTGTATTACTATATTATTTCAACATATGTTGTGAGGTAAGACCGGCCAAAATTGAGGGGTAATCGTAGCCAGCTTTTAACATTACTTTTTTTCTGGCTTAAATGCAACTGACATAAAAGAATTATGAATAAGGCAGAATGAAGCCAGGAATATTACTTTACACGCTTCCACATAAAAACCCAAAATGAAACAATTAAATTTTATAGGCATATAATAATATGAAGAATGTTCAGGATGGAATACCCCTGCAGAATACATTTGTGATTCATGTATATAGTAATTAATTTTAAAACATAAAAATAATATTTTTTTTATTAATTTTACAGTTTTCCCACTTCTTTTATAAAGAATAATCATGGCCAGAATTACCCCACGTTAATTCTGTAATTCCAATCAAATGGACATTTTTATGTTATTGCTTCAAACTTTGTTACAACGTAAATTTTTACTTTCTCTGTTATAAGAATAAAAACTAATTAGACACTTCAAACTAGCAATTCATATAAAAAACCAGAATACAGAAGCACACGTAAAGCGACAAATACGCATGCGCGTAATATGCGCATTGACTGCCCATGCTTTTATTTTCTGCACTTGCTGCACGCATTATAAGCTAGAAATTGGAGGATTCTAGGGAATTCTACGAAATTGGTACTGCCATCTCTGCACTCGCTGTATGAATTGCAACCAACGTAACGGACTCAATTTCGAAGCGAACAACACATCCCTAGAAGGTTTTAGGCAGGGTCGAAAAGAAAGATGAGGAAGGAAGCAAATACGTAGCGTGCATATTTATTTCTTAAAGGCTTTTACTGCTAAGTTTTTCGAAGGTGCTTTTATAATGCTAACTTTACAGCTGTACTCTAATCCAGAAAACGTACGAGAGCCTGCGGTTCTATTCAATAGCCTTCAAAACCTTGAATTTACCCCGGACACGGATAATAAATAACTTCATTTTTCCTTTACACATCTGTTTACCAAATTACGTTGGGTAAGCAGCAGTTCGTCCTGTAAAACTCATAAAATATGATCTTCGCTTTCAATAATTATCGCTGTTCAAGAAGAATAGAAAAACTTGGGTTGAGAAAATCCAGGAACCAATTAAGCCATCAAATTTCGTTAGGAGTCGGTCCCCGATCCTTAAGACGAAGTAACCGATGTTGTTAGGAAGCGTGCTTCGACCACCGTCCAAAAGTCTCGAATTAAATTAACCGTAATCCATCCAACTGCATAGCTATTTGTATGTAAGTTTGAACATTCCCGCGTAACCTCACGAGCATCAGACGCATCGAAACCCGTTCGTTTCGTTACTGCGGTTCATGCGCTGCTGGAAACGGAACGCGGTTCATGCGCGCAGCGTCTGCGCTGCGGTCTATGCGCATAATGCGTGAATCGGAACACAGCCAATATGTTTCGAAAATTTATTTAAAAATTAAAAGAATATAATTTAACATGTTTTCCTACGAGCATCAGCTAGAATATCATTGATTGCACATGCTAACAGTTCGCAATCTATATAATAATCCTCACAGTAATGTTCGCTTTCACGTATGATTTTAGCAGCATGACGCGTATCTAATTTTTCACAGGCAACATCGCTCTGCTGTAGCACGTTAACAAATGTTTTAAATTTCGTCTGCACATCTCCTACAATTTGATAAAGCCGCGTATATACATAGTCTATACATGGCTCAAGATTTAATAAAAATGTTACAGTCTCCGGTTTGAATTACAGCGGCTTATCATGTAACGTCATCTTTACAATCGGAGAATTATAGATCTCATAAAAATCCACCGTTATTTGACCAATCTGCATCGAAGGTGATTCAGGTAATCGTGCACGTTCCTCGATGGTTGTACGATTGCCGCATAGCGCATACCATGTATCCCATGATAACGTGAGATACATCCCACGATTGTCGCCGAGAACAAATTCCACATCGATCTTAGGTCGTACACGGATTCCAATTTCTAGGTATTTACTACCCATGGATGTTAATGCGTATCTTCTGACCATGATACGCGATGTTCGTTGCGAGCTATGAGAACAATCAAAGCTATGAAATTGCTAACTTGTATTAGGAATACAAATTTTGAGATGTGAAAAATTACGCCTTACCAAACAACTGTAAAATCCCCACATTGAGCTACGCCATCATCTTGCACAGTCGGAACGTAATAATTCATGCGTTTAGCGTTTCCTTCGACACTGGTACTGCACATTTTTGTTTTCAAAGCACTACTTGTTCCGTCGAAAGTCACTGAGACTACTGAGCGATTGATCGAACAGCGTTCGGGAGCCGTCTTAAATAGAGGTGAAATTGCTTCCCCCACCACAGCATTTTATTCTAAAGCTACCAATTCTTCCATAATGTTTTTGAATCTTAACGTAGCATGTAACTTGAACCCACCCTCAAGGATAAAAGACTCGACACGCGCCGAATGTAATATAATACCTGTGGAAGCGTCGATTCTTAGAATTATGCGGTGTCAGCAGAAACTGCATCGGATGATGTCGCGCGCTAATTCGTCATACGCGTGAATCATAGAAAGAATTATGCTGTATCAGCAGAAACTGCATAGAACCATGTTGGAACGAATCGGCTTTTTGCATGCAATCTTTTGGGGGGGGGGGGAGGTACGCCAAAAGAGTTAGATAGAGATACCAAATCGTGGTATCAGTCATAAAGGCGTGCTCTAAACTGCACAAAGCCTCAAATCGTTGCAACGTGTTGCGTGGAAGGGACGTTACATATACATTTCATTTACGATCATGGGAGAATTCGCGCAACTAGAACACCAATTGTTGGATCAATCTGCACGATTGATTTCGCGGGAAGAGTACCTCGCGTGGGAAGAACGGTGCAACGAGTAAATAGAATCGTTGGAAGAACACAGCCGAGTCAAACGTCCCCGATTATCAATCGGCGTGCGACAATCGTTGGTTGCTCGAATCGCGCGACTCGAAGGATTGAAGTATTCGTTGCGCGGACGTTTCGTGCGCGAAGGTGCCGGACATTCTAGCACAGGACTTTTGTGACGTGAAATAGACACCGCGTTCGATAGCCGCGTATTAACTGGTGCCGTGCTAAATTCGAATTACATCGAGCCGCGCAACTTCCTCCAAGATGCGGGAACCATTGTGTTGGAGCATGTGCGGAGCGTTTTGCGGAAACATCAAAACCTCAAAGTGAACACGGTGTTCAACGGTGAATTTGTGGCGGGCGATAAACGTACTTGCAAGAGCATCAACACCCGGAACTGTGAACTCTTCCGCACATCCGATCTGCAGGAGTGGTATCAGCGATGCGTCGTCGAACCCACCCTGGCATCGCTGGAAGAGTTGCAGGAACGTGACAGCGGATGGGCATTGACGAGAATTCTCAACCTGACTGTCAATGTCTACAAATATAATCCGTTGCGCGCCGGGTGCCACCACAAGTTGCCGCGGGAATTGTTGTCGAAGAAGGCAACGATCAGTGTGCAGTCCGAGGATAATGCGTGTTTCGCGTGGGCAGTGATCGCCGGGCTACATCCTGCGGAAAGAAACCATCATCGCCCAAGTTCATACCCACGCTATGCTTCCATGCTAAATCTCCAGGGCATTGAGTTCCCAATGTCTCTGGCACAGATTGCAAAGTTTGAGCGACAGAATGAAATCTCCATCAACGTGTACAGCTTTGAGATGGAGAAGAAGAAGGGACCAACGGTCTTTCCACTGCGTCAAATTGATGAACAACGCGGTATTCGGTAAAACAATGGAAAATGTGCGAAATCATGTGGATGTAAAACTCTTAACGCATTGGGATGGGCGATATGGCGCGGAGGCAATGATCGCGAAACCGAATTTCCATAGCCGAAGTGTTTTTTCGAAAAATTAAATAGCTGTTGAATTGCGAAAGCTATTGTATTTTTTTAATTTTATACTCTTTTAATTTTAAATAAATTTCCGAAACATATTATTCCTCCATTTTATTCACCCTGACATCCTCCTCACCTTATAATTTTAAGATTTTCTGATAAATTATTGGTTTGGAAAAAAATTTTGTTGGTGGGTCCGGTCTAAAAAGTTCTCGAAGGGGTGTGGGTGGGGTTCGAAAAAGTTTTCGGGGGTCAATGCCTCCCTATGAAAAATTTCCGACGGTGGGCCAGGTCTGGAGAGGCCTCAGCGGCGGCTCGGCCCGGACTGATCCCCCCTCTATCGTCGCGGCTTCCCCCACTCCGCGGCTCGTGCGCGCGCAACCGGTCTTCCTCCCCCGCAGGCCCCGCGCCACGGTTTCCCTCCGCCTCGCTCCCCCGCGCGCCCTCACTTTCCCCACCGTCCCGCGCCGGTTGGGAGTCGGGGAGGGGGAAATGGCCTTGAAAGTGAATTAGAACCCGCTTAGTATTACTACTCATGCAATTCCATATTTTTTTTTTATTTTGTTATCCCCAATACTTTAGGAGATATCCCGCTGTCCAGTCTTCCGTGGGACACCCTGTATGTTATTATATATAGTTGTATCATCAAGGAGAGGAGAGAGGGATGTTTATGAGATGATCGGGGGATGAATGTGGAATTGAGAACAAAAGGGCGGCGAGTGGAAGCGGAGGTCCAGGAGGGGGAACGGAGAGGGAAGAGCGGGCGAGAGAGCGATGGAAGCGGGAGAATTTGGAGAATTTGTAAATTGTAAATAGGGTTTAGGAATAAGTAGTAGGCGGATAAGGGTAGGTTAAGGTAGTTTTAAGATTAAGGTGTGTATATAAGGAGTTGTTTGTATATGGGAGATTATAACCCTTAGGGGAATAATAAAGTCTATTCTACTCTAGTTGTATCATCTTAGGCAGAGTTAGAAAGCACCTTTATGTACTTGCAGCTCATTTTGATTTCACTTTTTTTTATTTTGTTATTATTATGTACAATTTTTTGTGATTATTATTATCTTCTATTTTTTGTGATTTATTTGATTTTTCATGTACTTGGCATATTTTTTTTACATGTTTGAAGTTTTTTTATGGGGATTGACTATACCCCAAACAAACGCTCCCTCGGAGCCAATAAGTTCATTCTACATGCGCGAAATAAGTTCCTTCTAAAATGACCGAGACTATAGTTGTGTTCACTTTCCAATCCGTCTTGAGAGGGAATGGAGAATTTTATAAGGTAATTATGTTTTGTTATTTTGTGTATGCTCTACATTTTTTATGGAGATGTTTGTACATAATGACTTCCTGTGGGGTAAGTTGATACGTTTTCTCTGGGGTATGTTAATACTCCGATGTTAATACTGGGGTATGCTAATAAAAGTGTATCAATTTTTCCCGACTACTTTTAATTGGACTTTTCCTTTTATTTCTAGGAAAATGGTATGAAATTATGTGAGAAAAACGAATCGTGGAAAAATACCACAAAATATTTTTCAAAAAGCGTGTGTTGCTGTAGAAAAGTAGTTAATCTCGTTACGTCAAAGCACGAGAATATACGGAATAGATAAAATAGCTTTATTACGATACCTTAATAGCAAGCACCTCATATTAAAGTGGGATATTCCAAACATCCATCCTTTACTCATTAAACGGATATTTTACAGATGTATCAACATGCCCCAGAGCAGTATCAGCTTGCCCCGCAATGGGGTAAATTAGCATATTTAATATTAAGTAAATAATTAAAACAAAAATGAAAAAAATTGAAAACTGAAAAACGTATCAACTAGCCTCGGTCTCCAGTATATTATATCAGTGAGTAAAGTGATTCTATCCCAATTTCCCATCCTAGTAATCGGGCGTTCGCCTTTTGGAAAAGTGAATTAAATCACGATAATGTGCATTAACAGTTCACGGGTTGCGCTGATTGATGGTATCACCTATGAGCAGAACGTTGCCCGCAGTTTTACCAGAGATTAAGCGCAAAGCGTGATCAACGGGATTTGTTCAAATATTAACGAAATCCTAATTAAATGTTGCGAATGTGGAAAAATCATGCTTGCCTCCGCCGATGGTGCCGCTGAAGAGCAGAACGTTGCCCGTGGTAGCGCCTGGTGCGGAAGGTGGAGAGTGATTTATCGGTCGATAAATGATTGTTACTGTAATTTCCACAAAGACGAATGCCGCGAAATCATCGTGCGGGCCGACGAGTACAGCTCCGACGATTAGCGTTCAGAAACATTAGTGCACCGGCAGAATTCTCCGACGTGCTAGGAGTGGCCAGCACGCTTTCAGTCAGGGAAATCTCACCTCCTACTAGCTACGGAATAGTGGTGATGTGTGAGGATTGGGCCCCGCCGCAGCAGAATACAGTACCCGAAATCAATCGCTTCCATCCCCTAGCGACTCATACCGATCGACCTACAAAAAGGTAACCAGCATAATATCCCGCGTTAATGCCATACAATCTGGCGCTCAACTATCCCAGAGCATAGAATCCCAGGATTTGCTCGAAAGCGGATCAGAAATATAAATTCAACAAAATCACTGCCTCAAATAGGAAGTAGGAACATAAGACATCATTAAATATAACCCATAATCACAAATTCAAATGACTTAAAATCAGCCTGTAACCACAAAGCAATTCAATCGATATGCGATCAGCATATAACCACAAATAAAAACTTAGAATTTAAAAAGTAAATAATAAAAAAATATGCAAAAAAACTGTTAAGTTAAAAAATTTTATTTCAAATGCACTAAAAACTATACAATCTCTATGCGCGTTTTAATATTCATTATTCATGTAAAAATCCATGTGTATTAGATTATTTTCAATAATTTTTATGTTATTTAGTAAAATATTTGTTCTTATATCTACAATAGACATTTTTGTTATATTTTATTTGTAATAGTTATACCTAAAACATATACTTATAATTTTTACATAAATGAATACTTTTTAAATCATAAAAATAAAGATTTTGTACGTTTACATGGTCTTCAATTGGGTGTTCAGTTTTACCCCACCATTTGATCGAGGCGAAAATTTCCATACCACCGGTAAATTTCATTTTCCGTCGTTCGCAAAGATTTTTCTTAACAATGGCTTCGATTTTCTTATAGTCGAAGGTCCACTGAAGGCTCCTGTTGAAGTCCCGTGTCTTTTTCTTCTTCCGGTTTTATGTTATCAGCCTCCAAAGTTAAGTGTTCCGTTTCATCTCACTCTCCCCTACTAGTTCACAGTGAAGGAATCTATTTCTAGATACAGTTAGCCATTAATTTTCCTGCGAAAGTAGCCGCACATATATCTTATTCGAAGTATTACACTTATTGGATAGAAATCAGAGATATGCTTTCAATTATAATTGAAATTGTATATTCCCAAAGGAAGCTGTATCAAAATCCGATGCCTGCTTGTCCGATTTACAGAACTTGAGAGATATGCGCGACACTTTAGTTTTATAGCATCTGGGATTGGTATTCGGAAGACGAAGTGCTACATTAGCGTGGCTTATTTTCATCTTCTGAATTTTCTTCGGGGCACCCTCCAGAATAGTTCCAAATAATTAAACAAAATCCATGTAAAGTTTGAGCTCGGCCGGATAACGGGAAAGTGGGCTCCGGTGCCCTTAAACATTTAAATCATTACTTAACAGCTCGCGAAGTCGATTTTATATCACATCCTTCATGTTATTGATTAAATAAAAGAATATGTCAAAAAAAGTTGTAGATCCGGACAAGGAGCATCTTTGATGTTCTATTACTTTTTCTCATGCGACAAACGGTTTTCGAAAAAAGTCCGAAAAACTAAAAAAAAAATTATTTTTTCCTTAAATTTTGAAAGTTCAAATACTTCCGAAACACTTTTTATTTATGAATTCGAACAAAAAAAATGAATTTTCATTTTCGAGGACCATTTTTTAAACATTTAAGGGTGAGGAATATACCGAAATATACGAAAAAGATTTTTTTACTTATTTTCAGTGTTTGATAGGGACAGGAATGTGTCCTGAAAGTTTAGGACCGAAATTTGAGCCCATATTTTTTATATATTTGCGGATTTCGGTCCCAAATTTTCAGTACATATTTCGGTACATGCCTTCCCCTTAAATGTTTAGAAAATAGTTCTCGAAAATGAAAATTCCATTTTTTCAGTTCATCTTCAATCTTCATAAATAAAATGTTCCTGAAGCATTTAAACTTTCAAAATTTGAGGAAAAAAAATTTTTTTTTTAGTTTTTCGGACTCTTATCGAAAACCGTTTGTCGCGTGAGAAATAGTAATGCAACATAAAAGATATCCCTAGTCCGGATCTACAACTTTTGTTTGATATATTTTTCTATTTAACTTGAACGATATATAAAATCGACTTCGTGAGCTGTCAAATAATGATTTAAATGTTTAACCCTTTGGCCTATAACCACGAGTCTGACTCGTGGTAAATTCCACGGCGCGCGACCGACCTTCTTGTTTACTATGGCTCGCGCAATCGACAGATAACGTGTAGGCCAAGGGGTTAACTCAGGGCCCAGGGGCACCTTTTTTCCGTATCCGATTGAGCTCAAACTTTACACGGATTTTTTTTTAATTATTTGGAACTATTCTGGAAGGTTCCCGAAAGAAAATCTTGAAACAAATTTTACCAAGAGTAAATAAGAGCTAGTGCCACATATGTATTATGTACATTTTGTTGACTCATTTTAATGTACATTTTCGAGAAAAATTGTGCGTGCCTACAAATTTTATTAAATTAATGTGACACTTTTGATCAATTAATCACTTTACTGATGTTTAATGATTGGCATTATCTTTAGTTTTTAACGATTTTAAAATAAAACCAGTCTACATGATTATCACATGTATGCTTTTACATGATTTATGCAAATCAGTACCTGTTAATATAAAGTATTTAGGATAGTCAGTACTAGCTTGGGATCGGTTTGTAAGTAACTGGTTTAATGTAAGATCTAAAGAGCTTAACAGCTATCTTTATTCGTTTACGAGCGAACTCCACGAACGTTTAAATTTTGGTGATTATACACAAGTTAGTCAAGCGATTAGTCTGATAATTTAGCGTATAATTTAAATATGTACAAGAGTCACACAATTAAACAGTCATTAACACTCAATTTGAACAATAAACAAGTAACATTAATTTACATGTAGCAATTGTCTTTAAGCAAAGAATTCGAAGCAAGTCGAATAAAGGCGCAAGCAATGTGCGTAAGCAAAGAGTTTTAAGAAAGCGCAGGCAATGTGCGTAAGCCAATAATTAGTATAAAGCGCAAGCAAGGTGCGTAAGCCAATAATTATTATAAAGCGCAAGCAAGGTGCGTAAGCCAATAATTAGTATAAAGCGCAAGCAAGGTGCGTAAGAAAAGCGTATTTACCCAAGGTGATGTCAGGAGCAAGTGGCCGATTCCCAGAAATCGACCGTGATTTCTAGGAAGGCAAGCGTTCCCCTTCCATAGATCGCGAGTCAGTGGAAGGGGACGCGATTCGCGGTCCACGCGAGTGAGCAGGCCTGTGCCACCAAACTTAAGTATAACTAATTGTCGAGAGATGTCCTTAGTTGGACACTTTCCGCGTACAGTACCCGATATCATCTTATTTAGTTTAGAATATTTCGCCACAATAACTTTGTTTAACAGGAACTAAACTCATTTCTGTAATAAAATATATAAATAAGATGTAATAAATAAGATATAAATAATGCTGAAACCAATTCAGTTATATGTAAAAACTTTACCTGGATGAATAATGGCATATAAAAGTATTAAAAATGGAAGACAATGTTTGAATATCTCATTACACGACTTTCTTCATACATTATTACATTTATTTTTGGGAAGATTTATAATAAGTTTAATTTATGCGCACCTGTATTTATAAAGATCAGTGCAATTATTTTCGAGAATATAATGTATTGAAAAGAAAGAATTTAAGAGTTAGAAAATATATTGTGACGTGTCGGTCCCACCACACGACTTAGTGTCAACGAGCGTCACCAGAGGTCTCCAATCTTTCTCGCTAGTCCTCAATTCTACATCAATTCATATATATACAAGTTCCAAAATCTTATCCTCTGTGGCCCCGTGTGTGTCTAGGGCAGGGGTCGTCAGCTGTAGCCCTACTGATGAGTCTGGCTGACGATCCCAAGACGAAACACACCTCTTCTTTTCCTTCTCCATCCTCCAACGCCGATCCACCAGCTCCGCATAGTTACTCCGTAGTGGCGTTACCGGGCCGGCCTTAGGGGGTTTACGGTGCGTCGGAGGCGACGGGGCAAGAACTCCTATCCGTCCAGAATGTTCCGGCAATTCTGGACGTGACAATATAGTCCACACTAAAGCGATTAAAAGTGGTATAAATATTACTGAATTATGATTGTGTAATATTGTAGTAGGTAACATTTTTTGCTAAGCTTTGGAAAATATAAAATACTGGTTAGTTGAATTTTTCAATAAATACGAATTATACATTTAAAATGCGTAATTACATATATGCAGAAATTATATTGAACTTACTAGCGTTTTTAAATCAGCGCTGTCCAGAATAGGGGCCCCTCACGCGTCTGCTTCCCCTTCCAACCTTTCTTTCGAGCAGCGTGACTTGTTGTTAAGGAAACCTCGCAACGTTAAAAAGGAGACCGTAACAGTTCCGTAGACAATGAAACTGAGACGCCACGGGCGATGCCGATCAACGGTCGATGTTCATGTACCAAACATAACCGTAAAGGCCAGTCCAAACTGACAGACATTGTATGTAGACGTTCTACATACATTGTAAGCCGACACCTAGAAGATATCGCCAGAGAATGCATCTAGTAGGCAAACGCCTGTACGTAATGTGTACATTACGTGTACGGAGACATGTCTACAGACAATTTTTTGTTAGTCTGGACTGGCTCATAGTGATGCGCGCGACAACAGAAACGATCGGATTAATTATTTTGACTCGGCGACAACTTCGCGCCATGGTAACGGCAGACGGTGGTGGGGGACAGGTTTTGTCTCTAAAGAGCCAAGTTGGACGGCGCTGTTTTTAAATAGTACTATAGGTATATTTTCATTGTTGTTTCAACTCTCCTTTATAAATCAATGTACAACTCCACTCAAATCTCCTCAAACCTCAACTCTTACCCCTTTTCCCCGACCACTGACCGCCTTGACGATGTACCTTAGCGGTCCCCATCTCAAGGCGGTCAACCAGCAAACCCCCTTCCCTTATTCGCCCAACGAGGCACAAATTCCTCCCTCATATCGAATCTAAGCAAGTCCCTCGCCCCAAAAACCTCTTAAATTGAGACCACGTCTCACACCCTCTCTATGACCAAAGAAGTCAAAGCCACTACCACCCCTTCCCAATCAAAATACCCAAAATCCATTTGAGGAGTTGAGCATTTCGAATTCACATGCATAAAAAGCCCAGAAGCATAATCGCAAGGAATATTTGGTGTACGTGCCGAAAATACGTCTAATAATAGACTTACCCTTTATAAGAACCCCGGAAGTCATACCGAAAAATGTTACATAAACGGGTCAAAGTCCATACCGCGCGTACCCCGGCAACCCCTTCTAAAATCATATAAATACAAGGGCCCCGAGACAGAGGTCCTCTTTCGACGAAATACAACGAACATAAGGACACTCTATTTCGACGGAAGTTGTCGTTATAAAATTCAAACCAGCGAAAAGATTATTTAAACCACTACCATCAATCATTGTAAGAGATTATAATTATCTTTAATACTATTGCACATCATCATCATCATATATTGTGTATTGCTATTCTTATTGCTTTTCATATTATTTTGTCTTGCTATTCCTATTGCCATACTAATTATTTTGTCTTATCGACGCTTATTGCTTATATCATTCTAACTTATTAACATATATGGTATTTCATGTCCATACTCATATGCTATAATTTATATTCCCTATATAAATGTACGCTCATTGCCAACGCGTTATTATAAACCCTAACAACCATCACAATAACAGTGCATGGCATATTACCAAAAAGCTACAAAGTGAATAAACAGTTTTACTTTAAATCACGCTCCGAATTATTGTCTCAATCCTTCGGGTACGAAGATCCATAAATCCAAACGACCTGCCGCAACAGCTGATCACGGGCAGAGATGGGCATTATTTAAATAAAGAATTATTTAAATAACTTTATAAATAAAGGAGACTTTATCTGTATGGTCATAAATAAAAATCATCCAGAGTTATTTATTATTTGAAGCGCCATAAATAATATTTTCAATCGACGGGAATTCATCCGTAGGTCCATAAATAAAATTTTCAGCGACGAGAATTCATCCGTAGGCCCATAAATAAAATTCTCAATTGACGGGAATTCATCCGTAGCTTTGGCCAACTTTCTCACTTTCATTTGTATTTATAGCGGAGAAGCTTAAATAGCTGTGGACGTGGTTCCGGAGGCCCTCGGGCCTCAAGCGTCTTTGCTCGAAGCGTCGGTCCTCGAGGCGAGCGACATTGTATAGTTCACCCGTCTAATCTGCAGCGCGGAGTTGTTCGGCGACGAGTCATCGATTGTACAGAAACTGAATTTCTTTATTTTTCATCGTATCAATATGAAAGGGACACCAATGGATTCCTTGCATTCTCCCGTTTAAATGGATAAAAAAATATTTAAATCGGGCCAGTTTTAACGAAACGGGCTTTCAATCCTGCAAACTAATTTTATGCTTAATATCGTTAATTGAGGTAGTGAGAGCAAACAACGGACTAACCCACCATCTTTTCGAAATTGAGTTAATAGCAATAACGTATTCCTATAGGCGCTACTGTCACGTCCCGGGTGGAGGTCTTTGGGGACAATGACATGGGGTTTTTAAATGGAACTCAGGCGAGGATCTTAAATCCTGCACACTGAGGGTAAGAAGGGGTTCAGGCGAGGATCTTGAATCCTGCACGCTGAGCGTAAAAAGGATCTCAGGCGAGGATCTTGAATCCCGCACGCTGAGGGCAGAAGGGACTCAGACGAGGATCTTGAAACCTGCACGCTGAGGGCAGAAGGGACTCAGGCGAGGATCTTGAATCCTGCACGCTGAGGGCAGAAGGGACTCAGGCGAGGATCTTGAATCCTACACGCTGAGGGTAAAAAGGATTTCAGGCGACGATCTTGAATCCTACACTCTAATCGGAGATGTATTTTAGGCGAGGATCTGTAAGCCTACACTCTAATCGACCAGGGAAGGTTTAATAACTGGTACTTTCCGTGGAGACACCCGTTAGAGCACTTGTTGCGGTTTGGCTTGATAATCGGATTTACCGTTGCATCGAGGTAAAAGACACTCGTAATGATTCCGCGAAATTTGTTTGTCATACGGTTGTACGCGAGCTATGCAAAAGTAAGTTTGTAAACATCGTAATACTTTCCGCGGTCGTTGCCCGGAATCAGCTGTTCCGGCAGCCTGTTTGGATTTAGGGATCTTCGCAGCCGAAGGATTAACACAATGACTCGAAACGTCAGTTAAGCAAAACGGTTTATTAGTTTTAACCAGGGCTTGTTCGCACTGTTTATGAAAGTGCTTTGTTGAACATAGAATGCGTTTAGTCATTAAGCATTGGCACAGAACATTTATATAAATGGTTATCAATATATAAAATGTGATTATGAGCGTGACATACAGTATATGTTTTAAGATAGAATGATATAAGTACTAAGCGTTGATAAGTACATGAAATATGATTGCGATGAGCGTTAATAATACAATATGAAAAAGCAACAAGCGTAACAAGACAATATAGTATGAAAGAAATTAGAATAGTAATACAAAATAATATGAAAGCAATTAGAATAGCAATACAAAATAATAGGGGAACGCAATACGCGTAACAATACAAAATAATATGAATGGAGATGATATCCGGTGGTAATAAAGATAATTATAGTGGCTTACGGTAATTGTCGTAGAACACTTTGTAAAATACTTTGAATAATACTTTTATAGGTTTAATGAAACTGAAGGCTTCCTCGAATGTTTCCGTAGAAGAGGTTTGATTTGTAACACTGAATTTATAAAATTTGTACGTGATGACTCCAATGATTGATTTCCGTAGAACAAGATTCGATGATAGATTTCCGTAGAACGAGATTCAATGATTGATTTCCGTAGAACAAGAACAATGATAGATTTCCGTAGAACGAGAAGGAGCTCTCGCGGTTCCTCGTATTTATACTAATTACAATCTTTTCGGCTTGAAGGGGGGTGCGCAGTACGCACCTTGACATATTTACGCATATGCGTCGCAGTAACATTTCCGGGGTTTTTGTAAGGACCAAAGGTTGGTCTATATTTGGACTCGCATTTTCGGCACGTACGCCAAATAATCATCGCGATTATCCTTCCGGGGTTTTTATACATGTGATTTGGAAATGCTCAATTCCTCGAATGGGTTTTGGGTGTTTTGATAGAAAAGGGGTCATAGTGGCTTTGACTTCTTTGGTCATTTAGTGGGTTTGAGACGTGGTCTCGATTTAAGAGATTTTTGGGGCGAGGGACTTGTGTAGATTTGACATGAGAGAGGAATTTGTGCCGCGTTGGGCGAATAAGAGAAGGGGATTCACTGATTGACCGTGTTGAGATGGGGACCGCTAAGGTACATCGCCAAGATAGCCAGTGGTCAGTGGTAAAGGGGTAAGAGTTGAGGTTTGGGGAGATTTGAGTGGAGTTGTAGAATGGTTTATGAGTGTGTCACGTCCCGCGACGTGGAGTCTAATGTTATTTAACCTTTTAAACCATTATTTACTATTTCGTACTCTGAGGTATTGTAATCGCCTCGTATGAAAACATACGGATGTTATGTAACAAGTAGCCGATAAGGCGTTATTATAAAACCAGAACCACGAAGAATACGCGAATGGCAACGAGAAGGACAGCCAGCACAAGGAGGTAGCAGACAGCCAGCTGTAGCAGGTAGCTAACCGTACGCACACCGAAGAGGTCCAGCCAACACCAGCTGATGATCGGCATGAGACGGAGGCCCCTTATCAACCAGCGGAGACGACACCACCTCTACAAAGCTGTGCCCCTGATCCTCGACAGAAAATTGCCCTTCCGCTATTTTTCGAAGACCCAACCACCCATACTACTATCATATACCTAACTTCAACCCCTAATACATAAACCGTATAAAAAATATTATAAATAAGCAAAATGTAACTTTAAATAAGAATGAGGAATCTTACTATCGTCGCTGCTGGGAATCTGATAAAATGGAACGTGCTTAATTCGTAAACAAAGCCCAGAATAGAGCGATGGGAAGATTCTTCCTGGAAGTTTCCAGGTGGAAACTGCGGAATGGGAACTCCCACCTAAGATTTGTCATGTGACAAATCCTAGAGAAGGAGTGATCGACAGCCCTATAAAAGGGACTGACCACCCGCAGCGCAAGAATGATTATAAAGTGAAAAACCATCAATCATAAAACTTAAGAAAAATTTATTGTTCCTCATATTATAAAAAATAATTTAATAAAACATTGTGAACGTGTAAAACAATATACCAGTGATAATAAAAGTGTTAAAAGTTACGAAAGTGAGTGAAAATTCCACCTTTATCTATTCCTTTTTTTTATTCTGAGTATTGGTCTTGAAGAAAACAAATAATTTACGTAAATGAATATTAACAGTTCACGGTTTGTGTGAATCGAAGGTATTACCTATGAGCAGAACGTTGCCCGCGGTTTTACCGAAGATTACGCGTAAAACGTGATCGACGCGTGAAATTAACGAATATTGACAATTCACGGGCTGCATAGATCAAAGGTATCACCTAAGAGCAGATCGTTGCCCGCGGTCTTACTAGAGATCAAGTGTAGCGCGTGATCAACTCCAAATAAAACCAAAATATAGAAAAATCACGCTTGCCTTGCCGATGGTGTCACCTAAGAGCAGAACGTTGCCCGTGGTAGCACCTGAAGCGAAAGGTGGAGAGTGATTTATCAATTAATCAAAAGAAATAAAAATATTGTTTGTTGTCAAAAGACCAATGCCCAGAAATCATCGCGCTGGGCGGCGAGTGCAATTACGCAAACTTAAGTGGAATTTTATAAATACCCCGGCAACAAACTTCGAATTATTGGGAGTACCCAGCACCCCTACTGTCAACCAGGTCGAAACGACCGACAATTTCGGCCAAATCATCGAAGTGGGACCCTGGGCTTCCCCGAAGATTAATCAGGCGCCCGAGATTAACGGAATACCAGCACATCCAATTCCCTGGCGACTCGTACCGATCACAAAATAAAAGGTAAACATCATAAATTTTCATACTAACATATTAACCCACAAACCCTCAACTAACCCAGAGCTAAAAATCCCAGGATTTGCTCGAAGCGGATTAACTATATAAAAAATTCCTAAAAACGCGGCCCCAAATAGGAAGTACGGACGTAACAGAGTGTATGTTGTTGGACGGGAAGGAAGGCCGAGGGTGCACACCAGCCCTCGGTCGCAACGCCCTTGTGAGAGAGGAGAAGGGGGAAATGGGAAGGGAGGAGGGTGGCCCCACAAATAAAAAGCGGGCCACCCTATCGTCCGATGGAGCCGCCGCGGCCGCGCGGTGGCAGTGCCCGAGTTTCGCGGCGGCGGAGAAGAGATGGAATAGGAGGGCCCCGACGACCAGTGGGCCCTCCTCCTTAGGAGCGGCGCGTAAGCCGCTCCTGCTGCGATCGAGGTTCGAGGGGGTCAAAGATCCGACGGCCCGGGGCGTTTCCCGCGGCCAGTCGGCCCCCCGCCCGGCCCACCAGTCCGAAGAACGAGCAGGGCCGGGTACAACCTCGATCGCGGGGTCGCGGGGCGGCCGGTGTCGGGGGGCACCGGTCGCCTTAGCAGCAGCGGCCCCAGTGGCGACGCGGGCGTGTGGTCCGTCGCGCGTCGCCGGTGTGGTAACTGGGGGAGGTCATCACTCCCCCAGGGAAGACCCCGACGGATACGTCGGGGGTGCGGGCGGTGTCGCACTTAAGCGCGGGAGGGGGAGGCAAGCGAAAGTATCGCTAGTTTGACCTCGCACAAGTCCTCCCCCTCAGGCACGCGACACCGTCCACGAGGAAGACCACCCTGGTGGTTTTAGTGGGTTCGAGTCCCACATAACCCTCGGCCCGCCCCCGTGGGCCGGGGGTATCCGTGGGGATTTCCACCAGGTCAAAAAAAAAAAAAAAAAAAAAGAGTGTATGTTGTTTTAACTGCGCGCGAAATTTTGTGGGACGTCACACTACTAATCATATAAAATAGGCGAAATTTTACTACTTCAATTATAGTTACAATTTTGTCAGGTGTGGTATCACATTCATCGGGAAAGCACTGTTATGACACGACACGCAACCATAACACCTGGTGTAACAAACACCAGCAAGCTCAGCAAGATGCGCAATCAAAAGTAAACCGCATACGCAGCAAGACCCAGATCCACTGGCGAAGACCATTAGGCCTTCCCCCGCGGCCACCAAACCGCGACCCAAAATCTTGTATATATACCCACGCCCGAACAACCAAAGCGGAACATTGTAATTCGAACAGTAACGTGATCACGCCCGTGATCGCTCGGCTCAAATAAACCTTTGTTAAAACCTACGGTGAGTTCTAACTCTTCAACCGGCAACGATCCACTACCTCTCGGCTCAACCCGAGAATCCCGTTCCCGGCACCTTCACCCGAACTATCGGAGCCCGAGGAACAACCCGTTCGGGGATAACCGCGGAGTGCAGCCACATTCTCAAGGAGAATCTCCACACCGGTAAACCTCGCAACAGCACAAGGTACTCTTGTACAGATCCAATGACAAATGCGGAATTTAAGATTTGTCCTTTCTTACATAATGGCTAGTGCAATCATTACTATCCTTGTCTTTTATAGTCCCGTGGTTCTCGACTGTCAAGCGCTCCCTTCTTAAGCAAGGCTTGAAACCGTGATTATAAAGATGTAAATTCTTGAAAGAGTTATGAAGAACCTTTATTCTGAATAACCGTTATAAAAAACCAAAATATCAGACTATATAAGTTTAAGTTATGGTTTCTATATAGCTCTATTAGACTTCCGTTTCCGGTCGCGGTGGATGAAAGGCGAGCGTAGATTGTGTGGTGCTAGAGGTGTGGGAAAGTGTGGTGAGGAGGTGAAAAGGGGAATAGAGTGAGAGTGTGGAGGTGAAGGGAGAGGTGTGGAAAGGATTGTGATAAGAGGGAAAGGGCTAGGATAGAGGGTGGCAAGGAATAGGAGTGATAAAGGTAGGTTTGGAGGTTCGGTGATACAGGTGGGAGAAGTGAGCGGGAAAGAGTAAGAGTGCTGCGGGAAGTGACACCTGTAGGAGAGGAAAGGAGGTAGAGGTGTGGGTAAGGAAGGCGGGAAATTTTGAATAGGGGAGAGAGAATTAAGGTAATGAATAAAGGGAATTTGGATAGGATGGGGGTGGGGGGGATTGGGGGAGAAGGGCAATTGGGGGAAGAGGGGAGTAAAGTGGGGGGGAAGGACAAGGGAAGGGGGAGTGAAAAGATAAAGGAAAGATGTAGGAGAGACAGTGGTAGTAGTGTGGGGAGCAGTGTGGGGAGTTCGGAGAGTTTTTGGGCAAAGAAAAGAGGGAGAGAGGAGGAGGTAGGGACGATGGAAGAGGAGGAAGGGGCAGGGTTTAAGAGGAGCGGGAAAACGGTGAGGTCTCCGGCGAAAGAGAGCAAAGGGGAGGAAGGGGGGCTGGAAGGAAAGATGATGGAGTTGCTGTTGGAGATAAGAGAAATGAAGGAGGAGATGAGGAAAGAAAGGGAAGAAAGAAGAAGGGTGGAGGAAGAATGGAGAGGGGAAAGAAGGAAGTGGGAAAAGTGGATGAAGGAAGAGAAGGCAAGGAGGGAAGGAATAGAAGAAAAGTTAGAGAAATTGGAAGAAAGGGATAAGAGGATGGAGGAAGTGATGGAGAAGGTAGAGAAATGGGAGAAGGGAGGAGGAGAGGGTAAGGAAGTGGTGGAGGAAGGACAGGTAGATGAGTGGAGACTGAGGCTGAGAAGGTTGGAGGTAAAGCAGGATAAGAAGGAGAGAGAGGGAAGAAGGAACAATGTGGTAATAAGGGGTATGGGAATAGAAGGAGGAGAAGTGAAGGAGGGGGTGAAGAAGTTATGGGGGAGGATGGGACTGGATGAGGGGGGTATAAAGGAAGTGACAAAGATAGGAGGAGTGGGAGGGGGTGGACGAGGTATGGTACTCGTGAAGCTGGCGGGAAGGGAAGAAAAAAGGAAGGTAATGGAGGCGAGAAAGATGCTAAAGGTAGGGAAAGAGAGGATTGAGGATGACCTCACAGAGGAGGAGAGAAGAGGGAGATGGAAGATTGAAAGAGAGGCGGAGGAGGAGAGGAGGAGGGGGAATAGGGTACAGGTAGGATACATGAAAATGTGGGTGAATGGGAGAATGAGGAGGTGGGAAGAGGTAAGCGAGAAGTGGTTGGAGGAACAGGGAAACGGGAAGGGGGGGAGAGGAGGAGGGGAGAGGGGATAAGGGATGCAGGTGAGGGGAGAGGGAAAGAGGTAGGAGAAGGAATATATAAGGTAGCGTTCTGGAATGTGGCGGGAGTAAAAAATAAAGATGTGGAGTTTGGGAAGGGTTTAGAAGAGTGGGATGTGGTGGTGTTGTGTGAGACGTGGTTAGAGGAAAGAGACTGGGAGTGGGTGAGAAACAAGTTGCCAAAGGGGTATGTGTGGGAGAAGCAGTGGGCAAAGAGGGAGAGTAAGAGAGGGAGGGCAATGGGGGGAATGATAATGGGGGTCAGGAAGGGGCTAAAAATAAGGGAAGAGGACGGGGGGGGGGAGAAGGAGGGAATAATGATGAAGAAGGTGAAGATGGGAGGGGAGTGGTGGAGAGTGGTGGGAGTATATGTGAATAAGGATTTGCAGAGGAAGCTGGATGAGTTAAAGGAGTGGGTGGAAGAGAGAGAGGAAGGAGTGAGGGTAGTGATAGGGGGAGATTTTAACGCCAGGACGGGGAGAGAAGGAGGGGAGATATGGGGGGGAGAGGAGGAAGAGAAGGGTTTGGAAAGTAGGAGGTCGAAGGACAGAGAGGTGAATGGTGAGGGGAGGAGGCTGTGTAGCTTTTTGGAGGAGAGGGGGTGGGGAATATTGAATGGGGGCGTGGAGGGGGATGAGGAGGGGGAGTGGACATACACAGGAGGAAGAGGGAACACAGTCATTGACTATGTGCTGGGAAATGATGATACGAGGGAGAGGGTGGAGAGATTAGAAGTGGAGGAAAGAGTAGAGTCGGATCATCACCCAGTGGTAGTGTGGCTGAAGGGGGAAGGTAGGGAGGGGCTGGGAGGGGAGAAAAAGGGGGCGGGAAAAAGGATGGCAAGGGGGAATTGGACAGAGAAGGGGAGAGAGGAGTTTATAAGGATATTCGGTAAGAGGGAGGGAGGGGGAAGGGGAATACAGGAAGAATGGAGGGAGTTGAGGGACAGGATAAAAGGTGTGATAGGGAAGGTGGGGCAAGGAGGGGAGAAGGTAGGACAGAGAGGGTGGTGGGACAAGGAGTGTAGGGAGGAGAAAGGGGGGTTAAGAAGGGAGTTAAGGAGATGGAGGAGGGAGGGTGGAGATGGGAAAGAGTATAGGAGAAAGAAAAAGGAGTAGAAGCTTATGTGTGAGGGGAAAAAGAAGAAGGAGGTGGAAAGATGGGAGAAGGAGATGGAGGGGGTGAAGACAGAAGGGCAGGTGTGGAAGATAGTAAATAGTGAGAGGAGGAAAAGAAGGAGGATGGAAGAGGGGATAAAAATGGAGGAGTGGGAGGACTATTTTAGGGGGTTACTGGGAGGAGTAGAGTGGAGGGTGAGAAAAGGGGGGGGGAAGAAGGAGGGGAGAGGACGAGGAGGGAGAGATAAGTAAGGAGGAGGTAGGAAGGGTGGTGAGGAAGCTGAAGGATGGTAAGGCAGGAGGGGGGGACGGACTAGTAAACGAAGTATGGAAGTATGGGGGGGGGGCGGAGGTGCAGGATTGGCTATGGGATATTTGCAATAGGGTATGGAAAGGGGAAGGTTGGGTGGAAGAATGGAGGGAAGGAATAGTGGTGCCGGTGATTAAGAAGGGAGCAGGAAAGAGGGTGGAGGAGTATAGGGGGGTGACGTTGACACAGACTGCGTACAAAGTGTACGCGGCTGTGTTGGCGGAGAGGCTAAGGGAGGAAGTGGAGGGGAAGGAGTTGCTGCCACCGAGTCAGGCCGGCTTTAGGAGAGGAATGGGTTGTATGGAAAACATATATGTGCTGAATTATTTAATAAACAGGCAGGTGATGAGGAAGGAAAGAAGAATGGTGGTATTCTTCATAGACCTAAAGGCGGCTTTTGACTCGGTGGACAGGGACGTACTAATGAAGGCGATGCGGAAGAGGGGGGTGAGGGAGGGGCTAGTAGAAAGGTGTGAAGAAGTTTTGAAAGAAACGGTGTGTAGGGTGAGGGTGGGGGACGAGATGGGAAGGGATTTCTGGACGGCTAGGGGTGTAAGGCAGGGGTGCCCACTGAGCCCCAGCTTATTTACGTTGCTGCTAGCGGATCTGGATGAGGAGCTGGAAAAGGGTGGATGGGGAGGAGTAAGGCTGGGGGGGAAGAAAGTGTACACCCTAGCATATGCGGATGATGTGGCGGTGGTGGCAGAGGATGAGGAGGGTATGAAGGGGATGATGGCCAGATTGGAGAGATACATGGAAGAGAAGGGGCTTCAGTTGAATGTCGGGAAGTCGAAGATAATGAGGTGTAGGAAGGGAGGGGGAGGTGGAAGAAGGTGGCATGGAGATGGAGGGGAAAGGAAGTGGAGGAGGTGAGGGAGTTTAAGTACTTAGGATATACGCTGATGGCAAATGGGGGGCAGGAGGCCCATGTGAAGGATAGGGTTAGGAAAGCGGCGGCGGTGATGGGGCAGGTCTGGGGTATTGGGAAGAGGAAGTTCGGGAAGGATTGGGGGAAGAGAGTGTGGTTGTTTGATAGATTGGTGTGGGCGACGGTGGGATATGGAGTAGAGATATGGGGATGGAGAGAGAGGGAGAGGGTGGAAGGGTTGCAGGAGAGGTATTTAAGATGGGTGTTGGGGGTGGATTGGTGTACACCGGGGTACTTAGTGAGGGAGGAACTACAGAGGGGTATGATGAAAGGAAGGGCGGGGATGAGGGCTTGGACTTATGAGAGGAAGTTGGAGGAGGGGCAAGGAGGGGAATTGGCAAGGAAATGCTGGGAAGAGATTAAAGGTAGCGCGAAAAGGGGGAAGGTGCTGGGAGGGTGGGAGGAGGAAAGAAAGGGGTTTTTTGAGGAGAAAGGGTGGACAGTGGAAGAAGTAGAGCTGGTGAGGGGAAAGGGGGAATTGAGGGGGGAGGAGTTGGTATGTAGGGGAAAGAAGCTAGAGGAGGTAGAAAGGTGGGAGAGGATTGGGGACTCAAAGTACAACAGGTGGTATGGGATGGTAAAAGGGGTGGGGGTGCCAGGGTATCTAAAGAAGGGGTGGGGGGAAAGCAGGTGGAGGAGAGTGGCGAGGTTTAGGCTGGGGAATGAGATGAAGGGGGGGAGGTATTGGGAAGAGGAGGAGGACAGAAAATGCAGGGTATGTGGGTGGGGGGAGGAGAATTGGGAGCATGTATGGGAGATATGTTCAGATTGGGGGAAGGATAGGGGTTGGCAGGAAGTGGTGAGGGAGGTATTAAGTGATGAGGGAGGGGGGGAGGAGTGGATGAGGAGTATAGAAGAAAGGAGGGGAGGTGGAGTGGAGGAATGGAAGGCCAAGGAATGAGAGTGAAAAGGAGGCGAGCGGAAGCGGAGGTCACGCGAGAGGATAGGGTAGGGAGGGGGAAGGAGGGCGTGCGTGGCGGTGGCAGGCGAGAGAGAGAGAGCGAGCGGTTATAGATTTAAGAGAGAGTAGCATGTAATTAGTAGATTAGGATGTAAGGTTTAGATGTAAGAGAAGTGTGTAAAGATTGTAAGCCCTGAGGGGACACAATAAAGACTATATATATAGCTCTATTACTTTTATTTTTTGGGTTCTATATAAGTTCCAAACTATACACTACTGTAGTAGTAAATAGGTTTATTTTTCGCCTTTCGGCCTCAAAATGGGGTTACATGTGTTATGTGTGTAAGTGTTTTTGGGACTGTTCATTCAAGATTGTGCTTTCGTTTTGACTTCTTCCTTCATCTTGTTCTTCTTTTCTTCTCCTTTTTTCTAGAACCATTCTCATCCACTCCGCTCCTTCTTCTTCCCCCTTTATATGCCTCTGATCGTTGCGTTGTCTCTTTCCAGATCCTTACAGTCTTGTAGTATGTGACCCAGCGTCTCTCTAGCCCCATTACATAGTCTGCATACTGTCTCTTTTTCCTCCTTCCAGTACTTGCTTCCCCGCTCTTCGTTCCCACATCTGAACCTTGCAATCATGCTTTGGTCTCTTCCTCTGTAGTTTCCGTTTAGGTAATTTGCTCTCTGGTTATCCCTGATTTCTGTGTAATGTGCATTGTATCTGCCTCCTTGTATTCTGTCGTATTGCCACTGGACATGCTCTGCCCTGTCTCTTTGCGCTAGTTCCTCGGCAAACTCTCTTCCCCTCCTTCTTTCTATTTCTATTTCTTGCATATCCACCATTTTTTGCCTGTAGTATGAGTCTCTCATCTCCTCCCATTTCGACTTTTTCTCTGCTTGCTTCGCGTCTGTTTCACTCCAGCATTCTTGTACTATTTTATTCTTATTCAGTCGTTTCGCTTTCTCCTCATATTTTATTGCTCTTTTCTCAGCTTCTATCCTTATTTTGTCCGTTTTTGTTTCCACCAAAATTAGATATGCAGGTGTATTGAAGTCCAGACCTAAAGTCCACCTTATGTATTTCTCCTGTATTTTCTCTACTTTTTCTGCTTCCATCCATCCCCAAATTTCTGACGCGTACAGCAAGATACTTTTCACTATGCTTCTGAATATTCTCATTCTTCTCTCAAAATTGTTCTTGAACATTCTATGTCCTATTCCCCATATCTGTGCCATTGCTATTCTAGCTTTCTTTGTGACTTCTCTTATATGTATCTCTCTGCCCCCATTTTTCTGGAAATTATACCCTAAGTAATTAAACTCCTTTACTTCTTCCAGACTGTGCCCCTGCCAGCCCCATTCTTCTCTCTTCTTCTTTCCTCTTCCTTTATAGAAAATCAGCACCTTAGATTTCTCTGCGTTCAGTTGCAACCCTTTCCTTTCAAGGTATTTTCCAAATCTTCGTATCATGTCCTTAAGATCCTTTGGTTCATTTGCTAGTAACGCTATATCGTCCGCATATGCTAGAGTCCAGATTTTTTCTTTTCCTACACTGACTTCTGCTTGATTTTTCCTCATTGTTTCCTCCAAGTCCGCTACATATATTGTAAATAACGTTGGACTCAGTGGGCATCCCTGTCTTACCCCTTTTGTTGTCCAGAATTTGGATGACATTTCTCCGTTTGCTTTTATGGTATTTCTTGTTTCCTTGTAAATTTCTCCGATTCTCGTCCTCAAGCGTTTACTTATGTCCTTTCACTGCATGATGTTCTGAAGTTTTACTCTATCCACCTTGTCAAATGCCGCGCTTAGGTCCGCGAAAAACGTATACAGCTTCCCCCCCCTTTTTTCTGTATTTCTCTGTTAGCTACATAGTTCAGAATAAAAATGTTATGTGTTGTCGACCTACCGCTCCTGAATCCTGCTTGCGTTTCTGGTATTATGTGGTTCTTTTCCAATTCCTCTTTTAATCTTTTTTCCAGGACCATAGCATATATTTTGTACGCTGTGTTTAGGATCGTTATCCCCCTGTAGTTGCTTACCTTTTCTCTATCTCCTTGTTTTGAATATTGGTGAAATCACCCCTTTTTTCCAGCTCTCCGGGAATCCTTCTCCTTTCCACACTTTATTGAAAATTTCTGTGATCCTTTTTACTATTTTCACGTTGCCGTAAATCCAGGCTTCATTTTCTATTTTGTCTTCCCCTGCTGCTTTTTTCTTTTTTAATTTCCTGATTTGTTCTTTTACTTCTGCTTCTGTTATTTCCTCCTCCTCTTCTCCTTCCGTGTTGTCTATTTCTTCCAACTCGCCTACTTCTTTTTTACAGTCGACGCCTTCTAGTAATGTTTTAAAATGATCCTTCCATTCTTTTAAGTCTATGTTATTGGAGATCCCTATCCTTTTCTTTCTTTGTTTATTTATATATTCCCATATTTAATTTTCTCCCTTTAATTGCATTATCTCATTTTCTATATTTTCTTGTAATTCCCTTCTCCTTTCTTCGCACACTTTTTTGTACTCCCTTCTTTTCTTCTGCTAGTCTTCTTTGTTTTCCTTTGCCCCTTCTCCAGTTCCTCAGTGCTCTTCTGGCTTCTCTTTTCTTTTTTGTACAGTTCGAATTCCACCACTTAAAGCTGCCCAATTTCCATTTCTTTGTTTTTACTTCTTCTTTCCGTACTGCATTATTTATTTTTCCTACCATTTCTTCTACCATTTCATTCACCTCTGTCGTATTGAAGCTTATTTTGTTTAATTCCTTCTGAAACTCTCTTTTCCCTTCCTCTGTCCAGACTCTTCTCTCTCTCCACCCCTCTTCCTGATTTCCCCCTCGCTCTTTTCTTTTATTTCCCCCATATAGTTCTGCTATCAGAGGCATATGGTCTGACTCAACCCTTTCTTCTACTGTGAATTTCTTGATATCTTCTTTCGCCTCGACATTTGTTATTATATAATCAATTACCGTGCTGCCTCTCGGCCCCGTGTATGTATACTCTCCTTTATCATCTCCCTCCATATTCCCGTTTAGAATATTCCATCCTCTTTCCTCCACCATCTCTAATAACAACTTTCCTTCTGTGTTTTTGACTTTGTCTTTTGATCTCCTTACGCCATGCTTTTCTTCTATTCTAAAATCGCCCCCTTCCTGTCCAATTCTCGCATTGAAATCTCCTCCGATTATCAGTTTCTCCACTTCCCTCTCTTCTATTAAATGGTCCAGCTCTTATTTCGTATCCTTCATATCTCTGTTGTACACTGTTATTACTCTCCATTTTTAATTCTGTATTCTGATTCTCCTCTCTTGGATATGTTCCGTTCCTGCGTTCGATTCCTCCTCTTCTATGCCCTTTCTTATACCTGTGATAATTCCGCCTATCGCTCTCCCTTTTTTTTCTTTCTGTTCGGGAATCTGCTTTTCGAACCGCAGATTTACCCGGAGCCCAAGTTTTAAAATTACCGGTTCTCGAAAAAACGGAAGAAGACCCCTACAGACTTCGAAAGCTAGTTCGACTCCGAATCCGTTGCAGGGAGTGGTTAAATAAAGCACACGCCGTTCAAAAGTTCAATAGTCGGAGCACTCGAGAGACGAGATATACCGCGTCGTCGTTACAAGAGACAATGCCGGAGAGAAGCCCGAGCTCGCCTAAAATCGGCGGTAATGAGGGGGGCCAACCGTCCTCCCCCCGCGGCACCCGCGAGAGCCGAGCTGCTCGATCCACCCGGGGTCCCGCGGGACGCGGGGGGCACGCGGCTGCCGATGCCTCGAAGTCACCGTGCGAGCGCTCCTGTTTATTATAAAAGTGTCTGTACAATAAGATAGTATAAGGTATGATAAGCATAGAATAAGCTAGCGTAAGAATAGTATAAGATAGTATAAGGTAAGATAAGCATAGAATAAGCTAGCGTAAGAATAGTATAAGAACAATGTAAGATATTGTAATAAAAGAAACAGAGAGACAAGGCCATTCTCATAGCGCGGAGCTGAGCCTTTCAAATCTCCCGCTACTATCCGTTTCCAAAACATGCCGCCCGCCTCGCCGGCAGACGCTCTGCGGCGAAATCAGCGATCGATGCGCAAGTCAATGCGACAGTACGATGGAGGGGCGCGGACGGACACAGACGCGGCGGATGTTTCCAAACGTACGCGCCGCCCGCCGTAAACGACCGTGACCGCGAACAAAGAAAATAAACGTCGTGACCGGTTACTGCGACATATCGCTCGATTCGGCGTCGGTGATTTGTACCGGGAGCGGTATAATTTTGGTGAGTGGTCTCGTGCAAGTTTTCGTGGCGGTTTGAAGCGTCGCCACGCGGACGAGGCCGTCCGGTCCGGTGTGCACCCTAAGGACACGAGCGATCGGCCATTTCGTCGGAGGGGACAGCTCGTTCCGAATGAGTACTAGCGATCCTTCTTTCAAGTTCTCGACGCGAGTCCTCCACTTCGGCCGCTGTTGAAGGAGGTGAAGATACTCCTGTTGCCACCTGCGCCAGAAATGATTACGAAGGTTATTAACGAGCCTCCAACGTTTCAAGCCTGCAACATCGAAATCGACGTCAGTGGAGGTTTCGAGTGACGTAACGGGCTCCCCAATCAGGAAATGTCCCGGAGTGAGGGGCAGCAAATCTTTGGCGTCCTCGGTGATCGGCATAAGCGGACGGGAATTGAGGCAGGCTTCGACTTGGCACAAAAGCGTACTCAACTCCTCGTAAGTTAATTTTTGATCCCCTATGGTCCGCTTAATGTGATATTTCGCCGATTTGACTGCTGCCTCCCAAAGGCCACCGAAATGAGGCGCATAAGGGGGAATGAATCGCCACTCCGTGCCTTTCGCTGCGAGTTCTTGGGAGATCGTGCGACTAAACTCCGAGGAGCCCTGAAACATACGGCGCAGTTCCGCGTCCGCTCCGCGGAATGTTGTGGAATTATCGCTCCACAACTGAGCACATCGACCTCGCCGCGAAATGAAGCGTTGGAAGGCCGCTATAAAGGTAGTGGACGTTAAATCCGTTACTGCGTCCAAATGGACGGCCTTTGTAGAGAGACAAACAAACACGACCATATAACCTTTATAGGCCTTTTGCCCTCGACCCCTCGAGGTTCGGACAAGAATTGGCCCGGCGTAATCGACGCCTGCGTGCTCGAACGGTTTCGATGGCTGGAGACGGACGCCAGGAAGATTGCCCATCTGCTGTTGGCCGGTCGCGGCCTTGAAGCGGGTGCATCGAAGACAGCGACGAAGCAACTTTTTCACGAGGGGACGACTGCGTGGGATCCAGAAGCGCTGAAGCAAGGACGTCCTGGTCAGATCCACACCGCCGTGAAGGGTGCACAGGTGAGCTGCCTCGATTAATAATGTGGCCACATGCGTGTGGCGTGAAAGTATGATTGGGTGGCGTTGCGTGTACGGCACCGGGGCGTCCTGTATACGGCCCCCGACTCTCATCACTCCGTCCGAATCTATAAAGGGAGTGAGGCTTATTAGAGAGGACGAAACGCGCAACGGCTTACCTCGACTAAGCGCCTCGGTCTCGAGAGGGTAACCCTCGAGTTGACTGAGTCGAAAAATTGTGGTTTCGGCTCGATGGTGCTCACTCGCACTGAGTGGGCCCATCAATTTCTCGGCAGGTTCTCGAGCATTTCGAGCGAATCGAAGAATATATGCCGTCACCCTAACGAGTCGGGACCACTTTGAGAACCCGGAGATATACTCGTTCGGCGGCGCAACCTGGTGGACGGCAACAATAGCTCCCGAACGTTGATCCGGTATAATTCCGTGATCCAGAGGAGGGGGGGGGGGCGACGGCCATTCGGTTGAGACATCGTTCAACCAGATCGGGCCGTTCCACCAGAGGCTCGACGTCCTCAAGTCCGCCGACGAGATTCCTCTGGTTGCAAGGTCCGCTGGGTTGTCCGTCGTGCTGATATGCCTCCAGGTGGTGTCCGGCAGCAGCCGTTGGATTTCGGCGACCCTGTGCGCCACGAAGGGCTTCCATTTTGATGGATGGGCTCGTATCCAGGTTAGAGTCACAGACGCATCCGTCCAGGAATGGGCGTGAAACTTTCCCAAGCTCAATGAATTTTGCAGCGTGGACTGCAAACGTGCCAGCAAGAGCGCCCCGCAGAGCTCCAGCCGTGGGATACTCTGCAGCTTCGTAGGTGCGACCTTCGTCCTGGCGGCAAGGAGGCTGAGCTTCGCCGACTGGGCGGGATGGATCACCCGTAGATAGACGGCTGCCGAATACGCCCGTTCTGAGGCGTCGGCAAATCCGTGGACTTCCACGACGGTGCCCAAGCCGGTAAACCCGACCCAGCGCGGCACAACCATGCCGGGGAGCAGGTCCACCTCGTCCATGAACGTCGACCAGCGTGCAGCCAGCCCAGGGGGGATCGGATCGTCCCAGTCTAGCCCCGCCAGCCATAAGTCCTGGAGCAGAATCCTCGACTGGATCAGCACCGGCGCCATCCACCCTAAAGGGTCAAACAGGCTGGCGACCATCGAGAGAGCGGACCTCTTCGTCCAGTGGTCAGGGGTGACGAGGGGCCGGCAGCGAGGGCCCTTCATCGTCAGCGAGTCCGTCCCGGTGTCCCACTGGAGTCCCAGCGCGCCGTGAATTTCGGATTCCTGGAATAAAGAAGTTTCGCGAGCAGTATCTTCCCCAAAGTTCGGAATGTTACTCGCCCAACGATCCAACGGGAAACCTCCGGACAGGAGGAGTCCCTCCAAATGTTGGCGGACTTCCCATGCTTGCTGTAGGGTGTCTCCTCCAGCCAAAATGTCATCGACATAGGAATGGTCCAGTAGCACCTGCGAGCCCAGCGGGAAACGGTCCTTCTCGTCCTCGGCCAACTGTCGAAGTACCCTCAAAGCGAGGTACGGGGCCGACGCGGTGCCGTAGGTAACGGAGGTGAGACGGTACTCACGAACTTCGGCGCTGGGTTCCGGTCTCCAGAGGATCCGTTGCCAATCCTGATCCTCGACGCGAACTCCTATCTGGCGGAACATCTTCACGATGTCCGTGGAGAATGCAAATCGGAAGAGGCGCCATCGGGAAAGTACGATCCAGAGCTCGGACTGCAGCTTCGGCCCCGGCAGCAGTTCATCATTCAACGAGCGACCGAATGCCGAGGGGCAGGAGGCGTTGAACACCACCCGGATCTTCTTCTTCTCACCGACGGATTTCCACACCGCATGATGAGGCAGGTAAAAGCCTTGCGCTTCATCAGCGAGTGGCGAGGTCGCTTCCTCCATGTGGCCTAATCGGAGGTATTCCGCAAGAAAATCTTGATAATGAGCCTTGAGTTCTGCGTCTTTTTGTTGCCGGCGCTCAGCACCGAGTAGAAGTCGGAGAGCCACCCTCCGCGAAGGACCTGCAGGTAGCGATGGGACGTCACGAAAAGGTAAGCGAACATGATACCTGCCGCTCGCGTCTCTTCGGTGCTCCCGATTAAAAATCTCTTCGCACGACAGTTCTTCAGGGGTCAGCGTGGGATTCGTCGGCATCTCCTCAAGGTCCCAGAAACGTCGAAGCTGTTCCTGCAATTCGGTGTCGCAACGAACCTGGAGAACTCGTGCTGAGCCCTGAGCCGCACCGGAGTCCCGGAGATTTACCGCCCCAAGGAGGACCCAACCCAAAGGAGTTGGTATGGCGGCTGGGGTACCAGGTGGTCCCTCGCGACTCTCGCTGAAGAGTCTGGCGCAGACGTCGGCTCCCAATAGGACGTCGACGCGAGACGGCGTCCCGAAGTTCGCGTCGGCTAAAGACAGACCCTTAATGTGGTCCCAGTCGTCGGCCGAAATGGGCCGTGAAGGTGTGGGCGTGGTCAGTCTCTTCGACACCAGCGCTCCGAAGTCCACACTGAAAACGTCGTCGAAACGAGACCGCAACCTCACTGTGACCTCCTGACGCGCGACCCCCACCGGAGTCTCCTGATGACCCGTAAGCGTCATGTGGACCGGACGCCTCCTAAGTCGCAGAGACTGGACCGCCCATTCACTAATAAAGGACGATTCCGCAGCGGTATCGATGAGTGCCCGTACAGGCAGCAAACGGCCTTCGGACGATTCCAGGGTCACCTGCGCGGTCGCTAATAATACGACCTGACGGGCAATCGTGGACGCAACAAACGTCGACGAAACAGACGCGGAGGTGGTCTCACCCTTGGCTGACCGCTGAGAACCGTAGAGGTCATGGAGGGTCGTGTGGTGACTACCGCCGCAAGCCCAACAGCGATTGGTCGACGGGCAGTCCGCTTGGGAATGTCCAGAATAAAGACACGACAGACAGAGTCCTTCCTTCTGGGCGTAGGTCAGACGATCTGTGACGCTCAAATTTTTATATTTATGGCAGGACCCCAACGGGTGTTTACCTGAACACATTGAGCAGTTGCGGAACTTCTTGGGCCCCTTGTCTTTCGATGTCGGCTCCGAAAGATTGGTGGCCATCGTGAGTTTCGCTTGCGTTGTCTGACCTCGTTGATTCTCCTTTGCTTTTCCAGCGGTGGCGTCTTTCCGAGGAGGATTGGCGTTTGTGTTGCTGGATGCCGTCCGAGAGTGGACCCGGTTTTCCAGAAACACCTCCAACTCCTTGAAGGGCGGCGTCGCACATGGATCTCGGAGGGAATCTTCCCAACTCAACCGCGTGGACTGGTCTAGGCGTTCGGAGAGCAAAAATACCAACCACTCATCCCAAGCGTCGACCGGTTTCCCGAGGGACTTAAACGCATCCCGAGCTTGGCTGAATTCGTCGAGTAACCGTTTCAACTCTCCCGGCTGCCCCTTAACCGACGGAGAGCAGGTTACGAGGCGTCGCATGTGAGCCTCTGACAGGCGACGTCGATTGCCATACCGACGTTCCAGCGCGGCCCAAGCGGCCTCATAATTTGAGCTGGAAATCGACGTATTCAGGAGCATCTTCGCGGCCTCGCCCGTGAGGCTCGACTTCAGGTATTGAAGTCTGCGCACATTAGAAATGCCTTTAATCTCGCCGACCAAGGATTGAAACAAATCACGAAATCCTTCCCATTCCAGCATATCTCCAGAAAAAGTGGGTAATGTGGCTCTCGGAAGCAAGACGTTCGGATCGCTATATGACGCGGGATCGCGGCCAGCCTCCCGATCGCTAGCAGAACGAGTGGTCGGCTCAGAACGTCGGATCATATCCTCCAACTCCACTGCCTGGGAGAGGTAGGAGTCCTCAACCCGTGAGTAAAAATCACTCTCCAAATAGTCCGAGCCTTCGGCGTCGGATCGCCGCGCGATCAGTCGGTGACCGTCCTGAAATTCGTTCCAGTAGCTTACCAACAGTTCCCGCCGTTTCCTCAAATAAATTCCGGTCATCTTTTCTCTCCCCGTCTTATTCGTATTGGTCATGAAGCGCTCAATACGTCCAGACACCTCCTTTTGAGAGCGCTGTAGATCCTCCAGAGAATCCATATTAGAGGTGATCTCAATACGCAGAACTACTGTTTACTCTTCGGAGAAACACTGTTTGGGAATTCAAATCGTTACGTTTCGCCTTTGTCGCACACCTTGAGCGACGCGTTTTTGCCCGGGCGTGTTTACTCGAACGAGTCCGTTAACGATTCGAATTCGCAGACCGGAAAGCGTTAAGCGTTAGAAATGTAAAACGTTTATGTCCAAAAAATCACTCGAACACAACTGTTTGATGAACGCTCTTTTAAATTCCAGCACTACCGACGGGATCGAAGCACGTTCGCGTATTCGAAAGAGAATCGAGAGCCGAGGAACTTCGAGCTTGCCAACGTGATACGAAAGGGACACTCACACACTAACAGAGCGCGGATTTTTACGGGTGCGGAAAAAACCACTTCTCACTCCACGTGAAACCAACGGGATAAAGAAACGGAGATAATAATGAGAGGCCTTCAAAGGCAAATCGAGGATATCCGGCTCGAAGGACCACGCTTTCTTGTTCGGGAATCTGCTTTTCGAACCGCAGATTTACCCCGAGCCCAAGTTTTAAAATTACCGGTTCTCGAAAAAACGGAAGAAGACCCCTACAGACTTCGAAAGCTAGTTCGACTCCGAATCCGTTGCAGGGAGTGGTTAAATAAAGCACACGCCGTTCAAAAGTTCAATAGTCGGAGCACTCGAGAGACGAGATATACCGCGTCGTCGTTACAAGAGACAATGCCGGAGAGAAGCCCGAGCTCGCCTAAAATCGGCGGTAATGAGGGGGGCCAACCGTCCTCCCCCCGCGGCACCCGCGAGAGCCGAGCTGCTCGATCCACCCGGGGTCCCGCGGGACGCGGGGGGCACGCGGCTGCCGATGCCTCGAAGTCACCGTGCGAGCGCTCCTGTTTATTATAAAAGTGTCTGTACAATAAGATAGTATAAGGTATGATAAGCATAGAATAAGCTAGCGTAAGAATAGTATAAGATAGTATAAGGTAAGATAAGCATAGAATAAGCTAGCGTAAGAATAGTATAAGAACAATGTAAGATATTGTAATAAAAGAAACAGAGAGACAAGGCCATTCTCATAGCGCGGAGCTGAGCCTTTCAAATCTCCCGCTACTATCCGTTTCCAAAACACTTTCTCTGGTGGCATATTTACATTTCCGTGAGAATTCTTGTGGCAAATTTTCTTTCAATCTTTCCCATTGTTTCTCTTCGATCCACGTTTCTACTAATCCTATTACATCGAGTTCTTTTAAAAAATCCCAAAACTGTTTGCAATCCTGCTACATTCCAGTATCCTATTTTAAATGTATCTATATTTCTTTGATTTCTTATTCCTTTCCCAATTCTGTGTACCCCCTCTCCCCGCATATCTACGTCCGCAGGCACGCGGGGAACGGGTGTTGGTACTGCCTTTTGTTCTACTTTCGTTTTCCTTGTAAGCTCTGCCATCCTCCAATAATTTAGAGGTTCACAGAACTTTGCCGACTCCAAAAATTTACTTCTTTCAGCCCCCCTTCCTCTTTCCAAATAAATGTCTTATCGTTGATTTTTATTTTCCTATACCCAACTTCCACCTTTGCCCCTTGCTCCCTTCCCGCCTTGGCAATATCTTTAATATTTTTTTGTATCTCCCTTTCTTTTTTCTTCAGGTCATTGTCAATAAACAGCCTCTTCTCTTTCAATGTACTCTTCTTTAGCATTACTGCTCTTTTCTGTTGCCAGCTTTTTAACTTCGCTATCAGTAGCCCTCTTTTCTCTCCCTTTCCTACCCAATAGGCTTCCTCGATTTCTGCTTCTACCTGCAATTCGTGCTTTAACACATATTCCACCGTATCCTTCGGCGTCTCTTTACGCGGTAAATCCTCTCCCCTTAGGGAAATATTATTTCTTCTCTCTCTTTTCTCTCTAGCCTCTTCCTTTCTTTCTAGCTCCTCCAGTCTTCCTGTGAGCCTCTCTGCTTGATCCTTCTTGGCTTCCAGTACTTCTATCCTTCCTCTCATTTCCTTCCTTTCCTTTTCCCATATCTCATCCCTACTTTTCCACTCGTCCCTCAGATCCTGCATTCCCTGCCTCAGATCTCTATTATCTTTCCTCAACTCTTCCATGTCTTTCTTAACTGCCAGCACAACTTCCATCAATTTGTCTATTTTTACCTCCATTTCTTTTTCCTGCTCTGTCTTCTGACTGTCTGACGTTTCTATAGATCGTGTTACTACCTCGGTTTTCTTCGTCGGAAGCGACCTCCCTACTTTCCTCGCTTTTAAGAATTCTTCCTCTATTTCCTTTTCGGCCCTTAACCTCTCTTGCTCCTCCTCGTCCTCCCGTTTCCTCTTGAATGAATCCAGTATCGAGTTTTCGCTATCCGCTCTTCTTCTTCCCAGCTGTTCTGCCAACGATGGTCTTCTCCTTCTTCTCGTTTCCTTTTGCACTTCCACGTCTTCGTCTGCTCGGTTCATTAGAGTCACCGTTCTTCTTTACCTACTGCTGTCTCCGCTTTGTCTTCTTGCTTCTTCCACTCCCGTAGATGTCACTTATCCTTGCCACGTATCTTATACTTCGCGCACTCGTTTCACAACTTCTCTTCTTCACCGTTTATCTCTCCCTTATACTCTTTATTATCTGTCGATTATACTGTCCACCGGAGCCTTGTCTACTCCCCTCGTTTTCCAACCGACCTCGTAATTTTCTGCGCACTTTTGCCACACTTTTCGTCTATTTCTTTCGCGTGCCTACGTACACACGTTATTCTCTCGGGCACGTCACGTGGTTCCCTCCAACTATACACTACTGTGTATAACCAAATTGTTTAAAAATTATTATAAATAAGTAAATATATTATGTACACATTTGTACATACGTATACAATTATTTTGTAATATGAAGTGTTCGTTAATATAAATGTTTGGTTGTTATACCAATGAGGGACCGCCACCAGCCGCCGCCGCCGCCGCGCCGACCGCGGTTATCACTCAGCGGTCTATCACAGTTCTCTTACCAAAGGGCATAGCCTTCCCCATTCACGTGGCCAGATCCTCCAGAAACAGACTCAGGCCGCTTGCCATATCTAAACCATATCTTCATTAAAACAAGCAATCCTCATTCGATGAAATTGGAACTGTCTTAGGGCGCATGCACACGACGACTTTTTGTAGCGATACAGTTGCGATACACTCGCGATGCGAACGCGATGCAGTCGCTGCCCGTCTACCTTCGCACACTTGCGTTTGCATCGATACAATCGCTGGCACTGTATCGCTGCAAAAAGTCGCCATGTGCAGACGCCCTTAATTCGTGACATTCGTGTTATACGGCGTAAAGTATTTTTTATTAGTTAAAATTAGTAATTCAGTTTCTAACATGTAATTAAATTATGCGTCATTAAAATCATGCATAACTCATTAATTGTAACTAAGTAGTTGCTATCGATGCGAAACTCTGGTTAAGAACATCGTAATACAGAGCTACTATTCTAGGCCGTAGAATCGACGGTATTGTCAATATTGCAATTGAAAGTGTAGAGACGCGTACCTGACCGTGTTAAGACCTGGGACGATATGGAGCATAAAAAATTCCCTGAACATCGGGAGGGACGCGTCTTCGGGGCGCTACTGCCCATCCTAGGGGAATGGGCGGGGCGTAGGTACGGTTGGCTTACCTTCCGCCTGACGCAGGTGATCACCGGACATGGCTGTTTCGGGGATTACCTGTGCCACATAGGGCGGGAGGAGACGTCGCAGTGCTACAGCTGCGACTCGGGCGACCTGGACTCGGCGGATCACACCCTGGCGCGATGCCGGGAGTGGGTGGACGATCGCCGAGTCCTGGAGGCGCAGCTGGGCCCCGATCTCAGTCTGCCGACGTTCGTGTGTCGGATGGCTGAAGATCGGGGCTGCTGGGAGGCCGTGTCCCTCTTCGCGGAGCTTATAATGCTCGAGAAGGAGGAGGCGGAGAGGGACAGGGAGCGGTCGGGACACCCGAACCGCATCCCCAGGCCTCCCGGCAGACGACGACGAGCGCGGAACAGATGACCCGGGGCCGGGGGAGGCGGTCCGGCGGCCTTGTAACATGGTCGCCCGCTCCCCCGGTAATGGCCCCGGCCACGCCGTCGTCGACTCCCCCCCACTACAGTGTTGGAGGGAAGGGAGGGAAGTCCGGGGGGGGGGGGTGAAGGTAATACCCCCGGCCAAGGTGCCCTCGGTGAGAGAGAGGGGCGTGGGATGGAGAGAAGGGTGGTCCCCAGTGTCGGGCCACCAGAATCTCCGCGGGTGCCGCTGTGGACGCGCGATGGCAGCGCGTCAACTCCACGGCGGCAGAGACGGGAGGTAGAGCGGAGAGCCCCGGCGAGGAATGGGCCCTCCACGGGGGCGGCTAACTGTTGCCGCCCCCTCTGAAACGATCGAGCAGCCCCGGGGCGGGTGGGCCTCTAAAGGGCTGCCCAGTGTTTCCTGGCGGCCCTCGTGGCCAGTCACGCCTTCGGCCCCAACCGCTTCGGCCCGTTGCCAACATCTCAGGGCCGAGCGGGGGGCTGTTCGATCGCGGGGCCGTGGGGTGGGGGTGTCGGGGGACACTACTCACCCTAGCAGCAGCGGCCCCATACAATGGCGGCGCGGGCGTATGGCCCGTCGCGCGTTGCCGAGTCGAAGCCGGGGGAGGTGAACTTCTCCCCCAGGGAAGACCCCGACGCGACAAAGTGCGTCGGGGGTGTGGGCGGCGTCGTACCACAAGCGGAGGAGGGGGAGGCAAGCGAAAGTATCGCTAGTTTGATCTCGCACAAGTCCTCCCCCTCAGGCGCGCGACGCCGATCCCGAGGAGGCCATCTTGGTGGTTTTAGTGGGTCCGATTCCCACATAACCCCCGTCCGCCCCCGCGGGCTGGGGGTATCCGAGGGGATTTCCGCCAAGTAAAAAAAAAAAAAAAAAAAAAAAATATGGAGCATAAAATTAATTTGCAGGATTAAAAGCCCGTTTCGTTAAAACTGGCCCGATTTAAATATTTTTTTATCCATTTAATCGGGAGAATGCAAGGAATCAATTGGTGTCCCTTTCATATAATAATAATAATAATAATAATAAATCGTCTTTATTCTATTATAAAATCAGGTTCAACACATAAGAAATTAATAACACGCAGATATAGAACGGGCGAGGCTCAGCAAGGCTGTTATTACGCCTAACCCAGATAGAATCGGAAAAGAAGATGAGACATATGAATGAGACATTATGAAGACTCAGCGGTGGATCACGTCAACGGAGTTAAGACTATGCAATGTGTGGATGAGTAAGGAGAAATGCTTTGGTAGCATTTTTGAAAGAGTGTAGAGTAGGAAGTGAGCGGATAACATCAGGAAGAAGATTATAGAAATGGGAAGCTGCAAAGGTAAATGAGCCGGAGAATTTAGCAGAATTGAAAGAAGGAGTTGAAAGACTGTATTCCCTTCGCGTATGACAGGAGTTGGAGGAGTGGAACTCAGCGTTGTAAGGGATTAGGTCACGGAGGTAAGGAGGTGTTTGCGTAGAGAGAACTTTGTACACTAAACAGCAGAGATGGAGAATCCATCTTTGGGACATATTGAGCCACCCTGTTTGGACGAATAGCGGGGTAATATGATCAAACTTCCGAATATTATACGAAAAGCGAAGACAAGAGTTCTGAACGTATTGTATACGACGAAGTGTCGACTTATTGATACATGGGAAATAAACAATATCGGCATAATCAAATAGAGAAAGGACAAGTAACTGAGAGACAAGGAGTTTTTGACGAGTGGAGAGGATTCTTTTGAATGGATACAGGAGTTTTAGACGGAGACGTGCAGCAAGTAGTTTCGTAGAAACGTGTGAAATAAAGTTCCAGGAGGAGTCAAAAGTAACACCAAGCAATTTTAAAGAGGGTTTCGCGGGGATTATGGATTGGTTTATTGAGATGGAGAATGACGCAGTGTTTTGGAGGAGAGTAGGTGAACCAGCGAGAAGGAAGGATGATTTTGTTGGGTTTAAATGCAAACCGTGTGACGATGACCACCCCTGGATCCTCACAAGATCCGATTCGATTTGCTTCACGGCCGACTCCCAGTGAGCAGAGTCGAAAGACAGAACAAGTTGTGTGTCATCCGCGTACATGTATGCTGAACAGAATTCTGGCAAGAGGGGCAGTTCCGCCACATAGAGATTAAAAAGTAAGGGCCCCAAGACCGAGCCCTGAGGAACTCCATGTGTAATCGTACGTATTGACGAGAATTGCGGAAATGGATTAGAAATTACCACTTGCTGGGAGCGACAAGTAAGGTAGGAACGAAACCACTCCAGTGCTGAGCCGGTAATGTTATGATTGCTCATTTTTCTGATAAGCAACTCGTGATTTAAGGTATCGAATGCTTTAGAAAAGTCGAGCGAGACGATACATGATATATACCGTGAGTCAAAAGCCCTCAATACCGTGTTCGACATATGGAGAAGTGACGTAGTGGTGCTAAAGTTTGGTTTAAAGCCTGATTGGAACAGCGGCAATGCCTTAGTGTTGATGAGAAAGTTTTGTAACTGTGAAAAGCACAGCTTCTCAAGAATTTTGGAGAGAAAAGGAAGGGTAGAAATGGGGCGGAGAGAATTTAAGGTGGTAGAACTATTGGTTTTTGGGATGGGTGTGACTATTGAATGTTTCCACCGTAACGGAAAAGATCCAGTGGCAAGAGAGAAGTTGAAGATATGGAGGAGAGGGTACAAGCAGTTCGGCATGGAGAGGCATAGCATCTCCGAAGAAATGTCCAAGGGACCAGATGACGTGGGTTTCGTGGTTTTAAGTACAGCGAAAAGGTCACTTGGTTGGATAGGATCAAAAGAGAAAGATGGTACGTTGAAAGATGGAGAGGCAGAGTTGGAACTTGGACTAAGGTCTGGAGCGGAGGGCGGGATGGAATCTAAGAAGTAGTCATTAATAGCGGTTGGATCGGAGAATTGAGAAGAGAGAGACTGAGAACGGGATGCTGTGGAGGCCCCAGATTTGCGTAAGAAGTTCCAAAAGGACTTAGAGGAGAATTTAGAAGGTTGAGTTGATAAGGAATGAAAGAAGGCCTGTTTTTCTGCCCTGAGTGCAATTGAAGTGTAATTTCGGAGTTGTTTGTAATAATCCCAGTGCGAAGGAGATTGCGATTTTTTAAATTTAGACAGAGCTTTATTTCGAAGTGACATGAGTAGCTTAACATTTGGAGTAATCCATGGGGCCGGTGACTTGGTGACCCTTACCAACTCTGTAGGGGCATACGTGTCAAAGACGCCAAGAAGACTATCACTAAAAGATGCAAGTTTGGCGTCGACCGTGGTGGAGCTGTAGACTTCATCCCAACTCAGGCGACTAACCGCTGCGCTGAAATCGTCAAAGGGAAGGTTTTTTAAATTACGCCGAAGTAGAAAGCGTTGACCGGAGCGAGGTTTCGGTAAATCCAGTTTAGCGTATACAAGACAGTGATCACTAATCTCACTGACATCAAGAGAACCCGAGGAAAGGATTACCAATTCATTATTGACCATGATCAAATCCAGAAGACTGGATCTATCCGAGGTAACGCGCGTTGGATCAATTATAATTTGTTTGAGGGAAAGCGTATTTAAAATATTATTGATGTAAGTGAGACCAGGCGAGAGAGCACTGTTAAGATCTACATTAAAATCGCCCATACAGATAGTGAAGTTAGATGTGGCAGTAAAATCATGTAAAAATGATTCAAACGGGATCAAAACCGTCGGCGCACAAGACGGAGGCTTATAAACTACAAAGACAGTCAGTCGGATATGCGATGTAACAATGTTGATCCCAAGCACCTCCAGCCGATTATCACACTGATACGAGTCCGGCACCCCCCGACACATGACCTCATAACGCAAGTTAGAGTTGATATAAAAAGCGACACCACCCCCGCGGGACGAAACTTCAGAAACGCGATCAGATCGGATGAGAGTATAGCCAGGTATGAAAAAGCAAGAGGAATCATCCTGCAGTCGAAGCCATGTCTCGCCCAGTGCCAGAATATCAAAATTATGAGAGTTAAGCAGATCAACTAAGTTTGTGAAATGTGGTGCGAGGGATCGCACGTTTAGATGAGAGATGGAAAGATGAGATCGATTAGATGAGGATAGGTGATTTTGAACAGTAGCATCAGAACCAACAGAGGTATGATTGAGGTAATAAGATGTAGGAGCGGGGAAACCAGTTCCTAACGGACCGGAGGAGACTACAGAGGGATTGTAAGATGTCGAAGGGTAGTTATTATAACTATTTGTCACTGCCGGGACCTGGGACGGTCAATCCTTTCTATTGTCCAGAGAGATGAGCGGAGCAGCAGCTGCGGTACGTCGATCTGGAAGAGGTTGAGGCGTCGGACGGCTGTTGTTGCTATTTTCCAATGCTAGGTAGCGAGTGGCTTTCGAGTTTGGATCCTTCCTTATGTACGTTATTCCTTTCTTCATCCACACGAATTGGAAGTTATGGGTGGCCACAAATTGTTTTGCCTCCGTTAAAATTCGGCGTTCGTCAGCAGTTGATCTTTCGTTGACATATATGGAGGTAGTTGGCCAAGAAGAATTTATCTCCGAGGCAAGAAGATTTCTCTTGATCTTTTTTTTGACGAGCCATGCATCACGTGTGAGCACAGATGTGAACCGAAGTATAAGCGGTTTAGACTGGGCGTTCTGACTCCTGATTCGGAAGGCCGAAGCGATATCCGAATTGGAGAAGGAAGCGTTAAGAGCTGTGGCAATGTTAGAGATGACTTCCAGCATAGAGTCATTAGGAAAATCTGGTAGGCCCGTGATCGCAAGTTCATAGTCCCTGTTATACTTTTCAAACCGTTCGATGCGCTTGGAGATAGAAGAGACTGCTGCTTCCGGTAGGTTTCTGCTAGATGGTGTTAAAGTGGTATTAATTGCGTCAACTAAGCAAGTCTCAATCTTATCACAACGGGTAGCCAGTTGTTGTTGAGCCGAAGAAATACCGTCAACCCGAAGGGTAAGGTCGAGCACTGAAGATCGGAGGTTTTCGATGCACAGGAGGCATTGATCAAGAGTGGAGGTGATCTTATCAAGACTGGTGAGCTTCTTTTTAATTTCACCTAACATGTTAATCTCCGATTTCATGTCATTAAGTTTGGACGTTATATTCCCAAGATCCATAGCAATGTTGGGAGGTTGACTAGACGTTGATGGCGTAGCAACACAGGCTGTCAGGTTATTATCCAGACCACAGCCAGAACAGATGTTAGATCTCGGCAGAAATTTTGAGCAAGAAGAACAGGTAGGCATGTTGGTATAGTAGAGAGAGACGTAGTATGTAGGTTAAACAGCAGGTGTCACTCTTGCACTGGGTCAGAGTGTGTAATTGTATTCCTGGAAAGACCTTGCGTTCAGAGAAACACAAACAAAAACTTCCAGAAAAAAACTGCTGTGCGAAACGGACGGCAATCGATAGCCAGTGAGATCACAATTGAAGGCACGAAAAAGACCAGATATCTGCATAAATCCGATGAAGAGAGACTAGCCCTTGCGGCCTAGAAGTGCACTGCAGACACTGCACAATTAGAAACAGATCTTGCACCAAACTTCACAAAGTAACCGTTTGAAAATACGTCTTAGTTGAGGAGCGATAAAGATACGTGTAGTCAAGTGACAGCTCGTGACGTGACCCTATATTGATACTGTTGTGCCCGGACCGACACCTAAGCGTGTCGACACCGCACACATTCCGATCGATGCAATCGAGCGGCCGAAATCCAGTACAATCGCATAAAGGATTTCGGAAATACACCAGGTTCCGTCAGCATATGGCGACAGACCTAAAAGCAGGCCAAAGGCGGAGACCCCGATGGTCCCCGCTTCGTCCTGATAGGAGTATAAGAGTAATGTACGAGCAATGCGAGCTCAGAATTGATAACGCTCTGTAACGGGAACATCACCCGTCTTATCTATACTCACGCCAATCAAGGCTCTGTGTCACTTTCACCCAGATCGGGACTAAATAAACTTGGTGAACCCTTACGGTGAGTCCTAACTCTTTGACCTGCGACGATCCCCTACCTCCGGGTTCTAACCCGAATCCTCCCGTCCCGGCACAATCACCCGACCTCTCGGAGCCCGTGGACGGCGAACGCGAAGGACGCCCAGGAACATCCCGAGATTCGTACCAGAATCTCGACTCCCAGGCGCCGCGGCACAACAATTGGTGGCAGCGGTGGGATCCCGCTAACGTAAGGACCAAGCCGATCAACGGTGACAACAAGACTCATCTGAGACAACGACCCCTTAACCAGAGGGACAGTCACTCTGCAATACCGACGGACGTCAGCAGAGGACGCCGCCAGGACCATCTACTTCTCATAATCGACGAGCGATGCATCACCTGATCTACGTACTGTAAGTGCGAAATATCACACTCAGTGAATGCAGGCCGCACGCCGCATTTCCCATGCGCCGAACAAAATCATTAGATAAAGACATCGAGCGTAATTTAGAATTAGCCGAGCGAAAGGAAATCCTCTCGCCTAGAGCAATTCGCCGAAGTGCCCCCCGTAGATTCTTTAAAGTCCGTACAAAACAGCTCCCCAGTGAAGCTATCTTCGACGTAACATTCGAAGCCTGTCGCGAAATTGGAGAGCGTACGCGACTTGTTCTAGACGACGAAACTAGCGGAGAGTGTCGCGTCTCGACCAGACTACCGGTTACGTCTAGACATATAATCGCTAGGAGACTATACCCGTTCAACAAGTTGGATTATAGTTTAATACCGAGCGAAGGAATAGCAACCATGTCGTCCCCTAACACAGCATTCGAGGGCGGGGACGTAGAACCGAGTCTCGCGGACAGGCTAACGAACGTAGAGAAATTACTCACGGGAATTACCACCACGCTAGCTCAAGTAACGAACGGAATGTTAGGAATAAACGATAGGCTAGGAGCACTAGAGGCAAGGGAAGGTCCACTACAGGACTCGATAGATAGAGAAATAAGTAGATTAAGGGAGACAATGAACTCGACACACGCAACACCCGGCCCTTCAGGCAGGACCACGGTCCACTTCAACGATTTTCGCAACCCTGAAGAAGAGCCGAGACGCACTAGTCGATTCGTCCCCGCCAACCTCGAGGTAAACGACCTAACTTACACACCGAACGTAACAGGCAACCGAGAAATATTTCATACAATAAAAACCCTACCCCTGTTCAATGGGAAGGAACCCAAGGAATTATCCGGTTTCCTAACCGCCTGCAAATATGTCTACCACACATATCAAACGGCAGAAGAAAAAGCCCAGATCCTACGAGGAATAATCGCGTTACGGGTCGGAGGCGACGCCCTAGACGAAGTACAGACGCGCCACATGTCATCCATGCAGGATTTAGAGGACGTACTAACTTCAGTGTACAAACCTCCCCGTACAGCCTCAACTGTACAAAGGGAATTGTTATATAGTAGGCAGGGCCCCAATGAAAGCGCGCATCAATACGGAAATCGCGTCTCAAAACTACTAAGAGAGTTAATAGCGACCGGAATCGACGATAAAGACAGTCTAATAGAGAAGAACGCAACCGTGAAAGTATTCAAAAAACAGACATTGACTATATTCGAGGACGGACTCCGCGATGACCTAAAAATCTTAGTGAAATCACAAAGACCCGCCGACTTACAGGAAGCAATCACGATAGTCATAGATGAAGAGCGGTCAATCACGAAACGACCAGCGACGCGCGGGACAAACTCCTCTTCGGACGCACACCAAGCAGCCCCAAAGTACTGCGACAATTGTAAACGATCGGGGCACGACACTAACGAGTGTTGGAAGAACAAAGATAAAGATAAGCCCTCAAAAAGATTTCATCCTTCGGAAAACAGCCGGCAAAAGCAAAAGGTGACAGCCAAAGAAAAGAGCGAGAAATCAACAGGGCGTAAACCAGAGAGTCAACGACCGACCTATGAAGAAAAACACCAGTCGCGAAACAGAAGCACTGACAGCGCACATTCCACACAAAGCAGCCGCGATAGCTTCGAATCATCGGATTGCGACTTACCTACACGGAAAACCGCGCAAACCTATCGCATGGTAAAATAGGGTCCCTCTCCAAAGACGGACATGCCTCGGATAGGATAGAAGTAGAAATAAAAAACAGTAAAAATAAACGAACCGTAATGCTAATAGATAGCGGGGCAGAAGTATCTCTAATTGCCAAGAGAGCTCTCCCAGGAGAGATAATAATGGGACAAAGCGATGTCCTACTTACTTCATTCTCGGGAGCAAAATCGGAAACGCTAGGAAAAAATAGATGCCACGTTTTACGTGAACGGAAAGGAAGTGATACATCCTTTGTACGTGATAGAAGAGAACACTCTACCAAACGTAGACGGGATATTAGGAGTAGATTTCCTCAAAGAAAATAGAATAACCATAAGTTATCTCAGGCAGAGCATACTAGTAGACGGAAAACCGTGGAAAACAATAAACAAGAGTAGGAAAATAACGGAAAAGGCGAAGAAAATAACCGCACCGCGAATCCAATTAAGCGAAGTAACAGATCGCGAAATAAGGCACTGCAACGATAACGCCGCAGTTGTTCGCGCCTTGACCGCGAAAGAATCACTGACAACGCGCATTGCTCGAGTGGTAGGTCAGTTAGATCGCGAACACCTGACTAAGAAAGAGTATGATAAAAAGGCACGAGGAATTGAATTTAAGATAGGCGACAAAGTTTGGCTCTACGGCGAATCCAGACGTCGAGGGAGATCGAAAAGGTTAGATAATAAATGGGTAGGCCCCTACATAATAATAGAAAAGAACTCAAAAGTGAATGTAACTATACAAAAGGGAAGGAAAACCCTACGCGCACACGTGAATAGACTAAAACACCTTAGCGAATAACAACCGTCGGGAAATACAACAAAATTAGTAACACATTGTATCACAAATAGTATTAAAATACGTAAGACGATTAAATAATTTAAGAAAGATTGTATCAAAGTATTATTGAGATGTAAGCTAAGAAAGATTGTATCAAAGTATTATTGAGATGTAGCTGTTAAAAATATAACAAGGGATAATTGTACAAATTTCCCCTAAGCACCATTCCCATAAGGGGGGGGGGGGGGGGGATGTTGTGCCCGGACCGACACCTAAGCGTGTCGACACCGCACACATTCCGATCGATGCAATCGAGCGGCCGAAATCCAGTACAATCGCATAAAGGATTTCGGAAATACACCAGGTTCCGTCAGCATATGGCGACAGACCTAAAAGCAGGCCAAAGGCGGAGACCCCGATGGTCCCCGCTTCGTCCCGATAGGAGTATAAGAGTAATGTACGAGCAATGCGAGCTCAGAATTGATAACGCTCTGTAACGGGAACATCATCCGTCTTATCTATACTCACGCCAATCAAGGCTCTGTGTCACTTTCACCCAGATCAGGACTAAATAAACTTGGTGAACCCTTACGGTGAGTCCTAACTCTTTGACCTGCGACGATCCCCTACCTCCGGGTTCTAACCCGAATCCTCCCGTCCCGGCACAATCACCCGACCTCTCGGAGCCCGTGGACGGCGAACGCGAAGGACGCCCAGGAGCACCCCGAGATTCGTACCAGAATCTCGACTCCCAGGCGCCGCGGCAATTCGAGCAAAGACGTTTGAGACGTTCTCCGCTATAAATACAAATGAAAGTGAGAAAATTGGCCAAAGCTACGGATGAATTCCCGTCAATTGAGAATTTTATTTATGGGCCTACGGATGAATTCTCGTCGCTGAAAATTTTATTTATGGACCTACAGATGAATTCCTGTCGATTGAAAATATTATTTATGGCGCTTCAAATAATAAATAACTCTGGGAATTTTTATTTGCTGAGTTTCGAATAAATTTTCTACTTTTATTCGATCACAATTTTTTATTTAAATAAAAAATTTGCCCATCTCTGATCACGGGGAACGACCGCGGAAAGTATCACGGTGTTTACAAACTTACTTTTGTATAGCTCTCGCTCATCCGTATGACTAGCCGAATTTCGCAGAGTTATTACGTGTGTCTTTTACCATAATGCAACGGTAAAGCCAATTACCAAGGCAAACCAAAACAAGTGCTTTAACGGGTGTCTTCCCGATACAAACCAGTTCATTAAACCTTCCCTGGTCGACTAGTGTGCAGAATTAAACATTTCTCGCCTGACGTTCAAAACGATTAGTGTGCAGAATTATCTAGAGACGCGGTAGCGTCTCGTACGCCAAGTACATGAAAGAAAATACACCCTGTACTACGTACATATAAGACACCCTGTATAAGTAAAAGACACCCTGTATATGAATGTCGACTGCCCCTGCCATGTATCTCCATTTTCGGAAATCCGGAATTCCGAGCCCTGCATGTATCGTATCAACTGTCGTTACCGCTATCCTTTACTCGTCGCGAGGCTATTCTGAAACTTATTTCAATAATATCTCATCACCCCTGCAATATTTTTTAAATTTAAAGGCATTTCCCTTATGCAAACCGCACATAAGATTTCGAATAAGACCAATTCCGAAAAAATCGGTCCACGCATGCTAGAGATATCGTAATATCGTCTCATGGAAATGTCAGAAATGGTAAGAAAAATTTTCTTCTCCAGGCGAAAATTTCGTCAACCAAATAATTTTCGTCAACATAATACGTATACTACGCGTTACACACACACACCTATCAGTTTCGCACACATGTTTCGTTCATCGACTCTCGGGATCATTCCGCAGACTACAGGGTGTCCCAAAAATGTTGCGTTTCCTTAAAGGGGGTGATTCTGGGGGTGATTTCAAACAACTTTTTCCTTTGCGAAAATGCTCTCCGATGTTTCGTTAACGAGATATTAATAAAAAGCACCGACCAATCACAGCGCGAGTCTGACGGCCGAGTTCCCGCGGTAGCGTGGCTACGAGCCGCGCTGCGACTGCGACGAGCAAGCAACTCGGCATGCATCGAAGAAACTTGCGTAGAATGGCAAATGAAAAAGACGTAACAAATAAAATCGAACATGTTGTCATGGTTTGTTCATCATTTAAAGTGAATAATGAATAAAGGATAAATGGATGAAAATCACGTGTAACGTAAAAAGACGAATACGCAGTTTTTTTTTAGAAGATTCGAAAATAATAATTATTTGAAGTGGGAGGATAAGGAATACGTAAATTTCCTTGTGTTAATAACGTAGCCACGAAAAGGTAATGTAACAGGAAATTAACGAAAGGTGATAGGCGTTAGTAACTAAAACTCACCCTTGTTTGAAATTCACCTGCAGCTTGAAAATCTGTGTCACAGGGTCACCGAACCGATCCTGGTCATCGATGGACGTGCTCCGTGCACAGCTGGTCCCAGGTATCCTTACATTCCCACTACCCAAAGTTAAGGGTCGCAATGTCAGGTGCGTCCAGGTCAACGTACCGAATATTCACTTCACTGCACGGCTACTAACACTGATCACTTTATTTATCCTGAAGTATTCTTGGGCCTTGTACATTTCTGCGACGCGATTGCTAGCTGACTGACAGGATTTTTTCCAAGCAACTTCCGCTACCCCCAAGTAGCTTCTCTGGTTCCATTATGAGTTAACTCCCACCAGGGCAAGAGGCTTTAGGTAAAAAGAAGCCAACACATTTTCGGAACACATGTTTTGCAGAAGTGCAACGAACACTTTCACAAAAGCCCGCGCTCCGTCCTTCTACTGCCAATGTACCCATTGCTTCGAGATAGAAAACAGACACCACGTGTATCGGTTCGAAAGGGTCCGAAGAGAAGAGACAGTCTTCGAGTTACTATAAAGAAGAAAATGCATACCATTCCTGTTTCCCCTTTCCGACACCCTGAGTTCACGACTGCTACGAGGCGGAACCAATTAAGTCATAAATTATCCGCAACTGTAGGAAACCGTTCTCTACCGCCGACTCGCCGGACAATAAACCGCGATCCTGGCGAAATGCTCTGACTGATCAGCCTGATTAATTTTGAAGAACTAGAAATTACAAAGAGGTAGTCCGCTGACTGCGCGTAGTCCCGCCTGCTTCGTCCTACCTTCAAATTAAAGACGGATCCCTTATCTCTCAAGTATAAACACGCGCTCGAATTTCAAAACAAAAGCACGCGTCGACGTATTCCGTGCTAGAGATGGTGGGCGTTGAGGTCCGATTGGTTCCAAACTAACCAATCTGCCCTGCAGCCCTCCCAAACGGCCACTGTCCTGAAGAGGCCCTCTTCACAGCAGTATCTCCTCACCAAGGTCCACCATCGCTCGCACGGAATACGTCGACGCGTGCTTTTGTTTTGAAATTCGAGCGCGTGCTTAGACACTTGAGATAAGCAAGCGACGTATTCCGTGCGAGCTACGCGCGGTTCATATGGTACGGGCCTGAGGCGCTCGAAGCTCCTTGGCCGCCGCGGGGGCCAAGACGTGCGGTGGGAGAAAAGAGGCGTTGCCTCTGAAAATCGGCCGCCGCGTTCACTTAAATCCCAGACCTGAAGTGAACAATCGCGGTGCGTGAAGACATGTACACTCGCGAGAAAATTAATCGTGGTGCGTGTGTGTAATTAAGTGAACAATCGCGGACGGGACAATCGCGGTGCGTGAAGACATGTACACTCGCGAGAAAATTAATCGTGGTGCGTGTGTGTAATTAAGTGAACAATCGCGGACGGGACAATCGCAGTGCGCAAAGACATGTACACTCGCGAGAAAATTAATCGTGGTGCGTGTGTGTAATTAAGTGAACAATCGCGGACGGGACAATCGCAGTGCGCAAAGACATGTACACTCGCGAGAAAATTAATCGTGGTGCGTGTGTGTAATTAAGTGAACAATCGCGGACGGGACAATCGCGGTGCTTTGGATGGTCGTATGGGTGATTTTTGAGGGCAATATTTTCAAAGGCAATGGCATTCACCCTCTCTACTTGAGAATCCCGTTGGGCGGGTTTTGATATGCCCTTGTGGATTTTTACGAGTAGGCAGGTTTAATGCCGAAAAACGTTTGCGTCTTTTCATAAATTATCGCAAGTATCGTATGTCACAGTTCCGGCGAGGTAGGTAAGTAAGTATGCGCTCTACATGGCAAATCCGTCACGCATCCGCCGCCACTGCACGCCCCTTGGCTGGCCTGCCTCGCGCGGCCCGCTGTCCGTCGAGTTGCCGTCATTCAGGCTGATTCAGGCGATCCAGACGCCAATTTAACCATCGATAATTAATAAACCAAGCATTTACCGCAATTTCGTCACTCTTGATTTTCGACTTATATATGCCTGTAGAATCACCCCCCAAAATATTGACTATAGGTAGAGTAACACCCTGTATACCCCTATACTCTTATGTACCTACCCTTATACCCTTACACCCTTATATACCCCTATACTCTTATGTACCTACCCTTATACCCTTACACCCTTTACCCTCGCACCCTTTACCCTCCCACCCTTTACCCTTGCACCCTTTACCCTTGCACCCTTTACCCTTGCACCCTTTACCCTTGCACCCTTTACCCTTGCACCCTTATATACCCCTATACTCTTATGTACCTACCCTTATACCCTTACACTCTTTACCCGTGCACCCTTTACCCTCGCACCCTTTACCCTCGCACCCTTTACCCTTGCACCCTGTACCCTTGCACCCTTTACCCTTGCACCCTTTACCCTTGCACCCTTTACCCTTGCACCCTTTACCCTCGCACCCTTTACCCTCGCACCCTTTACCCGTGCACCCATTACCCTCGCACCCTTTACCCTCGCACCCTTTACCCTCGCACCCTTTACCCTCGCACCCTTTACCCTCGCACCCTTTAACCCTTGCACCCTTGCAATCGGAAAAATACGCTTACAATCAGCTGCATGATGCAGCTGAGTTTATTACCTCTCTTCGTGATCATGAGATTCTTATTGAGAATGCAGTAAAACACGAAATAACAACGATATTAAGATGTTTAGCGTGTAATTACACAAGTACTACTATGAGTACAAATTGTGTGATACATCTTGCACTGCCCGAGATGTTAAAAAAAATAATTTGAATTTCGAGATATAATAAAACACAATTTCATAGGTTGGAAAAATCTGAAGGATCCGTGCAATAATTGTGATAATGCAAATTCAAACACAATGATGAAAGTCGATATAACTGCTTCCAAACAAATTCTTATTGCAAAATTACATTTGTTCGATCACGATAGTAATGGAACAACGAAAGTTGAAAATTTCTACATCAAAGCAATACCTACTACTAAAATACAAGTGGTAGATCACTGTTACAAACTTAAGGTAGCGATTTTCCACCACGGTAAAAGTATTTCCGATGGTCATTACACGAGTATGGCAAGGGGTAAGTTGCACAACGTGGGTATCCGTTGATGATTTACGAGTAAAAAAACAAGCTTGGCAACGAAATGCTAAAAATTCATATATATTTTTCTTCGAAAGGTGTTAATTGTGGTTGTTAATACAGTTCAATGTTAAATACGCTCAGCGCCAAAGGCTGCTTTCAGCGCCATAAGCTGCTTCGCGCACCATGACTGTACACAAAGTACTATACATATAATTCATATAAATCGGCAATGCAGTCCACATGGTTTCTTTTCGTAGTTGTTAAACTTACGTAAAAGTTATCCTTAATCAAAAAATAAGTAAAGTAAACTCGCTGAGCTGCTTTGCGGTATTCCGAGTATTCCGAGTAAGATTTATTGGCTGCATACGCGCTTTATCTTCTAACATCACCCGATAGGCTGCAATGCGCCGTAAACACGTGGACGTGTGACGAAGAGAGATCAGAATTGATCATTTATTGGGATTTCCTTATTTTTTCCTAATTTTTAGGACCCGTGACAGTGATATAATATAATAATATAGAAGATCCCCAGCACATGTATTATTATATATGTTCCTGAGGCAGAATTTAGCTGGCTATAAGGTACGTGTGTTATTTTATGCTTTTCTAAATAATGTTTCGGGCAGTGTTCATATGATTGAAGTGAGACGAAAAGGGGTATGATGCGCTAATGGAAAAGAGAATTACCGCATCATGCCCCTCACAAACCTAGATATAAAAACCACAGTTTCTCATTGTTCCAGAATGGTTAGAAACTACATACGTAAGACGGACCGAGGAAAATGATACTTCTTTTCTATTAATTAGACCAAAATAATTGATTCTCGTGCCAATCACAGAGCAAATGACTCGTATGTCCAGAAACGTGGAAACACCGCTATTATAACATCCTCATTGCATCACGATCACATACAGATTTTGCACGAATTAAAATTTACCTTAAGAGGTTATACCCTTTTTTGACCAAACATGGCGGAAAAATCGACGAAGAATTTATTAAATGTTCACATGTACAAACTCAACCTAACAATCGGGAGAAAGGACTTTTTCTGAAATTTCTATTAAAACCTGTAGAGATTAGGTTGATGTATAGTTAAAGTGAAAGACTTATTACCAAGGAATGATTTAAACAAAAAAATTGATTAGTTGATTATAAAAATCTGTGTTTTATTTATCATCAAACCGTAACTACCCCATCTTGTCCCACCTTCCCCTACAAGCACAACCTAACAGTCGGGATTGCGGAGCTGTTTCGTTATTATCCATCATCAATTCATTCAATAAATTACCAGACAATTCAATAAATTACCAGACAAAGTAACGTACAATCATGCGTTAATGCGTTAACATTAGATCCAAATGTGTCGATCTAATCGTCTGGAAGATTTTCCATGCATTCAGGATAAATAAACAATTAATACGTGTGTATGAATATGAATTTGCAAATAATAGTATAATTTATCTTTGAAAAAAGAAGTGATATCCCCACAAAAAAACTTCAAAAAAGTAAAAAAATTACGCCAAGTACATGAAATCACAAAAAAATAGAAGATAATAATAATTACAAAATTAAAAAAAGATGTGAAATCAAAATGAGCTGCCAGTACATAAAGATGCTTTCCAACTGCGCTTTAGATGACACAACTACATATGCACAGCAAAAATTCCATTACTCATAATGGCTATTTATACAAAGAAAAAATGTATTAAATAATAATATGCAGATATATTTTTATACAAATATATATTTTAATACGAATAAATATTTTATTCAAAATACTTGCTAGTTTATTATAAAACACGCTTGGGATTAAAACAAAATACCGGTTAGTACTAGTGCTGGTGAAAAACTCGAATTACACTTACTATTCATTAAACCTACTTACTCGAAACTTATTGTTAGAACTAACTAATATAGAATCAAACGCTTACGTAACTAAAACAAAATAACTATTTTAACTAAGAACAATTTGGTCCTTCGAGCCGGATATTTATCGCGGTGATTGAAAAATCACTCTTCTAAAACCAGTGAACAAAGGAATCCGTTGCGTAATCGTTGATCCACGAGGCTTCGAACGTTCTCGACCCTGAGCGAAACAGTAAACAGTGCCAGTCGAAACAGTTTTTTTTTTCTCTACCGGACGTTCTTGAACCTGTAACAATGGATAAAATCATAAACGAGCAAAGTACGTTGTACAAGCGAATTTCAAATCTCAAGGAGAACATGATGAAACAAGGGAAAAAGAGAATAACGCGAGGTGGAATCACCTCTCGATTAGACCTACTGGAAAGCTACTGGACTACGTTTTGCAAGAATGATGCGACCTTAACCGACGGTGCCACTGAGGAGACTAAAAAGAGTTCATATTTCACCGAAGACTACAGAAGCCGCGGAGAAGAGGCTTATCTCAATCAAAAAGCCGACCTTATCAACCAGCTGGACGCTCTTCCTGGGAGAAGGAAAAAGGAAGAACAATCTGGGACCGACTCTGTTTAGCACTAAACGTCAAAGCTTTGACTACGTTAGAATAAGTATTAGGATAAGATAGGATTATAAACTAGATTTAAGAATAGACGTTATATTTAAAATGTAAGGTCACGGTCACTCTGTATTTACACCACAATTACACAGGTATTTACAGTTAGGTTCTATTATTATAATCACAATTAAACAAGCACTTATTCTAAGTTAACACGCAAGTACGCGAGATAGAGGCAGAACTGAGCAGTTCGAGATTTAGCGGTCTGGACAGTTCCAGTAGAAAGTACACACGAGAAAAGTTCTAACGGAAAGTTGTCGCGTCAACAGTTCTCGGAAGATAGATCGATCGCAGTGATGGATCGGGCCGTTTTGCCGAATTCTGTGACGTCAGCACCCCACCCAACAGCCGTTCGTCCTGAGCTGGACAAGGACCTCACCGGCGAGACAAAGCATCTCACACGATGAGGCGGGACAGCCGTCTAATTAGCTGAGGTGCGCGTCAACAGATGGCTCGACAGATCACATCACCGCGATCGTGCTCACTATGACCTGGTCGCGCTAGCCTTGTTTGAATCGCGCGCGGAACCGGCAGCGAATCCGCGCCGACTTGGCCCGTGGCCGTTTGGGCCAATCCCAAACAGGCTCCGATGAAAATGATTCCCCTAGTGGCAGAACCCTGCAAAAGATAGCTATTCCGACCTTCGCCGGTGACTATCAGCTCTGGCCAAGCTTTCGAGACCTGTTTATTTCGCTGGTAATAAAGAACGCGTCACTCTCGGCGGTTGACAAACTGCATTATCTAAAATCCAGCCTCTCGGGAGAAGCGGCGCGCTTGATCCAAAACGTGACGATCACGGCCAATAATTTCAAGCGCGCGTGGGCAGCTGTCTCCGAACAGTGTGACGTTCCACGCCTTCTTATTCACGCTCAATTAAAGGCGCTCATGTCCTTGCCTTCTATGAGCAAGGGGTCCGCCCAAGAATTAAAGTATTTGTTGCACGGGACTCGAGATGCAATGGAAGCTCTGGAAACACTGCAGCTACCGGTCCAGCACTGGAGTTCATGGTTGGTCTACTTGACGGCGGAACGCCTTGACGCCGAGACCAGGAAGGAGTGGGAGACGTCCCTCGGTACTTCAAAGGAGCATCCCACTTTCGATCAGCTGCTGAACTTCCTTCGCACTCAAGTCCGAGCCGCGCTAGCTTCGGAATTCAGCACCAGCGGATCCACGAGCCAGCAACCCACTGGATCATCTGGACAGCGAGGAGGAGATCAACCACAGCTGCCAGCCTCCAGCGGTGCGACGCGTCGCCCCAAGATGCACTGTGTGACGCGGAACAACACCGGGAGTCAGAAGTGCGCCCTGTGCGCAGGGGAACACTTCATTCTCTACTGTTCCTCGTATAAAGCGCTGGGTCCTCGGGAGAAAAAGGCTAGGGTAATAGAAAAGAAATTGTGCTTTAATTGTCTAGCCGCGCATTCCTCTCGCGAATGCAAATCCAACAAGCGATGCCAACTCTGTCTGGGTAAGCACCATACCACAATTCACGTTCCCTTCGAACAAGATTCTGCTCCTGGCACTAATTCGCAGGTAAACCGGGGTGCTTCTCCTTCACTGAACTCGGCCACTCCAACGACTCACTGCGCTCAGACTCAAAAGATGGGCGCTGTAATGCTTCCTGCTACGGCCTTGGTTCGTGTGGCGTCCGTGACGGGTGAAAAAACAACTGTCAGGGCGCTGATCGACCCGTGCTCCGAGGTGTCCTTGATTGGTGAGAGTATCGCTCAATTGTTAAGGCTTCCCAGGATTCAAACAAATATTCCGGTAATAGGCGTAGCGAGGAACAAAACATACTCGAAGGGCTCGGTAACTATAACGGTCTCTCATCGCAAAAACGAATCAGTGAATCTCGCTGTTCAACCACTGGTTCTTCCTCGACTGTCTTCCTCTCAACCCAGTCCCGCTCAATTGTCTACTTCTATGCCGCACTTGACGGATCTCGAACTTGCTGATCCAGAATTTCTATCCTGCAGGAAAGTCGAATTACTTTTGGGGGCAGAGGTCTACTCACAGATCATACTTGAAGGGTTAATACATGGCCCTCCTCGCACGCCCGTAGCGCAAGCTACAACTCTAGGTTGGATCCTTACTGGTCCGATCGCCGATCGGGGAAATCTCTCTAGCGCGAAAACCGCGATAACACTCCAGTGTTCGTCGGATGTCGATATCTCGGAAATTTTGCAACAGTTCTGGGCAATTGAAGAGGTATTGACACCATTTACTTCGTTAAATGATGATGAAAGGGCATGCGAGGAGCACTTCGCGCAGACGCATTCTCGACATGACAGTGGCAGGTATGTCGTAAGACTACCGTTCTCGCGTTCAAAATCTAGCCTCGGTTTGTCTCGCGCGACTTCCGAGGTCCTCTTGAAAAATCTCGAAAGGTGTTTGGGATTGGCCCAAACGGCCACAGGCCAAGCCGGCGCGGATTCGCTACCGACTCTGCGCGCAGTCAGAGCGGCTAACGTGACCAAGGCGCTCTATGCACGATCGCGGTGATGAGATCGGCAGGGCCATCTGTTGACGCGCACCTCACCTAATTAGACAGCTGTCTCGGTTCATCGTGCGAACGGCTTTGTTCGCCGATGCGGTCCTCGTCCTGCTCAGGACGAGCGACTGTTGAGTGGGGTGCTGACGTCACAGAATTCGGCGAAACGTCCTGATCCATCACCGCGATCTCTCTTCCACGAATCGTCGACTTGACGACACGTAACGCTTCTATCTCGCGTGCTCGCGCTCTACTGGGACGTTCCAGCAAACCTTTCCGAATTGCTCGGTTCAACCGCTAATTCGCGCGGACTTTCGCGTTAGAATAAAGAAGCATTACTTCTGCGATTAGTTTAGTTAAAGCGACGTGTAATATTGTGCTAACGTTTTGTAAATATACAGTGGTTGTGACCTTAGTTTTTAAACGTAACGGCTACTCTTAACGTCTATTCTTATCGTCTATCTTACACGCTAAATTAATCCTAATTCTTAATCTAACACGCGGACGTTCGAAGCTTCGACGTTTCGATTCTGAACAAAAGGCGATTCCGAAAATCTTCCGAACTGGAAACGGCGTACCACCAATTTATGGATGAATATGAGTCACTTGACCATATGAATCTAGCGACGGGAGATTCTCGTGATATTCCGAGTCACTATTATTTGCCTCACCATGGGGTGATTCGCGCTTCGAGCACTACTACGAAACTTCGGGTAGTTTTCAACGCATCATGCAAAACGACCTCTGGTCTCTCTCTCAATGACCTTGTAAACAAAGGTCCTAACTTGCTTCCGGAGATATTATTATTTATTTATTATTATTATTTAATAAACGGGGGAACCCTTTAGTGTACATATTATGACATTGAATATAAACGATAAATAACAAATAATAAAGTATAACAGAAAATAGAAAAACATAAAATGAAAAGTAAAATAAAAATAAAAGTAGAAAGTAACATAACAAATCAAAAACAACAACAAAAACAACAAAAGACAATAATGGTATTTCAATCGGCGATAATACCAATAATCGATGAAAGAAACATGGTACCAAGGTGACGAGGTTACTGTAATGGCAAACACCTTAACAGCTGTCCCCTAAACGACGCAAGGGACGCCACAAATATGTCAACGTCCGCAGGGCACTGGTTTAACTCATCCATAGAGATATTCGATATCTTATTACGATGGAGGCTTCACTCCGTAGTGTTCTCAGCGGACATAGAAAAGATGTACCGCCAGATACGCGTGCATACGGACGATTGCGATTTCCAACGCATTCTTTGGCGGAAGAACGAGTCGGACCCTATGCAGGCGTACACTGTCACATACAGGATGGCGTGTGCGCCCTACTTGGCCATTCGTACTCTAAAACAATTGAGCGCGGACGAAGTTGATAGGTACCCTCCTGCCGCGCCGTGCTTGCTTAACGACGGCTACATGGACGACGTTATCTCGGGAGCTTATATCGTCTCAGCGGCGCTCCACCTTCAAAAGGAGCTACTGTCTTTGCTCAAGGCGGGCGGTTTCAAACTCCGAAAATGGGCGTCGAACGCGCCCGAGCTTCTCGAAACACTGCCGCACGATTATGTGGCAGTCACTCCAGAACTTTCTTACAATTTCGAGGGCACTTTTTCCTTGCTGGGCTTGAAGTGGCAAACCATTTCGGATTGTTTCTTGTTCTCCGCTGCGCCTAAAAAGCGAGACAACGCTCTTACAAAGCGTATTGTCTTCAGGGAAACCGCGAGTCTGTACGACCCGTTAGGATTTCTAGCTCCGGTAATAATTGCCGCGAAAATTTTCGTGCCATCTCTCTGGCTTATAAAACTGGGATGGGATGAGCCACTCCCGTTAAATCTTACTGAAGCCTGGGAGCGTTATTACGACGGATTGGGCGCTCTCGCATCGTTGAGGATACCTCGATGGCTGCCGTTAGAACGGAATCCGGGTTCTATGAATTGCACGGCTTCGCCGACGCGTCGGTGAAAGCGTACGCCGCTGTAATTTATCTCCGTTCCTTGTTCGACGATGAGCCACCTGGTATTAATCTGGTCGCAGCCAAAACACGAGTCGCTCCACTTAAACAAATATCTTTGCCACGGCTCGAGTTGTGCGCCGCCACACTGCTTGCTCGGCTGACAATACGCGTTGTACAAGATCTAAACTTACCTCGGAGCGAGATAAATTTATGATCAGATTCTACGACCGGTTTGAGCTGGCTGCAGAAGCAGCCGTCACACTGGACGACATTTGTCGCTAACCGCGTTTCTGAAATACAGACTACAACACCAAATGCGAGGTGGCATCACATTCGGACAAAGGAAAATCCCGCGGATTGCGCGTCGCGAGGTATTCCGGGGAACCTTCTGATAAACCATACACTCTGGTGGCAGGGACCTTGCTTCTTGAAGCAAAGTCAGATTGACTTTGAGTTTAACCGAGTGGTCGAGTTCAACACAACAGAGGAAACACCCACGAAATCTGTTCATCACGCGACCAAACTAGACGATGAACCCCCGAAGTGGGAAGTCATAATCAAATATTCCTCGTTTAAAAGGCTGAATCGCATCACTGCGTGGTGCATTCGCTTCACTTCGAAGCTTCGACCACAGACTTCGCTCGACATTTCATGCGATTACCTGACCGTTCCCGAATTGGAGCTAGCCAGACTCACCATAATCAGAGTTGTGCAGCGTCAAACCTTTGCTCGCGAAATCTCGAAGCTAGAAAATTCCGCTTCAATATCCCGAGGCCCTCTGGCCCGTCTCGTTCCTTTCGTGGATGCTGAAGGCATCCTTCGAGTCGGCGGTCGGCTAAAACACTCCACGCTAGACTTCGACGAAAGGCATCCGATAATCCTACCTGAGAAAGGACATTTTACTATTTTAATTGTACGGGACCACCATGAGAAAGTGCTTCATGGCGGTACGCAACTTACCTTAAGTATGCTGCGGCAAAATTATTGGATTCTTCGAGGACGTCGCGTTGTCCGTACATACATACACTCTGGTGTAACTTGCTGGCGATGGCGAGCCAAAGCTTCACAACAACAAATGGAGAATTTACCCCTCTCCCGCGTGACTGCCGCGCGAGCTTTCCTTAACTCGGGAGTCGACTATGCCGGTCCTTTTCTTACGAAGACTTCTCCGGGACGAGGTCACCGTACGCGAAAATCTTACGTAGCCGTATTTATATGTCTATCTACTAGAGCGATACACTTAGAACTCGTGTCGGACTATACTACTGCCGCTTTCTTAGCCGCGTTTAGGCGATTTGTTTCCCGTCGCGGACATTGTGCGCCCATGCGTAGCGACTGCGGAACGAACTTTGTAGGCGCCGACAAGGAGCTTCGGCAGTGGTTCTCCGCTGCTACCTCCGAACTGGGTGAATTGGCGTCCCTGCTAGCTGGTATGGGTACTACGTGGATCTTCAATCCTCCAGCCGCTCCTCACTTCGGCGGAATCTGGGAGGCCGCAGTTAAATCCATGAAATTTCACTTGCGTAGAGTCATCGGTGATACCCCGATGACGTTCGAGGAGATGTCTACGTTAATGACACAAATCGAAGCCTGCCTCAATTTTAGGCCACTCTTCCCGTTGAGTAACGACCCTGACGATTTTTATTTTCTAACTCCTGCGCACTTTCTTGTAGGCTCTCCTTTGATAGCCGTGCCCGAACCGTCTCTAGCCTCTGAACCAAGTAATCGACTAACGCGCTGGCAGTTGGTTCAGCAGATGAGAGACCACTACTGGCGACGCTGGGCCGCAGAATATTTGCAAACGCTGCAAGGGCGACACAAATCGGTCTTCTGGATTCGGTACTGGCGCTACATACTCGCTCATCGGGAGATACAAAAGTAGTTCTAAAATCTAAATCATCTTCTCTTGTGTACCCGTGGTCCCGATTTGCTAGTTTATTATAAAACACGCTTGGGATTAAAACAAAATACCGGTTACTATTAGTGCTGGTGAAAAACTCGAATTACACTTACTATTCATTAAACGTACTTACTCGAAAGTTATTGTTAGAACTAACTAGTCTAGAATCAAACGCTGACGTAACTAAAACTAAATAACTGTTTTAACTAAGAGCACCGAGCGTTGAATCTATTCTCTTAACGCAACGCTTAACGACTGTAAGAGATAATTATACATTTGAAATGCTTAGATTATTATTAAATAAATCACGAATAAATTTGAGGGCGGCCTTTGTCTACAGCCCATACAGGTTGTCCAATCGAGATGTGGCATTTTGGCGGAGCTGGTTCGGAACAAAATGAGACGGATTTAAATAAAATATTACCATGTATTGCAATTAATAGCAAAGGAAAATCAAGCTGATACAAAAAATGGGGGAAATTACATGGGTTTCGATAAGAGTCGCATATGACTCTTGGTTAGTAAAGTTCTTCTGCAGGTATAAATTGCACCATTCAGACCAGTACGGGATCCACCGATATTGTTTTTAGACCTCATTGAAGTAATATAGCATGGTAGCGATACGGTCAGATGACCGTAATAGCGGAGTGTTCGCACGACGCCCGGTTCGCTTACCTGATTCGGCGCGCACCGCCGTATTTACCACTCCACTGCGACGTTAATAGGAGCCGCACCACCCTGGACGTAGGCTTATTTTGAAGAAAAAATTTCAAGCAATACAGTAGTATTTTTTTCGGATTTTTAAAATCGCGACCTAGAGCCCGAATTTGAAAAATAAAAATTAGTTTATAATTTTCAATGTTGCAAAATTAATTTTTCGATCTGGGAAAAATTTATTCAGAAACGCCGATCTTTCCACTTTAAAATGCCGTAAGAAACAACTAAATCCGACAAATAGTTTCCGAGATAAAAATTCAAAAGCACAACACATTTTCACGAAAATAGGCAAAAATCGCAAAATTCAAGGCCTTGTATTTTTTAAACAAACTCGATATCGACAAAATGATGACTTAAACTGTCACGTCCAGAATTGCCGGAACATTCTGGACGAGATGGGAGTTCTTGCCCCGTCGCCTCTAACGCACCGTAAACCCTAAGGCCGGCCCGGTAACGCCACTATGGAGTAACTGTGCGGGACGGGTGGATCGGCGTTAGAGGATCGAGGAGGAAAAGAAGAGGTGTGTTTCGTCTTGGGATCGTCAGCCAGACTCATCAGTAGGGCTATAGCTGACGACCCCTGCCCTAGACACACACGAGGACACATAGGATTTGGAACTTGTATATATATACATGAATGAGACTGGAATTAGGGACTAGCGAGAAGATTAGAGACCTCTGGTGGCGCTCCTCGACACTAAGTCGCGATACCGTGGTGGGGCCGGGACGTCACAAAACCCTCCCTAATTCCACGAGGACTACAACATATTAAAGCTTAAAAAAAATCCGAGACATCGAGGGACAAAAGTGATCGATTTGGCGTGGAATGACCCACCCCCTTTATGATGTAGCTTTAGAATAAAATGCTGTGGTGGGGGAGGCAATTGCATCTCTATTTAAGAAGAGCTCTCGGACGCTATTCCATCAATCGCTCAGTAATTTCAGTGACTTTGACGGAACAGACGGTACTCCATAAAAAATATAGTGCACATCAAAATGTACAAACACAGCTTAAACGATTCATCCTGCGCAGCCGGCAACGATGGCGGGTTTTCAAATAAATGCCAATAACAGCAGCAACAACAACATCATCAACAATTCAATATGAGGTACGTACGCGTTACTATACACTTTTCATTTACTTCATTCACTGTAAACGCAAACGATCAAAGTATCAATTTCATGTACTTGTTTCTTACAGTTCTGGATCCATATCGTTAAAAACGATGAAAACATCGAAACCATCAATCGTACGAATCCTGGGGCGTGATTATCCACTGACTGCAACAGCTTATAAACGTCTAACTATAGGAATTCGCATTGGTATGGATTTGCTTCACGTCGAGATTGCCATAGTCGACAGTAAAGACAGCGAGTTAAGCTTTTCAATGTCTACGTAGAAGCTCCTGCTACAAAACGAGCAGGACAGACTCCAACGATTACGCAGCAACGCAACATCGCCCCAAACTAACATTATAATTCATCATTTACAACTAGAGTTCACGCGTATGTATGATGATAAACTGAATCGCGTTGTCATATATATGACTGAAGCCACGATATGAAAACTATTCGCGTACAATCATTGCATTGAACATATGTACACGTGGCTAACTGAAAATATGTACTCTGTAAGCAGTAAATATGCCACTTTCGAAGACGTTCTACGTAGCGCTACCGCGCCAAAAGATTATGTAAAATTAATTTCTGAAAGCGAACACTTCGAACAGCATTCATTGATCGATTGTGAATTGTTAGCATGTGCACTCAATCATATTGTGGATGATGCTCGTAGTAAAAAATGTTAAATTATATTCTTTTAATTTTATGATTTGTAACAGTATATATCATAAACGTATATAATTTCTCAATTTTATTTACCCATCATTCTCCTTGCCACCTAACTTTAAGATCTGCTGACGCTGCATAATTCTTTCTATGATTCGCGCTGCCAAGTGACATCACCCTGCACGACCGCTCCAGAGGAGTCGAATTACGCGAGATCGCGCGATACGCGGCGACGTTAAATCGGAACGCTTTGAAAAACTGTTAGCTTTAGAATGCATGTGATTCTATCCCCTATGTAGTGGCGTCTCTTTCCCTCCTAGAATTTTAACTTTAAAGTAATGCTCCGTCTCTTTCCCTCGAAGACGCGGTGTCGAAAAACGCCGATCTTTCCCGACATTGTCCGAAACAATTTATGAAAAATTATTGGTTTCGAAAAAAAAGTTCTAGGACAGTCTCCACCCTGGGTTAGGTCTGAAAAATTTTTCGGGTGGGCCAAGTTCTGAAAGAGATTTTTTTTCGGGGGTCAATGCCTCCCTCTGAAAAATTTCCGACGGTGGGTCCGGTCTGGAGAGGCCTTCGCGGCGGCTCGGCCCGGACTGATCCCCTCCATCGTCGCGGCTTCCCCTACTCCGCGGCGCGTGCGCGCGCAACCTGTCTTCCTCACCCCGCAGGCCCCGCGCCCAGGTTTCCCTCCGGCGCGCTCCCCCGCGCGCCCACACATTCCCCCTGCCCCCGCGCTCCCCTCAGCACACCCGGGTTATATCTGTCATAGTCTTACTACTTACAATGTTCCGGCAACATTGCGCGCACATCGACGTGCAATGTTCCACTGGCAACGATCCTACAATATTTCGGCAATATTGCGCGCAAATCGATGTGCAATGTTTCAGTGGCAATGACCCAGCAAAATTGTCTACATATTGCCGTGCAATACTGTAGTGGAAATATTGTAGAAACAGTACAGCAATATCCTGAAGCAACTATGACTTTGACGAAATTTGAAATATGACGTCGAGTAGATTCTACAGCATGTTTCATTTAACTGGATGTGTTAGAATTTCTCGTTGGCCGTTAAAGATATGAAAAAAGTGTTATTGTGAGAGTTGTTTGTACATGAATTTAAATTATAGAAGAGATTTGAAAATGAATTTAATTTGTCTACATAGAGTAGATACTATATATTTTAAAGTGTGAAATTATTATTAGTAGTATAATTTTATTGTCGTTCCCCTGAGGGTTACAACCTCCTTACAATTTCCTTCACCTTCGCAACACTTTCCTTAATCTAACTTATTCTACTTACCCTAACTTAGCCTACGTCTTAAACCTACTCCCGCTCGCTCGCACTCTCCCCCTCCCTCCCTCGCACGCCGCACGCTCCCCCTCCTCCGCTCCTCGGACCTCCGCTTCCGCACACTTCCCCATCCACTCACATTCCTTCATTCATCCCTACACTCCCCCCCCCCGCACAACTCTCTTTTTTTTCCAGTCTCTTCATCCACTCCTCCCCCTCCCCATCATCCCCCAGAACCTCTACCATCGCACTCTGCCATCCCCTCTCCACCCCCCACCCTGTACAAACCTCCCACACATGCTCCCAAGTTTCCTCTCCTTGTCCACACATCCTACATTTTCTTTTCTCCTCCTCCTCCCAATATCTCCCCCCCCCCCCTCATCTCATTCCCTAACCTAAACCTTGCTACCCTCCTCCACCTATCTTCCCCCCATCCTTTCTTCATGTACCCCGGTACACCTATTCCTTTCACCCTCCCATACCATTTATTATATCTCCCCTCTCCTATTTTCCTCCACCTCTCCTCTTCCTGCGCCCTTCTCTCCCTCTCCACCAACTCCTCCCCTCTTAATTCCCCTTTTTCCCCTCACTCTTTCCACCTCCTCAACCGTCCACCCTTTGTCCTTATAAAACTGCTCCCTCTCTTCCTCCCATCCCTCCAGCACCTTTCCCCTCCTCATCCTCCTCTTCATCTCCTCCCAACATTCTCTCGCCAACTCCCCCCCTTTTCCTTCCTCCAACTTTCTCTCATATCCCCATGCCCTCATCCCTGCCCCTCCTTTCATCATCCCTCTCTGCAATTCCTCCCTAACCATGTATCCCGGGGTACTACAATCCACTCCCAACACCCACTTCAAATACCTTTCTTGCAGCCCCTCTACCTTTTCCCTGCACTTCCACCCCCATACCTCCACCCCGTAACTTACTACCGCCCACACCAGCTTGTCGAAAAGCCAGATTCTTCTCCCCCAATCTTTCCCACACTTCCTTTTCCCTATCCCCCACACCTGTCCCAACAACGCAGCCCCCTTCCTTACCCTCTCCTTTACATGCTCTTCCTGTCCTCCATTCCCCATCATTATGTACCCTAAATACTTAAACCTATGCACCTCCTCTATCTGTTTTCCCTTCCACCTCCATATCACCTTTCCCCATCTCCCCCCTCCCCTTCTACACCTCATCACCTTTGTTTTTCCAACGTTCACCTGTAACCCCTTCCCGTCCACATACTTTTCCAACTTCCCTATTAACCCCTTCATCCCATCAACATCCTCTGCCAGCACCGCCACGTCATCCGCGTATGCCAGAGTATGTACGCAGGTCGAATGGGAAAACTACAAGGAAGCCCATAGATCATACAAGAAGCTCATCAGAGAATCAAAAAGGAAAACCTGGAGGGGATTCTGTCAAGAGACCAAGACCCCACCACTAGTGGCCAGGCTTCAAAGGGTCTTCGCAACCGGGCCTCCGGAAAAATTGAACGGACTCAGGTTCCCGGATGGGAGATACCTAGAGGACCGACAACAAATTCTGGAGCACCTGATAGAGGTTCACTTCCCAGGCTCGGGACTACGACTCTGCCAAATCCTTCAGGCCTATCAGCCTAACGTCCTTCCTTCTGAAGACGCTGGAAAGGCTGGTGGATAGGCACATCAGGGAACATGCGCTGGTGGAAAGACCAGTTCAAACCTCTCAACACGCGTATCAGGCCGGCAGATCCGTGGAGACGGAGCTCCACCACCTGGTAGGGGTGGTAGAAGGGGCCCTGGAACGGAAACAGTCGGTCCTGAGCGTTTTCTTGGACATCGAAGGAGCGTTCGACAACACATTCTTTGACGCCATAAGCAGGGCTCTAGACAGCTTCAAGGTCGAAGACTCGATCAGAAGGTGGATCCGCAACATGCTGCGGACTATTGCCGTGATGGCCAGCTGGGAAGGGACCATGATAAGGGCTCGAGCCGACAGGGGCTGCCCGTAGGGAGGAGTTCTCTCCCCACTGGTGTGGACCCTGGTGGTAGACGAGCTACTGCGTGGGCTCGGAGAAGAGGGTGTAATAGTACAGGGCTACGCTGATGACATAGTGATCGCAGTCAGAGGCACGAGCCCGACGTGCATGGCCAGGAGAATGCAGAAGGCGCTCACACTGGTTCAGGAATGGTGCCACAAACAAAACCTAAAGGTAAATCCGTGCAAGACGGAAATGGTACTATTCACAAGGAAGCGGAACCTAAAATTTAAGGCCCCCTTCCATCTTCCACACCTCCTCGGAGGTGAAATATCTAGGAGTGACCCTAGATAAGAAGCTCACGTGGAAAAGCCACATCGCGAAGCAGACACAGAAGGCTGTTTGGATGTTTGGCAGCACATGGGGGTTAAAACCATGGGTGGTTAAATGGATCTATACAGCCATCCTGGAACCCCAACTGATATACGCCTCAGTGGTATGGTGGACCTCCACGAGGAGGGACACCCATAGGAGGACATTAAGCAAGGTGTATCGCCTGGCACTGCTGGGGATAACAGGTGCGTTCCCCACCAGGCCCACCCTGGCGATGGGGGTCTTGCTGTACCTGCCGCCGCCGCACTTGGCTGCGGAGGCCGGGGCTAGGTAGGCTACCCTGAGGATACACTTCGCGGGAAGATGGAAAGGCGCGAGGAACGGGCACGCGGCGATCCTGCAGGACCTACGGGACTCGCGCGAGGCCCTGGACTGCGGGGCAGACCAATGTGCCCCAGCCTACCGCTTCCAACAAAACTTTGTCGTTCGCTTCCCAACCAGGAGGGAATGGGAGGAGAGCGGGAAAGATTTATTCTCTCCGGGGGGGGGGGGGGGGGGCTCACGTGGTATACAGATAGCTCCAAGACCAAAACCGGAACCGGAGCCGGGATATGGGGGAGAGGCCCAGAGTGGAAAGATCCATCGCCCTGGGCCACACTATGGGTTACTATTATCATTATCGTTACTATTATCTTTATCGTTACTATTATCATTATCGTTACTATTATCATTATCGTTACTATTATTATTATCGTTACTATTATTATTATCGTTACTATTATTATTATCGTTATCGTTATTATTATCGTTATCATTATTATTATCGTTATCATTATTATTATCGTTATCATTATTATAATCGTTATCATTATTATTATCGTTATCGTCATTATTATCGTTATCGTCATTATTATCGTTATTGTTATTATTATCGTTATTGTCATTTTCATTGTCATTGTCATTGTCATTGTCATTGGCATTGGCATTGGCATTGTCATTGTCATTATTGTTATTATTATTATTATTGATGTTGTTATCGGTGTGGATGCCTGAGTAACTTCTACTCGTTTGAGGGATTGACGAAAACACCGTGAACTGCCAGCGTCTGAACGAGTATGCCGTCGAATTGCCGTCCGTGGAGGATAAATGGTTGCAGTTCAAAAATTTCAAGAACAAGGAACGAACGCCATTCATCGTCTACGCGGACTTCGAGTGCATGCTGGAGGACGTCGAGCCTGCGGAGCGGAGTCGGACGTACACGTACCAGCATCACCGAGTGTACAGCGTGGGATATTACATACAATGTTCCACCGACGTGTCTCTGTGTCGTTATCGCGCGTATCGTCACGAATCCGAGTGTGTGAAATGGTTCGTGAAAGAACTGCGAGACTTTGCAAACATGGCGTATTCGTGAGTAGTAATACAAAGCGGGTTCTAATTCACTTTCAAGGCCATTTCCCCCTCCCCAACTCCCCAACCGGCGCGGGGCGGTGGGGGAAGTGAGGGCGCGCGGGGGAGCGGGGCGGAGGGAAACCGGGGAGCGGGGCCTGCGGGGGGGGGGGGGGAAGACCGGTTGCGCGCGCACGAGCCGCGGAGTGGGGGAAGCCGCGACGACAGAGAGGGGATCAGTCCGAGCCGAGCCGCCGCTGAGGCCTGTCCAGACCTGGCCCACCGTCGGAAATTTTTCAGAGGGAGGCATTGACCCCCGAAAAAAAATCTCTTTCAGAACTTGGCCCACCCGAAAATTTTTTCAGACCTAACCCAGGGTGGGGGACTGTCCTAGAATTTTTTTTCAAACCAATAATTTATCAGAAAATCTTAAAAATTAGGCGGCATGGAGGATGTCAGGGTGAATAAAATGGAGGAATAATATGTTTCGGAAATTTATTTAAAATTAAAAGAGTATAAAATTAAAATAATACAATTTAACATTTGTTTTTCCTACGAGCATCAGCTAGAATATCATTGATAGCAAATGCTACCAGTTCGCAATCTACAGGATAATCCTCATTGTAATATTCGCTATCACATATGATTTTAGCAGCATGAAGCGTATCTAATTTTTCACAGGCAACATCGCTCTGCTGTAGCACGTTGACAAAAGTTTTAAATTTTATCCTCGCATCTTCCGCAGTTTAATACAGCCGCGGATGCATATAGTCTATACAGTGCTCAAGATTTAATAAAAATGTTACTGTATCCGGCGTGAAATACAGCGTAGTATCACATCGGCACATCTTTACAACCGGTGAATCGAGGATCTGACAAAAATCCACCGTTAATTCACTAATCCGCATCGATTCTGATCCTGGTAATTGTGCACGTTCTTCGATAGTTGTACGCATAGCGAATAGCACAGTCCATGTATGCCATGGTAATATGAGATGATTTCCATGATTGTCACCGAGAAGAACTTCTACATCGGCCATAGGTCCTACATCGATTCCAATTTCTAGGTATTTACTACCCATTGATGTTAATGCATATCTTCTAACCATGATACGCGATCCTCGGCGCGGACTAAGAGAACAATCAAAGCTATGAAATTGCTCGCTCGTATTAGGAATCTCCACAAAATTACCTTTTTTAAAAAAAAGGTACAAAAAGAGCGCCAAGTATATAATCCCATTTAAAAACATTGTCGTAAATTAATATAAATTTATTAATGTGCTATATTTAACTTTACAAAAGTAATGATATACAACAGTTGCGCCAATTATCACACTGGCTATTTGCACAAAGAACAAAATGTATTCAGTAATATTAAGCAGATATATTTTTAAACAAATAAATATTTTAATACGAATAAATATTTTATTCAAAATACTTGGCGCTGCTCTCCAAATTGGTGTTGCTAAACTGAATAAATATGCATAAATTGCATTAAAATCTTTTTCTTTCTTTCTTGTCTCTGTGGTGTCTTGTCTTGTTTTATTTATTAACCAAGACAATTAACATTTTTTCGGTTGCGCAGCGCCAAGTATTTTGAATAAAATATTTATTCGTATTAAAATATTTATTTGTATAAAAATATATCTGCTTAATATTATTGAACACATTTTGTTCTTTGTGCAAATAGCCAGTGTGATAATTGGCGCAACTGTTGTATATCATTGTGACGTCCCTATAATTTTCGCCCTACCCTAACTAGCTTCCTCCTTATATGACCTACCCAAGTATCTACTACTATCTATAAACCTCAACTCTTAACCCTTTACCAATCATCAGATCTTGGACGATGTACCTTAGCGGTCCCCATCTCCAGCTGATTCCCCTTCCCCTCTTCGCCTTAGAGGCATGACTCCCTCCTCAATCACGAATTACAACAAGTCCCTCGCCCCAACCTTCTAAATCAAAACCTCTCTCCCCCCCCCCCCCCCTCTCTTCCAATGTAAACCACAAAAGTCCACCCAACAGATTGAGTGCCCCTTTTCGAAATCCCATGGTCTTACAGCCTAATTATAGATCAACCTTTGATTCTTACAAAACCCCAGAGCTATTTCGACACATACTTTAAGGATGACTCATCACGCCTACCGCAAATTCCACGCATACTTTGGGCATGAGTCATCACGCATACCTCAAATTCCCCGCATACCTCACATTCCATCAATTTGTATAAATACCGGTGCCGCGTGGCCCACGCATCAATCATTCATTATTAGTCCTTGCTATCAGTCGCGATCACTATTCTTTAGTATCTTCACGCATCAGTATTATTCCGTGCTATCGCCAAGTCGCGACCATTACTCTATGGTTTTCTTTATTAGTTATATTCTTACCTTTCAATTCAGTGTACATCAACCAGCGTCTACATCACTGTAAGCGTTTCTATTTCTTTTATTTTATAATATTGTTAATGCTTTTGTTTATTACATTTCATTGCTACGTTATTTCTTCGTGTTAATTTCTTTGCTTATCGCTTTATATATATATAGTTTAGTTTGCATTTATATCTTGCTTAAGCTTTAGCCTCTTATTATTATATTGCTATCTTTATCACATAATCTATTATTGTTTAACTCCATTGCTTCGCATCTTTTGCTATTTTTGCCTAACATTAATTTTCTATCATTTACCTTTATATAAATGTTATGTGCCTATGCTAAATGTCCAACGCATAATTATAAGGTGTTCATTGCTATCTGTTACGTGTTCCAATAAATAACGCTTTCGCTTTTATCTTTAAACCGTCAATTCTCGCTATTTCGCCTCGAATACCTGGAACCATTACGCGCAAAGACTACAGCTGATCGGTCTCCGCAAGCGCCGGGAGTTCTTGCCCGTGTTTACTAACGTTCTTTCATATAGAGTCCCGTATGGGTATTCCCAAACCTATAGTAAAAACCCTACTATTTACGCCTTTTTCATACGATGCAGTTAGTAAGCCAATTATCGAGCCATAAGTCAAAGCCAGTACTCTCACGTGCGTCACTCGGGTGTACGATCACCATTCAGCCTTCCCTGGTCGATACGAGTCGCGAAGCATAGCCTTCATTAAGAAGCAGGTCTTCTTACGAAGCAAAGTCTTCGAGCTCTCCTAAAAGTCGCGAAGCATAGCCTTCATAAAGAAGCAGGTCTTCTTACGAAGCAGAGTCTTCGAGCTCTCCTACACATATCCGCAAGTTCGGAACCATAGCCTTCATAAAGAAGCAGGTCTTCTTACGAAGCAAGGTCCGCACGCAACTTCCCTACCCCATATATGTCACGATCCAAGTCCCGCCACCCAGGACGTGACATAAATTTTGGTGACAGCGGTGGGATTCGTCTACTGTTAATAGAAATAAATTCTCTAGCATACGGTACCCACAAGGTCCCGACATTTAATATGTATATTGCAAGGCCACAGCAGATCGCGGTAGCGTATAGAAGCCGCGTGCTCGAAACCACTACTACACATATGCAAACATTAAAGTGTGTAAAATTGAGTTTAGCAACAACGAACCAAGACAACGAAATTGCTCGTGCTGCTCCCGGTTGGACCCAGTAAATACGGTGACAGTATCTTTAAATCATTACCGCCAAAACGGCCTACACATTCCACAATTGCCCTCGGAGCAATAAAATCTTAAATTAAACATGTCTGTGTACGGTGAAGCCGACGACTCTCCCGTAAAAGACCAAGACGCGGACGATCACATTAAATTGAAAGATATCGCGACTATCGAACTATTAGAACGAGTAGAACTGTTGCGGAAGAAACAGGCCGAAATCGAAAGGTTATATGCGCAGCATGTCGTAAATCCAGAAACTAATACGCGTCCTAGTTCAGTCACCGTTTCTGACAACCCCGCGCTAGAAGGTCTCTCGGGTCAAATCCAATCCATACGCGAGATGATAGGAAAAATTCTTGAACCCTCGCAAACAACGAATAATTTTGCAACTCCCGGTTCTTCTCGCTTTGATAGGAAACCGCTACCTAACCATAATTATGTATCGGATCAGGATCCGTCGCCCCAGATTAAGCTGAAAGACGCCATAGAAACCGTTCCCAAATTCGACGGTCACAATATCCCGGTATTACAATTCGCTAGGGCCTGCAATAGGGCTAAGGCTCTGGTTCCCCCGCACGCTGAACCTCAGCTTGCGAGGTTGTTACGAAACAAATTACAAGACCACGCTTACTTGGCCGTCGAGGATAGGGTCTTCGACTCTGTAAACGATCTTATTAAACAACTTAAACGCACCTTTTCTCCTGCTAAGACATCGGACCATTATCGCGGAGAACTTGCAAATATCATAAAAGGAAGGAACGAACACATATTAGAGTATATTTCTCGAGTCAAGGACCTCCGATTCGCCATTCTGGAAGAAGACAGGGAATATTATCGTGACTTTGCACGAGACCATCCCCAAGACCTCGAACGTCTGACCTTAGATTCATTTATTGACGGCCTCCCACCCTACCTAAGAATGCGATTGCAGCAGCACCACTTCGAAACGTTAGACGAAGCATTTGATTTGGTCGTCCTCGAGGACAAAAAGATGGACAGGGACAGAGTTAGATTTTCAGAACCAAAAACTCCTAAGGTGACCTGCCAACTGTGCAACAAGACTGGTCATGACGCACGGTCCTGTTGGAGCAACCAAGGCCCGACAGCTCAACCTTCCGAGAGGAACCCTCTAAACTGTGCCACGGAATATGAGTCCCAAGTACCCAAAGCACAGGTCACCTACTGGGACAAATCTCGACCTCCACCTTCCAGGCCTACGGAGCTGGGAAGCTGCGGGTACTGTAAGAAGCCCGGACATGTGACCACGGAATGCAGAAAACGCATCTTCACTATCATGAAAGATCCTAGAGCCTTGTGGGAAACGGAGTCGGGAAATACTCCTCCGAGCGCCGATGGATGCAAACTGTGGAGCGAGCCAAGCAGAAGTGCACCCCAAAGCACTAGCGGTATCATAAGAGTCGCTCCAGTACAATTAAACCCGGTCGTTCAACGGGCAAGGTCAAAATCCTCTTTTTCCATACATACAGCTAATCCGGACCTAAAGGACTACCCTCAAGTTATAAACGCTAGCGAGATTGACAATCCAAGCACCATGCTCTGCATCGAAGTAAAGGAATCCGACAGACTAACTCCAGAATCCAAACCAAACCGACCCAAAGAGACTACAACGCCTATAGGCATCACTCCCATCCACCCCCTCATAAAAAACAAGTCCCTCTTAGCCCTGGATCCGTCGATCCACCATCTCGAGGCATCCGCGACGGTGCACTCACTCTTACCCCCTGCGCTATATGCCAAATCAATCCTTCCCCTAAACTCCCAAAAGTCTCTTGCGGCTACACCGGAACTGGCAGTATTAAAAATTTCTGCGGAAGCTCCTTCAAGGGCAGAAATTCTACTTAATTCAATCTCCAAAGAGCACCCGATTCATGGGAAAGGCGATAAGTTCGCTGACGCTGTACCTCGCATACCAAAACAAATTAAAGAATCCCTTGGTCTGACCGGATATCACAGAAGATTTATCCCGGAATTTTCCAAAACGGCACCACCGTCAACCCAACTATTAAAGAAGGACCCAGCATTGAACTGGGGACCATCCCAGCAACCTGGTTTCGACCACCTCAAATCAGTATTGCAGAAGGAACTTATCCTGCAATGCCAGAGTTTTGACCTGAGATTCCACCTCACTACAGATGCCTTATCCCATACTTCCCCCGCAGTGGAGGCATGCTCCCAACGACTACATGACAAAGGTGACGACAACTTGAAGGACTGGCCCAAACGTAGACCAAGCGGTCCCAAGAGGCCTCGGTTCTCAAAATCACCGATCCATGCGCCAACGAGTGGTAGCAACCCCATTGACTCTGCAACACCCACATCCAGCGCTCGCCAGGGAAGGAAATGCAGAAGGACGCAACTACACAGAAAGATGCGCCGGAAAATATCATCTGTAGAAATTCCACTACAGTCTTCCCCAGAAAACATACGGGAACGACTGCCTACAAGTAGAGCAGGCAACACTTTCATATTAACCATGCAAGTTTTATTGACAAAATACCTTGTGTGCGTGATCTTTAGCCTTTTCACATCAATTAAGATACCAGATGCGCTCATTAAAAGATTGATTTGTCAGTTCAGAGCTCCTAAAGCCATTCTCACCGACCAAGTACCAAATTTTAATAGAAATTTTATAGAACCGGCACCGTGGAAATGGAAAAACCAACAATTCCGAACCCCAGCCTTTCACCCGCATACTAACGGCTCTTTAGAGAGATTGCAAATCGTTTTAACCGAATATTTAAAAAGGTTTATCGGTAGATACACTGACTGGGACGACTGGACAGATTTGTTCACGTTTTCTTATAATACCAGTGTTTACGAGGGCACTGGTTATACACCAAATGATTTTGTATTCGGGAAAATAGCTCGGATACCCAGCCGAACTCCGGTAACTGAAGATTTCGAAAATGAAACCTACAATCACTATCGCGCGAAATTAAGTACGAGGGTACAAGAATTGCAAACCGCCGCAGCAAAAAGGTTAGACCAGTTAAAACTTAGATTAACACATAAACGAGGACACCTTCAAATCCGGGGACTTAGTCTACGTCCTAATAGAGCCGCGGAAAGGGAAATTTGGGGATCAGTACACTGGCCCACACCAGATATTGGAAGTAATTCCCTCTCAAACTTAAAAATATCTTGAAAGGACAAGACGAAAATCATACACGCGAACAAAGCGCGCCTTGGTCGTGTGCGCGAGAGTCCCAGTTAACCGTACTACCTAAAGACAATCGGCCTTAATAAGTTCTACTCCTAGATCATTCACCATGACGTCATTATCATGCCCGACGACATGCTCGACGACATGCCCAGCGACATGCCCAATGACATGCCCAACGACATGCCCGAGGACATGCCCATCCCGACGAACCGAAGGAGGCGTCCCAGGAGAAAGCATCGAGGAGGAGGACGTTCCCGGAGGCTAGCCAAGATGCGATGGCTACGACGGGAGGCCAAAAAAGCTGGAAGGAGCCTTACACCCCTACTCCCGAGAGTCGTCTTCTCCGTGATCGTCAGGAAGGCAACGCCAGCTGATCGAGGCATCGGCATCGAGAAGACCCCCGCCACAAACACCCAATCGAGAGCGTGCTCAATCCAGTCAACCCCGCTCTTTAATGTTAAGAAATGCACGCATTTCTTCATATAAGGGGGGAGGTGTGACGTCCCTATAATTTTCGCCCTACCCTAACTAGCTTCCTCCTTATATGACCTACCCAAGTATCTACTACTATCTATAAACCTCAACTCTTAACCCTTTACCAATCATCAGATCTTGGACGATGTACCTTAGCGGTCCCCATCTCCAGCTGATTCCCCTTCCCCTCTTCGCCTTAGAGGCATGACTCCCTCCTCAATCACGAATTACAACAAGTCCCTCGCCCCAACCTTCTAAATCAAAACCTCTCTCCCCCCCCCCCCCCTCTCTTCCAATGTAAACCACAAAAGTCCACCCAACAGATTGAGTGCCCCTTTTCGAAATCCCATGGTCTTACAGCCTAATTATAGATCAACCTTTGATTCTTACAAAACCCCAGAGCTATTTCGACACATACTTTAAGGATGACTCATCACGCCTACCGCAAATTCCACGCATACTTTGGGCATGAGTCATCACGCATACCTCAAATTCCCCGCATACCTCACATTCCATCAATTTGTATAAATACCGGTGCCGCGTGGCCCACGCATCAATCATTCATTATTAGTCCTTGCTATCAGTCGCGATCACTATTCTTTAGTATCTTCACGCATCAGTATTATTCCGTGCTATCGCCAAGTCGCGACCATTACTCTATGGTTTTCTTTATTAGTTATATTCTTACCTTTCAATTCAGTGTACATCAACCAGCGTCTACATCACTGTAAGCGTTTCTATTTCTTTTATTTTATAATATTGTTAATGCTTTTGTTTATTACATTTCATTGCTACGTTATTTCTTCGTGTTAATTTCTTTGCTTATCGCTTTATATATATATAGTTTAGTTTGCATTTATATCTTGCTTAAGCTTTAGCCTCTTATTATTATATTGCTATCTTTATCACATAATCTATTATTGTTTAACTCCATTGCTTCGCATCTTTTGCTATTTTTGCCTAACATTAATTTTCTATCATTTACCTTTATATAAATGTTATGTGCCTATGCTAAATGTCCAACGCATAATTATAAGGTGTTCATTGCTATCTGTTACGTGTTCCAATAAATAACGCTTTCGCTTTTATCTTTAAACCGTCAATTCTCGCTATTTCGCCTCGAATACCTGGAACCATTACGCGCAAAGACTACAGCTGATCGGTCTCCGCAAGCGCCGGGAGTTCTTGCCCGTGTTTACTAACGTTCTTTCATATAGAGTCCCGTATGGGTATTCCCAAACCTATAGTAAAAACCCTACTATTTACGCCTTTTTCATACGATGCAGTTAGTAAGCCAATTATCGAGCCATAAGTCAAAGCCAGTACTCTCACGTGCGTCACTCGGGTGTACGATCACCATTCAGCCTTCCCTGGTCGATACGAGTCGCGAAGCATAGCCTTCATTAAGAAGCAGGTCTTCTTACGAAGCAAAGTCTTCGAGCTCTCCTAAAAGTCGCGAAGCATAGCCTTCATAAAGAAGCAGGTCTTCTTACGAAGCAGAGTCTTCGAGCTCTCCTACACATATCCGCAAGTTCGGAACCATAGCCTTCATAAAGAAGCAGGTCTTCTTACGAAGCAAGGTCCGCACGCAACTTCCCTACCCCATATATGTCACGATCCAAGTCCCGCCACCCAGGACGTGACATCATTACTTTTGTAAAGTTAAATATAGCACATTAATAAATTTATATTAATTTACGACAATGTTTTTAAATGGGATTATATACTTGGCGCTCTTTTTTGTACCTTTTTTTTAAAAAAGGTAATTTTGTGGAGATTTCACACATTTTGTAGTAGTGTTTATTGATATCAATCACTTTACAACATTGTTTTTAGATGGGATTTTTTTTTATGGGATTATATACTTGGCGCTCTTTTTTGTACCTTTTTTCTAAAAAGGTAATTTTGTAGGGATTTCACACATTTTATACTGTTTATTATGACTGGATAATTTTTTCACCCCCCCGGGTGAATTATTAATATTAAGTGAAATATTATATTGCCATTCAAACTACGCACGCCTGCAAAGCTGCAAGACAATTGGATTTGTGGAATTGGTTTAAATTTGAGTTTCCAGACATGAAGCAAACAGAGAATCATAGCTGAATAAAATCGTTTAATTAATATAATACTATGTCACAATAAATTTTTTTCTCTAGCGTAGATTATCTGTAAATATATAAAATCCACATTTTAGTGACATCTGAACGTAGAACATATAGAAATAGAGTGGCCCTTTGTTATAGTAAATGTAGAGACTACAAAATGTACCCGAAGGAAGTGAGAGCGCAGAATGTCTTGTTGGAGGAAATTTAAATATTTTTAACACACAATTTATTGGTGCTGGAATAAAATTAATTTAGTATGTTTATTGGTGAATTGAAATATTGTTCATGGGAAACTAATCAAATTAATGAATAGCGTAGGAACTTGTTTGGAAAGTATCGAGGAAGATGCATATTCAACGTACTTTCTTCACTAATGTGACTTACTCGACATTGCAAGCAGTACGCCATAATTTTCTTAACCCTTAATTGGTATACTGTTTTTTTCAAACGTAACTGATATACTGGGGTCGTGGCAAACCCCAAATAAAAAAGGGCACAGAAACTTGTAAAGTCAACACCAGAAGAACCTCTATGAATATTTTGTTCTTAGGTAATGTATAAAATAATAGGAACGTAGAAATTTAAAGTATTATTACAAAGTTAATTATAAATTTAGTTTACAAACTTAGGCAACCAAAAGATTCACAGCGAACTCTGCGTGCCTGGGGTAATGAGTGACCCCAGGATACCAGTTAAGGGTTAAATATCAATGCTACGCTAATTTGAAAAATTTTGTCGATTTACCTTATTTGACAAATTTAGAGAAACTTGTGCGAAACAAGATGATTCTCTGTCTATGTAATAACCTTCTCTGGACAACCTCCAAGCCTGTGTATCCCCTTCATTTCTGTTCAAGCCTGTGCATCCCCTTCATTTATGTCCAAACCCGTGCGTCCCTTTCATTTTTATCCGAGCCTGTGCGTCTCCTTTATTTCTATTCAAGCCCATGCATCTCCTTCATTTCTACAAGTTTTACATAAAAACTCTAATGTAAAAATAGTCTGATGGTATAAAAACAATATATTATTTTGTAAAAACTTGTGTCAAAGAAGACGCTACTCTGTCGAACCTTCTCCGGACAACTTTCAAGTCTATGCGTCCCCTCCGTTTCTATAAGCTCTACATAAATAGTCTATTAAAAAATTTTTGTGACTTACCTTGTTAATTTAGACAATAATTCGGTGTCCTATGTCGTGTAAAAAGTCGTGACATTTCAAAAATTTAGACAATTTCCATATTTCACACTTCGCAGGTTATGGTACTTAAATACTAACTAGGTTACGTTTATATCTCTACAGACGTGCTTTCTGCTAGCTGTCACGTGACTATTTGTTACGCGATTGGCCGAACCCGCATCAATATATAGATATACACGCTGCGCGAGAACTGAGTGTATCAAGTTACACCACGAGCCAATGAACGACGTGCCTGAGAGACATTTCTCTCCCTTTCATGTTCCCCTCTTGCCTACACTTTACCAGGACGATGCTGAATTTTTAAGAACATGAAAATCGGGAAATCGCCACTTTACAACGAAATATCTCAGCTCATAAGGCACGTAGGAACAAAACGAAGACACTTTTCTTATGTAAATCAAACCCAGACTATCCATTAAGACCATTCAAAATCGAATCGGATCAGCCGTTATTGAGATTCGGAAATATCAGGATTCAGAATAGCGAGTCGTCGCGTAATAGAGACACTGCAGTGCTCGCGCTGCGCATATACATATATATACTTGGCGCGAGACACTACCGTGTCTCTTGATACAAATTTTGAGATGTGAAAAATTACGCCTTACCAGTCATAATATATATTCTCACCGCATGGAGCTACGCCATCATCTCGCACGATCGGAACGAAAAAATGCTCACAGTCAGCGAGTATTTCATCAATGGTATACATTTTTGTTTTCACAGCACTATTTGTTCCATCGAAAACTGAAGCTACTGAGCGATTGATCGAATAATGTCGGGGTGACGGCTTAAATAGAGGTATAATTGCTTCCCCCACCACATTTTATTCTAAAGCTAACAATTGTTTTTCAAAAAATGATTTTCAATCTTAACGTCGCAGCGTATCGCGCTGTTATAACACGAAACGCAATCATAACACCTGGTGTAATAAACACCAGCAAGCTCAGCAAGATGCGTAACCAAAAGTAAACCGCATACGCAGCAAGACCCAGATCCACTGGCGAAGACCATTAGGCCTTCCCCCGCGGCCACCAAACCGCGACCCAAAATCTTGTATATAAACTCACGCCCGAACAACCAAATTGTAACATTGTAATTCGAACAAGTAACGCGATCACGTCCGTGATCGCTCGGCTCAAATAAACCTTTATTAAACCTACGGTGAGTTCCAACTCTTAAACCGGCAACGATCCACTACCTCTCGGCTCAACCCGAGAATCCCGTTCCCGGCACCTTCACCCGAACTATCGGAGCCCGAGGAACAACCCGTTCGGGGATAACCGCGGAGTGCAGCCAGATTCTCATAGAGAATCTCCACACCGGTAAACCTCGCAACAAAATTGGTGGCAGCGGTGGGATCCAGCCAACGTAGGGGACAAGGTGAGCCTGACCAACAGAAGCAACACAAGTTACCACAACCGAGTGCTGTCAACTGACAAAAGAGGACGCCAGCGAAGAATTCTCCATCGCAAAACCATCGGCAGTCCAGCAGCGGCAACAATGATGACGATGCATCTTCTACTACACGTGCTGTAAGTGGAACATTCGATATTACGAAATTCGAGCATCGCGCCGCGAAAAATTTTTTCATGCGACGAGCAAACTCGCTAGGAATCAATCTCGAGCGAAATTTAGGCCTAACAGAAGGGCAAAGATTGACACGACGTAGGGCTGAGTGGCAAAATACCCCAAGTAGGGCACATAGCATTCCCTCGATCGTACAGACAGACGAGGAACACGAAGCAGCAAACGATCAGAATCAATCATTAGGGCACAATAGCTCAATAGCCGAGATCCTACAAAATTCTTTAGGGCCTGACGGATATATAGTCCGGGAACGATTTTTTCCTTTTGAGGAGATAGATCCGAATCTACTCCCTCCCGTAAGACTACACCCTTCTGACGAGACGTGTTTAGAATCGAGTAGATTTTACGATAGTGAAACTCTCGGCATCGCAGAAGCCATGGTGATCCATAGCCCAAAGACATCAAGACCCGAAGGAACCTCAAGGGGAGGACCTTCAGGGGAAGATACCACAAACGCGGAACTCTTAATTACAAGAGACGAAACCCTAGGAGACGAATTAAATTCGGGAAATGCAGGGTCTGATGATAGACAAGTTAGGTTAGAACAAACATTAATGCTACTTCAAGACACCGTGCAGCAAAATTGGTCACTTTTGCAAACATTAGCCGAAAGAATGACTGACCTAGAGGTAGCTAATAGAGCAGGACTAAGAGCACAAACTATTAGTGAACGCGACCAAAGGGTGGATAGACACAGGATGCAATCGTCAATGAACGGTTCCCCGCAAGGAGACAGGAACAGGACCATGGTACACTTCGAGGACCACATGGACGAAGAGGACATACCCAGACGATCCAGCATCTTTGTACCCCCTACATACGGGATAAATGAAGCACCTGACATTCCAACAGGATTAGAGGACAACAAAGTCCTTAACGCTTTAAAACTTATACCCAAATTCGACGGGAATCCTAAGGAATTAGTGTCATTCCTGGAGACCTGTAAATACATAATAAAGGGTTTCAGGATACCTGAATACAAGGCACAAATTGTACGAGGAATAAAAGCAACAAGGATTACAGGCGCAGCCCAAACAGAAGTAAGGAATCGTCAAATACAGACATTCGATGACCTGGAAAATGTGCTGAATTCGCTGTATAAGCCAACACGTACGACCGCGGCTGTACAAATGGAACTCTTGCAATGCAGACAAGGAATGCAAGAAGATGCCCATGCATACGGGAATCGATTGTCCCAACTGCTTAATGAATTAATTGAGACCGGGTTAGATGAAAAAGATACACTGACAGAAAAAACAGCGGCCATCAAGATATTCAAGAGACAGGCACATTGCATCTTCCAAGAAGGACTTCGTAACGACCTAAAAATTCTGGTTAAATCACGGAGATCGGCTGATCTGCCAGAGGCCATATCAATAGCCATAGAGGAGGAACGGTCAAGTAAGAAGCGGCCAGCGACGAACGGGACAAACCACAAGGGTCAGACAGGACAAAAATACTGTCACAATTGTAAGAAGCCAGGGCACACCACCAAGGAATGCTGGAAAGGCACCGGAAATGGTCCACGACAGCCCGGCACAGGAGCAGGAGACAAAAGTAATGGAGGCAATACGCATGAAAAGGGGACATCTGATGCCCAAAATGGGAATCGCCAGTCAAACAATACGCAGGGACGGCGACCCTATAATGCTTACAAAGCAAAAGCACAAGCAGGAGGATCACGAACTCTGCCGACGGCAACCACGAGCACCGAGGACTCCAATACAAATCAAAAACAGGTTAAAATAGCAAAAAGGATCCAGCAGGAAATTGGAACACCTAACTTTGGTTCAGACGAGGTACAAGTACACATAAAAGAAGCAAGAAACGATGAAGTCAGAATGTTAATAGATACAGGAGCCGAAGTATCCCTAATAAATAAAGCATGTATCAAGGACAGCGTAGTATGGAAGGAGAGTGAAGTACAACTGGTAGCCTTATCAGGGGGAACAATAAAAACATTAGGAGAAATTGAGGCGACCTTCCCGGTTGGAAAACAAGAAATCAAGCATCCTTTATATGTGATAGAAGACGGTACATTGACAGATTACCAAGGGATATTAGGCATAGATTTCCTGAAAAAACATGAAGCAGGAATACAATACAGGACGCGAGAAATCACGATCCGAGGTGAGCATTGGAAAATTCTTCAATCAAAAAATGAAGTAACGGTTCCCCCGCGCTCTCAAACTCTTGTAGAAGTAGAAGTAAAAGGCAAGAACGAAGGAATAATAGAAAAACAAGAGTTAGGGAAAGGAGTATTCCTAGGCGAGTGTCTGGTAAAACCCGAAAACGGGAAATGCATAGCTTGTGTAGTAAATCTATCAAACACAGCACGCACTGTAAAATTACCACGCGTACAGCTGACCGAATGGCAAAGCAAAGAGGCAGACGAAAAGTATTCTGCTGCCGCAGCATTTCGCGCAACTGTAGGGAAAGAACCGCTGACGACACGTGCAAAGCGTGTTCTGGAATTAATGGACTTACGCCACCTGAACAATGAGGAAAGAAGCAGCATGGAAGAAATAGGTAGAGAATATTGCGATATCTTTCACCTAGCAGGCGATCCATTAACCACAACACATGCAACCACGCATCAAATACCAATAAAAGAGGGAACAACCCCCTGCAATGTCAAACCATATAGATTGCCAGAAGTTCACAAACAAGAAGTAAAAAAACAGGTAAAACAAATGTTAGAAGACGGGATAATACAAGTCAGCTTCAGTCCATGGAATGCACCCTTACTAGTAGTACCTAAGAAAAAGGATGCCAATGGAAACATCAAAAAACGAGTGGTCGTAGACTTTAGAAAAGTAAACGAGATCACAATAGGCGACTCATATCCCCTGCCAAATATTACAGATATACTTGACCAGTTAGGGAAGGCACAATACTTCACTACACTAGATCTTGCGTCAGGGTACCATCAGATACCCATGGACAACAGAGACAAGGAAAAGACCGCGTTCTCCACACCAGAAGGACATTTCGAGTTCAATCGAATGCCCTTCGGATTAAAAAACGCGCCAGCGACATTCCAGAGATTGATGAACACCATTCTGATGGGACTACAAGGAATAGACTGTTTCGTCTACTTGGACGACCTGGTAATATTCGGCACTAACCTAAAAGAGCATAACACGCGGCTGCGAAAGGTAATGAAAAAATTACGGGAATATAACCTAAAACTACAACCAGATAAATGCTCATTTTTATGTAAAGAGGTAGGATTCCTAGGGCACATAATAACGCCCGAAGGAATAAAACCGGATCCCGAAAAAACTAAAGCCGTAGAACAATACCCTGTACCCACCAAATTAAAGGAGGTACAGTCATTCTTAGGACTAGCAGGGTATTATCGGAGGTTCATTCCACAATATTCAAAGATAGCAAGACCATTGTCCAAACTAACGAGCGACAAAACAGAATTTATCTGGACAGCAGACCAGCAATATGCATTTGAAACATTAAAAAACTGTCTACTAACAGCACCCGTATTAGCTTACCCAGATTTCTCAAGGGAGTTTATAATAACAACGGACGCATCAGACGTTGCCATAGGCGCGATACTATCGCAAGGAGAAATAGGAGAAGACAGACCAATAGCATATGCCAGCCGAGTGCTAAATAAAGCAGAAAAAAACTACAACACAACGGAAAAGGAGCTACTCGCTATCGTCTGGGCCACGAAGCAATTTCGACCTTATGTGTACGGAACACATTTCAAGGTAGTTACAGATCACAAAGCACTAGTATGGTTATTTAAGGTACAGGACCCAGGATCAAGACTGATCCGCTGGCGATTACAATTAGCCGAACATGATTACGAAATCATCCACAAGGCAGGAAAAGCTAATACAAACGCGGACGCGCTCAGCAGAAACATAAAAATAAACGTAATACAAAACGAACAGCAAAATAACGCAAAACCCAGCCTAGGCATCATCACAGTAGAATCAGAAAAGGATAGGCAACAAATATTATATGAGTATCACCTGGCCCCTTTAGGAGGACACCAGGGAATCCAACGAACAGCACAAAGAATCAAACAAAAGTATAAATGGAAGGGAATGGACAAAGACATAGAAGAGTACATACAGAAGTGTACATGGTGCCAGAAGAATAAAATATGTAAACGAAATAAAGCACCAATGGTAATATCGGACACACCTACGCGACCATTCGAAAAGGGCGCATTAGATATAGTAGGACCGCTCACGATAACCAAGTTAGGAAACAAATACATCTTGACATTTCAGGATCACCTAACAAAATTCAGTAAAGCAATACCTCTTCCCAACCAAGAAGCACGGACAATAGCAGAAGCATTTGTAACGCGAATAATCTGTGAACATGGGATACCCGACAAAATCCTAACAGATCAGGGATCAAACTTTGTGGGAGAAATATTTAAAAATACTTGTAAATTACTAAAAATAACAAAAATACAAACAACGGCATACCACCCAGAATCAAATGGGGCTCTCGAAAGGTCACACAGAACACTAGTTGAATATCTGAGACATTATATAGACGCGGATCAAACAGACTGGGACGCATGGTTACCGTACGCTATTTTTACTTATAACACTACTCCACACACAGCAACGGGTTACACCCCACATGAACTAGTTTACGGACAACAGGCAGAACTACCAACTGCACTAAGACTCGCACCCAATCCTACGTATAACTACGACGACTACGCACAAGAGGCTAAAGAGCGACTAAGGGCTGCAAATGAAGTTGCCCGCGAGAATTTGAAGGATGCGAAAATACGGTCAAAGGTAACGTACGATAAGAAGACTAAAGAAATTAAATTCAACAAGGGAGACAAAGTACTGCTATACGACGAATCCGTGAGGCGAGGAAGATCGAAGAAGTTAGATTCTAAATGGGAAGGACCATATATAATATTAGAAGTAAAATCTAAAGTCAATGTAGTAATTAAAAAAGGGAGAAAAACATTGACAGTTCACACGAACAGAATAAAACATTTTATAGAATAAAAAGGTCTTTAAATACTAAGGAAAAAGGAGGAAAGGAAAAAAATCGGGGAAACACAAACGTAAGAAAAAATAAATATATTCAAATACATAAGTTCTTAAAGATCAAACTGGCCCCAGTCCTCCTCCTGTAATAGAAAAAAAAAACAAATGAGAAAAAATATATATAATAATAATAATAATAATATAATTATGTAGTAAAAACATATATACTCACTTCTTCCTTGTGAGGCTCAACACAAAACAACCTCCGAAGACCAAGAGGATCAAAACTAAGGAACCATTCTGGAAAATCTTCCTCCCAGAGCTGGTCCAAATCACGGCGGGACATAGCCCGCGCCAATCTAATATGGCTCATCTGGTGGATATTTACGTAACCGTTAATACGGCGACTAGCCCACCACTAATAACAAAAAAGAAGGGGAGAAACAAAGATTAGAAAAAAAAAAAAAAAAAAAAAAAAGTAGAGCACACAAAGACGAAATGTAAATAGTAAAGACTTACATCTGTTAATCCTTCAGGGAACATGTTGAAAATGTAAACTTGGTAGTAAAACAACAAGTAATAAATAAATCGCGGAGCGGCACAATATATACCTGCGCGCAAAAAAGAAGTTTAGGAAGGGGTAGAACCAAACTTCCATGTTACAGGTTCACCGGACTGCAGCTTTTGAATTCGCAAGCGGCGCCCGCTACCGACGACTTGCCATACACAATAGAGCCAATTAAGCATAACGCGGGAATCCACTTTACCCACGTCGGCGAACTACACATGGTTACCGATAATTGGAAAATCGCAACTCGATTGGACACGGAACCGCTAACACGAAGGTATGAGCAAATTCAGCCATACGCTAAAGAAATAGAAACGTTATGCAAAAAACGATTCTACGCACCGGAAATCCGGTTAACATGCAATAATAATCTGGACCTCTTAACTAAACGAATGGAAAAATTGGGTAATCGTATCCAACACATATACGAAATACCAACATATACGCAAAACAAGCGAAGAGGACTAATAGACGGAATTGGATCAATATCCAAGACACTATTTGGGACAATGGATGCAACCGACGCAGAAGAAATCAACGCTCACTTCGCGGAAATAGATAGAAAAGGCAACATATTACAAAACGCCATTAAAAAACAAATACAAGTTACAAACACTACATTAAGCCATCTACAAAAAATTGAAGAAACAATACAAAATAATGAGGAAATATTAACCAGACAAATGGGACGAATGCAAGGGCAAATCCAAGCAAACGAAGCAGAACGCAACATAAGAGCCGACCTAAACGATCACTTCACAACTTTAGATTCACTATTGGTCGACTTAACAGAAGATGTAAGCAATATAGCACAATACTGCAGTCAGCTGAAAAACGGGATCATCGACCCTAGTATACTACCAAGCACCGAGGTAGTCAAGCTACTGCAAACAGCCATTCAGCAACTACCAAACGGACTCACGTTCCCGATACCACCGACACCAGAGAACGCACATGTGATAGAACAAATTTCCTCAGTAACAGCGTATTATGACAAACGGTCACTCATCACAGTGATTAAAGTGCCACTGATATCAACACAAGTCTACAGCATCATGGAGGTAACACCAGTACCCGTACATGTGCACGACAACATATACGCACTACTGGCAATCCACTCATCAACCATGATCATCGATGCAGAGAGTGACCAGTACATCATCGCAGACGCACAAGAACTTCAAAAATGTAAGAAATTTTTAAATCAATATTATTGTGAACAACCAATGGTTGTACACAGGTTAACAGAAACATTAGAATGCGAGGTTAACCTATGGCTAAAACCGGCTGATAAATCCCCCGCGAACTGCGAAACAAAATACATAACCGCGAACAATACCCTCTGGATTAGTACGGCACAACAAGCGACCTGGATTTACGCGACGCACGAACCAGACGCGCTTACAATTCAATGCGAAGGAAAAACATTTAGGACCACAATAACACAATCGGGAACTATTACACTAAAAAATAATTGCAAAATCAATAGCAAAGAAGTAGTATTACGAAACCAAAAGAAAAACTACGAACAAGATTATATAATTAAAACAGCCCCGTTGTACAATTTAAAAACAAAACCAAAGGGATTAGTCAACACAGCAAAACCACTAACCCAGGTACAACTAGATAGGATAATAAAAGATCCTTCAGAATTTTCGCAACTTTATAAACAGCTAGATCAAATCGAAAACAACCTGTCAATAGAAACAGGGAACAGTATACCATTATGGCACATTGTGTACCCAAGTGCCACTACAATACTAATAATAGTTATAGTAATACTCACAATCGTAATATACATTGTACACCGCCGGAAAAAAACAATTAGCGGAATTCCGAGCGGAACAATCTAGGAAAATAGGCTAAGAAACGATTGTAAAAAATAAAAATGTAATCGGGAAAAACACATGTAAAAAGCGGAAATTCTACCCGACAACGCCACCTCTTATAAGGGGGGGAGGATGTTATAACACGAAACGCAATCATAACACCTGGTGTAATAAACACCAGCAAGCTCAGCAAGATGCGTAACCAAAAGTAAACCGCATACGCAGCAAGACCCAGATCCACTGGCGAAGACCATTAGGCCTTCCCCCGCGGCCACCAAACCGCGACCCAAAATCTTGTATATAAACTCACGCCCGAACAACCAAATTGTAACATTGTAATTCGAACAAGTAACGCGATCACGTCCGTGATCGCTCGGCTCAAATAAACCTTTATTAAACCTACGGTGAGTTCCAACTCTTAAACCGGCAACGATCCACTACCTCTCGGCTCAACCCGAGAATCCCGTTCCCGGCACCTTCACCCGAACTATCGGAGCCCGAGGAACAACCCGTTCGGGGATAACCGCGGAGTGCAGCCAGATTCTCATAGAGAATCTCCACACCGGTAAACCTCGCAACAGCGCGAGCGTGTGTAACTTGACTCCCCTGGAGCAGCCGTGTAGGATGATATCATTTCAGAAACGCTGAATCTTAAAATTATGTGGTGAGGAAAGAAGATGGGTAAATGAAATGGAGAAATAATATGTTTCGAAAATTTATTTAAAATTAAAAGAATATAATTTAACATGTTTTCCTACGAGCATCAGCTAGAATATCATTGATTGCACATGCTAACAGTTCGCAATCTACATAATAATCCTCACAGTAATGTTCGCTTTCACGTATGATTTTAGCAGCATGACGCGTATCTAATTTTTCACAGGCAACATCGCTCTGCGGTAGCACGTTAACAAATGTTTTAAATTTCGTCTGCACATCTCCTACAATTTGATAAAGCCGCGTATATACATAGTCTATACATGGCTCAAGATTTCAATGATTTCATGGCTCAAGAAATTCATCTGTGATCGGTACGTATAGAAACATATGATTGAAATGTCTCGTGAAAAAAATTAAATAAAAAAATCAAATAAAACAAATTTTGTTTTTACAGCTGCATGCATTATTTCGGATCCGTCGCGAAGTTGGAGGCGCATGCAGTGGACTGTGGCAAGATGAACGACTGCGCCATCCTGCTGCCCAGCGAAGGCGAAAATCTCCTCAGCTTCAAGAACCACTGCATGAAGGAGCGGCTCCCCTTCGTGGTGTACGCCGATCTCGAGTGTATCATCGAGAAAACGGAGGACAATCACCAAATGGGTGATAATAAATTACACACGTACCAGCACCATAAAGTGCACAGCATAGCATATTATATGCATTGCTCGTACGATGCATTGCTATCGACGTATCGATGTCGCCGCGATGCGGATTGTGTTTCATGGTTCGTCGACGAACTTAACAATTTTGCAAATTTCGCTAAACCCATCTTGACCAGTAATGTTCCCATGCTGGATTTAACCACCGAACAGTGGGCCGCATTTCGCGATGCATCACATTGTCATATTTGCGAAGAACCATTCGAGGCTAGCAGTGTACGAGTTCGCGATCACTGTCATCTCTCCGGACAGTTCAGAGGCCCAGCACATTCGGAGTGCAATTTAAATTATAAAAATGTGTTTTACATCCCTATAGTATTCCATAATTTATCCGGCTACGATTCACATTTCATTATCGAGGAAATAGCAACCGCTTTCGAAGGTCACGTTGTTGTGTTGCCCATAACTAAAGAAAAGTATATTTCTTTCACAAAAAATGTTCAAGATACGGCTGATTCAGACTCGCGAAATTGTATTAAATTGCGATTCATCGATTCGTACAAATTTTTCAACGCCAGTCTCGACAAATTAGCATCTTTTCTTAGCACAGATCAATTAAAAATTTTACGATCCCAATTTGAAACATTATCCGCCGATGATTTTAAATTATTGAGGCGAAAGGGTGTCTTTCCGTACGAATAACTTGATTGCGCGAACAAGCTGCAGGACCCATGCTTGCCACCGCGCGAATCATTCTACAGTTCGTTAACGGGTGTGACTGTATCCGAGAGCGATTACGCGCACGCCGAGACTGTCTGGCAGCGTTTTGAGATTAGAACCTTGGGCGAATACAGCGATTTGTATTTGAAGACAGATGTCTGGTTATTGGCAGATATTTTTGAAAATTTTCGCGAAAGTTGTATCAAGAGCTACGGATTAGATTCAGCGCATTATTACACTTTACCTGGTTTCACGTGGGATGCTATGTTAAAACACACCAAAATTACATTCGAATTGCTCACAGACGTCGATATGGTCATGTTTGTCGAACGCGGTATACGCGGGGGTTTAAATCAATGTTCCGGAAGGTACGCACATGCCAATAACAAGTACATGTCATCTTACGACGCATCGGAAGAGTCATCGTACTTGATGTACTTTGACGTGAACAATTTGTATGGATGGGCAATGTGTCAGCCTCTGCCATACGCTAAATTTCAATGGGTCGAAGATGTCGCAAATTTTAACGTGTCTTCAGTCCCAGTCGATTTGCCCACGGGGTACATTCTCGAAGTAGATCTTGAATATCCGCAGCGTCTGCACAACATTCATGCCGATCTACCGTTCTGTCCGACGCGTGCCAAACCACCTGGCAGCAGACAGGATTATCGCAACCTACAGCAGTGCATGCGTCACGGTCTTCGTATTACAAAGATACACCGCGTGCTTCAATTCGCTCAATCCCCCTGGTTCCGCGATTACATCGAACTCAACATACGGTTTAGAACAAGCGCGACAAACGACTTTGAAAAAAAATTGTACAAATTGATGAACAACGCGGTATTCGGTAAAACCATGGAAAATGTGCGAAATCATGTGGATATAAAACTTTTGACTCATTGGGATGGGCGATATGGCGCGGAGGCAATGATCGCGAAACCAAATTTCCACACCAGAAGTGTTTTTTCGAAAAATTTAACAGCGTTGAATTGCGAAAGCTCGAGGCGAAATTCAACAAACCGATATACGTGGGTGTGTGCATTCTGGACATATCAAAAATTCTTTTGTACGAATTTCACCACGAATACATGACGCCCAAGCACGGAACAAATTGTAAAATTCTATACACAGACACAGACAGCCTAATTTATCACATTCGATGCGACGATATCTATGAATCTATGAAGCACAATATCGACAGATTCGACACCAGTGATTATCCCATCGACAATGTATATAATATACCGCGCTTAAAGAAGAAGGTTGCAGGGCTGATGAAGGACGAAAATAACGGTGCGATAATGACCCAATTCGTAGGTCTTAGAGAGAAAATGTATGCACTTCGCGTAAATGGTAAAAATGATACGAAGAAAGCGAAAGGCGTCAAGACCAACGTCATAGCCAGAACGATAACTTTCGACGACTACGCGCAGTGCTTGGAAAGGGAGATCGAAATGGTTCGCAGACAATCGTGCATACGGTCTAAATTGCACAAAGTGTACACCATTTCGGAATCCAAAATCGCTCTAAGTCCGCACGACGATAAGCGATATATCGTACCCGATTCGACCGACACTCTGCCCTGGGGACATTATAATATACCCTTGTGAAATAGAAATTTTATTTATTGTATTTATTGTGTAATATATATATATATATAAATGGTGGAATTATTGTATAAAAAAAATTGTTCACACATGTATATGTATCATTGTATTTATTGAATCATGTATTATTATTATTATTTGTTACAATATATTATTTTTATTTATCCAGGAATTGTGCGATTTATCAAACCCCAACCACTTGACGTACACCTTATCCCCCTTCCTACGTAAGACTTTTTCCACTAGATACACACCAGGATCGGTGACGCGTTGCAGCTCGTGTTCGTAGAATCCTCCGGCAACAGGTTTTCCACAGGAATCGACGAGCAGATACGTCACGGGATCAGTTGCTTGTACTTTAGCTATCTTAAACACCTCCGTTGTCCAATTCGGCGTATAGCCTTTCTCGAAGATGTTTTTAAATTTGCTCACGCGTACAAATTCGCCCAACTAGAATCTCGCTGGAGCGGCGATCTTTACGTTGTTGTACACGGTGGCTAGCAGCTTGTTGGCGATCGCAGGGGTAACATCGTATGGACGCATTTTGATGGTTCTATGTTTTCGCGCGATATACTCTGCGAGAAGACTTGGTAGCGCATCGATCCATCTGTAGGTTCCATTGAGCGTAAACATTTTCCACATATTGTTCTTCAAAGTTCGATTGAAACGTTCCACGACGGAGGCCTTCATCACCGAATACGTCGAATAATGATTAATGTCATGCTTTGCCAATAGTTTCTGCACATCAGCGTTGTAAAATTCTTTTCCTTGATCGGTTTGCAAATTTTTCGGATATCGATCTCTAAATATCTTTGCAAACGCTTTAGTCACCTCAGCACCACTTTTAGTCTTCAGCGGCATCGCCCAATCGCCCAGGCATACTTGCTCAGCACATCGATGATAGTGAGTATGTAGTGGTGACCTTGGTTGAATCGCGAGTAAGGACGCATTTCTACAACGTCAGCTTGCCACAGATCGTCGTATCCGTGCACTATGACGCGCCTCCGCGGGAAATGTCCTCGAGCTGGAGCGTGCAATTCCTCAACGAGTTGTCGCTTCTTGCGACCATGGTTTTCTTTACTCTTGGATGTCGATAATGGTGGCATGTTTGATCGCAGAGGTGTCTTCGACACGAATGATGCGATAATTATCATGTACGCGCATTATGTGCTCCCCATCGGTGCGGGGGCAAGATCAACCGTCTCGCACGATTCTCCTTCGCAGCGCTGCTGCGGGATAGAATTCGACGCCTGCGATATCTTTTGAACGCTGTTTTGCAACGTCAGCATATCTCTCTGAAACACGACAGCTTCCTCTCTAATTCTTCGTGTTGCTCTCTCAAAAGTATAATGCTCTTTTCCATATACAGTTTATTGACAGCATCGGTGTCAGCCGTGGGATGCGCTCCCCGTCGTATTTTGAGTGATTTGCATCAAAGTCAACACCGGCCATGCAAAGAGCGTTATCTGGCATGTAATTTCGAAGCAAACCGTTCCATTTGTAGTAGTCCATTCCAGCTGTCCACTCTTCTCGAGCGATACCCCAAATTTGTTGATCGGCATCTCGATGCATACAGTGCGCGTCATCGGCGTCCGGTTTAATTTATGCAATGTGGCCCGCCTCGCGAAGTACCTCCCCGATGGATGCGATTTCGTTATCGAGACACGTGTGACCTGCCGCGCGCGATGCAATGAGCAATTTAAGTCTATCGACCAGCTCGTGGGGATCGTCCCAGTGCACGTAATCGATATTGTTATTGTTTACCGTCATGAGTCGTGGTGTCCTTAGACGTTTCCCTGCCCTTTTAGCCGATGAACTGGGGACTAGCGGTGCAATTACATATTTGTACTTGTATCCCTTGTTGCTCATTATGCGATTGCGATCACCATGTTTTTGTTTGTGAGCGTTCGTCGCAAGCAGTATACTTTTATATTTTTGTTTATCGGCCTCGGTGTATACAGCATCATTTGGAATTTTCTTGAAAATCAGTTCGTAAAGGCCGGGCGTTCCCTTGTATCTTACACAATCGATGAGTATATTATCATGCTTGTCGATATCGAAAACCTTATTCCCAAGCATCATCTTATTATCATCGGTAAAGTATACACCGTATACATAGTCTATGATCTTATTTTTATCCTCACTTAGGATTACATCTATGTATTTTTGCCCCAGCGAACCGAAATAACTGCAAAGCGCTTCTTGTCCCTTGGATGTTCGAAGTTGTTGTCTAATAGATGTTACAAATGACTCATTGGGAGAAGTTTCGAAAACGTCATCATCATAATCATCATCAATGGCTGAGAGCAATTGTACAGGAGGAATTGTATTTATTGGTGTAATAGGGACCGGAGGCTCGTTTAACGTAGTATTCTGTCGTTTCCGCTTCGATTGAACTGGTGTGGAGGTTACGAGTGAATAATCCGATGGCGCGCGCGATTTCCTCTTTCTCTTCAACGCCGATGTGTTCCACTTCGGACGGATTTTTGTTTTAGGCGTTAATGTTTCATTCTCTTCATCGTCAATGCTCACTGGTGATAATGTGTCTGTCTCTGTGGTATTTTCCACTATATGTTTCAAGGGTTCGACGATAGGTTTAAAGTATCTCTCCAACGCGGTATCTTCCTCCATCTTGCCAGTCTTCAAAGCCAAGTGTTTCTTGCGAATGACTGCACTAGTTTTTGCAATTTCCTTCGCTATCCTCTCGCGATCCTTAACCTCCAGACTATCGATATCAATCATCATCGTTGTACCACAAACGTTGCTTTCTCATCGAAGTGTTGACAGCGCTTGACCATCTCACGGTATGGCAAACTCGTTAAATGCCTTTCTATAACGTCCATTGGACATCGCGCTATCCTTGTCTATTACCGCGAAACCATACTCTCGTTGCCAACAATTACGGCACAACGCGCAGAAATCCTCGTATGACATATCGGTGTTTACGTGATCGTTGTACACATGTTTCAAGTTGGTACCATTCTGCTTAAACAGAATCAACAGATTCGCATTGTCGCGTATAAGATGTTTAGGAATCTTTGCATACGTCTCACAGAGATAGAAGCAGTCAACGTTCGAGTGACGCCCCATTGCAAAGTACTCTCGTATCGTATTTTGCTTGTCACATGCCAAATCATCAAAGATAAAAATAGAATTCGGAAGCCATTCGCTCGGCGGGATGACGTCACTGTTATTCGAAAACGTAAAGTAGCCAATTTCATCTATCGGAGTCAATAAATTCTCCAAATATTGATATTTCGGCTGTTGCAGCGACTTGGAATACACGTACACGTTCTCGAAGCGGACGCCGTGTGGGCTTTTCAACTAGCTCACCAGCACGTTGGTTTTACCACAATTCGATGGGCCGCAAATAACACAGCGGATAGTGTTTGGTAGCATACTACCGTGTCTACGCTTCAAATTCGGTGACATCATTTCCGATTTATCGTCAAAATTTGTCACTCGTATCCTTACAGGTTGTCGCACGAATCGCATCCTGGATGTGAACTGTGAAAACTGATTTTCGAAGCGACGACACGTCCTATTTATAGGTCCGCGCCGAAGCGAAAACACCTCAGTATTCAAAATGCTTCTGATCCTGTCGGATAATTGCGATATTCGAGACCTAACCTCTGAGCAGTTGAAATATATACCAAAGATTATTCTACTCAGAGAGTTTGGGAGACACATTGATCAGTTGTGGGATAGGCTCCCCGAGCATATAAAAGCCGATTCTGAGGTGCAGCAGTGTCGTCGGTTCTTGGAACATTATAATCGCCCTTGGCAGCGAACGCATATCGACGGTCCAGCACCATTGATTAGAAACTGTGGTGAATGTCGCCAACGAGAGTGAAGAAAGGTCGCGGTTTGTTAAATCGGGCGATAAACGCGCTACCTTTTGAATTACATATTCCGGGATATCAGTTTTGTGGCCCTGGAACTCATCTGACAAAACGATTGGCTAGAGGGGATCAGGGTATTAATCCGTTGGACACAGCGTGTCGCGAACACGATATTGCGTATTCGCGTAGCAACAACCTCGACGAAAGGCACGCGGCGGATAACGTACTCGCTGACAAAGCGCGAAGACGCATCGTTGCGCGAGACTCGACTCTGGGTGAAAGAGGTGCTGCTACAGCTGTTTGGGCAGCTATGAAAGCCAAGACGAAAATCGGAATGGGGGTGAAAACAAAACCTCGCAAAACTACTACTACGAAGAGAGCATTGAAAAAGCGGATTCTGCTGGTGGCAAAACGGTGTGGTATATTACCACTTCTCCCGCTGCTAGGTGTTCTCGGATCATTAGCTGGTGGAGCGGCGGGGATAGCCAAGGCGGTAAACGATAATAAGGCGGCGCAACATCAGCTGCAAGAAATGCAGCGTCATAATCGCTCCATGGAAGGTCACGGACTTTATCTCGCACCGTACAAGCGCGGACAGGGAATATCGAAACGAAAAAAAAAAAACGTCGAAAAGAAAATAAAAATGCCTGTGGGCATAACTACCGATGTGCAATTGGCTGAGTTGGCAAAACGTATGCACATTCCATTCTTTAGAGGTGCTTTTATGCGCAACGCGCTACCAGCTGGAGGAGTACGTCGACACGAGCACGGTATCGTAAATTTGGACAATGTCGAGGGGTCGGGAACTCATTGGGTAGCGTATGCGAAGAGAGGATGTCGAGCTATATATTTCGACAGCTTTGGGAATCTTCGGCCGCCTAAGGAATTGGTACAATATCTGGACTAAGATGTTGTGAAAATCGAATACAATCGAACGGCTTATCAGAAGTACGATCAGAGCAATTGCGGGCAACTATGTCTACGCTTTCTACAAACGATCGGCACCAAATTTAAGGATTGACTTCCCACCACACTGATTCAGTACTAATCGAGTCGTACAGCTCGGAATATGTCGCTAACGTTCACTCTAACCGGCAAGAGTAGCACCCTCGGGGTGAGCTACTTTCCACCCATAGATTTGAGCGACGATGATTACGAGCTTGGCCTAACAACCTTTGAAACTTATCATACAATACCAAACATCGACTCGAGCAACGATAAATTCTACTTCACCGCAAATTATGACATCAGCAACAGCATCCACACCACTCCTGAATACATTACGATTCCCCACGGCTCCTACGAACTAGACGCCATTGCCAAGTATTTGAGGCAGCGATTACTCGAGCGGTATCCTAAAAATGTCGGTGGCACCGATGCTAACGATGGTGATGTGAATCCTATAGTGTTGCGTCCCAACAACAATACCATGAAAAGCGAGCTGTACTGCTCGTTCACCGTAGACTTTACGAAGCGCAATAACATTTGATCGCTACTAGGATTCTCGACGAATCAGGTGTTGGAACCAGGTCGGTGGCACGAATCAGACGATCCGATTAATATCATGAACGTGAACATTATTCGAGTTGAATGTAGCGCTACCGCTAGCGCGTACAACAATGGAAAGCGCGTACATACGATACATGAATTTTCTCCGAGAGTCCCACCAGGATATAAGATATCGGAAACGCCCGCGCAGATCATTTACCTTCCAATCACCGCACGGGTCGTTACGGATCTAACGATACGGGTTGTGGATCAAGACGGACGGCTGCTCGATTTTCGAGGTGAAGAGATTACCATCAGATTGCACGTACGACGGCGACGACGATAATACGTGTGGTGTGAACGAAAGAGATGCTTGTGTTGAACGACTCCAGAAACTCGTTTCTTCCAAACCAAATTGTTTACAACAACAACTACAACAACAGCTCTGATCACGCTAAAAAGAAGAGACTCACTGCTGCAAACATTGCATTTTTGAATTCCTTGGGATTCACCGTGCGCAATTAAGTTGAAAAATGGCTGACATTCTAAGCATTGGAGGGAAGCCGACGTTTGATGATCGCATCGTCAAGCTCGAGACTCACACATACAACCCATATGTCAACACAACGTTTGGTTACAGCGATGAGATAAGAATACCCATACAACAGCAGGATTTGTACACATTGCCATGTGAAAGTTTCCTCTATGTGGAGGGAAAATTGAAGATAAATAAACCAAACGATAAATTAATGGTGACATTGGAAAATAATTGCATGGCGTTCTTATTCGATGAGATTCGATACGAGCTGAATGGTGTGGAAATTGATCGCAACAGAAACGTTGGAATAACTAGCACGCTTAAAAACTATGTATCGCTGACATCTGGCGAACACAAAAATATGGAGAATGCCGGATGGGGCTTGAAACGACGCGATGGCCTAAAAGTGAAAAATCATTTCAATTTTTGTATCCCACTGAAATATTGGCTGGGATTTTGCGAGGACTACAAACGCATTAATATTAATGTGCGTCTCGAATTGATTTTAATACGATCGCGCAACGATAACAATGTTCTAATTGGATCGCCGATGTTGGAACCAGAAATTCAATTAGTTAAAGTACAATGGCGGATGCCTCATGTGATGCTGAACGACGTTAATAAGCTATCGCTGCTACATACTTTGGACAGTGGACGAAACCTGAGCATTTGTTTTCAATCGTGGGATATGTACGAGTATCCTCTCTTACAGAGCACGACCAAGCACTCATGGGCCGTGAAGGCATCTGCGCAGTTGGAGAAGCCGCGTGTCATTATCCTTGCTCTACAGACTGATCGAAAGAATGATATGTCCAAAGATGCTACTATATTCGACAAATGCAAATTAACCAATGTAAAAGCTTTTCTCAACTCGGATTTTCACCCATATGATGACATGCAGGTGGACTTTGACATGGATAAGCATGCCATCTTGTTTCACATGTACACACAATTCCGTAAATCATATTACAACTGTAGCGATGGATTATTCACCGTGGCCGAATTTTTAGAATTTGGTCCCTTCGTGGTGATTGATTGCTCGCGACAAAATGAGTCGGTTAAAAGCGGCACCGTGGATGTGCGCATAGAATTTGAGTGTAAAGAGAACGTACCGGCAAATACTACGGCCTATTGTCTGATTCTGCACGATCGGGTGGTTGAATACAATCCGCTGACAAACGTGGTGCGCAAAATGAATTAAATTGCCTGCCCTCTCCTGTGTCAAATTCACACCAAAAGAAAATTTCATCGTGAAAATCTAGATGCTTTACGAGAAAGACTGCATTCCCCCTTCTGTCTTGGAAGCGAGCGGGTCTCTAAATTGTATCGATAATGTCTACGCCAACATTTGTTGACATGCAAGTGTTCATCGTTGATGGAAGATTTGTCGTCAAGGAAGTGGCTGTCCTGCGAAAGGGAACAATTCTCTCGCATTATATTTTTCGGAGTTCGATGCCGCAATATCTTCTTACGAAATCTGGCAAATCAAGCATCCGGTGGTTGACGGTGAAACATCATGGGCTACGCTGGGACGATGGAGAAGTTCCATACAGTATGGCTAAACAGCTAATTACGAAAGCTGTAGCTGATGCGATCGACGAAGAAGATGACACGTGCTATGTCGTGTACGTTAAAGGACTGCAGAAACGCGAATGGCTTGCGGATTTCCTCGATGAAAATACGAGAGCGGACGTGGTCATCGAGACGCTGGACATTGACTACGAGGATATACAATCTCTAAATAAGCTATAATGTAGTTGATACTCTGCGATGTGGTAGCCACGCAAAGCACTGTGCCTTGCAAAATGTATTTAAAATATTCAACTGGTGGACTAAACGTCAGAGAGAAATTCATAAATAAATATAATCAATTTTTTAATGCGTATAATTTTCTTCACTCTCCCTAAACCAACTTCCTAAATATGATGTATGCTAGATTAAGACGATGGTTGCAATTATTGAGAAATGGTTCGATGCACGTTCCAAGACGTTCGATTTACGTACGATGTACGTTCCAAGCCGTTCGAATCACGTTCGATGTACGTTTCACTCCATTCGATTCACGTTCGGTACATGATCAAAGCCGTTCGATACCTGTCCAACACCCGTTCAATAACTGATGGATATGCGATTAAAATGGTGTAATCTAGTCGAATGATGTGTCAAAGAAGAGGGGAAAGAAGATGCGTGTGAAGAAGGTGAGGATGGTCAGTGAAGAAGAAGATAAGGACACGGGGGAGGAGGATGGTCAACGAAAATAAAGGTGGAGAACAACAACAACTTACTTTTGCAAAGCTACGCACTTCTCGATTTCATGATAGGAGGGGTTTTAACATGCATGAACCACGAGATGCAGCGATTTCAGTCGTCGCTTAATAGTGGCAGAAAGCAGTCTGAATCTTTTCTGTGACACTTTTCATTGTTTCTTACCAATATTGTGATGGGTATTCATCGAATAGCGCCGGAGTGCAACCCTGAGGTATGTACTTTCAAATATTTTGACATTTATCGCGTTTAACCGTTGAATCCAAGTGCTCTTAAATCAGGTGGACATCTCAATATTATGTTTTTTTTTCCAGAACTCGCCATCGCCATCGCCATCGCCATCGCCACCACCATCGCCCGCGTGGAGTAGTGATTGGGAGGGGTCGCCGCCGCCCTCGCCGCAGCCGTCGCCGCCGGCATCCCCGCCTTCACCACCGCTGCCACCACAGGTATGTAATACTTTGCATTGTTTTGTGTATCTCATGTTTACTATGTTTGATGTGTTAATATTATATCAATGTTTGTATCTATGTTCTAGGCGTTGCCAAACCCTGCACCGCTATATCGTGCGCCGCGGCGTGAAAATGGTTATGGAGCGGCGCGGCTGCGGCCTTATCAGATGCCGGGCGGCCTGCGGCGGTTGCAGCGGCCGATGGTGCGGATAGCATGGCCACTATCACCACCATCACCGCCATCCCCCCCCCCCCCCATCGCCACCCTCACCCCTTTAGAATAGTTTTATATTTTCATATTTTTTAATATTTTATATTAGTTTTTCTTTTACTTTTTATATATTTTTACATTTTATATTAGTTTTTCTTTTACTTTTTATATATTTTTACATTTTATATTCTTTTTCTTTTATTATTATATTTATATTTCTTATTTTATTATATTTATATTGTATTTTTCTTTGATTATTTACATTTCATATTCTTTTTATATCTACATTTTATATTCTTTTTTCAATTTTTATATTTCTTATTTTATATTCCTTTTTATATTCTTTTTCAATTTTTATATTTCTTATTTTATATTCCTTTTTATATTCTTTTTCTTTTCTAATATTTATATTGTATTTTTCTTTTATTATTAATATTCTATTCTTTTTATATTTACATTTTATATTCGTTTTATATCTATTCTCTTTTTATATCTACATTTTATATTCTTTTTTCTCTTATTATTATATTTATATTCTTTTAACTTTTAAATAAATTTCTTAAACATATTATTTCTCCATTTTATTCACCTTGACATCCTCCTTGCCGCCTAATTTTAAGATTTAGAGTTTATTTCGTTCGATCATTCTTCGCGTCATGAAAATAACGTCACCCTGCACGGCTGCTCCAGGGGGACTCAAGTTACACGCGATCGCGCGAGACGCCACGACGTTCAAAATACTGTTAGCTTTAGAATGCATGCGATTGTACCACTAAGTAGTGTTGTCTCTTTCCCTACCTAGAATTTAGCTTTAAAATAATGCTCTGTCTCTTTCCCTCCTAATGCATGCGATTGTACCACCATGTAGTGCTGTCTCTTTCCATCCCTCAGAATTTTAGCTTTAAAATGCACGCTCTCTCTTTCCCATCCATCCGAAGACGCGGTGTTTTAAAAAAAGCCGATCTGCCCCGACGTTATCCGAAACAATTTCCTTCAAAGAAATGATTATTATTTCTATCGCATATTGATTCACTAGATCACACTATCGCGGTTAGGTCCGAAAAAATTTTTTCAGGTGGGCCAAGTTCTGAAAGAGATTTTTTCGGGGGTCAATGCCTCTCTCTAAAAAATGGGTCCGGTCTGGAGAAGCCTCAGCGGCGGCTCGGCCCGGACTGATCCCCCCTCTATCGTCGCGGCTTCCCCCACTTCGCGGCTCGTGCGCGCGCAACCGGTCTCCCCCCCCCCCCGCAGGCCCCGCTCCCCGGTTTCCCTCCGCCCCGCTCCCCGCGCGCCGTCACTTCCCCCACCGCCCCGCGCCGGTTGGGGAGTTGGGGAGGGGGAAATGGCCTTGAAAGTGAATTAGAACCCGCTTTGTATTACTACTTTCGTGGTTGCGGAACGCGAAACCGATGAACTCATTAACGAATGAACAGCTGCGTAGTTTTAACAGTGCGATCGTGTGTCATCTGTACGGAGAAACATTCGTCGACACGGACATAAAAGTGCGCGACCATTGTCACTCAACGGGCAAGTACCGAGGCGCGGCCCACATATCGTGCAACTTACAGTTTCAGCGGTCGTACACGATTCCGGTAGTGTTCCATAATCTATCAGGCTACGACGCGCATTTCGTGATCAAGGAGATGGCGTCCGCGTTCGAGGGACAGATCGACCTGCTGCCGTTGACGAAGGAACGGTACATATCAATCACGAAACATGTGAAAGGAATCGACGCCGAGAACAAGGATTGGAAACGGGGGTTGAAGTTCCGATTCATCGATTCGCTGAAGTTCTTAGCCGCCAGTCTGGAGAAACTTGCTTCGGACTCTGGCAGAGAACGACCAGCGATTCTTCCACGCGAGTTTCAAAACCTGCCGGACCACCAATTCGATCTCCTGACCAGGAAGGGCATCTTCCCATACGACTACGTGACGTCATACGCCAAGCTGGACGATGCGTGTTTACCGTCCCGCGAAGCATTCTATAACCGGCTGAACAATAGCGCCGCTTCAGAGCCTGATTACGCGCACGCCGTGAACATGTGGAATACTTTTCGCGTACAGACATTGGGCGAGTACAGTGATTTGTACTTAAAAACAGGTGTGCTGTTACTCGCCGACGTATTCGAGGGTTTTCGCACGGACTGTATCGCGAGTTACGATCTGAATCCCGCGAATTATTTTACATTACCAAGTTTCACGTGGAACGCGATGCTCAAGTACACCGGTGTACAATTAGAACTTCTGACGGACGTTGATATGTTACTGTTCGTGGAGCGTGGCATACGCGGCGGTCTGAGCCAATGCTCGCACAGGTACGCGCGAGCCGACAACAAGTATCTACCGGCGGGGGTGTACGACGAGACGAAGACATCGACGTATCTGATGTACTTCGACGTCAACAATTTGTACGGCTGGGCAATGTCGCAGGCTATGCCGAAAGGTGGATTTCGATGGCTGGTGGCCATGGATTTTGGTGGCCGCGCTCGACGTGTCATCCCTGCCCGACGGTGAGGGGCCCGGCGACGAGGACACCGAGGGATACCTGTTGGAGGTGGACATTGAATATCCCAAGGACATTCACAACGCGCACGCCGACCTTCCATTCTGCCTGGTGCGCGAGCACGCACCGGAAGGGAAACAGACCAAACTGCTTGCCACGCTCGACGATAAGGAGCGATACGTCATCCACTATCGCTACCTGAAACAGTGCATACGCCACGGTTTACTCGTGAAGAAAATTCATCCAGTGTTGCGATTCGTTCAGTCGCATTGGTTGCGCGACTACATTCAATTGAACACCGATTTGAGGACACGCGCCACGAGCGAATTTCAAAAGACTCTATACAAGTTAATGAATAACGCGGTGTATGGAAAAACAATGGAAAATGTGCGGAATCGCGTAGACGTGCGACTGCTGACGCGGTGGGACGGTCGTTACGGCGCGGAGGCGCTGATCCCGAAACCGAACTTTCATATTCGTACGATCTTCGCCGAACAATTCGTTGCGATCGAAATGCGTAAACTTAAAGTGAAGTTTGGCAAGCCAATATACGTGGGGATGAGTGTTTTGGACATATCGAAAGAATGCCTGTACGAGCTCCATTATTCATATATGCGTGCGAGGTTCGGTGATCAGTGTAAGGTCCTGTAGTTTAATGTATAGTGTGGAATGGGAGGATGTGTATGAAACGATGAAGTGTGACATCGCGCGGTTCGACACTAGTGATTACGCGGTGGACAATCCATACGGCATGCCCCGCGTAAATAAAAAGGTGCCGGGACTCATGAAGGATGAGAATAATGGCGCCTTGATGACCGAGTTCGTTGGACAACGATCAAAGATGTACGCGACTAGAACGTTTAACGCGACAGTGGGGTCTACGAGTGAGATGAAAAAAGTGAATGGTGTGCGGAGACACGTAGTCGCGAATGAAATACAATTTGACGATTACATTCGTTGTCTCCGCAATCTCACTGAGAAGTCGGTTCGACAGAGCAATATACGCTCCAAGAAGCATGACGTGTATTCCGTGAGCGAAGAAAAGAGCGGTGCATTTTAGCCGGTGGAGTCAACACCCTCCCGTGGGGGCATCGTCGAAGCCCCGAGCTCCAGACTCACGAATTACTCGGACATACACCCGACGAGTCCATCGAGAAATCCATTGTATAGTGTGTTTGTGTTCAGGAAATATAGCATTCAAACGCCATCTGTTAGGTCCACCGCTAATTAGGCAATGGCAACGGCGCGCTGACTCATGTGGAGCGTCGATTACGGCCCCTTCCATCGACTTACGATCGATGGAAGGGGGACTCTCTTCTTCCTTCCAGGAAATCGGGCCGATTTCCTGGAGCGCTCTCTGTTCGCGACTACGATACTGATTAGACATGCCGTCTACTAGTCGCAATTTGTTACGCTTGCTAAAACGCTTCGGTTTGTTATCGCTTTGCTTGTACGGAATCGGGCCGATTCCACGTGCATCGTTTGCTTAAAAGAAATCCTACAGCGTAGGACGCGACTAACTCGACCTTACACCAATACAGTCCATTATATTACGTCAAACCAGTGCTTTATTGTAAATATTGTAAATAGACATATACTTAGAACTAAATAATTATCCCTAGTGAAATCCCAACGTTTCCACGTGCGCGATCCGTGTAATTCTGCTAACAGTTTGCATGATTGTATGTTTGCATGTACATATGTATATACCTTACGTTGTAAGCCTTTCTTTTGTTCATATAATTTATTTACGAATATGTAATATATGTAATATATGTATACCATTGAATAGTCAAAATTATATTTTTTCATCCTATATTAAAATAAATTGTAAGTATGTAAAGAAAATATACCTTCTTTAATTCGAATCGAGCGTGCTTGGCAGGCTCAGCGCACTCTCTGAACGGCTCTGACATTTAGGATAGATAGGGAAAGATAGAGAAGAAAGAAAAGAAAGAGCATACAGAGAGCACATGTGCACAAAGAAGTAAATTAAGGAGAGATAGCTAATTAACTGAATAAGTTAAAGATAAAGGGAGTGTAAATAAAGAAAGTAAACAATAGACTCTAATTGTCGTTTCTTTCTTTACAGGTGAGCTTGTAAATAGTTGTAAATAATTGTAAAAGCGTAGATTACTAAGTACATAATAAAACATAACTTTATTTACAGAGAAACAAATTGGTCTGTTGTTTAGTTACTAACAACTAACATTATAAGTATATATGTGACGAAGAAGAAGAATGGTAATTGAATAAATGGACAATGTATATATTTATATGTATTTATTTTTTATTTATTTCAGTAACATAGAGTACGTTTATGATCGCGAATCATAAAATATCCACATCGCGTATCCACGAGTTCCGCGATGAATCGAATCCGAGCCACTTAACGTACACCTGGTTTCCCTTGCGTCGAATAATCTTCTCGACCAGATAGACGTCTGGGTTCGCGACCGAATGCAGTTCGTACTCGTAGAAACCACCCGAGATCGAATCTCCCGCGGAATCACGCAGAATATACGTCACCGGGAACGTTCGTTGTACGGTTACGATTTCGAACACCTCGGTCGACCAGTTCGGACTGTATCCCTTCTCGAAGAGTGTCTTGAACTTGCTCACGCGTACCTTGTCCCCGACTTTGAATTTTGCGCGTCGTCGAACACCTTCCGATGCGGCTGGTGGGAGTGGTTTATTCGCGGCGAACGACAATCGCGTCGCGGGGGTCACGTCAACGGGTCGGGCGTTGATCGTTCGGTGCTTGCGATGATTGTAGGTATGTACTAGCGCGGGTAGCAGGTTGACCCAACGATATGAGGCGTTCAAAGAGAATTGTTGCCACATAAGGTTTTTCAGCGTGGGATTGAAATGTTCAACGATCGATGCTTTCATCACGCTGTACGTGGAATAGTGGTTGATCCTGCGTATCTTCGCGTATCGTTGAAACTCCGCGTTGTAGAATTCCTTTCCCATGTCGGTTTGTAAATTTCGCGGACATCTATCACTCTGCCGCAATACATTCGTGAACGCCGCGGTCACGTCGCGTCCGCTTTTCGTTTTCACGGGTGCGGCCCATGCGTACTTGATGAACGCGTTGATGATCGTTAGTATGTAGTGATATCCCCGATTTTGCTTCGCGTACGGACGCATCTCAACCAAATCGGCCTGCCACAAATTATCGTAACCGCGAATCACGACACTACGCCGTGGGAAATTTCGTCTCGCGGGAGCGTGTAATTCATTCACTAGTTGTATTCGCTCCTTGCTCATGTTTCGCGGGTGGATGGGGGATGGTCGCGATGTTCCAAAGACGCCGTAGACCCTCGTTTGCTTTTCGCGGTTCCTTTCGTTTCTATAGATCCGTGGTTGTTATCGCAGTCGTTGACGTCGTCGTGAACGCTTCGAATATGTTTTTCAAGTGATCGAAATGTCGTCCCATCGCGATATTTAAATCATCCTCTAGCTGGGACAATTGCGCGTTAACCATATCCGATATCGTTCGTTGTACTCGCGTCTCGAGTTCAGATCTTTGATATGCGGAGTCCAGTCGCGCGCTCGCGATATCCGTTTCAATTTTTTGGGTAAAGCGTTCATCCACCGAGGATAATAATCTCGTCATTGTCATTCTCGCTTCGTCGTTGCTGTTGTTGTTGTTGTTGTTGTTATTGTGTAACGAGGTACCAAACTTGTTCACCGACATAACGATGCGTATGCGCGAACACTACTGACGCGATGATCACAGCTTCGTTCAATTTAAGATATATATCTAGCCTCGCTAAGTTCCTCCTCGAGGGATGCGGTTTCGTTATCGTGACCCGTATGACCTGCCGCGCGCAATGCAATGAGTAATCTGAGTCTATCGATTAATTCGTTCGGATCGTCCCAGTACACGTAATCGATCGCGTTATCGGTTACCGTCATCTATTCGTCGATGAGTACACCTCGACCTCGTCGCGTGTCCGCGCCGCCCGCGCTGCCCCTAACACGTCTGACGCTCGATGTCTGCACCCCACCGATCATGGAAGATATGATTTTCTTATACTTGTACCCCCTGTTACCCAGCGTGCGCTTGTTTGCCGAATGGCTTTGCTTATGCGCGCTCGTCGACAACAAGATACGTCGGTACGAGCGAAAATCAGCCTCCGTGCACGCCTGCTCGTCGGGCTCTCACATAAATACCAATTCGTACAAACCCCAAGTCCCCGGGTATCGCGTTCCGGTCACGCGAATGTCATCACCGTCCGCGTCAATGGTGAGCACGGAATCGCCGATCATTAGATCTTCGTGGGGCCCCAAGTATACGCCGTACACGTCGTCGATTAGTCTCTTGGTATTGGTGAATAACAGTCTCAGGTAATCTCGCGAAAAGGGACCTTTCGCGTTCCGTACATACACTTCGATATCGTTGACATGGTTGTGCAGCGAATCCAAATCATGAACCTTTGTTGACGACTCATCATCCTGAATTTTTTCATTGTCTTCGTCATTGACATCATCAACAACATCATAACAACAGTATCATCAACAACAATATCATCGTCAACATTATCTTCATCGTTAACATCGTTATCGGTGTTGTGGTCGTTGCCATTGATGTTGTCGGTGTCGTCGTTGTCGTCGTCGCCGTCGTCATAGTCGCAAGAATCTGGAAGGTTATTCGGACGTTATTATTATTATTTTTATTATTATTATTTATTAAACGGGTGGACACCCTTTGGTTACATGACGCAAGTAAGAATACAAGACGGATAAACAAGGTTATGAGCAAAAAATAAAAAAAAGTCGTTAGATTAGAGTAATGTGGTTAGGTTAAGTTCATTGATTATTGGCGGAGCGGCTCGAGGGCACTGGCATCAAAGTGCTGTGCGCTCAGAAAACGGCCGAGTTCCGCATAAGCGGCCTCACGGAGCTGGCGTCCGAGGACGCCGTTCGGGGGGCGATCGCGACCCAGGGGGGCTGTGCGGCGGAGAGCGTCTCGATGGGCCCAAAGCGTTCAGACGCCGCCGGGTTATACACCCTTTGGGTTCGGGCACCTGTGGCGGCTGCTGCGCGCCTGGTCAGGGCGACCACGATCACCGTGGACTCGCTCCTGGCTCGCGTGTCGCCGCTCGTGCAGCGGAGGTTACAGTGCTTCCGCTGACTCGAATTCGGCCACGCGCAGGCAAAATGCAGCAGCCCGGTGGATAGGAGCCGGCTCTGCTACCGGTGTGGCAGCGAGGGGCACAGGGCGCGGGATTGTACCGCCGCCCCGAAGTGTCCGCTCTGCACCGCGGCCGGAGCTCCTGACGGCCACAGGATGGGTGGCCCGGCGTGCCGCCCCCAGAAACGGCCAAGAGGAAAGGGGCTGGGAAGGGCAAAGGGGGAGCTGCCGTGCCGGCGGTTCCAAAGTCCCCGACGCCCGCGACACTGACAGGCGCCGCCCCTTCCGCGTCGGGGGGGGGGGGGGGGCTCCAGGGGATATGGAAGCCACCTCCTTGGATGCCACTTCCGCGGCGAAATCGGGGCCGGGAAAGCGGAAGGACCGGGGGAACCCGGACACCCCGTCCAGCGGCGCCTCGTCGCCGGTTCTGGGTGTCTCCGAAAAGGGGACGGGGAAGAAGAGAAAGGTGCGGGGCGCGGACAAACCCGACGCCGCCCCTTCCCGTCCCGGAGCCCAGCCAGAGGGGAGGGAGGCCTACCTCAAAGTAGGCAAGGCCGTACCACCCACAACACCGGTGGGGGGGAAGGGGGACGTTGGAGGACGCGGTGGAGGCGCAATTACTTACGCAATCCATCGCCGCGTCTTACGGTGGTCCCGCCAGAGACAGAGGGTAATTCGGGGAACCCTCCCGACACCGGGCACGTAGCCCGGCCCGAGCAGGATCCGGAGGAGGCCGGCACCGCGAAATTACGCGATGCCTAACGGCCCCCCGATCCTGCTGGCCAACATTAACCACTCTATGCGGGCGTACGACCTGCTGGAGCAGGCTCGCATAGAGTTGGGGGCCGGGCTGGCCGTCGCCACCGAGCCGTACTCGCTGGAGGACCGAATTTCTCGGTCCACGAATCCGGATCGGCAGATGGCGATGGCGTGGGAGGTTGGGAGAGGTGCTCCGCCGTGCTCGGTCGCCTGGCACGGGCGGGGTTGGATGGCAGTCCGTTGGGGGGACTTCCTCGTGGTGGGCTGCTACTTCGCGCCGCGACTCACGGTCCCGGAGTTCGTAGACCGGCTCGACGACATGGGGGCATTTATCGCCTCCCTAGCATCTCGGCCGGTCGTCCTGACGGGAGACTTCAACGCCCATGCGGTCGCATGGGGCGCTCCCAGGACGGACTCCCGGGGCGAAGAGCTACTCGAGTGGGCGGAGGCGATGGGGTTTACACTCAAGAACCCCTACGCAGTGACGACGTACCGCGGCCCGCGAGGCGAGTCGATCATCGACTTGGCCTGGGTCAACCCCGCGGCCGCCGCTAAAACGTCGCGCTGCTGGGTGGCGGAGGACACAGAAACCCTATCGGATCATATGTATCTGATGTTGGGTACCTCCGTCACCCCGCCTCCACGTGCCCCTCGTGCGCGCGAGCAGCCCCCACGATGGGCGCTCTGACGTCTCGACGTCGACGCGGCCCAATTAGCCGCCTCCGTCGTCGCCTGGCCTCCACTGCCGGGCGACGTGCTGGACGACCCCGTTAACGGCGCCCTTTGGTTCCGCCGCTGCATGCAGCGCATCTGCGATGCGTCAATGCCGCGGACCGGGGCGCCGGTCAGGGGTCGGAAGGCGGTGTACTGGTGGACGCCCGAAATCGCCGAGCTACGCGCGGCAAATCTAGTGGCGCGCCGCCGGTACACCAATACCCGCCGTAAAGATCCTCGGCGGGTACTCGGAAGGGCTACTCCAGGAGCTGCGCGCCGCGTTTACTGCGACGCGCCGAGAGCTCCTTGGAGAGATCGCCCGGGCCAAAGCCCGTTCCGCGGACGAATTCGTCGCTACCCTCGACCAGAACCCTTGGGGGCGCCCGTACAAGGCCGTGTCTGTGAAGCTCGGACCTTGGGCGCCCCCCGTCACGGAGGGTCTCGATCCCCGGTTGCTCGCCGAAGTCATTTCGACGCTTTTTCCCCCTCCCCCGGTTCCTGGGGAGGGTGGCGTCGACGAGGCCGGGGATCCCTGGTTGACACGGGGCGCGGACACATCCGACGCCCCAGGGGTCAGCGGCGAGGAGCTCGCCTCTTCGGTAGCACGTATGCGCCGAAGGAGGGCGGCTCCGGGTCCGGACGGAGTGCCCGGGCGTGTTTGGGCCTGCGCCATGAGCGCCCTGGGAGACGGTCTCAGGCGGCTGCTTAACGCCGTGCTGAGAACCGGCAGGTTCCCCCCCCCCCCCCCCCAGCGTGGAAGGAGGCGAGGCTGGTGTTGCTGCGCAAGCCCGGCAAACCCGCAGAGTCGCACTCTGCCTATCGGCCGATCTGTCTCTTGGACGAGGCGGGCAAGCTCCTCGAGCGTATCGTGGTTGCCCGCCTCAACGACCACCTCGGGTTCGTGGCCCCAGATCTTTCCGACCGCCAATTCGGTTTTAGATGGCAGCGTTCGACCATCGACGCAATTCGATTGGTACGGACGCTGTCGGACCGGGCGGTCGAGGGGGGCGGTGTGAGCGTCGCTGTCTCGCTGGACATCGCGAACGCGTTCAACACCGTCTCCTGGGCGGCGATCGAGCGGGCGCTGTTGTATCACAGCGTCCCGCTCTACCTTCGCCGCCTGATCTGGGACTATCTCCGCAGCCGGGTGGTCGCGTACGACGGCCGAGACGGGGCAGGGGCGGCAGATGTGCACCGCGGCGTTCCACAGGGGTCCGTGCTGCGACACCTACTGTGGAACCTTGCGTTCGACGCGGTGCTGCGGGTGGAGATGCCATCGCTGAGGGTGTCGCTAGTCTGCTACGCAGACGACACCTTGGTGGTGGCTTCCGGACAGCGGTGGCAGGACGCCATCAGCCTCGCCGAGGAAGCACTGCGACGTGTCGTGGCCTCGATCGAGACGCTCGGTCTGCGAGTCGCCTTCGGGAAAACCGAGGCGATGTGGCTCGCGGACCGGAACGGGACAGGTGTCTCGAACAGAGCGTCTCTTAGGATCGGGGAAGCCAACGTCAGGGTCGGCCGATCGATGCGATATCTCGGCCTGACCCTGGATACCTACTGGCGATTTACACTCCACTTCAGAACGCTCGGCTCCCGAATAGAGCGGTAAATATTCGCCTTCGGGCGAATCATGCCGAATCTCGGGGGCCCTCGCGAGGGTGTTCGGCGGCTATATTTGACGGTCGTCCGGTCCATGGTGCTGTACGGCGCCCCTATATGGGCCGGTGTGACCTGGAGGACTGTCGCGTTGGGCGGAAATCTTGGCTAGAGCCCACCGCCGCGCGGTCCTCCGAGCCGTGCGGGCCTACCGCACGGTGTCACACGCCGAACTGTCCGCTTTGGCCGCGCCCCCCCCCCCCCCATTCCATCTTCTCGCGGAGATGGAGGCGGAGGTCTACTCCGCCGTCCGCGCTCTCCGCGAGGCGGGGGACCCTGCGGCCATAGGACAAGAAGTGGCGGTACGGGGCCAGGCCCGGCGACGCACCGGCGACATGTGGGTCGAGTGGTTGTCCCTCCCCGAACATCGAGAGGGACGCGTCGTCGGGGCGCTACTGCCCATTCTGGGGGAATGGGCGGGGCGTAGGTACGGTTGGCTTACCTTCCGCCTGACGCATGTGATCACTGGGGCGGGTTGCTTCGGGGATTACCTGTGTCGCATAGAGCGGGAGGAAACGTCGCGGTGCTACAGCTGCGACTCGGGCGACCTGGACTCGGCGGATCACACCCTGGCGAGATGCCGGGAGTGGGTGGACGATCGCCGAGTCCTGGAGGCGCAGCTGGGCCCCGATCTCAGCCTGCCGACGGTCGTGCGTCGGATGGCGGAAGATCGGGGCTGCTGGGAGGCCATGTCCTTCTTCGCGGAGCTGATAATGCTCGAGAAGGAGGAGGCGGAGAGGGACAGGGAGCGGTCGGGACACCCGAACCGCATCCCCAGGCCTCCCGGCAGACGACGACGAGCGCGGAACAGATGACCCGCCCACGACAGTGTTGGGGGGAAGGGAGGGTAAGCCGGGGGTGACAGTACCCCACGGCCACGGCCCTCCTCGGTGAGAGGGAGGGTGTTTTGGGAGGGGAGGAGGGTGTCCCCTGTGCGGGCCACCCCATCGTCCACAAGTGCCGCCGCGGCCGCGCGGTGGCAGTGCGTCGGCGGCAACGGGAGGGACCGCGGAGGGACCCAACGAGTAGGGCCCTCCAGGGGGCGGCTAATTGTTGCCGCCTCTCTGAAGCGATCGACCAGTCCCGGGGGCGGGTGGGCCACCGACGGGCCGCCCAGTGTTCTCTGGCGGCCCTCGTGGCCAGTCACACCTTCGTCAACCAACCGCTTCGGCCCGGTGCTACACCTCGGGGCCGAGCGGGGGGCGGTTCGATCGCGGGGAAGTGGGGTGGGGGTGCCGGGGGGCACCACTCACCCTAGCAGCAGCGGCCCCCCAAATGGCGGCGCGGGCGTATGGCCCTTCGCGCGTCGCCGAGAGGGAGCTGGGGGAGGAGTTCATCTCCCCCAGGGATGACCACGGCGCAACAAAAGTGCCGGGGCTGCGGGCGGTGTCGTACCTCAAGCGCAGGAGGGGGAGGCAAGCGAAAGTATCGCTAGTTTGATCTCGCAAAACTCCTCCCCCTCAGGCGCGCGACGCCGCCCCTGAGGAGGCCATCTTGGTGTTTTTAGTGGGTTCGAGTCCCACATAACCCCCCGCCCGGGCGGAGGGTATGCGAGGGGATTTCCACCAAGTAAAAAAAAAAAAGTTCATTCATTATCAACGGAGTAACGGGTCGAAGTCTCTTGGATGATTGTTGCTGATCGTATTCGTGTTTCCTTTTCATTGGTCGCGATCGAGGAGTTGGGCGCATTTTCAACACGACTGAGTTCTCGATCAATCGTTTCAACGATTCGACGATGGGACGCGTGCTCGCTTCCACAGCCGCTTCCGTAGCCATTTTACCAATTTTCAAGGCCAACCACTTTTTACGTATATCGTCGCTGACTTTGGCGATTTCCACCTTTGCGTCCACGTCTTGACGTTTCGCCCCTTTTCGATATTTCGATCCTTTTTGATATTTCGTTCCTTTTTGTCGATGACGTCGACGATGTTTTTGCGAATGCTTCGCGTCAACGTTGCTCGAGGTTATCGAAGTCTCGGGCGATCGTTAGACATTTCGTGTTGCTCGATAAACGATTCGCGGTTTACTAATGTCAACGAGCTACGACGAACTCGTTAAATCCTCTTCGAAATCGATCATCGTACATGGAACTATCGTATCGTAGAAATCGTATCGTCGACGCCAACATCTCGCACACAAGTCGTTGAACGACTCAAACGTCATGTCTGTGTTCACGTGATCGTTATACACGCGTCGCAAGTTCGTGCCATCTTGTTTGAACAGCATGAGAAAATTCGCATTGTCCCTGATCAAATGTTTAGGTATTCTAGCGTACGACTGACACAAATAAAAGCAATCCACGTTCGAGTGACGACCCATGAAGATGTATTCGTGTATCGCGTTCTGTTCGTCGCAAGTCACGTCATCGAATACGAAGATTGAATCGGGCCGAGCGTCTCTAGGTGGAACAATTTCAGCGTTTTCCGAGTATCGAAAGTATTCGATTCCGTCGACGAGCGACAACACCTGTTCGAGATATCGATACTTTGGCTGATGCAACGATTTCGAGTACACATACACGTTCTTGAAACGCAAACCGTTCGGACTCTCTAGCATACTTAGAAATACGTTAGTTTTTCCACATCCGGACGGTCCGCAAATCACCCTCGCACGCTGTTCGGCAGCAACGGGCCGTGTCTGTTCGATCGACTCGAATCCCTATCATCCTCGAGCATCCTGTTCGTGGTCACGTGAATGACGTCCGACTGTTTCACGAATCGCATATTCGCCCGCACGTCTATGACGATGGACTACTATTTATATTAGTGGCACGCGTCGCGCAGGTCACTACCACAGTGATCGGTGGAGCGTGCGTATGCGTTTATTATTGTAGTAGCTATCGCGACTACAGGGTGATTGGCACGAAACGCCTGATCCGCCTCGCAACCGTGACGAGGTCAACCTCCCGTGGTGTCTCTCCGAAGCTATGGTTTTTGACCCTCGAAGGGGTTGGAGTACCTCTTAAGAAGTGAGAAATCTTCGAATTCCTCATTTCTCATCAGATCTGTGCGAAAGCGACGGTAATGGATTCCTGGCGTTCCGTCGATTAAAATCATACCAAACAACATGCAAATCGGACTACTTTGACACAAGCTATTTGTGTTCCTTATGTAAAAGTAGTCCGATTTGCACGACATTTTGCATGATTTTCCTCGGAAAACCCCGAGGAATCCATCGGTGACACTTCCATATCCATACGATAAAGAATAAAGAATTATTTTATTTCTGAAACAGAAACAGGGTCATTCTGCATTTACGCCCGTCACCCCGTTGAAGGAGGGACAACACCCCGCAGTGCCTATCGAATTTTATGGCTTTTTCCGGAAAAAGGTAAGAATCCTGGGCCGAACGTAGCGAATTGAGGTCGACCCTCCGCTGTCGAGGGTGAAATTGTGAAATATTCATTTAAGCGGATTAAGAAATTCTTTATTCTTCATCGTATGGATATGGAAGTGTCGCCGATGGATTCCTTGGGGTTTTCCGATGAAAATCATGCCAAATGTCGTGCAAATCGGACTACTTTTACATAAGGAACACAAATAGCTTGTGTCAAAGTAGTCCGATTTGCATGTTGTTTGGTATGATTGTAATCGACGGAACGCCAGGAATCCATTACCGTCGCTTTCGCACAGATCCGATGAGAAATGAGGAATTCGAAGATTTCTCACTTCTTAAGAGGTACTCCAACCCCTTCGAGGGTCGAAAACCATAGCTTCGGAGAGACACCACGGGAGGTTGACCTCGTCACGGTTGAGAGGCGGATCAGGCGTTTCGTGCCAATCACCCTGTATTCTAACGTATATGGGTGCATCAGCGATTGTGACGACTCACGGGCTAGGCAACAATCAAAAGAGTAAGAAGAAGAAGAATAATCTGAAGAAGAATCTGAAGAAGAATAGAAAGACTGGATCTGGTTTGGTTAACGGTATCATAAACCGTCTACCGTTCGAACTACACGTTCCGGGCTATCAGTTCTGCGGACCGGGAACGCTATTGCTAAAGCGATTGGCTCGTGGCGACGAAGGTGTAAATCCCCTAGACGCAGCGTGCCGCGATCACGATATCGCGTACTCTCGTCGAAAGGATTTAGAGGGGAGACGCGAGGCAGATCGTGCGTTAGTCGAACGAGCTCGAGAACGAGTGTTCGCAAACGACGCGAACTTCGACGAAAGAGCTGCAGCGACTGGAGTGTGGGCAACGATGAAGGCTAAGACTAAACTCGACATGGGTATGAGAAGGACAAAACGAAAACAGAGAAAGTCTGGAAGGAAAAATCCGCAACGGCGACGACAACATCGTAATCTACGAGTGGCGAAACGTGGTGGCTTTCTTCCATTTCTTCCGTTAGTGTTACCCGCTTTATCGGCTATCGGAGCATTGGCCGGTGGAGCCGCTGGTATAACCAAAGCGGTTAACGATTCGAGGGCCTCTCGAAAACAGCTGGAAGAGACGTTGCGTCATCATCGGGCGATGGAGACGGCGGCGCCAACGACGGGTACAAACGAAGAAAAAAACGCCGATCGCGTAGGCGCGTGGCGACGGTGGCGGCGATAATTCAACAACCTATGACAAACCTGCAATTAGAACGCGAAAGCGCAAACATCCCATTCTTTCGAGAAATGTTTATGCGCGATACGCTTCCCACGCGCGTACGAACCAACGAATGCGGTATCGCGCATCTGGACGAGAATCGAGGCGCCGGTACGCATTGGGTCGCGTATGCGAAACGCGGACCACGAGTACAATACTTTGATAGTTTCGGGAATCTGCGACCTCCCGCGGAATTGATCTACTATTTCGGACGCGGTACAACGATCACGTATAATCACGATCGTTTTCAACGTTTCGACGAGATGAATTGCGGTCACTTATGCATGCAATTTTTACAGCAAAAGTCTATGGAATTATGGCCTATGTACTAACAATAATAATAATAACGGTGTGTACGAAGATTATGTTACAATGTATTCATGCGCAATGACGATCCATATCTTCTATAATAAAGACACATGATATCGATAAATTGCCGAGAATTCTTACGCGTGCGTCACTTCCCCTCCCACAGGGGAATGAAAGCAATAAGAATAGCAATACACAATATATGATGATGCTAATGTACAATAATATTAAAGATAATTATAATCTCTTACAATGATTGATGGTAGTGGTTTAAATAATCTTTTCCCTGGTTTGGATTGGTACCGACAACTTCCGTCGAAATAGAGTGTCCTTCTGTTCGTTGTATTTCGTCGAAAGAGGACCTCTGTCTCGGGGCCCTTGTATTTATATGATTTTACGAGGGGTTGCGGGGGTACGCGCGGTATAGACTTTGACCCATTTATATAATAATTTTCGGTGTGACGTCCCACAAAATGTCGCGCGCAGTTAAAACAACATTCACTCATAAACCATTCTACAACTCCACTCAAATCTCCCCAAACCTCAACTCTTACCCCTTAACCACTGACCACTGGTTACCTTGGCGATGTACCTTAGCGGTCCCCACCTCAAGACGGTCAATCAGTGAATCCTTTTTCCTTATTCGCCCAACGCGGCACAAATTCCTCTCTCATGCCAAATCTGCACAAATCCCTCGCCCAAAAAACCTCTTAAATCGAGACCACGTCTCACACCCTCTCCATGACCAAAGAAGTCAAAGCCACTACCACCCCTTTCCTACCAAAACGCCCAAAACCCATTCGAGGAGTTGAGCATTTCCAAATCACATGTATAAAAACCCCGGAAGGATAATCGCGAGGATTATTTGGCGTACGTGCCGAAAACGCGAGTCCAAATATAGACCAACCTTTGGTCCTTACAAAAACCCCGGAAATGTTACTGCGACGCATACCTATGCGTAAATAGGTCAAGATGCATACTGCGCACCCCCTTCATGCCGAAAAGATTGTAATTAGTATAAATATGAGGGTCCGCGCGACAAGGATGCTCTTCTACGGAAACATCTCCAGGAAGCCTTCAGTTTTATTAAAACTATAAACGTATTATTCAAAGTATTTTACAAAGTGTTCTACGACAACTACCGTAAGCCACTATAAATATCTTTATTACCACGGGATATCATCTCCATTTATATTATTTTGTATTGCTACGCGTATTGCGTTCACCTATTATTCGTATTGCTATTCTAATTGCTATTCATATTATTTTGTATTGCTACGCGTATTGCGTTCACCTATTAGTTATATTGCTATTCTAATTGCTTTCATACTATATTGTCTTGTTACCCTTGTTGCTTTTTCATATTGTATTATTAACGCTCATCGCGATCATATTCCATGTTCTTATCAACGCTTACTGCTTATATCATTCTATCTTAAAACATATAGTGTATGTCACGCTCATAATCACATTTTATATATTGATAACCATTTATATAAATGTTCTGTGCCAATGCTTAATGTCTAACGCATTCAATGTTCAACCAATCACTTTCATAAACAGTGCATATATTCTTGCCTAAACTAATAAACCGCATTGTTCTAAATCACGTTTCGAGTTACTGTATTAATCCTTCGGCTACGAAGATCCCTAAATCAAAACAGGCTGCCGCAACAGCTGATCGCGAGCCGCGAACGCGAAGAGTATATTACAGTGTTTACAAACGTACTTTTGCATAGCTCGCGTACAACCGTATGACTAACAGATTTCGCGGAATCATTACGAGTGTCTTTTACATCGATGCAACGGTAAATCCGATTATCAAGCCAAACCACAAGTGCTCTAACGGGGGTCTCCACGGAAAGTACCAGTTATTAAACCTTCCCTGGTCGATTAGAGTGTAGGATTACAGATCCTCGCCTAAAATACATCTCCGATTAGAGTGTAGGATTACAGATCCTCGCCTAAAATCCTTCTTACCCTCAACGTGCAGGATTCAAGATCCTCGCCTGAGTCCCTTCTGCCCTCAGCGTGCAGGATTCAAGATCCTCGCCTGAGTTCCTTCTTACCCTCAGTGTGTAGGATTCAAGATCCTCGCCTGAGTCCCTTTTGCCCTCAGCGTGCAGGATTCAAGATCCTCGCCTCAGTCCCTTTTGCCCTCAGCGTGCAGGATTCAAGATCTTCGCCTGAACCCCTCCTACCCTCAGTGTGCAGGATTTAAGATCCTCGCCTGAGCTCCATTTAAAAACCCCATGTCATTTTCCCCAAAGACCTCCACCCGGGACGTGACATCGGTATGAAGGGGGATGCGCAATATGGACTTTGACCTGTTTATGTAATATTTTCGGGGTTTTTGTAAGGACCAAAGGTTGATCTATATTTCGATTCGCAGACAATAGAAATTTAGTCTTCCGTGGTTTTATGAGTGCGAAGAGTTTCGGGACTTCTGCAAAGGAATTACTCAACCCATTTGATGGATTTTTGGTGGTTTAATCGGAATGGGGTGGTAGTGGGTATGACCTCTTGGGTCATAGGGAGGGTGGGAGACGTAGTCTCGATTTAGGAGGGTTTTTGGGACGAGGCACTTGTTTAAATTAGATATGAGGGAGGAATTTGCGTCTCGCTGGGCGAATAGGTGAAGGGGATTCACTGATTGACCGTCTTGAGATGGGGACCGCTAAGGTACATCGCCAAGGTGGTCAGTGGTCAGTGGTAAATGGGTAAGAGTTGAGGTCTGTTGAGTTTTAGTGGAGTTGGTTTGTAATTAATTAGGGAGACTTGATATGGTACCGCGCGAAAAATAGTGGGACGTCACAAAGGCACTGGAAGAATGAAAGTACCAATAAAGGCTAGAGAAATGCGTGATATTAAGTGTCGCTTTCGTTGTTATGAAAACATTAGTCTCGATGCCCGGATAAAAGCGTTTTCGCAAATTTTGGCAACTTAATGACCATAGCAAACAATGGGAGTGTATTAATAAATGGACATCTTCGAATATAGCTTCATAGTACGAAATAGACGACTCAGATTCTGATATCGAGAGAAAATCGAAAAAAAAGTTTACAGCCACTCTTTTACATTGCCAAATGCAGATGGAGCAACTAAGGTTTTTAAGAAAATGTTTCTTGATACTTTGAACATCTCGTATCAATGGGTCAGAACAGCGGATAAAAAGAACAAATTGACAAACAGTACTCGTGTAATTAACTGTGATAAACGAGGAAAGCATAGCAATCGACCTTTTAAAGTACCAGAAATTTTAAAACATGTTGCTCGCACCCGCATATCTTCATTTCCTGCAATTGATTACCATTATTGTAGGGAAAATACACGCAGAAAATATTTAGGAGAAGGACTTAGTATGTCTAAAATGTATTCGCTATTTAAGGAAAAATGAAAATAATAGGTGAAACGACATTTGTAACACAACAAATGTACAGAAAAATTTTTAATACGGAATATAACTATGCATTTTTCGTTCCAAAAAAGGATAGGTGCGAACAATGTGAAATGTTCTCGAATCTTTCAGAAAGTCAATAAGCACTTGGTGAAGAAACCCAAAAACTACATTTAAACAATAAAAAGAAAGCGAGACAGTTAATGAAGTTTGATAAGCAAATAGCGGTTCTGAATGCATCTGTTTGCACAATAAATTTTGATTTACAAAAAGTGTTGACGACTCCTCATGCAGAAATAGGTACTCTATATTATATGTCAAAGGCTTGCGTATGGAATTTTACAATCAACGAAATGGCCAGTCATCGCGGTTGATACAACGTTTGGAATGAAATAGTTGGATGTAGAGGCTCTAATGAAATTGCATCATTCCTATGGAAACTTATTAATGATAAATCGAAAACCGGTGTGAAAGAATTTATGCTCTATAGTGATAACTGCGGGGGTCAAAACAGTAAAAGAATGGTTTTTAACATGTTTGTTAAGGCCACTATAGATTTAGAAATACACATAAGACACAGATTTCTGGAAGTTGGTTACACACAAAATGACGGCGATTCAATGCACGCCCGCATTGAACAGTACTGCAGAAAGAAATCGGTGTACACGCAACAACAGTGGTGTAGATTTATAAAAGAATCGAAAGTTGATAATCAGTATAATGTTAACGAAAAGCTGCAATCTGAAATATTTAATTTCCAGGATTTGTCAGATAAATTTAATTGGCGTTCGGTAAAAATCGCAAGCGTTAGAGAAATAAGTGTACGACCAGATGGGCATTCAATCAGTATAAAATATGATTTTGAACAAGATACGAAGGAAATGAAAATATTAAAAAAACATGTCACAGAAAAAGATATTAATGTTTCTCAACTAAAAATGCATATAACGGTAAAATTCCTCTATCATAAAAAAGACGATCTTTCGGCGATGATTTCTAAAGGCATTATTCCAACAGAATTCCATCATTTTTATGAAAATATTATTAAAGATTGAAAATATAACATTTATATTACAAATAGATAATAAGATGTTTAATATTGGGTATACTTTGTATTTATAATAAACTAGAACGTTAATTTAAAGATTTTTAAGTTTTGTTATATTTTTAATGAGAGGAAAATGTAACATGTACTTAGACTGTTTTGTTGACGAAATTTGAATGATGTAATAAAAAAGTGTTTCAATTCAATATAACAGTGTTTATGCATAAATAGTATATTTCTTGATTAAAGAATAGTCATGCCAAAAATAACAGGGGGAAAAAGGATTCATACATTTTATTCCCCACTTAATAGACATATTGCCCTGCTTAACTGATGCGGAGTTATCCCCATCAATTCCTGGCACTGCTTTCACGTAGCAAGTGTCAGCGTTATCTCGGACTCGTGATCGGGGATATTTCGGCTACCTTTCTATCTATTTCATTCATATTGAATATTTCTTACTTTCGTCTTCTACACTCCGCGTCAAAATTAAGGGAACACTATAAGTTCCCGAAAATTTTGGTTATTTTCAAATGGCTGTATCTCTGCGAAAAATGGTCGCAAAAAATATTTAAAAAACGCATTTTAAAGCTTGAAGTTTCTAGTTTTTGAATCAAGTACTCAATTTTTTTTCTTCGTCCATTATGATACTGTTTTATCAAGATGAAGCGCAGAAAACGAAGTTTCAGAAATTTTTGCCTAGTTTGGACGTATGCACGGGCCAAACAATTTTTTTTCAGATGAATCCAATGGAGGGCTCTTATAGAGCAAACATTTCTCTTTAATTTCGTTTTTTTTTTATTTTGTTGTATCATTTTTATTGACCGAGTTATTCGCTATCAAAGTGAAAAAGGAACTTTCTACTTTGAACGCCTATAACTAGCTAACGCATGATCGTAGAATATTGTTCATGAGTGTCTTGGAAAGCTAAGACAGTTTCCTTTCAGAACCTTTAGTTGACAATTCAATGAGATTTTTTTTAACCGTATTAAATTCATTTTAAATTGATCCCAAAACTTGCATATTTACATTTTCTAGAAAACATGATGCCATTTCAAGGAAAATCATGGAATCATTCAAGTGTCCACGTTTTTTCTGAGGTGAAACTACCCCTTAAACACTGTGCAAAAGGCCGGACCGATCAGATTTTTTTTCCGTATGTCCTCGATGGTCAAACATGCGATACGGTCTGAAAAATTGAAGGATCACCTGTTTTACGTTATGTTTCTCTGTAAAACCCTTTCTTTTGTTCTCGCGGCTTTTGAACACTTGTTGCACTTTTTTTTTGTTAGTTCAACGTCATTTTAGTAAAAATGAAAGATTTCAAAAATTTAAAAAAAAAATTATACCCAAACTCTTCGCAATGACGAAAACTGTACTTCAATAACTGGCATTAGCACCATCCAAAGTGCGCCACGAGTTGGCGCATGCGCGGTCGGACCTACGGCTCACTGCGCATGCGCCAACACAGCAAGACGAGACGCCGCGCCACAACTACTCACGCTACAACTTGCGACATTAAATTAGACTTTTAGCGAACTTCCTTTTTTGCATCGAGTTATGCCCTGACGTCACCTAACTGAGTTCGAAGTCGCTCGGCTTGTGACTCTGTTGGAGGAGGGCCACAGCCAGCGACACGTTGCCAATTCCTTTGGTGTTAGTCCGTCGGTTGTCAACCGTCTGTATGCTCGATTTCGAGAGACTGGGCTGTACTCTTGCAGAACAGAGCAAGGGCGCAGACGTGCCACAAGTTCTCGAGAGGATAGAAGGATTACGCGAAATGCTCTTCGGGAGCCAATCGTCACTGCACGCGTTATTGCGGGACAATTTATGAACCGCAGACATAATCCGCCACGTCCGTTCTCCAATAGTACTATCAGACGTCGATTGAGGGACGTTGGCTTGCGTTCAAGGCGTCCAGTGCGAGTCCCGTTGCTCACTCGCACACATCAACGGCAGCGTTTGGCATACGCTCGCCATTACGTGCACTGGGGTCAGCGACAATGGGCAAATGTCCTTTTTACCGACGAGTCCCGATTTTGCCTCCACGGGAATGATCGACGGGTTCGGGTCTGGCGTCGTCGCGGTGAACGCCATAATGCCAACCATACAAGGCCGGTTGTTGCGTTCAATGGTGGATCAGTTATGGTTTGGGCCGGGGTAACGCGGTACTCACGTACCCCATTAATTGTGCTCCCAGCTGCGCGGTACGTGGATGAGATTCTGCGCCCCGTTGTACTCCTCCTACGTCAACGTATGGGGAACCGCTTCGTCCTTATACAGGATAATACGAGGGCGCATACGGCACGGCATACGCTAAGATTTCTGCGGCAAAATCGGATATCAGTTCTTGGCCATCCAGCAGTGAGCCCAGATCTGAATCCGATTGAGCACGTTTGGGACATTCTTGGGCGACGTTTACGACAACAGTACCCGAACCTGGCGAATTTGGGACAATTAGCAGACGCTCTCCGCCAAATTTGGCAGAGAATTCCCCAAAGGCAAATTCGCAACTGCATTAACATGCGCAACCGATTAAGGGAAGTCCTCATGCGGAGAGGGGGCAACACACATTATTAGACCATACACAAATACACACAGACATACACAACGCACGCACGTGCTCTCATACACACACGCATCGGAGAGTGAGTTTGGAGTCAGAACATACTGCGGGAGTGACGAACCGCAGGGTCTCATCTCTCCATGCTGACGTACATACAATGAAGTGTAGTTCCGACCGCGCAGGCGCCAACTCGTGGCGCGCTTTGGATGGTGCTAATGCCAGTTATTGAAGTACAGTTTTCGTCATTGCGAAGAGTTTGGGTATAATTTTTTTTTTAAATTTTTTAAATCTTTCATTTTTACTAAAATGACGTTGAACTAACAAAAAAAAGTGCAACAAGTGTTCAAAAGCCGCGAGAACAAAAGAAAGGGTTTTACAGAGAAACATGACGTAAAACAGGTGTTCCTTCAATTTTTCAGACCGTATGGAATGTTTGACCATCGAGGACATACGGAAAAAAAATCTGATCAGTCCGGTCTTTTGCACAGTGTTTAAGGGGTAGTTTCACCTCAGAAAAAACGTGGACACTTGAATGATTCCATGATTTTCCTTGAATTGGCATCATGTTTTTTAGAAAATGGTAAATATGCAAGTTTTGGGATCAATTTACAATGAATTTAATACGGTTAAAAAAAAATCTCATTGAATCGGCAACTAAAGGTTCTGAAAGGAAACTGACTTAGCTTTCCAAAACACTCATGAACAATATTCTACGATCATGCGTTAGCAAGTGTTACATCCCTACTTCCTATTTGGGGCCGCGTTTTTAGGAATTTTTATAATATTAATCCGCTTCGAGCAAATCCTGGAATTTTTAGCTCTGGGTTAGTTGAGGGTTGTGGTTTAATATGTTAGTATGAAACTTTATGATGTTTACCTTTTATTTTGTGATTGGTATGAGTCGCCAGGGAATAGGATGCACTGGTAATCCGATAATCTCGGGCGCCTGGTTAATCCTCGGTGAAGCCCAGGGTCCTACTTCGATGATCTGCCCGAAATTGACGGTCGTTTCGACCTGGTCGACAGTCGGGGTGCTGGGTACTCCCAATAGTTCAATGGTGGTTGCCGGGGTATTTATGAATTTCCACTTTAGTTTGCGTAATTGAACTCGCCGCCCAGCGCGATGGTTTCTGGGCATTGGTCTTTTGGTAACAAACAATATTTTTTATTTCTTTTGATTAATCGATAAATCACTCTCCACCTTTCGCTTCAGGTGCTACCACGGGCAACGTTCTGCTCTTAGGTGACACCATCGGCAAGGCAAGTGTGATTTTTCTATATTTTGTTTTGAAAACGGGGTTGATCACGTGCTACACTTGATCTCTAGTAAGACCGCGGGCAACGTTCTGCTCTTAGATGATACCTTTGATCTATGCAGCCCGTGAACTGTCAATATTAGTTAAATACACGCGTCGATCACGTTTTACGCGTAATCTTCGGTAAAACCGCGGGCAACGTTCTGCTCATAGGTAATACCTTCGATCCACACAAACCGTGAACTGTTAATATACATTTACGTATTATTTATTTTCTTCAAGACCAATACTCAAAATTTAAAAGGAATAAATAAAAGTGGAATACTTCACTCACTTTAGTAACTTTTAACACTTTTATTATCACTTCTGGTATATAGTTTTACACTTCCACAATGTTTTTATTATTTTTTTTTTAATATAAAGAACAGTAAATTTTTCTTATTTTTTATGGTTGATGGTAATAATCACTTTATAATCATTGTCGCGCTGCGGGTGGTCAGTCCCTTTTATAGGGCTGTCGATCACTCCTTCTCTAGGATTTGTCACATGACAAATCTTAGGTGGGAGTTCCCATTCCGCAGTTTCCACCTGGAAACTTCCAGGAAGAATCTTCCCATCGCTCTATTCTGGGCTTTGTTCACGAATTAAGCACGTTCCATTTTATCAGATTCCCAGCAGCGACGATAGTAAGATTCCTCATTCTTATTTAAAGTTACATTTTGCTTATTTATAATATTTTTTATACGGTTTATGTATTAGGGGTTGAAGTTAGGTATATGATAGTAGTATGGGTGGTTGGGTCTTCGAAAAATAGCGGAAGGGCATTTTTCTGTCGAGGATCAGGGGCACAGCTTTGTAGAGGTGGTGTCGTCTCCGCTGGTTGATAAGGGGCCTCCGTCTCATGCCGATCATCAGCTGGTGTTGGCTGGGCCTCCTCGGTGTGCGTGCGGTCAGCTACCTGCTACAGCTGGCTGTCTGCTACCTCCTTGTGCTGGCTGTCCTTCTCGTTGCCATTCGCGTATTCTTCGTGGTTCTGGTTTTATAATAACGCCTTATCGGCTATTTCGTACATAACATCCGTATGTTTTCATACGAGGCGATTACAATACCTCAGAGTACGAAATAGTAAATAATGGTTTAAAAGGTTAAATAACATTAGACTCCACGTCGCGGGACGTGACACAAGTTATAGGCGTTCAAAGTAGAAAGTTCCTTTTTCACTTTGATAGGGAATAACTCGGTCAATAAAAATGATACAACAAAATAAAAAAAAAACGAAATTAAAGAGAAATGTTTGCTCTATAAGAGTGCTCCATTGGATTCATCTGAAAAAAAATTGTTTGGCCCGTGCATACGTCCAAACAAGGCAAAAATTTCTGAAACTTCGTTTTCTGCGCTTCATCTTGATAAAACAGTATCATAATGGACGAAGAAAAAAAATTGAGTACTTGATTCAAAAACTAGAAACTTCTAGCTTTAAAATGCGTTTTTTAAATATTTTTTGCGACCATTTTTCGCAGAGATACAGTCATTTGAAAATGACCAAAATTTTCGGGAACTTATAGTGTTCCCTTAACCTTTAGAGGGCCGGGCTGGCCACTATAGTGGCCACTGGAAATTTTAAAAATTTAACTTGTTTCTAAGGGTTTTTGATATCGCTAATCACGATTCCGTGGTCAGAACATTGAAATTTTACGCAGAAACAATGTTGCCAACCTAATCAAGCCTAAATGAATAACAGCAGTTATATTCATATATTATTCTTTCCTTTGGCGTTACCCAGGGCTAACGATGTGGACGTAGAAAGTTTTGTAGCACTTTTTTGTTTAGCATATATATAACTCTGTATATATGCTCTACTTGTGACACTGTATTCTGCATAACACACTGTTTTGAGGATTTCCATACGAAACAATCAATACCGTAAATTCGAATTTCCGACATATAATTTTATTTTCATTTGGAAGGGCAAGAATTATGAACAAACAGATAAAAATCGCAACAAAGACATGCACATTCATTATTAATTTTGTATAATGCATGCGTTGCATGAGTGCAGCTCGTATAATAAATAGTAAAATCAGAAAAATAAAAAAACACATCCAAAAATAACACAAAAAAACCCAAAAACAAGAAAAGAGCTACAAAACTTTCTACGTCCATATCGTTAGCCCTGGGTAACGCCAAAGGAAATAATAATATATGAATGTAACTGCCGTTATTCATTTAGGCTTGTTTAGGGTGGCAACACTGTCTCTGCATAAAATTTTGATAATCTGACTTGAGAATCGTGATTAGCGATATTAAAAACCCTTAGAAACATTTCAAGTTCAAATTTTAAAAATTCTGATATATGCCATACCGTTCGGGGCAGGGCTGGCCACTATAGTGGCCACCTAGGAATTTGGATACTTTGTCGGCCATTTTGGTGCTATATATGCATACATTTTAAGTAAATAAAACTTACAATTTCAATGAAAAAATCCCGGCCCTCTAAAGGTTAATTTTGACGCGGAGTGTATATTATGATCAGATCAGGACAAAGTTTTGACTAGATCATATCCGATCATACCTGACTTATATGGATCCGCAAAAGTCAAATCGTATCGGTTGCTGTGGTTTAAATTTTTTATGTAACCAACCATCCAAATTTGCTTCTTTCCATCGCTACAAATGGTAAGAACATACTACTTTTCGTGAAAAATCACTCAAACGTGTTAGTTTTCGCAGCGAAAGATAAAACGTGATAGTTTTCGTGGCAAACTGCTCAAATGTGCTATTTTTAGCAGCGAAAGACGAAACATGCTATTTTTCGTGGCAAACCGCTCAAACATGCTATTTTTCGTGGCAAACCGCTCAAACGTGCTAGTTTTCGCAGCGAGAACCAAAACATGCTATTTTTCGTGGCAAACCGCTAAAACGTGCCAGTTTTCGCAGCGAATACCGAAACGTGCTAGTTTTCGCAGCGAAAATCGAAACGTGCTAGTTTTCGTAAGAAAATTGAAACGTGCTACTTTTCGTAACGCACGTCGAAATATAACCGATAACCAGAAATCCAAACGACTTGAAATCAGCCACTCGCGTTCTTTACGAAACGACAAAAAGCCGCTGCGTTCGGGGAGGTAGTCGCATCGCGATTGCCGAAAATACACAATTTATCGAGAAATGATCCGTCACGTATGTACGAAAGCAAACTAAAACATTGCAGGCGTTCGTAGTATATCACCATCAAAACTGTAGTACGAGGAAAGCATTATTTCTTACTTTTTAGTGCATTTTTAATAAAATCGTTTAACATAAATTTTTTTTTATATATTTTTTCAAACAATTTTGTATGTAGCAAAATAATCATTTAACCCCCATTATTTTCACGCTACATATTTAAATTTGAACAAAATTACAGAAAGCAAAAAGTAATTTCACTTGGTGTTGAATGACGTGGATACGTTCATAATATCGACGTGCGTTACGAAAAGTAGCACGTTTCAATTTTCTTACGAAAACTAGCACGTTCCGGTTTTTGGCTGCGAAAACTAGCACGTTTCGGTTTTAGCTGCGAAAACTAGCACGTTTGAGCGGTTTGCCACGAAAAATAGCATGTTTGGGCGGTTTGCCACGAAAAATAGCATGTTTGAGCGGTTTGCCACGAAAAATAGCATGTTTCGTCTTTCGCTGCGAAAACTAGCACGTTTGAGTGATTTTTCACGAAAACTAGTATGTACTTACCATTCGTAGCGATGGAAAGAAGCAAATTTGAATGGTTGGTAATAATTGTAAGTAAATATGTAAACATGTACATTAATAAAACTATAAGACGCCTTTATTTAACTTTAAGTAGAGGCCGTGATTTTATTTAGAATTAAGTAACCGAACTATGAGAAAATTATGCTTTGTTGGATACTGGGCAGTATAGATATTATCGATGGAATTATTATTTATTAAACAATATTTTCAACAGTTGAATTCTTTTAAACTCACCACACAACACCAAACGTAATAGTTTTGCAATCTGCAGTATAATCCAACACGTGCTATTCTTCGTGGCCAAACCAGATAACGTGCTAGTTTTCGCTGCAAATTCCCAAATGTGCTATTTTTCGTGGCGAAACAGTATAACGTGCTAGTTTTCGCCGCAACAGTACGAAATGTGCTATTCTTCGCGGCGGAAGACGAAACGTGCTAGTATTCATCAGAAACGATGAAACGTGCTTCTTTTCGTAACGCACGTCGATATATTGTTCGCTATTCACCGTGATTCATTCAAGCTTCTCTGACGACAAAATAGTAATAGCGGAAATGCGGCGACAACGCGATACGACTTTCAATACGTAACGGCAACTATGTACAGTAGGATGGACCTTAGCTACTCTTGACGAAAATTATTTTGCGAGATTTTTTTGGTCCCGTATACCAGAAATGTGACACTTGTTGGGAAAATGATCTGGAAAAAATTTCAGCTCGATTGGACCACGGGAAAAGGACGCGCAACGAATTTGAAAATTTTGAACTTTTTAAACCTTGACATAATATATACATTATGATACATCGTTGAATTTGTACTTTTTTCTGTTTAAGAATACATACATAGCATATACGATTGTTAAAAAAAAAACGTCCGTGACCTTGAAAACTCGAAAGAGTGAATTGAAAAAAAAAATTTCCCCATTATATTCGCCTCCTTATATACTAGAACTTTTCTCTGAAGGGATTTTTCATATATCCATAAACGATGAAGATATTAAATATTTTTGATTTTCATTATAACGCTCAATTATACAGAAGAAAAGCAGTTCTAAGACTAAAAATAAATTATTATAGCTATTATGTAAATTACAACTAGAAATGTCATTAAAGTATTGCGTCCCAGATTTGCTTGTGGACTCGTGAGTAGGGCCCAGCAGAACCAGAAAATACAAATGTCGCGAATTCCAGTAGCCTTTTCGCTAATCAAGATAAATTCTTTTCGGAATAAATATATTTTTATACAACATATCGCCTTGGCCATCCATCGAACGTGATGTAAAGCTCCTGGAACTCGAAATATATAATTTGTTCTAGGCGTACCGCCTAAGAAAAGAACTGTAAGCTCCAAGAATTCTCTATAATCTTCTCGTGGTTGATTGATGTTTTTCAAGGTTTGCATTGCAAACTTCAGCACTTCAGTACTATTTATAATTGTAGATTGGTGGACGTACACGTCTTCAATTCCTGCCACTAAATTCGATTTATTGATCTGGGGCCAAGCCTGCTGAAATTGTTTAAAATGTGGAATATTTGTATATAATAATAACAACGTTTGCGTCTTTTCATAAATTATTGCAAGTACCGTATGTCACAGTTTCGGCGAGGTAGGTAAGTAAGTATGCGCTCTACATGGCAAATCCGTCACGCATCCGCCGCCACTGCACGCCCCTTGGCTGGCCTGCCTCGCGCGGCCCGCTGTCCGTCGAGTTGCCGTCATTCAGGCTGATTCAGGCGATCCAGACGTCAATCTTTAACCATCGATAATTAATAAACGAAGCATTTACCGCAATTTCGTCACTCTTGATTTTCGACTTATATATGCCTGTAGAATCACCCCCCAAAATATTGACTATAGGTAGAGTAACACCCTGTATGCTGTGTATGCATTCATAAACAGAAAAAAAAATACAAATTCAACGATGTATCATAATGTATATTTATGTCAAGGTTTAAAAAGTTCAAAACTTTCAAATTCGTTGCGCGTCCTTTTCCCGTTGTCCAATCGATCTGAAATTTTTTCCAGATCATTTTCGCAACAAGTGTCACATTTCTAGGGTACGGGACATTAAAAATCTGATGGTCGAAAAATAAGGTCCACCCTACCCCACGTAACTCCAGCCGCGGTAGTGTAATTACCTTGAGTGGAGCTACCCGACTCTTCGGGCATAGCAAGCGGACAATCCCTTGACCCCTTTCATCCACGGATCGCAGGTAGACGCATGTCCCATATGCCTTCTCGGAGGCATCACAAAATCCATGAAGCTCAACCTTGTCTGTCATCCCGAACATTGCGCGTCTCGGAATATTTATTTCCTTGAGCGAAGCTAGTTGGCGTTGAAACCCTTCCCATTCCGTGCGCACATCTTGCGGTAGCAATTCATCCCACGACACTTTAAGTTGTCACAACCTTTGCATAATCATTTTTGGCGCAAATTGTCGCTGGACCTACCAAACCGAGAGGATCAAAAATCTTTGATATTTCTGACAAGTTGCTACGTTTGGTGATGTGTTGCGGAGAAGTCGTAACCGAATACTGCAACGAATCATCCTGTACAACCCACAAAAGACGCAAAGTTTTTGGATCCTTGTCAGCCTTGATCTCTACCCGTTGTGGACGTTCGTCGTGGTTATCTAAAGTACGCGGATCGTTTGACGCCCATTTTCGTAACGTGAACCCAGCGGTACTCAAAATCTGCGAAATTTGTTGCCGTAATATCCTAACTTCGTCAATTGTATTCGCGCCCGTCAACAAGTCGTCAACGTAAAAATCTTTCATTATCGCTCGACTTGCCGCTGGTAAGGTCACAGCATGATCCTCGCCTAGTTGTGAAAGAACCTTCGTTGCCGAAAACGGCGCGGAGCTGTCCCGTGTGTGACCGTGTTAAATTCATACGTTTGGATTGGAAAACTATCGTCGGGTCGCCATAAGATTCTTTGGTAACATCGTTCGTCCGGTGCAATAAGTATCTGTCGATACATTTTTTCCACATCTGCCGACAGGACGTACCTATGCTTTCAGAAACGTAGCGCAATAGCAAATAACGTATCCTGTACCGTCGGACCTATTCTTTGTACTTCATTTACCGATAACCCTGCTGTGGTTTTCGCCGAACCGTCGAAGACAACGCGAAGTTTAGTCATTGTGCTTGTTTGTTTGAACACCACATGATGTGGGAGATAATATCCCGACGTAGTTTCCCGACTACATGCAATTCGTGTCATATGTCCTAAATCCTCGTACTCTTGCATGAATGCGACGTATTCCCTTCGCAATCCGACATTTCTACTGAGTTTACGTTCAGTCGAATATAACCGTTTCTTCGCCATCTTAAGCGAGTCTCCAAGCGTTCTAACCTCTGGTTTAAATGGAATTCTAACAACGAATCGTCCACTTGCATCTCGCGTAAGGTAAATGGCCCAATTTCTGCTCATGTCCCCATTTCTGCTCACTTCGTATTTTCTTATTATTATTAGCGTTACGTTTGTACTATAGTTGCAACAAAATAATTCTAAATTATTTGAGCATTTACGCGCGTGTTGCACGGGGTTGGGGCTAAACAAGTACAGCATAAGCGACGAAAAACTTTTAAAACGAGAGACTCATGATTTTTCGATCGTATTCTAGCTGGTTGTGCTAAAGAACAGCGTCACTATTGGTATTCGATAATTGGGCAGAAAATAGTTTTTGCAGTAAAAGTTCTTATTTAATACCAAAAACAGATACTGTATTGTGCTCTGGATTTCGATTTTTTTACTATTTTTAATTTTTTAAGTAGAAAATAGGTGAGTAGGTTTAGGGTCAAGTGAATCGCCGCCATGTCCGCATTTCTACTCACAACACTTATAGTAACATAACCTCACAATTCAATGTATGCTATAACTCCTATTTCTATTCGAAGGCACTTTATTTTTTGTTTATCATTATTTTATGCTTTACTGTTGTGTTATAAAACCTCCTCATAAAAGATGTAACTTATTTTAACGTGAAAAGACAACATATTATGTGAGCAGAAATTGGTACAAATGATGAGTAGAAATACGTACGTCGCTACTTTTCGTGAGCAGAAATACGTACGTCGCTACTTTTCGTGAGCAGAAATACGGACATTTAGAGCATTGTCTTTAATTACAAATTACTAATAGTTAAACATCTTGAAATACCTTTCATAAATTATTTTTGAATTGGTTGATTTACTATTAAAGAAATAATCAATTACTCTGCAAATTTTGATCATAAAGAAATTTTTTACACCTTCTTTATGATGAGTAACCTCTTAAATGAGCAGAAATTGGGACATTCACCTTACCCAGTAAACAAACTGACTGCAGTCTGACGACAGATTGATGTCAGATTCGAGTATATTCTGACGTCAGATTCGGGTCCTACTATGTCCGCATTTGACTATGGTTCTGTGGTCAGAGCCTGACATCAGGATCTGATCGCAGATTGATGTCAGATTTCGATCAGATCTTGCTGCCGTGGCTGACCGCAGATTGAGAGCAGAAATCGAGCAGATCCTGCGCAGCGCGATCTGACGGCAGATTGGTGTCAGATACAGAGCAGATTCTGACGTCAGATTCGGTGCCTATTATGTCCGCATTTGACTATGGTTCTGCGGTCAGAGCCTGACATCAGGATCTGACCGCAGATTGATGTCAGATTTCGATCAGATCTTGCTGACAAAAACCGCCCGCAAATTGGCGGCAGAAATCAAGCAGATCCTGATGTCGGCCATAGTAGGCAATTTTATATAATAGTATAGATTTAAAAACAGTGCGAAAGTCTTTAGCGTAAATAATATATAGAACACGTTTATAAGACCGACTTGAAAGATCTGATTCCTACCATATTTTATGGAAGAAAGAAAAGTTGGTAAACCATGTATTTAAACGGGTATTATAACATTTTTAATGTTTTACTTAGCAAGTTGTTAGTGAATTGAATGCCAGGTCGGCTCAAAATAATGATTTAAACTTTGAAAGACAGTTCTTCCAAATAAAAAAGAATAAATGGTAACTACTATTTATTCAGTCGTCTTAGGGCGGTATTATTATCAATAGTTTTTTAGTTTTTAGCATGCGGCATCTTCTACTAGTCTAGTAGATTAATAAAGGATGCCGGATGCTTAAGACGATCTTCGTCTTCAGCAACGACTGATAATACCGCCCTTACAGACGGGTATACAAAATATATACTCCGCAGTGGAATGCCGGCAAATACGAGTCGTACTCGACAGCCCTGAATGATCAAGCCCTCGGCCACTTATTCCCGCGACGGTGCTATTTCGCAAGCGAGAAACGCTCGCCCAATCGCGCCCTGGCGGGGTCGTGTCGTGAACTATGTCAGCAGAATCTGCTGTATTTCTGCTGCCTATCTGACGTCAGATCGCGGAGCGCAAGATCTATTCGATTCCTGCCATTAAATTGTATCAGCAGACTTTCCTTACTTTCTGCCGCCAAACTGCTCGCAGGCTATGTAAGCAGAATCTGTTGTATTTCTGCTGCCTATCTGACGTCAGATCGCGGAGCGCAGGGTCTGCTCGATTTCTGCCATTAAATTGTATCAGCAGATCCTGCCGCCAATCTGCTCGCAGGTTAAGGCAGCACAATCTGTCGGCTTTCTGCTGTCAGTCTGCTTTCATCATCGAATATAACAAATCCTGTATCAAATCTGTAGTCTTTCTGCCACAAACATTTGTACTCAGGCGTTGAGCAAAATCTGCAAATACGGATGTGGCTGACTGGGTAGTCGTGTCCCGAAAATGGATATACTACGGTATGACCCAACCAACGGATTGAACTGAAATTTTGAGGGGTTGGGCGGGAGGGGGAGAGAACCTCTAATATAAAATTTCAGCTGCGGGTATTTGTTTGTTTCTGAGATATTAATAAAAAACTTTCGTGTTTATCTAAAATATATTTTACAACTACATAGTTTAAAACCGTGGAATAGCAAATGTTCATCCTTGCTTTCACTTTTAAAATCCAATGCCAGGATAAACAATCCGGATTGCCTTAATAATTTCTGCGAATGAGTCAAGCTCCCGTAAACGAATCATCCTCCGCCACAAATACTCACAAAGGTGATAATCGAGAACTGCACTTTTCACGCCTCCTCGTTGCAATCTCAGCCGTAAAGGACGCCATTGAGATTCAATGGCCTGAGTATTAGCTCCTGTTTCATTGTTTATAAATTTGTTAGTAATTTAAGCGGGTGAGCACGCTGGAAAGTGAGGTTAGGGAACGACGGTGGGAAAGTGAAGCACAGCACACCAAAATTGAGTCAATGATGACTAAGTCAATTTATTGTAAAATAACTTTCGTCACTGTGTGCACAATGTAGTTTTGAGTTGAGCAGAAATACGAAATACGTAACTCGAAATGCACAAGACACGTGGTCACGCGACACACGATGAGCACACGTGTTGAGCAAAATCGCAATAACAATATTCGCGTGAGAAAAACTAAAACACTGAGCACAGAATTATGAGCAAGGATTGAGCAGAGTACTGAAAAGTACTGATTAAAGGTAATTCGTACGTTGCGCAATAAAACAAGTAAAAATAAACACGTCTATCACGACAAGCGGTATGAACAGAAGTGAACAAAGAGAAAGCCGAAAGCCGTTGAGCGTCTTCTCGAACAATCTTCGAGAATCGACCAAGAAAGTGCGCTCTCCGATTGGGCTGCCAGTTTCACGTGGTGAACGGCGATTGGCTGAGCAGGGGACTAGGAGAATCGATCACCGGATCGATCGTCGATCAGCGGTGTGTTCCGCTGCCCAGGAGGTGCTGCGACGAGCGTGGGTACGGCGGAACTCTGAACTAATGGAATCTCAAACAAAATTCAATTGAGTGGTTACACGTCAGGTGCTCATATCCTTCATCACCAAGAACATCATAAGCTTTCCAACAATCTAAAAAAATCTTGCTTCCAGATGCTATATGCTTTTTAATAATAGGAATTAAGGTCGCCTTATCACGTTTATTGAGAGGGCAAATCTCAAGACGAAGCTCATTTTTCTCGATATCAAGAGCATCGAAAATCCATGTGCCCTCAATGACACGACCACGCTCGTATTTGCGACGGCCGAATTTCATTTCGTCAATTTCAATGATTTTTCCAGGGCCCCCAATTTAACCTGATTCCTCAAAATACGAATCAAGCCGGACCATGCAAACCTCCCGACAGTAGGACCAAATATCCATTATAGTACTTTCGGATATAATTTCCCGACCGGGAACCATAATTTCATTAACGATATCAACAGCCTTGAAGCCTCGACTGAAATAATAAGTTAAGCGAAGAACATCTTCCATAGAAATGTTGTGTCGCTCAAACCAACTATTCTCTGCAAGCGTACGCTCAATGCGATGCTTGCGACACATTCATCGCATACCGATACAAACTGAGGACCCGCGATATACTCGGGAAGACGCCTCCAAAATCATTAGTTCTTTCCCATTCTTTGGGCATTTGCTTCTTTTGGGCAATAGCCCAACAGATTTGCACCATTCGATGCAAGTCTCTCGAGAGAACAGCACTTCGCTTACTAATCTTTCAATATTCCAACGCCCTTCAAGGGCAATATCGTAAGTTGATAATGAAGTCATAGTAATAAATATCGAAACTAAGTACCTGACAAAAGAGCAAAGGCCTCAACAACAATCCCACTTGGCTTGCGTCCAGTTTCTGTTACCGTATCCCTATACATTGTATCGTCGGCTGCGAAACAATCGACAGCGACGAGCAGATGGTTGTGTTAGTAATGTCTGTGTAGATAGATTTGAATGTATTTTGCCGAAAGTTTTTTATTAATATCTCAGAAACTAACGAATACCCGCAGCTAAAATTTTATATTAGAGGTTCTCTCCCCCTCCCGCCCAACCCCTCAAAATTTCAGTTCATTCCGTTGGTTGGGTCATACCGTAGTACAGCCCCGAAAATATTGCTCGCACTCGCCGTTCGCAGTGTTATCGTTGCATGTAGCCACTTCTTCCACGGTCCAGAACCTTTGCAATTGAGCTTGCAGGTCCTCATTTGTGATCATATGACACGCAATTTTCGGCCGTTCGTATCGCGGACACATGCACATACCTCCCGCCGCTATCCAGCCTAACTGCGTTTTTTGTAGTACCGGATAATTTGATCCGAGATCCTGTTGGCTCACGCATAATAATTTCCAGAACAAACCTCCACCGAGCAGTATGTCAATCTTTCCCGTTTCATAAAAGTACGGGTCTGCTACCTTCAAACTTGACGGAATCGGTATTGCATCCTTAGAGCATATATACATGGAGGTATCATTGCCTTAGGGTGCGTTCCGTTATTCACTGCAAGTACTTCTTATATGACGTCACGTGAGTGTGCTGCTAACAGCGTTCCGTTTTAATTTCGTGCATTTCGAAGCTGCTGCGAAATTGTAAAACGGAACGCAGCTGCAGTTGGTTGCATTCAGCATCTCATAGCGTCTGTCATCTGGTGTCCAATATTGTTCTAATAACCTACCAAATGAGTGGAAGAAATAACAAAAATAAAATAGTTGCGTTATTATTTACGGATATAATTACAGAAAATATAGAGGACTCAAGTAGTTCCAGCGACGTGTACATAAATAAAGAACACTATACCATTCCGTGCTCGCTCCGCCTCTTCTGCAGTCATTTGACATAAAAAACGCTCGCTACTTTCTTCGTCAATAATAGTAATAATTTTCATGTCCACATCAATTGCAGGATTCATTTTGAAATCGTTGTGTGCTCACGTGATCACTGCGACTGCTGTACCTGGCCGGCTGCAGCAGTTACAACAAGAAGTGACGTCGAAGTACGTGACGTCATACATCTGTAGCAGTGCTTTCGCAGTGAACTGCTATCCATATCAGAACGCTATTGTCAGCACTGCCAGTACTTGCAGTGAATAACGGAACGCACCCTTAGAGTGACTGCCTCGAAACTGTCGGGCAACATCACGCGAGAGAGAAAAAGAGAAGTATATGTCCTATTCGACCGATATGCGCATGCGTCGATATCGTGCGAGAAAGAAAGACATGTGCGAGCGAGAGAAGTATAGGAGAACAATCGGCCGTAATATACTTCTCTCGCTCGCAAGCTGTGTTTCTCTCTCGCACGATATCAGCGCTTGCGCATTACGGTCGAATAGGACACATACTTCTCTCGATCGCACGTCTTTCTCTCTCGCACCATGTTGGGGACAGTTTCAAGCTTTCAATGAGACCTTCATCAACAGACGCGGTCGCGTCTGGAAGCTAATTCCCCTTCCCCCTTTACCCATAGGCACACTGAGCGACCATGTCTCTATACACGAAAGATAGCGAAATTGACAGGTCGTCGGAGCTATTTTAGTCTTATTATCTTATTTTATGACATAGTCCCGGTGTTTTTACACGATTAAACGAATAATTTTTTTTTTTCGAACCCATTTGTCGTTTTACTTAATGTATCAAGCTGTTTTTCTAAAAGATACAAGATTTATTCTGAATTAATAGTTATCAAAATGATACTTTTTTCAGTCAGACGTTTCGTGACGTCACTTAATGCCAGTAGATGTCGCCATTCTCGTTTTACTTCTCAAATTCACGCGGGTAGGTGTCGCCTTTCGTAAGCTGAAGTTATCCGGAATGGTTACGGCACATTTGGGGTGCGTTCCGATTTACCGCAGTGAGTGCATGAAATTGGTGGAATCTTATTGGTGGCATCGTGTGATTCCCTAGAATTTCTCTCACTTTCCACCAATACAATGCCAGCGAGCGTGCAGCAAACGTAGAAATTTCAGTGCATGAAATTGGCGGAATCTTATTGGCGGCATCGTGTGAGTCCCTAGAATTTCTCTCACTTTCCACCAATACAATGCCAGCGAGCGTGCAGCAAACGCAGAAATTTCAGAGGTGAAGCAGTTACTGCGCAGCACGCATGCGTGTTTGTTTACAATCTTTGATTATTTGAATGTGACGTCCCACAAAATTTCACGCGCAGATAAAATAACATTCCTTTATAAACCACTATACAACTCCTCTCAAATCTCCCCAAACATCAATTCTTACCCCTTCTCCATGACCTCGACCGCCTTGGCGATGTACCTTAGCGGTCCCCATCTCAAGACGGTCAATCAGTGAAACTCCCCCACCTATTCGCCCAACGCGGCACAAACTCTTCCCTCCTATCAAATCTAAACAAGTCCCTCGCCCCTTATATCTCTTAAATCGAGACCACGTCTCAAGCCCACTAAATGACCAAAGAAGTCAAATCTATTATCACCCCTTTCCTATCAAAAACATCAAAAATCCATTCGAGGAGTTGAGCATTTCCAAATCACATGTATAAAACCCCAGAAGGATAAACGCGAGGATTATTTGGCGTACGTGCCGAAATTGCGAGTCCAAATATTGACCAACCTTTGGTCCTTACAAAAACCCCGGAAATGTTACTGCGACGCATATGCGTAAATATGTCAAGGTGCGTACTGCGCACCCCCCTTCAAGCCGAAAAGATTGTAATTAGTATAAATACGAGGAACCGCGAGGCTCGTTCTCGTTCTACGGAAATCTATTAACGTTCCTGTTCTAAGAAGCCTAAAGTTTTATTCAACCGTATAAGATATAATTCAAAGTGTTCAATTACGAACATAAATTCAGTGTTCAACGGCAACTACCGTAAGAATTTATATTACCATTTAAAATATTGCATATCGTCTCCATACATATTATTGTGTATTATTATTCTTATTGCTATTCATATTATTTTGCATTTCTATTCTTATTGCTATTCATATTATTTTATCTTGCTATTCTTATTACTATTCGTATTATTTTGTCTTGTTACGCTTAAGTGCTTTTCATATTATATTGTGTTATTAACGCTCATTGCGACCATATTCCATGTTCTTATCAACGTTTACTGCTTATATTATTCCATCTTAAAACATATACTGTATGTCACGCTCATAATCACACTATATATATATATAACCATTTATATAAATGTTCTGTGCCAATGATTAATGTTTAAACGCATTCTATGTTCAACAAAGCACTTTCACAAACAGTGCCTATATTTTTCGCCTAAACTAATAAACCGCTTTGCTTAACTAACGTTTCGAGTCATTGTGTTAATCCTTCGGCTGCGAAGATCCCTAAATCCAACCAGGCTGCCGGAACAGCTGATTACGGGCAACGACCGCGGAAAGCATCGCAGTGTTTACTAACTTACTTTCGTATAGGTTTCGCTTAACCGTATGACTAGCTGATATTGCGGAATCATTACGAGTGTCTTTTACCTCGATGCAACGGTAAATCTGATTACCAAAGCCAAACCACAATAAGTGCTCTAACGGGTGTCTCCACAAAAGGTACCAGTTATTAAACCTTCCCTGGTCGATCAGTGTGCTGGATTATAGATTCGCGCCTGACATTCCCTTCAAAATCCTCAGTGTGCTGGATTATAGATTCGCGCCTGACATTCCCTCAAAATCCTCAGTGTGCTGGATTATAGATTCGTGCCTGACATTCCCTCAAAATCCTCAGTGTGCTGGATTATAGATTCGCGCCTGACATTCCCTCAAAATCCTCAGTGTGCTGGATTATAGATTCGCGCCTGATATTCCCTCAAAATCCTCAGTGTGCTGGATTATAGATTCGCGCCTGACATTCCCTCAAAATCCTCAGTGTGCTGGATTTTAGATTCGTGCCTGACTCTCCCTTCAAAACCCTCAGAGTGTTGGATTATAGATTCGCGCCTGATTTTATTCCCCATGTCATTGTCCCCAAAGACCTCCACCCGGGACGTGACATGAATTTCTCTATTTCCAATCATCATCATTTTCGCTTTCATCAGTATTATTTAATAATATCGAGGTTATTGTAAACGACGTTTCTTTCTCCATAGTAGTATTTTCAAATTTCAAGAACGCATGAACCGCAGTAATTCCACGGAACGATATGAATACGCGCAGCGACTACGCTGCGATCTCTGCACTCACTGCGTGAATCGGAATGCACCCTTGCTTGATACGAGGAGGGCTCGCTCTGTCGCGCGAAACACAAAACGAAGCGGGCGACCAGGGCTCGCTTCATTTTCGTATTGGCAGATTGACAGAGACATTCCTGGCATTCGAAAATTCTTCGTTATTTTCTTACATGTAAGTGTGCTTCATTATTATCTTAATTATAATGAAACGAACATATTTTCAATGAATAGAACAGATTTATGTGCAGTCAAATAATAGTCTGCGCAGATTTTTATTAACCTGTATCTTTATTGAAATGTCTATCCTTTTAGTATCAAGTCCCTTGGAAGGATATTCCATTATTTTCACTGAATTAGCACAAATATTATATTTGGTAAGTGACCTTTACATTTATTTATAATAATACGTACGGTAGTAGTGTTCATTACAAATCTGTTGTTTTTTCCAGGTTGGAATATTCCCAAAGTAAGTAAAATACACTCGGTCGGCTGCTGTGCGCTCCGAGTAAGTTTTACAGGCTGCAGAGCGCCTTATCTTATCTTATAACATCACTCGATAGGCTGCAGAGCGCCTTCTCTTTCGAACATATAAACTTTTAATTAAATTTAAAGTTAAATAATATATACAACAAACAAAATGTCTGTACATGATCAAAATAAAGAATTAAGATCTAAAATACAAGACCTACATTTTAATATTCCTTATAAAAACTTAACCGATGAGGATAAAAAAACTATACGATGTGAGTCAAACGATGGCTGGCTTGAGGATTCTCATATGTCGGCTTTTTCTTACTTATTGAACAAAGCCGCTAATTACGAAATTCGACCTACGTATCTAAGATATAACCTTTTAGAAATCAAACCCGTTAGGAAAGATAGGGACCACATACAAATTTTGCATCGTCCAGAACATTGGACTTGTAGTTACTATGACGGGACAAATATTTACATATACGATACGCTGCAGAATTTCGCGGTTCCGTTACACAAAGAGCAAAAACTTTTTTTGGAAAAATTGTATCCTCATATTACAATTACAGGCAAAACCGTTCGTTTTCCGAATGTTCAACTAAAAAAAATACAAGAGATTGTGGAGTCATGGCCATAGCAATTGGCGTTTCATTAGCATTTAGTATTAAACCACAAAACGTTTACTATAATACAACACTTATGCGAAATCACCTGTTGAAATTGTTGACCGAAGAAATACAGTTCGCTCGTGCACAACCAAACTTATGGTCGTGGCCGTGGTCGTGGTCGTGGTCGTGGTCGTGGCAGCCGTGGCAGCCGTGGCGGCCGTACTTTGTAAATAGTTCGTACTTTGTAAATAGTTACATTTGTTGTTTGTTTAAATTGTTTAATTTTCTGTTTCATGTTATTTAATAAATTATTTAATAAATAAAATAAATAGTTAAATAATATATATATATCCTCTTCCTCTTTCGAATGAGACCTCGCCCAGCCCAAAATCTGCTCATATAAGGACGACAAACGAAAAATCCCAAATCCATGTTTCAGGTTAGATTGTCGGTATTGCAGCGCGGTGCATCGCCCGTGTCACGTGACGTATCTACTTCATAATAATATAAACGTACAAGAAGCAAACACAGGAATCGAAGCTGAATAAATTCGTTTAAAAAATACAATTTACTTTCAGTTTTGACGTTACAAAAAAAGAATAATAAATTATGAAAAAAGTGATGAAATCCCCCCCCCCCCAAAACAAAACATGACTCATGTATGAAAGAAGCTAATTCCCTTTAAGTCACGAAAAAAGTTCACATGCAAAGATTGTGAAATCATCTTTGCTAATTCTAATTGTACCCTTCATTCACGAAAAACATTAAAAAAAGTTCTCACGCAAAGATTGTGAAATCAACTTTGCTAATTCCAATTGTATTCTCGTTCTCCGTTCGAACACTGATTCTTCTGTCACTTTTTATACTTGACATTCCTTTATTGGCCACAAATCAATTCAGTGCTCAGATTTTCAGCTTCGGTTTTAAGGAATTAGCGGGCGTTGTATAAAAGGGACATCTTCTGTTCAAAATGTCATATAAAAATCGTTTTCTGATGGAAAATAATAAAAACTTGGTAGAAACTAGTTTAAACGAATCAAAGTCGGTAATACATTGATAGCACATTCGACAACCTCAGAGGCGGATTAAGGTCGGTTGGGGCCCTAGGCGCAAAAGAAAATATTGGGCCCCTTACAAAAAAGGGAAAGACAGGAAGAATAAAATCACATGAAATCAAATTTGGTGTCATTAAAAAAAAGTGGAAGGTTGGTTTTTGTGGGGCCCCTCCGAAGTCGGGGCCCTAGGCGCGCGCCTAGTGCGCCTTATGGTAAATCCGGCTCTGGACAACCTGCACTAGTGCGAACTGAATGCGAAATTTCTCGCTTCCAATTGGCGAAAATTCGCCAAATATGAAACATTTTGTTTTAAGTCAACATCATAGTTTTTTTTCTCATACAACGCCCGCTAATTCCTTAAAACCGAAGCTGAAAATCTGAGCACTGAATTGATTTGTGGCCAATAAAGGAATGTCAAGTATAAAAAGTGACAGAAGAATCAGTGTTCGAACGGAGAACGAGAATACAATTGGAATTAGCAAAGTTGATTTCACAATCTTTGCGTGAGAACTTTTTTTAATGTTTTTCGTGAATGAAGGGTACAATTAGAATTAGCAAAGATGATTTCACAATCTTTGCATGTGAACTTTTTTCGTGACTTAAAGGGAATTAGCTTCTTTCATACATGAGTCATGTTTTGTTTTGTAGTATATGCTCTAAGATTGCATCTCGTTTTATCGACACGTTAGGGAGATCGTCTGTTATCTTTGTAAGTATTAAACATGGTGTAATAGACAGGTGTTATGACTCGCTACCTTTTACCCCAGCGATATTGTGTGCCGATTTCTGTTTAGTTCCCTTGGCCGTCGCGAGAGGCGTTGTGACTTAGAAGGCATATACATATGTATTAATGAGACTGTAGTAGTAGATATTTTAGTGGTATTAGTGGGCTTGCCAAAAACAACAGGCGGTCTGTATATATATGTAAATGCCATTATGACATCGACGAAATCTGCCGGCCGCCAGAAGAACTAGGACGAAAAAGTCACACATACTGAACAGGAGTCGAAACACCTGTATATTACACCGTGGTATTAAACATCGCAAGGATGTTTCGAAGGAAGTGAACCGTGAAGCACTATTAGCAGTGCTCTACATTTGTGATTTCCTACCCTGACTATCCTCCAAATCGACGACCGCGGTTGCTAATAGCACGTATAACCCGTCCGAGAAAAAATGCGTACCTGCCAAGGAAACAGGAGCTGCAGATACCGCCGGCGTTGTAGTCGTATCTACCTCGAGTTCGCGGGTCAATGCTTCGGGTTCGTGGGGCGTTGCAGAAGTTTCGAAATGTAACGCCGTGTGCTGCTTTTTGCCCTGTTTATGATGCCAGATGTTTAACAGCCCCAATAATCGCGCTAATGAAATTCTTAAATTCAAAAATAGCGAAGAAGACACGTCCGCATCATAAACCCCGTGGCCTGTCGAATCCGTAACACTTAAACTATTCATCTATAAAGTACTGTGACGATTTTTTGAAAAATTATAATAAAGATCAACTTTATACTGAAAAATCAAAACCCTCGGTGTTCGTGATTATTCGAATGCCGTGGGGTAATCACAAACAGAGTGTTAAATATCGCAGAAGTCGCACAGAAAACGCGACTGCAATGGTCAACTTATAAAAAATGTTGCTACAACCTATTCCTAATGTATTTTTCAAATTCCTCTTCTTGTCCGTTAGAAAAAAAAATGCAATTGGTCGGAATATAAAAAAAATAGTAAAGGTCGTTTTTTAAACTTTTTCTGTCTGAACCTGTACAGAAGATTCAAAAATCCGTTTTGTAGATTTAAGTAAGTTTTATACATGCTGAAAATTTCATCAAAATCGGTTATCGTTGCTAATCTCGAAGGTTCGAGATTACCCCATCCGAGTTGTTCGTCATTGCCTCACGACATCAAAAAATAAAAAGAATTTATTTCAGAGGTTATAATCATAATTCAAGCAATGCCTTGGTCACAAAATGTTGGTAAAAAAGTGCTTTATTTTAACTTAAAAAAAAAACAATTGTATTATTAATTCAACAGTAATTACATGCAATTGAAATGGACAAAATATTACTTGAAACATGATGAAAATAATAAATTGTCTTTATCTCGAATAGCATAAGCGTTCTGTATTTATTACTTTCGTGGCGTTGAATATGACCTAAACTATTAGCTAGTGGAGAGGGAATATCGTTTTTATTTATTCAAACGCCGTAACATCGCATTCGCGATTACCCCGCGTTCATATTTACCCCACGCTCCTTACATGAATTAATCAATATTTCTTGAGTTGGCGATATTAGGTACACTTTTTTCAGAACTCGATTTTTGCGTGCCTTACGTTTTTTGAGTCCTAATTAAAACGTTGTAGGTTTCAATGATTCTAACTTATGCTACATGAAAGACGAATAATTTATCTTTACTTTGAAACGAACTGCATGCAAAAATATCAATTATTATATAATTGACAGGCGATATATATATTATTATATATTTGCCTGGCGATATTAGGTACAGTCACCCTAAATCAGTGTCGGATATTTTACTCATGATCCTATTTATTGTATGATTATTTGATTTCGGCGCACAGGTTCGGTCAATTTTAAATCACTAAAACACAAGCTATTTAGCAATAGATAATAAAAGCTTTCGACGTTTCGATCTTGATTTAGATCTTCCTCAGGAAAGTTGCGAAAAATTATAAAATATTGCTTTTGCTGTTTGAATTAAGTCAACGTGTTTCTGTAACACGTATGACACGCGAGTCGGTTGGAATAAGACTATTTATTGTAATTTCTTAATGTGTTGAATTGTTACCTGTTAATCATAAATGATAAACGACTCATTATTTAGGTCGAAAATCGAAATGTATGAGTCCCTCACTTTACGAAATATTAAGGAATCCATCACTATTTTGCAATTATTTAAGGCTCGAAGTTCAAATTTTAGAGTCTGATATGAAATATCATATAAAATATGAAGAAGACATTCTTGTTGACATATGTATCAGTGAATTGCAGGGTTTGCATGCTGTTTGCATGGGTTCTTTAGAGTAGAGTAATATATTTGTTTCATTTATTCAATGAATTCTTATTCCTGCAAAAACAATGAATCGATCTACGCTCGAGTATAATATTAAGGATCTATCATGGAAAACGACTTTTATTTCACTGATGTATCTACCTGTTGATTAAGTTTCGATTTTAGTCCCGATGTTCTAGTAATAAATATTAAACACGTTCCGATTGTATATATGATATCAGCCGTTTCTTTGTATTCTCTTTTTATTTTCAAATTTCGTTAGAATTTTTTTTTTTATTAATTATGTTACAGCCGTAGTTATAATACTTAATTTTTGTATTTAAACATATAAGTCGTGCAATACAGATATTGGGGCTAGTTCCAGATTTGCGATACCCACTCCTAATTAAACACATTTTATATGCATGCAAAAACCAAATTAGTTTCATAAAATGTATTAACAAATGGTGTTTTTGACAGGGCCGATTTCAGAAAAGTTAATTTTTAAAGAAATGGCAGCACTCTAAATGAAACGTTCAATTTTCGGACATGAAATGTTTCCTTTTTATACAATATAAAAAGGAATCTATGAATGAAATAAAAAATCGCCCTGTCAAAAACTGCGTAGTAGTGTATCATATAGCCATGAGAAACTGAAAATACATCGGTTGAATAGTTTTTAAGTAAGGTAAATGTACCAGTGCCCGACCATGTCCCAGTACCTGAACAGTAATGCGAATTTTATTTATTTCCAAGCTTAATTTCGTATGCAATTAAAAACAAAAAATAGTAGCATAATGCACAACTATTTAGCAATATTAATTAAAATCATTATTATAGAAAATTAAAACTCGTTAGACAGAAATAATTATTTTGTAACACACTTCGTACGCATAGCAGATTTCGAGAAATTTCTTAACCTTCTGTCAAGACACTTCTGACATTTACTAAGAAAATATTGACAGCGTTTCTTATTTATATATTATGATAATACATTATTATAATAGTAAATAGATTTAAATTTAGTTTAAAATAGTTAAATTTGCAAGAAAATTAATATATTTTTAAACAAGTCTAAGTTTATTTATTGGTACAAGAATTTCGTGAATGTAAGTAATTTAGACATGCATTTTTAGGTTGTCCGCTTACTGGGACGATGTAATTCAGGTATTGGGACATGCAGTTTTAGGTTGTCCGGTTACTAGGACATCTGCATGTTTTCGTATTTTTATTAATAAATGAATCTATTATAATACATCAACTTTTTTTTGAGTTTCCAATAGTATAATATTGCGTTATCTTCCACATTTCAACAACATTTTTTTATTTCATGATGGTTTTACAAATTAAATTAACAGACAAACTTTGCCGCTATTCCTTAAGCCCCTTAAGCGTCCGGGTATTGGTACATTTACCTTAGTCGTGGGTACCGTGTTTGAAAAGCTAGTTAGAAAAATGCATTTGAAGTTCTTATCAACGTATGGCAACACGTCAGCGTCCTTCACTTTTAATGTCTATATCTTCGATATTTCTACGATGTTTGGTCTCAAATTTTGGGAAAACATTCTTATCATATCAAACACTGAAAATATATATATATATAAAAAGTGGATCTTTTTGGCATATCTAGGTGTATGTCTCCCTTTAAAGCATTATCGATATTTTGCACTTGAAATGAGTTGTAGCATGCTATCGGCGAAATGCTTGCATATTTTTCACAACAGTCTGTACACTTTCCTCTAATGATTCAAGGAAAGTCACAAAAGACATTCATCCCCGATTCAGTTTCAATGTGTAGCTAACGTTGCAACGCGATCTGACACCCACTTCCTCAAGGTGTGGAATCGATTAGTTCTCTTTCTTCAAAGGAAACAAAACAGTTGAAATTGCCACTAAAGAACATGGTTTCCAGTGAAGAATGAGGAGCGAAGTCTACCCTTTTCCACTGGCATGCAATAATCCGTGGCATATTAACCGAGTCGTGGTTTCAAATCGTATCTCTTTTTTACCTTGCTGGATCGTTTCGTTTTTCCTTTTTTTCTTTCTCTCGTCGTGGTTTGTCAGAGAGGACGAGATATACAGCAACGGATATACGCATATTGCGTAGTTCATTAACAGGACTGTTAGTAATGGTGTGTTCTGAGTACCATTTGGTGTAGGTGTACTATGGGGGTGGGGACGCCTGCGCGGGGTGAAATATACCCTATATAAGGAAGCAGACACGTTCCCAAGCGGTACTCAGATTGAGAGAACCGTATCGGAAGTATACTGTGACGGTTTTACTGAAATGGGTCCCACCAGGAGTTATCTTGTGAGCCTTCTACTTTACGCCTCCATCGTTAACGAAATCCGTCTTCCCTTGGTAAGTTTTGTAACACTCCACTTTCACCATACGATCGAAAGCATTCGAATTATTCTTGCACAGATTCCAACTCTCGTTTGTGTTTATCATTGCATTCTACAAGGGATTCGACGCTTAGCATACTACTAATTAAAAGTTTTAGAATCTTTCAACTTATGTAAGATTTATATATTTTGAAGTAATTGTCACATGACATGAATTTGGTTGTTTTATAATTACTCATTCATCCGCGTTTCTTATTCCACTTAACAACGCTGAAGTGCCTTACTGTTTTCTCTTACACGATCGTGTATAATATCTATCACTGAAAGAAAATCGGATTTTAAGCATAGCTTTTGTGCTATGCTATGAATAATATAATTATTATTTAATTTTCAATCATTCATTTAAAACATTTTTTCGATGAATAATTTAATTTTCCGAAATTGAAATCGAGCTCATCCTGTGAATCATTTTAAAAATTCAACTGGTCATTTAATACATATACTTATTTACTTTATTTATAATTATACACATTTGCACTAAAACGACTGGAATTTTTTCAGGTCCCTTGTTTAAAAACTTTATACTAGATACTCAATTCGTACTAACAGGAGTGGCTATGCAAAATATATTTTCCAGATATATCAGCCTATTAGCAGATGCTCTCCCATCACAAATATAAATACTGTTTAAATATTGTTGAGGTTTCAGTTTAAATTACGTAGAATTTTCTACATTGAGTATTCCTTCAAATGCGAAGAGGAAAGTACAACTTGTGTTCTTATGAATTGATTTACTCAATGTAACACAAAATCTATATAATTTATGCAATGAATTTATGCGAATCTAAAGAATATCTATACGTGTTACTAAAGAGGGTCTGTACTAATAGGCTGAAATTTTAAGAAAATATACTTTGATTAAACGCTCTGGTTACGAACAAAATTAATAATTATATGCATTTAGTATTATACATGAAAGTTTCACTATTTCTGTACAGAAAGAATTTTATATAGGTACATTCTGCATCTAAATATTTACTACAAAGCGAAGAAAGTCTTATACCGGATAATTGTTATGTGGAAAAACCATTTTATGTTAGTTTAAATTTTACATGTAAGCTGTTTTAAAAAAATATGGTTGAAACATACAGGCGGGGACGTACATACCTATGAATCTCATTGCTTTTGATTACACTCTTATAAAAAGTATTTCGAGAAATTCGATGTATCGAACTAAAAGACTGGTGGTTGAATAACACAGGACCACAAATTTGTTTTCTAAAATACACAAACTCGACCACCTGTCCTATACGTATTTTGGGTCACTGAATTCGAATCCGTGGCTCGTTTTGGCCCATCACGTCTAGTTTTTCAGTAAATTGCAAAAAACTGTTGTAAACCAGTAAAATGCCATATAAACACAACATATCCTATTTCCACAAATTTGTAAAGTCAAACTCTCTAATCTACTAATCCCAAGACCACAAAACATCTAATCCTATATTTCTTTAACCCTCTAAACCCAAAAACCGTATTTACACATATCCCCATAACCCACTACGGGGCGTTTATATCTCTGAAATAAATATTTTCAAATTTACTCAATCTTCAAACTCGCATAACCTCGCTAAAATTCATCCAACAGTGATGAAGCAAAGATTATTTTAAAGTTTGAACTACTTTTCGATGGTTTAAACCGCTTTTATCGAAATGGGTATCGAGGGGATAAAATCTGCCCTTAAAGAGAAGTGTGCCAAACTGCAAAAATTTCTTCATGTTTGTCAAGTGCTACGGAGTACAGGCAATATTCTTTGCAGTTTCTATGTATTCTGTCGGAAACTGTAACCCTTTGTCTTTAGGATAAGCTAAACTTCATCATAAAAGGGTGGGGTTTAAGAAAGATACAGCCATTTAAAGAAAACCTGATCATTTTAGTCTGTATGTGCAGATTTTTCATTGTTTCTTGAGGTTGAGTGAAAATATTTAATCGGACAGTGAAAAGAGTACAATATAAAACGTTCCCGTATAGAATTTTAAAATTGTTTGCTTTTTTATATCCCTGCGATTGCGATAACGAACAAGCACTATGACATTTTACGTCCTTTTACAATAATCTGTGTTAATTAATAGTAACGTACGAAACCGTACGAAACGTACGCAATAATACATCGGACGATAATTTAAAAAGTTTGTGATTTAATCATTTCGCAATTTTTCAGTGGCTACACTTAGAACTTTGAACAAATAATTTTCGTTTCCGATAAAAAATCCTACATAGAAAATTATTAATCTCTTAAAATTTATTAATTTAATATGTGCATTCTTTTTAGCACAATTGTAATAAACATCTACAAGTAATAATTAACAAATATCGCTTAGTGTAACCGTCGTCAGCAGATTCCAGTTGTGTGCAGATTATGATTAGTTTTTGACCTTTATGATTGATTGGTTCTGAAACCATATTTACGGTGCATAGTGGTGAAAATATTAAACATATTCCTAGCAATATCGAATTTCGCATAATCCGGGAAGAGGTTTTAAAGAGGTAACATAAAAAATTTGAAGGATCCACCTGGAGCTTGGTTGATCGGTTATTTATTAAAGTTTCCAAAAAGCTCTTTGATTTCTGGTACGAAGGGAATCACTTGATAAAACGAATGAAATTCCGAAATATGAAGGACACAGCGAACCGTGCATTCTGCCAATAATTAAATCTCTCGGTTGAATTGCTAGTTTTATCCCGTTTAGGTGTGACCAAGGATTTATTTTTCCTTACCGTAGGAACGAAATGGACCAGGACTATCTTTTAGAAAAAAATTCTGGTTCTAATAGTGAAAGGATATACTAACAAGGAGAGGTTCCCAGGTGTCCGCCTCCGATTGCTTTGAATTTTGGATATGTTTTAGAGGACCGAAAAATAAGATATACGTTGTCACGTCCCGGGTTAAAGATTTAAGGGGACAAATGACATAGTGGGGTTTTACATAAAATCCAGGCGCGAATCTATAGTTCAGCGCACCGGGAGGCGAGGGAATCAGGTATTTAATGGTGTAATTCTGCACACCAGCCTTTTCGAACGTCAGGCGAGAAATGTGAAATTCTGCACGCTAATCGTTTCGAACGGCCGGGGAGAATGTGAGATTCAGGAGATTGAAGATTTAGGGAAAGTCAGGCGAGAAATGTTTAATTCTGCACACTAACCATTTCGAACGTCAGGCGAGAAATGTGAAATTCTGCACACTAATCGTTTCGAACGGCAGGCGAGTACCTAATGTTTAATTCTGCACACTGAGGATTTAGGGAGAAGGGGGGCGAGAAATGTGAAATTCTACACACTAAGGGGTTTGGGGACTGACGGGCGAGAAATGTTTAATTCTGCACACTAATCGTTTTTTGAACGTCAGGCGAGTAATGTTTAATTCTGCACATTAATCGACCAGGGAAGATTTAATGAGCTGGTTTGTATTGGGGAGACACCCATTAGAGCACTTGTTTTGGTTTGCCTTGGTAATCGGATTTACCGTTGCATTATTGTAAAAGACACATATAATAACTTCGCGAAATTCAACTAGTCATACGGTTAAGCGAAACCTATATGAAAGTAAGTTAGTAAACACCGTGATGCTTTCCGCGGTCGTTGCCCGTAATCAGCTGTTCCGGCAGCCTGTTTGGATTTAGGGATCTTCGTAGCCGAAGGATTGACACAATAATTCGAAGCGTGATTTAAAGTAAAACTGTTTATTCACTTTGTAGCTTTTTGGTAATATGCCATGCACTGTTATTGTGCTGGTTGTTAGGTTTTATAATAACGGGTTGGTGATGAACATAACATTTATATAGTGCTTATGAGTTATAGGATATGAGTATGAACATGAAATACAATATATGTTAATAGGCTAGAATGATTTAAGCAATAAGCGTCAATAAGACAATATAATATGATCGCAATGAGCGTTAATAAGCTTTAAGAATAGCAATACAATATAATATGAGCGTAATAAGCGTTGCGATACGAAATACTATGAAACAATAAGAATATGAATAATTGATATGGATGATGGTGATATACAGTGGTATTAATGGTAATTTTAATCTCTTACAATGCTTGATGATTGAAGATGGTTGATTTGAGTTTAAATGATACTTTGTCGAAGAGCGACCTTTCGCCGAAGGTATTTCGTTGAAAGAGAGCTTCCTTTCGCCGAAGGTATTTCGTTGAAAGAGTGTCTTTTCGGTCCTGGTATTTCGGCGAAAGAGAGTGTTTTTTCGGTCCTGGTATTTCGGCGAAAGAGAGTGTCTTTTCGGTCCTGGTATTTCGGCGAAAGAGAGTGTCTTTTCGGTCCTGGTATTTCGGCGAAACAGGGCTTCTGTCTCGGAGCCCTTGTATTTATGTGATTTTACAAGGAGTTGCGGGGGTACGCGCGGTATGGACTTTGGCCCGTTTATATAATACTTTACAGTATGAAGGGGGTGCGCAGTATGCACCTTGAACTAATTATGAACATGCGTCGCAGTAACATTTTCGGGGTTTTTGTAGGGACCAAAGGTTGGTCTATATTTGGATTCGCGTTTATGCTTCCGGGGTTTTTATGCACGTGAATTTGAAATACTCAACTCCTCGAATGGATTTTGGGTGCTTTAATAGGAAAGGGACGTTGGTGGTTTTGACTGCTTTGGTCATTTAGAGGGTGTGAGACGTGGTCTCGATTTAAGAGATTTGTGGGGCGAGGGACTTGTTTAAATTCGATGTGAGAGAGGAATTTGTGCCGCGTTGGGCGAATAAGGGAAGGAGATTTAATGGTTGATCGTCTTGAGATGGGGACCGCTAAGGTGCATCGCCAAGGCGGTGGGGGGTCATGGAAAAGGGGTAAGAATTGAGGTTTAGGGAAGATTTGAGTGAGGTTGTAGATTGATTTATAAAAGAGAGTTGAAATAACCGCGCGCGAAAAATCGTGGGGCGTCACAACGTGTCTTTTTATTTTGGTCTGCTTCAATGTTTAGGGGGTGAAACCACCCCTCTAATTTTCATACGGGGTACAAAATTGTGTCGAGTAAAACTTCAAATAAATTTCATTTGCGTCATAATTTACTGTATGGATGAGGTTCTTGTCGTCAGTCACCCTTATCAGAGGGTAAACTACCCGCAATCGTTTCAATACGTATTTAACAGGCTTGAAAAGTGTCAAAAATGTCATCAAAAACTTATAAACCATAAATACAAATTATTTTATGGTGACACATCAGTGGTTTTATGCCCTCCCATTGCTACCGACAACCACCTGTGAACAACCCCTAGTTAGTCAGCTACGTCGGGCTTACAGAATTCAAGCAGACTATTTTACGAAAATTAACTGCTAAATGATGAAGGTAATTTCAATCTTGCTTAATGAGAAAATAGCCCCCAAATGCACAGTTACATTATTGTAAACAGTGAAGAAATTTACTTACTGCATTAATTCTTTTTAACTTTAATTTTTAATCTGAATTTCTTACAAGATATATACAGTTTACGAAACGATTACTTAAAGTATTTGTATATATAGTATTGGAGACCTTACGGTTCATATTTGTCACAAAAGTGGTATTTATGAAAAAATGCTTTAAACAATATGCTTTTTTACACCAGGAGCAACTAACTATCGGTGTTTCATCGCAGAGTGCAGATTTCATTTCCGTATTCTGTTCAAAAGCAAAGTCTACAGGATTCACAAAATCTCCTAACTTTTGTTCTGTGTATCCACTTTTATACCAAGGATACTGGAATAGATTTATATATCTGGGTGAAAACAATTGGTTGTGTACAAGTGATTGTAATTTAATTATATTATTTCCTAAATGAAGATTAACGTCATAGTTATGCAAAAGTACATCGTCGGAGAAACGCCTAACATAATTCTTCCACACCCTAAATCCATAAACATCTAGAGCAGCGCTGTTCAAGGTCGCTCCCGCGGGAGATTGGGGTTCTCCCACTCTCGTCCGCGTTGTCAGGGATACCGCGCGACGCTAAAGAGGCGACCATGACAGACCAGCGTGTCTGTCGCCGAGCGAGCTCGGACGCCCGATACAACACGTGATTAGTGACACGCGGCGTCGCAGCCAACCAATGCTACTACTTCCCGGTATAAGTTGGCAGTCTTGGTGACCTGTACTTTTCAAACAATTCTGAAACTAGAAATATCATAAACAAGCCTGACACATAGATACAAAAGTCAACGAATTAACCTGAAATGACCCATATCCAAGTGACAGACGGCTCGCCGGACGTGGCAGCCTTCTTAGCGTCACGCGGTCTCCTTGACGACGGAAGGCACGCTATGCGAGAGAAAGATGGGAAGGGGAAGCAGGCGCGTGAGGGGCCCCTGCACTGGCCAGCGCTGATCTAGAGGTTGGATTTGTCCAGTGGTACCTTTTGGTATCATCTTCATTATAATTTCTTTACCCACTGGTGTCGCATCACGTAGATCTTGTCAACAGTGCCCACTCCAAGAGTCTAGCAACAACACACTTGTTTGTTTGGTTTTAGGAAAAAAGACTTCTTCCAACCAGGTTTTGAAATGAGCTGCAATATTAAATTAAAATCCGTCATAACTACACATATATGCATAGTTAATTTTCATTATCAATAAGAATTATTCTCTAATTATGATAATTTCAAAATATACATTACCAGATGTGAGTTTTCCAGATTTTGATGCCGTCACGTACACGTTCGTTGGCTTAAATAATGTTTTTTGAACTATTGGTCCAAATTCTCCATTTGTTTCTTGCAAGACCATAAAGAGGGGTGATAACAATCTTCCATCCGCAGTTATTGTTGGTTGTATTGTATAACTGTGTGTCGTTGAAAATACAGATTGTACAACACATTCTACTTTTTTTGTGCCTTGCACTGCTAAGGTTCGTCCAGAATGTATATCTAATTGTGTTTGAGTTTGTGATTGTTAATGAGTGGAGATGATTTGGATTCTTAGACAGGTTAAATGAAATGAATTTACACTTGTTGCAGTGAAAGCACTTTGTCTTGATTTATCATTAATGTAAAACTTGACTGAGTCAATGCGCGTGAGTTTGAGTGTACTTGTGGTGATTCAGCACCGGGATATTATTGATCCACAGCACTTGGCACTGAGAAGAGTGAGTTACAATGCAACCACGTGGCTGTGCCACGAGGCGAGCAAACGTTTATTTTAATTGCTTGCTCTTAAGTGATTAATTAATGAATGTGAGTGATGAATTTACGAGTGAGTGTGAGTTTCACGTTGTGATTGAGGTGAGTTTACAGCGAGCACTTGGAAACTTGTGTAAATTGCGAGATACGCGTCTGCACGACCGTTGCAAGCAAACATGTACAAGAGAGAGATTGATCATGGCCGACTTGGTCGCGCTTCTTCTCGGTTCTCAAAGAGCAGCGTCGCTGTTTTCTGATTGGCGGATGGGTTTGCGTGTTAAGCGGTGATTGGTTGAGCGTTCGATGGTGAGTATCGAACGATCGATTGTAATCGATCGTCAATCAGCCGCTCGTTCCGATGCCCAGTAGGTGCTGCCGCGAGAGTGCGTGTGGCGGCGTGGGGAACTATACCATTCCCAAACAAATTGAAATCCATTCTGGTCTGAATTATATATATTGTCAGGTCCGATTCTGGCACTGAAAAGCTTTACTTCCTGAACAAAGTCTGTAGCTCTGACTTTTAATACTTCATCGTCTTCTATTGTTGTGCGTGTAACAAATTTGGTTATTTTCCGTGAAACAATGCGATGAGCTTTTTTAAAATTATTTACCCATTTTCTAGAAGCTTTAAAAACCATGTTATCATTACCCTGCTCTTTATATGCCTTCAAAGCCCATCGTCGAATATCTCTGTCATGTAAAATATAACCGGCATCAATAGCTTCCCTCAAATTTAGTATTACATACTCGGAAATTTGTGCTAATCTTTCTCGTTTGGTTCCTCCTACTTCAATTTGATGAGCCCATCGCCGTAATTGCCGTTCAGAAGTAACATATTTAAAATTATGTTGAACTGTATTAAGCTTACCCTTTTTTCCTCCGCCATTCCAAAATGCAACCGCTCTCCACTTATAGTCAACATCAACATCTTTATCACGTTGAGAACAAACTCCTGTATATGTTTCTTCAGACCAATTTTCATCATTATCATCTTCATCAACAGCTTCAACTTCACACTCTTTAAACTGATCCAGAAAGTTCAATGAAAACTCTTCCGAAACTCCGACTACATTAAATTCAAACATGCTATCAAGCAACATCTTTTGTATAGATTCTTTTAATTGTACTTCCTCCCTAGTTATAGGAGTTTCCATCAAGTACATACTTTGAAATGTTACTAATAATAAATTGATCACGTTCAGCGGATTAATAATCATTTTTAGTCGTGAGAACTGTAGTTGCAAATTCTGTGAACACGTGAAGCACTCGGATGTGACTGAAGAACAAACCAGTTTTCGAGAAGCAACGTACCACAATCTTGCAGAAAATATCGCGTAACTCGATATATCTGCTATTTTTATCGTCCTCAATTTCTTTTTATTTTTCCAATATTTTAATTTTAGCTTACTGAATTCCAATTGAGGGTATTTGTAATTATAATGACAATTTAGAGCTCCATCTTTATAAAGTACTATTTATCTGAATTTCCTTTGTATTCGTTCAAAGCTTACGCTCCTTTGAAATATCTTATATAAGCCCGACGTAGCTGACTAACTAGGGGTTGTTCACAGGGGGTTGTCGGTAGCAATGGGAGGGCATAAAACCACTAATGTGTCACCATAAAATAATTTTTATTTATGGTTTTTAAGTTTTTGATGACATTTTTGACACTTTTCAAGCCTCTTAAATACGTATTGAAACGATTGCGGGTAGTTTACCCTCTGATAAGGGTGACTGACGACAAGAACATCATCCATACAGTAAATTATGACGCACATAAAATTTATTTGAAGTTTTACTCGACACAATTTTGTACCCCGTATGAAAATTAGAGGGGTGGTTTCACCCCCTAAACATTGAAGCAGGCCAAAATAAAAAGACACGTATACCTTATTTTTCGGTCCTCTAAAACATATCCAAAATTCAAAGCAATCGGAGGCGGACACCTGGGAACCTCTCCTTGTAAGTACCCAGATAGCACAGGACGTTTTAAAAACGTCCACTTTACGTCCATTTTAGGTCTGAACGTCCATGGCTTGATTTGTGAAAATGGATGTTATTAAAACGTTTTCTGGTCGTTTTCAAAATAAGATCAAAAACGCTTGTTTCGAACCTAACTAATACGTTTTAAAAACGCTTTTAAAACGTCTTGGTTAGGCGAAACAGGCGGTTTTGGGACGTTCGACGGTACTGGTTCGATTTAATAAAAATTTAAGGAAGTAAATGGTTTCCAAAATAAGATCAATCTCGATAACAATTTATTTCATTTATTTAATTAAAAAATAATACAGAATATATGCACTTACAATAGATACAAGAACATGTTAGTACGAGATTCAATATACAGAATATACAAACTATGCAGGATATACGCTTAAAATAGATATGTTTGTGCACTTAAACAGATAGCACTGTATTTTTTCTATTCTCTGCCATTTCTCTGTGTTCTGCTGCCCCTTAAAATAGGATTTCAAGGAAACATTACATTGAATTTTACAGTAATCAATATTAGGAACAGTAAAATAAGGGTGGTAGTTACATATTAAAACCGTTGCTACGTTTAACTTTTGGAAATCTTCTTTCCCTTTTCTGCCAAGGCCAACTAAATAGCAATGCAACATCCATTGGTCATTAACGACGTTAGCGCCCGTTTCACAAAATTATAATGATTGGAACCATCAAAATTTGCAAATTCATTAACCTAACATTTAAAAATTATCCAAAATCTAACCTAGAACTACATACCTTTGACCGCAAATACTGAAACAAATATACAAAAATGTTATGAAAGCTGTATAAAAACTGTATAAAACAATATAAAAACTGTATGAAACCGGTTTACAAACATTCGGTCAGAAACATTTAAACAAATGCCAATGTGTTTTTGGTTTTCCATTGTTCCTTTGAGCAAATGTTTATAAACATTTATATGTCCCAGTATATACTTATGTGCATTGAGCTATAAGAATACCTGGAGAGGGAACAGAGCAATGGCGTTCGGTCCGAGAAAGAGGGAAGAAAACGTGTGAACCTATCTCTGTCTTACAACAGGCTATGAATGTACAGTGCATGTGAGTGAAGTTATATGCGCACACAACATACATACATAACACAGATAGCAAAGAGAAGGTATACCAAGAGGCGACACTCTGACGAAGAAACCAGTTTTAGAGAGAGACGAAATCCACAACCAATTTAAATGTCCATTCGGTAGTCGGAGAGAGACTTGATTAACAAGAGGCGATAGTAAGACGAAGATATGCAGCTGCCTATACAACCAATTTAAAGGGATAAGCGAACGGAAGAACTTCAAAGATACCGCCTAGGAGTGTCGCCTCTTGATATACCTTCTCTTTGCAGATAGTACAGAGTGGGAGGGATAATAGGAAAAAGGATAGGTTCACCCGTGATCTTCTGTTTCCCTCAGACCGCTGTCACATCTACTTCTTCCCACTGCTGTTCCCTCTCCAGGTATTCTTATGGCTCAATGCTTATGTGTGTATATACAGGGTGTCCCACGCAAGAGTGGACAGCGGGATATCTCCTAAAGTACTGGAGCTAAAAATATGAAAAAAATATGGCATGGAATGGTTCGAAGGGGCTGACTTATTAGCGCGGACGAATTTTTTTTTCGATTATTATTTTAAAAGATACGATGGTCAAGTTCGGTTTTTCAAATGGAACTATTTTTTCTGAAGAGCTGAGTTGATAGTGCGTTCCAAGACAAATTCAATGAACATTAATATATACACTTGATTTCCACTGGTTTTTGAGATATTGCGCTTGCAAATTGACTGATTTTCACTAGAAGACAGTGGACGGTCTTGCCGACGCCAGGGGTTCTCTTGCTTGTTGAAACCGATACGTACCTGCTAAAAAGGTCTACGCCAGATGTGGCAGGCCCAAAGGCTGGACAATTCTTTTCCGCCAGAAATGCTACTTAGGTAGGTACATCTGGGGTTCGAGAGGTGCACCGTCACTTTTATTTCGCACTTGCTTCTACGCTCGGATGGCCGGTTCTTTTTGGAGGGATGCAATGGTTAGGTTAGGAGGTGTAAAAGTTGCTAGACTAAATTTCAACTATAGGGCGCAGATTGTATTAGAACCAATCGGATTTGCATTCCTCACAAACGGCTGCTCTCTTGAAGAGGCCCTCTTCACAGCAATACCTGCTCCCCAATGCCCACCTTCTCTCGCATGGAATACGTTAACGCATGCTTTTGTTTTGATATTGAAACTCGTGTTTATACTGGAGAGGACCACGCGTCGACAGCGGGCTACCCCTTTTCTTCCTATGTCTCTCCACGAGGAGTATCGACGGTGGATTGTAGGAGCGTAGATGTCGGGATGCCAGTTATTGAATTCAGGAGACAATAGAAACACTTTATTACAAAACACACACGTGCTATAATAAATGATCGAACTTGCGCCCCACTTCGCGCAGATCGATTACAGGGTGCTTGGCTCGGTACGCCTAATCCGCCTCGCAACCGTGACGAGGTCAAGCCAAAAGGTATGAAGGGTCCTGGGGCCTTTTTCCGAAGAAAGCCATAAAATACGATGGGCACTGCGGGGTGTTGTCGTCCCAGCCACGGGATGAAATGCAGAATTACCCTGTTTCTGCTTCAGAAATAAAATAATTCCTTATGCTTTATCGCATGGATATGGAAGTGTCGCCGATGGATTCCTTGTGGTTTGCCGATGAAAATCATGCCAAATGTCGTGTAAATCGGACAACTTTTACATAGGGAATACAAATACATTGTGTCAAAGTAATCCGATTTGCATGATATTTCGTATGATTTTCATCGGAAAAACACAAGGAATCCATTGGCGTCACTTCCCTCTCGGTACGATCAAGAAAAGAATTTCTTAATACGTTGTAATGGACATTGCACCCTCGACTGCGGGGGGTCGACCTCCACTCGCTGTGTTCGGCCAAGGATGCCTACCTTTTTCCGAAAAGAGCCATACAAATCGGGTGAGGCACTACGGGGCATCGGGCCGCATCCTTCGACGGGCGCACCTTCAGAACTACCCTGTACCTATCTGTTTCAGAAATGAAATAATTCTTTATTCTTCATCGTATCGAAAGGGGAGTGACACCGATGGATTCCTTGGAGTTTTCCGATGAAGTTCATGCCAAATATCGTGCAAATCGGACTACTTTGACACAAGCTATTTGTATTCCTTATGTAACAGTTGTCCGATTTACACGACATTCGTAATGATTTTCGTCAGGAAACACCAAGGAATCCATCGGCGACACTTCCATATCCATGCGATAAAGAGTAAAGAATTATTTTATTCCTGAAACAGGTATGAATCCTCGGCCGACCGCGGCAAATAGAGGTCAACGCCCCGCTGTCGAGGGTGAAAATGTGAAATATTCCTTTCAGCGTATTAAGAAATTCTTCATTCCTTGTCGTATGGATACGGAAGTGTCGCCGATGGGTTCTCTATGTTTTTCCGATGACGATCATACCAAATTCCATGTAAATCGGACTATTTTTAACCAAGCTAGGTCAGCTTGAAATGATATAAAACGATTTTCCATGGAATTTCCTCCATTATGGTCCGAATTACGTCGTTCTTGGTGTCAGCTTCATCGGCGAAACATAAGGAATGAACAATTGGCCTCTTTTTTTGCAAAGATCTGATGAGAAATGCGGGAGTCGAAGATTGATCAGTTCCTAGTAGGCACTCGAACCCCTTCGGGGGTCGAAAGCCATAAAATCAGGTGAGGCACTCCGGGGTGGAGGGTGTCTTTGCCACAACATACTGTGGCCCACCTTTTCTTGCACCCAATGCGTCTCGCGTGCTTTTATTTTGAAAGTAGAGCGTGTGTTTATACTAAAGGGAGAAGGGATCTGTCTCGAATTTGTAGTGAAGCCGACGCAAGCGGGACCACGCGTAGCCAGCGGACTGCCCCTTTTCCTACTGTCTCTCACCGCAGAGGGAAACATTCTTCAATGTAACATAGGGACATCTTCTTTCTGTCATCGTGTGGACCAGAAGATTAATTTTCGTCACGGTCAGCGTTGAGGGCATCATTATAATTTATTTGTATTATAGCTGGGCACGGGTTATGGCCTGCCGAAGGTAGAGAGTTTAGCTAAGGGAAAAGAAAAATGCCGATCTGGTTCCCATAAATGAAACACGCTGATCGGTCAGAGTGTTTCCCCGTTGTCGCCGTTTATGACTGAAATGGCCCGCGAGCCGGTGGCCAGGTACAAGGGTACGTTCCGATCCGTAATTACTGAGGTGACCATCCACACTGCTTACATGTGTTAACTCAGAGCGAAAACCAAGGAGACAGCCTGTTCTATTGCTTTCTAACAATAAGTAGAAACCCAACAGATGTCGAAGAGCTGTCCCTCGAAAATACTAAATTGCCAATCGTAAACATTGAATGAATTTCTCTTCATTTTATTTCGCATTTCCTTCTACGTTCGGATGACCAGGATGGGTCCCAGCTAGGAAATGGTGGGTGTTATAAATTTATTTTTCGTTGATCATAAAAACTTCCCCTTTGCATCTTTTAACCATCTACATGAATATTTCCAACCAATAAGGAAGAAGTTCCTTTCTTTCGAAAGGGCCAATGGCACTTTCTGAAAAATTTTCGTCAGACTTAGGAAACAGTCTGTGGGTCAGAAGTCAGTAGTCATTCAAAGCTTTGACATCACAAGTTCTTTGCCGCGAACGCATCCAACAAAAAGATGCACTTAAGTGTAGATGCTAAAGTGGAGCTAGTTCGTTTACGTGGGGAGGGACAGTTGTCCTATCGGCAAGTGTGTGATCGATTTCACGAACGACATCCGAATCAAAGAAGACCCAGTCCGCAAACGGTAAGTCTTTATATTCATACAGTGAAATACATACAGTTAAATAATGAATCTTTAACCCTTTCGCTACGGCGCCCCGGTCCGCGAGGGTGCCGCTACCGACTGGGGGCCCGCGCCACGAGAGTACACTTTTCGCGACGGCGCACAGTGTTTCGCGTAATGGGCAAAAGTCAAGAATCCGAAGTGTTTGATCCACAAATTCATTTATCTTAAAATGTTAAGAAAGGAACGTAGATTTCAATGGTACCCATAACTTCTGCTGAAATTTTGTTGTCAAAAGTGATACTAGAAATTCATTACAAATTTCGTTACATTTTTTCAAACACGTGTCATTGACATTTTGAATCGATACAATTTATAGTTGAAAAAATAAGTATTGAAAAAAGCTATTTTTTGTTAACATTCGCCAAAATTTTAAATTTTAATATTCAGGTCCAAAAATGTACAGAAATATTGGCAAAGAAAAATGCCTGGGATGCGATATGCCCCGTGTGACCACAAAGGGTTAAGGCGTTCACCGCTCCGGCCCTTAGCCGTAGTCGCTGGGGCTCCTCTCGTGTGTCCCGCGAAAGCATAAGACACTTATGTGAATCTACACATCCGATATGCTTTTTCCAATTGTTTATACAATATCTACCATGAATTTTCCATTCTGGATGCTGTCTTCAGTTTTAAAATAGCAGTTAAACGCGATACACGCGACAAAAATAATTTGATAAAAAAATGTTTCGAACAAAAGTTAGTCAGTATACAGTTGACAACAAATTGCGAAAGTAAATATTAATAAAAAACTTTTTATTCACTAAAAAATCAAGATCGCCTTAATTTTTTTAATGAAACTGTATATATTTTTATACACCAATCGATGCATTTTTATATTCTCTTTAAAAAAGTATTAGGGTACTTAGGACGAAAAGTGATTAGTTCTGAAGTTATGATTTTTGTCCCGAACGCCCATATACGCGGAACACTGTGCGGCGCCGCGTTGAGGTCCGATCAAGCCGCAAGCGTGTGATTTGTTTAGAAATGAAATATTGGATAACTGCACCTTACTAATGTAAATCTAGTTTAATCAGCGTTCGTCTTTACGGGTTGTTTCGTGGATGCCGGATATACAGGGTGATTGGCTCGAAACGCCTGATCCGCCTGGCAATCGTGACGAGGTCAACCCCCATGGTGTCTCTCCGAAGTTATGACATTCGACCCGAAGGGGTTGGAGTACCTATTAAGAAATGGGAAATCTTCGAATTCCTCATTTCTCATCAGATCTGTGCGAAAACGGTGTCAATCGGTTCCTTATGTTTCGCCGATGAAACTAACACCAAGAACGACGCAATTCGGAGCATACTGAAGGAAATTAGATGAAAAATCAATTTATATAATTCCTCGCTAGCTTCGTTAAAACTAGTCCGATTTACATGAAATTTGGTATAATTTTCATCGGCGAAAAGTAAGGGATCCATCGGTATCACTTCCATATCGATATGGTAAACAATAAACAATTCAGTTTTTCTGAAACAGGTATGAATCCTCGGCCGACCGTAGCGAATTGAGGTCGGCGCCCCGCTGATGACGGTGAAAATGTGAAATATTCATTTCAGCGTTTTAAGAAATTCTTTATTCTTCATCGTATCGATATGGAAGCAGCGCCAATGAATTCCTGGCGTTCTCCCGATTAAAATCATACCAAATATCATGCAAATTGAACTACTTTTACGTAAGGAATACAAATTGCTTGTGTAAAAGTAGTTCGATTTGCATGATATTTGGTATGATTTTAATCGGGAGAACGCCAGGAATTCATTGGCGCTGCTTCCATATCGATACGATGAAGAATAAAGAATTTCTTAAAACGCTGAAATGAATATTTCACATTTTCACCGTCATCAGCGGGGCGCCGACCTCAATTCGCTACGGTCGGCCGAGGATTCATACCTGTTTCAGAAAAACTGAATTGTTTATTGTTTACCATATCGATATGGAAGTGATACCGATGGATCCCTTACTTTTCGCCGATGAAAATTATACCAAATTTCATGTAAATCGGACTAGTTTTAACGAAGCTAGCGAGGAATTATATAAATTGATTTTTCATCTAATTTCCTTCAGTATGCTCCGAATTGCGTCGTTCTTGGTGTTAGTTTCATCGGCGAAACATAAGGAACCGATTGACACCGTTTTCGCACAGATCTGATGAGAAATGAGGAATTCGAAGATTTCCCATTTCTTAATAGGTACTCCAACCCCTTCGGGTCGAAAGTCATAACTTCGGAGAGACACCATGGGGGGTTGACCTCGTCACGATTGCCAGGCGGATCAGGCGTTTCGAGCCAATCACCCTGTATCCGGCGTTAGGAGCGAAAAGGTTAACGCTTTCGGTCTTTATCAAAATACAGTAGAGCGTCAATTATCCTAACCTCGATTAACCGAACCATCGATTATCCGAACCAGTGTTGCATCATTGCTATTCCCACTACTTCTTCGAACCAGTGCAGCGGTACCGATTGATTAATTGAGTTTTTCCTAATATCAATTAACGCAGTAGTACTCTTGTATTTAATAATTAATTTTAGGTGCAATTTCTATAGTTATAAACTGTATAAAGTACATGCATGCTTTATTCTCCCAACTGTTCGATTATCTGAACAATTCGAATTTCCGAACAACCTCGGTCCCAAGCAGTTCGGATAATTGACGCTCTACTGTAAGGCGACTTGGTAAAAAGAGTAGAATGAAAAGAAACTCTTTGGTACTGTGTAGAGATGGAGAAACTAGTACAGGGTGATTCTGGCGTTACGCCCGTCAAAGAGATGCGGCCTGGTACCTAGTGGCGAAGAATTTTATGGCTTTCGACCCGCTAAGGGGTTCGAGTGTCTAATAACAAGTGCGAAATCTTTGACTTGCGCATTTCTCATCAGATCTTTGCGATAACGAGGCCAATTGATGATTCCTTACGTTTCGCCGATGAAGCTGATACCAAGAACGACGTGATGTGCAATTTGTGTTCATTATGTAAAAGTAGTCCGATTTGCATGACATTTAGTATGATTCCAATCGGGAGAACGCCAGGAATCCTTTGGTGCCACTTTCATATCCATACGATAAGAAATTTCTTAATACGCTGAAAGGAATATTTCACATTTTCATCCTCGACAGCGGGGCGTCGACCTCTATTTGCCGCGGTCGGCCGAGGATTCATACCTGTTTCAGGAATAAAATAATTCTTTACTCTTTATCGCATGGATATGGAAGTGTCGCCGATGAATTCCTTGGGGATTTCCGAAGAAAATCATGCCAAATGTCGTGTAAATCGAACTATTTTTAACCAAATCAGGTCAGCTTGAAATGATATAAAACGATTTTCCATGGAATTTCCTCCATTATGGTCCGAATTACGTCGTTCTTGGTGTCAGCTTCATCGGCGAAACATAAGGAATGAACAATTGGCCTCTTTTTTGCAAAGATCTGATGAGAAATGCGGGAGTCGAAGATTGATCAGTTCCTAGTAGGCACTCGAACCCCTTCGGGGGTCGAAAGCCATAAAATCTCTTCGCCACGGGGTACCAGGCCCTTTCCTTGGACGGGCGCAGCTCCAGAATCACCCTGTACCTGGAAAGAGCGCTGATCCAATTAGTCATGATAGAGTCTCTTTCCGCAATGATCCTTTCACCACTGCACAATACTTAATTTTACCCATGCACGCACGACGTATGGTCTGAACAATGAAGGGGTTAAATATCCAGTTTTACCTTTTGTTGCATCAATTAAATGCATTTATATCAAATCGGTATGTTTTCAGGTACAAAACATTTGCCGGCTTTTTGCGGCCACTGGGAGTGTGGCACGTTTCCAGAAAACAAATCCAAAATACACAGCCGAGGAGGAGACTGCGGTGGTGGCAGCGTTTTATGCGCACCCGAACGCATCACTTCGGCAAGTGGAAGGAAACCAACGTTTATCAAAGTCAACCATTCAGAGAATCGTGAAGAAAAATGGTTTGAAGCCGTTTAAGCCGACTACGCAGCACAAATTATTTGCTAGAGATTGCGGACCACGAATTGAATTTTCGCTGAGGATGCTGGACCAACTCGGAGAGGATCCAGATTTTATAAAAAATATAATGATAACGGATGAATGTATATTTTATACAAATGGCATGACATGCCATCAAAATTCCAGAATGTGGGCACCCGAGAATCCACATTGGATACGAGAGGATAATAGCCAGTATCGCCGATCAGTTTTAGTATGGTGCGGTATTTACAATCGTAGAATATATGGACCGTATGTTTTCGATGGAAATGTAACGGGAACAACTTATTTACGATTGTTGACAAATTATCTGCAACCTATTTTGGATGAAATGCCACCGGTACAAAGACAGAACTTCTGGTTCCAACAAGATGGTGCTTCGCCACATTACGCTAATATCGTAAAGGGATGGCTGAACGACACATTTCCAAACCGCTGGATCGGTCGTGGTGGATCAATAGCATGGCCACCACGCTCTCCGGACATGTCGGCTTGCGATTTTTTTCTGTGGGGATACCTCAAACAACTTGTGTTTAAAACCCCTGTCGATACTGTGGCAGATTTAACGGCAAGAATCGTGCAGGCTTGCGCGAGCATCCCAGCCGACATGCTGGAGAGGGTGGAAATAGAATTTGCGAGGCGCCTTGTGAATTGTATCCTCCATGATGGAGGACACGTGGAAGGTCAGCCGCCTTAAATGCGAATTTCATGAGCACAACATTAGGGATTGCAATCAGGTAAATCGGTTAAAAGTATTTTTGCATTGATAACATAGTAGATATCGACGGAATTAATAAACGCATATATGCGCTACATTGCTATACATAATTTATCGAATTACCGATAAAAATTTTGCGAACTACGGGTAAATTGCGAGAAATGCCTTCAAAATTTGAGAGTATTTCGCCAAATTTTCATTGGTAATTCGATAAATTATGCATAGCAACGTAACGCATATATGCGTTCATTAATTCCTTCGATTTCTACTACGTTATCAGGGAAAAAATACTTTTAACCGATTTACCCGATTGCAATCCCTAATGCTGTGCTCATGAAACCACGACCGATCCATTGCTTGGGAAATGATGAGTCCAGCCATCTTCTCATGGCTGCAGCACCATCTTGTTGAAACCATAAATTTTACGCTTCAGCCAGTGGCATATCGTGTAAAATATATTCCATATAATTTTCCAGAAATTTTAAATATGTTGTTCCTGTTACATTTCCTTCGAAACAATAAGGTCGATATGTATTTTTCGATTGAAAATACCACACCACATTAAAACGCAGTCGCGGTACTGGTTATTATCTTCTTTTGATAGCATGTCATGTCCTTCGTATAAAATATAGGTACATTCGTCCGTTATCATTATGTTTCGTACAAACTGTGCTCCGTCTCCGATTTTCAGCAGCATCCGCATCGCAAATTCAATCCGTAGTTCAAAATCTCTAGCAAATTAATTTATACGGCTCCAAACCATTTTTCTTTACGATTTTATGCACTGTCGGGGTCCAGCCACCCACCTGAATGGGAACATGTATGTGTCCTTCCGCACCGCGTGTAAAGATCGCCATGGTGCTCCACCTTGCCATGGTCCTTCGAGCCGGATCTCGTGCCACGAGGCCCTTGATCCACATCCACACGGTCAGAGGGGATTTAGCTGCACAGGAGTGTGGCATCCTGCATCTTCGCCAATCCAGTCTGGAGACAGCGGCGCACAAGACGCTGCATCCACCGCAAGGACCGGCGAATTCGACAGTGTCGGCAGAGCACTTCATTCGCCAGGGACAACGTCCAGGTCAACGCATCAGTCAACGCCAAAAGGACTGCTGAGCATCATCCACGACAACAGAAAGCGTGAAGGAAGCGCGTCCCTCCATGGGAATCAATTCGTCCTCAATTCGCGCCCTATAACACCGATGTCATGCGACCCAAACAACCAGACTGCGCTCACCCACACGCACTTCCTCATTGGTGCCCCGATTACCATTTCTCTACGGTGCCGATCGGGCGTTCATCAGCCTGGGAACACGTCCAGAAAATGAGAAATCATTTTTGGACCCGATGGCGTAATGAAGATTTATAGGAGCAGACGGTTCGCGAGAACTGGCACACGGGTCAACCCCGGGACATTCCGTTGGGTACACTGGTGGTCGTTCGCGAGGAGACCACACCACCGTGGAGCTGGCCACTTGGACAAATTACCGCCGTGCATCCGGGTGACGACGGCACGGCGTCATCGGCGAAGAGTACAAGCGCTGCGTGAAGCGCATCGCGCCGCGTCCGAAAGATACGTAATCTCCTCATTCTACATAATGTTCAATCGCGGTATCACCCATGTACATATGTATACATATACTCTCAATGTTTTATTCTTAGACATAAGGTACTAGTTCATAAGTTGTAACCTACCGTCACAATGTTGCGTTAATTTAATCTTCTGACTGTTGTAATCGGCGCCAAGCCTCCGTACCGCACCTACCCGCTTCATTCTACATATGAATTGAATGAGATTGATCAGGGGGGGGGGGGGGCATGTTGAGTCGCCCATCTGAATGGGAACCACTGCCGTGCTGGACCCATTGTCGGACCTCAGCACATGGTCATATGTATGTGTCCTTCCGCGCCGCGTGTAAAGATCGCCATGGTGCTCGCCGTTCATTGTTGAGCCCATACGTCATCCGAACAAAGGTAAAAATAAATATTGTGCAGAGGAAAGTTATAATATGCAAATAAGAAATTATTATGATAAAAGAAAAAATTTATAACACCCATTGTTTCCGAGCTGGAATCCAACCGGCCATCCGAGCGTAGAAGAAAGTGCGAAATAAAAGAGTATTCAAGTTGAAAATTGAGTCATATTCTCCTACTTCCCCTTAGTACAGGTACAGGGTGATTCTGGAGCAACGCCTGCCAAAGGATGCGGCCCGGTCCTTCGTAGCGAAGGGATTATATTATAACAATTGAAGCTGCATTCCTTCCAGACCTGAAGTTGCCACCTCTTCATACAGGGCGATTCTGGAGCAACGCCCGTCCAAGGAAAGGGCCTGGTACCCCGTGCCTCACCTGATTTTATGGCTTTCGACCCCCGAAGGGGTTCGAGTGCCTACTAGGAACTGATCAATCTTCGACTCCCGCATTTCTCATCAGATCATTGCAAAAAAAGAGGCCAATTGTTCATTCCTTATGTTTCGCCGATGAAGCTGACACCAAGAACGACGTAATTCGGACCATAATGGAGGAAATTCCATGGAAAATCGTTTTATATCATTTCAAGCTGACCTGGCTTGGTTAAAAATAGTCCGATTTACATGGAATTTGGTATGATCGTCATCGGAAAAACATAGAGAACCCATCGGCGACACTTCCGTATCCATACGACAAGGAATGAAGAATTTCTTAATACGCTGAAAGGAATATTTCACATTTTCACCCTCGACAGCGGGGCGTTGACCTCTATTTGCCGCGGTCGGCCGAGGATTCATACCTGTTTCAGGAATAAAATAATTCTTTACTCTTTATCGCATGGATATGGAAGTGTCGCCGATGGATTCCTTGGTGTTTCCTGACGAAAATCATTACGAATGTCGTGTAAATCGGACAACTGTTACATAAGGAATACAAATAGCTTGTGTCAAAGTAGTCCGATTTGCACGATATTTGGCATGAACTTCATCGGAAAACTCCAAGGAATCCATCGGTGTCACTCCCCTTTCGATACGATAAAGAATAAAGAATTATTTCATTTCTGAAACAGATAGGTACAGGGTAGTTCTGAAGGTGCGCCCGTCGAAGGATGCGGCCCGATGCCCCGTAGTGCCTCACACGATTTGTATGGCTCTTTTCGGAAAAAGGTAGGCATCCTTGGCCGAACACAGCGAGTGGAGGTCGACCCCCCGCAGTCGAGGGTGCAATGTCCATTACAACGTATTAAGAAATTCTTTTCTTGATCGTACCGAGAGGGAAGTGACGCCAATGGATTCCTTGTGTTTTTCCGATGAAATTCATACGAAATATCATGCAAATCGGACTACTTTGACACAATGTATTTGTATTCCCTATGTAAAAGTTGTCCGATTTACACGACATTTGGCATGATTTTCATCGGCAAACCACAAGGAATCCATCGGCGACACTTCCATATCCATGCGATAAAGCATAAGGAATTATTTTATTTCTGAAGCAGAAACAGGGTAGTTCTGCATATACGCCCGTCACCACTTGGGCAGGGACGACACCCCGCAGTGCTCATCGAATTTTATGGCTTTTTTCGGAAAAAGGTATGAGTCCTCGGCCGACCGCGGCAAATCGAGGTCGGCGCCTCGTAGTCAAGGGGTGACATCTGTTTCAGAAATAAAATAATTCTTTATTCTTTATCGTATCGAAGGGGAAGTGACGCCAATGGATTCCTTGTGTTTTTCCGATGAAAATCATACGAAATATCATGCAAATCGGATTACTTTGACACAATGTATTTGTATTCCCTATGTAAAAGTTGTCCGATTTACACGACATTTGGCATGATTTTCATCGGCAAACCACAAGGAATCCATCGGCGACACTTCCATATCCATGCGATAAAGCATAAGGAATTATTTTATTTCTGAAGCAGAAACAGGGTAGTTCTGCATATACGCCCGTCACCACTTGGGCAGGGACGACACCCCGCAGTGCTCATCGAATTTTATGGCTTTTTTCGGAAAAAGGTATGAGTCCTCGGCCGACCGCGGCAAATCGAGGTCGGCGCCTCGTAGTCAAGGGGTGACATCTGTTTCAGAAATAAAATAATTCTTTATTCTTTATCGTATCGAAGGGGAAGTGACGCCAATGGATTCCTTGTGTTTTTCCGATGAAAATCATACGAAATATCATGCAAATCGGATTACTTTGACACAATGTATTTGTATTCCCTATGTAAAAGTTGTCCGATTTACACGACATTTGGCATGATTTTCATCGGCAAACCACAAGGAATCCATCGGCGACACTTCCATATCCATGCGATAAAGCATAAGGAATTATTTTATTTCTGAAGCAGAAACAGGGTAATTCTGCATTTCATCCCGTGGCTGGGACGACAACACCCCGCAGTGCCCATCGTATTTTATGGCTTTCTTCGGAAAAAGGCCCCAGGACCCTTCATACCTTTTGGCTTGACCTCGTCACGGTTGCGAGGCGGATTAGGCGTACCGAGCCAAGCACCCTGTAATCGATCTGCGCGAAGTGGGGCGCAAGTTCGATCATTTATTATAGCACGTGTGTGTTTTGTAATAAAGTGTTTCTATTGTCTCCTGAATTCAATAACTGGCATCCCGACATCTACGCTCCTACAATAGTAGTATAGATAGGCCGATTCCAACCCAAATTTGAGTTTGAAGGCCATTTCCCCTCCTCCCCGCTCCCCCGCGCGCCCTCACTTTCCCCACCGCCCGCGCCGGTTGGGAGTCGGGGGAGGGGGAAACCGTGGCGCGGGGCCTGCGGGGGGGAAGACCGGTTGCGCGCGCACGCGCCGCGGAGTGGGGGAAGCCGCGACGATGGAGGGGATCAGTCCGGGTCGAACCGCCGCGGAGACCTCTCCAGACCGGACCCATTTTTCAGAGGGAGGCATTGACCCCCGAAAACTTTTTCGAACCCCACCCACACCCCTTCGAGAACTTTTCAAACCTAACCCAGGGTGGGGGACTGTCCTAGAATTTTTTCCAAACCAATAATTTATCAGAAAATCTTAAAATTATAAGGTGAGGAGGATGTCAGGGTGAATAAAATGGGGAAATAATATATGTTTAAAATGATAATTTATTTAAAAAAATACAATTTAACATTTTTTTTTCCTACGAGCATCAGCTAGAATATCATTGATGGAACATGCTACCAGTTCGCAATCAACAAGAGATTCTTCATCGTAATATTCGCTATCACATATGATTTTAGCAGCATGAAGCGTATCTAATTTTTCACAGGCAACATCGCTCTGCTGTAGCACGTTGACAAAAGTTTTAAATTTTATCCTCGCATCTTCCGCAGTTTGATACAGCCGCGGATACATATAGTCTATACAGTGCTCAAGATTTAATAAAAATGTTACTGTATCCGGTGTGAAATACAGCGTAGTATCACACTGGCACATCTTTACAACCGGTGAATCGAGGATCTGACAAAAATCCACCATTAATTCACTAATCCGCATCGATTCTGATCCTGGTAATTGTGCACGTTCTTCGATGGTTGTACGCATAGCGAATAGCACAGTCCATGTATGCCATGGTAATATGAGATGATTTCCATGATTGTCACCGAGAAGAACTTCTACATCGGCCATAGGTCCTACATCGATTCCAATTTCTAGGTATTTACTACCCATTGATGTTAATGCATATCTTCTAACCATGATACGCGATCCTTGGCGCGGACTAAGAGAACAATCAAAGCTATGAAATTGCTCGCTCGTATTAGGAATACAAATTTTGAGATGTAAAAATTACGCCTTACCAGTCATAATATATATTCTCACCGCATGGAGCTACGCCATCATCTCGCACGATCGGAACGAAATAATTCTCACAGTTAGCGAGTATTTCATCAATGGTAGTGCACATTTTTGTTTTCACAGTACTATTTGTTCCGTTGAAAGTCACTGAGACTACTGAGCAATTGATCGAACAGCGTTCGGGAGCCGTCTTAAATAGGGGTGTAATCGCTTCCCCCACCATATTTTATTTTAAAGCTAAAAATTGTTTTTCAAAGATGATTTTCAATCTTAACGTCGCAGCGTATCGCGCGAGCATGTGTAACTTGACTCCCCTGGAGCAGCCGTGTAGGATGATATCATTTCAGAAACGCTGAATCTTAAAATTATGTGGCGAGGAAAGAAGATGGGTAAAATGAAATGGAGAAATAATATGTTTCGAAAATTTATTTAAAAATTAAAAGAATATAATTTAACATGTTTTCCTACAAGCATCAGCTAGAATATCATTGATTGCACATGCTAACAGTTCGCAATCTATATAATAATCCTCACAGTAATGTTCGCTTTCACGTATGATTTTAGCAGCATGACGCGTATCTAATTTTTCACAGGCAACATCGCTCTGCTGTAGCACGTTAACAAAAGTTTCAAATTTCATCTGCACATCTCCTACAATATGACACAGCCGCATATATACATAGTCTATACATGGCTCAAGATTTAATAAAAATGTTACTGTCTCCGGTTTGAAATACAGCGATTTATCATGTAACGTCATCTTTACAATCGAAGAATTATAGATCTCACAAAAATCCATCGTTAATTGATCCATCTGCATCGAAGGTGATCCTGGTAATCGTGAACGTTCTTCGATGGTTGTACGATTGTTGCATAGCGCATGCCATGTATATGATGGTAACGTGAGATACATCCCACGATTGTTGCCGAGAACAAATTCCACATCGATCTTAGGTCGTACGCGGAGTCCAATTTCCAGATATTTATTGCCCATGGATGTTAATGCGTATCTTCTGACCATGATACGCGATGTTCGTTGCGAGCTATGAGAACAATCAAAGCTATGAAATTGTCAGCTCGTATTAGGAATGTACATAAAAAAAAATTCGAGAAGATGTGAAAATTAAGCCTTACCAAACAGCTGTAGTGTCCCCGCATTGAGCTATGCCATCATCTTGCACAATCGGAACGTAATAATTCATACGTTTAGCGTTTTCTTCGACACTGGTACTGCACATTTTTGTTTTCAGAGCACTATTTGTTCCGTCAAAGTCACTGAGGTTACTGAGCGTTTGATGGAATAGCGTCCGAGAGCTCGGCTTAAATAGAGGTGCAATTGCCTCCCCCGCCACAGCATATTATTCTAAAGCTACCATTTTTTTCCATAATGATTTTGAATCTGAACGTAGCATGTAACTTGAACCCACCCTCGAGGATAAAAGACTCCACACATGTTGATTGTAATATAATACTTGTAGAAGCGTCGATCTCGCGCGCTAATTCGTCATACGCGTGAATCATAGAAAGAATTATGCTGTATCAGTAGAAACTGCATAGAACTATGTTGGAACGAATCGTCGTTTTTTGCATGCAATCTTTTGGGGGGAGGAGGTACGCCAAAAGAGTTAGACAGAAAGAGCAAACCGTGGTGTGAGTATAAAAGCGAGCTCCAAACTGTGAAAAGAAAAAAGAAAATAGAATATAAATGAATAAAATATAAAAATATAAAATAAAAAAAAATAAAAAATATAAAAAACATTATGAAATAAAAGGAATAGAATAAAATAATAAATATAATATGAAAAGAAAAAAAATATAAAAATTCGTTATAAAAGAATATAATATATAAAGAAAAAATATAAAAAAACAATATAAAATTAAACGAATAGAATAAAAAAATTCAGTATAAAAATAAAAATATAAAAATACAATATAAAAAGAAAAATATAATAATAATAATAATAATAATAATAATTTAATTTATTGCCCACTTTTGTGTTACAATTTAACGATCATATACTCTTTCCATTTAAATCCCGTGATCGTGTCAGTGTAAGTCCTACCCTTCTAATGTATCCGACTGTGTGCTAACAATTTTTTTTCTATTTTACAAGTGTTTCCTAATCTATTTTATGTTGCATAATCTTCTTTTATCACTTTCCTGTTCTTCCCATCTTTTTCTTCTCCCTATTATCTCCCGTAGAATAGCCAAGTTTTTTCCCTTCTCCTCTAATTACCTCTTTCCAATTCCTCCCACTCTCTCCACTTACTTCACATGCTTCAATCACATGTTTCACTGTTTCTTCCTCTTTCTTACAAAGCCTACATATCCTTTCTTCGTTCATTAGCCAATATTTGCATACACTTGTTTCACTATCCTTTATGAATCTTCCTATCCTTTCTAATTATCCTCTCCCTTTTTTCTTTTTTTCACCCATAAGTATTTCAGCTTATTTCCTGGTTTCCTTGCCACCTCCCTTAATTCTCTTAGGAACTTTGACTCTTTTATTTTCATCTCTCTCTTTCTTGTTCTTGATTGTATTTACTTATCTGCTCTATTTTGGTCCACACATCTTCCCCATTTAATCTTCTTCTTCTTTTCCATTCTTCATTTGACCATCCTCTCCATTCCAAGAATTTGATTCTTATTCTTTCCCTTTTCGTTACTTCATTTCCTCTCATTAATATTCTCCCACGTTCTTCCTATCCTTCTTCCGAGTTTATTAACCTCTCTTCACAGCTCATTTCCCTTACTCACATTTTTAATTTCTTTCTCTTCATGTTTCTTTTAACAGCCAGTATGTTGGTGTTGATCTCTCCAATTTCATTATCCACCGTATGTATTCCACCTGCAATTTTTCTATTTCGTCATACCTTCTCCATCCCCATATCTCTGTTCCATACGCCACGGTGCTTCTAACTAGCGCATGATACAGTTTCGTTCTTCTTTCAAAGTCATCTCTGAATAATCTTTCTCCAATTCCCCACATACTTTTCCTAGTGTCATATCCGCTTTCCTAACTACCTTCTTAATATGGTCTGTATCCTTGTTGTTCTCTCTCTCTCTCTCTCGCTCTCTCTCTCCCACTGTATAACCTAAATATTCCAGTTCTCTTACTCTTTCTATTTCTTCTTCATTTCAACGAAATCTTTCCTCATTTCTTCTTCCTCCGGCTTTCCTGCATATCATTTTCTTAGACTTTTGCACATTTAACTCCAAGCATTTCTTATTTATGTATCTCCCGAATCTCTTTATCATATTCTTCAGCCCCTGTGCATTATTTACCATTAACACAACATCATCCGCGTATGAAATTGTCCAAATTTTCCTTCTACCTATTAGGACTCCTCCTTCCTGTTCTTTGCTCATTTCTTTTTTCCAGGTCTGCAAATGCGACATTGAAAAGTGTCGCGCTTAACGGGCACCCATGTCGAACACACTTTCCTGTTAAAAACTTTCCTATCAGTTCCCTCTTCACTCTTAAATTGCGTATAGTTCTGTCGTACATCTCCTATATCCTTATTCTTAGATGTTCGCCTACTCCTTCTTCTTAAAGCTTTTTCCAAATTTCTTCCCTTTCTATCTATCAAATGCTCCCTTCATATCCGTGAAAAACAGGTATAGCTTCCCTCATTTTTTTTTTTTGAGGTTTCTATATCTATAGCCGTTTTAACTGCCACTATTGCGTCTACTGTTCCTCTCCTTGTCCTGAATCCCATCTGCGTATCGTTTAATATCCCATTTTTCCATTTGTTCTTCTAATCTTCTCCTTAGAATTTCCACATATATCTTATAACTTGTATCCATCAAAGTTATGCCCCTATAGTTTTAAATCATAACCCTTTCTCCTCTTTTTGAACATCGGACTTATTATTCCTTCTTTCCATTCTTCCAGAAAGTTCCCCTTTCTTCTATGTTCTGTTTATCACATTTGTTAGATTACCTATAGTTATGAAGATGATTGCGTCCTCGATGTTGAATTAAGATATAATTTAAATGCAGGAGTTTAAATTTTAAGTCAGTCAGACTTATAATATCTTATATGATTTGAGTTCAGATCGACGTGAACCAGATCGGTTTTCAATCTATATTTATCTAATAAGTTTTTTGTACGAAAGGACCTAATTTATAAATAATTTTTTCATATATTCAATAAAAATTGGGTTTTCGTATTTATTAAGAATAGGTGTTTACCCTATGATAATTGTTGGTTGGACTTAAAATTCTAATTATTCAATATTAGAAGCGATTGGGTCAATTTCACTGTCAGATTCTTATGAAGTAATTTTATTTTTAACAATATTTTTGTAATATACGTTTAAGATATATATATATATATATATATATATATATATATATATATATATATACATATACAAAAAATAATATAGAATAATACAAATAAAAACATAATAATACAATTGAAATATAAAATACAATACAATATAAAAAAATAATATGGAATAATACAAATAAAAATATAAAAAAAATACAATACAATACAAATACAAATAAAATATAAAATACAATACAACATAAACAACAATATAAATACAAAAGAAAATAATACATATAAAAATATAAAAATACAATTAAAATAGAAAAGAAAATACAATACAATATAAATGTAAAAGAAAATAAAACAATAAAATAAAAGAAAATACAATTAAATAATAAATATAATATAAAAAAAAAGAAAAAATATAAAATTGAATACAAATAGAATACAAAAATATAAAATAAATATTAAGAATATAAAAATTCAATATAAAAATACATTATAAAAAGAAAAAATATAATAATAATAATAATAATGATAATTTAATTTATTGCCCACTTTTGTATTACAATTTAACGATCCCATTTCATTTCTATGATTTTGCCAATGTAAGTCCTACCCTTCTAATGTATCCTGCTGTGTCTTAACAATTTTTTTCTATTTTTACAAGTGTTTCCCAATCTGTTTCATATTGCATAGTCTTCGTTTATCACTTTCCTGTTCATCCCATCATTTCCTTCTCCCTATTATATCCTGTAGAAAGGCCAAGTTTGTCCCTGCTCCTCTAATTACCTCTTTCCAATTCCTGCCACTCTCTCCACTTACTTCACATGCTTTAATCATGTATTTCACTGTTTCTTCCTCTTTCTTACAAAGCCTACATGTTCTTTCTTCTTTCGATAGCCAATATTTGTATGCTCTTGTTTCACTACCCTGTATGAATTTTCCTATCCTTTCTAATTCTCCTCTCCTTTTTTCTTTTTTCCCATAAGTATTTCGGCTTATCTGCTGGTTTCCTTGCCACCTCTCTTAATTCTCTTAGGAGCATTGACTCTTTTATTTTCATCTCTCTTTCTTGTTCTTGGACGTCTTTACTTATCTGCTCTATTTTGGTTCTCACTTCTCCCCAATAAAAATATAAAAATACAATAAAAATATAAAATAAAACACAATACAATATAAAAATCAATATAAATATGAAAGAAAATAAAATAGAAGTAAGTAATAAATATAATATAATATAAAAAGAATATAATATAAAATAAGAAAAAATATAAAAAAATCAATATAAAAATACAATATACTAAAAATAAAATGTAATAATAATAATAATAATTTCATTTATTATCCACTATTGGCTTACAAATTAACAATCATATACTCTTTCCATTTCATTCCCGTGATTGTGTCAATACAAAATTGGCTCGACGATATCAATCGGATCATGTATCCAACGTCTTTCATACCACATTGATCGTGCACCGAACGTGAATTGAACGTGCATCGAACGTGCACCGAACGTGAATCGAACGGCTTGGAACGTGAATTGAACGACTTGCGTTCAATACCCGTTCGATTCGCGTTCGATTCACGTTCGATGCACGTTCAATTCACGTTCGGTGCACGATCAATGTGGTATGAAAGACGTTGGATACACTATCGGAACGTGTATCCAACGTGAATCGCACCACTCGGAACGTGCATCGAACGTGAATCGAACGGCTTGGAACGTGAATTGAACGACTTGCGTTCAATACCCGTTCGATTCGCGTTCGATTCACGTTCGATGCACGTTCGATTCACGTTCGATGCACGTTCCGAGTGGTACGATTCATGTTGGATACACGTTCCGATAGTGTATCCAACGTCTTTCATACCACATTGATCGTGCACCGAACGTGAATTGAACGTGCATCGAACGTGAATCGAACGGGTATTGAACGCAAGTCGTTCAATTCACGTTCCAAGCCGTTCGATTCACGTTCGGTGCACGTTCGATGCCGTTCGATGCACGTTCCGAGTGGTACGATTCATGTTGGATACACGTTCCGATAGTGTATCCAACGTCTTTCATACCACATTGATCGTGCACCGAACGTGAATTGAACGTGCATCGAACGTGAATCGAACGCGAATCGAACGGGTATTGAACGCAAGTCGTTCAATTCACGTTCCAAGCCGTTCGATTCACGTTCGATTCACGTTCGGTGCACGATCAATGTGGTATGAAAGACGTTGGATACACTATCGGAACGTGTATCCAACATGAATCGCACCACTCGGAACGTGCATCGAACGTGAATCGAACGTGCATCGAACGTGAATCGAACGCGAATCGAACGGGTATTGAACGCAAGTCGTTCAATTCACGTTCCAATTCGTTCGATTCACGTTCGGTGCACGTTCCAATCCGTTCGATTCACGTTCGGTGCACGTTCGATGCCGTTCGATTCACGTTCGATGCACGTTCGATTCACGTTCCGAGTGGTGCGAAAGATGTTTGATACATGATCCGATTGATATCATCGAGCCAATTTTGTATTGACACAATCACGGGAATGAAATGGAAAGAGTATATGATTGTTAATTTGTAAGCCAATAGTGGATAATAAATGAAATTATTATTATTATTATTACATTTTATTTTTAGTATATTGTATTTTTATATTGATTTTTTTATATTTTTTCTTATTTTATATTATATTCTTTTTATATTATATTATATTTATTACTTACTTCTATTTTATTTTCTTTCATATTTATATTGATTTTTATATTGTATTGTGTTTTATTTTATATTTTTATTGTATTTTTATATTTTTATTGGGGAGAAGTGAGAACCAAAATAGAGCAGATAAGTAAAGACGTCCAAGAACAAGAAAGAGAGATGAAAATAAAAGAGTCAATGCTCCTAAGAGAATTAAGAGAGGTGGCAAGGAAACCAGCAGATAAGCCGAAATACTTATGGGAAAAAAGAAAAAAGGAGAGGAGAATTAGAAAGGATAGGAAAATTCATACAGGGTAGTGAAACAAGAGCATACAAATATTGGCTATCGAAAGAAGAAAGAACATGTAGGCTTTGTAAGAAAGAGGAAGAAACAGTGAAATACATGATTAAAGCATGTGAAGTAAGTGGAGAGAGTGGCAGGAATTGGAAAGAGGTAATTAGAGGAGCAGGGACAAACTTGGCCTTTCTACAGGATATAATAGGGAGAAGGAAATGATGGGATGAACAGGAAAGTGATAAACGAAGACTATGCAATATGAAACAGATTGGGAAACACTTGTAAAAATAGAAAAAAATTGTTAAGACACAGCAGGATACATTAGAAGGGTAGGACTTACATTGGCAAAATCATAGAAATGAAATGGGATCGTTAAATTGTAATACAAAAGTGGGCAATAAATTAAATTATCATTATTATTATTATTATTATATTTTTTCTTTTTATAATGTATTTTTATATTGAATTTTTATATTCTTAATATTTATTTTATATTTTTGTATTCTATTTGTATTCAATTTTATATTTTTTCTTTTTTTTTATATTATATTTATTATTTAATTGTATTTTCTTTTATTTTATTGTTTTATTTTCTTTTACATTTATATTGTATTGTATTTTCTTTTCTATTTTAATTGTATTTTTATATTTTTATATGTATTATTTTCTTTTGTATTTATATTGTTGTTTATGTTGTATTGTATTTTATATTTTATTTGTATTTGTATTGTATTGTATTTTTTTTATATTTTTATTTGTATTATTCCATATTATTTTTTTATATTGTATTGTATTTTATATTTCAATTGTATTATTATGTTTTTATTTGTATTATTCTATATTATTTTTTGTATATGTATATATATATATATATATCTTAAACGTATATTACAAAAATATTGTTAAAAATAAAATTACTTCATAAGAATCTGACAGTGAAATTGACCCAATCGCTTCTAATATTGAATAATTAGAATTTTAAGTCCAACCAACAATTATCATAGGGTAAACACCTATTCTTAATAAATACGAAAACCCAATTTTTATTGAATATATGAAAAAATTATTTATAAATTAGGTCCTTTCGTACAAAAAACTTATTAGATAAATATAGATTGAAAACCGATCTGGTTCACGTCGATCTGAACTCAAATCATATAAGATATTATAAGTCTGACTGACTTAAAATTTAAACTCCTGCATTTAAATTATATCTTAATTCAACATCGAGGACGCAATCATCTTCATAACTATAGGTAATCTAACAAATGTGATAAACAGAACATAGAAGAAAGGGGAACTTTCTGGAAGAATGGAAAGAAGGAATAATAAGTCCGATGTTCAAAAAGAGGAGAAAGGGTTATGATTTAAAACTATAGGGGCATAACTTTGATGGATACAAGTTATAAGATATATGTGGAAATTCTAAGGAGAAGATTAGAAGAACAAATGGAAAAATGGGATATTAAACGATACGCAGATGGGATTCAGGACAAGGAGAGGAACAGTAGACGCAATAGTGGCAGTTAAAACGGCTATAGATATAGAAACCTCAAAAAAAAAAATGAGGGAAGCTATACCTGTTTTTCACGGATATGAAGGGAGCATTTGATAGATAGAAAGGGAAGAAATTTGGAAAAAGCTTTAAGAAGAAGGAGTAGGCGAACATCTAAGAATAAGGATATAGGAAATGTACGACAGAACTATACGCAATTTAAGAGTGAAGAGGGAACTGATAGGAAAGTTTTTAACAGGAAAGTGTGTTCGACATGGGTGCCCGTTAAGCGCGACACTTTTCAATGTCGCATTTGCAGACCTGGAAAAAAGAAATGAGCAAAGAACAGGAAGGAGGAGTCCTAATAGGTAGAAGGAAAATTTGGACAATTTCATACGCGGATGATGTTGTGTTAATGGTAAATAATGCACAGGGGCTGAAGAATATGATAAAGAGATTCGGGAGATACATAAATAAGAAATGCTTGGAGTTAAATGTGCAAAAGTCTAAGAAAATGATATGCAGGAAAGCCGGAGGAAGAAGAAATGAGGAAAGATTTCGTTGAAATGAAGAAGAAATAGAAAGAGTAAGAGAACTGGAATATTTAGGTTATACAGTGGGAGAGAGAGAGCGAGAGAGAGAGAGAGAGAACAACAAGGATACAGACCATATTAAGAAGGTAGTTAGGAAAGCGGATATGACACTAGGAAAAGTATGTGGGGAATTGGAGAAAGATTATTCAGAGATGACTTTGAAAGAAGAACGAAACTGTATCATGCGCTAGTTAGAAGCACCGTGGCGTATGGAACAGAGATATGGGGATGGAGAAGGTATGACGAAATAGAAAAATTGCAGGTGGAATACATACGGTGGATAATGAAATTGGAGAGATCAACACCAACATACTGGCTGTTAAAAGAAACATGAAGAGAAAGAAATTAAAAATGTGAGTAAGGGAAATGAGCTGTGAAGAGAGGTTAATAAACTCGGAAGAAGGATAGGAAGAACGTGGGAGAATATTAATGAGAGGAAATGAAGTAACGAAAAGGGAAAGAATAAGAATCAAATTCTTGGAATGGAGAGGATGGTCAAATGAAGAATGGAAAAGAAGAAGAAGATTAAATGGGGAAGATGTGTGGACCAAAATAGAGCAGATAAGTAAATACAATCAAGAACAAGAAAGAGAGAGATGAAAATAAAAGAGTCAAAGTTCCTAAGAGAATTAAGGGAGGTGGCAAGGAAACCAGGAAATAAGCTGAAATACTTATGGGTGAAAAAAAGAAAAAAGGGAGAGGATAATTAGAAAGGATAGGAAGATTCATAAAGGATAGTGAAACAAGTGTATGCAAATATTGGCTAATGAACGAAGAAAGGATATGTAGGCTTTGTAAGAAAGAGGAAGAAACAGTGAAACATGTGATTGAAGCATGTGAAGTAAGTGGAGAGAGTGGGAGGAATTGGAAATAGGTAATTAGAGGAGAAGGGAAAAAACTTGGCTATTCTACGGGAGATAATAGGGAGAAGAAAAAGATGGGAAGAACAGGAAAGTGATAAAAGAAGATTATGCAACATAAAATAGATTAGGAAACACTTGTAAAATAGAAAAAAAATTGTTAGCACACAGTCGGATACATTAGAAGGGTAGGACTTACACTGACACGATCACGGGATTTAAATGGAAAGAGTATATGATCGTTAAATTGTAACACAAAAGTGGGCAATAAATTAAATTATTATTATTATTATTATTATTATTATATTTTTCTTTTTATATTGTATTTTTATATTTTTATTTTTATACTGAATTTTTTTATTCTATTCGTATAATTTTATATTGTTTTTTTATATTTTTTCTTTATATATTATATTCTTTTATAACGAATTTTTATATTTTTTTTCTTTTCATATTATATTTATTATTTTATTCTATTCCTTTTATTTCATAATGTTTTTTATATTTTTTATTTTTTTTATTTTATATTTTTATATTTTATTCATTTATATTCTATTTTCTTTTTTCTTTTCACAGTTTGGAGCTCGCTTTTATACTCACACCACGATTTGCTCTTTCTGTCTAACTCTTTTGGCGTACCTCCTCCCCCCAAAAGATTGCATGCAAAAAACGACGATTCGTTCCAACATAGTTCTATGCAGTTTCTACTGATACAGCATAATTCTTTCTATGATTCACGCGTATGACGAATTAGCGCGCGAGATCGACGCTTCTACAAGTATTATATTACAATCAACATGTGTGGAGTCTTTTATCCTCGAGGGTGGGTTCAAGTTACATGCTACGTTCAGATTCAAAATCATTATGGAAAAAAATGGTAGCTTTAGAATAATATGCTGTGGCGGGGGAGGCAATTGCACCTCTATTTAAGCCGAGCTCTCGGACGCTATTCCATCAAACGCTCAGTAACCTCAGTGACTTTGACGGAACAAATAGTGCTCTGAAAACAAAAATGTGCAGTACCAGTGTCGAAGAAAACGCTAAACGTATGAATTATTACGTTCCGATTGTGCAAGATGATGGCATAGCTCAATGCGGGGACACTACAGCTGTTTGGTAAGGCTTAATTTTCACATCTTCTCGAATTTTTTTTTATGTACATTCCTAATACGAGCTGACAATTTCATAGCTTTGATTGTTCTCATAGCTCGCAACGAACATCGCGTATCATGGTCAGAAGATACGCATTAACATCCATGGGCAATAAATATCTGGAAATTGGACTCCGCGTACGACCTAAGATCGATGTGGAATTTGTTCTCGGCAACAATCGTGGGATGTATCTCACGTTACCATCATATACATGGCATGCGCTATGCAACAATCGTACAACCATCGAAGAACGTTCACGATTACCAGGATCACCTTCGATGCAGATGGATCAATTAACGATGGATTTTTGTGAGATCTATAATTCTTCGATTGTAAAGATGACGTTACATGATAAATCGCTGTATTTCAAACCGGAGACAGTAACATTTTTATTAAATCTTGAGCCATGTATAGACTATGTATATATGCGGCTGTGTCATATTGTAGGAGATGTGCAGATGAAATTTGAAACTTTTGTTAACGTGCTACAGCAGAGCGATGTTGCCTGTGAAAAATTAGATACGCGTCATGCTGCTAAAATCATACGTGAAAGCGAACATTACTGTGAGGATTATTATATAGATTGCGAACTGTTAGCATGTGCAATCAATGATATTCTAGCTGATGCTTGTAGGAAAACATGTTAAATTATATTCTTTTAATTTTTAAATAAATTTTCGAAACATATTATTTCTCCATTTCATTTTACCCATCTTCTTTCCTCGCCACATAATTTTAAGATTCAGCGTTTCTGAAATGATATCATCCTACACGGCTGCTCCAGGGGAGTCAAGTTACACATGCTCGCGCGATACGCTGCGACGTTAAGATTGAAAATCATCTTTGAAAAACAATTTTTAGCTTTAAAATAAAATATGGTGGGGGAAGCGATTACACCCCTATTTAAGACGGCTCCCGAACGCTGTTCGATCAATCGCTCAGTAGTCTCAGTGACTTTCGACGGAACAAATAGTACTGTGAAAACAAAAATGTGCACTACCATTGATGAAATACTCGCTAACTGTGAGAATTTTTTCGTTCCGATCGTGCGAGATGATGGCGTAGCTCCATGCGGTGAGAATATATATTATGACTGGTAAGGCGTAATTTTTACATCTCAAAATTTGTATTCCTAATACGAGCGAGCAATTTCATAGCTTTGATTGTTCTCTTAGTCCGCGACACGGATCGCGTATCATGGTTAGAAGATATGCATTAACATCTATGGGTAGTAAATACCTAGAAATTGGAATCGATGTAGGACCTATGGCCGATGTAGAAGTTCTTCTCGGTGACAATCATGGAAATCATCTCATATTACCATGGCATACATGGACTGTGCTATTCGCTATGCGTACAACCATCGAAGAACGTGCACAATTACCAGGATCAGAATCGATGCGGATTAGTGAATTAATGGTGGATTTTTGTCAGATCCTCGATTCACCGGTTGTAAAGATGTGCCAGTGTGATACTACGCTGTATTTCACACCGGATACAGTAACATTTTTATTAAATCTTGAGCACTGTATAGACTATATGTATCCGCGGCTGTATCAAACTGCGGAAGATGCGAGGATAAAATTTAAAACTTTTGTCAACGTGCTACAGCAGAGCGATGTTGCCTGTGAAAAATTAGATACGCTTCATGCTGCTAAAATCATATGTGATAGCGAATATTACGATGAAGAATCTCTTGTTGATTGCGAACTGGTAGCATGTTCCATCAATGATATTCTAGCTGATGCTCGTAGGAAAAAAAAATGTTAAATTGTATTTTTTTAAATAAATTATCATTTTAAACATATATTATTTCCCCATTTTATTCACCCTGACATCCTCCTCACCTTATAATTTTAAGATTTTCTGATAAATTATTGGTTTGGAAAAAATTCTAGGACAGTCCCCCACCCTGGGTTAGGTTTGAAAAGTTCTCGAAGGGGTGTGGGTGGGGTTCGAAAAAGTTTTCGGGGGTCAATGCCTCCCTCTGAAAAATTTCCGACGGTGGGTCCGGTCTGGAGAGGCCTCCGCGGCGGCTCGGTCCGGACTAATCCCCTCCATCGTCGCGGCTTCCCCCACTCCGCGGCGCGTGCGCGCGCAACCGGTCTTCCCCCCCCGCAGGCCCCGCGCCACGGTTTCCCCCCTCCCCCCGACTCCCAACCGGCGCGGGCGGTGGGGAAAGTGAGGGCGCGCGGGGGAGCGGGGAGGGGGGGAAATGGCCTTCAAACTCAAATTTGGGTTGGAATCGGCCTATCTATACTACTTACAATCCACCGTCGATACTCCTCGTGGAGAGACATAGGAAGAAAAGGGGTAGCCCGCTGTCGACGCGTGGTCCTCTCCAGTATAAACACGAGTTTCAATATCAAAACAAAAGCATGCGTTAACGTATTCCATGCGAGAGAAGGTGGGCATTGGGGAGCAGGTATTGCTGTGAAGAGGGCCTCTTCAATAGTCTAGCAACTTTTACACCTCCTAACCTAACCATTGCATCCCTCCAAAAAGAACCGGCCATCCGAGCGTAGAAGCAAGTGCGAAATAAAAGTGACGGTGCACCTCTCGAACCCCAGATGTACCTACCTAAGTAGCATTTCTGGCGGAAAAGAATTGTCCAGCCTTTGGGCCTGCCACATCTGGCGTAGACCTTTTTAGCAGGTACGTATCGGTTTCAACAAGCAAGAGAACCCCTGGCGTCGGCAAGACCGTCCACTGTCTTCTAGTGAAAATCAGTCAATTTGCAAGCGCAATATCTCAAAAACCAGTGGAAATCAAGTGTATATATTAATGTTCATTGAATTTGTCTTGGAACGCACTATCAACTCAGCTCTTCAGAAAAAATAGTTCCATTTGAAAAACCGAACTTGACCATCGTATCTTTTAAAATAATAATCGAAAAAAAAATTCGTCCGCGCTAATAAGTCAGCCCCTTCGAACCATTCCATGCCATATTTTTTTCATATTTTTAGCTCCAGTACTTTAGGAGATATCCCGCTGTCCACTCTTGCGTGGGACACCCTGTATATATACAGGGTGTTACTCTACCTATAGTCAATACTTTGGGGGGTGATTCTACAGGCACATATAAGTCGAAAATCAAGAGTGACGAAATTGCGGTAAATGCTTCGTTTATTAATTATCGATGGTTAAAGATTGGCGTCTAGATCGCCTGAATCAGCCTGAATGACGGCAACTCGACGGACAGCGGGCCGCGCGAGGCAGGACAACCAAGGGGCATGCAGTAGCGGCGGATGCGTGACGGATTTGCCATGTAGAGTGCATACTTACTTACCTACCTCGCCGAAACTGTGACATACGGTACTTGCGATAATTTTTGAAAAGACGCAAACGTTGTTCGGCATTAAACCTGCCTACTCGTAAAAATCCACAAGGGCATATCAAAACTCGCCCAACGGGATTCTCAAGTAGAGAGGGTGAAGCCATTGCCTTTGAAAATATTGCCCTCAAAAATCACCCACACGGCCATCCAAAGCACCGCGATTGTCCCGTCCGCGATTGTTCACTTAATTATACACACGCACCACGATTAGTTTTCTCGCGAATGTCCATGTCTTCACGCACCGCGATTGTTCACTTAATTACACACACGCACCACGATTAGTTTTTTCCCGAATGTCCATGTTTTCACGCACCGCGATTGTTCACTTAATTACACACACGCACCACGATTAGTTTTTTCGCGAATGTCCATGTCTTCACACACCGCGATTGTCCCGTCCGCAGTTGTTCACTTAATTACACACACGCACTACGATTAATTTTTTCGCGAATGTCCATGTCTTCACGCAGCGCGATTGTTCACTTAATTACACACACGCACCATGATTAGTTTTTTCGCGAATATCCATGTCTTCACGCACCGCGATTGTCACTTAATTACACACACGCACCACGATTAGTTTTTTCGCGAATGTCCATGTCTTCACGCACCGCGATTGTCCCGTCCGCGATTGTTCACTTAATTACACACACGCAACACAATTAGTTTTCTCGCGAATGTCCATGTCTTCACGCACCGCGATTGTTCAGTTAATTACACACACGCACCACGATTAGTTTTCTCGCGAGTGTACATGTCTTCACGCACCGCGATTGTTCACTTAATTACACACACGCACCACGATTAGTTTTGTCGCGAGTGTACATGTCTTCACACACCGCGATTGTCCCGTCCGCGATTGTCCATGTTTTCACGCACAAAATATTGTCTTACAGGAGATGTTCAACGTGACCACCATTCTCCTGAATACACAGTTGCATTCTTCTACGAAAGTTTTCGCGTACTTGTCGGAAGTCGCCCATCACATTCTGCACTATCCCCGACGTAAACTGGATTCGTTGCTCTAATTCGTCCACCGTGGCCACGGGCGTTGAATAGACCTAATTCTTCATATGTCCCCAGTAAAAGAAATCAAGGGGATTGAAATCTGGAGACCGAGCAGGCCAAACGATAGGTCCTTCTCGTCCAATCCATCTATTTCGGAAGTATGCATTCAAATGTTGGCGTACTATTACGGCGTAATGTGGTCCTGCACCGTCTTGCATGTACCACATGTCTCTTCGCACAATCAATGGCACGTCTTCTAATAGAGCAGGCAATTGTGTCTGCAGGAATTCGAGATATCCTTGGCCTGTTAACCGACGAGGGAGAACAGTAGTAAAGGTAGACGGGTTCTAACGCAAATTTGAGTTTGAAGGCCATTTCCCCCCCTCCCCGCTCCCCCGCGCGCCCTCACTTTCCCCACCGCCCGCGCCGGTTGGGAGTCGGGGAGGGGGGAAACCGTGGCGCGGGGCCTGCGGGGTGAGGAAGACAGGTTGCGCGCGCACGCGCCGCGGAGTGGGGGAAGCCGCGACGATAGAGGGGGGATCAGTCCGGACCGAGCCGCCGCGGAGGCCTCTCCAGACCGGACCCACCGTCGGAAATTTTTCATAGGGAGGCATTGACCCCCGAAAACTTTTTCGAACCCCACCCACACCCCTTCGAGAACTTTTCAAACCTAACCCAGGGTGGGGGGCCTGTCCTAGAATTTTTTTCAAACCAATAATTTACCAGAAAATCTTAAAATTATGTGACGAGCAGGAAAACGGAAGATGGGCAAATAAATGGAGAAATAAAATACCTTTTAAGAATATATATTGTTACAAAAAGAATATAATTATAAATAGAATATAAAAACATGATTAAAATTGATTCGGTTTAATTATTCCCACTCGGTAACATCTTTAGTAAATAGTTCAGTTAATAATAAATCTATAGGAACTTACGCAGGGTCAGTTTGAATTCCAACAACGCTAGCCCAAAGCCCTGATACTTTATTCCTATAAGTATCCAAATGAATATTGTTAGCTGTGACGTTTCGCCAAGCCACACTCTTTGGAGGACGCGCAAGATTCTTCTGTAAGCTAACAGTATTTCAAAGGGTTCCGATTTAACGTCGCCGCGTATCGCGCGATAGCATGCGTAATTCGACTCCTCTGGAGCAGTCGCGCGGGATGATATCATTTGATGGCGCGAAGAAGGCTCGAACGAAACAGAATTAGCGCGAATCATAGAAAGAATTATGCAGCGTCAGCAAATCTTAAAGTTAGGTGGCAAGGAGGATGACGGGTAAATAAAATTGAGAAATTATATATATATATATATATTGTTACAAATCATAAAATTAAAAGAATATAATTTACCATTTTTTACTACGAGCATCATCCACAATATGATTGAGAGTACAATCACATTTTATTCTAGAGCTAACAGTATTCTAAAGCGTTCCGATTTAACGTCGCAGCGTCTCACGTGATCGTATGTAACTTGAGTCCCCTGGAGCAGCCGTGTAGGGTGACGACATTTGACAGCGCGAAGAACGCTCGAATCATAGAAAGAATTATGTGGTGTCAGCAGAAATTTTTTTCCATTCCAATATGTGATGGAAATTTTTTCCCCAACACAGAGAAATAATAATTTTTTAATCACCGATATATAACGAACTATTATGTAGCAAACAGATATATTTTTTCCGAACCATTATGTAGCCAGCATTCTAAAGTTAACAAGTTTTTAAAACGTTCTGATTTAACGTTGCAGCGTATCGCACGATCGTGTGTAATTTGACTCCTCTGGAGCAGCCGCGCGGGATGATATCATTTGGCAGCGAGATGAAGACACGAACAAAATATAATACTTTTTTCGGAAACGTCGAATCTCAGAATTAGGTGGCAAAGAGAGAAGGAGAATGATGGGTGAATAAAATTGAGAAATAATATAGAATAATACAAGCACAAATATAAAAATATAAAATACAATACAATAAATTAATAAAATAAAAATATAAAAACATAATATAAAAATAGAATATAAATAGAATATAAAAATAAAAAATAAAAATATAAAAAACATTATAAAAAGAAAAAATATAGGAATAACAATAATAATAATTTAATTTATTATCCACTTTTGTGTTACAATTTAACGATCCTATACTCTTTCCATTTCATTCCCGTGATTGTGTCAATGTAAGTCCTACCGTTCTAATGTATCCTGCTGAGTCACAACAATTTTTTCTATTTCACAAGTGTTTCCTAATCTATTTTATGTTGCATAATCTTCTTTTATCATTTTCCTGTTCTTCCCATATTTTCCTTCTCCCTATTATCTCCCGTAGAATAGCCAAGTTTCATTCCATTTCATTCCCGTGATTGTGTCAATGTAAGTCCTACCGTTCTAATGTATCCTGCTGAGTCACAACAATTTTTTCTATTTTACAAGTGTTTCCTAATCTATTTTATGTTGCATAATCTTCTTTTATCATTTTCCTGTTCTTCCCATCTTTTCCTTCTCCCTATTATCTCCCGTAGAATAGCCAAGTTTGTCCCTGCTCCTCTAATTACCTCTTTCCAATTCGTGCCACTCTCTCCACTTACTTCACATGCTTTAATCATGTATTTCACTGTTTCTTCCTCTTTCTTACAAAGCCTACATGTTCTTTCTTCTTTCGATAGCCAATATTTGTATGCTCTTGTTTCACTACCCTGTATGAATTTTCCTATCCTTTCTAATTCTCCTCTCCTTTTTTCTTTTCTCCCATAAGTATTTCGGCTTATCTCCTGGTTTCCTTGCCACCTCTCTTAATTCTCTTAGGAGCATTGACTCTTTTATTTTCATCTCTCTTTCTTGTTCTTGGACGTCTTTACTTATCTGCTCTATTTTGGTTCTCACTTCTCCCCAATAAAAATATAAAAATACAATAAAAATATAAAATAAAACACAATACAATATAAAAATCAATATAAATATGAAAGAAAATAAAATAGAAGTAAGTAATAAATATAATATAATATAAAAAGAATATAATATAAAATAAGAAAAAATATAAAAAAATCAATATAAAAATACAATATAATAAAAATAAAATGTAATAATAATAATAATAATTTCATTTATTATCCACTATTGGCTTACAAATTAACAATCATATATTCTTTCCATTTCATTCCCGTGATTGTGTCAATACAAAATTGGCTCGACGATATCAATCGAACGTGTATCCAACGTGAATCGCACCACTCGGAACGACATCGAACGTGCACCGAACGTGAATCGAACGGCTTGGAACGTGAATTGAACGACTTGCGTTCAATACCCGTTCGATGCACGTTCGATGCACGTTCGATTCACGTTCGATTCACGTTCGATGCACGTTCCAAGTGGTGCGATTCACGTTGGATACACGTTCCGATAGTGTATCCAACGTCTTTCATACCACATTGATCGTGCACCGAACGTGAATTGAACGTGCATCGAACGTGAATCGAACGGCATCGAACGTGCACCGAACGTGAATTGAACGGCTTGGAACGTGAATTGAACGACTTGCGTTCGATGCACGTTCGATTCGCGTTCGATTCACGTTCGATGCACGTTCCGAGTGGTGCGATTCACGTTCGATGCACGTTCCGAGTGGCATGAAAGACGTTGGATACACTATCGGAACGTGTATCCAACGTGAATCGCACCACTCGGAACGTGCATCGAACGTGAATCGAACGTGCATCCAACGTGCATCGAACGTGAATCGAACGCGAATCGAACGTGCATCGAACGCAAGTCGTTCAATTCACGTTCCAAGCCGTTCAATTCACGTTCGGTGCACGTTGGATGCACGTTCGATTCACGTTCGATGCACGTTCCGAGTGGTGCGATTCACGTTGGATACACGTTCCGATAGTGTATCCAACGTCTTTCATACCACTCGGAACGTGTATCCAACGTGAATCGCACCACTCGGAACGTGCATCGAACGTGAATCGAACGTGCATCCAACGTGCACCGAACGTGAATTGAACGGCTTGGAACGTGAATTGAACGACTTGCGTTCGATGCACGTTCGATTCGCGTTCGATTCACGTTCGATGCACGTTGGATGCACGTTCGATTCACGTTCGATGCACGATCAATGTGGTATGAAAGACGTTGGATACACTATCGGAACGTGTATCCAACGTGAATCGCACCACTTGGAACGTGCATCGAACGTGAATCGAACGTGAATCGAACGTGCATCGAACGTGCATCGAACGTGCACCGAACGGGTATTGAACGCAAGTCGTTCAATTCACGTTCCAAGCCGTTCGATTCACGTTCGGTGCACGTTCGATGTCGTTCCGAGTGGTGCGATTCACGTTGGATACACGTTCGATTGATATCGTCAAGCCAATTTTGTATTGACACAATCACGGGAATGAAATGGAAAGAGTATATGATTGTTAATTTGTAAGCCAATAGTGGATAATAAATGAAATTATTATTATTATTATTACATTTTATTTTTATTATATTGTATTTTTATATTGATTTTTTTATATTTTTTCTTATTTTATATTATATTCTTTTTATATTATATTATATTTATTACTTACTTCTATTTTATTTTCTTTCATATTTATATTGATTTTTATATTGTATTGTGTTTTATTTTATATTTTTATTGTATTTTTATATTTTTATTGGGGAGAAGTGAGAACCAAAATAGAGCAGATAAGTAAAGACGTCCAAGAACAAGAAAGAGAGATGAAAATAAAAGAGTCAATGCTCCTAAGAGAATTAAGAGAGGTGGCAAGGAAACCAGGAGATAAGCCGAAATACTTATGGGAGAAAAGAAAAAAGGAGAGGAGAATTAGAAAGGATAGGAAAATTCATACAGGGTAGTGAAACAAGAGCATACAAATATTGGCTATCGAAAGAAGAAAGAACATGTAGGCTTTGTAAGAAAGAGGAAGAAACAGTGAAATACATGATTAAAGCATGTGAAGTAAGTGGAGAGAGTGGCAGGAATTGGAAAGAGGTAATTAGAGGAGCAGGGACAAACTTGGCCTTTCTACAGGATATAATAGGGAGAAGGAAATGATGGGATGAACAGGAAAGTGATAAACGAAGACTATGCAATATGAAACAGATTGGGAAACACTTGTAAAAATAGAAAAAAATTGTTAAGACACAGCAGGATACATTAGAAGGGTAGGACTTACATTGGCAAAATCATAGAAATGAAATGGGATCGTTAAATTGTAATACAAAAGTGGGCAATAAATTAAATTATCATTATTATTATTATTATTATATTTTTTCTTTTTATAATGTATTTTTATATTGAATTTTTATATTCTTAATATTTATTTTATATTTTTTCTGTTTTTATATTATATTTATTATTTAATTGTATTTTCTTTTATTTTATTATTTTATTTTCTTTTACATTTATATTGTTGTTTATATTGTATTGTATTTTCTTTTCTATTTTAATTGTATTTTTATATTTTTATATTCATTTATGTTATATTTTTTTATATTGTATTGTATTTTATATTTTAATTGTATTTTTATATTTTTATATGTATTATTTTCTTTTGTATTTATATTGTTGTTTATGTTGTATTGTATTTTATATTTTATTTGTATTTATATTGTATTGTATTTTTATATTTTTATTTGTATTATTCCATATTATTTTTTTATATTATATTGTATTTTATATTTCAATTGTATTATTATGTTTTGATTTGTATTATTCTATATTATTTTTTGTATATGTATATATATATATATATCTTAAACGTATATTACAAAAATATTGTTAAAAATAAAATTACTTCATAAGAATCTGACAGTGAAATTGACCCAATCGCTTCTAATATTGAATAATTAGAATTTTAAGTCCAACCAACAATTATCATAGGGTAAACACCTATTCTTAATAAATACGAAAACCCAATTTTTATTGAATATATGAAAAAATTATTTATAAATTAGGTCCTTGCGTACAAAAAACTTATTAGATAAATATAGATTGAAAACCGATCTGGTTCACGTCGATCTGAACTCAAATCATATAAGATATTATAAGTCTGACTGACTTAAAATTTAAACTCCTGCATTTAAATTATATCTTAAAATTAACATCGAGGACGCAATCATCTTCATAACTATAGGTAATCTAACAAATGTGATAAACAGAACATGGAAGAAAGGGGAACTTTCTGGAAGAATGGAAAGAAGGAATAATAAGTCCGATGTTCAAAAAGAGGAGAAAGGGTTATGATTTAAAACTATAGGGGCATAACTTTGATGGATACAAGTTATAAGATATATGCAGAAATTCTAAGGAGAAGATTAGAAGAACAAATGGAAAAATGGGATATTAAACGATACGCAGATGGGATTCAGGACAAGGAGAGGAACAGTAGACGCAATAGTGGCAGTTAAAACGGCTATAAATATAGAAACCTCAAAAAAAAAAAAAATGAGGGAAGCTATACCTGTTTTTCACGGATATGAAGGGAGCATTTGATAGATAGAAAGGGAAGAAATTTGGAAAAAGCTTTAAGAAGAAGGAGTAGGCGAACATCTAAGAATAAGGATATAGGAAATGTACGACAGAACTATACGCAATTTAAGAGTGAAGAGGGAACTGATAGGAAAGTTTTTAACAGGAAAGTGTGTTCGACATGGGTGCCCGTTAAGCGCGACACTTTTCAATGTCGCATTTGCAGACCTGGAAAAAAGAAATGAGCAAAGAACAGGAAGGAGGAGTCCTAATAGGTAGAAGGAAAATTTGGACAATTTCATACGCGGATGATGTTGTGTTAATGGTAAATAATGCACAGGGGCTGAAGAATATGATAAAGAGATTCGAGAGATACATAAATAAGAAATGCTTGGAGTTAAATGGGCAAAAGTCTAAGAAAATGATATGCAGGAAAGCCAGAGGAAGAAGAAATGAGGAAAGATTTCGTTGAAATGAAGAAGAAATAGAAAGAGTAAGAGAACTGGAATATTTAGGTTATACAGTGGGAGAGAGAGAGAGCGAGAGAGAGAGAGAGAGAACAACAAGGATACAGACCATATTAAGAAGGTAGTTAGGAAAGCGGATATGACACTAGGAAAAGTATGTGGGGGATTGGAGAAAGATTATTCAGAGATGACTTTGAAAGAAGAACGAAACTGTATCATGCGCTAGTTAGAAGCACCGTGGCGTATGGAACAGAGATATGGGGATGGAGAAGGTATGACGAAATAGAAAAATTGCAGGCGGAATACATACGGTGGATAATGAAATTGGAGAGATCAACACCAACATACTGGCTGTTAAAAGAAACATGAAGAGAAAGAAATTAAAAATGTGAGTAAGGGAAATGAGCTGTGAAGAGAGGTTAATAAACTCGGAAGAAGGATAGGAAGAACGTGGGAGAATATTAATGAGAGGAAATGAAGTAACGAAAAGGGAAAGAATAAGAATCAAATTCTTGGAATGGAGAGGATGGTCAAATGAAGAATGGAAAAGAAGAAGAAGATTAAATGGGGAAGATGTGTGGACCAAAATAGAGCAGATAAGTAAATACAATCAAGAACAAGAAAGAGAGAGATGAAAATAAAAGAGTCAAAGTTCCTAAGAGAATTAAGGGAGGTGGCAAGGAAACCAGGAAATAAGCTGAAATACTTATGGGTGAAAAAAAGAAAAAAGGGAGAGGAGAATTAGAAAGGATAGGAAGATTCATAAAGGATAGTGAAACAAGTGTATGCAAATATTGGCTAATGAACGAAGAAAGGATATGTAGGCTTTGTAAGAAAGAGGAAGAAACAGTGAAACATGTGATTGAAGCATGTGAAGTAAGTGGAGAGAGTGGGAGGAATTGGAAAGAGGTAATTAGAGGAGAAGGGAAAAAACTTGGCTATTCTACGGGAGATAATAGGGAGAAGAAAAAGATGGGAAGAACAGGAAAGTGATAAAAGAAGATTATGCAACATAAAATAGATTAGGAAACACTTGTAAAATAGAAAAAAAATTGTTAGCACACAGTCGGATACATTAGAAGGGTAGGACTTACACTGACACGATCACGGGATTTAAATGGAAAAAGTATATGATCGTTAAATTGTAAAACAAAAGTGGGCAATAAATTAAATTATTATTATTATTATTATATTTTTCTTTTTATATTGTATTTTTATATTTTTATTTTTATACTGAATTTTTTTATTCTATTCGTTTAATTTTATATTGTTTTTTTATATTTTTTCTTTTTATATTATATTCTTTTATAACGAATTTTTATATTTTTTTTTCTTTTCATATTATATTTATTATTTTATTCTATTCCTTTTATTTCATAATGTTTTTTATATTTTTTATTTTTTTTTTATTTTATATTTTTATATTTTATTCATTTATATTCTATTTTCTTTTTTCTTTTCATATTATATTTATTATTTAATAGTATTTTCTTTTATTATTTTATTTTATGTTCTTTTATATTTATATGTTTTTATATTGTATTGTGTTTTATTTTTTATTTTAATTGTACTTTTATATTTTTATATTCAATTATATTTATATATTTTTATATTTTTATTGGTGAAGACGTGTGAACCAAAATAGAGCAGATAAGTAAATACATTCAAGAACAAGAAAGAGAGATGAAAATAGAAGAGTCAAAGTTCCTAAGAGAATTAAGGGAGGTGGCAAGGAAACCAGGAAATAAGCCGAAATACTTATGGGAAAAAAGAAAAAAGGAGAGGAGAATTAGAAAGGATAGGAAAATTCATACAGGGTAGTGAAACAAGAGCATACAAATATTGGCTATCGAAAGAAGAAAGAACATGTAGGCTTTGTAAGAAAGAGGAAGAAACAGTGAAATACATGATTAAAGCATGTGAAGTAAGTGGAGAGAGTGGCAGGAATTGGAAAGAGGTAATTAGAGGAGCAGGGACAAACTTGGCTATTCTACGGGAGATAATAGGGAGAAGGAAAAGATGGGAAGAACAGGAAAATGATAAAAGAAGATTATGCAACATAAAATAGATTAGGAAACACTTGTAAAATAGAAAAAATTGTTGTGACTCAGCAGGATACATTAGAACGGTAGGACTTACATTGACACAATCACGGGAATGAAATGGAATGAAACTTGGCTATTCTACGGGAGATAATAGGGAGAAGGAAAATATGGGAAGAACAGGAAAATGATAAAAGAAGATTATGCAACATAAAATAGATTAGGAAACACTTGTGAAATAGAAAAAATTGTTGTGACTCAGCAGGATACATTAGAACGGTAGGACTTACATTGACACAATCACGGGAATGAAATGGAAAGAGTATAGGATCGTTAAATTGTAACACAAAAGTGGATAATAAATTAAATTATTATTATTGTTATTCCTATATTTTTTCTTTTTATAATGTTTTTTATATTTTTATTTTTTATTTTTATATTCTATTTATATTCTATTTTTATATTATGTTTTTATATTTTTATTTTATTAATTTATTGTATTGTATTTTATATTTTTATATTTGTGCTTGTATTATTCTATATTATTTCTCAATTTTATTCACCCATCATTCTCCTTCTCTCTTTGCCACCTAATTCTGAGATTCGACGTTTCCGAAAAAAGTATTATATTTTGTTCGTGTCTTCATCTCGCTGCCAAATGATATCATCCCGCGCGGCTGCTCCAGAGGAGTCAAATTACACACGATCGTGCGATACGCTGCAACGTTAAATCAGAACGTTTTAAAAACTTGTTAACTTTAGAATGCTGGCTACATAATGGTTCGGAAAAAATATATCTGTTTGCTACATAATAGTTCGTTATATATCGGTGATTAAAAAATTATTATTTCTCTGTGTTGGGGAAAAAATTTCCATCACATATTGGAATGGAAAAAAATTTCTGCTGACACCACATAATTCTTTCTATGATTCGAGCGTTCTTCGCGCTGTCAAATGTCGTCACCCTACACGGCTGCTCCAGGGGACTCAAGTTACATACGATCACGTGAGACGCTGCGACGTTAAATTGGAACGCTTTAGAATACTGTTAGCTCTAGAATAAAATGTGATTGTACTCTCAATCATATTGTGGATGATGCTCGTAGTAAAAAATGGTAAATTATATTCTTTTAATTTTATGATTTGTAACAATATATATATATATATATATATAATTTCTCAATTTTATTTACCCGTCATCCTCCTTGCCACCTAACTTTAAGATTTATAAGCATACTAAACTATGGGGAACCACGTGACGTGCGCGAGAGAATAACGTGTGTACGTAGGCAGGCGAAAGAAATAGTCGAAAAGTGTGGAAAAAGTGCGCAGAAAATTACGAGGTTGGTTGGAAAACGAGGGGAGTAGACAAGGTTCCGGTGGACAGTATAATCGACAGATAATAAAGAGTCTAAGGGATAGATAAACGGTGAAGAAGAGAAGGTGTGAAACGAGTGCACGAAGTATAAGATACGTGGCAAGGATAAGTGACATCTACGGGAGTGGAAGAAGCAAGAAGACAAAGCGGAGACAGCAGTAGGTAAAGAAGAGCGGTAACTCTAATGAACCGAGCAGACGAAGGCGGGGAAGTGCAAAAGGAAACGAGAAGAAGGGGAAGACCATCGTTGGCAGAACAGCTGGGAAGAAGAAGAGCGGATAGTGAAGGCTCGATACTGGACTCATTCAAGAGGAAACGGGAGGACGAGGAGGAGCAGGAGAGGTTAAGGGCCGAAAAGGAAATAGAGGAAGAATTCTTAAAAGCGAGGAAAGTAGGGAGGTCGCCTCCGACGAAGAAAACCGAGGTAGTAACACGAACTATAGAAACGCCAGACAGTCAGAAGACAAAGCAGGAAAAAGAAATGGATGTAAAATTAGACAAATTGATGGAAGCTGTGCTGGCAGTTAAGAAAGACATGGAAGAGATGAACAGAGAGCTGAGGCAGGGAATGCAGGAGCTGAGGGATGAGTGGAAGAGTAGGGATGAGATGTGGGAAAAGGAAAGGAAGGAAATGAGAGGAAGGATAGAAGTACTGGAAGCCAAGAAGGATCAGGCAGAGGGGCTCACAGAAAGACTGGAGGGGCTAGAAAGAAAGGAAGAGGCTAGAGAGAAAAGAGAGAGAAGAAATAATATTTCTCTAAGGGGAGAGGATTTACCGCGTAAAGAGACGCCGAAGGACACGGTGGAATATGTGTTAAGGCACGAATTGCAGGTAGACGCAGAAATCGAGGAAGCCTATTGGGTAGGAAAGGGAGAGAAAAGAGGGCTACTGATAGCGAAGTTAAAAAGCTGGCAACAGAAAAGAGCAGTAATGCTAAAGAAGAGTACATTGAAAGAGAAGAGGCTGTTTATTGACAATGACCTGACGAAAAAAGAAAGGGAGATACAAAAAAATATTAGAGATATTGCCAAGGCGGAAAGGGAGCAAGGGGCAAAGGTGAAAGTTGGGTATAGGAAAATAAAAATCAACGATAAGACATTTATTTGGAAAGAGGAAGGCGGGCTGAAAGAAGTAAATTTTTGGAGTCGGCAAAGTTCTGTGAACCTCTAAATTATTGGAGGACCGCAGAGCTTACAAGGACAACGAAAGCACGACAAAAGGCAGTACCAACACCCGTTCCCCGCGTGCCTGCGAACGTAGATATGCGGGGAGAGGGGGGTACACAGAATCGGGAAAGGAAAAAGAATCAAAGAAATATAGATACATTTAAAATAGGATACTGGAATGTAGCAGGATTGTTCAGCAAAGACAAATAGTTTTGGGATTTTTTAAAAGAACTCGATGTAATAGGATTAGTTGAAACGTGGATTGAAGAGAAACAATGGGAAAGATTGAAAGAAAATTTGCCACAAGAATTCTCATGGAAATGTAAATATGCCACCAGAGAGAAAAAAAAAGGGAGAGCGATAGGCGGAATTATCACAGGCATAAGGAAGGGCATAGAAGAGGAGGAATCGAACGCTGGAACGGAACATATCCAAGAGAGGAGAATCAGGATACAGAATGAAAAATGGAGAGTAATAACAGTGTACAGCAGAGATATGAAGGATACGAAACAAGAGCTGGACCATTTAATAGAAGAGAGGGAAGTGGAGAAACTGATTATCGGAGGAGATTTCAATGCGAGAATTGGACAGGAAGGGGGCGATTTTAGAATAGAAGAAAAGCATGACGTAAGGAGATCAAAAGACAAAGTCAAAAACACAGAAGGAAAGTTGTTATTAGAAATGGTGGAGGAAAGAGGATGGAATATTCTGAACGGGAATATGGAGGGAGATGATAAAGGGGAGTATACATACACGGGGCCGAGAGGCAGCACAGTAATTGATTATATAATAACAAATGTCGAGACGAAAGAAGATATCAAGAAATTCACAGTGGAAGAAAGGGTTGAGTCAGACCATATGCCTCTGATAGCAGAACTATATAGGGGAAATAAAAGAAAAGAGCGAGGGGGAAATCAGGAAGAGGGGTGGAGAGAGAGAAGAGTCTGGACAGAGGAAGGGAAAAGAGAGTTTCAAAAGGAATTAAACAAAGTAAGCTTCAATACGACCGAGGTGAATGAAATGGTAGAAGAAATGGTAGGAAAAATAAATAATGCAGTACGGAAAGAAGAAGTAAAAATAAAGAAATGGAAATTGGGCAGCTTTAAGTGGTGGAATTCGAACTGTACAAAAAAGAAAAGAGAAGCCAGAAGAGCGCTGAGGAACTGGAGAAGGGGCAAAGGAGACAAAGAAGACTATCAGAAGAAAAGAAGGGAGTACAAAAAAGTGTGCGAAGAAAGGAGAAGGGAATTACAAGAAAATATAGAAAATGAGATAATGCAATTAAAGGGAGAAAATCAAATATGGGAATATATAAATAAACAAAGAAAGAAAAGGATACGGATCTCCAATAACATAGACTTAAAAGAATGGAAGGATCATTTTAAAACATTACTAGAAGGCGTCGACTGTAAAAAAGAAGTAGGAGAGTTGGAAGAAATAGACAACACGGAAGGAGAAGTGGAGGAGGAAATAACAGAAGCAGAAGTAAAAGAACAAATTAGGAAATTAAAAAAGAAGAAAGCAGCAGGGGAAGACAAAATAGAAAATGAAGCCTGGATTTACGGCAACGTGAAAATAGTAAAAAGGATCACAGAAATTTTCAATAAAGTATGGAAGGGAGAAGGATTCCCGGAGAGGTGGAAAGAAGGGGTGATTTCACCAATATTCAAAAAAGGAGATAGAGAAAAGGTAAGCAACTACAGGGGGATAACGATCCTAAACACAGCGTACAAAATATATGCTATGGTCCTAGAAAAAAGATTAAAAGAGGAATTGGAAAAGAACCACATAATACCAGAAACGCAAGCAGGATTCAGGAGCGGTAGGTCGACAACAGATAACATTTTTATTCTGAACTATGTAGCTAACAGAGAAATACAGAAAAAAGGGGGGAAGCTGTATACGTTTTTCGCGGACCTAAGCGCGGCATTTGACAAAGTGGATAGAGTGAAACTTCAGAACATCATGAAGAAAAAGGACATAAGTAAACGCTTGAGGACGAGAATCGGAGAAATTTACAAGGAAACAAGAAATACCATAAAAGCAAACGGAGAAATGTCATCCAAATTCTGGACAACAAAAGGGGTAAGACAGGGATGCCCACTGAGTCCAACGTTATTTACAATATATGTAGCGGACTTGGAGGAAACCATGAGGAAAAACCAAGCAGGAGGAGTTAGAGTAGGAAAAGACAAAATCTGGACTCTAGCATATGCGGACGATATAGCGTTACTAGCAAATGAACCAAAGGATCTTAAGGACATGATACGAAGGTTTGGAAAGTACCTTGAAAGGAAAGGATTGCAACTGAACGCAGAGAAATCTAAGGTGCTGATTTTCCATAAAGGAAGAGGAAAGAAGAAGAGAGAAGAATGGGGCTGGCAGGGGCACAGTCTGGAAGAAGTAAAGGAGTTTAAATACTTAGGGTATAATTTCCAGAAAAATGGGGGCAGAGAGATGCATATAAGGGAAGTCACAAAGAAAGCTAGAATAGCAATGGCGCAGATATGGGGAATAGGGCAAAGAATGTTCAAGAACAATTTTGAGAGAAGAATGAGAATATTCAGAAGCATAGTGAAAAGTATCTTGTTGTACGCGTCAGAAATTTGGGGATGGATGGAAGCAGAAAAAGTAGAGAAAATACAGGAGAAATACATAAGGTGGACTTTAGGTCTGGACTTCAATACACCTGCATATCTAATTTTGGAGGAAACAAAAACGGACAAAATAAGGATAGAAGCTGGGAAAAGAGCAATGAAATATGAGGAGAAAGCGAAACGACTAAATAAGAATAAAATAGTACAAGAATGCTGGAGGGAAATAGACACGAAGCAAGCAGAGAAAAAATCGAAATGGGAGGAGATGAGAGACGCATACTACAAGCAAAAAATTATGGATATGCAAGAAATAGAAATAGAAAGAACGAGGGGAAGAGAGTTTGCCGAGGAACTGGCGCAAAGAGACAGGGCAGAGCAGATCCAATGGCAATACGACAGAATACAAGGAGGCAGATACAACGCACATTACACAGAAATCAGGGATAACCAGAGAGCAAATTACCTAAACGGAAACTACAGAGGCAGAGACCAAAGCATGATTGCAAGGTTCAGATGTGGGAACGAAGAGCGGGGAAGCAAGTACTGGAAGGAGGAAAAAGAGACAGTATGCAGACTATGTAATGGGGCTAGAGAGACGCTGGGTCACATGATACAAGACTGTAAGGATCTGAAAAGAGAAAACGCAACGATCAGAGGGATACTAAAGGGAGAAGAAGAAGGAGCGGAGTGGATGCGAATGGTTCTAGAAAAAAGGAGAAGAAAAGAAGAACAAGATGAAGGAAGAAGTCAAAACGAAAGCACAATTTTGAATTAACAGTCCCAGAAACACTTACACACATAACACATGTAACCCCATTTTGAGGCCGAAAGGCGAAAAATAAACCTATTTACTACTACACACGATCGTGCGATACGCTGCAACGTTAAATCAGAACGTTTTAAAAACTTGTTAACTTTAGAATGCTGGCTACATAATGGTTCGGAAAAAATATATCTGTTTGCTACATAATAGTTCGTTATATATCGGTGATTAAAAAATTATTATTTCTCTGTGTTGGGGAAAAAATTTCCATCACATATTGGAATGGAAAAAAATTTCTGCTGACACCACATAATTCTTTCTATGATTCGAGCGTTCTTCGCGCTGTCAAATGTCGTCACCCTACACGGCTGCTCCAGGGGACTCAAGTTACATACGATCACGTGAGACGCTGCGACGTTAAATCGGAACGCTTTAGAATACTGTTAGCTCTAGAATAAAATGTGATTGTACTCTCAATCATATTGTGGATGATGCTCGTAGTAAAAAATGGTAAATTATATTCTTTTAATTTTATGATTTGTAACAATATATATATATATATATAATTTCTCAATTTTATTTACCCGTCATCCTCCTTGCCACCTAACTTTAAGATTTGCTGACGCTGCATAATTCTTTCTATGATTCGCGCTAATTCTGTTTCGTTCGAGCGTTCTTCGCGCCATCAAATGATATCATCCCGCGCGACTGCTCCAGAGGAGTCGAATTACGCATGCTATCGCGCGATACGCGGCGACGTTAAATCGGAACCCTTTGAAATACTGTTAGCTTACAGAAGAATCTTGCGCGTCCTCCAAAGAGTGTGGCTTGGCGAAACGTCACAGCTAACAATATTCATTTGGATACTTATAGGAATAAAGTATCAGGGCTTTGGGCTAGCGTTGTTGGAATTCAAACTGACCCTGCGTAAGTTCCTATAGATTTATTATTAACTGAACTATTTACTAAAGATGTTACCGAGTGGGAATAATTAAACCGAATCAATTTTAATCATGTTTTTATATTCTATTTATAATTATATTCTTTTTGTAACAATATATATTCTTAAAAGGTATTTTATTTCTCCATTTATTTGCCCATCTTCCGTTTTCCTGCTCGTCACATAATTTTAAGATTTTCTGGTAAATTATTGGTTTGAAAAAAATTCTAGGACAGGCCCCCCACCCTGGGTTAGGTTTGAAAAGTTCTCGAAGGGGTGTGGGTGGGGTTCGAAAAAGTTTTCGGGGGTCAATGCCTCCCTATGAAAAATTTCCGACGGTGGGTCCGGTCTGGAGAGGCCTCCGCGGCGGCTCGGTCCGGACTGATCCCCCCTCTATCGTCGCGGCTTCCCCCACTCCGCGGCGCGTGCGCGCGCAACCTGTCTTCCTCACCCCGCAGGCCCCGCGCCACGGTTTCCCCCCTCCCCGACTCCCAACCGGCGCGGGCGGTGGGGAAAGTGAGGGCGCGCGGGGGAGCGGGGAGGGGGGGAAATGGCCTTCAAACTCAAATTTGCGTTAGAACCCGTCTACCTTTACTACTGTTCTCCCTCGTCGGTTAACAGGCCAAGGATATCTCGAATTCCTGCAGACACAATTGCCTGCTCTATTAGAAGACGTGCCATTGATTGTGCGAAGAGACATGTGGTACATGCAAGACGGTGCAGGACCACATTACGCCGTAATAGTACGCCAACATTTGAATGCATACTTCCGAAATAGATGGATTGGACGAGAAGGACCTATCGTTTGGCCTGCTCGGTCTCCAGATTTCAATCCCCTTGATTTCTTTTACTGGGGACATATGAAGAATTAGGTCTATTCAACGCCCGTGGCCACGGTGGACGAATTAGAGCAACGAATCCAGTTTACGTCGGGGATAGTGCAGAATGTGATGGGCGACTTCCGACAAGTACGCGAAAACTTTCGTAGAAGAATGCAACTGTGTATTCAGGAGAATGGTGGTCACGTTGAACATCTCCTGTAAGACAATATTTTGTGCGTGAAAACATGGACAATCGCGGACGGGACAATCGCGGTGTGTGAAGACATGTACACTCGCGACAAAACTAATCGTGGTGCGTGTGTGTAATTAAGTGAACAATCGCGGTGCGTGAAGACATGTACACTCGCGAGAAAACTAATCGTGGTGCGTGTGTGTAATTAACTGAACAATCGCGGTGCGTGAAGACATGGACATTCGCGAGAAAACTAATTGTGTTGCGTGTGTGTAATTAAGTGAACAATCGCGGACGGGACAATCGCGGTGCGTGAAGACATGGACATTCGCGAAAAAACTAATCGTGGTGCGTGTGTGTAATTAAGTGACAATCGCGGTGCGTGAAGACATGGATATTCGCGAAAAAACTAATCATGGTGCGTGTGTGTAATTAAGTGAACAATCGCGCTGCGTGAAGACATGGACATTCGCGAAAAAATTAATCGTAGTGCGTGTGTGTAATTAAGTGAACAACTGCGGACGGGACAATCGCGGTGTGTGAAGACATGGACATTCGCGAAAAAACTAATCGTGGTGCGTGTGTGTAATTAAGTGAACAATCGCGGTGCGTGAAAACATGGACATTCGGGAAAAAACTAATCGTGGTGCGTGTGTGTAATTAAGTGAACAATCGCGGTGCGTGAAGACATGGACATTCGCGAGAAAACTAATCGTGGTGCGTGTGTATAATTAAGTGAACAATCGCGGACGGGACAATCGCGGTGCTTTGGATGGCCGTGTGGGTGATTTTTGAGGGCAATATTTTCAAAGGCAATGGCTTCACCCTCTCTACTTGAGAATCCCGTTGGGCGGGTTTTGATATGCCCTTGTGGATTTTTACGAGTAGGAAGGTTTAATGCCGAACAACGTTTGCGTCTTTTCATAAATTATCGCAAGTACCGTAGGTCACAGTTTCGGCGAGGTAGGTAAGTAAGTATGCGCTGTACATGGCAAATCCATCATGCATCCGCCGCCACTGCACGCCCCTTGGCTGGCCTGCCTCGCGCGGCCCGCTGTCCGTCGAGTTGCCGTCATTCAGGCTGATTCAGGCGATCTAGACGCCAATCTTTAACCATCGATAATTAATAAACGAAGCATTTACCGCAATTTCGTCACTCTTGATTTTCGACTTATATGTGCCAGTAGAATCACCTCCCAAAGTATTGACTATAGGTAGAGTAATACCCTGTATATGTGTGTACCTGTGCGTTCTATCCATATTTCGCGGATGCTTTGGGTTAGACAGCGGTTACAATCCCTGGTTTCCTTGAACTAATGTATTGTTGCGAGCACCGGGTATAGGCCCGTGCATAGCCTGCTGGTGCTCGCAGCTGAAGGCAGAAGAGGGTCAACCCCCTTCGAGAAGACTATCGGGACGTCATCGAGGACTGTGATATACCGAACGCCGTATCGTTCGGACGTGCGGGTTATACTGCCATTGCTCTGTATATATCTCAAATATAGTCATGTTGTGTATGATCCCGCGTATCATTTTATTGCTTTGCGTCGGGGTGGTCGACGATGGAAACACCCCGGTGCAACAGTATCTTAATTTATCCACATTTCTCACATGCCTAGAGAGCACACGACGTCTTTAAAACGTCTATTTCACGTCTGTTTTTGGTCTGAACGTCTTAGACCATATTAAGACGTCTTTAAGACGTCTGCGCGCAGACATTTCGAAGACGTCTGTCTACAGACGTTTTTAAGACGTCTGTACCAAGACGTCTTTTAAACGACTGAGTTAAGACGTCTTTTAAACGACTGAGTTAAGACGTCTTTTAAACGACTGAGTTAAGACGTCTTAAAGACGTCTGCGCGGAGACATTTCTAAGACATCTGTCTACTAACGTCTTTAAGACGTCCTTAAAGCGTCTGTAACAGGATGTCTTTTAAACGACTGAATTAAGACGTCTTTAAGATGTCTGTACCACGACGTCTTTTAAACGACTGAGTTAAGACGTCTTAAAGACGTCTGCACGGAGACATTTCTAAGATGTCTGTCTACAGACGTCTTTAAGACGTCCTTAAAGGGTCTGTAACAGGATGTCTTTTATACGACTGTGTTAAGACGGCTTTAAGACGTCTGTCCTCAGATGTTTCTAAGACGTCTGTCCGAGTAAGTGTTTAGGACGTCTCTAAGACGTCCATGCCTAGACGTTTTTTAAACGACTGCGTTTAGATGTCTTAAAGACGAATATGTACATAAACAAGTCATGAGTGGCCGGCTCGCGATGGATAGTACCCTACACAGCACACAGCCGTCCTAAAAGCGTCCCAGGGACGTCTGTCCCAGTCATACCGGACGTTCCGGGAACGGCTTGAATTTCCCACGAACGGCTTATATACGTCCTCTGAAGGACGAATGTTACAAAAAAAGTCTTCCCCAGTACGTCTTTTAAAGCGCCTGGATTCGGACTGAAGAACCGTTTCAAAAACGTCTTTGGGACGCCTTAAACAGGCCTGGATTAGGATTGAAACTGGCATTCAAAAGACGTAATTAAGACCTATTTATCGATAAATTAGGTCAAATAGAGCTCTTTAAAGGGTTGTCAAAATGAAATAAAAATTCATTTCTATTTACTATATTTATTTATTTAAAATTTGACTACCACTACCTATAGGCAATCTGACTGGACCGTCTATGCAGTGGGTTACCACCGTAGAAAAGGAAAGGAGGACTGCGACGGAGCTTGTATATATACTAACTCGGTCCACGATCACCGACGAGAAACTCTCGAGCCGTGTCGCCCTCTGGTGGAGCTTGAGGAATTATACACCCCGCAAAGACGTATTTAACACGTTTCATACGCGTCCCAAACGTGTCCCACAGACATCATTAGGACTTTGTGTACATGGCGCCAGGGTAGTTACACGACGTCCCTAAAGCGTCCCAAAAGCGTCTATAGACGTCCCAAAGACGTCTTGTTACAAACCGGGACATTCATACCTACAGACCTAAAACAGACGTTCTCGGGACATCGTGTGCTGTGTGGGACGCGACCGCCAGGCGCCGACCAGGCCGAGCGATTCTCTCAGGTGGGATACAGCAGTCATGCCTATAAGAGAGCCGGGCAGATCATATACCGTCACTCTCGAGTACACGTGTTTTGATGAAGGAAATTTATATTTTTCACTGAAATTCAAGTGCGTATGTCAAAGAATGTCTCGGTCATTCGCTATTGAAAGACGTTTTTTCTTTTTTAAGAAGAAATGAAAATATTGACCAGCATGATATAATTAATTTCATTAAAAGATATTAATTCTAATAAACACGAATCGAGTCACACTTAATATCTCTAATATCTCTTTAAAGAGTTGCGGTAGGCCTAATCAAGTCCTTACGCAGACGTCTTTGAGGCGGCATGAAAGTCTGAAATGGACGTCTTTCAGACGTCTTCACGACCACTTATAGACGTCTACAAGGTGTTTATAAGACGTCTGACAGATGTCTTACAAGACGTCTTACATACTGTTCAAAAGACGTCTTAAAGATGTACGGTTTCCTGACTCAGGACATTCAAAAATGTCTATAGACGTCTTTAAGACGTCTTTCAGAAAATAGCAGACGTCTTTAAGACGTTTTGAAAGTCTGAAACAGATGTCTTAAAGACGGCTCATAGACGTTGAGTGCTATCTGAGTGGCACACAGCTTCTTTTGAACGCCTGTTTCAGACGTAACCAAAGCGTATTCTGGACGTCTTGAAAACGTCTGCAAAATACGCCTTTAAAACGTCTGCAAAATACGTTTTTAAAACGTCCATTTTCACAAATCAAGCCATGGACATTCAGACCTAAAATGGACGTTTTTAAAACGTTCTGTGCTATCTGGGTTATGTTCACGATTTATTATTGAAATAATTTGAAAAATTCATACGAAATATCATTTTAGTAATTAATTCAGTTACATTGAATTTTATAGTGATACGAAAAATAAGAAATTGCTTTGCTGATTAAAATTCGTAAACGACTAAATGAGGAATAACGGTATGTACTTGGAAAAATGTGAGTACACTTTCACGAACTACTTAGCACACATTTTATCCAAGATGGAAGGCATATTTTTGGTGAACGAATTTATCTTGATATTTAGTTGATGTTTGTCGTTTTTCTGTGCGTTCGCCACTAACAATAAATCATGTTATATTTAAATTGATTGAATTTTTAATGCAATATCACTACTTCTAGTAAATTTAATGACTCAGTCAGTGACTGAAGAAATTTAAAAAGTATTGCATGGATACGGCGAAAATTTATGTCAATAAATATATGTGGTACCCAATGCCTTCTTCGTGTCATATGATTTTAATTCATGGGTCGGATGTAATAGAGACATTTTTAATCCCTATTGGGCAATTATCGGAACAGGCACAAGAGGCGAGGAACAAAGATATTAAGAGGTGTAGAGAAAATAATACACGTAAATCGACACCTATACATACAAACGAGGACATAATACATTTTCTTTTAATATCTTCCGATCCATATATTTCCAGTTTAAGACACGTACATAAACATAAAATCAAAGATTTGCCTCCAGATGCCCAAAACCTAATCCTCAAATAAGATACCACCTCGAAAATCTATACGCACTAAGTTTCTTTCAAAAAAGATCATTTTCTGAAATTTCCCTTCGATATATTGAATTTGTCATCGTTAAAAAGCTCTACAATTTAGAAAATTTGAGTTTGAATTCGGAATCGGCGACCAAAAAATCCCACAGACACCGATTTTCTACAAGTGCTGTATATTTCGCTAAATATAACAAAAACATCAACGAAATTCAAAATTCCGGCCGGAGGGATCGATAGAGAATTTAATTGAGAAGAAATTAAAAAAAAATTCGTCAAGTTTACTAAAAAATTACGACCTGTACGGTGATTTGAACAAAAAGTGTGATTATGTACCACTGTGCGGCGCGTGGCCGGGCGGTGCCGGATGACGTCATCGATATCAGGCGGCAGCGGATGACATCATCGAGGTGGTGGAATGGTGAAGGGTTATAGCGAGAGTACCGATATCAAATCAATCGATATCGGAATCGATACCGAAACCGCATCAAGAAGGAGCCTGAACACAGTTGGTAAGGAAGGAAATATTAATTTAGGATATTAATATAAATGAAAAAACAGAATCATAGGCGACGGGGCTCGAACCCAAGACCTCCGCGGTACGAGTAGCCGCCTAACCAACTCCCCCAACGTCGGCTCTCTAACATCAGTCTTTAATGAATGGTACATATACCGAACGTCACCAAGCATTCGTTTTTCATCGGATGATGTCGGGGAAGATCGGTTTTTTACACACCGCGTCTTCGGATGGATGGGAAAGAGAGAGCATGCATTCCATAGATAAAAATTGTTAAAGTGTCGCAGCGTCTCGCGCGATCGCGTGTAACTTGAGTCCCCTGAAGCAGCCGTGCAGGGTGACGTCATTTGGCAGCGCGAAGAACGAAATATAATAAAGAAACGCTGAATCTTAAAATTAGACGGTGAGGAGGATGATGGGTGAATAAAATGGAGAAATAAAATGTTTCTGAAATTTATTTAAAATTAAAAGAATATAAAATTAAAGAATACAATTTAACATTTTTTTTCCTACGAGCATCAGCTAGAATATCATTGATGGAACATGCTACCAGTTCGCAATCAACAAGAGATTCTTCGTCGTAATATTCGGTATCACATATGATTTTAGCAGCACGAAGCGTATCGACTGTTTCGCCGGCAACATCGCTCTGCTGTAGCACGTTGACAAAAGTTTTAAATTTTATCCTCGCATCTTCCGCAGTTTGATACAGCCGCGGATACATATAGTCTATACAGTGCTCAAGATTTAATAAAAATGTTACTGTATCCGGTGTGAAATACAGCGTAGTATCACATTGGCACATCTTTACAACCGGTGAATCGAGGAACTGACAAAAATCCACCGTTAATTCACTAATCCGCATCGATTCTGATCCTGGTAATTGTGCACGTTCTTCGATGGTTGTACGCATAGCGAATAGCACAGTCCATGTATGCCATGGTAATATGAGATGATTTCCATGATTGTCACCGAGAAGAACTTCTACATTGGCCATAGGTCCTACATCGATTCCAATTTCCAGATACTTACTACCCATTGATGTTAATGCGTATCTTCTGACCATGATACGCGATGTTCGTCGCGAGCTATGAGAACAATCAAAGCTATGAAATTGCTCGATCGTATTAGGAATACAAATTTTGAGATGTGAAAATTAAGCCTCACCAAACAACTGTAATGTCTCCGCATTGAGCTACGCCAGCGCTGCACAAGGAGCTGTTTTCGGCGCCTATACTCGAAGTCATGTAAGACGGATCTTTTTCGCACATGTAGAATAAGCTCTTCAACTGTCGCGAGGTCTCTGTTCCCCCACTTTACCACCCAGGTACCATGCACCGGGTAACCAAATAAAACGTGTATTCTATTAAATTTGCAGTAAAAAAGAGACAATCAAATCCGACAAAAAGTCGAAACACGTGGTATATACAAAAGTGGCACCACACCAATGCTTTCGGCGCAGCACGCATGCGCAGCCGAAAGACCATTGGTGGTGACATAGCCAATGAGCGCCAACATGCGCAGAACCGGTCTAAACTCGTCGGTCGCCACAATCTTTCTTACATGACTTCGAGTATAGCGGCGAGCAACACACCTTTCCTATTGCTAAGGTTAGAATCGGTGAGGAGAACTGCAGTAGTGTATGTGCGTGTTCGTAGGCTCGTAGCATAGGGATATATGACTGGGTTCCTTGTGGGGCCTGCATGAAAATGTGTGTTTTTTTACGCCTGCTGAGTGGGAGCAAAATGACTAATTTCAGACGTATTCGCGTAAAGTCTATCTCCCAAGGGAAAAAGACTTTACGCGTATGCATATTCCCAATTTCTTACTTTCCTCCCAAAGAAACTGGAGTTTGACGTTACCCTATGCTATGAAGATGCAGTTGTTCGACTAATCGTTAGCGATTTGTTGGAAAATAAATACACGTATTTATTAATTTTGACAGAATAAAAAAGCAATCGAACATGCATATTTTTTGCGAATCGCTCAGCATGCTTTCAAAAACACACCTTTCATGCAGGTGTTGAAAAAAAATATAATGCGTGACACGGGAGAGAAGCGATTTCGCCTCGCGTGAATTGCTGCCCGAGCGTAGCGAGTTTTATTACGGGACCTGTTCTGCACTGGGGCCCCACAAGGAACCCAGTCATATATACCTATGCTACGAGCCTACGAACACGGACATATACTACTGCAGTTCTCCTCACCGATTCTAACCTTAGCAACAGGAAAGGTGGGTTGCTCGCCGCTAGGCGCCGAAAACAGCTCCTTGTGCAGCGCTGAGCTACGCAATCATTTTGTACGGTCGAAACGTAATAATTCATACGTTAGGGTTTCCTTCGGCACTGGTACTGCACATTTTTTTTTCAAAGTACTATTTGTTCCGCCGAAAGTCACTGAGGCTACTGAGCGATTGATCTAATAGCGTCCGAGAGCCGGCTTAAATAGAGGTGAAATTGCTTCCCCCACCACAGCGTTTTATTCTAAAGCTACTAATATTTCCATAATGAATTTCAATCTTAACGTCACAGTGCATCGCGCGAGCATGTAACTTCAGCCATTCCCTCAAGGATAAAAGTTTCGACACGCGCCGAATGTAATATAATACCTGTGGGAACGTTGAACCTTTAAATTATGCGATGTCAGCAGAAATTTCCTCAGCAGAAATGTCAGCAGAAATTTGCCATACGTGTGAATCATAGAAAAAATTATGTTGTATCAGCAGAAATTGCATAGAACCATGTTTGAACCAATCAGCTTTTTGCATGCAATGTTTTGGGGGGAGGATGTACACCAAAAGAGTTAGACATACGCGTCCATCATAGAAAGAATTATGCTGTATCAGCAGAAACTGCATAGAACCATGTTGGAACGAATCGTCGTTTTTGCATGTAATGCATTCGAAAGAGAATGAACATCGAAAAAGTTAGACATAGATAGCAAATCGTGGTATCAGTCATAAAAGCATGCTCCAACCTGTACAAAGCCTCAAATCGTTGCAACGTGTTGCGTGGAAGGGACGTTACATATACATTCCATTTACAATCATGGGAGAATTCGCGCAAGTAGAACGCCAATTATTGGATCAATCTGCACGATTGATTTCGCGGGAAGAGTACCTCGCGTGGGAAGAACGATGTAACGAGTGTATAGAATCGTTGGAAGAACACAGCCGAGTGAAACGCCCGCGATTATCGATCGGCGTTCGACAATCGTTGGTTGCTCGAATCGCGCGACTCGAAGGATTGAAACATTCGTTGCGCGGACGTTTCGTGCGCGAAGGTGCCAGACATTCTAGCACAGGACTTTTGTGGCGCGAAATAGACACTGCGTTCGATAGCCGCGTATTAACTGGTGCCGTGCTAAATTCGAATTACATCGAGCCGCGCAACTTCCTCCAGGATGCGGGGACCATTGTGTTGGAGCATGTACGGGGCGCTTTGAGGAAACATCGAAACCTCAAAGTGAACACTGTGTTCAACGGTGAATTTGTGACGAGCGATAAACGTACTTGCAAGAGCATGAATACCCGGAACTGCGAACTCTTCCGCACATCCGATCTGCAGGAGTGGTACCAGCGATGCGTCGTCGAACTCACCCTGGCATCGCTGGAAGAGTTCCAGGGACGTGACAGCGGATGGGCATTGACAAGAATTCTCAACCTGACCGTCAACGTCAACAAATATAATCCGCTGCGCGCCGGGTGTCACTACAAGTTGCCGTGAGAATTGATGCTGAAGAACGCAACAATTAGCGTGCGATCCTAGGATAATGCGTGTTTCGCGTGGGCAGTGGTCGCCGCTCTACATCCCGCCGAAAGACATACCGATCGTCCAAGTTTGGTGTTTAATCTCCAGGGCATTGAGTTCCCAATGTCTCGGGCACAGATTGCGAAGTTTGAACGGCTGAACAACATCTCCATCAACGTGTACAGCTTTGAGATGGAGAAGAAGAAGAAGGGGCCAACAGTCTTTCCACTGCGTCTCACCACTCAAAAGAGGGATCGACACGTAAACATGCTCTACACGTCGAATCAAGAGCAGGGCGATGTAGGGCACTTTGTTCTAATCAAGAACTTGTCCCGACTGGTTAGCACGCAGCTGAGCAGGCATGAAAAAAAGAAATTCATCTGCGATCGGTATGTATATAAACTTATGAAATGCGTTGCGAAAAAAAAATTACATAAAAAAAAAATTTTGTTCTTACAGCTGCATGCATTACTTCAGCTGTGTCGAGAAGTTGGAGGCCCATGCAGTGCACTGTGGCAAGATGAACGACTGTGCCATCCTGCTGCCCAGCGAAGGCGAAAATCTCCTCAGCTTCAGTAACCACTGCATGAAGGAACGGCTTCCCTTCGTGGTGTACGCAGATTTAGAGTGTATCATTGAGAAAACGGAGGACATCGAATGGGTGATAATAAATTACACACGTACCAGCACCATAAAGTGCACAGCATAGAATATTATATGCATTGTTCGTACGATACATCGCTATCGGTTTATCGATGTCGCCGCGACGCGGATTGTGTTTCATGGTTCGTCAACGAACTTAGCAATTTTGCAAACTTCGCTAAACCCATCTTGACCAGTAGTGTTCCCATGCTTGATTTAACCACCGAACAGTGGACCACATTTCGCGATGCATCACATTGTAATATTTGCGAAGAACCATTCGAGGCTAGCGATGTACGAGTTCGCGATCACTGCCATCTCTCCGGACGGTTCAGAGGCCCAGCACATTCGGAGTGCAATTTAAATTATAAAAATGCGTTTTACATTCCCATAGTATTCCATAATTTATCAGGCTACGATTCGAATTTTATTAACGAGGAAATAGCGACCGCTTTCGAAGGTCACGTTGACGTGTAGCCCATAACTAAAGAAAAGTATATTTCTTTCACAAAAAAATGTCGAAGATATGGCTGATTCAGACTCGCAAAATTGTATTAAATTGCGATTCATCGATTCGTACAAATTTCTCAACACCAGTCTCGACAAATTAGCATCTTTTCTTAGCACAGATCAATTAAAAATTTTACGATCCCAATTTGAAACATTATCCGCCGAGGATCTAGAGACGCGGTAGCGTCTCGACGCCAAGTACATGAAAAACACCCTATATGTCGATGTCGCTACCGTGTACCTTTACTCGTCGCAGAGCCTCTCTAACCTAATTCTGATATTTATAAATTAATATCTCATCACGCCTGCAATATTTTGTAAATTTAAAGGCATTTTTCTTATATAAACCGCATATCGGCTTTCAAACAAGACCAATTTCAATAAAATCGGTCCACGCATGACAGAGATATCGTAATATCGTCTCATGGATCTGTCGAAAATTATACGATTTTTCTTCTTCTGATTCTCCTAGAAATTTTTCGTCATCAAACATTACGTATATATATATTTTTCGTCAATACGTACGTATATATACGCGATACGTGCACACCTTCAGCCAACACATATTCGTTCTTCTTTCGTCAACTCTCGAGATTATTCGGCAGGGATCGTCGTCCGTCATTGTATACTATTTTGAATTATTTTATAACCTACCAAGTGATAAGTGTCAAATCAAATAAAGTTGTCCGAATTTGAAATGTCACGAGTTTTTACACTAAATAGGAGACTGAATTATTGTCTCAATTAATAAGGTAAGTCGCCAAATTTTTTTAATAGGTTTCTTATGTAGAGTCGCAGACTTGGAAGTTGTCCGGAGATGGTTCGACTGATTGTGAGAAGCATCTCCTTTCACATAAGTGTCTGGAAATTTGTACAATGCATGTACAAAGTAATGTACTGTAACAAGTTGCATTTATTTAAATTGTCAGATGTTTATTTTTATAGCATTTTAATTTACAGTTTTTATGTATGTATGTGTGCTTTATTGGTTCCCCTTAGGGTTACAAATCTCCTTTACATTTTCCTTATCCTAAACTTATCCTATTTTTCTTATCCTCTATCTTAATCCTCTACTTTCCTCTCGCTCGCCTCGCCCACGCTCGCCTCGCTCGCATTCTCCTCGCTCTCCCTCTCCGCACTCTCGCCTGTCGCTTTCCCCCCTCCCTCCCCTCGCCTACTCCTTTCCCTTCTATCCCACGCCAGTCTCATTCGCCTCTTAGCTCTACGCCTTTTCATTTCTCGCCTCCTCCCTTCTCCTCCGCCTTCGACTTCCATTTCCTCTCTTTCACTCCATTCCTCCTTTCATTCACCAGTTCCTTTCTCCCTCCCTCCTTCCCTCCCCTTTCTCCCCGGATCCTCCCTCCCCCTCCCCTCTCATTTCCTCTATCCTCTTCATCCATTCCTCTCCCTTACCTCCTTCGTCCAAAATTTCCTTTATCCTTTCCCCTATTCCTCTCTCCCCTCCTTCCTCTTCCCTTGCACATCTCTCCAACACGTGTTCCCACGTCTCCTCTTCCCCCCTACATATCCTGCATCTCCTCTCCTCTTCCTTCTCCCAGTATCTCCCCCCCCCCCTCATTTCGTTCCCCAGCCTAAACCTCGCTACCCTCCTGTACCTCTCTTCGCTCCATCCGGCTGCCAGGTACTTCGGTATCCCCCTTGCCACTATCTCCCTATACCACCTGTTATACTTTGACTCCTTTATTTTTTCCCTTCTCTCCTCTGCCTGTCTCCTACTGTCTTCCTTCTCCATCTCTTCGTACCCCCCTCTTTCCCTTTCCCTTTCATTTCCTTCACTTCCTCCTCTCTCCAACCTAAACTCCTTTCTCTCTATTTCCCACCTTGACAGCTCCCTCCCCTCCTCCCTCTCCCTCTCCTTTACCTCTTTCAGACATAGTCTGGCCAACTCCCCTCCCTCTCCCCTGCTCAACCTCTCCTCGTACCTCCACGCCCTTCCCCCCGCCCACATCCTCAGTTTTTCCCTCTTCGTCTCTTCCCTCACCATATATCCTGGCGTCCTCCAGTCTACCCCCAGCGACCACCTTATGTACCTTTCCTGTACCCTCTCTACCTCCTCCCTTTCCTTCCATCCCCATACCTCCGCCCCTACAGTTTTTATGTAAAGCCTATATAAACGAAGGGGACGGAGAGGCTTGGATAAAAATGAAAGGGACGCAGAGGCTTGGATAAAAGTGAAGGGGACGCAGAGGCTTGGATAGAAATGAAGGGGATGCACAGGTTTGAATAGAAATCAAGCATCTTCTTTCTCATAATTTTGAAAATTTCCCAAATAAGGTAAATCGACAAACTTTGTATAAAGACATAGCATTAAAAATTATTATCTCCCTTGAAGCTTTTCAATCTTTTGTGATAGACATTCCTATTACTTTAATTAATAAAATCCACAGTATTTGCCACACTATTCGTTAATTCATTAATTTTTTAGATTGCCATTATTTCAATTCACCAATAAACATACTAAATTCTATTCCAACACCAATAAATTGTGCGTTAAAAATATTAAATCTCGTTTATTTTTGCTGAATTATTACCATTAGCATTTAAATTTCCTGCAACATTTTCTGATACATTATGTAGTCTCTACACTCACTATAGCAAAAGGCCACTCTATTTCTATAAATAATAAGTTCTATGTCAAGTTGTATATAACTAAAATGTGGCTTTTATATTTATTTACAGATAATCGAAGCAGAAGATGATGCAGTGCGATCTACGTCAGAGAAAAAAATTTATTGAAACATTGCATTATTATTATTATATTAATTAAATGAGTTTATTCATATGCTTGCTTTATATCTGAAAATTCAAATTTTTAAATAAACCAATTCCACCAATCCCAATTATCTGATTTTATTTTACATATGTAGTTTGTACTGATATATAGGTACATAATACAAAGGAAAGATATACTTAATTCTGTCACGTGATAATTTGTAATTTATAATATTAAAAATTATCTAAAGTCAGTCCCTATGCAAATTATCTTTGTAAAAAGAAGTGAGATCCCCATAAAAAACATCAAAAAAGTAAAAAAATACGCCAAGTACATGAAAAATCAAATAAATCACAAAAAATAGAAGACAATAATAATCACAAAAAATTGAATCTAGAATTTATCCGTAATTCTGTCGCGTGATAATTTGTAATTTATAAATAAATTACAAAAGTAGAAGACAATAATACAGTCAACCCTCCTATAACGCGGTTTCCATATAACGCGGAACAAAAATTGCGACAGTCCTCCTATAACGCGGTACTCTTATAACACGGTTTCTTTATAGTAATACAACTTAATTGGCTTAAGCAGTCTCCCTATAGCATGAATTTTTCTAATTCACTTTTACGGTTGAAATTAATAGCCAATTCCCCTGATTTTATGCATGTGCATCACCATTTTTCAATTTCATTTGCCAGGGAATTCCCCTGCCATTCACGAAATGATGCAGCATTGCTATTTTTTATCAAAACTAAAGGTGCGTCTACACCACGACACTTTTGTGTCTAGATCAGTCTAGTGTCTAGATGTCTAGTTGCAGTGTTATCAGTCTAGCTCTAGCTGCAACTCCCGCAACGACAGGTCGAATTTAGTGTCGCGGACTCTAAGCAGTTTCCAATCTTCCGGAACTTTTTTGGAGTGTCGTATATACTTGATCTAGACATAAAAGTGTCGTCGTGTAGACGCACCTTTAGTTTTGAAATATGTAACCATATATTTATTGCCTTTTGTAGAGTAAACCCTCCTATAATGCGGTTTTCTCATAACACGGTTTCCATATAGCGCGGTACGCATTAATCGCGTTATAGGAGGGTTGACTGTAATCACAAAAATTGAAGATAGTAATAATAAAATAAAAAAAAAAGTGAAATCGAAATGAGCTGCAAGTACATAAAGGTGCTTTCCAACTGCGCCTAAGATGATACAACTGTATATAAAACCATAAAAAAACTTCAAAAAAGTAAAAAAAAATACGCCAAGTACATGAAAAATCAGATAAATCACAAAAAATAGAAGACAATAATAATCACAAAAAATAGAAAAAGTATATCAGATAAATCACAAAAAATAGAAGACAATAATAATCACAAAAAATAGAAAAAGTATATCAGATAAATCACAAAAAATAGAAGACAATAATAATCACAAAAAATAGAAAAAGTATACAATACAAAAAAGATGTGAAATCAAAATGAGCTGCCAGTACATAAAGATGCTTTCCAACTGCGCTTTAGATGACACATCTATCTACATATGCACAGCTAAAATTCCATTACTCATAATGGCTATTTATACAAAGAAAAAATGTATTAAATAATAATATGCAGATATATTTTTATACAAATAAATATTTTAATACGAATAAATATTTGATTCAAAATACTTGGCGCTGCGCAACCGAAAAAATGTTAATTGCCTTAGCATTAATAATTTACAACTCCATTACAATATAAAAAACATATACATACACATACTAGAAACGCAGTCAGATCTATTCTACATATATTTAATTCTAATGCCATACGTGGCATATGCACACGCACGCACCCACGCATGCACGATCAAGAAAGAAAGAAAAGGATTAATGCAATTTATACATATTTATTGAGGTTAGCAACACCAATTCGGGGCGCAGCGCCAAGTATTTTGAATCAAATATTTATTCGTATTAAAATATTTATTTGTATAAAAATATATCTGCATATTATTATTTAATACATTTTTTCTTTGTATAAATAGCCATTATGAGTAATGGAATTTTAGCTGTGCATATGTAGATAGATGTGTCATCTAAAGCGCAGTTGGAAAGCATCTTTATGTACTGGCAGCTCATTTTGATTTCACATCTTTTTTGTATTGTATACTTTTTCTATTTTTTGTGATTATTATTGTCTTCTATTTTTTGTGATTTATCTGATATACTTTTTCTATTCTTTGTGATTATTATTGTCTTCTATTTTTTGTGATTTATCTGATTTTTCATGTACTTGGCGTATTTTTTTTACTTTTTTGAAGTTTTTTTATGGGGATCTCACTTCTTTTTACAAAGATAATTTGCGTAGGGACTGACTTTAGATAATTTTTAATATTATAAATTACGAATTATCACGCGACAGAATTAAGGATAAATTCTAGATACATTTTTTTTTGATTATTATTATCTTCTATTTTTGTGATTAATTTGATTTTTCATGTACTTGGCGTATTTTTTTACTTTTTTGAAGTTTTTTATGGGGATTTATTTGACACTTAGCACTTGGTAGGTTATAATAATAAAATTCAAAATAGTATATATAATAATAATATGTATGTATCCCGAGAGTTGACGAAAGAAGAACGAACATGTGTTGGCTGAAGGTGTGTGTGTAACGCGTATATACGTATTCCCGAGAGTCGACGAACGAAGAACGAACATGTGTTGGCTGAAGGTGTGTGTGTAACGCGTATATACGTATTATGTTGACGAAAAATTTCTTGGAGAAGAAGGAGAAAAATTTAAAAATTCTGGCAGATCCATGAAACGATATTATGATATCTCTGTTATGTGTGGACCGATTTTATTGAAATTGGTCTTGTTCGAAAGCCGATATGCGGTTTACATAAGAAAAATGACTTTAAATTTACAAAATACTGCAGGCGTGATGAGATATTAATGTATAAATATCAGAATTAGGTTAGAGTGTCTCTGCGACGAGTAAAGGTACACGGCAGCGACAGTCGACATATATATATAGGGTGTCTTTCATGTACTTGGCGTCGAGACGCTACCGCGTCTCTAGATTACAAAAAATTGAAGATAATAATAATTACAAAATTAAAAAAAGATGTGAAATCAAAATGAGCTGCCAGTACATAAAGATGCTTTCCAACTGCGCTTTAGATGACACAACTGCATATGCACAGCTAAAATTCCATTACTCATAATGGCTATTTATACAAAGAAAAAATGTATTAAATAATAATATGCAGATATATTTGTATACAAATAAATATTTTAATACGAATAAATATTTGATTCAAAATACTTCGAAGTTTTTTATGGGGATCTCACTTCTTTTTACAAAGATAATTTGCATAGGGACTGACTTTAGATAATTTTTAATATTATAAATTACAAATTATCACGCGACAGAATTAAGTATATCTTTCCGTTGTATTATGTACCTATATATCAGTACAAACTACCCTGATAACCATATCTGAAGCGCAGAGCCTGACGTCAGTCCGTCATCTGTGTCCGTATTAGGCTGCGGTCTGAAGGCGGGATCTCCTAGCTGCGACAGGTTGCAGCGACCCGCAGCGACCGGTCGCAGGTAGGAGATCCCGCCTTGAGGTACAGAGCCTGACATCAGGGCCTTACGTCAGATTGGCAGTAGATTCACATCAGATCCTGCCGTTCGTCTGACACGTGTAACAGCGCTATCTGTGGGTCAGAATTGGCAAACAATTTGTTATGCGTGAGGTCACACGGCCGTCCCTACGCGTGACGTCACATGCACGTGGCTACGCACCAACACATTTGACCGTGATTACTATAGGTCCCCCCACCCTTTCTACTGCGCGCAGGGATTTGTAAGCAGCAGTTTCGGAGCAGATTATGTTCTCATAACCTACGAGGTTTATTAAATAATTTTCGAATTTATTTGAAAAAGGTATGAAATGTTTATTTTTAAAAATACAGCGATAATTAACTCTGAAAATAAATACAATATTAGTATAAAATTGAATTGATACTGGGAATGTATCAATCCATGATTAATTTTTATAAAACGTGCGCTGAAAAGTGCCGATTCATGTTTGTTTGAGATTGTGATTTATGAGTGGAGATGATTTGGATTCTTAGACAGGTTTGAAATGATGTATACACTTTTGCAGTGAGAACACTTTGTCTGTGATTTATTGATAATGAGTGTGAGTGTTAATAGTGACAGGGATTTTATTAATCCCTGCACTCGGTGCTGAGAAGGATGAGTGAAAAAATGCAACCTCGTGGTCTGGTCTTGCCACGAGGCGAGCAAACAATTATATTAATTGTTTGCTCTTGAGTTTTTAGTAATGAGTGTGAGTGGTGAGTGGTAAGTGAGTGTGAGTTTTCACGTTATGAGTAATGTGATTGTACAGCGAGCACAGAAAACTTGTAAAATTGCGAAAAGCGCGGTTGCACGACCGTTCCAAGCAAGGATGTACAAGAGAGTGTTTGAACATGGCCGACTTCCTCGTAGCGCTTCTTCTCGGTTCTTCGAGAGCAGCGTCGCTGCTCTCTGATTGGCTGATAGAATTGCGTGGCAAGCGGTGATTGGCTGAGCGTTCGATGGTGAGTATCGATCGATCGATTGACCATCGATCGTCGATCAGCAGCTCGTTCCGCTGCCCAATAGGTGCTGCCGTGAGAGTGAGTGTGGCGGCGTTGGGAACTATACCATTCCCAAACAATGTTCATTGTGAACATCGAGAGTTGTTCTTAACGTTTGATATTATTTAAAATGGGCACTGAAAAGTACCGTTTGGTTTCTTCGCCACTGTAAAAGGAGCACACCTCTACTTTTAATGGGCACATTTCTGAAAAATAAAATATTTACCATATTTAATTATCGTTTTCCCGCAACAGTAAATCGTGACTTTTACGGTCATGACACTAAATATCATGACTTTAACTTATACGGACCTTCAAAGGTCAACTTCTTGTTCGGGCTGCTGGTCGTCCGTCCACAAATCGCGGCGCATTCGCGATGCATGGGAGGATGCTGTTGCGCGATGACCATTCTTCTTAGTTCGAACCCTCTCCTTGGCGGCTCGAAGTGCCTGCTGCATCGACCGTTGAAAATCAGATCGCAGCGGCTTGGCGAAGTGGGGATTTCCAGACATCGCTTCTGAAAAAGTAATGCACGCAAAGTAAATTAGCATAATTATGCATAAAAACATGGAAATGCTTATTGTTTCGTACCGTATATTGCCATGATGATCCGAGTGTTGTAAAACGGCATTTGGCCTGTTCGGCCGAACCGCGTGAAAGACCGCGTCACGTCGTCGACCAGTGCTTCCTTCAGGCAAATCCCGACCGCTTCCTTCATGCTGAACCCACCCACGTATTTTAAATACTGAACCTGAGCAAAGTAAGTAAAGATTGATGTAAGTATGTATTATATAAAAGTAAATAAAAGCATCATTTTGTTTTCACTTACAACATTGAAATAAGTTTCGTCGTCGATGGTCTCGAAACAGTCCACCTCCTCCGGTGACGAGAGAGGAATGACTGCTGGTTTTGTTGGCGGACCATTACGGGTGGGCTGCACGCATTGAAGAACACTCTCCAACAGAGTATTTATTCTTCTGCAAGCAGAATGGATGGAGGCGTAACGTATTAATAAACACGATAATGTTACGAGCCGGGGCTGCGGCAACGCGAGAGGCCGGCGAGAGGGGTATTTCCCAAGGAATACGGATATGAATTTGTTAGTTAGGTGCGCGGACGAACCTGATGCGAAATCAGGGAGCCGCTAGGATTATTGACGGCGACGACGAACCTGATGCGAAATCAGGGAGCCTCTAGGAATGGAATCAGACACGGACGAACCTGATGCGTAATCAGGGAGCCGTAGGAGGGTGAAACGTCGTGAACGAACCCGATGCGAAATCGGGGAGTCACTAGGATAAAGTTCACAGACGAACCTGGTGCGAAACCAGGGAGCTGCTGGGAGGTTGGATTATTCACAGACGAACCTGATGCGAAATCAGGGAGCTGTTCGGAAGTAGGTAGACTTACAGACGAACCTGATGCGAAATCAGGGAGCTGTAGGATACGGACGAACCTGATGCGAAATCAGGGAGCCGTAGGAGAGGTGAGGTTTCGTGGACGAACCCGATGCGAAATCGGGGAGCCACTGGGTTGGAGAAGATGACTTGCTTTGGTAAGAGGTGTGAACGAACCCGATGCGAAATCGGGGAGTCGCGGGAGTAACTCTTAATTAATATTTGATACAACTCGAGCGGTAAAGTTGTATCTGTGGGTGAGTGCCACTAATATTATAAGGATCGCTGGGTAAAAGATAGGTTTAACGAAATCGACTCGATTTAGACGTGAACACTATAAGTATATTGAATAGACAATTAATACAAATGTAAGTGTCGCGATTGATTAGTTAAATAGAAAGTGTGTATGTTACCACTAATTGCACGGTGTTGACGCACTGGCGATGCGGGGCGTACGAGTGGATATTTCAAAGTTCCAATTAGAATATAAACCGAATTCGCGGATTCTACAAGATTAACTTTGATTCCGACGGAGACTTTAGTCTGATCGATATGAATCTAACCAACTCTGTACGAGCGTGACACAACGTGACGTTACGCGTGACTCTATAGCTTTGAACCAACGAGGGTAGAAACCGAAGGGTTCATATAGTCCCAAAAATGAGTGGGGATGCGTTAGGAATTTCCATATAAGGAAATCCTTCGGGGTCGTCATCGTGTCACTCCCGTACTCACGGTCGCGATGCAGATGGTAGAGATCTTGACCTCCATTAGTGGGGGTTGATAAGCGGAAGGCTTTTAGGGCGTTTTCCCTTCGCAGACGCGAGCTCGAAAGACGGTTGAGAGCGACGTATGGGAAAATTCCACATACGTAACAATAACATGCAATACTTACCTTAGCTCCGTCTCGACGCTCGCCGTGCGATCTTCCAGGCTCCTGCGAACAGGAACATTTATAATAGAAAACTTCACACTATCAATATTTTTATAACAAAAAAAAGAAACATGTAAATTTACCTATTAGCAGGAGGTTGTATGTGCACTGTATGGTGCTGAAACGGCTCATTCTGAATGACCGTGGCTCGTGCAGAGCACGTCCCTGGATCGTGATGATCCCTTAATGTTGCGAGGACTGGAGCACTGGCAGCAGCAGGACTATTCAGCAACATAAGAACGTTACTCGGATTAGTCGTAGAAAAATTCTTTGACGTTGGTAGATAATTTGATTCCTGCAGGATTGTCCTCAAATCCTGGATGTCCCGATCGATGCTTTGCTTCGGCATGGCTGACGTCTTCTTTCTTGGAGGTTCCTCCTCCGAAGAAGTCGTTTGATACCTCGCTGGTTTGGCGACCACACGCTTCTCTCGCTGCGACATGTTGAGTAAACCTGCGAGTTAAAGTACATATTACAATTCTTAGCAAAGGTGTGTTGGCTGTTTTTCCTATTTTACATGCATACATGCAATATTAACCGAACCCAGGTAATGTACTACTCAATAATTCGAGTGTAACTCGACAAAGGCTATAACAGTAGAAAATGTAAAAAAATGACCCATGAAGAAATATTCGAACTAAACGATAAAATAACTCATCAACAGAAATTAACAAGGATACGTGTAAATATAATATTACTTATGAAGAGCAATACAAAAGGAAATTATAGTACAAAAGAAGAAAACGTAAATATTATAGAGCATGCCACTCACCAGAAAATAGTCGTAACTTACCAAAAACAAGAGACGAGGCTAGAAAGGGAAGATTTTTTTTTTACATGGTGGAAATTCCTAACGGATACCTCACCCCCCATGGCAGGATTATGAGATTATGTGGGGCTTGCACCCACTAAAACCACCATGGTGACCGCCTGACGCGAGAAGCTACACAAGGGAGTGGGACTGACAGCGAGATACATCTAGCGAAAATAAAAGTGGAAGAATTTAAATACTATGGATCCTACGGCTTCTCGCTGTGCGTAATAACAGCAACGATATACCTACGGGGTTCTGAGAGGTTTGTGTCAGGGGACATACTACAGCGAAAAGGCATTCTATAACATTTGCCACGAACCTGATCGGGGGAGATATATAAAATTTCAGGGCTCAATGTGGCGCATTTATATATGCCAAGAGCCGAAGACTCTATGCCGACATCATAAAAATGATTGACTTGTAAAAATTTTTTGATACCCAAACGATACGAGTCATTGTCCATGCCAATAGTGAAAATTATGCAGATCGAGCCATCGTCTAAGATGCAACAATTATCGCGTACATTTGTGCCTAGAGATATGTTATTAAATTCTATCTTACGGTACTGAGAACATTTGGTGTCGTTCGTAAGGGGTCTAGATACGCGAATAGAAAAATCGACATTACAATGAATGTTTGTGTCATGTGACTGTATCTCCCTCATCCTGTTGGAAAATTGTTGGAGAGGAAGAGATGGCTTATTAAGAAGTTTTTTAAAAATTGACATGTTGTTTTCATAGGGAAAAGCAGAACATGAATTTAAATTACCAAAACGTCTGACATCGTTGGTTAAGTGAAGAAGACCATGGATGTTATAACTATTAAAAGTTGGGCCGTATAGTTCTTCGTTACGAAGAACAAATTTCTGCAAAGCTGACTCTGCGAATCTCAAGTGGGGGCTCGATGGAGATTCTGCAACCAAAATCCTTATGGCCGCATGTGAAATTAAGAAGTGCTCGTATATTATATCGTTGAGTACACCATACAGTACAACTGGCCCTGTATATAGAAGGAACTGACGAAACTCGGTCGCCTTATATTTACAATATTCCTCAATAGCTCTGGGACGTCTGGCAAAGTCCAAGGGACAATATTTTGCCAAACTGTTGAGTCTCGTAGATATCACAGAAATGTTCAGTGCGGGCAATTTTGACAAAAATGTAAAGCTTCCAGATACCCACGCGGACAAAAGTTTCTTCATTACGCCCAAGCATACAAAATGCATATACTCGAACGGAACTTGTGAAACCATTCCTATCGGTAGCGATGCCAATGGGCTTGGACCTTCTTTGTGATGGTTCTCGTGTAACCGTTTAGGGTATTCCTCATCGGTACGAGGAGAATGATCTATACCATCGAAGGCATAATGCTTACTGTTCAGGGTACTAAAAATCATACATTTGGAACAGGGATATTGAGACATATGCCCAAAATGATTCAACACAAATGCTCGAGCTGGTGCGTCAGCTATGAAACATCTCAGACGTATGGGCAACTTACTGCCATGAAAATTTATACCTCCGTTGGATATAATGGCTTCGACGTTTGCAATAAATTTCTCAAAAAAAATATTGGGATCGTGTGGTTATGGCTTTATAGATTCCTACCACTATTGGCTTTATACGGGGAATATTTGAAATCCTACATTGGATAGGCCAGAACTGAATGGAACCTTTGTCCACACGACATCCGTCTGTATGAAAATCTAATTCTAACTCCCTAACAAAAGATACGGACAAAGTATTCGGGAGACTTTTAACAATTTCTGTTTCGAGATCGAATTGAATGTATTCTCCTGGTTCCACGACGAATGTAACAGCAGGATTACGTGGCGTATCGAGAAGTGTCCTAACATCCTGAGGCAACTGGGAAAAACAGGAATGCGTTCGAAGGAGAGATAATATGTTATTTCCTTGAATGTGTGTTAAATTGCTGTCTACGAAACAAGACGCTAAATGTTGGCGAAAAGATGGCTCGGAGACTTTGTCGTCAATAGAAGAAACGCGTGACGTGGCAGTAGAAGGACCGGCGTGTTCTACATTAATATCGCGCCTAACACTGAATCTATCAGGGATTAAATTAACAGGAACGGACGACCTACAACCTGCAGATGTGCTAGCAGCATCTTGCACTGTAGAAGTATTATTCGCTATTTTACTGACCGTATTCTATCCGGAACGGTATCGCACGCGTAAGTTATTTCGTATCTCGCGCATAACCCTCCTTTTTTGTCGCGCCGATTATGCGTGTATCGATTTCCGCGACGTAGACAATTTGAAATTATTCAATTCCATAACTACTTACGCCTTCTGGATGTCTCGGATTCGCTTGAATATAAGAAATATAGCGCTCAGAATTCCTTGGTACTGCTGTCGATGACTGCCACCTCGGAATGAACGAGAATTCGAAACAAACGCGAAGTAGGAAGTAGAGTCCCGACCAATCACGAATGTCGGCAATACGGCGCAGCCAATCCGTGGCGTAATCTACTGTACCGCCAAAATGTACGACCAATCCGAGCGATCCACAAAAGGTACCACGTCGACCAAAGGGTACCACTGGGTATGAGGTAGCAAGGAATCGCTCGGATTGGTCGTACATTTTGGCGGTACAGTGGATTACGCCACGGATTGGCTGCGCCGTATTGCCGACATTCGTGATTGGTCGGGACTCTACTTTATCTAAATTATTAGATATCAACACAATCTCGTTGAATCATGACCAGAGCGGACTGCATTGAAGCTTCCTCTTTCGAATGAGACCTCGCCCAGCCCAAAATCTCCTCATATAAGGATGAGACGTCACTCAGCCCGAAATCTGATCATACAAGGACAAACAACGTACCTTCCCAGATCCATGTTTCGGGCCAGATTGTGTCGGTATACAGCGCGCTGCATTACCCATGTCACGTGGCGTGTTTACGTCCTTAAGTATTTTTAGGTCATTAAAAGAATTTTGTGACTCAAACGGTTATCCCAGCGCTCCGCATTGAACCTTCCTCTTTCGAATGAGACCTCGCCCAGCCCAAAATCTCCTCATATAAGGATGAGACGTCACTCAGCCCGAAATCTGATCATATAAGGACAAACAACGTACCTTCCCAGATCCATGTTTCGGGCCAGATTGTGTCGGTATACAGCGCGCTGCATTACCCATGTCACGTGGCGTGTTTACGTCCTTAAGTATTTTTAGGTCATTAAAAGAATTTTGTGACTCAAACGGTTATCCCAGCGCTCCGCATTGAACCTTCCTCTTTCGAATGAGACCTCGCCCAGCCCAAAATCTGCTCATATAAGGACGAAACAGGAAAAATTCCAAACCCCTGTTTCAGGTTAGATTGTCGGTATTACAGCGCAGTGCATCGCCCGTGTCACGTGACGTGTCTACCCCCTTAATCACTGCAAATACAGCCGGACAATTAGCACCACCTATGGTACTTATGCCATACAAAAGAATTCCATCTTACATTGATTCAAAATTGCCAGAAGGTTGGGCACTAGGTCGCTCAGAAAGCGGATGGATGACCAGTGAAGTATTTTTTTAATATGTCGCAAATACGTTTAATATTTGGCTGCTAAAAAACCACATATTACGTCCAGTAATACTTTTCGTGGACGGACATGCATCACATTTGACTTTACCTCTGAGTCAATTTTGTTCAGCACATGCAATTGAAATAATTGCTTTATATCCTAATACTACACACATTATACAACCTCTAGATGTATCTTTCTTTAGACCGCTGAAATGTGCTTGGAAAAAAACAGTTGCTGAATATTGTGTTCAAAATGAACAAATTAGTTTAAGGAAAGAAGATTTTTGTATTACATTAAAACGTACGCTTGCTACTATAAATGTATCTGAAATATTAACTAACGGATTTCGAGCATGCGGTTTGTATCCTTTAGATGCTAATGCTGTAGACCACAGCAAAATATTTAATAAAGAACCAATAATAATAGGTACAAATATAACAGAGCACAAACAGTTTTTAAACTATTTAGAAAAAGAAATAGAACCAGATAAATTAAAAGAGTTTAAAAGACAGCAATCAAATATATGGACTGGTAATATGGAGGATACCAGTCTCTTTAAAGTGTGGTACATTTTTGTTAAGCAATAATATTGCAGTGCAATCAGGACCACAGGAAAATCCAGAAAAATCTACTGCAATGTCTTACATAGAACCAAACACTAGTCAGACTGAAGTCAAAGAGGTCAATGTAGATATAATAAATAGCAATACTATATCCATGACTGTGAAAGATCATTACAGGACCAAGCACTAGTCAAGCTGTGGTAAAGAAAGAGACTGTATGTATACTAAATGAAAAGACTTATCCTGCATCAATAGATATAGATGATAACACGATTTTATCAAATTTTAATGACTAGGAAAAAGTAGAATTATGTGTTCAAGACAAATTAGAAAATATATTGAATAATAACACAGAGCTCTCTGATCAAAATAAACATCCAATTATGATAAATGAACCATTTCAAGATATTACAGCTTCTTCGAATAAAGAGCCAAATAGTACTATAGAAAACGGTACTGAATTGCATTCCCAATTACCAGAAGCATTTAAAAATACTTTGTTTTGGCCGAAAAGAAGTTTTTTTAAATAAGGACAAAAATCAGAAACAAAAAGAGAAGATACCATCTGTAATAACCAGCAGCGAATGGAAGAACTACAAAACTGAAAAAGAGAATCTGAAAAGAAGAGTGGACGAAGAAAAAGAATTAAGGAAACAAATTCGACTACAGAAACAAAAAATAAAACAGGAAAAGGATGAAGAGAAGAAGAAGATGAACCAGACAATGGCAACAAACCCAAAAAGAGGAAATAGAAGTACGACAAGGTCCAAAGATAATAAAAAATAAATAAAATATTATATTAATAATAATGTTATATAATTATATTATTATTTAAATTCTTTGTGCAATTATAGAAGTAATAATTTATTTAAAGTTTACTTCTCATTCTTCAATTTGAATTAGCGTTAATTAATCACTTCGTAGCAAAAAGGACTGAACATAATAGGGAGTCAATAAAAAAGACCGTCTGTAATGAGGAAGATGACTGCAACTTTTTCCCACCCGTGACGCCACCAGCACACAGTCATTTTTATACAATACACAAATGAAAATTTCGCGCGCAAACAATTCACACATACGCACTCAGGCACATCCACAGTACATGCGCTAGTGGCGCCATCTGCGCCGAGCTTTGCGTCATCTTCCCCATTGGGTCTTACTGTCGATAATAAGGACCATCAGTTATCTGGTCACAGTCAATAGGACTGACAGTTATTGGGTCGTGTTTGTGGCAGTTATACGGACACGACGATTTTTGAAATGATAGTTTTAGGGACATTGCACTTCCTCATACATTTTCAATTAATTAGCAATTAACACATACTATTTATTATATAAAAAAATTCTTTTGATAAAAGAGATCTTGAGCATTAATATGCTGCAAATTGGAATGATTTTGAGGTTAAATAACTTCTGAAATAATTCACGAAAGTTACACGATGAGCTTAAGGTGGCAATAATTGGAACGTCTACCCTACTCAGGCTCGCGACAAATACTCTTTCTCGCTACAAAACCACACATATTTATAATATAATGATCTTCTTTAAATTATTTAATTATGTTCCACCATCTCGACCAACTTCAGGTTTTTTTTATACTTATAATTGCCCGATAACAAAGCATTATGCTTGATTTTTTTGGAGGTGGTCACTCAAAGGATTGTTTCCAAAAACCACCCCTAAACATTTAATTGATTTTCTACCCTTAACAATTGATTTATAATTTAGAGAAAAATATATGAAGTGCAGTTAGTATGTAGCTATTTTTCCGCTTCTTTTTCATTCAAATATCTTATGTAATAACCGAGAAAAAAAATAATAATTACCCTGAAACGAGGGGGCAGCGATCTAAAACTTTACATAATGGTGTTTCAGACAAGGAGCATTGTTTAAAAAATAACAACTCCACAAATCGGGATGAGGGCCGTGTGCCCATGCTTGCCCTGCTAGACCCTTCCAGAGCTCCACTTCCCTAGATCTCTCTTTAATACTTTGCTTGGTTAATCTCTCTTATTTTCATATCTGCAAAAACTTTGAATACCGTAAACTGGAGTGACTTTGCCCACCGGGGTGACATTGCCCACATTTTTACTCTGACTGAAAAATTACCATATGATTGAATTAGCTACTGTTTTTTTCGTTTGACCTTGGGGAAATTATTGCTTTCGTTTTCAAAATACCATATGTTCTAATTAGTTCGCTATAAAATAAAATAAAATTCTTCCGAAAAGTGGGGAATGTCACCCCGGGTGGGCAGCTTACGGTACTTTGTCAGTTTCTCACGTAACGCAAAAATTTCATGTATTTATGAAGAACTTTAATAAAAACTTCCATATGCTTTGAATTTATGTAGCGATTACTGTTCACAGATTACAGAAAAAAGTTATGTGGTGTAAATAGAGGTTTTAGACTACAAAGTTATTGATAATCAAATGCAAAAATTGTTCACTTCACTTTTATTTCCTACATGTCAGGGGCTAATAGTTCAAATATAGGCGTATTGTTCTATTATTCTCTACTCCAGGCCTGCCCCATCGGGTGCAAATACCTCCTGAATTCCTGCGATCTAGGTAACAGCCGAGCGCCAGAACTGCGCCACTGCTACCCGTTGCGAAATTTGTGAGAGAACTGTATGGGTGTGCGTCGTGGTACGAGCCTGCATGGAGGGCCGCACACTCATGCAGTTCTCCCGCAGCCCATGCTGTGGTTAGCAACGTAACAGTCTCGCTGCCCGGCTGTTGGCCGGATCCCAGAAATTCAGGAGGTATTTGCACCCGATGGGGCAGGCCTGCTCTACTCCAAGTACGTTTTAGCTGTAGATATTGTAAAGTTTTATTGTTTGTTGTACAAAAATATACCTAAGACTGTAGGAACTTTTTCATCGGACTCGGCGCGGGCGTAAGAAGTGTTTTAAGTTCACACTATAAATTTATGCATATAGGACATCGTCTTCTTCTATTACTCCACCTTCAAACTTTTTAAGGACTCGGATATTTCTAAGATCTCCGTTTTATCAAATACAGCATAGGGTAGATGTCCCAATTACCGTGCCCTGTACCTATTACCGTGCCTTTATACTTAAAGAAGCCGTACAAAAAAACTCGCACACATAACTAAGGAAAGAATATTTTTTAATTAAGTTATACTTTTAATGTATGTGTTACAAACGAGTAGGTTGCATTTTTAAACAATTAAAACTTCTTTAAGTATCAAGCCACGGTAATAGGTACAGGACACGGTAATTGGGACATTTTGACCTACATCAATAAGTATGTTCTGAAATTAAAAGTAAAATTCAACGCGTTCTTACTAATTGTCTCTTAATATAGGTACTTAAATAATAATGGAACATTGCACGCAATAAATATCACGAACTTTCATCGATTTTGGTGAATTTAATAAAAAAACTTTTAATTTCTGTTACTACATTTCTATCATATTTGTTTTAGAATAATAACGCCTTGTAGCTACAGTGCTATTATGCAATTAAAAGGAAATAATGTGAAACGGCACAGGAAGTTATGTGTTTTGAAAATAGAAAATTGTAGAGACGTTTTAACAGGAATACTTACCCATTCATTTCATGCATTTAGCGAGATAATTGTTATCAAGAAAACATTATCCGTGGATAAAATTGAATGGGAATGAATCGCAAATCGGTCGAGGTGGCGCTCTGATCGTAGTGCTCTGAGTATGCGCGTGATGAGACCGTGACGTCAAACCAATCAACGCCAAGATGAGCTTGGCTTTGCGCTTGCATTGATTGGTTTGATGTCACGGCGTCATCACACGCATGATCAGAGCACTACGATCAGGGCGCCACCTCGACTGAGTTTCATTTGCGATACATTCTCATTAGTTTTGAAGAGAGGTTGTGAATTGTCTTCTGCTCAAGTTCCTCAGCTGTGGTCTGTAGATGACACATGCCGAACTAACTAGAGAATTAACGGGCGTGTACATAGACATTCGAGCGAGCCAAAGCCCGTAAACGATATTTAAAGGTGTCCAACGTACCGCTGAAAAAATCAACATGTGCACTGTTACGTGAGGGTGTTAATTTTAAAAGAGACCGAGCGGTTGAGTCTAATTTTCTCAGGTAACGCTTAACGAATTTTAAGAGATCTTATAATTTTGAATTGATTAGATTATTACGCAAAAATCAGGATTGTTTTGGGGCGCGGCTTTTGTCTACAACCCATACAGGTTGTCCAATCGGGATGTGGTACTTTGGTGAAGGTGGTTCGAAACAAATTGAGACGGATTTAAGTAAAATATTACCATGTATTACAAAAATATATAGATATATATAGGAGTTTTCAAAGGTGGAACAAAATGGTGAAAATTACATGGATTTGAACAAATAACCGATCAACAATAATTGATCGAGGGAAACCCCACAACCCACTAAGTGGTTGGATCAATAATCGTGTCTATTGTTAATTTTATACATTCACTCGAATAATTAATGTGGTTACAATTTATATTACGCGAAACAAGCCAATTTTTAAAACGCGTCACACGCTGAAGGGAAAGTAGCAGCTAATTGAGGGAAAACCCATAACCCACTAGGTAGTTGAATCAGTTGCTGCCTCCGTACAATATCATGACAGATCGAATCACTCACCAACTCTGTACAAGAGATTGCTAATTTGTACAACGGCTTACTTTCAAGTTCTCTCTCTCTCTCTCTCTCTCTCTCTCTCTCTGGCTCTGTCCGTACGACCTGGAGGGTCCCGCGTACTGGATGATGAAGCGCAGGAGCGTCGCACAACACACACGCACAATGTCGAAAGTCAGTTTACAATAAAGCCCGAAAATATTAATGTTTAGTTAAATATACGGTTTGAAACAAATAAGAGTTTAAATTGTTGAAAAACGCAAGAATATATAAGAGTCTCTACGGGGACTGAGTCCTTCCGCGATCACTGCAAGATAGGGGAACTCCGGCTCAAGACTATTTTTAATGAATAGCTATGTCCCTCGGACAGATCGACCACGCACTATGCGACTTAACAGCCGACTGTACCGAGCGAACGCAGGGTAGGCCCGAGCACTTGGGATTTTGAACAAGGAGCGCCAAAATTGCTGACTCTGCACCTCGTGCACACGGGTCCAACCGTCGTCGCTCCGGAGCGTTCCCAGCCTCGCAGTGCTTAGGTTTTCGAATGCTATCGCATCCGGTGTTCCAAGGACGTCGATGCTGATGAAAGGTTTCTTATGGAAGTAACGCAGTGGCGTAACAATTATAAATCGGCTAATATACTATATCAGATTATTGACAACTGATCGAGGGAAACTCCCACAACACTTAATGGTAGGATCAGATGTCAACGATGCTGTAATATAATTTTAACGGGGAAGTAAGGAAAGAAGAAAAGAATATAAAGTAGTCTACTACAATGTCTCGGAAGGCTTATCACAGCGCGCATTCTAAGAATGTCGACGGCGTTGAAAGATCGTTGACAATAATCCTTCATGAGAATATGCCATGGCATGACAGGCTTCAAGCGGAATTAATTATTAAGAATATTCACAGATAATTGACCAATGATCGAGGGAAATTCCCATAACACGCTAAGCGGTTGGATCAACTGACAACATCTGTGAATTAATGATTTAGAAATGAAAAAATATAGCCGGCACATAACAGCACTATACAGATTCGCTAATTTACATATTCTATTAATGGAGTTGTTCATCCCATACGAAGTGTTGTGTGGCGATATGTAAAAAAGAGAAGGTGACCTAATAGAAACAATAGGCGCATAAAAGTTGACGAGAGCTAAAATGTCCGCAGAGTCGGTGTAGCCATTAATAATACCAAAAAGGCAAGTAAGATCAGATAGACAACGACGATGTTCCAATGTAAGAAGACCGCTGGCCTCCAGAATAGAACTATATTGCTGGCATAGTCGAGACATCGGAGTGCCGAGTTTAAAAGCCAGCAGTCGTAAGAATTTATGCTGAACGCATTCCAATAACCTAATATATTTATCCTGATAGGGATTCCAAACAGGAGACGCATACAGTAAGTGAGGGACGACTAATGCATTGTACAGGATGATTAAGGTACCAAGATTAATGAAATTTGCCGACGCACGCGTGATGAACCCAAGCATTCTAGCCGCTTGATTTCTTACATCAGGCCAGGGATTTAAGTGAACGCAGAGGCCGATTTTCAGAGGCAACGCCTCCTTTCTCCCGCCTCGCGTCTTGGCCCCCGCGGCGGCACAACAGTTAGGAGCGCCTCAGGCCCGTAACACGTGAACCGCGCGTGGCGTATTAGGGTGACATTGTATGAATAGGCTTCCATATCGTCCCAGAAAGCACGATTGTCGGTGCGTTTTTGTTTTGTCAACGCGCCACGCGCGCTTCATATGGTACGGGCCTGAGGCACTCCTAGCTGCTGGGCCGCCGCGGGGCCAAGACGCGAGGCGGGAGGAAGGAGGCGTTACCTCTGAAAATCGGCCTCTGCGTTCACTTAAATCCCAGGCCTGTCTTACATTATAGTAGTGCTGGGAAAAAGACAACGAAGAACCGAAAGTAACTCCAAGGTCACGAATACTAGCGATAGAGTCAACTAAGGCACCATTAAGTGTATACTCAGTCTGTTGCAAACATTTTTTACGAGAAAAATGTAAAACGTGACACTTGGAGACATTCAGTGTCATTTCATTATCCCTACACCAGTCACACAGCCTATTAAGATCGCCCTGTACAAGATTTACATCCTCGTCAATCGCAATTCTTTTAAATATCTTCAGGTCATCTGCGTAGAGCAGGAAAAGACAATGCTGGAAAACATCAGAAACGTCGTTAACGAAGATGTTAAACAATAGAGGACCGAAGTGCGATCCCTGAGGTACACCTGAAGTAACTTTATAAGTCCTCGAGAAGTTGTCTTTAAACATGACCTTTTGGTATCTATTTGCTAAGTAACTTGATAACCAACCAAGTAAACTGCCTCGGATACCAATAGCATTTAGTTTTCGCAAAAGGACCGAGTGTTTGACGGTGTCAAAAGCTTTACGAAAGTCAGTATAGATAGAGTCAACTTGATAACTACGCTCAAGTTCATTTACAATATAATGATGGTACAACATTAGATTCGTGGTAGTCGAGCGATCCGAAACAAAACCATGCTGCTTTTTAATAATAATATTCTTAGTAAGAGCTGACAGCTTATCCGTAATAATACTCTCGAAAACACGAGGCATGACATTTAAGATACTAACTGGCCTGTAATTCGTAATATCAGACTTATCATTTGTCTTGAAAATAGGCGATACGATACTGCCTTTCCACTTCGACGGAAAAACTCCAGATCTCAACGATATATTGAAAATAATGCAGAAGACCCTGGCTATGATAAATTTGCATGATTTAAAAAAGATCGGTGGAATAGTGTCATCACCCGGTCCTTTGTTGACATCCAGATAGGCAATTTTATGAAAAACTTCACCAATATTAATGGACAAGTCAGAGACATCAATATCATGATTAGAATTGAAGGATTGACTGCATGGATTATCACAAACATATACCGATTGAAAGAAGGACACAAAGCTATTAGTAATATCCAAATCGTTATGAAAATAATGACCATCAAGATGCATCGATTGCGGAAGAGAAAGATCTCTATTTCTCGAATTAATAAACTTGCAAAAACTTTTGATGTTAGTTGAAGTTTTCGCTTCGACTCTACATACATATTCCAACCAACTTTTCCTTAAGGCAGTTTTGCATTGAGTCCTCAGGGCCGAGAAGCGTAGATAGTCAGAATATAAATTGCTGTTTTTATAATTAATGTGCGCTATTTTCTTCAGGCAAATTAAGTTTCTGACATGGGCTGAAAACCATTCAGGATAAAGCGAGGACCGAAGATAGAACTTAGGAACATGTGTGTCTATTGCATAATTGAGATGTGAATAAAGAAAATCCACGGCTGCATCCGCAGATAATCCTTTTAAACTGTTAGCCCAGTCTACACAACCTATGCAGTCTATGATGGAGCTATAGTCAGCGAGATTAAAATTGGCCTTGCTCGGAAAAGTTGATTGGGAAGGTCTCTCAATACGAGCAGAAATACAGATACACAGCGCAGGATGGTAAGAATCGCATGTCAAAAGATTCTCTGGTGGTATATACACTCTGCACACGCTGTCATTGGTAAAAAGCAAGTCTAAAAATGATCCATACATGTTACATACATCATTTTTCTGGTAAAGGTGCAACGCGTTAAAATATTCACAAATAGTATCAGCTGGTGCGCGCACTTGAGAGACTGTTGATGTATAATTTAAAGTATCCACCACATCCGTAAACCAAACAGTATGACGAAGGTTATAATCGCCAATGTCGTAAATGTTTGTATTTGGTCTAGCTGAAGATACATCAGTGACAGTTGAGCAGTGTTTCTCATATAATGTGCAATCCGAAGATGGAGAAATATAAACCGCACCAAAGATATAAAAAGAATCTCCAAAACGCACCTTAACGATAAGTTGTTCAACACACTTCCCCTGTATGTCAATGAGTTGACTAGAGAATTTACCACTGACAGCAATGAGTACTCCACCACCACGCGATAAAGAGCTAGTATGAGAATTCCTGTCCGCTCGATAAATCACGTACCCATGCAGCATTAATTCAGAATCACAGAAATTCTCATTAAGTCAAGTTTCAACAAATATAATAACATCATATTGAACGCAGGAAGATGAAAGCGCAATACAAAGTTCAGTTGGTTTAGTCCGAAGCCCACGAACGTTCTGATAATAAACTAAAGGGTCACAAGCTAGTTTTTTCGTGTTGGTCTGGAATTACAAGTCACAATTTTAGGCACCCCTCGAATGTATCTAATCGTCTTATCAACTACTCCAGAATCTATTAGCTGCTTCAGCTCTTCTTGAAGATTCTGCAGATGTTGGCGTTGCTTGAAAGTCCGGTCCTCGTAGATCTTAACAGGTCCAGAGTAAGCCCTCTTGTTTTTAAGGATAGCTCTGACGTTATCCTTGGAGGGAAACGTAACGCGGATAGGTCTCGTCTTCCCCGTTCCTGCTTTACCAATCCTCGAGGTTCTGATATTCAAAAAATCCATGTGACAAACTTCCTTGAGAATATCTTTCACCAAGTCCACATCAGATGAAACATGATTCAACAACGACTGAGCCGGTTGAAACTCAGCTAAATCATACATGATGATATTACATGATTTCGACTCCCCTTCCCTGATCTCAGTTAACATTTCCTCATAAAAAAATGAGTCACCGATAGCTGTTGACGGTGAGGAGATTTTATTTTCTAACTCAGTAACACGTTGAGAGAGCCGCTGGAATCCAGAGTTGATATCCTCTATTTGTTGACTGTGCATCTCACGAACCTTTGAAAGGAACTTTTTAAATTCAGTCTTGATGAGGTCCTCTACTTTCTTCATCAGCAATTGCTCTATCATGGATAATTGATTCGAGGAATGAGATCCAGCACAGTCCAAAAATTGACCATTGGCGTGTAAATGGCCAGTTTTGATGATGCATGCAGGATGGGCTGCGATACCGCAAGTATTGCAACTGATAGGCTTTGCTACCGGAGCGGATCACCCCTTGCAGATTTTCTTATCCGTTATTGAGATGAAATTGGTCCGAAAAAAGACACTTGAACACTACACTGTATAAAAGACTCAACGTTTCAAGCGATTTCCGTTAAACCGTTCGTTAATCAGAGAGCTATTAGTAAACACGTCTGTACAGTTCGACGACTCTTCAGATATTTGTTCCCTCGGTAAGGACATAGGAACCTTGCTGGAACATTCCAGCAATGTTCCGGTGGAACATTGCCACTTGGAACCTTCCTGCAAGCTTCAGGGAACGTTCCGGCCATTCTCTGGCAATGCTCACAGAACGTTCCGGCCATTCTCTGGCAATGCTCACGGAAAGTTCCGGACATTCTCTGGCAATGCTCACGGAACGTTCCGGACATTCTCTGGCAATGCTCACGGAACGTTCCGGTCATTCTCTGGCAATGTTCATGCAACTTTTCGGACATTTTACAACAAAGGTTCCAGAATTGATTCTGGTATCGACTTTTCCCTAATTGCTATCAATAATAATTATTGTAGGTGTAGATTACTGTATATGTACATATTTTTTTGCAAAATCCTTATGGAAAAAGGAGAAACATTTACACACACCACTGATTTGTTAAATAAATCAGTTACACATTTTTTAGATTCACACACACTATATTATTCAGAGTAGGAAGTTCAAAGTTTCTCCTGTATATTAGGTTACGCTTTGTGTAGACGATGTAAAGTCAATTGTTGTATGCTTTATGTAAACTATGGGACTATTCCCGTTTATAATAATAATAATAATAATAGAGTAAACCAACCAGTAATTGACCGCATACCAGTGAATGACCATTAGGCAAAGAAATGTAAATTATAAATTTAAAAAATACTATATGTTTATAAATGGAGTGTAGTTGCACTTTTAATATTCCATATTTTTAGTTATGCGTATTAAACAAACATTAATAAATACTTAATAAAACTATGCGGTCATTTACTGGGCTTCTCATTGAACAATTCGGTTATTCACTGGTTGGTTTACCCTAATAATAATGTCAAAACGAGCCTTCATTTTTTATTCATTTGAGTTTAAAATTATGCACGATATGTGTTTAAGTTCGAATACGCAAGCAACTGTTTCAATCAACGCTTGTAGCTGCAGCGGTAAAGTGTTCGTCTACGGTGCTCGAGGTCGTGGGTTCGAATCTTACTGGGGTGTAAAGGAATTTTTTATATTTTTTGTTAATTTTATATTTTTTAAATACACACGGACGTTATAGTACTACGATTCTGCACACATTATACTACACTATATTGATATTTTTATTTTTAGCTTTACTGTTCGGAACGTTCCGTGAGCATTGCCAGTGAATGGCCGGAACATTCCGTGAGAATTGACAGAGAATGACCGGAACGTTCCGTGAGCATTATCAGAGAATGGCCGGAACGTTCCGTGGAATGTTCCCAAAGGGCGGACATAGGATCCTTCAGGAAACGTTCCTGCTACATTGTTGGAACCTTCCTGCAATGGAGTGTGCTGTATGGGCATTCGAAGCCAACATTAAAAAAAAAAATATTTTCAACTTCAAATTCACTTAAATCTTAACTTTGTTTGTTAAAATTTTACATTTATATTTGAAGGCTATTGATTTCAAATTTGTGTGCGTAGACAAAAAGTGTATAGGTATGTCAGACCGTCACTTTATTGTTTCAGCACTTGTTTTCCCCCTCCCCCTATAACAAACGAACTACCCAACACATATTGATACTTTAGAATTATATTTACTCAAAGACTTACGCATCGGCCAATAGATTTTCGGAGAAAGTATGGTCTAGACCAGGCCTGCCCCATAGGGTGCAAACACCTCCTGAATTTCTGAGACCCGGGCAACAGCCAAGCGCGGGACTGTTCCATTGCTAGGGTAAATATACCAGTAAATGGACACTATCAGTAAATGGACATTTTTTACTAAAACAAGTAAAATAAGTTACTAAAATAAGCAACTAATTAATTATAGACTTCTTCTAGTTTCTCGCTTCATACCCAAACAATTTTCGCAACACGTGGAATCAATAGCGCTGCAAACATAATTTTATAAAAGTGTCCATTTATTAGCCTTAAGTGTTCATTTACTGGTGCGTTTACCCTACCCGTTGCGAGTTTCGTGAGAGAACTGCATGAGTGAGCGACCCTGTTAGGATGGCCGCACACTCATGCAGTTCTCCCGCAGCCCATGCTGTGGTTAGCAACATAATAGTCCCGCGCTTGGCTGTTGGCCGGGTCCCAGAAATTCAGGAGGTATTTGCACCCTTTGGGGTAGGCGTGGTCTATACTCGGTTCATCCGTAGAATAATCCTACGCCTCGACCGTTTCGTGACCGTTCTGCGCAGCCCCCACTACCGCCTACGGACCCGACACAGGCGATTGCTCGCCTCACTTTACCTGCCGACTTCCCTGCCCCTCCAAGGGCGGGACTGACCAATGTCAATGTCAACACTGCAGGAGAATCAGTTTTTTCCTTTTCCTTTTTAATAGATGTTATTATTATTATTATTATTATTATTATTATTATTACAATTAACGGGACGTAACGCCCTTTAGTTTACAATGACTTAACCTTAGAAGAGAAAAAGAGAAGGAATACAAGTGGATTAGAACTAACACTTAAAATTAAGAACTTAAACCTAGGCAACACGTTAAAACAGAATATAAAAATGAAAAACATAATATAATATAACAAAATATAAAATAGCATAATATAATATAATATAATAAACTAAACTAGCGAATTGGCACCACTTATTTAGGAGCCATATGGACAGAATTTTTTCGCAGTAGATCTCCCAGGTGATTTTTAAAGGTGACAAGTGTGCCGCAGAAGAAATCTACCTGATTACTATAAAAGTTTGCTCGCCCGCACATCCTATTAATCGGGCTATGCAACCCATACGCGGTGTTATGAGAGGACAGAAAAAAAAAGCTGAGAAGATCTAATTCTCAAGTGTGGCACACGAAGTTTAAAAAACGCCAACAGATCAGGAGAATTGATGAATCCATTCAGTAGGTTGAAAATTATACAAAGATCAGAGAGAGATCTCCGATCCTCCAACGTGAGAAGACCACTGGCCTTAAGAATTTGGGTATAGTCATGGGAAAATCTCAACATGGCTAACCGTAATTTAGGTGCAAGCAACCGAAGGAATCTATGTTGTACTGATTCAAATGACGTCACATACTTCCTGTGGTAAGGGTTCCAAACAGGTGATGCATATAGCATATGCGGGACGACAAGAGCATTATACAATGTAGTAAAAGTAACAGGATTTACAAAGTCAGATGATACACGCATGATAAAACCTAGCATTCTAGACGCTACGTTCTTAACAGAGCGGTAATGCTCGCGGAAAGAGAGAGAGAGGGGTAAAAAATGACACCTAGGTCATGAATGGTAGCAACAGAGCTAAGCGCACAACTATTTAAACTATATGACGTTAAATATACGCGCTTTTTGCGTGTAAAGCGCATGACGTGACATTTAGATATGTTTAATGTCATTTCATTCTTTTTGCACCAGCCCGCAAGCCTATTTAGGTCGCTCTGAATAAAGTTGGCATCACTTTCAATGGAAATTTTGCGAAAGATTTTCAAGTCGTCTGCGTAGAGGAGGAAATTGCAGTGTTCGAATACGCACGCAATATCGTTAATAAAAAGATTGAATATGTAAAATGTTAAGTAGATGCCAATGTTACCCCGTACTGCCAATGTTCCCGCAGTTTACGGTATTTTCCCTGTTCTGAGGAAACTGTTACAATATGTAGTGTATTAACCTTTCAGCGACGACATCGAATTTAACAATTTCTCTACGCTTACGGCGGCAGTGATATAGCCAGAACTATGCCTACTATGTTGTCATTACTATGCGTACAATGTAGTCACTGACTGTGTCCCAAAATTGTACTGGAATTGATTATTACAATTAACATGACATTTTTAAAGAGAAAAAAACGATTTATAAAGAGAAAAGTACAGAAAATATGGAAAAAAGAGTATGAAGAATTAGGGTTCATACGGCGTATAGAGGTCGGCAGTATATGCAGAAATCGGGGTTCATACAATATCTGGAATATTGAATTTTTCAATATTTTAATGTGCTTCATTTGAAATACATAGCAACTGCGCCAGGCATCCTGCCGAGTCGTGTCATCGGGTTTTCCCAACCTACGTTTTGCAGACCTATCAGCTTTATGACTTTATTGCGATATTACTTCCCGGTTGCAGGCGAGTAACCGACGGACGGGTGGTCAAAACATTGTATGATTTAATTGCACTCTTTAGGACATCGTTTTCAAGTCTTCACCGACGAATTTGGGAAAATGCAGGTAATCATTAGTTTGAACAGAACAGAGAACGCCACAAGATCGGTTTTTTATCTCGATCAGATTTTTGTTCAAGTTTTTTGCATATGTTACGTGAGGGTGTTAATTTTAAAAGAGACCGAGCGGTTGAGTCTGATTTACTCACGTAACGCTTAACGAATTTAAAGAGATTTTATAATTTTGACATACGCAAAAATCAGGATTATTTTGGGGCGCGGCTTTTGTCTACAACCTATACAGGTTGTCCAATCGGGATGTGGTACTTTGGTGAAGGTGGTTCGAAACAAAATGAGACGGATTTAAGTAAAATATTACCATGTATTACAAATAATAAGCAAAAGGAAAATTTTAAAAGGGTGGTACAAAAATTGGGAAGATTACATGGATTTGTGTTATGCAAATATAATGTATAAAAAGTCCAATTACGATGTATAAATTTCTACGCATGGTTATAAGGATTCAATTCAGTCGCAATTGAATGTAAACGACAACGTTGTATGGTGAACAAATAACGGATCAACAATAATTGATCGAGGGAAACCCCATAACCCACTAAGTGGTTGGATCAATAATCGTGTCTATTGTTGTTAATTTTGTACATTCGCTCGAGTTATTTGTATAATTAATTTGGTTACAATTTACACTACGCGAAACAAGCCAATTTTTAAAACGCGTCACACGCTGAAGGGAAAGTAGCAGCTAATTGAGGGAAAACCCATAACCCACTACGTGGTTGAATCGGCTGCCGCTTCCGTACAATACCATGAATAGATGGAATCACTCACCAACTCTGTACAAGAGATTGCTAATTCGTATTTTCAAGTCTGTCTCACTCTGGCTCTGTATGACCTGGAGGGTCCCGCGTCTAAGATGGTGAAGCGCAGGAGTGTCGCACAACACACACGATTGTCAAAATAGTTCACTATATATTATAATTAAGCGCGAGAATATTAATATTTGGCTAAATAAAACGGTGTTAAAACAAATAATATATAAACGCAAAAGTATTGTTGAAAAACGCAAGAATATACAAGTCTCTACGGGGACTGAGTCCTTCCACGCACTATGTGATAATCGGGAACTCCGGCTCAAGACTATTTTATCGAATAGTAACGTCCCTCGGACAGATCGACCACGCACTATGCGACTTAACAGCCGACTGTCGTAAAATGGTAAATTTTGATAAAAAAATGCAGAAATATATATGTATATAAGTTTTTACGGGGACTGAGTCCTTCCACGCACTACAAGATACACGGGAACTCCGGCTCAAGACTATTTTAATGAATAGCTATGTCCCTCGGACAGATCGACCACGCACTATGCGACTTAACAGCCGACTGTCCCGAGCGTTCGCAGGGCAGCCCCGAGCACTTGGGACTTTGAACAAAGAGAGTTAAATTGCTGAGCATGCATTTCGTACACACGGGCCCAACCGTCGTCACCCCGGACCGTTCCCAGCTTCGCAGTGCTTAGGGTTTTGAATGTTATCGCATCCGGCGTTCCAAGAACGTTGATGCTGATGAAAGGTTTTCTTATGGAAGTAATGCAGTGGCGTAACAATCATAAATCGGTTATTATACTATATCAGATCATTGACAACTGATCGAGGGAAATTCCCATAACACGCTAAGCGGTTGGATCAGATGTCAATGATTCTGTAATAAAATTTTAACGAGGAAGAAAGGAAAGAAAAACCGAATATAAAGTAGTCCACTACAATGCCTCGGAAGGCTTATCACAACGCGCTTTCCAAGAACGTCGACAGCGTTGAAAGATCGTTGACAATAATCTTTCATGAGAATATACCGTGGCGTGACAAGCTTCAAACAGAATTAAATCAGAAATAAGTCAAGCACTATTAAGAATATCTACAGATAATCGACTATTGATTGAGGGAGATTCCCATAACACGCTAAGCGGTTGGATCAATAGAGAACATCTGCGAAATGACTGTAAAAATTAGTAGAATTTAGAAATGAATTTGGAAAAAGTAACCGGCACGTAACGCATACACATTTATTGATATTTAAAACATGTAAATTATTTTTTTGAAGTAAAAAGAATCAAAAATATATGAGTTGTATTTGATTTTTATTATTAAATGCCTTTATTGCACCATTACAATAAAAATTACAATGGTGAGTAGGCGAGGTTCAGCATGACTGCTGCTCTACAACCTAACCTAAAAAGTCGTTGACAGATAACAGAAAAGAAAACAAATAACACTAAGTACAGCAAAAGAAAAAGTCATTCACATAGGGAACCGCAAGAGGATGAAAGAACGAGCACTCAGCTTAAATGCAGCAAACGATGACGAAGAACGTATATCAGACGAGATTTGGTTATAATAATAGGAAGACATATATGAGAAGGACGCAGTGAATTTACAGGAGCGATGGTGAGGCACAGACAAATCAAAACAGTGTCTCGTTGTCATAGAGTCCACACTAGAGCGCGTGGATAAATTGGAGCTCAGCAGATCGTACAGATAACTCGGCGTACCTGTTGCAAGTATTTTATAGACAAGACAGCAGAGATGGAAAATCCATCTCTGCTTCATCTTTAGCCAGCCAGAACGTTGGAAAGAAGGTGTTATGTGATCATACTTACGAACATTATAAGAGAAACGGAGACATGAGTTCTGGACACGTTGGACAACAGACAAAAGTGAAGAGGAGAGACACGGACCATACACTACATCGGCATAATCAAAAATGGAAATAATTAAGGCTTGACATAACAAGAGCTTTGTGTTAGTAGACAATATACGACGTGAAGGGTAAAGGAAGCGCATGCGAGAGAAGGCAGATCGACATAACACAGCAACATGACGGTCAAAACACCAATGGGGATCAAAGGTCACACCTAAGTTTTTTAACACAGGTTGTACACCAAGGACAGAGGATTTTAAGGAGTACCTTTAAAAAAATAAGTGCCGTACTGGCAGATGTCGAATGAAACTGTTAAAATTTTCAATTAATTATGAAATATCTATAATTTTATGACTATTATCTTTTATATTCTGAGAAAACTGATATAATATGTTGCGTATTAACTCAAACTTTTATTCCATATATTTTTATATAAATCCCAAACTTTTATTTTCTTGAAAGTAAAAAATGTTTTAGTTAAACAGAAACATTTATTCTGCTGTGGAAAAGTTGTGACCAGCAGATTTCCTGAAAATGTTGCGGGGGTGGATAATTCTGAAGTTGAAACCTTAAATCGTTCGGTGAAAATAATTGTATAAAAATCACAATGTATTTTCTTTTCTATTGTGACGTCCCGATAATTTTTCGCCGGTCCTAAATAGCATCCTCCATAGAAATCCACTCGACTACACAACTATTCTCGAAACCACAAATGCTAAACCCTTTTTCCAACCTCCGGGCTGTTTGGACGATGTACCTTAGCGGTCCCCATCTTCAGACACCCAAATTTCAAATCCCCTTCCCCTCTACGGCCTTCGAGGCGCGAACTCTTTCCCCGTTCAAATCTAATACAAGTCCCTCGCCAAAGCTCGCTCATCTCGAGACCATGTACCCCCCCCCCCCCCCTTTTTCCTACAAACGTACTCAAGCCTCCACCTTAAAACCCCAATCGAAAATCCTCTAAATCCATCTAACGGGTGGAATACCCATTTCTAAAGCCCCGAAAGAACCGCCGAAATCCGCAATTCCACGCATACCTTGCGCGTGAGTCATCGGAACGCGTCGATTACATAACACATATGACTCATCACGCATACCACAAATTCCACGCATAACGTAAATTCCTCGCATACCAGACATTCCATTGTTTTGTATAAATATAAGCGCCACATGGACCGCGCATCAGTCAGTTAGGTACTTTTCACTAGTGCGGCAACTTCCGCGACACACCGAATCAGTATTATTCTTAACATTTGTGAAGTGCTACAAGGATTACACCTCTTCTATATCACTGTAAGCCTTTACTATTATAACTTTCCTTATTCTATTTTCTTTTGCTCACATGCAACGATATTGTTTAGTTCTTTATACAGGGTGTCCCAGGGAAGAGTGGACAGCGGGATATCTCCTAAAGTATTGGGGATAAAAATATGAAAAAAATATGTGATTGCATGGTTCGAGGGGGCCGATTCATTAGCGCGGACGATTTTTTTTTTCGATTATTATTGTAAAAGATACGATGGTCAAATTCGGTCTTTTAAATGGAACAATTTTTTCTGAAGAGCTGAGTTGATAGTGCGTTCCAAGACAAATTCAATGAACATTAATGTATACACTTGATTTCCACTGATTTTTGAGATATTGCGCTTGCAAATTCACTGATTTTCACTAGAAGAAAGCCCGCCGGAATAGCAAGGACAGTGGACAGTCTAGCTGACGCCACGGGTTGCCTTGCCTGTTGAAACCTATACCTACCTGCTAAAGGTCGACGTCAGAAATGGCAGGCCCAAAAGCTGGACAATTCTTTTCCGCCAGAAATGCCACTTAGGTAGGTACATCTGCGGTATCGAGAAGCGCACCGTTACTTTTATTTCGCACTTGCTTCTACGCTCGGATGGCCGGTTCTTCTTGGAGGGATGCAAGCTCGATTGGTTAGGTTAGGAGGTGTGAAAGTTGCTAGACTAAATTTCAACTATAGGGAGCAGATTGTATTAGAACCAATCGGATTTGCATCCCTCACAAACGGCTGCTCTCTTCAAGAAGCCCTCTTCACAGCAATACCTCCTCCCCAATGCCCACCTTCTCTCGCATGGAATACGTCAACGCATGCTTTTGTTTTAATATTGAAGCTCGTGTTTATACTCGAGAGGACCACGCGTCGACAGCGGACTATCCCTTTTCTTCCTGTGTCTCTCCACGAGGAGTATCGACGGTGGATTGTAGGAGCGTAGATGTCGGGATGCTAGTTATTGAATTCAGGAGACGATAGAAACACTTTATTACAAAACACACATGTGCTATAATAAATGATCGAACTTACACCCCACTTCGCGCAGACCGATTACAGGGTGATTGGCTCGGTACGCCTAATCCGCCTCGCAACCGTGACGAGGTCAAGCCAAAAGGTATGAATCCTGGGTCCTTTTTCCGAAGAAAGCCATAAAATTCGATGGGCACTGCGGGGTGTTATCGTCCCAGCCACGGGATGAAATGAACAATTACCCTGTTTCTGTTTCAGAAATAAAATAATTCTTTATTCTTTATCGTATGGATATGGAAGTGTCGCCGATGAATTCCTTGTGGTTTTCCGATGAAAATCATGCCAAATGTCGTGTAAATCGGACAACTTTTACATAGGGAATACAAATAGCTTGTGTCAAAGTAGTCCGATTTGCATGATGTTTGGTATGATTATAATAATAATAATAAATCGTCTTTATTCTCTTACAACAAAAAACAATCGAAACAACGTAGAATGGTTAGTAACACTAATACAGAAAGGGCGAGGCTCAGCGTCGCTGTTGTTATGCCTAACCCGAAACAGATTCAGAACAAGTAGTGTAGAACAAGAATGAGAATGAGGGGGGGGGGGTGATGTATCTGAATAATAAAATAGACAAATATAAGGACTCAGAGGTAGTTCAAAGCAGCCCGGTTAGGACTAAACTATGTGCGGGTGAGAAAGAAGATAAGCTTTAGTCGCATTTTTGAAGGAGTGTAGAGTGGAAAGTGAGCGGATAGTATTGGGAAGAAGATTATAGAAGTGGGATGCTGCAAAGGAAAATGAGCCGCAGAATTTAGCGGAGTGAGAAGTAGGAAACAGAAATTTCTGAAACAGAAACAGGGTAATTGTGCATTTCATCCCGTGGCTGGGACGACAACACCCCGCAGTGCCCATCGAATTTTATGGCTTTCTTCGGAAAAAAGACCCAGGATTCATACCTTTTGGCTTGACCTCGTCACGGTTGCGAGGTGGATTAGGCGTACCGAATCAATCACCCTGTAATCCGTCTGCGCGAAGTGGGGTGTAAGTTCGATCATTTATTATAGCACATGTGTGTTTTGTAATAAAGTGTTTCTATCGTCTCCTGAATTCAATAACTGGCATCCCGACATCTACGCTCCTACAATCCACCGTCGATACTCCTCGTGGAGAGACACATGAAGAAAAGGGGTAGTCCGCTGTCGACGCGTGGTCCTCTCGGGTATAAACACGAGCTTCAATATTAAAACAAAAGCATGCGTTGACGTATTCCATGCGAGAGAAGGTGGGCATTGGGGAGGAGGTATTGCTGTGAAGAGGGCCTCTTCAAGAGAGCAGCCGTTTGTGAGGGATGCAAATCCGATTGGATCTAATACAATCTGCTCCCTATAGTTGAAATTTAGTCTAGCAACTTTCACACCTCCTAACCTAACCAATCGAGCTTGCATCCCTCCAAGAAGAACCGGCCATCCGAGCGTAGAAGCAAGTGCGAAATAAAAGTAACGGTGCGCTTCTCGATACCGCAGATGTACCTACCTAAGTGGCATTTCTGGCGGAAAAGAATTGTCCAGCTTTTGGGCCTGCCATTTCTGACGTAGACCTTTAGCAGGTAGGTATAGGTTTCAACAGGCAAGGCAACCCGTGGCGTCAGCTAAACTGTCCACTGTCCTTGCTATTCCGGCGGGTTTTCTTCTAGTGAAAATCAGTGAATTTGCAAGCGCAATATCTAAAAAATCAGTGGAAATCAAGTGTATACATTAATGCTCATTGAATTTGTCTTGGAACGCACTATCAACTCAGCTCTTCAGAAAAAATAGTTCCATTTAAAAAACCGAACTTGACCATCGTATCTTTTACAATAATAATCGAAAAAAAATTCGTCCACGCTAATGAATCGGCCCCCTCGAACCATGCAATCCCATATTTTTTTCATATTTTTATCCCCAATACTTTAGGAGATATCCCGCTGTCCACTCTTCCCTGGGACACCCTGTATACATAAATAAAGCCTATATTCACAGGCAGGTACTGTTACCACAGTACCGATATAGCTAATTACAGTGCAAAAGGCGAGGTTCAGCGTGAACGCTGCTGTATACCTAACCATTAACATAAAACTATTTAGAGTACAGACTGAAACTAAAGCTAAGAATACTTATATAGTATGAAAGTTATGGCAACAAGTTTAAAGGAGGAAATAGAATGAATAGAGCGAACATCAGCAGGTAGAGAGTTATAAAATGATACAGAAGTGTATGAGAAAGAGGCCTGAAATTTCGTAGTGTGATGTAACGGGATGGACAGTGGTGATTGGAAGCGCGTGGACAGTGCAGAATCGGAGTGGAATGACAAATTGGAAGGAAGAAGACAATGGAGATAAGGAGGAGTGCGGCTAGAAAGGGTTTTATGAACAAGACAACACAAATGGAGGATCCACCTCTGACGCATATTGAGCCAACCGGAATCAACATATAGCGGGGATACATGATCAAACTTCCTATGACAATATGAAAAACGAAGACAATAATTCTGTACACGCTGGATACATTGAGCCAGGCGTGATGAAAGACAGAGACTATAAACCACATCACAAAAATCAAACAGGGAGATTACTAGAGACTGGGATAGGGAAAGCTTCTGGGAAGTGGAAAGAATGTGTCTTGACGGGGATAGGATACGAAGCCGAGCATATGCCGATCTTCAGAACTTCATGACATGCTGCTCAAAACTCCATTTAGAATCCAGAGTAACCTCCAGATTTACAATATAGTCAGATGGGATAATATTAGATGAGCCAAACTTAATGGCTACATTTTGTGGTAATTTACTGAGGGATGTCGAGAATCCCACGATTAAAACAGAAGGTTTAGATGGATTTAATTTGAGACCATTCAATGAAGACCATTCACAGACCTTATGCAGATCAGATTCTAGCTTGCAAATAATATCATTAATACTCGCACTATCCACATCAGATGTCAAAACTAACTGGAGATCATCAGCATACATATAGGGTTGACAAAATTCGCACATTCGAAATAGATCCGTAACATAAATGTTAAATAAGAAGGGCCCGAGTACAGAACCTTGAGGTACACCACGCGTCACAGAACCTATTGTAGAAAATTGCGGCATATTAGATTCGGTATAAGTCATAATCTGCTGCGTGCGACCCAGCAAATAATAGCGGAATCATTCAAGAGAGATAGTGGAAAAGCCAATGTAGTGTAATTTCGCCAGCAACAGCTCATGATTCACCGTATCAAACGCCTTGGAGAAATCTAGTGAAGCTATAAACGAGAGCTTACGATTATCCATACCTCTAAGCACAGAGTCAGACAAATGCATATTTATTCAGTTTAGCAACACCAATTCGGAGAGCAGCGCCAAGTATTTTGAATAAAATATTTATTCGTATTAAAATATTGATTTGTATAAAAATATATCTGCTTAATATTATTGAATACATTTTGTTCTTTATGTAAATAGTCTGTGTGATAATTAGCGCAATTGTTGTATATCATTACTTTTGTAAAGTTGAATATAGTACATTAACAAATTTATATTAATTTACGACAATGTTTTTAAATGGGATTCTCTTTTATGAGATTATATACTTGGCGCTATTTTTTGTACCTTTTTTAAAAAAAGGTAATTTTGTGGATATATTATACCGGAAACAACAGAAAAAATGTTTCGGAAGGAGCAAGAGAAATCAAGGCAGACGCAGTGTGAAGTAGAAGCTGTGGAAGGTAAATATTCTTTATGCAATTCATTTTTAAAACTCAAAATATTGATCGTTATGTTGGATATATAATATAAGATCTATTGGTCTGTATTGACACTTGTATATCGTTTAAATCGAGAAGAAACAATGGACAAAGTAGCATCATCCAGCGAAGAAGATAGTCACCTATCAAGTGAGGGTGAAAATATTGAATTTATTATTCCCGTGGATGAAGCTGGTCCAAGCAACCGTAAAAAGAGACGTGCTCAAATTGATATAATTACGCCAAAACTTGTTGCAACCCTAGACAAGTGCAAAGTAAGCGATCGTGATGCTGTTCGTATAATGACAGCAACAGCTCAAGCTCTTGATCATGACCTAGGCGACTTAATTACCAAATCGAACGTCTACACGGCGTCATCGCACGGATCTTCGAGCATAGCTTGCAGATAAATATCATGTAGCGTTCAAAGACTGTGAGCTTGGTGCTATTACACGACATTGGGACGGAAAGCTGTTGCCAGCTTTATTAGGCAATGAGAAAATTGATCGTTTACCTGTACTAATAACTTGCAGAGGTATTGAGCAGCTGCTTGGAATCCCTGCAATTCTATCGGGTATTGGAGACAAACAAGCTTCTGCGGTATACGCTTTAGTGCAGAAATGGGATTTAGGTGGCAAAGTGCAAGTACTTTGCTGTAACACAACGTCATCAAACATGGGACGTTTCCAAGGCGCATGTGTCCTTCTCGAACAAAAATTTGAAAGAGATTTGCTATATTTTCCTTGCCGGCATCACATATATGAATTTAGAGAAAGACAGGTCGCACGCGCACGAGCCGCGGAGTGGGGGAAGCCGCGATGATGGAGGGGATTACTCCGGGCCGAACCGCCGCGGAGGCCTCTCCAGACCGGACACACCGTCGGAAATTTTTCAGAGGGAGGCATTGACCCCCAAAAAAAATCTCTTTCAGAACTTGGCTCACCCGAAAATTTTTTCAGACCTAACCCAGGGTGGGGACTGTCCTAAAATTTTTTTTTTCAACACAGAGAAATAATTTATTTTTATCGGACGATGTCGGGAAAGATCGGCGTTTTTCGACACCGCGTCTTCGAGGGAAAGAGACGGAGCATTACTTTAAAGTTAAAATTCTAGGAGGGAAAGAGACACCACTACATAAGAGATGGAGCATGCATTTTAAAGCTAAAATTCTGGGGGAGGGAAGGAGACAGCAATACTTGGTGGTACAATCGCATTTTATTCTAAAGCCAACAGTATTAAGCGTTCCGATTTAACGTCGCAGCGTTTCGCGCGATTACGCGAAATTCGACTCCTCTGGAGCGGCCGTGCAGGGTGATGTCACTTGGCAGCGCGAATCATAGAAAGAATTATGCAGCGTCAGCAAATCTTAAAGTTAGGTGGCAAGGAGGATGACGGGAAAATAAAATTGAGAAATAATATACGTTTATATATATTTTATATATATATATATATACAGGGTGTTACTCTACCTATAGTCAATACTTTGGGGGGTGATTCTACAGGCATATATAAGTCGAAAATCAAGAGTGACGAAATTGCGGTAAATGCTTCGTTTATTAATTATCGATGGCTAAAGATTGACGTCTGGATCGCCTGAATCAGCCTGAATGACGGCAACTCGACGGACAGCGGGCCGCGCGAGGCAGGCCAGCCAAGGGGCGTGCAGTGGCGGCGGATGCGTGACGGATTTGCCATGTAGAGCGCATACTTACTTACCTACCTCGCAGAAACTGTGACATACGATACTTGTGATAATTTATGAAAAGACGCAAACGTTGTTCCGCATTAAACCTGCCTACTCGTAAAAATCCACAAGGGCATATCAAAACCCGCCCAACGGGATTCTCAAGTAGAGAGGGTGAATGCCATTGCCTTTGAAAATATTGCCCTAAAAAATCACCCACACGGCCATCCAAAGCACCGCGATTGTCCCGTCCGCGATTGTTCATTTAATTACACACACGATTAGTTTTCTCGTGAATGTCCATGTCTTCACGCACCGCGATTGCAGTCTGTGCTCGCGTTGACGACAGTCGTCAAACACGAGCGTGCAAGGAAGATATTGTGGCATCGAACTCCGAAACATGTAGTGCGAGGGAATTGTTCCCTTTCGCAGGACAGCCACTTCCTTGACGATAAATCTTCCATCGACGATGAACCCTTGCAGGTCAACAAATGTTGGTGCGGACATTATCGATACAATTTAGAGACCCGCTCGCTTACAAGAACGATGGGGGAGTGAATCTTTCTCGTAAAGCATCTAGATTTTCACGATGAAATTTTCTTTTGGTGCGAATTTGACACAGGAGAGGGCAGGCAATTTAATTCATTTTGCGCACCACGTTTGTCAGCGGATTGTATTCAACCACCCGATCGTGCAGAATCAGACAATAGGCCGTAGTATTTGCCGGTACGTTCTCTTTACACACGAATTCTATGCGCACATCCACGGTGCCGCTTTTAACCGACTCATTTTGTCGCGAGCAATCAATCACCACGAAGGGACCAAATTCTAAAAATTCGGCCACGGTGAATAATCCATCGCAAGGGCGATTATAATGTTCCAAGAACCGACGACACTGCTGCACCTCAGAATCGGCTTTTATATGCTCGGGGAGCCTATCCCACAACTGATCAATGTGTCTCCCAAACTCTCTGAGTAGAATAATCTTTGGTATATATTTCAACTGCTCAGAGGTTAGGTCTCGAATATCGCAATTATCCGACAGGATCAGAAGCATTTTGAATACTGAGGTGTTTTCGCTTCGGCGCGGACCTATAAATAGGACGTGTCGTCGCTTCGAAAATCAGTTTTCACAGTTCACATCGAGGATGCGATTCGTGCGACAACCTGTAAGGATACGAGTGACAAATTTTGACGATAAATCGGAAATGATGTCACCGAATTTGAAGCGTAGACACGGTAGTATGCTACCAAACACTATCCGCTGTGTTATTTGCGGCCCATCGAATTGTGGTAAAACCAACGTGCTAGTGAGCTTGTTGGAAAGCCCACACGGCGTCCGCTTCGAGAACGTGTACGTGTATTCCAAGTCGCTGCAACAGCCGAAATATCAATATTTGAGAATTTATTGACTCCGATAGATGAAATTGGCTACTTTGCGTTTTCGAATAACAGTAACGTTATCCCACCGAGCGAATCGCTTCCGAATTCTATTTTTATCTTTGATGACGTGGCATGTGACAAGCAAAATACGATACGAGAGTACTTTGCAATGGGGCGTCACTCCAACGTTGATTGCTTCTATCTCTGTCAGACGTATGCAATGATTCCTAAACATCTTATACGCGACCATGCGAATCTGTTGATTCTGTTTAAGCAGGATGGTACCAACTTGAAACATGTGTGCAACGATCACGTAAACACCGATATGTCATACGAGGATTTTTGCGCGTTGTGTCGTAATTGTTGGCAACGAGAGTATGGTTTCGCGGTAATAGATAAGGATAGCGCGATATCCAATGGACGTTATAGAAAGGGATTTAACGAGTTTGCCGTACCGTGAGATGGTCAATCGCTGTCAACACTTCGATGAGAAAGCAACGTCTGCGGTACAAAGATGATGATTGATATCGGTAGTCTGGAGGTTAAGGATCGCGAGAGGATAGCGAAGGAAATTGCAAAAACTAGTGCAGCCATTCGCAAGAAACACTTGGCTTTGAAGACTGACAAGTTGGAGGAAGATATCGCGTTGGAGAGATACTTTAAACCTATCGTCGAACCCTTGAAACATATAGTGATAAATACCACAGAGGCTGACACATTATCACCAGTGAGCATTGACGTTGAAGAGAATGAAACATTAACGCCTAAAACAAAAATTCACCCGAAATGGAACACATTGACGTTGAAGAGAAAGAGGAAATCGCGCGCGTCATCGGATTATTCACTCGTAACCTCCACACCAGTTCAATCGAAGCAGAAACGACAGAATACTACGTTAAACGAGCCTCCGGTCCCTATCACGCCAATAAATACAATTCCTTCTGTACAATTGCTCTCAGCCATTAATGATGATGATGGTGATTATGATGATGACGTTTTCGAAACTTCCCCCAATGAGTCATTTGTGACATCTATTAGACAACAACTTCAAACATCCGAGGGACAAGAAACGCTTCGCAGTTATTTCGGTCCGCGGGGGAAAAAGTACATAGATGTGATCCTAAGTAGGGATGTAGATAAGACCATAGACTATGTATACGGTGTATACTTTACCAATAATAATAAGATGATGCTTGGGAATAAGGCTTTCGATATGGGCAAGGATGATAATATACTCATCGATGGTGTAAGATACAAGGGAACGCCCGGCCTTTACGAACTGATTTTCAAGAAAATTCCAAATGATGCTGTATACACCGAGGCCGATAATCAAAAATACAAAAGTATACTGCTTGCGACGAACGCTCACAGACACAAACATGGTGATTCCAATCGCATATTGAGCAACAGGGGATACAAGTACAAATATGTAATTGCGCCGCTAGTCCCCAGTTCATCAGCTAGAAGGGCATGGAAAGGTCTAAGAACGCCACGACTCATGACGGTAAACGATAACAAGATCGATTACGTGCACTGGGACGATCCCAACGAGCTGGTCCATAGACTTAGATTGCTCATTGCATCGCGCGCGGCAGGTCACACGGGTCTCGATAACGAAATCGCATCCATCGAGGAGGAACTTCGCGAGGCGGACCACATTGCATAAATTAAACCGCACGCCGATGACGCGCACTGTATCCATCGAGATGCCGATCAACAAATTTGGGGTATCGCTCGAGAAGAGTGGAACAGCTGGAATGGACTACTACAAATGGAACGGTTTGTTTCGAAATTACATGCGAGATAACGCTCTTTGCATGACCGGTGTTGACTTTGATGCAAAATCACGCAAGATACAACGGGTAGCGCAACCCACAGCTGACACCGATGCTGTCAATAAACTGTATGGAAAAGAGCATTAAACTTTTGAGAGAGCAACAGGAAGAATTAGAGAGGAATCTGGTCGTGTTTCAGAGAGATGTGCTGACGTTGCGAAACAGCGTTCAAAAGGTATCGCAGGCATCGAATTCTATCCCGCAGCAGCGCTGCGAAGGAGAATCGTGCGGGACGGTTGATCTTTTCCAGAATTTCCTCGGACCGATTGGGAGCACATAATGCATGTACACGATAATTATCGCATCATTCGTGTCGAAGACACCTCTGCGATCAAACATGCCACCATTATCGACATCCAAGAGTAAAGAAAATCATGGTCACAAGAAGCGACAACTCGTTGAGGAATTGCACGCTCCAGCTCGAAGACATTTCCCGCGGAGGCGCGTCATAGTGCACGGATACGACGATTTGTGGCAAGCTGACGTTGTAGAAATGCGTCCTTACTCGCGATTCAACCAAGGTCACCACTACATACTCACCGTCATCGATGTGCTGAGCAAGTATGCCTGGGCGATGCCGTTGAAGACTAAAAGTGGCGCTGACGTGATTAAAGCGTTTGCAAAGATATTTAGAGATCGATATCCGAAAAATTTGCAAACCGATCAAGGAAAAGAATTTTACAACGCAGATGTGCAGAAACTATTGACAAAGCATGACATTAATCATTATTCGACGTATTCGGTGATGAAGGCCTCCGTCGTGGAACGTTTCAATCGAACTTTGAAGAACAATTTGTGGAAAATGTTTACGCTCAATGGAACCTACAGATGGATCGATTTGCTATCAAGTCTTCTCGCAGAGTATAACACGCGAAAACATAGAACCATCAAAATGCGTCCTTGCGATGTTACCCCTGCGATCGCCGACAAGCTGCTAGCCACCGTGTACAACAACGTAAAGATCGCCGCTCCAGCGAGATTCAAGTTGGGCGAGTTTGTGCGCGTAAGCAAATTCAAAACCATCTTCGATAAAGGCTATACGCCGAATTGGACAACGGAGGTGTTTAAGATAGCCAAAGTACAAGCAACTGATCCCGCGACGTATCTACTCCACGATTCCTGTGGAAAACCTGTTGCCGGAGGATTCTACGAACACGAGCTGCAACGCGTCACCGATCCTGATGTGTATCTAGTGGAAAAAGTCTTACGTTGGAAGGGGGATAAGGTGTACGTCAAGTGGTTGGGGTTTGATAAATCACACAATTCTTGGATAAATAAAAATAATGTATTGTAAAAAAATAATAATAATACATGATTCAATAAGTACAATGATACATATACATGTGCGAACAATTTTTTTTATACAATAATTCCACCATTTATAATCCAGTTAATATACAATGACACATATGCAGATACACATACGCTTCAAATGTGACAGAAAATTAGATGATGAATGTTGGCCTTTAATTTGCCCGTCTGGTGATAAACAAATTTGGCTTTGTCCGATAACGCACTTGCCGCTGGATTTTTCTTTTACAAATGAGAAATATTTCCCCTTTAAAATGTTAGGCACGCGCTGCTCTCCATAACATAAACTTCACTTGCACTCGATGTCGACGCGTAACATACATCGGCGACGGGAATGTTTTGTACTTCGCAGTCACTGTCACTCATTTTTATAAACTTAATATAAACTACACTTATTAATATTCGTACATAAATATGTTAGATAATAGAAAAATTATTGTTCTCAAAATGAAATAATAATGCACTACTTATAATTAACTTATACTAAACTTTTGCTTGTTACTAAAAAATGGTTCAATTTAATTGAAAAAGCTCGACGCCACACGATAACGAATCTTATGTAGAATATGTGTGTAAATAATGAAGTGAATCGGATGAACGGTGAGGCAGTTATCATGCCCACCGTCTTGAAAAATGCTGTTTCGAGAAAAACCCACATTTTTAAAAAATTTCCAATTCTCATACCTGGGGTATATAACCATAGGTATATACCTATAAAACACAAAAAGAATTAAACCAATCGGATTAACAGTTTATCCCCGAATCAGTCGCACACGTTGTAACGCTGAGAAACGTATATGACCCCTTAATGAGTGCCTTCAAGAGACTGATCAAGACTGATTCCAGGATTTCTTGGACTGCATGTCCCGGGAAAGGCTCGGTATCCCTGCCTGGGAGACATGTAGAGGGATCGGCGGGCTTAAGCTACGCTGGATGAAACACTTACAGGAGCGTTGAGCATGAACGACGCAGACGAAGTTCATGCACACTGTACCACCGCTCCTGTAGGTGTTTCCCCCTCCATCTAGCATAGCTTAAGTCCGCCGGTCCCTCTGCATGTCTCCCACATAGGGATACCGAGCTTTTCCCTTCGCGTAGTGGAAGGAGAACACCTACAGTGTTGTCACGGTGTCAACACACACACATATACCGCCATTGCTGTAGGTGTTCCGCTCCCACTCTGCGCGTATCGAAGAGTCTGGCAACCCTGCGACGTGGAGTAGGGTTTTCCTTACGGGCCAAACCCTACTCTGACAGGGAAACTCTACTTCCGCCAAGATGCTAAAAGACAGTTCCGTTGTTTTCCGCGCGTCCTTCAAGTGTCCATACCCTTTCCCTCTATTTCTGTGATTCTCTTTAGCATTTCTTTCGTTCAAAATTTCGTTCAATTACAACCCTAATCGTAGCGCGACCGCGGCTAGGACTCAGTTTGGAGGAGTCTAGCGGTTGAATATAAAAAGAATTTTTTTTTACAAATATATTTGTAAAAAAAAATATTAGAAGTTCCAAGTACCGCCAGTGTCTCTACTATTCCCATTTAATCTATTGTTCATAATAAAAACGTCCCGCGATGTCGAGTATAAATTTAGAAGTCCGTATTATTTACGAATGTCGCACGAATGGCACCGTGCGACGTTCCTGCGTCATTCGTAAATAATACGGACTTGTAAATTTCAACTCGACATCGCGGGACGTTTTTATTAAGTACCACAAATTAAATTGCAATAGTAGGGACACTGCCAGTAATTGGGATATATAATATTTCTTTTTTACAAATATCTTTTGTTGCTGTATATAGTTTCTGAGTTTGTTTAAACCCTATAGTCTTAATTAAGTATTTGTATTAATTACTTATATCACATATTATCCACGATCACATATGTTCCTTCGTAGGTTTCTTGTAGAATCTAAGACTGCATTCCGTGTGTTCGCATTTCAGGAACGGTACGCGTAAATTCGTATTATGTGCGAATACGGGACTTATATATTTTCACCCGCATCCTACGTGGAGCGTTCCTGAAATGCGAACACACAGAATACAGTCTTAGATTCCACAGGCAACCTCCAAAGGAATATATGCGGACATGGAAAATATGTGATATAAACAATTAATACAATTACTTAACTAGCACAATAGGGTTTGAACAAACTGTTAATCTGTTTACGGCAATAAAAGATATTTGTAAAGATGTGAGCTGTGCAAATGTAAATCCACAAACACTAAAATCTTGAAAATTAATAAACATACAAAAAAATTGTTAAACCAATGTATTGAAAATGCATTAAAAACTAAAAAAAAATAGTTTCTTATATTACACACGATATTTCATAACAGAATATGAATCAATTTAATATAGCATCAAGCGTCTAAATGAATTTTGTTGTGTGATATCCGGCTCCACGATTAGGGAGATGTAATGGGATTGTCAAAATGAACCTTCATTTTTTAATAATTTGAGTTTAAAAGTAAGTTCGAAAACGTAAGCAAAATTTTCAATCAACAGTTGTAGCTGCACCAGTAAGGTATTTGTCTACGACGCTCGAGGTCATGGGTTCAAATCTCACTTGGGGTAAAAGGATTTTCGATTTATTAAAGACACACGGATGTTATACTGATACGATTTCTGCACACATTCATGTAAGGTCGCGTCCCTCGCCGCACGGTATATATTTTATAATATCAATATTTTTATTTTTGGCCTTACTGCCCGGAACGTTGCATGACCATTGCTGTGTAATATCTCCGAAACATTGCCCGGCAATTGCTATAAAATCTCCGAAACGTTCCACGGAAAATTCCTCTAAGATCTCTGAAACGTTCCACGAAAAATTCCTATAAGATTTCCGAAACGTTCCACGAAATATTGCTGTAAAATTCCGGAACAATGTTCCAGAGATATGTTCTGCAATGTTACACAAGGTGGACATAGGAATTTTCTTGAAACGTTTCGGGAACATTTTGAGCAATATTCCAAATGTTGCAGCGCGACGTCCTTGAGACGTTCCTGCAACAAAGTGTGCTGTAGGGGTGTCGGAATGCAATTTGCGCCGAAAAATGAGGAAAAATTATTCCCTCTTAATGATGGATAATTTAACATATTTTACATTTACTTAATTTTTCTTTTATTTTTTTTAACCATAATTGTTTAAAAAGCTTTTGTGTTAGTTCTGCAGACCTCAGAATCTATTGTTCTGTTTTTTTTTTTTATGATTTTATCCTTAATGCGGTGCATACCTAGATCAGACGTAAAGGGTAACTACTGGGACGTGTTTTTGATTGTAGCGGTGTTTGAATTTTTTTCTAGAATTTTTGTGTTTGAAGGTTTTAGCTACTCAACGCCACGCCCGTACGGGCTTCCGTTAATGTCATTTTTTGGAACGATGTGCCATTATTGTGGCTTGTACAAGCAGGTGATGAAAAATCTTTCCGTACAAGGGTATAGCACCGCGGTCAACCCCGTCGTAGCTAAAATTTGTGAAATTGGGACGGATACGAGATCAGTAGACATTATTTTCAAACCTCATTACAGTAATCTGGGGTGCGAGTGGTAAACCGATCATAAAAGCGGAGCGCGCAGCTCGATTACCTGGGCCGGGAAATTCCCAATACCTAGCTCTTTGTTGCAGTGGAATGCGCCGGTGTTGCCATTTTGGGGACTTCGCTAAACGGCATGCCTGATGTACACTATATTGAACTTACTACGCATAGGGAACTGAAACCTCAGGTATAAATTTTTTTGTATATTTCAGGCCTAATGGAACCAGTTGTTTCCGAAAAACTAGCCAGGCTGATGATCGTATTGCCCCGCACTTCGACGGCGGACAACAGTCCGTTCGGGTGCGAAGTCCCCATGTACCTATACATACCTACCACCCGCTGACAGAGCAATATACAGATTAACGGAACAGCCGCTTTTTATTATAATTTCAAATTTTCTTATACTTTTGGCCTTTATATTATCGTTTGTATTTTGCCTTTATGGCGTGTCCTTAATTATCCCAAACGAAGCGGGCTCTGGGAGGTAACAGTTGAGAGCGAAGCGAAAATTCATTTATCGTTTATGGTCGGCAATTCTGTATTTTCAAAGACGCCTTCGTTAACATCTGGTTGCCAGATTTCGAAAGGGCAATCAAGAACGTACCTTTTCCGCCTTTAAGAATTTAGAGATGAATTTAGAGAATACGTCAATTGTGACGGACGTAGGTATACACCGCACACGAGCGTTGTTTTTTTTTTGCGTCAGTTCACAAAGGAAGTGCAACCGATATGGACACGTGTGATATTGAAGCGGTTTCATACATGACGTATTTATATTTGAAACAGGGGTGAAAGAAAAAATTTTGGGTACATCCCATAAATGGGGAACGATATCGATATAGGCATTATTTTACTCATTCGAGGTATTCCATATCAATTCTCTTTTCCCCACTTCACTAATTAGTAATTCGATGTGAATATTAATATCTATTTCGACAAATAAGATGGTAATTTTCTCTTTCAACTCATTACACGCTCTCGCGCAATGAACGTCTGACGGTACACGTTCGTGTGCCGTGCTACATTCCCGAGTATATAACATAGAGAGTGCGTCGACGTTTCGTAATGTCCGTTCTAGCATAAATAAGTTGATGAAAAATTAACGCGTGTTGCACCGTCCGTTGAAAGTAACGTCTGTTCCCAGTGTGCGGATTCTAATATACTGCAATGTATTTCTACAACGCAGCGTCGTGACGGACGTAAAAAAAACGCGCGTGTGCCCCCAGCCTTAAGGGGGTATTCTGGTCTGACGAGGCGTTCTCGTCGCGTTACTTCGGATTTTTTTTACAAAGTGTGACGTCCCACGATTTTTCGCGCGCGGTTATTTCAAGTCTCTTTTATAAATCAATCTACAACTCCACTCAAATCTTCCCCAAACCTCAATTCTTACCCCTTTTCCATGATCCCCGACCGCCTGGGCGATGTACCTTAGCGGTCCCCATCTCAAGACGGTCAATCAGTGAATCCCCTTTCCTTATTCGCCCAACGCGACACAAATTCCTCCCTCACATCGAATCTAAACAAGTCCCTCGCCCCACAAATCTCTTAAATCGAGACCACGTCACACACGTGGTCTCCATGAACAAGAAGTCAAAGCCACTACCACCCCTTTCCTATCAAAACGCCCAAAACCCATTCGAGGAGTTGAGCATTGCAAATTCACATGTATAAAAACCCCAGAAGAAAAACCACGAGTCCAAATATAGACCAACCTTTGGTCCCTACAAAACCCCCGGAAATGTTACTGTGACGTATGTTCGTAATAAGGTCAAGGTGCATACTGCGCACCCCCCTTCATACTGTAAAATATTATATAAACGGGGCAAAGTCCATACCGCGCGTACCACCGCAACCCCTTTTAAAATCACATAAATACAAGGGCTCTGAGACAGAAGCCCTCTTTCGCCGAAATACCAGCTTTGAAAAGATACGCTCTTTCGACGGAAGTCCTTTTATTCAAACCAACTCAAAGATTATTTAAACCGAATCATCTTCAACCATCAAGCATTGTAAGAAATTATAATTATCTTTAATACCATTGTACATCACCATCATCATATATTGTGTATTGCTATTCTTGTTACTTTTCTTATTCATATTATTGCTAACGCTCATCGCTTATATTACTGTGAATCATTAATTCTCGTTACTTTATTATATTACTATTGCTAACGTTCATTGTTCATATTGCTAGCGTAGCGAATCTTTATGCTTTACTCAGTTGTATGCTTGGCTTATATACTTGTATCTCATATTAATACTCTTATTTCATTGTAATAACCATTGATCTAACCATGATGTGCTATTGATTAACGTGTCACATATTACCAGTACTTTAAACTGAATAAACAGTTTTACTTTCAATCACGTTTCATATTATTGTGTCAATCCTTCGGCTACGAAGATCCCTAAATCGAAACAGGCTGCCGGAACAGCTGATCACGGGCAACGACCGCGGAAAGCATCACGGTGTTTACTAACTTACTTTCGTATAGGTTTCGCTTAACCGTATGATTAGTCGAATTTCGCAGAGTTATTACGTGTGTCTTTTACCATAAAGCAACGGTAAATCCTATTACCGAGACAAACCAAAACAAGTGCGCTAACGGGTGTCTCCCCGGTGTGTATTCGCTTATTAAACCTCCCCTGGTCGATCAGTGTCTTGGATTTAACATTCACGCCTAAACCTCCTTATACGATCAGTGTGTTGGATTTAACATTCACGCCTAAACCTCTTAATACAATCAGTGTGTTGGATTTAACATTCACGCCTAAACCTCCTTTTACCATCAGTGTGTTGGATTTAACATTCACGCCTAAACCTCCTTATACGATTAGTGTGTTGGATTTAACATTCACGCCTAAACCTCCTTATACGATCAGTCTGCTGTATTTCAGATTCGCGCCTGACAATCCCCGAAACACAGTGTGCAGGATTCTAGATCCTCGCCGGGGCCCCAATAATTCCCCTATGTCATTGTCCCCTAAGACCTTCACCCGGGACGTGACAAAAGAACCCATAAGTTTTATTATTATTTAGTTTATTGCAACATGCTTATTGATATTTGAACTATCTTTACAAATTTTGACAATAGAAAAAAATTAAAATGAAACACAGTTGACTGCTTTAAAGTAATTGTGAAAAAAACATAGGATCACTGTGACCATGATTGGGTTCGTTCTAGTGATCAGAGACAAAATATGTAAAGATATTCTTTATTTGTATGCCTTTGGCCAGCACCGTCCAACTTGCCTCTTGAAAGGCAAAATCCGTCCCCCATCATCGTCCGCCGTGACCATGGCGCACAGACGCTGCCGATTCAAAGTAACAGTGAACGACGGCGTGGCGCGGTTTCCTTGACGACAAATCACGCTGCTCGAAAGGAAGGTTTCAAAGGGAAGTAGACGCGTAAGGCCCCCCTACGCTGGACAGCGCTGCCTTTGGCTATCATCCCTAACAGAATGATAAAAAAAAATAAAATTAAGCAAATGGCGACGGTTTGAATATTAAGTTTCGATTTTCGCACATTTTTTCAACTTTAAAAGTGTTACATATGTGGAATTTTCCCATACGCCCCTCTCAACCGTTTTTCGAGCTCCGTTCTGCGAAGGGAAAACGCCTTAAAATCGCCGCTTTATATGACTTTTATCTTTCACCTTTTCGAACGGTAATTTTGCTTGTTTGCCACTTATACGAGCTTCGCATAAATTGTCAGTAAGTATAATTTTATTAATTAATTCTATATCATCGACCATTCGCTTATTTTTCAATTCTAAAAATTTAGATTTACCAATGTGACCTAAACGTTTATGCCACAGTTCATAATTACTACTTTGGACATTGTAAACCTGAGAATTTTTGTTGCACATCCCTCTTAAATTAATTTTAAAAACAATTAAAGTTAAATCATCAAAGGGCTTACCAGTCATCAGCATTTTACCGTTCTTACTTATATCGACTCCTTCCTGATTGAAAGTGATGGACAATCCTGCCTGCTGCATCCTTCGTACAGACAATAGATTATAGGGAACATCTGGACAATAAAGAACGTCTTCCAGGACACCTTCAATTCCAACATTACTGGTGACATTGATTCGTCCTTTCTTCGTCGCTGTTATATATGTCCCAATTTTGGCAACTGAGATCTGTATCGGCGGTTGTAGCACAGTATAATTTGAAAATAAATTGTCTTCATTAATGATATGGTCCGAGGCACCAGAATCCAGTAGAAAGGATAATTTATCTGTAGCTTGAGATAGATGATTTCCAGCCATAAAAACAAAACCTGAAGTATTATTTTGTGTTTCACAAGGTTCCGCAATTTGAATCGTTTGTATAGTTCTTGTCCGTTCTTCGTTCTGTTGCTGACTCCTTTTATAATAATAGCAGTCCTTAATTTTATGTCCTTTTCTCCCACAATGGTGGCATTTCATCGTCCCCTTTCCGTTATAATTCTTAAATTTTCGTTTGACGCTATTTCTCTTGAATGTTTTTGGAATTTCGGCATGATTTCTTCTGAAAGCTTGTGCGTGAAGTACTTTTGTACTCGTGCAATTACTTTCTATTTTCAATTTCACTTCGTGATCCCATAGTCTTGTCTTCACGAAGGCTATTGTAAGATTGTCTTCCGACAATATTTCTATCGCAGTAATCACTCCATCATACGATGCAGGGAGAGTTAACAGTAAGTATGAAACTTTCTCAGTTTCCTCCAGTTTTGCTCCTGCTGCTGATAATTCTGTGATCAAGTCATCAAAAGTAGTGAAATGTCTCACCAATGGCATATCACCTTGCAATTTGAAACTTAATAATTTTTTTCTCAAGGCCAGTTGAGTGGCTAAGCTTTTCCTTTCATAAATAGCATCCAGCCTCTTTAAAATTTCCCTCGCCGTGCTTCCTGTTTCCACAAAACCCAAGAATGAGTCCGATAGATATTCCACTATTACACTCTTGGCAATTCTTTCAGCCTTTTTCCACTCAACACTTAATAATCCATCCATTCTTAATTTCCAGACACTGTATCTTTCACCATCGAAAGGTTTAATGTTTCTTTTTGCCTTTAAGTTTTCCATTATTTAATTATCTTTATTTAGAACACTAAAACACTATATACTAAATCAAAAATCACCAAACTGAAAGTAACTAATTATATAACCTTTATACAATGACAAAAGTTTAAATATTGTTCAGTCACCACAATACACAGTTTTTGTGCAACGCTAACTGGGCCCATAACCTATTGGAAATGGGCTATTTACATAAATAGGACGATTTATATTTAATATTTAGTTTTGTTTTATTATGTGACCAGGAAAGAATGTCCTTTTGTGACTATATACTAAACAGAAGTGAGCTCTTCTTTGACAACGGATTATGTTTTTCCGTTGCCCGGCCTTGTAAGAAAAGACATTCTACAGACGCATGATTATCTTTTACTACATTCAGGTTTCCCTGAATGATGAATCACTTTTGCCTTTTTAATAATAATAATAATCCAACACTCAGTGCACAGGTGGTCCCAGGTATACGATACTACCCAAAGTTAAGGGTCGCAATGTCGGATGCGTCCAGGTCAACGTACCGAATATTCACTTCAGTGCACGGCTAACAACACTGATCCCTTTATTTACTTTTCATGGAACGTGTTGTTCCTACGTTTTAAAAATTGGTGGCCCCGAAAGGGGCCGATTGTTTTCAATTAAGGAATTGTTCCACATGGCCACCGTCATTGTCGACGCAAACTTCAGCGCGAAATGTATCCTCGCTTGGCGTTTGGATGTGAGGATATTCTAGCGAAAATGCTCGCGCAGCAGCACTTGTGTCCTCGTTGTTCCGGGCGTACACCCAGAACATGCTGTAGTATTCTTGGGCCGTGAACATTTCTGCAACACGATTGCTAGCTGACTGACAGGATTTTTTCCAAGCAACTTCCGCTACCCCCAAGTAGCTACTCTAGTTCCATTATGAGTTAACTCCCACCAAGACAAGAGGCTTTAGGTAAAAAGAAGCCAGCACAGTTTCAGAACACACATGTTTTGCAGAAGTGCAACGAACACTTTCATAAAAGCCCGCGCTCCGTCCTTCTACTGCCAATGTACCCATTGCTTCGAGATAGAAAGCAGACACCACGTTGTTGTGCCCAGGCACCGCCCAAGCACACGTGTTAGATATATTATATTACGTTACGAAACGTTCGAGACGTTTCGGAGCTAAGGCAGCCGCTAACGACCGATTCTACAAGATCAGCAATATGCGAACGCATCGCTGCGGCCGGGCATAGTAACGCGTACCACGCCCAAGAAGGATATAAAAACCAATGCGATTCCACAAACGGGAATTCTAGGCTTGACGCTCGACTTGATAACTCGGCTAAACTTCTGTAAACCTCAGTCTAGTTCTAATAAAGACTTAGTCTCTGAAATTAACCAAACTTGGTTCACCCAGTAGATTCTAATCTTTTGTTCACTCCCGAACCTACGATTATTGCCAAATCCCGTACCAGCCTTGCGAGCCATCACGCAGGGCACAACAACGTGTATCGGTTCGAAACGGTCCGAAGGGTCGAACTTCAAGCCCACCATCTCTCGCACGGAATACGTCGACGCGTGCGTTTGTTTTGAAATTCGAGCACGTGTTTATACTCGGGAGATAAGGGATCCGTCTTTAATTTGAAGGTAGGACGAAGCAGGCGGAACTACGCGCAGTCAGCGGACAACCCCTTCTCTTCCTGTGTCTTTCCGCGAGGCGTATTGATACTCTGCAATTTCTAGTTCTCCAAAATTAATTGGCTGGTCAGTTAGAGCATTTCGCCAGAGTCGCCGTTTATAACCGCATTGTCCCGCGAGTCGGCGGTAGAGAACGGTTTCCTACAGTTTCGGATAATTTGTGACTTAATTGGTTCCGCCTCGTAGCAGACGTGAACTAAGGGTATCGGAAAGGAGAAACAGGAATGGTATGCATTTTCTTCTTTACAGCAACTCGAAGAATTTCTGCTTCTCTTCCCTTCGGACCCTTTCGAACCGATACACGTGGTGTCAGTTTTCTATCTCGAAGCAATGGGTACTATTATCGTTTCATCCTAAGAAAAATCTCGTTCCGCGCATGGATGATTCTGAGGAGGCGCTGCACAGTGATCTAATTCGCCAAAAAGCTGGCCAAAATATGAAGGCATTTTCCGATTTTTACAAAAATTGGTATACAAGGGTTTTCGAGGTCGCTGATTCAGAATCTGAAGTCAAAATTGCAAAAAGAAAACAAATGGTGGTCGAGTACCTGAAAAAATATCAAATTTAACAGACGCCTAGTACTTTAGAGTTTTCGTGGTCGCTGATATCATTTGCGAAATAAGGATTAATATATAAAATACGAAATATAATAATGACTGGTAGTTGTATTATTTGATTACTGGTGTTAATGTTGCGAAAATCAATGGACCGTTTAATTATTTATTCGTTCAATAGGCGATAAATGGCATATTTTTAGCTTAGAAAAATTGTTTTCATTAAACATTGACAATTAGAAAAAATGGTATTTTGAAGTTGAAATACCAATTTTCGAAATTTTTGTTAACATTTCCAAAGTAAAGAAAAGTAGAAAAAAATAATAATCTTGACTTCATTCTAGTACGGGCTATAGCAACATGTGTATTGAAGATACACACCAAATTTGAATGAAATCGGTTAAGTAGATCTTGAGATTTTATGAGAGCAATGAGAATATCCTTTCGGTACACCCTTTTGCGTACGAGGCTCTGTACTGCCACCTTTTGATTATTTCTCATTGTAAAAATTTGTAAGTATTGTTGAAAAATGAACAAATACATGTAAAAAGAAACGTCAATGGAAGAAGTTTCATAGTTTCGTTATACAAAAATTCCGGAGAATGCAAAAAATTGTCTATAACTGTAGAAGACCCTCTGAAGCACTTTAAATGTAAATATCTTATAGGGTAGCAAATTATAGCAAAATTTTTCAGTTGCATATCCTTCTGGGCAGTGTACTTGAAATGAAGAATTTCTTCTCTTTGCGTATAAAAGCGTATAACATTACTTTTTTCCTCGTTCTTTATTAAGGCAGGACTAAGATGTACAATATATTGGGAAGGGAAATACACGGGTAAATGTACAAATATTTTGGACTGCTGCTATGCAAATTTAATGTTTATAACACATATTTTAATGGTAAAACATTTCACAAATGAATTCCTTCAATGAAACTTTGTGTGATACATTAAAAATGATAGAAATATCAAGACATTAAGGACTAAGAAATTAAGCCAACTTTGAAGGTTTATATAATAGTAACTGATTACTGTATTTTAATTTTTCAAACAGTATTTGTTACATTGCAATGTATATAACAAATGTGCCATAGTAGCAAAACGCTGTTTTATACTTTGAAAATTGCATTTTGGCCAGCTTTTTGGCGAAATAGACCACTGTGCGCTGGTTGGTCCGACTCCCCACTTAACCGCCGATTTTCTCCGTCTTACCGCCTGTTACCTCTCTGTCAATCGCCTGCGTCGGGCCCGTAGGCGGTACTGGGGACTGCGCAGAACGGTCACAAAACGGTCTGGGCGTAGGATTTTTCTTAGGATGAAACGTGTATAGGATGGTCCTTAGCTATAGGGGTCGAAATTTTTTTTGAGTTTTTTTTGTCGCACCCCCCTAAATTATGACATTTCATGAGAAAATGATATGTGCAAAATTTCAAAGTGATTGAACCACGGAAACCCGTGACACATTTGAGTGGAAGTTTTGAAATTTTAGTAATTTTCCGTCAGTTTCGAACATAATTGTTTTCGATTATTTTTGAAGTATCAGTGAATATTTTTTAATAAAAGCACAATTTATTATATACATAATAATAATATTTATGTATTATTTACAATAATATATAAGAAATCTTCGAGTTTTATTTCATAAATCTAGTATATAACGCAGCGTATAAGCTACTGTACGCAGTCGGGTGATTGTTCGAGTCAAATCATAGTTCTTTGTCGATGCACAAAAAGTTTATTATTTGTCTTTGTAATAATGATTATAGTATTAATACTTGGAAATTAAATTTTTTGACATGGTTATAAACAAAATACTCTTTATTGAAATTTACGTTATATATTATAGATTGAAGGTAATAAATTGGCGTATTATTAAATTGTATGTATTTTTCATTATACATTTTGTGTTAAGGTACACTTTTTCACATTAGGGTAATGTCTCCTATAGTTTTCAATAATTTGTAAAATATATTGTTTTTCTGCCTCGTTTTTGGTCAGCAGATTAAGCAGATTATTGTATTCTGATATAAGTTTGACATCACGTTCAGCGGTATCATTCACTACTTTTAAATGTGTTGCAATTTGTAAACCTTTCTGATACGAAATGTCGTTTGCCCACAATGAAGGGTCCTTTTCTAAAAAGTCTGCCGGTATATTGTACCTATTAAAAAAAATTTTAGTTTCTATGGAAATGAAGCTATCAATATTTATTTCTACATAATGTTTTACGTTTTCCGGAAATATTGAAACCTTCTTTACCGAATCTTTCGGCTTCGCCTTTTTTAGAGCCACAATCATACGCTTTTTTATGTCCAAAGGTATTATGTCATCGAAAAAAGAATAATGCCACATTCTCTGGTGCAAGGTACCATAAATGGCCGCAAAATTTGCGTATTGCTATTTTACTAATATTTTCGTCAATTGCAGAATACGAGTATAAGGTTTGAAGGAATTTTAGATCTTGAAACGGTGCTTTTACAGAAATGGGGGCATTAATCCAGGCTTTAATATATATATTAGCTAAAAAGATACATATATCTCTAATTCATAGTATTTCGCTACTGTTCGATAAAAATTCGTGGCGGAATAAATATATTTTAAGTATATAAATTACCTTAGCCATCCATCTGGCATGATGGAAAGCTCCAGGAACACGAAAAGTATTTCCTCGAGGATGAGATCCACGAAGAAAAACTACCATCAGCTCTAGAAATTCTTTGTAATCTTCTCGTGGTTGCTTCTGCTCTATGTTGTACAAGCAGAAATCTAATTTTTCTTGTATATCCTGGAGCTTTCCACTAACATAATTGTTTTCCGGAATTTTTTAAAAAGAGGTATTTCAGGACCGATTGATTTAAAAAGCTTTTCCTCAAACACACTTGAAGATATAGTGTCGCAGCACTGGGCTTGTACGTTGTGTGTTAGGTCCCAATCTTCTAATAAATTGTAATTTGTTGACGCTTGTTCCTTGCCGCTACTGTTTGGGATTGCAGGGATCCCTAATAATTTTTCCATGTTGTCGTACGTAATTATAACAGGAAGTCTATCTACATGCTCCGTTTTTGTTGCGGATGGCAACATTATCCCGTCCCAATGAATAGTAGCCGTCACTGGTGGAGTTAGCCGAAATGAAGAAGTACGTAATTACGACAAGAAGTATGTAAATTTCGTTTTTAAATAAGGCATAAACGAAAAGGTAATGTAACAGAAAATGTGCGGCATGTGATCGTAATTCGTTATTGAGGTAAAAATCCGTAGTTTAATAACGGCCAACACAACTAAATTTAAAAAATAATATTAGGTGTATGAATAAATTCTATCCGACTGGATTTACATATTCAGTACAAAGCTACTGAATTTCTATCGCGGTGGTATTCATAAGCTGCCAGAAAAATGGCAAAAAGTAATTAACAATAATGGAAATTATTTCGATGATTGAGTTGTTTTCATATTTTTTAAATCGAACTGTTATTGTACCTTGAAATCGGAAAGAATTTATTTCTATATCTAATAATCATCAATAAATTAAATAAAACTCACCCATTCGGACATTCCTTTCCTTCCTTTTCGGAAATCTGTGTCACTGGGTCACTGTACCGATCCTGATTTATGGTAGGGTAGCACCCAGTGCTCAGCTGGTCGCAGGTATTCGCAAGACACCACCCGAAGGTAAGGGTCGCAATGTCAAGTGCGTCCGGGTCGATGTACCAAATATTCACTTCACTGCATTGATACTAACACTGATCATTTAATTTATTTTTCACGGATCGTGTTGTTCCTACGTTATAAAAATTGGTGGCCCCGAAAGGGGCCGATTGCTGTTAATTGAGCAGTTGCTCGATGTGGCCACCCGAAACGTTTATGCACGCCTCCGCACGTACAATCAGCTGCCTTTGGACGGCTTGCAATGTTTCTGGCGTTGTGTTCGCCACCGCAGCATGAATTCGCGCGACGATGTCCTCCAGTGAATTCACTGGCTGACGGTACACCTCATCCTGAAATGATCGTTGTACAACAAATACAAAACGTAAGTAAAAAAAGAATAGGTACCTATAAAAAAGTAAGAGCACTAATGAAATTACCTTCAGGTAGCCCCAGACGAAAAAATCCAGCGGGGTCATATCAGGTGACCGTGGGGGCCACGCAACAGGACCGCCGCGGCCGATCCACCTGTCCTGGAAGGTTTCATTAAGGTAGTCGCGGGCAATTGTGGCAAAGTGAGGTCCAGCCCCGTCTTGCTGATAGACCATATTCTGTCGGAACTCATTTGGAATATGGTCCATAAGACCCGGCAGAACATGCTCTAAAAAGACTTTATACGCTGGGCCGTCCATCTTGTCTGGCAGCATGTACGGCCCAACGATAAATTCGCCACAAATGCCCGCCGATACATTAATAAGACCAACGAACTTGTGCTGCGCGTGTCCGAAGTGCTAGCGGATTCTCGTCGCTCCACGCATGCCGATTGCGGGAATTGAAACAACCTTCCCTCTTGAAGATTGCTTCGTCCGTCCACAATATGTATTTGCAGAACAACGGATTCCGTTGCACTTCTCCCAACAGCCACACTGAATACTCAACCCGCTGGTCGGCGTCCCCGGGCTGCAAATGTTGCACCGGTACATAGTGGTACGGGTGCAACATGTTTTCCCTCAGAGTTCGGTGTACCGTCATTCTGCTGGCACTAGAAGAAAATGCAGAAACATCCATTATTAGATAACATTTGTTTTCCTTAATTAATAATTGCTGCAGTGATCTTGTACTGTGACTTACTCTAGGCGGCGGCTCAAGGTGCGCACGCTGACGGTCGGGTCTTCGGCGATTGCATCCAGGACATATTGTTGTACCGCAAGGTTCCGCACGGCTCTGGGGCTACCCATCGCACTGCCTCGCGGCATCAACGACCCCGTCGAGTATAATCTGGACGCCAAACGCCTAATCGTACCCTGGCTCGGGGTTTGGATGCGCGGGTATTCAAGTGCCAATGCACGCACGGTAGCACTTGCGTCCCCGTCGTTCCGCGCGTACACCCAGAACATCGTGTAATATTCTTCTGCTGAGTACATTTCTGCGACGGGATTACTAGCTGACTGACAGGATTTTTTCCCCAAGCAACTTCCTCTACCCTCAAGTAGTTTCTCTCGTTCCATTATGAGTTTACTCCCACCAGGATAAGAGGCTTTAGGTAAAAAGAAGCCAGCACATTTTCCAAACACACGTGTTTTGCAGAAGTGCAACGAACACTTTCATAAAAGCCCGTGCTCCGTCTTTCTACTGCCAATGTACCCATTGCTTAGAGATAGACAGCAGACACCACGTGTTTCGGTTCGAAAGGGTCCGAAGAGACGAAAAGCAGAAAGTCTTTGAGTTGCTGTAAAGCAGAAAATGCATACCATTCCTGTTTCCCCTTTCCGATACCCTGAGTTCACGTCAACTACGAGACGGAACCAATTAAGTCATAAATTGCCCGAAACTGTTGGAAACCGTTCTCTACCGCCGGCTGGCGAAATGATCTGACTGATCAGCCGATTAATTTTGGAGAACTAGAATTTACAGAGTATTATCCAATATCAATACGCCTCGCGTAAATACACAGGAAAAGAAGGGGTAGTCAGCTGACTACGCGCAGTCAGCGGACTACCCCTTCTCTTCCTGTATCTTTCCGCGAGGCGTATTGATGTTGGATAATACTCTGTCAATTCTAGTTCTCCAAAATTAATCGGCTGATCAGTCAGAGCATTTCGCCAGTTGGCGGTAGAGAATGGTTTCCTACAGTTTCGGATATTTTATGACTTAATTGGTTCCGCCTCGTAGCTGACGTGAATTCAGGGTATCAGAAAGGGGAAACAGGAATGGTATGCATTTTCATCTTTACAGCAACTCGAAGACTTTCTGCTTTTCGTCTCTTCGGACCCTTACAAACCGAAAAACGTGGTGTCTGCTGTCTATCTCTAAGCAATGGGTACATTGGCAGTAAAAAGACGGAGCGCGGGCTTTTGTGAAAGTATAGGATGGTTCGTTCGTTGTACTTCTGCAAAACACGTGTGTTTGGAAAATGTGCTGGCTTCTTTTTACCTAAAGCCTCTTATCCTGGTGAGAGTAAACTCATAATGGAACGAGAGAAACTACTTGAGGGTAGAGGAAGTTGCTTGGGGAAAAAATCCTGTCAGTCAGCTAGTAATCCCGTCGCAGAAATGTACTCAGCAGAAGAATATTACACGATGTTCTGGGTGTACGCGCGGAACGACGGGGACGCAAGTGCTACCGTGCGTGCATTGGCACTTGAATACCCGCGCATCCAAACCCCGAGCCAGGGTACGATTAGGCGTTTGGCGTCCAGATTATACTCGACGGGGTCGTTGATGCCGCGAGGCAGTGCGATGGGTAGCCCCAGAGCCGTGCGGAACCTTGCGGTACAACAATATGTCCTGGATGCAATCGCCGAAGACCCGACCGTCAGCGTGCGCACCTTGAGCCGCCGCCTAGAGTAAGTCACAGTACAAGATCACTGCAGCAATTATTAATTAAGGAAAACAAATGTTATCTAATAATGGATGTTTCTGCATTTTCTTCTAGTGCCAGCAGAATGACGGTACACCGAACTCTGAGGGAAAACATGTTGCACCCGTACCACTATGTACCGGTGCAACATTTGCAGCCCGGGGACGCCGACCAGCGGGTTGAGTATTCAGTGTGGCTGTTGGGAGAAGTGCAACGGAATCCGTTGTTCTGCAAATACATATTGTGGACGGACGAAGCAATCTTCAAGAGGGAAGGTTGTTTCAATTCCCGCAATCGGCATGTGTGGAGTGACGAGAATCCGCTAGCACTTCGGACACGCGCAGCACAAGTTCGTTGGTCTATTAATGTATGGGCGGGCATTTGTGGCGAATTTATCGTTGGGCCGTACATGCTGCCAGACAAGATGGACGGCCCAGCGTATAAAGTCTTTTTAGAGCATGTTCTGCCGGGTCTTATGGACCATATTCCAAATGAGTTCCGACAGAATATGGTCTATCAGCAAGACGGGGCTGGACCTCACTTTGCCACAATTGCCCGCGACTACCTTAATGAAACCTTCCAGGACAGGTGGATCGGCCGCGGCGGTCCTGTTGCGTGGCCCCCACGGTCACCTGATATGACCCCGCTGGATTTTTTCGTCTGGGGCTACCTGAAGGTAATTTCATTAGTGCTCTTACTTTTTTATAGGTACCTATTCTTTTTTTACTTACGTTTTGTATTTGTTGTACAACGATCATTTCAGGATGAGGTGTACCGTCAGCCAGTGAATTCACTGGAGGACATCGTCGCGCGAATTCATGCTGCGGTGGCGAACACAACGCCAGAAACATTGCAAGCCGTCCAAAGGCAGCTGATTGTTCTTGCGGAGGCGTGCATAAACGTTGAGGGTGGCCACATCGAGCAACTGCTCAATTAATATCAATCGGCCCCTTTCGGGGCCACCAATTTTTATAAAGTAGGAACGACACGTTCCGTGAAAAATAAATTTAATGATCAGTGTTAGTATCAGTGCAGTGAAGTGAATATTCGGTACATCAACCCGGACGCACTTGACGTTGCGACCTTTACCTTCGGTTGGTGTCCTGTGAATACCCTACCATAAATCAGGATCGGTACAGTGACCCAGTGACACAGGTTTCCGAAAAGGAAGGAAAGGAATGTCCGAATGGGTGAGTTTTATTTAATTTATTGATGATTATTAGATATAGAAATAAATTCTTTCCGATTTTAAGGTACAATAACAGTTCGATTTAAAAAATATGAAAACAACTCAATCATCGAAATAATATCCATTATTGTTAATTACTTTTTGCCATTTTTCTGGCAGCTTATGAATACCACCGCGATAGAAATTCAGTAGCTTCGTACTGATTATGTAAATCCAGTCGGAAAGAATTTATTCATATACCTAATATTATTTTTTAAATTTAGTTGTGTTGGCCGTTATTAAACTACGGATTTTTACCTCAATAACGAATTACGATCACATGCCGCACATTTTCTGTTACATTACCTTTTCGTTTATGCCTTATTTAAAAACGAAATTTACGTACTTCTTGTCCTCTCATTTCAAATAATTCTTATTTAAGATTCTGCTTTATAAAAAAAAAGTGTTACGCGGTTTCCTTCGATGCATGCCGACTTGCTTGTTCGTACGTTCGTAGTTCAAGCGCAGTCGCCTGCCGCGTAGCCAACGCTACCGTGGAAGCTCGAGCGGAAGGCGCGCGCTCTGATTAGTCGGGGTTTTTGTTAATATCTCCTTAACGAAGCTTCGGACAATATTTTCGCTAAGGAAAAAGTTGTTTCAAATCACCCCCTGAATTACCCCTTCCAAGGAACTCCGACATTTTTGGGACACCCTGTATAATCCTGTACAATATTTTCCATTCCACTACTTGATGAGGACTGTAGTTCTGTTTCTTCTACAATGCAGATACACAAACATTTAAAAAAGAAATAGGATACATAGATAAACAGAAAAATTTATTAAAAATATATCATATCTTGTAGGTCCACCATGGTTTCAAATCGTTCTCTTCGAAGCTCTTCTTACCGGAGTCGAACTGCTTGTCGCTTTTCTTTCTGCGCTAAATTTTAGTCGGCTCCAATCATTAGTCCTGGTCGTCCCTTTTTTCTCTGGTTTAGTAAAAAAACTTTATCCTCTTGAATTTTAATTATATTTAGGGCGTTACTGTGAGCAATGTCGAAAAGGTCATCCATCGCATCAAGAAATTCTCTTTCCTTTATTTCTTCCAATTCACATCGGCGTTTTCTAGTTTTTTGCAATTTTCGCCAATTTGTATGTAGTTCTAATAACTTGTCGATACTATGATGCGTTTCTCTTACAGGTATACGTGCTTTATCCCAGAAAACTTCCACTTCCTTTATCGCGATAGCAGCACTTGGACGGAGATCAAGTTTCACTTTCCGTACATTATAAAATAGGACACGCAAAATTTGTCCATTACTTGGTAATTTGGAGCCAATAATTTAGTATTCATCATGCCCCAACAAATATATTCTACCAGCATTTCTGGTTTCCATCTTCTTAATTTCACTGTACCTATTCCCGAATTAAACGCCACGATACGAACACTTCGGACTCACAAAACAGACTGAAATATCACTGCTGTGACTAATAGTAGATACATTTGGTCGCCAGAGACTTTAACAGGTAATACCATAAAACGCTACCCTCGAACGGTATAACGTGGTAATATTCACGACAGCTTCTTGAGCTTTCTGTCGGGAAAAACCCGACCATCCGCAATTCCTTAACCAGGTAAACCGCGCTAATATTCACGATTTCAAAAATTGACATAGAATCACTACACCTTCAACTTTAATTACCGACGTCCAAACAATTTGAAATTTCTTTTAGGGATCATTTTTCCGCCTAGCGTTACAATATTTGGGGCAGGGGGGGAGGGGGGGGGCAACGAAAAAATCGGAAGTATTAAAATAAGACTTCGTGTGGCCGCGCATAATGACTCAGGCGCTGTATTGTACGCTAATTTTAATCGTAAAATTCAGAGATTTTGAGAATACTGTTTGAAATCTATTGGCTTTGGGAGGAATAATTTGAAATGATATAATATAAGTTTGAGAAAATGTCTGATGCTTTAATTTTTTTTTACAATGAACGAAATGCGTGATTTACTCGTGCGAAGGTCTGAATACAACTGACTCATTACAATCTTCTTTTTCAGTTACATTATTACGCAAGGTGGCGTCGTTGTCATATGGTGTTCTACTTTGCCGACACTCCTCCTCAACGTCGCTATCCTTTTTGAATGACATCAATCCACAGTATTCCGCTAATCTTTTTAGCCTCGTGGATCGCAAAGGCTTCGTTAGTAAATCTGCAATCATACTATTAGTTTCACAATATGTTAATGTTATTAGGTTACCCTCTTTCAGATCCTTTACGTTATGGTATCTGATATCCACGTATTTGGTCCGTTTACTTATTTTGTTGTTTTCTACCATCTTAATGCAACTTTGATTATCTTCATACATCGTTAATGGTAGTTGTACGTTTTCGCGAAATTCTTGTAATAATTGTATTATGCATAGTCCGTCCTGGCATGCTTCGCTTAAACCTATGTATTCAGCTTCGGCAGAGGATAATGCGACGCAACTTTGCTTCCTGGATGCCCAGCTGATGCTGTTTCCGTAGTATGTATGTATAACTTTAATGGTTCCCCTAAGGGTTACATGTGTTTCCGTCCTTATCCTACTTAAATTACTTAATTCTACTTTATTCTACTCCTCCGCACGCTTTCCTCCCCTCTTTCTTCCGCTCGCACGCCCCCGCTCGCACGCCCCCGCTCGCTCGCCTCCGCCGTCTTCCTCTCTCTTAACCTACTCTTAAACTGTCCTTAGCCTACTCGCTTTCGCTTCTTAAAACTACTTCCACCCTCTACTACCGCTCACTTCCCTCGCCTTAGACTTCCATTTCCGTTCTTTCACTCCATTCCTTCGTTTGTTCCTTCCCGCCTCCTTCCTTCATGCCCCCCTTTCCCCCCTTTCTTCCTCTCTCTCTCTCCTCTTTTCCTCCCACCTCTTCATCCATTCTTCCCCTTTCCCTCCTTCGTCCAGAATTTCCCTGACCTTTTCCCCTATCCCCTTTCCCTTTCCCTCCTCCCCTGAGCATCGCTCCAGCACGTGCTCCCACGTCTCTTCTTCCCCTCCACACACCCTGCATTTCCTCTTCTCCTCCTCCTCCCAATACCTCCCCCCCCCTCATTTCATTTCCCAGCCTGAATCTGGCTATTCTCCCGCACCTCGCTTCTCTCCATCCTGCCTTCAGGTATTTTGGGACTTCCCCTACCACAATCTCCCTGTACCATTTATTGTACGCCGTCTTTATAATTTTTTCTCTTCTCTCCTCCTCCTGCCTCCTGCTGTCTTCCTCCTCCCACTCCTCCCACCCCTCTCGACCCCTTACCCCTTCCCCTCCTTCCATCACCCCTCTCTTCTTTCTGTTTTCTATTCTGTCTTTCTCCCACGCCGACAGTTCCGCTTCCCCTCCTCTTTCTCTTTCCCTTACATCTTCCAGGCACCACCTGGCCAGCTCCCCTCCTTCACCTCTGCTCAATTTCTCCTCGTATCTCCATGCCCTTCCTCCCGCCCACGTCCTCAGTTTTTTCCTCTTCGTCTCCTCCCTCACCATGTATCCTGGCGTCCTCCAATCCACCCGCAGTGTCCACCTTAAAAACCTTTCCTGCATCCTCTCCATTTCTTCCCTTTCTTTCCACCCCCAAACCTCTGCCCCGTATCCCGCCACCGTCCACACCAGTGTGTCGTATAGCCAAACCCTCTTTCCCCAGTCCTTCTCGAATTTCCTTTTCCTGATTCCCCATGCCTGCCGCATTACCACCCCCGCCTTTCTCACTCTGTCCCTGACCTGTGCTTCCTGTCCCCCGTTCTTCTTGAAAACGTATCCCAAATATTTAAATTCCTTTACCTCTTCTATCCCCTTTCCTTTCCATCTCCAATCCACCTTTCTTTCCCTTCCTCCCCCTTTCCTGAATCTTAACACCTTCGTCTTCCCTACGTTTACCTCCAAACTCTTTCCTTCTAGATACCTTTCCAGCCGCCTAATCATACTCCCCATCTCTTCCTCATTCTTCGCTAGCAGCACTAAATCGTCCGCATACGCCAACGAACATATTCTTCTTCCTCTTACTTCTACCCCTCCCCATCCTCCTTTCCTGAGTTCCTCTTCCACGCCTGCTATTAGCAGGTTGAAGAGGATCGGACTCAGGGGACATCCTTGTCTTAGGCCCTTCGCCGTCCAAAATCCCTGCCCTAGTTCCCCTCCCACCTTTACCCTGCTTGTTGTCTCCCTATATATCTCCTTAACTCTTTCTCTTAACCCCTCCCTCACCCCTCTCTTCTCCATGGCCTCCCAGAGCTTCCTCCTATCTACCGTATCGAATGCCGCCCGTAGATCGACGAAGAGCGCCACCAATTTCCCCTTCTTCCTATGTATCTGCTTCCCTATTAGGTGGTTCAACACATAAATGTGATCCACCGTGCCTCTTCCTCTCCTAAACCCCGCCTGATTATCCGGTATCATTCCTTTCCCCTCCACCTCCTGTTCTAACCTTCCTACTAGTATGGACGCGTAAATCTTATACAGGGTTGGCATCAGTGTCACTCCCCTATAATCTTGCACCGTTGCCCCCCCTCCTTTCTTCTCTAGCGGTACTATGATGCCTTCTTTCCAACCTTGCGGCCACCCCTCCCCGTCCCATACCCTTCTACAAATCTCCCCCGCTAACTCTAGTCCCCTCTCTCCCCCGTACTTCCATGCTTCATTTGGGATCTCGTCCCCTCCCATTGCCTTCCCTTCTTTCAGCTTCCTCACTACCCTCCTTACTTCCTCTATACTTATTCCCTCTTCCTCCCCCTTTCTCCCACCATCCTCTCCTCCCAACCTTACCCTATTTTCCACTCCTCGTAGTAGCCCCATAAAATGTTCTTTCCATTCTTCCTTCTTTATCCTTTCGTCCACCCCTCTTCCTTTCTTCCTTCCCCTATTCACTATCTCCCACACCCTATTTTCGGTTTTTGCCTCCGCCACCTCCCTTGTCAGCCTCTCCCTCTCGTCCTCTTTTTTCCTATCACACAGCTCCTTGTACTCTCCCCTCTTGCCCCTGTAAGCCTCCCTGCTCCCCTTCCCACCCCTCCACCTCCTTAACTCCCTTCTCACCTCCTTCTTCTTCTCCCTACATTCGCCGTCCCACCACCCTTCCCCTTTCCGCCCCCTCTCCCTTCCCCCAACTCCTCCCCCTTCCTCATCACCTCCTTTATCGCCTCTGATGCCTTACACACCACCTCCTGTATTCCTTCCCCTTCTATGGCCATTCCTCCCATCCCTTTCTCGAATTCCTCCTTCATTCTTCCCGTCCATCGCCCTCCTCCCACTTTCCTTTCCCTCCTTTTCTTACCTCTCTCCCCCACTCCCCCCTCCCACATCGTCACCACCATCGGGTGGTGGTCTGATTCCACTCTCTCCCCTACTTCCAATCTTTCCACACCCTCTCTTGTCCTCTCATCCCCCAGCACATAATCTATAACTGTCTCCCCTCTTCCTCCCGTGTACGTAAATTCCCCCTCTTCATCCCCCGCTATGTTTCCATTCATTATCTCCCACCCTGTCTCTTCCACCAGTTTGATTAGTTTCCTTCCCTCCCCATTTACCTTCCTATCCTTTGATTTTCTTCCCCCTCCCTCCCTTTCCTCTTCCCCTCCTTCCACCCTGCCCCCCTGCGTGCCTGTCCTCGCGTTAAAGTCCCCTCCTATAATCACCTTACCTCCCTCTTCTTGCCCCTCCATCCATCCCCTGATCCTTCCCAGCTTCTTCTCCATATCCCCGTTCACATACACCGCCACTACCGTCCATTCCTGCACCCCCACCTTTACCCTCTTCACCATCAGCCCTTCCTCCTCCCCTTGTCCTTCCTCTTCTTTTCCTACCAGCTCTTCCCTTACCCCTATTATCATGTCTCCCATTGCTCTCCCCTTTCTATTCTTCCTCTTCGCCCATTGGGCTCTCCACTTGTACCCTTCCGGCAGCCTGCGCCTAACACTATCCCATCTCTTTTCATCTACCCAAGTTTCCAGCATCACTACAACCTCCCATTCATCCAGCCCTTTCCAGAAGTCCTCGTCCTTGTTCGTCGCCCCCGCTATATTCCAAAAAGCTATCCTCCATCTTTTCCTTTCCTCTCCCTGTTTCACCCTCCCCCTTTCCTCATTCTTCCTTCTTAGTTTTTTGTCTCATCTCTTTCTTCCCTCCTTCTTACTTCTTGTCCCTCCTCGATCCGCCCTCCCTCTATACTCCCCTCCGTTATTTTCCTCTCTACTCCTCCTTTCTCGGTCCCCCTCCAGTCCCTCAGCACCTCCTTCCGCTCGTCCCAGATCCATGTTGCTCCGTCCACCACTATCTTCCCGTACATTACCCTTACTCTTTTTCCTTTCGCTTCCTCCTCCTCTCCTATTCTCCTTAACTGCCACTGTGTCTTTCTCTCCTTCCACGTTAGATCGTCTTCCACCATCTCCTTTCTCCCCCTTAGTTTTCCCTTGTTCCTCATTACCTCTCTCTTTGTCTCCATAGACTCCAACCTCACCTCCAGCATCGCCTCTTTCCTCTCCTGCTTTCTTCCTCCTATCTCCTTCGCTTCCACTATTCCCCCCTGTACTCCTACTACCGCCAGGATTTCCTTTGCCCTCTGCATCGCTGTCCCCTCCCTGCCTACTCCTTTTATTATTACGTTCCTTCTTTTCTCTTCCCTTTCTTTCATCTCCAGTTTCCTTTCCAGCTCTTGTACCCTTTCCTCCCATTCTTCCCCTTCTCTCAGCCACCCTGTTCTTTCCTTTCGCTCTCCCATCTCTCTTTCTACCCCCTTCCGCTCCCTCCATGACTCTATTGCCTTTATTCTCTCCTCCACTTTTACTAGCCTTTCCTCCTCTAAATCCGCTTCCCTCACCCTTTTCTCCAACCTTGTCATTCTTTCCTCCATCTCCTCCCTTTCTTTTCTCCACCTCTCCTCCCATTCCTCCATCTTCCCTCTCACTTTTTCCATCTCCTCCTTTGCCTCCCTCCCCTGCACCTTCACCTCCTTTAGGCCCTTCCTCATTTCTTCTCTCATTTCCCTGATTAGAATCTCTAGTGCACCGTCCTCGCTCTCCTTTTTCTTCTCTGGCGACCTCTGCACTTTCCTACTCTTACTGAAAGCCTCTTCCCCCTCTCCCCCTTCCTCCCGTCTGTCCCCCTCCTTCTCTCTTTTCATCTTCCACATTTCCGTTATCTCTATCATATTTCCTCCACTCGTACTCCAACTCCTTTCTCTCCCCATTTTCACCCCGGTCGGCCTTCCGCTTCTCTTTTTCGCCTCTTCTTCCCCCTTTTCCTCTACCTCCTTCTCATCTACTTCCCTGACCTTTCCCTTTTCCTCCTCCTTTGTACCCTCTTTCCCTCCTGTCATTTTTATTTTCCTCACCCTCTTATCTATTCTCGATACCTCCGCTCCCTACCTTATCTCCTGCTCCTCTCTTCCTTTCCCTCCCTGCCGACCGATGTCGCCACTTTCCTTTCTCTCTCCTCGCTTTGCCGCCTTTTCTTTTCCTGCTCTGTTCTCTCTCGTCTGACCCTAACCTCACTTCACTCTCCCCCTATCTGCCTTTCCCTATCTCCCTCACTCCCTTTTTCCTCGCCCTTTCTCTCCCTTCACTCCCTGCTCCCCCTCTCGCTGCGCTCCCACTTTCCACTCCCTACTTGCCCTGCTAACCCCTTTTCCGATGATTCCACTCGCACCACTCACTCAGCCGTGTCGATTCTTTCACACCGGAAATGGAAGTCTGCTGTTTCCGTAGTATTGGAATATGTACCCGCTGTTTGATTTTCGGTCTGTTCGATCTTCTCCCCAATCCGCATCCGCGTATCCAACTATTCCTTCCTTGTATTTATTGGTATCTCCTAAGTCCAGTACGTAATTTATTGTACCTTTTAAGTAGCGTATAATTCTTTTGGCTTCTGTCCAATCTATTTCGGTCGGATTTTGCATTTTTCGACTTAGGGTAGCCACACTAGCAGCAATATCTGGCCTAGTGGAAATGGCTATATACATTAAACTACCGATCAAGCTCTGGTATTCTGTATTGTCTAGCAGTGGCGTTCCATTCTGCATATCTTTGTATCCTACGTCTAAGGGTATATCAGATTCCTTCGCACCCACCAATTGATAGGCTTGTAAAATTCCATTAATGTGCTTACTTTGGTGGATATAATAATTTCCGTTCTTGTCTCTTTCCACCTGCACACCTGCATATTCTTTTACGTTACCGAGGTTTGTTATCTGGAAGCATTCTGAGAGCCTTTGTTCTAATTTGGTAATTTCTGTAAAATCTTTTGATGCAATTAAAATATCGTCGACGTATATAATTATGTAATTCCTTGAACCATTATTATTCTGTTTTGTGTATAGGCATGGGTCGGCCTTACCTTGTTTGTATTCCAGGTTTTCAAGTTCTTTCGTGATGCGTTTATTCCAGTTGTTTGCTGACTGTTTTAGTCCGTATATGCTTTTTCTTAGCCTCACTACCAATTTTCTATTCTTTCCGACCTCGTACCCTGGTGGTTGTGACATGTATATCTCTTCGCTTAGTTCTCCGTTTAGGAAGGCATTCTACACGTCGTAGTGCTTTACTGTAAACTTATTTCTGCTCGCAATTGTTAGTAGCAATCTTAACGTCGTTTGTTTAACCACAGGTGCAAATATCTCATCATAATCTATACCGTACTTTTGGTTATAACCCAATGCTACTAATCTTGTTTTGAAACGAATTATGTTTCCTTTTTCGTTTCGTTTTAGCTTGAAGTCCCATTTGCATCCAATTTCCTTTTGTCCTGCTGGAAGTTCTGTTAGCTCCCATGTTTTATTTGCGATTATTGAAAGATATTCCTCATCGGTCGCCTTTTTCCATTCGCGTTTGTTGGGACCTGACAATGCTTCTTCTATCGTATTCGGTTCATTTACGTTGTTTATTACTATTCCCGCGTGTTCTCCATATCTGCATGGAGGTACTCCTATATTTGTACGCTCTGACCTCCTGGGTGCTTCATTTACTTGTGTATTCTCATCTGTAGTTCTTCTTAACTCTATATCTACTTCTGATTCTGAGTTGTTTTCGCTTGATAATTCTTGCTGCTCCTCCTGTCTTTCGACATTATCCATGAACGTTACATCTCTGCTAATTGTAATTTTATTGTTGTCTTTCTGTAATAAGCGAAATGCTTTAGATTCCTCACTGTATCCTACAAAACATAATTTTTTGGCCTTTTTATCAAGCTTTCGTCTACGTTCATCGGGTATATGCACGTAGGCGTCACATCCAAATACGTGTATATTCTTAAGATCTGGTTTTTGTGAGTTCCAGTATTCATATGGTGTTTTTTCGCGTGTCCGTGTTGGTAATCTGTTCTGAAGGTAGTTTGCCGTCACTATTGCCTCACCCCAATACTTGTTTGGCAATCCGCTTTCAATTAACATACATCTGGCCATTTCGACTAAATATCTAGTTTTTCTTTCGGCTTTTCCATTTTGCTGCGGCGAATACGGTGCTGTTAATTGTATTTCAATTCCCTTGTTACGAGCCGGGGCTGCGGCAACGCGAGAGGCCGGCGAGAGGGGTATTTCTCAAGGAATACGGATATGAATTTGTTAGTTAGGTGCGCGGACGAACCTGATGCGAAATCAGGGAGCCGCTAGGATTATTGACGGCGAGGACGAACCTGATGCGAAATCAGGGAGCCTCTAGGAATGGAGTCATACACGGACGAACCTGATGCGTAATCAGGGAGCCGTAGGAGGGTGAAACGTCGTGGACGAACCCGATGCGAAATCGGGGAGTCACTAGGATAAAGTTCACAGACGAACCTGGTGCGAAACCAGGGAGCTGCTAGGAGGTTGGATTATTCACAGACGAACCTGATGCGAAATCAGGGAGCTGTTCGGAAATAGGTAGATTTACAGACGAACCTGATGCGAAATCAGGCAGCTGTAGGATACGGACGAACCTGATGTGAAATCAGGGAGCTGTAGGATACGGACGAACCTGATGCGAAATCAGGGAGCCGTAGGAGAGGTGAGGTTTCGTGGACGAACCCGATGCGAAATCGGGGAGCCACTGGGTTGGAGAAGATGACTTGCTTTGGTAAAGAGGTGCGAACGAACCCAATGCTAAATCGGGGAGTCGCGGGAAATGTTAGTAATGCCTCGTAACTCTTAATTTGATACAACTCGAGCGGTAAAGTTGCATCTGTGGGTGAGTGCTACTAATTTTATAAGGATCGCTGGGTAAAAGATAGGTTTAACGAAATCGACTCGATTTACAAGTGAACACCATAAGTATATTGAATAGACAATTAATACAAATGTAAGTGTCGCGAGTAGTTAATTAAATAGAATGTGTGTATGTTACCACTAATTGCACGGTGTTGACGCACTGGCGATGCGGGGCGTACGAGTGGATATTTCAAAGTTCCAAATAGAATATAAACCGAACTCGCGGATTCTACAAGATTAACTTTGATTCCGACAGAGACTTTAGCCTGATCGAACTGAATCTAACCAACTCTGTACGAGCGTGACACGACGTGACGTTACGCGTGACTCTATAGCTTTTAACCAACGAAGGTAGGAACCGAAGGGTTTATATAGTCCCAAAAATGAGTGGGGATGCGTTAGGAATTTCCATATAAGGAAAATCCTTCGGGGTCGTCGTTGTGTCACTCCCGTTCTCACGGTAGTGATGCAGATGGTAGAGATCTTGACCTCCATTAGTGGGGGTTGATAGGCGGAAGGCTTTTAGGGCGTTTTCCCTTCACAGACGCGAGCTCGAAAGACGGTTGAGAGCGACGTATGGGAAAATTCCACATACGTAACACCCTCACTCTTTAAAAAGGTAATTAACGATTTATTAACGTATTCTTTTCCTCGGTCGGACCTGATTATTGTGGGCTTTTTGTTAAATTTATTTTGCATTAGTGCTATGTATTCTTTAATTTTCTGATAAACTTCATATTTATTCGATAATAAGTAAACATATGTATATCCACTGTGATCATCGATCAGTGATAGCACATACCTTTTTCCTCCAGGTGTAATTGTCTGCATCGGCTCGCATACGTCCGAGTGTATGAGATCAAGTATCTCCTTAGTTTCTCTTGTTGACTTCTTTGGGAATGGCTTACACGCGCTTTTTCCTTCAATGCATGTTTCGCACGTTTCTTTGATACCACAGCTCTCTATCTTTATATTGTCTGCCAATTGTCTTCCACTTATTGCTTGTATCGCGTCTGGTTCTCGATGTCCTAGTTTGCGATGCCATGAATGTTTACAATTATCCTTATGTTTACTTTTGGCTAGGAGACTCGTATGGTTTGTCCTTAACTTGTACAGATTACCAACACAGTCCGCTATCGCAATCGTTTCCTTATCCATTGTAATGTAACAGGTGTTATTCTTAAAATTAACTTCAAATCCATTATCTTGAATTCTCTTAACCGATAGTAGACTACCATATAATTTGGGTATATATAAGACATCCTTTACCGTAATAATTTTTTCTTTATTGGAATTTGTTAAACATTTTAACGTACCTGAGCCTTTACCCTTAATGTTTAAACTTTGACGACTTGCCGTTGTTACTGTATCCTCAAGGTCATTTGTATCCAGCTCTTGGAAAAATTCTTTATTATTTGTCATATGGCTTGTGGCTCCTGAGTCGATATACCATGCATCGCTTTCGTTTGTACCTGATTTTATACTGAAACAGAATTTGGTGTGATCCGTTACCTTATTGGCTTCATAGTTTTTTTCTTTCCAGGCCTTGTATTTGTAGCATTGCTTCTTCGTGTGACCCTTCTTTTTACAGAAGTAACATTCAGTCGTAGTCACATGACTTCCTTTTCCTGTCCTGCCGCCATCTTGAGTCTTCAGGACTTTTTCGCACGTGTCTAGGTTGTTCGTCCTCCTCCTGTATTCGTCTATTAGCTTACTTTTGATTAAGCTTAATGTTAAATCCTTTTCCGGTCTACTCTCAAGCCCACTTATTAGGCTATTATACGATTCAGGAAGGCTGCTTAATATTAAGGCTATGAACAAATCCTCGCGGATATTTTGACCAATGGCTGCTAATTGAGCGTTTAATTCAACCATTAAATTTATATGCTCTACCATATATCCGCCTTTTTCGAGGGTTAATCTGCATAATCATTTTAATAGAAATACCTTACTTGACAGTGATGATTTCTGATGGTATTCCTGTAACGCAAACCAAGCTGCCTTCGCGGTTATGGCGGAGCGAACGTGCACGAGTTGATCGTCTTCTATTAACAATCCTATAGTCGTCTTGGCTTTACCATCCTTTAACGACCATGCGGCATCCGGCGTGGTTGGTTGAGCTCCATTTATCACATCCCAAACACCTTCTCTAATTAGGAGCAACTCCAATCTGTATTTCCACGATTGGTAATTGTCGTTGTTCAATTTCGTAATCGTAACACGTGGCGTTTCTGCCATTATACTTTCGCGATTTCTTAACTTTATACTTTCGCAAACTTCTTTAATTCAAAATTTGCCAACCCTGGGCCCATAACCTATTGGCTTTGGGAGGTATAATTTGAAATGATATAATATAAGTTTGAGAAAATGTCTGATGCTTTAATTTTTTTTTTACAATGAACGAAATGCGTGATTTACTCGTGCGAAGGTCTGAATACAACTGACTCATTACAATCTTCTTTTTCAGTTACATTATTACGCAAGGTGGAGCCGTTGTCATATGGTGTTCTATTTTGCCGACAAAATCACATAGAAATGATACTATTATACACCTAAGAAATTGTACTTTTATTAAAAAACATTCACTGATACTTCAAATATAACCGAAAGCAATTATGTTCGAAATTTACAAGAAATCACTAAAATTTCAAAACTTCAACTCAAATGTGGCACGGGTTCCCGTTGTCCAATCACTTTGAAATTTTGCACATATCATTTTCTCATCAAGTGTCACAATTTAGGGGGGTGCGACCAAAAAAAACGAAAGTCGAAAAATAAGGGCGTGTTAAGAAAGTGTTCGTTGCACTTCTGCAAAACACGTGTGTTCCGAAAATGTGCTGGCTTCTTTTAACTTAAAGCCTCTTGTCTTGGTGGGAGTTAATTCATAATGGAACTAGAGAAGTTACTTGGGGGTAGCGGAATTTGCTTGGAAAAAATCCTGTCAGTCAGCTAGCAATCGTGTTGCAGAAATGTTCACGGCCCAAGAATACTACAGGATGTTCTGGGTGTACGCCCGGAACAACGAGGACACAAGTGCTGCTGCGCGAGCATATTCGCTAGAATATCCTCACATCCAAACGTCAAGCAAGGATACATTTCGCGCTGAAGTTTGGGTCGACAATGACGGTGGCCATGTGGAACAATTCCTTAATTGAAAATAAACGGCCCCTTTCGGGGCCACCAATTTTTAAAACGTAGGACAAAACGTTCCATGAAAAGTAAATAAAGCGATCAATGTTATTAGCCGTGCAGTGAAGTGAATATTCGGTACGTTGATCTAGACGCATCCGACATTGCAACCGTTAACTTTGCGTAGTGTCGTATAGCTGGGACCAGCTGTGCACTGAGCTCGTCCATCGATGACCAGGATCGGTTCAGTGACCCAGTGACACAGGTTTTCAAGCTGCAGGTGAATTTCCAACAAGGGTGAGTTTTAGTTACTTTATTGGTGATCATTCATTTTTAAATTTAACGCAAGCGATGGCCTATTTCCGGCGATAATTCTCCATATTCCCGCACGAAAATATTTACTCGGCCTTTTTAAACAGACTTATTCGTTATCACCAACAGTGCTGGCCGTTATTGAATTACGAATTTTTATCACAATAACGAACTACTATCACTTTTCGTTAATTTCCTGTTACATTACCTTTTCATGGCTAGGTTGTTAACACAAGGAAATTTACGTATTCCTTATCCTCCCACTTCAAATAATTATTATTTTCGAATCTTCTAAAAAAAACTGCGCATTTGTCTTTTTACGTTACACGCGATTTTCATCCATTTATTCTTTATTCATTATTCAATTTAAATGACGAACAAACCATGACAACATGTTCGATTTAATTTGTTACGTCATTTTCATTTACCATTCTATGCAATTTTCTTCGATGCATGCCGAGTTGCTTGTTCGCAGTCGCAGCGCGGCTCGTAGCCACGCTAGCGCGGGAGCTCGGCCGTCAGACTCGCGCTCTGATTGGTCGGTGCTTTTTATTAATATCTCGTTAACGAAACCTCGGAGAGCATTTTCGCAAAGGAAAAAGTTGTTCGCACTTACCCCCCGAATCACCTCCTTTAAGGACCCGCAGCATTTTTGGAATACCCTGTATGGTGTGATACTCTCACTCAGGGATCGGCGGGCTTAAGCTACATTGATGAAGGGGGAAAAACCTACAGGAGGGGTGGTTATGTGTGCATGAACTGCGCCTGCGTCAGTCACGCACACATAACTACCGATCCTGTAGGTGTTTCCCCCTTCATCAATGTAGCTTAAGCCCGTCGATCCCTACTCTCACTAGAGCCCTGAAAGGCAATGCCGCCGGCAATAACGCGCCTCGTTGAGTTTCGAGGCCTTCGACGCTCGAGGCCAGCAGGGCCATCCAATGTTGCGCACTAACAAGTGACGAATCTGAAGTTCTGCTATTCTCATCAGATTTTTGCAAAAGAGGTATCAATCGATTCCTTATGTCTCTCTGATGAAAAATCTCTCTAATTAAAGAAATTATATGCAAAAATGATTTGCATAATGTAAAGCTGCTTTCGAGCGTCGAAGTTTGAAGACTACTAAACTTAGTGAGGCGCACGATTGCCGGTAGCATCGCCTTTGACGACTCTAGCTAGAAATCGCCGTATATATATACACATAATTATCGTCCAACTCTACCAATTAGAAGGATGTCCTTCGGAATCAGTTAACTGTGAAAGATGACGCGAGTCGAAACAACGGAACCGTGAAATAAGACATCAGCCAGCGTGCCGTTGTAAGAACCACCGCCTTCGACCGGCATTTAAAGACCACAACATAATGACAAATTAAATGTATAAATTTTTGCATTTATTCTTATGAAAATATTTTTAACATATTGTTGCGCTGGCGCGTCCACCCTGACGCAAAGGGATAGAATGATACGCGGGAGTACACAAGACAGAACTATATTTTGATATAGAGACTAATTGTGTACAACCCGCGCGTCCGAACGCTACGGCGTTCGGTACCAGACAGTCCTCTCGCTGTTGTCCCGATCGTTTTCTTGAAGGGGGTTGACCCTCTTCTGTCTTCAGCTACGAGCCCCAGCAGGCTATGCACAGGTCTATACCCGGCGCATGCAACAATATTAATGAGGTTTTTCTGATGACAATAAGACCAAACACAAGGTGAATTAAAGCATATTGATGTGAGTCATTTTCATATTCAACTGTCGTTCATTCTTTCTCATTCACGCCCACTCCCTTTCACTCGCTCTCCTTTCCTTCGACTTCCAACTGCCGAGATCGGCGACACATAATCGCGAGCCCGAGACACGACGGTATCGCTTCAATAAACAAGGCAGCTCGAGCTGGAATTCGTGGCCTCCTACACGTTATATGTATGTATGTTCGTAGCCGGTTCCGAGTGGTGAACATTTAACTAATATTTACTGTACATGTATTTTAACCAATTTTTACATACGAACTAAATGACTCACAACTAAAAATTTACCACACGAGAGCGGATACATCAAATAGTAATGTACATACAGGGTGTCCCAGCTAAGACTGGACTGCGGGATATCCCCTAACGTATTGGAGATAAAAAAATGAAAAAAATATGGCAAGGCATGGTTCGTGGTGGCCAATTTATTAGCGCGAAGGAAATTTTTCGATCATTAATTTAAAAGATGCGATGGTCAAGGTCGGTTTTTCAAATGGAACTATTTTTTTGAACACCTGAGTTGATAGTGCGTTCCAAGACAAATTCAATAAGCTTTAATGTATACACTTTATTTCGACTGGTTTTTTAGATATTGCGTTTGCAAATTTACTGATTTTCTCTGGAGCCTGCTGGAATAGCAAGGACTGGGGACAGTCTTACTGGCGCCACGGGTGAAACTGCTTGTTCAAACTGATACTTACCTGCCAAAGGTCGACGCAGAGACTGGCAGGCCCAAAGGCTGGTCAATTCTTTTCCGTCAGAAATGCTACTTAAGTAGGTACATCTGCGGTATCGAGAACCGCACCGTTAGTTTTACCTTTTTTAAAAAAAAGGTACAAAAAAGAGCGCCAAGTATACAGGGTGTTACTCTACCTATAGTCAATATTTTGGGGGGTGATTCTACAGGCATATATAAGTCGAAAATCAAGAGTGACGAAATTGCGGTAAATGCTTCGTTTATTAATTATCGATGGTTAAAGATTGACGTCTGGATCGCCTGAATCAGCCTGAATGACGGCAACTCGACGCACAGCGGGCCGCGCGAGGCAGGCCAGCCAAGGGGCGTGCAGTGGCGGCGGATGCGTGACGGATTTGCCATGTAGAGCGCATACTTACTTACCTACCTCGCCGAAACTGTGACATACGATACTTGCAATAATTTATGAAAAGATGCAAACGTTGTTCGGCATTAAACCTGCCTACTCGTAAAAATCCACAAGGGCATATCAAAACCCGCCCAACGGGATTCTCAAGTAGAGAGGGTGAATGCCATTGCCTTTGAAAATATTGCCCTCAAAAATCACCCACACGGCCATCCAAAGCACCGCGATTGTCCCGTCCGCGATTGTTCACTTAATTACACACACGCACTACGATTAATTTTCTCGCGAGTGTACATGTCTTCGCGCACTGCGATTGTCCCGTCCGCGATTGTTCACTTAATTACACACACGCACCACGATTAATTTTCTCGCGAGTGTACATGTCTTCACGCACCACGATTGTTCACTTAATTACACACACGCACCAAGATTAGTTTTCTCGCGAATGTCCATGTCTTCACGCACCGCGATTGTCCGGTCCGCGATTGTTCACTTAATTACACACACGGACCACGATTAATTTTCAGTCTTCACGCACCGCGATTGCAGTCTGTGCTCGCGTTGACGACAGTCGTCAAACTGAGGAGACCTTGGCCAAATCCCTGCGCGAAGGACACGAACAACGTTACGAATAAACAACCTACATACAATGTATCGCTACACCTTCGCCGAGTGGCTCAAGCGATGATACACAGCTTATGCAATACATTAAATTCTTTATTCTTCATGGAATCGATAGGTATGGCAGTGACACCAATGGATTCTCTATGTTTTTCCGATAAAAATCATACCAAATGTAATGTAAATCGGATTACTTTTAACGAAGCTAATTTTACATGAGGCCCGCGTGTGCCTGTGCTAGAGAATCACAGCTGTTTCGCACGGCCAGTCAATGCCCCCGACGAGACCGTTCCGCGCTGAGTTTCGTGGCCTCCGACCGCGACGCTCGAGATCAGGGGGCCATACAATGTTGCGCACTAGAAAGCGACGAATCTGAAATTACAGTAAAGTCTCGTTAGCCGCTCGCTGGGCAGGACTGACATTGAGCACGTATCGTGACAAAACCCTAATTCCGGGTGTGAGTTTCTCGCTTCTTTCTGGCCGAAGGGGGGAGCGAGATGGAAGACTGCGTGCGCGACCGGCGTGCGCGACAGACGCGAGCGCTCCCATGTAATCGTAACTGCTTGACGCATGCGCGCGGCGGTCAGATAACCACGCACGGCTCCAGTCTTTCTTGCGCCATAGGCGAACTTGTCAAATTGAGCCCTTTATTATTGTACATTTATTTCAGTTTATTGATGTCCTTACTCTCAATTTTTATTCGTAGTTTAAAACCGTTGTAGTACAATGTGTAGTATTTTATTTAAAAATTTATTTTCAGCAATGCCAGCAATGAAAATACCATTTTGCACCTCTTGTCCAACTTACGCCCTAGCAGTTGCCTAATTTTGCAGAGTAAAGTCATAAATAATCTCAAATAAATGTATTATAATAAAGGGCGCAATTTGAGAAGTTCGCCTACGGTGCAAAAAAGACTTGAGCCGGGCCTGCGTCAAGATTTTGCGAAACGGTTCTCGTTGTCACCGTAACCGCTTGCGACCTTCGCGCACGCCCGTCACGCATGCAAAGGACGGAGTGTTGTGGCGTCCGAAAGACGGAGCGAGACAAAACATCAATGCGTCGTCTGTCTCGTAACTTTCCACGCTCGCTTTCAGTGCCTTCGCTCGCTCTCGTTCCATCTCGCTTTCGCCTTTACCGGACAAGAGTGAGAGAAAAGTGGTGGGGATAGCGAAAAGTCAGTATCGTGTACAGTAAATCGAACGGCTAACGAGACTTTACTGTATTCTGCATTTCTCATCAGATCTTTGCGAAAGTGGCGTCGATCGATTCCTTATGGAAAAACATAGAGAATCCATTGGTGTCACTGCCATACCTATCGATTCCATGAAGAATAAAGAATTTAATTTATTGCATAAGCTGTGTATCATCGCTTGAGCCACTCGGCGAAGGTGTAGCGATACATTGTATGTAGGTTGTTTATTCGTAACGTTGTTCGTGTCCTTCGCGCAGGGATTTGGCCAAGGTCTCCTCAGTTTGACGACTGTCGTCAACGCGAGCACAGACTGCAATCGCGGTGCGTGAAGACTGAAAATTAATCGTGGTCCGTGTGTGTAATTAAGTGAACAATCGCGGACCGGACAATCGCGGTGCGTGAAGACATGGACATTCGCGAGAAAACTAATCTTGGTGCGTGTGTGTAATTAAGTGAACAATCGTGGTGCGTGAAGACATGTACACTCGCGAGAAAATTAATCGTGGTGCGTGTGTGTAATTAAGTGAACAATCGCGGACGGGACAATCGCAGTGCGCGAAGACATGTACACTCGCGAGAAAATTAATCGTAGTGCGTGTGTGTAATTAAGTGAACAATCGCGGACGGGACAATCGCGGTGCTTTGGATGGCCGTGTGGGTGATTTTTGAGGGCAATATTTTCAAAGGCAATGGCATTCACCCTCTCTACTTGAGAATCCCGTTGGGCGGGTTTTGATATGCCCTTGTGGATTTTTACGAGTAGGCAGGTTTAATGCCGAACAACGTTTGCATCTTTTCATAAATTATTGCAAGTATCGTATGTCACAGTTTCGGCGAGGTAGGTAAGTAAGTATGCGCTCTACATGGCAAATCCGTCACGCATCCGCCGCCACTGCACGCCCCTTGGCTGGCCTGCCTCGCGCGGCCCGCTGTGCGTCGAGTTGCCGTCATTCAGGCTGATTCAGGCGATCCAGACGTCAATCTTTAACCATCGATAATTAATAAACGAAGCATTTACCGCAATTTCGTCACTCTTGATTTTCGACTTATATATGCCTGTAGAATCACCCCCCAAAATATTGACTATAGGTAGAGTAACACCCTGTATAATCCCGTAAAAAAGAATCCCATTTAAAAACATTGTCGTAAATTAATATAAATTTATTAATGTGCTATATTTAGCGTTACAAAAGTAATGATATACAACAGTTGCGCCAATTATCACACTGGCAGATATATTTTTATACAAATAAATATTTTAATACGAATAAATATTTGATTCAAAATACTTGGCGCTGCGCAACCGAAAAAATGTTAATTGCCTTAGTATTAATTAATAATTTACAACTCCATTACAATATAAAATACATATACATACACATATTAGAAACGCAGTCAGATTTATTCTACATACAGGGTGTCCCAGGGAAGAGTGGACAGCGGGATATCTCCTAAAGTATTGGTGATAAAAATATGAAAAAAATATGGGATTGCATGGTTCGAAGGGGCTGACTTATTAGCGCGGACGAATTTTGTTTCCGATTATTATTGTAAAAGATACGATGGTCAAGTTCGGTTTTGTAAATGGAACTATTTTTTCTGAAGAGCTGAGTTGATAGTGCGTTCCAAGACAAATTCAATGAGCATTAATGTATACACTTGATTTCCACTGGTTTTTGAGATATTGAGCTTGCAAATTCACTGATTTTCACTAGAGAAACCCCGCCGGAATAGCGAGCACAGTGGACAGTCTAGCTGAAGCCACGGGTTGCCTTGCCTGTTGAAACCGATACCTACCTGCTAAAGGTCTACGCCAGAAATGGCAGGCCCAAAGGCTGGACAATTCTTTTCCGCCAGAAATGCCACTTAGATAGGTACATCTGCGGTATCGAGAAGCGCACCGTTACTTTTATTTCGCACTTGCTTCTACGCTCGGATGGCCGGTTCTTTTTGGAGGGATGCAAGCTCGATTGGTTAGGGTTAGGAGGTGTGAAAGTTGCTAGACTAAATTTCAACTATAGGGAGCAGATTGTATTAGAACCAATCGGATTTGCATCCCTCACAAACGGCTGCTCTTTTGAAGAGGCCCTCTTCACAGCAATACCTCCTCCCCAATGGCCACCTTCTCTCGCATGGAATACGTCAACGCATGCTTTTGTTTTAATATTGAAGCTCGTGTTTATACTCGAGAGGACCACGCGTCGACAGCGGGCTACCCCTTTTCTTCCTGTGTCTCTCCACGAGGAGTATCAACGGTGGATTGTAGGAGCGTAGATGTTGGGATGCTAGTTATTGAATTCAGGAGACGATAGAAACACTTTATTACAAAACACACATGTGCTATAATAAATGATCGAACTTGCGCCCCACTTCGCGCAGACCGATTACAGGGTGATTGGCTCGGTACGCCTAATCCGCCTCGCAACCGTGACAAGGTCAAGCCAAAAGGTATGAATCCTGGGTCCTTTTTCCGAAGGAAGCCATAAAATTCGATGGGCACTGCGGGGTGTTGTCGTCCCAGCCACGGGATGAAACGCAGAATTACCCTGTTTCTGTTTCAGAAATAAAATAATTCTTTATTCTTCATCGTATGGATATGGAAGTGTCGCCGATGAATTCCTTGTGGTTTTCCGATGAAAATCATGCCAAATGTCGCGTAAATCGGACTACTTTGACATAAGGAATACAAATAGCTTGTGTCAAAGTAGTCCGATTTGCATGATATTTCGTATGATTTTCATCAGAAAAACACAAGGAATCCATTGGCGTCACTTCCATATCCATGCGATAAAGAGTAAAGAATTATTTTATTTCTGAAGCAGAAACAGGGTAGTTCTGCATTTACGCCCCTCACCACGTGGGCAGGGACAACACCCCGCAGTGCCCATCGAATTTTATGGCTTTTTTCAGAAAAAGGTATGCATCCTCGGCCGACCGCGGCAAATCGGGGTCGGTGCCTCGTAGTCAAGGGGTGACATCTGTTTCAGAAATAAAATAATTCTTTATTCTTTATCGTATCGCAGGGGAAGTGACGCCGATGGATTCCTGGCGTTCCATCGATTAAAATCATACCAAACATCATGCAAATCGGACTACTTTGACACAAGCTAGTTGTATTCCCTATGTAAAAGTAGTCCGATTTACGCGACATTTGGCATGATTTTCATCGGAAAACCACAAGGAATTCATCGGCGACACTTCCATATCCATACGATGAAGAATAAAGAATTATTTTATTTCTGAAACAGAAACAGGGTAATTCTGCGTTTCATCCCGTGGCTGGGACGACAACACCCCGCAGTGCCCATCGAATTTTATGGCTTCCTTCGGAAAAAGGACCCAGGATTCATACCTTTTGGCTTGACCTTGTCACGGTTGCGAGGCGGATTAGGCGTACCGAGCCAATCACCCTGTAATCGGTCTGCGCGAAGTGGGGCGCAAGTTCGATCATTTATTATAGCACATGTGTGTTTTGTAATAAAGTGTTTCTATCGTCTCCTGAATTCAATAACTAGCATCCCAACATCTACGCTCCTACAATCCACCGTTGATACTCCTCGTGGAGAGACACAGGAAGAAAAGGGGTAGCCCGCTGTCGACGCGTGGTCCTCTCGAGTATAAACACGAGCTTCAATATTAAAACAAAAGCATGCGTTGACGTATTCCATGCGAGAGAAGGTGGCCATTGGGGAGGAGGTATTGCTGTGAAGAGGGCCTCTTCAAGAGAGCAGCCGTTTGTGAGGGATGCAAATCCGATTGGTTCTAATACAATCTGCTCCCTATAGTTGAAATTTAGTCTAGCAACTTTCACACCTCCTAACCCTAACCAATCGAGCTTGCATCCCTCCAAAAAGAACCGGCCATCCGAGCGTAGAAGCAAGTGCGAAATAAAAGTAACGGTGCGCTTCTCGATACCGCAGATGTACCTATCTAAGTGGCATTTCTGGCGGAAAAGAATTGTCCAGCCTTTGGGCCTGCCATTTCTGGCGTAGACCTTTAGCAGGTAGGTATCGGTTTCAACAGGCAAGGCAACCCGTGGCTTCAGCTAGACTGTCCACTGTGCTTGCTATTCCGGCGGGGTTTCTCTAGTGAAAATCAGTGAATTTGCAAGCTCAATATCTCAAAAACCAGTGGAAATCAAGTGTATACATTAATGCTCATTGAATTTGTCTTGGAACGCACTATCAACTCAGCTCTTCAGAAAAAATAGTTCCATTTACAAAACCGAACTTGACCATCGTATCTTTTACAATAATAATCGGAAAAAAAATTCGTCCGCGCTAATAAGTCAGCCCCTTCGAACCATGCAATCCCATATTTTTTTCATATTTTTATCACCAATACTTTAGGAGATATCCCGCTGTCCACTCTTCCCTGGGACACCCTGTATATTTAATTCTAATACCATACGTAGCATAAGCACACGCACGTACGCACACACACACGCATGCACGCACGTACAAGAAAGAAAGAAAAGGATTAATGCAATTTATACATATTTATTGAGTTTAGCAACACCAATTCGGGGCGCAGCGCCAAGTATTTTGAATCAAATATTTATTCGTATTAAAATATTTATTTGTATAAAAATATATATGCTTAATATTATTGAATACATTTTGTTCTTTGTGTAAATAGCCAGTGTGATAATTGGCGCAACTGTTGTATATCATTACTTTTGTAAAGCTAAATAAAGCACATTAATAAATTTATATTAATTTACGACAATGTTTTTAAATGGGATTCTTTTTTACGGGATTATATACTTGGCGCTCTTTTTTGTACCTTTTTTTTAAAAAAGGTAATTTTGTGGAGATTTCACACATTTTGTAGTAGTGTTTATTGATATCAATCACTTTACGACAATGTTTTTAAATGGGATTTTTTTTATGGGATTATATACTTGGCGCTCTTTTTGTACCTTTTTTCTAAAAAGGTAATTTTGTGGGGTTACTAATGACAGTACTTTTTTCACCCCCTCGAGGTTATTTTGTTTTTAAAATATTGTATTGTCATCCAAACTATGTCATCAAATTTAAACCAATTCCACCAATCTAATTGGTGGAATTGGTTTAAATTTCACTTTTCAATTATGAACCAAACATGCAAGAAGCAAACAGAGGATCGATGCTGAATAAAATCGTTTAATTGATATAATACTATGTTTCATTTATTTTTTCAACCTTAAATTATACAATTTTCCACATTTATAATAAAATTCGATTTTAATTGTATGTACATATTTTTTAAAACTCTAAAATAGAATTATCCATGAAAATGTGCTCATTTTTCTCATTTGCTCGTGCACTAGGGGTACTTTCTCCTTCGCTTCCGCTTCGATTATCTGAAAATATATATATAAAAGTCACATATTTTAGTTACAACATAACGTAGAATATATGGAAAAAGAGTTGACTTTTACTGTAGTAAGTGTAGAGACTACATATTGTGTCCGAAGGAGGTGATAGCATATAGCAAAAAGTCTTGTTGGAGGAAATTTATATAGTAATGGTAATTTAGCGAGAATTAACAACGAGATCTAATATTTTTAACGCACAATTTATTGGTGTTGGAATAAAATTAATTTAGTATGTTTATTGGTGAATTGAAATATTGTTAATGGGAAACTAATAAAATTAATGAATAGCGTGGAACCTACTGTGGATTTTAAATTAATGACCCCTTTACAAATATCATTCATAAAAGATTGGAAAGTATCGAGGGAGATGCATTGTCAGCATACTTTCTTCATTAGTGTGACTTACTCTACACTGCAAGTAGTACGCCATAATTTTTTTAATTCTTAACACGTTCGCAGACGTGAATGCTGTAGCGTTCATTTTCATGATGATACAGAATGACATGAATGCTATAGCATTCAAATCTTAAAGTCCATTATTTTGAATTTAATTTTATATAACCTTAACACGTTCGTGGACGTGAATGCTATAGCATTCATTGTATATAATGATTAAAATATGATAATTTGCACCTCGCTGAAACTTTTATTGTCCGCAAACGTGTTAATGCTACGCTAATTTGAAAAATTTTGTCGATTTACCTTATTTCTCTATCTAATAACCTCCTCCGGACAACCTCCAAGCCTGTGTATGCCCTTCATTCCTGTCCAAGCCCGTGCGTCCCTTTCATTTTTATCCGAGCCTGTGCGTCTCCTTTATTTCTATTCAAGCCCATGCATCTCCTTCATTTCTACAAGTTTTACATAAAAACTCTAATGTAAAAATAGTCTGATGGTATGAAAACAATATATTATTCTGTAGAAACTTGTGTCAAAGAAGACGCTAATCTGTCGAACCTTCTGCGGACAACTTCCAAGTCTATGCGTCCCCTCCGTTTCTATAAGCTTTACATAAATAGTCTATTAAAAATTTTTTGTGACTTACCTTGTTAATTGAGACAATAATTCGGTGTCCTATGTCGTGTAAAAAGTCGTGACATTTCAAAAATGTTGACAATTTCCTTATTTCACACTTCGCAGGTTATGGTTCTTTACTATCCTTAATACTAGCTAGGTTACGTTTATATCTCTACAGACGTGCTTTCTGCTAGCTGTCACGTGACTATTTGTTACGCGATTGGCGGAACCCGCATCAATATATAGATATACACGCTGCGCGAGAACAGAGTGTATCAAGTTACACCACGATCCAATGAACGACGTGCCTGAGAGACATTTCTCTCCCTTTCACGTTCCCCTCTTGCCTACACTTTACCAGGACGATGCTGAATTTTTGAGAACATGAAAATCGGGAAATCGCCACTTTACAACTAAATATCTCAGCTCATAAGGCACGTAGGAACAAAACGAAGACACTTTTCTTATGTAAATCAAACCCAGACTACCGATTAAGACCATTCAAAATCGAATCGGATCTGCCGTTATTGAGATTCGGAAATATCAGGGTTCAGAATAGCGATTCGTCGCGTAATAGACACTCTGTGCTCGCGCTGCGCATATATACATATATATACTTGGCGCGAGACACTACCGTGTCTCTTGATTTCGCACTTGCTTCTACGTTCGGATCGCCGTTTCTTTTGGGAGGGATGCAAGTTGGATTGGTTAGGTTAGGAGGTGTGAAAGTTGCTAGACTAAATTTCAACCATAGGGAGCAGATTGTATTAGAACCAATCAGATTTGCATCCGTCACAAACGGCAGCTCTCTTGAAGAGGCCCACCTCACAGCAATGCTCACCTTCTCTCGCGCGGAATACGTTAACGCATGCTATTGTTTTGATATTGAAGCTCGTGTTTATACTCGTGTAAGGTTCTCGAACGAGACGTTGCCGTTCCTTACAGGAGATTCACGAATAGAGCGGTTACCCGTGAATTTGTGGGATTGGTTCGGGTGACGTGCGATTAAGAAATGAATTTCAAGATACAAGAGTCCTTCTTTGGTAAATAATAACAATGATTTATTCAAAAATAAGTTGCGACACGAAGTCGTATGAATTATTATAATTACTAATGTATATACGTAACGACGTATTGTTCGCTAATTACGAATATAGATTGATTTAGGTTACGACGCTAAGTCGGTGATACAGAGAGTGACGCTTGGTCGATTTAGTATGTGAATTTGATTTGGTTACGACCTAAGTCCGAGATACAGAGAGTGACGCTTGGTCGATTTAGTATGTGAATTTGATTTGGTTACGACCTAAGTCCGAGATACAGAGAGTGAAGCTTGGTCGATTTAGTATGTGAATTTGATTTGGTTACGACCTAAGTCCGAGATACAGAGAGTGACGCTTGGTCGAGTTAGAATTTAAGAATGACGCGCAGTCGATAAATGTAATATGATAACGACGCTATGTCGATGATACAGAGAACGACTATTTGTCGATTTAGTGAGTTTGAATTTGATTGCGACGCTATGTCGATAAGAGGATTTCTTCTGGTGCCTATTAGTTGGCCCACGCTTTAGATTTAGAAGGCTTAGTGAAAATTGACACGTGAAGGAAATCTGAGGGGCTAGTGAAAGCGGCCTCGAAGGATTTTGAGGGGCTAGCGAAAGCGGCCTCAAAGGATTGAGGGGTTAGTTAAAGCGACCGCGGAACGGTGTGAGGGGCTAGTTAAAGCGACCTCGGACTGGAGGTTGAGGGGCTAGCGAAAGCGACCTCGGAAAGGAGGAAGTTTAAAGAATACTCGTTGCAAGACTGAGGGGCTAGTTAAAGCGACCTACTGCTTGGTGGTTCGGTAGTAGAACCAAGTCTGATTACTGCTGCCGGCGACCCGGTATTTATACTAGTTCGGCGTACTCAGCCCGCCAATCGCTGGCTGTGCGAATATTACGCGCCAATGATAATTAGCATCCGGTTCGCGCCACTCGCGGACTACTTAGTTTATTCGGCGTCCGGTTTGCCGTACGGTGTGCGCATGCGTCCTTGTCTCACGCGCGGCACTGAGTCTGCTTGTTTGTCCGTCGTATGGGAGGTCGCTCGCGAATGTTTACAGTATACTTAATGCTAGTTAAAATAAGGAATAGAATAAATGATGAAATTAATAATTAGTATAGGAAGTATAGAAAAAATGTAGGGTGGTTCGTAGCGGAACGTTACACTCGAGAGGACCACGCGCCGACAGCGGGCTACCCCTTTTCTTCCTGTGTCTCTCCACGTGACGTATTGGTTCTGGATTGGAGGAGCGTAGATATCTGGACGCCAGTTATTGAATTCAGGAGACGATAGAAACACTTTATTATAAACCACACATGTACTATAATTAAATTAAATCGTATTCCTCGCGGAAAAGAGTACTGATAATGATCGAACTTACGCCCCACTTCGCGCAGACCGATTCCACGGAGGGTAGTCGGGTCACACACTGCACAAATGAGACAGGGTAGTTCTGAAGCTACGCCCGTCGAAGGATGCGGCCTGGTACCCCGTAGTGCCTCACGGAATTTTATGGATTTTGCCGGAAAAAGGTATAAATCCTGGGTCGAGCGTAGCGCATTGAGGTCGAACCACCGCAGTCGAGGGTGCAATGTCCATTACAGCGTATTAAGAAATTCTTTTCTTGATCGTATCGAGATGGAAGTGACGCCAATGGATTCCCTATGTTTTTCTGATGAAAATCATACCAAATATAATGCAAATCGGACTACTTTGACACAAGCTATTTGTATTCCCTATGTAAAAGTAGTCCGATTTACACGACATTTGGCATGATTTTCATGGGAAAACCACAAGGAATCCATTGGCGTCACTTCCATCTCGATACAATCAAGAAAATAATTTCTTAATACGCTGTAATGGACATTGCACCCTCGACTGCGGTGGTTCGACGGCAATGCGCTACGCTCGGCCCAGGATTCATACCTTTTTCCGGCAAAAGCCATAAAATTCCGTGAGGCACTACGGGGTACCAGGCCGCATCCTTCGACGGACGTAGCTTCAGAACTACACTGCCTCATTTGTGCAGTGTGTGACCCGACTACCCTCCGTGGAATCGGTCTGCGCGAAGTTGTGCGCAAGTTCGATTATTATCAGTACTCCTTTCCGCGAGGAATACGATTTAATTTAATTATAGTACATGTGTGTTTTATAATAAAGTGTTTCTATCGTCTCCTGAATTCAATAACTGGCGTCCAGATATCTACGCTCCTCCAATCCACGGTCAATACGTCTCGTGGAGAGACACAGAAAGAAAAGGGGTAGCCCGCTGTCGACGCGTGGTCCTCTCGACTATAAACACGAGCTTCAATATCAAAACAATAGCATGCGTTAACGTATTCCGTGCGAGAGAAGGTGGACATTGCTGTGACGTGGGCCTCTTCAAGAGAGCAGCCGTTTGTGACGGATGCAAATCCGATTGGTTCTAATACAATCTGCTCCCTATGGTTGAAATTTAGTCTAGCAACTTTCACACCTCCTTTTTTTTTTTTTTTTTTTTTTTTTTACGTGCAGGAAATCCGGAACGGATACCCCGAACTTCGGGGGAAGCTCGGGGTTATGTTGGGCTCCAACCAACTAAAACCTGCACGGTAACCACCTAGAGCGGGGGGATCTGGCAAGGAAGATGGCCGTTCTTGCGCGAGATCAGACTAGCGATACGTTCGCTAGGCCATCCTCCAAGACCCCGGATCCCCGCGCTCGTTTGCCAGAGTTGGCACTTTCCCAAGGGGGAGAGAAGCTCCCCGGAAGAATCCCCGCTATCGCCGGGGCAGCGTTGCGGGCTACGCGCCAACGCTACCCCTCATTCCCCGGCTGTATTTACCGGGTTCGACAAGCCCCCGCTTGTCTCACCCTCCACAGCCCTCCGGTGCCGTCAGCCGCCTGAAGCGCACTACGAGAGGAGCGGGCCCGGTATGCCCGGTCCACAGAACCCCCCACGGTCACCTACTCTCTACTCCCATGCTGTCCTCTTACGCCCCAGGAGGCATTGTGCGCGAATGGGGCACTAATGGAGGGAGGGAGGACCACCTCTCCAGCCCCGTTGATTCCGCGAACCCTCCCGTTGCGTCCGCGCCCACACCCGACAGCATGTTCACCCGAACAGCTTGGTGCCCTTCTTTAAGAAGGACACCCCGGTGTCGCGCTTCGCCGTCTTCTTCGCCGCTACCTCGCTCTCCTCCTTAGCCTTTGCGCGCGTAGCGAACGCCGCGAACTCGTGTCGCAGCTTCCTCCAGTAGCCGCTCTTTTTAGCGACTAGCCTCGGTTTCGGCAGCCGCAGGTCCGTTCGCATTCTCGGCGAGACAGGGCCCGCCTCCGAGACAACCACCCCCTTCCCCCTGAAGTGCTCCTCTAAGGCCTTGGCCAGGAGCACGGCCCTGCTCTTGCCGCCGGGAGTCGGACACCGAAAGACGGCGCACCTGGTCCATATGCCGGCGAACTCGACGCGGCCGGACCATCTTTCGTCCCGCTCGTCGTAGAGGTCCTCCCAATGCCGGTCGACGAACTCGACGAACGCCTTGTCACCGCCCTCACCTTCTCCTATCTCACCTCTCATCAACCAGACCTGGCCCGAATCCGCCGTGTATTCGTCGTCGACGAACACGCGGTCGTCGTCGGCATAGGGGCGCCTGGTATCGGGGTCGAGATCCACCTCCCGGATCACACCGTGTGGATCGATCCCCGAGATCTTCCGGCCGATGTCGGCCTCGTCGTCCTCGTCACCGGACGAAACATCATCGGCCGAAAGCTCGATGGTGTCCAGGACCTCCGTTCCGCAAGCACCACTCACGGGATCCACAGGGGGATCATCAGCGGAGACGCCCTGCGCATCCTCCCCGCACTCCTCCTCCCTGCACACCACTAAGGTGTCCACCCGATTCCCACCGGAAACGGGACAGTCCGACGGGGGGGAGGGGGGCGAGACCACCGGCTCCGACCCCGAGGCCACGATCGGCGGTTCCGGCGTGGTTACCTCCACATCCCCATTGCCCGAAGACAGCGGGGACAACGACAGGGGGGCGTGCACCATGGCGACAGTTGTCACCGTCCCCGCCGATGAATCTGGCAACGGAGCCAGAGTCTCCACGACCTCTAGCATCTCCTCCTCCTCCACTTCATCATCGCCGTCCGGCTCAGAGTCCGAGATCACGGTACTCCGCCCATCCGCAGCCCTGGATCTCTTGCGAGGGGCTCTCGGCGGGGAGTCAGAGGAGGTGCGCCCCTCCTCAGCCTCGCGATCCAACCTCCGCTTACCCTGCGGTTTCGGCTCCGCTACCGCTACAGCCATCGTCTCCCCCGAGGGCCCCGCTGCCGTCTCGGATGCAGCCGTCGCAGCTGCTCGAACCGGCGGGTCGAGTCCCGGCTTCTTCTTCGTCGGCGGTTTGGCTCCCCCCCTCGCCGTCTTCCGCGAGCGGTCCTTCCCCTTTCCCGCTGCCATCGTGGCAGTCGTCGGCTTCCGACACGCAGGGCCACCCATACGGTGCCCCGCCGGCAGCCCGGCCGCCAAGCAAACGGGGCAGCTCACCATCGCCTCACAGCCCAGGGCCTTATGCCCCGCGACACCGCAACGGTAGCACGCGGTGCTCCTGTCCACGTCCGCAGGGCATGCCCGACGAACATGTCCGAAGAGCAGGCACCGGTGGCACTGCAGGGCTCTTCTCTGCAGAAGCTCCACCCGAACGGCGAACAGGCCAAGCCGTAATCCGCCGGACTTCAGGATCTTAGAAATCCCCCCCAACGGACACCGCGCGTACGCCGAAAAAAGCCCGGCGTTATCTCCCCGGAACTCCCCAACGCGCACGTCGTCCACCGCGCACCCCCCAGCCACAGCCAGGGCATCCCGCACCATCGTGGGGGTCGCGAGCTCCGTCAGGTCCCTCACGCGGATCTCACCCCATCTCTGAGGGCGAGTCACTTTGACCCCCTTCCCCAGAGTAGCCGCTCCCAGGGCTCCCGCTAAGGTGTCGGCCTTCTCCTGGGAGTCCGGGCCAGGGACCGCTATGATCAAGGCCCCATTTGTGGCCCGTTTGGGCCGCAGCGCCGCGATGCCAAGAGGCTCCAAATCCACGGACCGCATCGCCTCGACGACCGTGCCCGCGAACTCCGCCTCCCTGCCCTCCTCCGCCACGATGCTGACGGCCGCCCCTCGCGGAAGCCGCGGCAGGCGGGGCCCCGCCACCCCCGGTGGCAGCGGTCGAGTCCCTCCTTTGCGTCCCCCTCCTCCCCGATTGACCACTTGGGCCCACGTCGATGGGACAGGAGCACCGGCATTCCTCTCCCCGATCACCCCCGCGACCTCGGGGGCGCTGATCTTCTTCGGGGTGGGGGGCCTAGACCGCGCCGCCCGTTTCCTCCCCTTCTTCCCCTCCGCGGGGACGTCTCTCGGGAGGGGGTTCTCGTCACCCGACATCGGTGATCCCGAATGCACGGAGGCAGCCCCCACGGCCACAGGGGCGCGGTTCCCCTCCAGAGCAGCGAGTCTGTCGCTCATTGCAAACACCGCATCGCACAACCGCTCCATCATAGAGATGGACCTCTGCGCGAATGCTGCGAAGCCCTCCCCCCCGGGTAGAGCCGGGGGGTCTGTTCGCCCACCAGCCTCCATCCCGCGTCGCGGCAGGCCACTAGCGGCCTCCGCCCCCCGGTCCTCGAGCCGTCCCAGCAGCTGGGCGACCCGGTCCTCCAAACGGCTGATCCGGGACCTCTGCTCGCTTAACTCGCGATCTTTGGCCCGAACGACCCTGGACCACTCCACGGCCGTGCGGTCCGCCGTCTCTTCCCTCTCCCTGCGGACCGGGGACCTCGAGGCAACACGGCGTACATGCGACGCAGCCCCACCCGTCCCCGCTCTGAGCCGTTCGCTCCTCCTCGGAACTGGACCGGATGTCCGATCCTCGTCCGAATCCAAAACCAAATCATAGTCCCTGCGAATAGCCAGGTCTGCGTCTGTGACTTTTTCTGGGTGGGGTGGCAACGTACCCTCCCCAACACCAGTGACGCCGGTCCGAGGCACCAACTCGGCGTCATCAGTCTTACGTCTTACTTCAGAATGGCTGCTGACAGGGCCAAACTGAGTCGGGCGATTACCCCCCGAAAGCGGCGTTGTTTCCGAGGCTGCTCTACTTTTCTTCATTCCATAAAAAAAAAAAAATGTCTTGAAGGGCGACGACCCCACCGCCCGGCGGTCTCCCAACCATCCCCACTAAGGCGGGGGGAACACCCAGCGTGCGTTTTACTTCCCTGCTGTAGAGAAGGTCTCCTCACAGAGGAAGACAGTAACCCCTGCAAGCGAAATACACCGCAGGGGAACGCAAGTGCCATGTCCGCGTTCGCGCCCCTACCCGACTATGTCGTGTAGGGACCCCAGGAGCACCAACGTGGAGGTGCGCTACATGGACTTACCCCGGTCGGGCCTCCAACTTCGTCCAAGTTCTCCGCTCCGGGCTGTCCCTGGATCCTCCCCCCGCGACCATAAGGCCCGGGGAGTACTACCAGAGACGACGACCCGGTTGAGAGAACATGGAACCCATCGGAGTTCTCCATCGACTATGTGCCGGCAAGCCGACAGCCGATGGAGAGCCCTTCCAGAGCCAATTTGGCTCCCCTTTCACACCTCCTAACCTAACCAATCCAACTTGCATTCCTCCCAAAAGAACCGGCGATCCGAACGTAGAAGCAAGTGCGAAATAAAACTAACGGTGCACTTCTTGATACCGCAGATGTACCTACCTAAGTGGCATTTCTGACGGAAAAGAATTGTCCAGCCTTTGGGCCTGCCAGTCTCGGCGTCGACCTTTGGCAGGTAGGTATCAGTTTCAACAAGCAGTTCCACCCGTGGCACCAGTAAGACCGTCCCCGAGCCTTGCTATTCCAGCAGGCTCCAGGGAAAATCAGTAAATTTGCAAACGCAATATCTCAAAATCCAGTGGAAATAAAGTGTATACATTAAAGCTTATTCAATTTGTCTTGGAACGCACTATCAACTCAGGTGTTCAAAAAAATAGTTCCTTTTGAAAAACCGAACTTGACCATCGTATCTTTTAAAACAGGCCTGGGATTTAAGTGAACGCAGCGGCCGATTTTCAGAGGCAACGCCTCCTTTCTCCCGCCGCACGTCTTGGCCCCCGCGGCGGCCCAGCAGCTAAGAGCGTCTCAGGCCCGTACCACGTGAACCGCGCGTAGCGTATTAAGGTGACATTGTATCAATAGGTTTCTACATAGTTCCAGAGAGCACGATTGTCGATGCCTTTTTTTGTCAACGCGCCACGCGCCGTTCATGTGGTACGAGCCTGAAGCGCTCCAAGCTCCTAGGCCGCCGCGGGGGCCAAGACGTGCGGCGGGAGAAAGGAGGCGTAGCCTATCAAAATCGGCCGCTGCGTTCACTTAAATCCCAGGCCTGTTTTAAAATAATAATCGAAAAAAAATTCGTTCGCGCTAATAAATTGGCCCCCTCGAACCATGCCATGGCATATTTTTTTTATTTTTTATCTCCAATACGTTAGGAGATATCTCGCTGTCCAGTCTTAGCTGGGACACCCTGTATAACAAGAAATTATTAAAAACGGTATTCGATGTTCCAGGTGACGTGCCAGGATGAAGAACTCGCCCAATGTATACCGAAAAGAGCTTTTCTCACCTTATTACGTCTCCCGGAAGTAAGCTCCAATTTAGCTGCGTATTCGAGAACTGTAAAAGTAATCCAGGATGCAAACAAACGTAACGACATGTCACAATTGCGAGCGTTAACCGAAGAAGACGATGACATAGAAATATGCATACGTGGTGAAGTTTACTTAGAATTATTCAAGGATCCAGCTATGCGCGGGCATCTAAGTCTTATTGGAAGAACACAAAAATTGCCAGATTTAGCGAGACGCCTTCTGGATAATAGCGAAGAAACTGATTCATTGGCCGCATCTGATAAAAGAAGTCTAGCAACATTGGCGAAGAACGACGATCTACCGATTAGCCTCCAGGATCGCGTCGAAGAAAATCACGACGATGAAGAAAAGAGAACCGGTTATTTAAGGTATCTTATTTTAACGAATTTTAATGGTGGATCGTGATTTCTGTAAAACTTTCTGGTGAACCTCTTCAAGAGTCGTACCGGCAGCCTGTTCTATACTGTTTTGATTAATATAGTAACACATTTAGTTTCTTTGAAATTTCTTTTCCAAATTTTAAAAATTACTGAACCAAATGAGCTTAATAATGTCCAAAAATTTTATGCACTACATTATATAATGCATTTAAGCACAGAGGTATTATTGCACATAAACTGATCTCATGTGCGCGAACTTCAATTTTAAGTAGTCAATATGATAATTTACGGCAAAAATGTATCAACTTTATCTCTTACCCACTGTCGCCAGAAGAGAAGTATGTATATTCAGCTGAATTAAAACAAGAATTAATTATACAGTTCAGTTAGTATACATATTTGCGAACTATAGTACAGGGTAATCCGTTAAGACTGCAACCAACGCGTGCGCGAGCAGGTAAAATCAGAACACTGCCTCCCAGACGCATTCCACTACAACCATGCGCCGATACTTCCGCCATCTATGAACCAATGATGAAAGTATACGGTCTTTTAGCTGCCAGTAGAGATCGCAGGGTGCTTATGGCTTTCGCCAAAGAATATTCAATTTGACGTAGCAGACGGGTATGAACACGGTAGCCATTTTAAGAGTGCGACCGCGCCGATCCCGTTATCAACGTATGCAATGGTCCAACAGCGGCATTAGACCACGCTGACGAGTTAGTGGCCCGAGTTGAAAAATTTGGGGAAATGGGGACAAATTATCCCCTTCTAATGGTGAAAAAATATTCCGATAAGCTTTTGCAAACTGTTTATTTAAATACTTTATATAATGCTCTTTTTAAACTTCATGGCGCTGATAAACAATAGGTTATTTGTCCCTGTATCATTACTTTCACAAATTGAGGAGTTAATATTTTTATTCAATTATATATTAGTTCTGCAGCCTCAGAATCTAATGCTCTGGATTCCTTTTTTGTGATTTTATCCTTAATATAGTGCATGAACAGATCGGAAGTATCGGGTAACTAATGGGATGTGTCGCTGTTTCCAGCAGACTTTGAAATTTTTCTACAATTTTTGTGTATGAATGTTTTAACCCTTTAGCTATTATACGCCACGCCTGTAGTGGCGTTCGTTTATGTCATCGTGTGGAATGGTACATGAAAATGATGACTTACGTTAATATTATCTTTTGAAACGATACGCCACTATTGTGGCTTTCACACGCTAGTGGTGAGAAATCAAGCAACCCTGTCGTAGCCAAATTTTTTAAATTGAGGTGGGTACGAGACCAGCCGACACATTGTTTTCTAAGCACGTTACAGTAATCTGGGGTGCGAGTGGTAAACCAATCATAAAAGCGGAGTACGCTGCTCGCTTACCTGAGCTGGAGAATTCCGAATAACTCTCTCCGACGTTAAAGGGGCCGTCTCACCGGGCCTTGAATGTGTGTGGATGCTCACACAAGCTAAGTTAAGCGTGTACGTATATGCGTGTAGTAAGCAAATCGTAAATTACAACTTTCGTCCTGGATTCGGCCTGAAGGAAGTTTTTGCGGGTACAGTTACCTTCAGTAAACATCTGTGCAGGGTGGTCTAGTGCAGGCCTGGGATTTAAGTGAACGCGGCGGCCGATTTTCAGAGGCAACGCCTCTTTTCTCCCACCGCACGTCTTGGCCCCCGCGGCGGCCCAGGAGCTTCGAGCGCCTCAGGCCCGTACCATATGAACCGCGCGTAGCTCATATCAACCGAGCTACGCGCGGTTCATATGGTACGGGCCTGAGGCGCTCGAAGCTCCTGGGCCGCCGCGGGGGCCAAGACGTGCGGTGGGAGAAAAGAGGCGTTGCCTCTGAAAATCGGCCGCCGCGTTCACTTAAATCCCAGGCCTGGTCTAGTGTGTTTGAATGCTAATAAGCACTGTACATTGAAATAATAATGAATTTATGAATCGAAAACTGACAGAATGAAGCTTCAAGGCTTCTCCGTTGGTGGCGCTAATGGTGTACTGTAGCTACGTAGCACCAGCGTGACGTATATAGTATATTGCGTGACAAGGGAGAGAAGCAAGAGATTCCGACGCGAGGCGAAATCGCTACTCTCCCGTGTCACGCATTATATTTTTTTCAACACCTGCATGAAAGGTGTGTTTTTGAAAGTCTGCTCAGCGATTCGCAAAAAATATGCATGTTCGATTGCTTTTTCATTCTGTCAAACCTAATAAATAGGTGTATTTATTTTCCAAAAAATCGATAACGATTAGTCGAACAACTGCATCTTCATACCATAGGGTAACGTCAAACTCCAGTTTCTTTGGGAGGAAAGTAAGAAATTGCGAATACGCATGCGCGTAAAGTCTTTTTCCCTTGGGAGATAGACTTTACGCGAATACGTCTGAAATTAGTCAATTTGCTCCCGCTCAACAGGCGTAAAAAAACACATTTTCATGCAGGTGTTGAAAAAAATTCATTATTATTTCAACATACAGAGCTTCTTAGCGTTCAAACGCACCAGACCACCCTGCACAGATGTTTACTGAAGGTAAATGTACCCGCAAAAACTTCCTCCTAGCGGATTCCAGAACAAAAGTTGTAATTTACGGTTTATTTACTACACGCGTATACGTTCACGCTTAAGGCCTGGTGCAGACGAGCGGCATGCGGCAGTTTGTCGCCGCGTCAATACGACAATACTACCGCAATATATATATTTTATACAGGGTGTTACTCTACCTATAGTCAATACTTTGGGGGATGATTCTACAGGCATATATAAATCGAAAATCAAGAGTGACGAAATTGCGGTAAATGCTTCGTTTATTAATTATCGATGGTTAAAGATTGGCGTCTGGATCGCCTGAATCAGCCTGAATGGCGGCAACTCGACGGACAGCGGGCCGCGCGAGGCAGGCCAGCCAAGGGGCATGCAGTGGCAGCGGATGCGTGACGGATTTTCCATGTAGAGTGCATACTTACATACCTACCTCGCCGAAACTGTGACATACGGCACTTGCGATAATTTATCAAAAGACGCAAACGTTGTTCGGCATTAAACCTTCCTACTCGTAAAAATACACAAGGGCATATCAAAACCCGCCCAACGGGATTCTCAAGTAGAGAGGGTGAATGCCATTGCCTTTGAAAATATTGCCCTCAAAAATCACCCACACGGCCATCCAAAGCACCGCGATTGTCCCGTCCGCGATTGTTCACTTAATTACACACACGCACCACGATCAATTTTTTCGCGAATGTCCATGTCTTCACGCACCGCGATTGTCCCGTCCGCGATTGTTCACATAATTACACACACGCACCACGATTAGTTTTCTCGCGAATGTCCATGTTTTCACGTACCGCGATTGTTCACTTAATTACACACACGCAGCACGATTAGATTTCTCGCGAATGTCCATGTTTTCACGCACCGCGATTGTCCCGTCCGCGATTGTTCACTTAATTACACACACGCACCACGATTAGTTTTCTCGCGAATGTCCATGTCTTCACGCACCGCGATTGTTCACTTAATTATACACACGCACCACGATTAGATTTCTCGCGAATGTCCATGTTTTCACGCACCGCGATTGTTCACTTAATTACACACACGCACCACGATTAGATTTCTCGCGAATGTCCATGTTTTCACGCACCGCGATTGTCCCGTCCGCGATTGTTCACTTAATTACACACACGCACCACGATTAGTTTTCTCGTGAATGTCCATGTCATCACGCACCGCGATTGTTCACTTAATTACACACACGCACTACGATTAGTTTTCTCGCGAATGTCCATGTTTTCACGCACCGCGATTGTCCATGTTATCACGCACAAAATATTGTCTTACAGGAGATGTTCAACGTGACCACCATTCTCCTGAATATACAGTTGCATTCTTCTGCGAAAATTTTCGCGTACTTGTCGGAAGTCGCCCATCACATGCTGTACTATCCCCGACGTAAACTGGATTCGTTGCTCTAATTCGTCCACTGTGGCCACGGGCGTTGATTAGACCAAATTCTTCATATGTCCCCAGTAAAAGAAATCAAGGGGATTGAAATCTGGAGACCGAGCATGCCAAACGATAGGTCCTTCTCGTCCAATCCATCTATTTCGGAAGTATGCATTCAAATGTTGGCGTACTATTACGGCGTAATGTGGTCCTGCACCGTCTTGCATGTACCACATGTCTCTTCGCACAATCAATGGCACGTCTTCTAATAGAGCAGGCAATTGTGTCTGCAGGAATTCGAGATATCCTTGGGCTGTTAACCGACGAGGGAGAACAACAGGACCAATAATCTTGTCGCCAAGAATTCCTGCCCAAATATTTGTTGAAAATTGGCGCTGAGTATTTCTTTCTGACAGCGCGTGTGGGTTTTCTTCTTCCCAGACGTGAGAATTACGTGTATTAACGGTGCCATATCGGTTGAAGTTTGCTTCGTCGGAAAACAATATCTTCGATAGGAAGCCTTCATCGGCTGTAATCATTTCCATCATCCATGTGGAAAAGTGAAAGCGGTTCTCGAAATCACCCTCTTCTAATTCCTGCACCCGTTGCAAATGATACGGGTACAGTTGATTGTTTTTCAGAATTCTCCAGACAGTGGTACTGCTTACACGTTCCTCTGCCGCGATTCTTCGTGTGCTGGTCGAAGGGTTTTCCTCGATTCGCTGCATCACCCTCTCTTCGAGGTGCGGATCTCGTTGATCACGTCCCCCGGATCTGTTACCCGTAACAGAAGCTCTATCGCGTAATCGTTGATACAGTCTAGTAAATATCCTTCTATCGGGCACATTTCTCCTTGGATATTTTTGACAATAAATGCGAGGTGCTTCAGGAGTACTACCCTTCGCTTCACCGTAGCACATGAGCATGTCTGCGAGCTCCATGAACGAATATTGTCCTTCCATCGTAGAAAATTCGTCCGTACGTACCACTTCAGACACCACTACACACACCGTCACACACCACTTCACACACCACTACACTCACCGTCACACACCACTTCACACACTACTACACAGACCGTCACACACCACACGCAGAATAAAACTTAAAAAAGAAAAGGAAAGAAATTTAAAAGGCCTAAGCTAAAGCTAAAACTGAAACTAAAACTGAAACTGAAACTAAAACTCTGACTAAATTCAAAAACACACTCTGCTTTCTACAATAGAAATTTAGTAAAGTCTCGTTAGCCGCTCGCTGGTCAGGACTGACATTGAGCACGTATCGTGACAAAACCCTAATTCCGGGTGTGAGTTTCTCGCTTCTTTCTGGCCGAAGGAGGGAGCGAGATGGAAGACTGCGTGCGCGGCCGGCGTGCGCGACAGACGCGAGCGCTCCCATGTAATCGTAACTGCTTGACGCAAGCTCGCGGCGGTCAGATAACCACGCACGGCTCCAGTCTTTCTTGCGCCATAGGCGAACTTGTCAAATTGAGCCCTTTATTATAGTACATTTATTTCAGTTTATTGATGTCCTTACTCTCAATTTTTATTCGTAGTTTAAAACCGTTGTAGTACAATGTGTAGTATTTTATTTAAAAATTTATTTTCAGCAATGCCAGCAATGAAAATACCATTTTGCACCTCTTGTCCACCTTACGCCCTAGCAGTTGCCTAATTTTGCAGAGTAAAGTCATAAATAATCTCAAATAAATGTATTATAATAAAGGGCGCACTTTGAGAAGTTCGCCTACGGTGCAAAAAAGACTTGAGCCGGGCCTGCGTCAAGATTTTGCGAAACGGTTCTCGTTGTCACCGTCACCGCTTGCGACCTTCGCGCACGCCCGTCACGCACGCAAAGGACGGAGTGTTGTGGCGTCCGAAAGACGGAGCGAGACAAAACATCAATGCGTCGTCTGTCTCGTAACTTTCCACGCTCGCTTTCAGTGCCTTCGCTCGCTCTCGTTCAATCTCGCTTTCGCCTTTACCGGACAAGAGTGAGAGAAAAGTGGTGGGGATAGCGAAAAGTCAGTATCGTGTACAGTAAATCGAGTGGCTAACGAGACTTTACTGTATTTCTATTGTAGAAAGCAGAGTGTGTTTTTGAATTTAGTCACAGTTTTAGTTTCAGTTTCAGTTTTAGTTTCAGTTTTAGCTTTAGCTTAGGCCTTTTAAATTTCTGTCCTTTTCTTTTTTAAGTTTTATTCTGCGTGTGGTGTGTGACGGTGTGTGTAGTAGTGTGTGAAGTGGTGTATGACGGTGTGTGTTGTGGTGTGTGAAGTGGTGTGTGACGGTGTGTGTAGTGGTGTGTGAAGTGGTACGTACGGACGAATTTTCTACGATGGAAGGACAATATTCGATCATGGAGCTCACAGACATGCTCATGTGCTACGGTGAAGCGAAGGGTAGTACTCCTGAAGCACCTCGCATTTATTGTCAAAAATATCCAAGGAGAAATGTGCCCGATAGAAGGATATTTACTAGATTGTATCAACGGTTACGCGATAGAGGTTCTGTTACGGGTAACAGATCCGGGGACGTGATCAACGAGATCCGCACCTCGAAGAGAGGGTGATGCAGCGAATCGAGGAAAACCCTTCGACCAGCACACGAAGAATCGCGGCAGAGGAACGTGTAAGCAGTACCACTGTCTGGAGAATTCTGAAAAACAATCAACTGTACCCGTATCATTTGCAACGGGTGCAGGAATTAGAAGAGGGTGATTTCGAGAACCGCTTTCACTTTTCCACATGGATGATGGAAATGATTACAGCCGATGAAGGCTTCCTATCGAAGATATTGTTTTCCGACGAAGCAAACTTCAACCGATATGGCACCGTTAATACGCGTAATTCTCACGTCTGGGAAGAAGAAAGCCCACACGCGCGGTCAGAAAGAAATACTCAGCGCCAATTTTCAACAAATATTTGGGCAGGAATTCTTGGCGACAAGATTATTGGTCCTGTTGTTCTCCCTCGTCGGTTAACAGCCCAAGGATATCTCGAATTCCTGCAGACACAATTGCCTGCTCTATTAGAAGACGTGCCATTGATTGTGCGAAGAGACATGTGGTACATGCAAGACGGTGCAGGACCACATTACGCCCTAATAGTACGCCAACATTTGAATGCATACTTCCGAAATAGATGGATTGGACGAGAAGGATCTATCGTTTGGCCTGCTCGGTCTCCAGATTTCAATCCCCTTGATTTCTTTTACTGGGGACATATGAAGAATTTGGTCTAATCATCGCCCGTGGCCACAGTGGACGTATTAGAGCAACGAATCCAGTTTACGTCGGGGATAGTGCAGCATGTGATGGGCGACTTCCGACAAGTACGCGAAAATTTTCGCAGAAGAATGCAACTGTATATTCAGGAGAATGGTGGTCACGTTGAACATCTCCTGTAAGACAATATTTTGTGCGTGATAACATGGACAATCGCGGTGCGTGAAAACATGGACATTCGCGAGAAAACTAATCGTACTGCGTGTGTGTAATTAAGTGAACAATCGCGGTGCGTGATGACATGGACATTCACGAGAAAACTAATCGTGGTGCGTGTGTGTAATTAAGTGAACAATCGCGGACGGGACAATCGCGGTGCGTGAAAACATGGACATTCGCGAGAAATCTAATCGTGGTGCGTGTGTGTAATTAAGTGAACAATCGCGGTGCGTGAAAACATGGACATTCGCGAGAAATCTAATCGTGGTGCGTGTGTGTAATTAAGTGAACAATCGCGGTGCGTGAAAACATGGACATTCGCGAGAAATCTAATCGTGGTGCGTGTGTGTAATTAAGTGAACAATCGCGGTGCGTGAAGACATGGACATTCGCGAGAAAACTAATCGTGGTGCGTGTGTGTAATTAAGTGAACAATCGCGGACGGGACAATCGCGGTGCGTGAAAACATGGACATTCGCGGAAATCTAATCGTGCTGCGTGTGTGTAATTAAGTGAACAATCGCGGTACGTGAAAACATGGACATTCGCGAGAAAACTAATCGTGGTGCGTGTGTGTAATTATGTGAACAATCGCGGACGGGACAATCGCGGTGCGTGAAGACATGGACATTCGCGAAAAAATTGATCGTGGTGCGTGTGTGTAATTAAGTGAACAATCGCGGACGGGACAATCGCGGTGCTTTGGATGGCCGTGTGGGTGATTTTTGAGGGCAATATTTTCAAAGACAATGGCATTCACCCTCTCTACTTGAGAATCCCGTTGGGCGGGTTTTGATATGCCCTTGTGTATTTTTACGAGTAGGAAGGTTTAATGCCGAACAACGTTTGCGTCTTTTGATAAATTATCGCAAGTGCCGTATGTCACAGTTTCGGCGAGGTAGGTATGTAAGTATGCACTCTACATGGAAAATCCGTCACGCGTCCGCTGCCACTGCATGCCCCTTGGCTGGCCTGCCTCGCGCGGCCCGCTGTCCGTCGTGTTACCGCCATTCAGGCTGATTCAGGCGATCCAGACGCCAATCTTTAACCATCGATAATTAATAAACGAAGCATTTACCGCAATTTCGTCACTCTTGATTTTCGATTTATATATGCCTGTAGAATCATCCCCCAAAGTATTGACTATAGGTAGAGTAACACCTTGTATATCTCTCCATATACATACAGGGTCATCGTTTAATCCTGCAACCCGCGCGCGCGTGAACTTGTAAAATGGCAAAACACCGCCTCAAGGACGCATTCCACTACAACGATGCACCGTCCCGGCGTTCGGAGAGCTGCTAGCGACCGCTAGACAGCAGTGATTCCCGAGCGTCGAGAATTTTGGGCTGGTCTCTTTCAAATTAACATTGTAAAGAACTATTCAGAATTTCCCGGCCCGGGTTGAAAAATTTGGGGCCTTTTTCGTATAACTTTTGAACTATAAGAGATATCGGAATGCAATTTGCGCTGAAAAATGAGGAAAAATTATTTTCTCTTAATAATGGCTAATTTAACATATTTTACGTTTACTTAATTTTTCTTTTATCAATTTTTTAACCATACTTGTTTAAAAAGCTTCTGCAAACTGTTTATTTGATAATGTATTTAACGCCGTTTTTAAAATTCGTGGTGTTGATAAACAATAGGCTAGTTGTTTCTGTATCATTACTTTCATAAATTGAGAAATTAAATTTTTATTCAATTATGCGTTAGTTCTGCAGACCTCAACATCTATTGTTCTGGTTTTCTTTTTTTATGGTTTTATCCTTAATGCGGTGCATACTTTTTTTTTTTGAAGAGGGGGAAAATGCATTATGCATACCCCGACATTTGCTGCCGGGGTTATGTGGGACTCCCCGCCAAAATAGGCGGGATACCCACTAAAAACCCCCTCTGGTGGTCTCCTACTGGGGGCCTCATGGCGGTGCCCGGAACTTCTGATGTAGTCCATCAGGCACCGCTATATGCGGTGCATACCTAGATCAGACGTAAGGGGTAACTAATAGGGACGTGTCTTTGATTGTAGCGGTGTTTGAATGTTTTAGCTACTCAATGCCACGCCTATACCGGCTTCCGATAATGTAATTTTTTTTAATGATGTGCCATTATTGTGGCTGTTACAAGCAGATGGCGAAAAATCTCTCCGTACAAGGGTATAGCGCCGCGGTCAACCCTGTCGTAGCTAAAATTTTTTAAATTGAGACAGGTACGAGATCAGTTGACATTATTTTCAAACCTCATTACAGTGATTTGGAGTGCGAATGGTAAACCGATCATAAAAGCGGAGCGCGCGGCTCGATTACCTGGGCCGGGAAATTCCTAATACCTAGCTCTTTGCGACGCTAAAATTTTCGGAGCTCGGGCATCACCTTCTCCAGCAGTCGCTGGCAGCTCTCCGCTGGGTCGGTGCATGGTTGTAATGGAATGCGTCCGTGAGGCGGTGTTGCCATTTTACAAGTTCGCGCGCGCGCGGGTTGCAGGATTAAACGATGACCCTGTATGCAGGATGTTTCTCTACCTGTGGTCAATACTCTAAGGGATGATTATACCGGCGAAAATAAGACGAAAATCAAGAGTGACGAAATTGCGGTAAACACTTCGTTTTCAAGGAAATTGACTTTGAATTTCACCTAAATACACGTGCATCGTAGGCGTTTGAGGGGCACGCGGAGGTGAGCGGAACGCGTCAGCTGCCCGTAGGACGTTCCACTCACCTCCGCGTGCCCCTCAAACGCCTACGCAGCCCGCTTCTTTGCGCGTTAGATTTTGATCTGTAAACAATCGCACGGAACAGTCTTCCGTGTAGACCTCCTCGCGCCTACGTTTTCATGTTTATTTCATATTTAATTGTTGTGGGTTTCACACGCAGGTGGCGAAAAGTCAAGTCAACCCTGTCGTAGCTAAAATTTTATAAATTGAGGAGGGTACGGGACCAGTTGATATTACAGTAAAGTCTCGTTAGTCGCTCGCTGGTCGGGACTGGCGGTGAGCACGTATCGTGATAGATCGCTAATTTCGGGTCTGAGTTTCTCGCTCCTTTCTGCCCGAAGGGGGGAGCGAGATGGAAGACTTTGCGTGCGCGGCCTGCGTGCGCGACAGACGCGAGCGCTCCATGTAATCGTAACTACTCGACGCATGCGCGCGACGGTCAGATAGCCAAGGACGGCTCCAGTCTTTTTTGCGCCATAGGCGAACTGGTCCCATTCAGCTCTTTATAATAATACATATATTAGAGTTTATTGATGACCTTAATCTGAATTTTTATTCGTAGTTTAAAACAGTTGCAGAACAATTTGTAATATTGTATTTTCAAGTTTATTTTCAACAATATCAGCAATGAAAATTCCATTTTGCACCTCTTGTCGACTTTCCACCCTAGGCAGTCGCCTAATTTTGCTTATGGAGACAAGCCAAGCTTACAGGCAGCGATCAGTATGTATATAGCCAAAGAAAGTATATATATATAGAGGTGCAAAATGGAATTTTCATTGCCGATATTGTTGAAAATAAACTTGAAAATACAATATTACAAATTGTTCTGCAACTGTTTTAAACTACGAATCAAAATTCATATTAAGGTCATCAATAAACTCTAATAAATGTATTATAATAATGGGCACAATTTGACATGTTCGTCTAGGGCGCAAAAAGGATTTCAGCCGGGCCTGCGTCAAGATTTGCCGAAACGGTTCTCGCAGTCACCGTAACCGCTTGCGACCATTGCGCACGCCCGTCGCGCACGCAAAGGACGGAGTGTTGCGACGTCCGAAAGACGGAGCGAGACAAAACATCAACGCGTCGTCTGTCTCGTACTTTCCACGCTCGCTTTCAGTGCCTTCGCTCGCTCGCGTTCCATCTCGCTCTCGCCTTCACCGGACAAGAGTGAGCGAGAAGTGGTGGGGATACCGAAAAGTTAGTATTGTGTTGAGCAAATCGAGCGGCTAACGAGACTTTACTGTATTTTCAAACCTCGGTGCAGTAATCTGAAGTGCAAGTGGTAAGCCGGCCATAAAAGCGAAGCGCGCGGCTCGCTCACTTGTGACGGCGACCTCCGATTCACTAATAGCTGTTTGTGACGTTAATTTGAAAGAGACCATCCTAGAATTGACCTAATTTTCTAGATAGTGCTCCTAGGAATCGTTTTTGTTTATGTATGTATGAAAAAGGCGTACGACTAATATTGTACAACAACCAGCTGCAGCTTCGACTGTTATTCGAATGAGGTAGCTCTGGGCTATTATTTCAAAACCACCGTCTATTTTACACAGAGACACAGAAAATAATTTTACTCAACAATTGATACTTTGATTTTAGGATAAACTCATAAAAAAATAACAAGAACGTGAACAAAGTATTTGAACAAAATGGTGGCTCTGTGGCAAATCGTGTGGCTTGTTACGTGAGGGCGTTAATTTTAAAAGAGACCGAGCGGTTGAGTCTGATTTACTCACGTAACGCTTAACGAATTTAAAGAGATTTTATAATTTTGACATACGCAAAAATCAGGATTATTTTGGGGCGCGGCTTTTGTCTACAACCTATACAGGTTGTCCAATCGGGATGTGGTACTTTGGTGAAGGTGGTTCGAAACAAAATGAGACGGATTTCAGTAAAATATTACCATGTATTACAAAAATATATAGATATATATAGGAGTTTTCAAAGGTGGAACAAAATGGTGAAAATTACATGGATTTGAACAAATAACCGATCAACAATAATTGATCGAGGGAAACCCCACAACCCACTAAGTGGTTGGATCAATAATCGTGTCTATTGTTAATTTTATACATTCACTCGAATAATTAATGTGGTTACAATTTATATTACGCGAAACAAGCCAATTTTTAAAACGCGTCACACGCCGAAGGGAAAGTAGCAGCTAATTGAGGGAAAACCCATAACCCACTAGGTGGTTGAATCAGCTGCTGCCTCCGTACAATATCATGATAGATCGAATCACTCACCAACTCTGTACAAGAGATTGTTAATTTGTACTGCGGCTTACTTTCAAGTTCTCTCTCTCTCTCTCTCTCTCTCTCTCTCTGGCTCTGGCTCTGTACGACCTGGAGGGTCCCGCGTCTAAGATGGTGAAGCGCAGGAGTGTCGCACAACACACACGATTGTCAAAATAGTTCACTATATATTATAATTAAGCGCGAGAATATTAATATTTGGCTAAATAAAACGGTGTTAAAACAAATAATATATAAACGCAAAAGTATTGTTGAAAAACGCAAGAATATACAAGTCTCTACGGGGACTGAGTCCTTCCACGCACTATGTGATAATCGGGAACTCCGGCTCAAGACTATTTTTAATGAATAGCTATGTCCCTCGGACAGATCGACCACGCACTATGCGACTTAACAGCCGACTGTCGTAAAATGGTAAATTTTGATAAAAAAAATGCAGAAATATATATGTATATAAGTTTTTACGGGGACTGAGTCCTTCCACGCACTACAAGATACGCGGGAACTCCGGCTCAAGACTATTTTTAATAAATAGCTATGTCCCTCGGACAGATCGACCACGCACTATGCGACTTAACAGCCGACTGTGTCGAGCGTTCGCAGGGCAGCCCCGAGCACTTGGGACTTTGAACAAGAGAGTCAAATTGCTGAGCATGCATTTCGTACACACGGGCCCAACCGTCGTCACCCCGGACCGTTCCCAGCCTCGCAGTGCTTAGGGTTTTGAATGTTATCGCATCCGGCGTTCCAAGAACGTTGATGCTGATGAAAGGTTTTCTTATGGAAGTAACGCAGTGGCGTAACAATCATAAATCGGTTATTATACTATATCAGATCATTGACAACTGATCGAGGGAAATTCCCATAACACGCTAAGCGGTTGGATCAGATGTCAATGATTCTGTAATAAAATTTTAACGAGGAAGAAAGGAAAGAAGAACCGAATATAAAGTAGTCTACTACAATGCCTCGGGAGGCTTATCACAACGCGCATTCCAAGAACGTCGACAGCGTTGAAAGATCGTTGACAATAATCTTTCATGAGAATATACAGTGGCGTGACAAGCTTCAAACAGAATTAAATCAGAAATAAGTCAAGCACTATTAAGAATATCTACAGATAATCGACCATTGATTGAGGGAGATTCCCATAACACGCTAAGCGGTTGGATCAATAGAGAACATCTGCGAAATGACTGTAAAAATTAGTAGAATTTAGAAATGAATTTGGAAAAAGTAGCCGGCACGTAACAGGCTCACGTGTTAAAATTTTACCCCAAACAATTATGCAATCAAATCAGTTCTCACTTCGTCCTTCTATTCACGTTATTATTATTTGAAGCCGTTCGCGCTAGAACGATCCCCCCCCCCCCCCCCCACACGATCGGTGACGCGACGCGTTTCAAGCGCGGCCGAATACCGAGCGCGAAGGAATCAGGCAACGGGTGTCTGCCCGCTACGAGTCCCGAGCGCAGGGATAGGCAAAAATTTATCTAAAAGATTTAACGAAAGATAACTTTCGGTTATCCTTTATTCGTGCTTGTTTTTCTGAAGAATACAGGGTGTCCCAAAAATGCTGCGTTTCCTTAAAGGGGGTGATTCTGGGGGTGATTTCAAACAACTTTTTCCTTTGCGAAAATGCTCTCCGATGTTTCGTTAACGAGATATTAATAAAAAGCACCGACCAATCACAGCGCGAGTCTGACGGCCGAGTTCCCGCGGTAGTGTGGCTACGAGCCGCGCTGCGACTGCGACGAGCAAGCAACTCGGCATGCATCGAAGAAACTTGCGTAGACTGGCAAATGAAAAAGACGTAACAAATAAAATCGAACATGTTGTCATGGTTTGTTCGTCATTTAAAGTGAATAATAAATAAAGGATAAATGGATGAAAATCACGTGTAACGTAAAAAGACGAATACGCAGTTTTTTTTTAGAAGATTCGAAAATAATAATTATTTGAAGTAGGAGGATAAGGAATACGTAAATTTCCTTGTGTTAATAACGTAGCCACGAAAAGGTAATGTAACAGGAAATTGACGAATGGTGATAGTCGTTCGTTATTGTGATAAAAATCCGTAATTCAATAACGGCCAGCACTGTTGGTGGTAACGAATAAGTCTGCTTAAAAAGCCCGAATAAATGTTATCGTACGGGAATTTAGAGAATTATCGCCGGAAATAAGCCATCGCTTGCGTTAAATTTAAAAATGAATTATCACTAATAAAGTAACTAAAACTCACCCTTGTTGGAAATTCACCTGCAGCTTGAAAATCTGTGTCACAGGGTCACCAAACCGATCCTGTTCATCGATGGACGTGCTCCGTGCACAGCTGGTCCCAGGTATCCTTACATTCCCACTACCCAAAGTTAAGGGTTGCAATGTCAGGTGCGTCCAGGTCAACGTACCGAATATTTATTTCACTGCACGGCTACTAACACTGATCACTTTATTTATTTTTTATGGAACGTGTTGTTCCTACGTTTTAAAAATTGGTGGCCCCGAAAGGGGCCGATTGTTATTAGTTCAAAAATTGCTCCACATGGCGACCGTCATTGTCTACGCATGCCTCGGCGCGGAGAATTATTTGTCGCTGGACGCCCTGTAGTGTTTGCGGCGTTATGTTGGCCACCGCCGCGTGGATAAGTGCACTTGCCTCTTCAGGGGTGTCCACCGGCTGACGATACACCTCATTCTGAAATGATTGTTGTACAACAAATACAAAACGTAAGTAAAAAAAAAGAATACCTATCTACAACAGGAATATGTAAAGAGTAACAGCAATAATCAAATTACCTTCAGGTAGCCCCAGAAGAAAAAATCCAGCGGATTCATATCCGGTGACCGTGGGGGCCACGCAACGTGGGCCTCTCGCCCGCCGCGGCCGATCCACCTGTCCTGAAAGGTTTCACCTAAATAAGCGCGGACATTATCGGCGTAATGTGGCCCAGCTCCGTCATGCTGGTAGTACATGTTCTGTCGAATCTCATATGGAATATCGTCCATAAGATCCGGCAGAACATGTTCTAAAAAACATTTATACGCTGGGCCGTCCAGCCTGTCTGGCAGAATGTACGGCCCAACGATAAATTCGCCACAAATGCCGGCCCATAGGTTGATCGACCAACGGACTTGTGCTGCGCATGGACGAAGCGCTAGGGGCTTTTCGTCGCTCCACACATGCATATTGTGGGAATTGAAGCAACCTTCTCTGTTGAGAATTGCTTCATCCGTCCACAATATGTATTTGGTGAACGACGGATTCCTTAGCACTTCTCCCAACAGCCACCTGGAATATTGAATGCGCAGGATGTAATCTCCGGCGTGCAAATGTTGCACCCGTACATATTTGAACGGATGCAACCTGCGATCCTTGAGGATTCGGTGTATCGTCGTCCTGCTGACACTAGAACAAAATGCAAGAACATCCACTATTAGATAACATTTTTTTTCTTATTTAATAAGTGCTGCAGTTATTTTGAACTGTCACTTACTCTAGGCGACGGCTCAAGACGCGCACACTGATGGTTGGGTCGGCTTCAACGGCGTCGAGGATTCGCTCGATGGTGAAGCTACTTGGGGGTAGCGGAAGTTGCTTGGAAAAAATCCTGTCAGTCAGCTAGCAATCGCGTCGCAGAAATGTACACGGCCCAAGAATACTTCAGGATGTTCTGGGTGTACGCCCGGAACAACGGGGACGCAAGTGCTGCTGCGCGAGCATTTGCGCTAGAATATCCAGACATAGAAACTCCAAGCAGAGATACATTTCGCCGGTTAGCGTCGCGGCTATACTCGACGGGGTCCATGATGCCGCGAGGCAGTGAGGTGGGCAGACCCGCAGCAGCGCGAAATCTGGGCACCATCGAGCGAATCCTCGACGCCGTTGAAGCCGACCCAACCATCAGTATGCGCGTCTTGAGACGTCGCCTAGAGTAAGTGACAGTTCAAAATAACTGCAGCAATTATTAATTAAGAAAAAAAATGTTATCTAATAGTGGATGTTCTTGCATTTTCTTCTAGTGTCAGCAGGACGACGATACACCGAATCCTCAAGGATCGCAGGTTGCATCCGTACAAATATGTACGGGTGCAACATTTGCACGCCGGGGATTACATCCTGCGGATTCAATATTCCAGGTGACTGTTGGGAGAAGTGTTAAGGAATCCGTCGTTCACCAAATACATGTAAAGAAATGACACTTTCTTTAATTCGAATTAGCCGCGCTTTATTAGCGCAGCGTGCCCGCTAAACGATACATATCGATGCTCAACGAAGGAGAACACAATATAGAGAGACAACGTGAGAGAGCACATGTGCAAAGATTATAGTATACGAATAAAACTAAATAACATAATTGATCTAGGAGGAGTTAAGGAGAACAGACTTTAATTGTCGTTTCTCTTTCTTTAGGTAAGCAATAAACCATCTTGTAAATATTTGTAAATATTGTATATACACCACATATATATTATAATCTCTTTCTGTAGAGCAACACAGTTTGGTTATTTTCCTGGAAGTCCTCAATGCTATCCTTTGCCTTATATACATATTGTGGACGTATGAAGCTATTTTCAAGAGGGAAGGTTGCTTCAATTCCCACAATATGCATGTGTGGAGCGACGAAAATTCCCTAGCGCTTCGTCCATGCGCAGCACAAGTCCGTTGGTCGATCAACCCATGGGCCGGCATTTGTGGCGAATTTATCGTTGGGCCGTACTTCTGCCAGACAGGCTGGACGGCCCAGCGTATAAATGTTTTTTAGAACATGTTCTGCCGGATCTTATGGACGATATTCCATATGAGATTCGACAGAACATGTACTACCAGCATGACGGAGCTGGGCCACATTACGCCGATAATGTCCGTGCTTATTTAGGTAAAACCTTTCAGGACAGGTGGATCGGCCGCGGCGGGCGAGAGGCCCACGTTGCGTGGCCCCCACTGTCACCGGATATGAATCCGCTGGATTTTTTCTTCTGGGGCTGCCTGAAGGTAATTTGATTATTGCTGTTACTCTTTACATATTCCTGTTGTAGATAAGTATTCTTTTTTTTTTTACTTACGTTTTGTATTTGTTGTACAACAATCATTTCAGAATGAGGTGTATCGTCAGCCGGTAGACACCCCTGAAGAGGCAATTGCACTTATCCACGCGGCGGTTGGCAGCATAACGCCGCAAACACTACAGGGCGTCTAGCGACAAATAATTCTCCGCGCCGAGGCATGCGTGGACAATGACGGTCGCCATGTGGAGCAATTTTTGAACTAATAACAATCGGCCCCTTTCGGGGCCACCAATTTTTAAAACGTAGGAACAACACGTTCTATAAAAAATAAATAAAGTGATCAGTGTTAGTAGCTGTGCAGTGAAGTGAATATTCGGTACGTTGACCGGGACGCACCTGACATTGCGACCCTTAACTTTGGGTAGTGGGAATGTAAGGATACATGGGACCAGCTGTGCACGGAGCTCGTCCATCGATGACCAGGATCGGTTCGGTACCCTGTGACACAGATTTTCAAGCTGCAGGTGAATTTCCAACAAGGGTGAGTTTTTGTTACTGTATTGGTAATAATTCATTTTTAAATTTAACGCAAGCGATGGCTTATTTCCGGCGATAATTCTCTAAATTCCCGTACGATAACATTTATTCGGGCTTTTTAAACAGACTTCTTCGTTACCACCAACAGTGTTGGCAATTGATTTACGGTTTTTTATAACAATAACGATCGACTATCACCTTTCGATAATTTCCTGTTACATTACCTTTTCGTGGCTACGTTATTAACACAAGAAAATTTACGTATTCCTTATCCTCCCACTTCAAATAATTATTATTTTCGAATCTTCTAAAAAAAAAACTGCGTATTCGTCTTTTTACGTTACAAGTGATTTTCATCCATTTATCCTTTATTCATTATTCACTTTAAATGACGAACAAACCATGACAACATGTTCGATTTTATTTGTTACGTCTTTTTCATTTGCCACTCTACGCAAGTTTCTTCGATGCATGCCGAGTTGCTTGCTCGCAGTCGCAGCGCGGCTCGTAGCCACGCTAGCGCAGGAACTCGGCCGTCAGACTTGCGCTGTGATTGGTCGGTGCTTTTTATTAATATCTCGTTAACGAAACATCGGAGAGCATTTTCGCAAAGGAAAAAGTTGTTTGCAATCACCCCCAGAATCACCTCCTTTAAGGTAACGCAGCATTTTTGGGACACCCTGTATATTCGACCTAGTTTATCTGTGAGATTTTATATTAGGAAATACATTCGTCACGAATAGTTTATTCGAAGCTCGATGTAACGCGTACATAAAAAACTTAAAAAAAGTACCAAAATTACGCCGAGTACATGAAATATCAAATCACAAACAAATAGAAGAAAATATACAATTACAAAAAATTGAAGATAATAATAATTACGCAATAAAAAAAATGTAAAATCTAATTGGGCTGCAAGTACATAAAGGTGCTTTCCAACTGCGCTTAACCTTTAGAGGGCCGGGATTTTTTCATTCAAATTGTAAATTTTATTTACTTAAGGGGGTAGACACGGGTAATGCAGCGCGCTGTATACCGACACAATCTGGCCCGAAACATGGGTCTGGGAAATTACGTTGTTTGTCCTTATATGAGGAGATTTTGGGCTGGGCGATGTCTCATTCGAAAGACGAAGGTTCAGTGCAGCGCGCTCTGGTCATTGTTCGACGAGATTGTGTTGATATCTAATAATGTGAGTGTTCAAAGTAGAGCAAAAGTCGACAAAATACACCCGCAAGAATCCAAGTATTTTTAGGTCACTATAAGAGTTTTGTGACTCAAACGGTGAGCAGAGCGCTCCGCATTGAACCTTCCTCTTTCGAATGGGACCTCGCCCAGTCCAAAATCTGCTTATATAAGGACAAAAAACGAAAAATCCCAAACCCATGTTTCAGGTTAGATTGTCGGTATTACAGCGCGGTGCATCGCCCGTGTCACGTGATGTGTCTACCCCCTTAAAGTGAATAATTAATAAAGGATACCTAAATCGAGAAAAATCATGTCAAACGTAAAAAGACGAATACAGTGTTTTTTTTACAGCGGAATCGAAAATAATAATTATTTGAAGTGAGTGGATAAGAAATACGCAAATTTCATTTTTAATCAACTTCAAAAAGGAGGAGGTTATAGATTCGACGCGTTTGTATTTATCTGTCTATCTATCTATGTATCTATCTATCTATCTCAGGCCTTGAATAGGTTCCGAAAATAACTGTTTCAAACTGTTATATAAAGGTTCTGACTGAAAGAGTTATGAAGAACCTTTATTCTGAATAACAGTTATAAAGAACCTAAACATCAGACTATATAAGTATAAGTAACGATTCCTATGTAGCTCTATAACTTCTATTTTTTAGGTTCTATATATGTTCCAAAACAGTTATAGAACCGATTTAATAACTTTAATTTTTTAGTTTCTACATAAGTTCCAAAGCGGTTATAGAACAGATTTTTGTAACGATTGTACAGAATTTTATAGAAAATGAAATTACAACATATTTTAACTATAGACTACTGTGTATAACCAAATTGTTTAAAAATTATTATAAATAAGTAAGTAAATCTATATTATGTACACATTTGCACATACATATACAATTAGTCCGGGAACCAGCGACACTTTTTGATATCTCATTTGTTTAAAGTTGGTTTATTTTTTGTTCTACTATATTTGTGCTACAGATCAACAAAACGACCTCCTGCCAGCGCACTAGCGGAATAACGCTTATCAGCAGCGTATCAATTATGTCAGAAAATATTGTGCAAAATCCTTATTTGTTTAAATTTGGAAAGGGTCTAGATGGATAAGCATAGTGAAAAGTGCCCTTGAACGGATTTTAGCTGGTAATGCACCTTTCAATAGTGTAGCACAGGAAAACATTGTACACCAAGTTTCAACCCCCTATCTCAACCAGGAGGGTAGTTATGAGGTAAATTCGAATTTTCGGTTTTCGCCATATTTTCCCTATTTAATGGTCAGCAAAAATTCTAAAAAAAATCTGAAATATTGTAGACATGATTGTGTATGATTGTGAATTTTTTCAGATTTTTTGTTGCAATTGCTAAGTGTAAGAAATAAAAAACGCAAAAAAATGTCGAAAAATGCAGATTTCGTGTTGAAGTTTTTGAGCGACTAGATTTTTAATTTTACAGTAGTTAGATATTGACATGACTATTATCTACAATTTCTTTCAGATTTTTCGGTAAGGTGCGCCATAGTTAAAAAAATAAGAAAACGATATTTTCGTGATATTTCGCGTGAAAACGTGATAAGTACAGGGTGTTAAAAAAGTAATGTTCACCGCTTGGAGGGGTGAATCTACACCCCCGGATCGGTGGAGATTTGCGAAAAAAATTTGCTGCAAAATTGTTTATAACATTGAAAATCAATGTTAAATTTTTTTTTACATCAGCATATTCTGCTCGGCGTAAGGAGAAAAAGTTTGAAAGCAGCCATATGTCGCAAATGAACCGTTTCGTGGGGAAAAATTGTTAAAGATTTCGCAACGATTTGAATGTATAGAGTTGCACGTAGATGCTTGGGCCCACCACCACCACTTTGCCGTTTGCCAGTATTTACTACCTCAAGGGTAGTGGCCCGGGGTAGGTAGCTCCTGGGCTCTACGCAGACACAACACGGCGTTTAAAGGGACAGAAGACCGTGCAAGGTGCATTGACCTGGCTGGGCCTGGATTAAGTGGTGTTTTCCCAACAGAAATTCGAAGTTGCCAGTAACCAGTTAGAATTTTTACATATCTTTTGATTTTTTTTTTTTTTTTTTTTTTTTATTATAGAGGGGGGAAATGCATTACGCATACCCAGGCAGGGTTGCCTGGATTATGTGGGACTCGCCGCTGCCAACGGGATACCCACTAAAAACCCCCTCTTTCTTAGCCTACTTCGTATGACTCCCTATGTTACGGTCGGGACTTCTCCTATCTTTTGCCTACGGACATTTGAACGGATAGGGCACAACAATACATTCTGCTGATTGACAGGAGGGAAAGTTTAAATGATAACATATGTGGCAAACGCACCATTTTGTAGGAAAAAATTGACAAAGTTGAATTGTGAAGGTTAGACGATATTAACTTAGTAACTTACCAACGTTCTCGATGGTTTATCTCCTGCGTCTTCTTCTCACCCACAGGACACTCCCATCGTTGTTGATGGCGCGTAGCATCCGCGCCTGTCCGGTGGCTTCGATATGACCACCGTCATTATCGAGACATTGTTGCAATCTTGTCTGCATGTTCCTGCGAACTTTTTCAAACGTGTCCGGCGAATTTTGGATTGTTCGGAACGCTTCTTCTATTCGCTGTTTTAATTGTTCCCGTGTTTCAATTTGGCTTCCCGATCTATAAACAATGTCTTTCACTGCTCCCCACATAAAAAAATCCAGGGGATTGAGATCGGGCGAACGTGGTGGCCACACATGAGGTGCGGGCGACCGTGCTATCCACCGTGTGCCAAACATTCGCGGTAAGTAGTCTCTGACTGTCAGGGTGAAATGTGCTGGTGCACCATCGTGCATAAAATACAGCGACCGGCGTCTGTTTGGTGGTACTACTTGGCGAAGTTGGCCTAGCAAATTACGTCGTAAAAAGCGCAAATATGTGGCACCGGTTAATGTGGGCAAATAAACAGGGCCAACGATTTGATCTCCCACAATACCTGCCCACACATTTACTGAAAAACGTCCCTGGTTAAACCGTTGGACGGTTGCGTGGGGATTCGCATAGGCCCACACTCGTGTATTTTGCCTGTTTTGTAGATTGGCGCTGGAAAAACTGCTTTCATCCGTGAACAGCACATTTTCTAGGAAGCGGGGATTCTGTTCTAATTTCCGCAGCATCCAACGACAGAAGGTACGCCGAGCAGCGTAATCGCCAGGACGGAGTGCTTGGCCCCTTTGAATTTTGAACGGTCATAGACCTTCTTCCCGGATGATGCGCCGCACCGTCACGTGCGAAATATCTATGCGACGAGCAATACCCCGGAGGCCCATTAGTGGGAATGCACGCGCTAACGCGATCACGCGTTCTTCCGTTCTCCATGGTACGCGGGGCCTACCTGGTCTCGGGTGATTATTGACTCCCGCATTGAACTCTGCTACATTTAGCTTCGAAAAACGGTGGTCGAGACGTTGAAATTGCCGTCGGTACGGGACTCGTGTTTCCCGGCCACTGTCCACCATCCATTGTTTATAAATTTCCCGGGCTAAAGAATAGTCCCTGTTTGCTTCGTCAATGGCACGAAGCATTTGGCGAACGTTTCCCCCATCATTGCGACCTCTGCCTCTTAAACGTCGCTCCATGACACTCGGGGACCACTTATAATCACTAACAATTAACTAATAACTAATAAAGGATAACTATACTAATCACTAAACTACACTACTACACTATGCAATAGCTGTTCCGTGTGGGTCCATACACGCAACCACAACACGCGATGCGACGCGAAACCCGGTGTCTCAGCAATGAAGACACTGTTTGACTGATGTTCGCTCCTTAGGAGGCGACGAAAATCCAACTGGTGGCATTTCCTTGGTGTAGGAAGGACATTGAGCTTTGGAAATTCCTCGGTGGAGAGGAGAGCCCCCTCCTTCTTGAAAAACTAAACGAAGAAAGTACAAACATCTGGTTCCCAAAAACTAACAGGCAATTTGTTTTGCCTGAGTGTCTCGTCCGGGATGGCGGTTTATGGACCGTATTGTTCTACGAGTATGCGCTGGAAAACGGTGCGCGCGGGACCCAGGTCATCTTATACAGCCCACGGAGCAATATAAGGATTAACTCAGGCCGAGGAATGTCTAATAATGGTCAATTCAGATAAGCGATGCGGCGTCGTCGACGGGAATTTCAACGTCTCGACCACCGTTTTTCGGAGCTAAATGCAGCAGAGTTCAATGCGGGAGTCAGTAATCACCCGGGACCAGGTAGGCCCCGCGTACCATGGAGAACGGAAGAACGCGTGATCGCGTTAGCGCGTGCATTTCCACTAATGGGCCTCCAGGGTATTGCTCGTCGCGTAGATATTTCGCACGTGATGGTGCGACGCATCATCCGGGAAGAAGGTCTACGACCGTTCAAAATTCAAAGGGTCCAAGCACTCCGTCCAGGCGATTACGCTGCTCGGCGTACCTTCTGTCGTTGGATGCTGCTGAAATTAGAACAGAATCCCTGCTTCCTAGAAAATGTGCTGTTCACGGATGAAAGCAGTTTTTCCAGCGCCAATCTACAAAACAGGCAAAACACACGAGTGTGGGCCTATGCAAATCCCCACGCAACCGTCCAACGGTTTAACCAGGGACGTTTTTCAGTAAATGTGTGGGCAGGTATTGTGGGAGATCAAATCGTTGGCCCTGTTTATTTGCCCACATTAACCGGTGCCACATATTTGCGCTTTTTACGACGTAATTTGCTAGGCCAACTTCGCCAAGTAGTACCACCAAACAGACACCGGTCGCTGTATTTTATGCACGATGGTGCACCAGCACATTTCACCCTGACAGTCAGAGACTACTTACCGCGAATGTTTGGCACACGGTGGATAGCACGCTCGCCCGCACCTCATGTGTGGCCACCACGTTCGCCCGATCTCAATCCCCTGGATTTTTTTATGTGGGGAGCAGTGAAAGACATTGTTTATATATCGGGGAGCCAAATTGAAACGCGGGAACAATTAAAACAGCGAATAGAAGAAGCGTTCCGAACAATCCAAAATTCGCCGGACACATTTGAAAAAGTTCGCAGGAACATGCAGACAAGATTGCAACAATGTCTCGATAATGACGGTGGTCATATCGAAGCCACCGGACAGGCGCGGATGCTACGCGCCATCAACAACGATGGGAGTGTCCTGTGGGTGAGAAGAAGACGCAGGAGATAAACCATCGAGAACGTTGGTAAGTTACTAAGTTAATATCGTCTAACCTTCACAATTCAACTTTGTCAATTTTTTCCTACAAAATGGTGCGTTTGCCACATATGTTATCATTTAAACTTTCCCTCCTGTCAATCAGCAGAATGTATTGTTGTGCCCTATCCGTTCAAATGTCCGTAGGCAAAAGATAGGTGAAGTCCCGACCGTAGCATAGGGAGTCATACGAAGTAGGCTAAGAAAGAGGGGGTTTTTAGTGGGTATCCCGTTGGCAGCGGCGAGTCCCACATAATCCAGGCAACCCTGCCTGGGTATGCGTAATGCATTTTCCCCCTCTATACTAAAAAAAAAAAAATCAAAAGATAAGTTGTGACGCCCCAAGATTTTTCGCGCGCGGTTATTTCAACTCATTTATAAATCTATCTACTAATCCGCTCAAATCTTCCCCAAACCTCAATCCTTACCCTTTACCAATGACCCCCCGACCACCTTGGCGATGTACCTTAGCGGTCCCCATCTCAAGACGGTCAATCATTAAATCTTCTTCCCTTATTCGCCCAACGCGGCACAAATTCCTCTCTTACGTCAAATCTAAACAAGTCCCTCGCCCCACAAATATCTTAAATCGAGACCACGTCTCACACCCTCTCAATGACCAAAGCAGTCAAACCCTCCGACGTCCCTTTCCTATTAAAACACCCAAAATCCATTCGAGGAGTTGAGCAATTCAAAATCCTATGTATAAAAACCCTAGTAGAAAAACTGCGAGTCCCAATATAGATCAACCTTTGCTCCCTGCAAAAACCCCAAAAGTTATCATGACACATGTTTATAATTAGCCCAAGGTGCATACTGCGCACCCCCCTTCATACTGTAAAATATTATATAAGCAGGGCAAAGTCCATACCGCGCGTACACCCCACAACCCCTTGCAAAATCATATAAATACAAGGGCCCGGAGACAGAAGGGCTCTTTCGTCCTCTTTCGCCGAAATACCAGGATCGAAGGGACACGTTCTCTTTCGACGAAATACCTTTGCCGAAAGAAAGCTATTTACTCGAAACCATTTAAGGTCTCGCTGATCAAAGTATCATTTAAAATAAATTCAATCACCATCAACCATCAAGTATCGTAAGAGATTATAACTACTATTAATACCACGGTATATCACCATCATCTATGACAATTGTTCACATTCTTATTGTTTCATATTGTTTCACATTACAACGCTTATTGCGCTTATATTATCTTGTATTGCTATTCACATTATTTCGTATTGCAAAGCTTATTGCGCTCATATTATCGTGTATTGCTGTTTGCATTGCTTATTAACGCCTATTGCGTAAATCATACTAGCTTATTAATATATATATCTTGTATTTCATGTTCATATTCATAACTTATAACCATTATATACATGCTATGTTCATCGCCAATCCATTATTATAAAACGTAACTATCCGCACAACGATAGTGCATTACCTAGTATCGAAACTTATAAAGTGAATAAACAGTTTTACTTTAACTCAGTTACGAATCATTGTGTCAATCCTTCGGCTACGAAGATCCCGAAATCCAAACAGGCTGCCGGAACAGCTGATTCCGGGCAACGACCGCAGAAAGCGTCACGATGTTTACTAAACTTACTTTCGTATAGGTTTCGCTTAACCGTATGACTAGTCGAATTTCGCGAAGTATTACACGTGTCTTTTACAATAATGCAGCGGTAAATCCGATTACCTAAGCAAATCAAAACAAGTGCTCTAATGGGTGTCTCTCCAATACAAACCAGTTCATTTAAACCTTCCCTGGTCGATTAGTGTGCAGAATTAAACATTACTCGCCTGACGTTCAAAAAACGGTTAGTGTGCAGAATTAAACATTTCTCGCCTGTCAGTCCCAAATCCATTAGTGCGTAGAATTTCGCATTTCTCTCCCGCCTTCTACCTAAATCCTCAGTGTGCAGAATTAAACATTACTCGCCTGCCGTTCGATACGATTAGTGTGCAGAATTTCACATTTCTCGCCTGACGTTCGAAATGGTCAGTGTGCAGAATTGAACATTGCTCGCCTGACTCTCCTTGAATTCCCAGTGTGCAGAATTAAACATTACTCGCCTGCCGTTCGATACGATTAGTGTGCAGAATTTCACATTTCTCGCCTGACGTTCGAAATGGTTAGTGTGCAGAATTGAACATTGCTCGCCTGACTTTCCCTAAATCCTCAGTGTGCAGAATTAAACATTACTCGCCTGCCATTCGAAACAATTAGTGTGCAGAATTTCACATTTCTCGCCTGACGCTCGAAATGGTTAGTGTGCAGAATTGAACATTGCTCGCCTGACCTTCCCTAATCTTCAATCCCCTGAATCTAACATTCTCCCGGCCGTTCGAGACGATTAGCGTGCAGAATTTCACATTTCTCGCCTGACAATCGAAAAGGCTGGTGTACAGAATTACGTCGTCAAATACCTGATTTCCTCGCCTCCCGGTGCGCTGAACTATAGATCAGCGCCTGGAATTTATGTAAAAACCCCTTTGTCATTTGTCCCATTAAATCCTTAACCCGGGACGTGACAAAATTTTTGGTGACAGCGGTGGGATACGCGTTTGCCGTTGATAGAAGGAAATTCTATGATACGGTGCTCACAAAGTCCCTATTTTCAAGTATGTGCATTAATTGCCCAAATCGGGGTGTACTGAACTATTGTAGCCGCAGATTACAAAGTTTGACTGCGTATATGCGGTGGATGATCTGCGTTTCTGGGAGCATAACAACAACCATTGACGGTTACGATATTTGTTTAAGCTGCTCCCTACGAGATCCAACAGACACCGAAAGAGCTTATTTAATCCATTATTGCCAAACGCCTTACGTGTTCCCCAATTGCCCACGGTGCGGCATTGTTTTGCTCCACAAACGTCCTGCTGATCAGTGCGTTGATTGCATAAATTGGTATCTCTCTTCTGAAAGGAGTTATAATGAATTCGACAACGTCTACCCGTGTAGACAAATTCCAGATTTATAAGTAATAATTAACAGTTGTCTGAAATAACGTAATTTTGGCCACATAAGATGGGATCTTCGTATACCGTTGAAAGAAAAGAAGTACTTTTTCCACACGGTCCCCGTGATTTAACATGTATATTACTCGCACGCAACAGTTCGCAGTAGCCTATCGAAGCCGCAAGGCACAGAGTACAACTGCGTGTATGCAAACATTAATGTGTGTAAAACTGCGTTTAGCTACAACGAACCAAGTCAACGAAATTTGCTTATGCTGCTCCCGGTGGGACCCAGCAAATACGGTGACAGTATCTGAAAATCATTACCGCCAAACGGCCTATATATTCCACAATTGCCCTCGGTGCAATCAAATCTTACTTTAAACATGTCTGTGTACGGTGAAGCCGACGACTCTCCCGTAATGGACCAAGACGCGGGCCCTTCCACTAACAGAATAGACACCGCGACCGCCGAATTAATGGATCGGGTACAAAAATTGCGGGAAAAACAAGCTGATATTGAGAGCTTGTACGCGAGATGTGTCGTAAACCTGCAATCCAATACGCGTTCGGGCGTAGCCAATGATTCAGATGGCCCCGCGTTAGAAGATCTTTCTAGTGAAATTCAAGCCACCCGCGAAATAATGGAAAAAATTCTTATGTCTCCGACAACGGCAAACAAATTTGCTACTCCAGGTTCCTCCCGTTTGAATAGGAAACCCGTACTAAATTATAATTATATTCCGGACCAGGATCCATCGCCCCAGATCACATTAAAAGACGCCGTAGAAACGGTCCCAGAGTTTAACGGTCACAACATGTCCGTTTTGCAATTCGCGAGAGCCTGCAATAGGGCTAAGGCTCTGATTCCCTCGCAAGCCGAACCCCAGTTAGCGAGGTTGTTGAGAAATAAACTGCAAGACCATGCGTACTTGGCTGTTGAGGATCGGGTCTTTGATTCCGTAAATGAATTAGTCAAACGACTGAAACGTATTTTTTCCCCTGATAAAACATCAGACCACTATCGTGGAGAACTTGTCAACGTTATCAAAGGATCCAACGAGCACATATTGGAATACATCTCACGCGTAAAAGATCTACGATTCGCCATTCTAGAAGAAGATAGGGAATATTACCGCGACTTCGCGCGAAATCACCCGCAGGATCTGGATCGCCTAACTCTAGATTCTTTCGTCGATGGCCTTCCACCTCATATGAGGATGAGGCTACAACAACACCAATTCGAAACGCTCAACGAAGCGTTCGATTTAGCTGTCCGTGTGGACAAAGAAATTACCAGGGACCGTCTCCGATTCCCCGACCAGAAGACTCCCAAATTAACCTGCCAACTCTGCAACAAGACAGGTCATGAGGCACGGTCCTGTTGGAGTAACCAAGGCCCGCCAGCTCAACCTTCCGAGAGGAACTCTCTAAACCGCGCCGCGGAATATGGGTCCCAAACACCCAAACCCCAGGTCACCTACTGGGACATGTCTCGACCTCCACCTTCCAGGCCTACGGAGTTGCGAATCTGCGGGAACTGTAAAAAGCCCGGACATGTGACTTCGGAATGCAGAAAACGCACCTTCACTATCAAGGAAGATCCTAGAGCCTTGTGGGAAACGAAGTCGGGAATTACTCCTCCGAGCGCCGATGGATGCGAACTGTGGAGCGAGCCAAGCAGAAGCGCACCCATTTACGATATACCCCAAAGCACTACCGGTATTATAAGAATCGCTACAGTGCAACTAAACCCGGTCGTGCTACGGCCGAGGACAAAATCCTCATTTTCTGTACATAATCCGGACCTAAAGGACTACTCGCAAATTATAAATTCTAGCGAGATTGACACTCCAAGCATCATGCCCACCATCGAAGTAGAGAAATCCGACAGGAAAACTCCAGAATCCAAACCTAAAAGACCAATAGAGACTACAACGCCTACAGGCACCACTCCCATCCACCCCCTAATAAAAAACAAGTCCCTCTTAGCCCTGGATCCGTCGATCCACCATCTCGAGGCACCCACGAAAGTGCACTCACTCTTACCCCCTGCGCTATACGCCAAACAAACCCTTCCCATAAACTCCCAAAAGTCTCTTGCGGCTACATTGGAAATGGTAGTATTCAAAATTTCTGAGGAAGCTCCTTCAAGGGCAGAAAATTTATTTAAGTCAATCTCTAAAGAGCACCCGATTCATGGGGAAAGCGATAAGTTCTCCGAAGCTAAACCTCGTATGCCAAAACGAAGCAAAAATGTCCTTGGATTAACCAGATATCATCGAAGGTTTACCCCAGAATTTTCTAAAAATGCTCGCCAGTTAACCCAGCCTTTCAAGAACGACCCAGCATTTAACTGGAGACCATCCCAGCAAACCGTTTTTGACGACTTCAAATCAGTCTTGCAGAAGGAACTTATCCTGCAATACCCGAAATTTGAACTGAAATTCCACGTCACTACAGACGACTTATCCTATACTTCCCCTGCAGTGGAGGCACGCTCCAAACGACCGCGCGACAAATGTGACGACAACTTGGAGGACTGGCCCAAACGTGAACCAAGCAGTTCCAAGAGGCCTCGGTTCTCAAAATCACCGATCCATGCGCCAACAAGTGACAGCAACCCCGTCGACTCTGCAGAAACCACATCCAGCATTCGCCAGGGAAGGAAATGCAGAAGGATTCAACCACATAGAAAGATGCGCCGGAAGATATCATCTGCAGAAATTCCATCAATTCCCTCAACAGAAATCATACATGAACGACTGCCTACAACAACAGCAGGCAACAAATATAAATTACCCATACAGGATTTATTCGTAAAATATTTTGTGTGCGTGCTTCTCAGCTTATACTCATCAATTAAGATCGCTGACGAAGTTATTAAAAGATTCATTTGTCACTTCGGAGCTCCTAGAGCCATTCTCACCGACCAAGTACCAAATTTTAATAGAAATTTTATAAAACCGGCACCGTGGAAATGGAAAGTCCAACAATTCCGAACCACAGCCTTTCACCCACCGTCTAACGGCTCTCTAGAGAGATTGCATCTCGTAATGACCCAATATTTAAAATTGATAATCGGTAGATACACTGACTGGGACGAATGGACCAACTTGGCCGCGATCTCGTATAATGCCAGTGTCCGCGAGTGTACTAAATACACTCCGCATGAAAAATTATTCGGGAAATTAGCTCGGATACCCAACAAGAACCCGGTTCTTGAAGAAATTGAAAATAAAACGTACCAAGGTTACCTTTCGAAATTCGGTAGGAGCCTACGATATAAAAGACCTGACGATCGCGATATCCACTTGCGCGAGAGTCCCGGTTGATCCCAAGCCAACACAAATTGAAATACTTTAATAAATTTCCCCCATAGATCGTTGCAACTGCAACATTCTTTGCAACCACCAGTCACGCGGCTATGCCGTCCACAGGAAGGAAGGAATATCACATCCCTCCTCCCTAAAAACATCACACATCATCATCAAGGAGCCATCTCAAGACTGTCATCGCTATAGATGACTCCTTCCCATCCAACATCAGTCATCAGAGCAACTCCAAAATGCCACTGCCCCTTCGCCCCGTATAGACCCCAATCTTACGAACTTCAAAGTCCACCCCGCTCCTTACGGTGAAGAAATGCAGGCATTTCTTCATATAAGGGGGGAGGTGTGACGCCCCAAGATTTTTCGCGCGCGGTTATTTCAACTCATTTATAAATCTATCTACTAATCCGCTCAAATCTTCCCCAAACCTCAATCCTTACCCTTTACCAATGACCCCCCGACCACCTTGGCGATGTACCTTAGCGGTCCCCATCTCAAGACGGTCAATCATTAAATCTTCTTCCCTTATTCGCCCAACGCGGCACAAATTCCTCTCTTACGTCAAATCTAAACAAGTCCCTCGCCCCACAAATATCTTAAATCGAGACCACGTCTCACACCCTCTCAATGACCAAAGCAGTCAAACCCTCCGACGTCCCTTTCCTATTAAAACACCCAAAATCCATTCGAGGAGTTGAGCAATTCAAAATCCTATGTATAAAAACCCTAGTAGAAAAACTGCGAGTCCCAATATAGATCAACCTTTGCTCCCTGCAAAAACCCCAAAAGTTATCATGACACATGTTTATAATTAGCCCAAGGTGCATACTGCGCACCCCCCTTCATACTGTAAAATATTATATAAGCAGGGCAAAGTCCATACCGCGCGTACACCCCACAACCCCTTGCAAAATCATATAAATACAAGGGCCCGGAGACAGAAGTGCTCTTTCGTCCTCTTTCGCCGAAATACCAGGATCGAAGGGACACTCTCTCTTTCGACGAAATACCTTTGCCGAAGGAAAGCTATTTACTCGAAACCATTTAAGGTCTCGCTGATCAAAGTATCATTTAAAATAAATTCAATCACCATCAACCATCAAGTATCGTAAGAGATTATAACTACTATTAATACCACGGTATATCACCATCATCTATGACAATTGTTCACATTCTTATTGTTTCATATTGTTTCACATTACAACGCTTATTGCGCTTATATTATCTTGTATTGCTATTCACATTATTTCGTATTGCAAAGCTTATTGCGCTCATATTATCGTGTATTGCTGTTTGCATTGCTTATTAACGCCTATTGCGTAAATCATACTAGCTTATTAATATATATATCTTGTATTTCATGTTCATATTCATAACTTATAACCATTATATACATGCTATGTTCATCGCCAATCCATTATTATAAAACGTAACTATCCGCACAACGATAGTGCATTACCTAGTATCGAAACTTATAAAGTGAATAAACAGTTTTACTTTAACTCAGTTACGAATCATTGTGTCAATCCTTCGGCTACGAAGATCCCGAAATCCAAACAGGCTGCCGGAACAGCTGATTCCGGGCAACGACCGCAGAAAGCGTCACGATGTTTACTAAACTTACTTTCGTATAGGTTTCGCTTAACCGTATGACTAGTCGAATTTCGCGAAGTATTACACGTGTCTTTTACAATAATGCAGCGGTAAATCCGATTACCTAAGCAAATCAAAACAAGTGCTCTAATGGGTGTCTCTCCAATACAAACCAGTTCATTTAAACCTTCCCTGGTCGATTAGTGTGCAGAATTAAACATTACTCGCCTGACGTTCAAAAAACGGTTAGTGTGCAGAATTAAACATTTCTCGCCTGTCAGTCCCAAATCCATTAGTGCGTAGAATTTCGCATTTCTCTCCCGCCTTCTACCTAAATCCTCAGTGTGCAGAATTAAACATTACTCGCCTGCCGTTCGATACGATTAGTGTGCAGAATTTCACATTTCTCGCCTGACGTTCGAAATGGTCAGTGTGCAGAATTGAACATTGCTCGCCTGACTCTCCTTGAATTCCCAGTGTGCAGAATTAAACATTACTCGCCTGCCGTTCGATACGATTAGTGTGCAGAATTTCACATTTCTCGCCTGACGTTCGAAATGGTTAGTGTGCAGAATTGAACATTGCTCGCCTGACTTTCCCTAAATCCTCAGTGTGCAGAATTAAACATTACTCGCCTGCCATTCGAAACAATTAGTGTGCAGAATTTCACATTTCTCGCCTGACGCTCGAAATGGTTAGTGTGCAGAATTGAACATTGCTCGCCTGACCTTCCCTAATCTTCAATCCCCTGAATCTAACATTCTCCCGGCCGTTCGAGACGATTAGCGTGCAGAATTTCACATTTCTCGCCTGACAATCGAAAAGGCTGGTGTACAGAATTACGTCGTCAAATACCTGATTTCCTCGCCTCCCGGTGCGCTGAACTATAGATCAGCGCCTGGAATTTATGTAAAAACCCCTTTGTCATTTGTCCCATTAAATCCTTAACCCGGGACGTGACAAAGTTACTGCCAACTTCGAATTTCTGTTGGGAAAACACCACTTTTTTTTTCTTTTTTTTTTTTTTTTTTTACTTGGTGGAAATCCCCTCGGATACCCTCCGCCCGCGGGGGCGGACGGAGGGTTATGTGGGACTCGAACCCACTAAAACCACCAAGATGGCCTCCTCAGGGGCGGTGTCGCGCGCCTGAGGGGGAGGACTTTGGCGAGATCAAACTAGCGATACTTTCGCTTGCCTCCCCCCCATGCGCTTGTGAGCGATACCGCCCGCCAGCCCCGGCGCGTGTGATGCGTCGGGGTCATCCCTGGGGGAGATGACTCCTCCCCCAGCTCCTTCTCGGCGACGCGCGATACGCCCGCGCCGCCATGTGGGGCCGTTGCTGCTAGGGTGAGTGGTGCCCCCCGACACCCTCACCCCACGGCCCCGCGATCGAGCAACCCGCCGCTCGGCCCAGAGATGTAGCGACGGGCCGAAGCGGTTCGAGGGCTAAGGTGTGTTTGGCCACGAGGGCCGTCAGCGAACACACACTGGGTGGCCCATCGGTGGCCCACCCGCCCCCGGGGCTGTCGATCGCTTCCGAGGGGGCGACAGCTGTTCGTCGCCCCCCTGGAGGGTCCATTCCTCGCAGGGACCCTCCGCACATCTACCCTTCGTCGCCGCCGCGGAGTTGACGCCCTGCCACTGCGCGTCCACGGCGGCATTCGCGACGAAGACCGTGGTGGCCCGACTAGGGGGCCACCCTCCACCTCTTCCTCCCACGCTCCTCTCTCTCACAGAGGGCACCTTTGCCGGGGGTTACCTTCGATCCCCCCGGACTTCCCTCCCTTCCCCCCCATCACTGTCGTGGGGGGGGGGGGGGAGTCAACGACGGCGCGCGGCCGGGACCAATACCGGGGGAGCGGGCGACTTACAATGTCGCCGGACCGCGTCCCCCGGCCCCGGGTCATCTGTTGCGCGCGCGTCGTCGTCGGCCGGGAGGCCGCGGGATACGGTTTGGATGACCGGACCGTTCCCTGTCCCTCTCCGCTTCCTCCTTTTCGAGCATAATTTGCTCCGCGAAGAGGGACACGGCCTCCCAGCAGCCCCGATCCTCTGCCATCCGGCGCACGACTGCCGGCAGCGCGAGATCGGGGCCCAGCTGCGCCTCCAGGACTCGGCGGTCGTCGGCCCACTCCCGGCATCGCGCCAGGGTGTGATCCGCCGAGTCCAGGTCTCCCGAGTCGCAGCTGTGGCACTGCGACGTTGCCTCCCGCCCTATGCGACACAGATAATCCCCGAAACAACCATGTCCGGTGACCATCTGCGTCAGGCGGAAGGTCAGCCAACCATACCTGCGCCCCGCCCACTCCCCAAGGATGGGCAGTAGCGCCCCGAAGACGCGTCCCTCCCGATGTTCGGGGAGGGACAACCACTCGACCCACTTGTCGCCGGTGAGTCGTCGGGCCTGGCCCCGTACCTCTACTTCGCGTCCCATGGCCGCAGGGTCCCCCGCCTCGCGGAGAGCGCGGACGGCGGAATAGACTTCCGCCTCCATCTCCGCGAGAAGATGGAATGGGGGGGACGCGGCCATGGGAAAACACCACTTAATCCAGGCCTAGCCGGGTCAATGCACCTTGCACGGTCTTCTGTCCCTTTAAACGCCGTGTTGTGTCTGCGTAGAGCCCAGGAGCTGCCTACCCCGGGCCACTACCCTTGAGGTAGTAAATACTGGCAAACGGCAATGTGGTGGTGGTGGGCCCAAGCATCTACGTGCAACTCTATACATTCAAATCGTTGCGAAATCTTTAACAATTTTTCCCCACGAAACGGTTCATTTGCGACATATGGCTCCTTTCAAACTTTTTCTCCTTACGCCGAGCAGAATATGCTGATGTAAAAAAAAATTTAACATTGATTTTCAATGTTATAAACAATTTTGCAGCAAATTTTTTTCGCAAATCTCCACCGATCCGGGGGTGTAGATTCACCCCTCCAAGCGGTGAACATTACTTTTTTAACACCCTGTACATTCAATTTTTGCAATTCCGTCATACAGTGCATGCAGTATATGATTTTTAATATCTATACATTCGACAGAGTAATATATAAACGGAGGGAATCAAGTTAATATGATTGATTGGAAGTGTATACGCACCATATATCATTTGGTACGAAAGAATTATTCAGCGCCGCAGTTAGCGGAGTGGTTAGGTTGTTAGACTCCAAAACCGCTGCATACTCTCTTTTGTCGTAGGTTCGCACCACACCGAGGTCCAATTTTTTTATCATGATATAAAATTTTTCATCGTTGATTACATGACAATACACGATATTCATTTAAAAATGTTTCTAGAATATTTTAAAAATATTTTATCATAAGGTTTCCATAAAAATAATTTAAATGCACCGCCGCGTCGGTTTTCTGCCTATGCATTTTTCTAGCTCCGGATAGTTTATAATATTTTGTCAATGGAATAGATGTGTGATATTGTCTTATGATACGTATTCTGAATCCACTGGTTGGATTCGCCATTCTTTTATCAACGTACACCAGGCCTGCACAGGGAGCCTTTTTCAGCGCCTGGCGGCAGGCAACCAGCCGTACGCCGTTACTAAGAGTAGAATCGGTGAGGAGAACTGCAGTAGTGTAGGTTGGGGCTCGTAGGTGCGTAGCGTAAGTATATATGGCCGGGTTCCTTGTGGGGCCCCAGTGCAGAGCAGGTCCCGCAATATAATTCGGTGGGGTCACTGGGGCCCAGCTATATATACTTACGCTACGCGCCTACAAGCCCCAACCTACACTACTGCAATTCTCCTCACCGATTCTACCCACAGTAACGGCGTACGGCTGGTTGCCTGCCGCCAGGCGCTGAAAAAGGCTCCCTGTGCAGGCCTGACGTACACCGTCCTCATTTGATTGTGGTCGCACTTTTCACTATGCTTATCCAACTAGACCCGTTATGTACTAATAATAGACACCATAAAACACCGAAAAATGATCTGCTGCCACCTCAGTTGTGGAACGGCATGCTACTGCCACTCCTATAAACATGTGAAAAAAATGAAATTCATTGACTAAAATATTTAAAGCTGCATTTTTTTGTGGTGCTAGTTTATATCACAAAATTGAAGAAAAACGATTGCTACCAGTCCTATCACGGGACAAAAGCCTTGGCAGGAGCCACCAAAGGTGCAACATCAGTATTCGAATAATAACATTCGAATACTCAAATATTCGAAGTTTATTCGTAGCATTCGAATACTCAAATATTCGAAGTTTATTCGTAGCATTCGAATACTCAAATATTCGAATACTCGAATATTCGAAGTTTATTCGTAGCATTCGAATACTCAAATATTCGAAGTTTATTCGTAGCATTCGAATACTCAAATATTCGAAGTTTATTCGTAGCATTCGAATACTCAAATATTCGAAGTTTATTCGTAGCGTTCGAATACTCAAATATTCGAAGTTTATTCGTAGCATTCGAATACTTGTAAAATATTCGAATATTAAATTATTCGAATAGTCCCAGCCCTATTCGGTATGACATCGGCGTGGTGATGTTGCGATCGTGAGTTCGATTCCGCCTGTGTCTATATATTTTTTTATACTTTATTTTTTCACACTTTATTTTTTCCACATTAAGAACCGTGAGAAAAAAGGTAACGGTAGTAACGTTCATCATTAAATCTTTTAAATGAATAAATACAATTAAAATTTTTTTAACGTGGGGAAATCTTCGAAAGATACCCCGACACCTCCAGAGGGGAATCCCCCGAGGGTGCCAGGGTACTGTGGGATTTTTACCCACTAAAACCCCACGACCTCCATCGTGCGATGGGACCCACCGGAAAAGTGCTCGAATTTCAAAACAAAAGCACGCGTCGACGTATTCCGTGCAAGAGATGGTGGGCTTGAAGTTCGATTGGTTCTAAACTAACCAATTGGGCCTGCTTATCTATCGTGTCAAACACGCGCTCGAATTTAAAAACAGAAGCATGCGTCGACGTATTGCGTGCGAGCGAAGGTGGACCTTGGGGAGGAGATATTGCTGTGAAGAGGGCCTCTTCAGGACAGTAGCCGTTTGGGAGGGCTGCAGGACAGATTGGATAAATTAGGGCCAATCGGACTTCAAGCCCACCATCTCTCGCACGGAAAACGTGGACGCGTGCTTTTGTTCTGAAATTCGAGCACGTGTTTATACTCGGGAGATAAGGGATCCGTCTTTAATTTGAAGGTAGGACGAAGCAGCCGGGACTACGCGCAGTCAGCGGAGTACCCCTTCTCTTCCTGTGTGTTTCTGCGAGGCGTATTGATGTTGGATAATACTCTGTAATTTCTAGTTCTCCAAATTTAATCGGTTGATCAGCCAGAGCATTTCGCCAGGGTTGCGTTTTATGACTGTATTGTCCCGCGAGTCGGCAGTAGAGAACGGTTTCCTACAGTTTCGGATAATTTATGACTTAATTGGTAAAGGTAATTAATAAAGGATACCTAAATCGAGAAAAATCATGTCAAACGTAAAAAGACGAATACAGTGTTTTTTTTACAGCGGAATCGAAAATAATAATTATTTGAAGTGAGTAGATAAGAAATACGCAAATTTCATTTTTAATCAACTTCAAAAGGGAGGAGGTTATAGATTCGACGCGTTTGTATTTATCTGTCTATCTATCTATCTCAGGCCTTGAATAGGTTCCGAAAATAACTGTTTCAAACTGTTATATAAAGGTTCTGACGGCTCCATATCAAAACGACACAGTACAAAACTACACATGCAATGTAGGACACATCAGAATAGTGCACAGAAAGTAGTGCACATACATTTTAGAACACATGAAATTTATAGTGCACAACCAATTTAGGACACATGCAACTTAGGACACATACAATTTAGGACACATGCGATTTAGGACACATGCAATTTAGGACACATGCGATTTAAAACACATGCGATTTAGGACACATACAATTTAGGACACAAGATAGAACACAGAAAATAGTGCACATACATTTTAGAACACATGTGATTTATAGTGCACATACAATTTAGGACACATGCGGTTTAGGACACATACAATTTAGTACACATGCGATTTAGGACACATACAACTTAGGACACATGCGATTTAAAACACATGCGATATATAGTGCACATAAAATTTAGGACACATGCGATTTAGGACACATACAATTTAGAACACATGCGATTTAAAACACATGCGATTTATAGTGCACATACAATTTAGGACACATGCGATTTAGGACACATACAATTTAGGACACATGCGATTTAAAACACATGCGATTTATCATGGACATAGCTAGGATTTCATTCGGGGGGGCCTATGGCCCCACCTCATTCCGGGGGGGGGGGGGGGCGGTCAATAAAAGACTCCTCCGGCTTCCAATTCGGTCATTTGTGCACTGAATTTTGAATTTATGTACAAATGTAATAATCAATATAAACGGGGTCGTGTAATGCGGAATTACTTCACAATTGAATTTATTTTTATTTTGCAATAAACTAATTTAATTTTGGACGAACGTTTAATTTATTTTTTTTTCCAGTCAGGGGGCAAGTGCCCACACCTCCCCCCCCCCCCCCCCCCCGATTACGCCCATGCGATTTATAGTGCACATACAATTTAGGACACATGCGATTTAGGACCAGGTCCGGCGGAACCCATTATGCAAGTAATGCGTTGCATAAGGGCGCCAGCCGAAGGGGGCGCTAAAAACTATATCGCAGACTTAATAATAAAGGAATCCAACTCCCATATAAACCAAATGTAAATGTAATTCTCTTTTTATTGTACCTCTTAATGTCAAAACATATTAAATAGAAAACAGGTGCAAAAGTTTGGGGTTACCAAAAATTTTCTTGCATAAATGCGCCATCCATCCTCTCGCCGACTCTGTTTAGGACATATACAAATTATAACACATGCGATTTAGGACACATACAATTTGGAACACGTGAAATATTTTAATTAATTGTAGTTACAATTTGAACAACGTTTCGTATAGTAGTGTGGTATACAAGATGGCGCGTATGCAATTAAGCCTACAATATATTTAAAATTCGGCGCGCGTACACATTGACAGACAGCAAAACAGCATACACACAAAATTCGAAACTCATTTAAATGTTACAAACGATGATCACAGTTTGGTAATAAACAATTCGGAATGCAACAACATGGAAAAGGAGCAAAGGAATTAATGGATAATTACGGAGCAATATGAATTAAAAGCATTTATTTAATAAATTATGACTTACAACGGGCTTGTGACCAGTTTTAACTTTCCGGTATAGATTCGCAAGCATAGTCTAGTGCTGTTCCTGACCCTGGTGGCCATAGGGTGGTCATAGATCGGTTAGTCGCATTTTTACATTGATTGGTTTCGCACGCAATACCATGGAATAATCCACCTTAAGGAATAATCATTTATCAACTAATATTCGTCATTTTTGCTTTGAAGCAACAGTTTAATTAATATTGTTGCTATATGTATAAATAGCCTAAAGCGATGGCTGAGTGATCATGAACGTACCCTGCTCACGGTGACGGAAGACGCTGGAAGTTCTAGGACTTCTGGGACGTGTAAATAGAAATTATATGGGCAAAAAGAAACGGGCAGCCTGTATTACACTTGAATAAAATAGATTTCCACATCACCCTAGAGGTACTATCGTCGATGCGTTTTTTTTTAAGTGGTGTCCCCATTAGGCCTATTCCACTAGAATTCAAAGCCCCATTTGTTTTGAAAATTTTTCCTGCAACGATGTTATACCATATTATCGTAACTATTCAGTTTTGGACATACGCGTGAGAAAGTATTGTAAATGGCATACCTCAAATTAAGTTGAGATTGTCTTGACGACCATGTCGTAGCGCGCACGGCAAACGGGGCACGTTTTGCGTTTCAATTTTGGCAGGCATTCTGCACATAAGCATAAATGCCCGCATGGGACAAAAACGTGTGTCGCCCGTAGACACAGGCAGACACAACACACACCCCCGCCTTGTGATCGGTTGCCGTCATCTGCGAAACAAATGGTAAGTATTAAATTTGAATTGAAATGGAAGCAATTAGGGAAGCTAGTAAATATAAAGCGAAAGGTACGCCTTCGAAGGAATTTGTCTGTAAAAGTACAGTATAAAAATATGAACAAAACAAGTTTTCTAAAGTTATCGGCAGCTTGTGAGAGAGATGACGCGATGGGCGCAGGGAGCTCATTTTTTACAACGTATTCTCATTTCCACTAATATTTCAGTTAGGAGGTGTAACAAGACATGTATGTTAAACAATTTTGGTGGAAAATACGCCAATTAAATTTTACGACGCACGCGTTTATATTAATGATAAAATGTAATTATTCAAATTCTCCTCAGGTTCGTAGTGTTTAAAATGCTATAATTATCATTCTTATTCAGGTAGACAAGTGAGATTCTGTGCGTGTTTTATGTAGTTTCAACTGCATCAGGAATAAGATGCAATACAATCAACGATAATTGCAATTGTCAATTACATACTTTCCATAACGCCAGTCGAGGTGCTGGGCATTGGATCAGCGCTGGTCCGATGATCGGCAGCAACACCGCCGTCGCTATCGCCACTGCCGCGAAGAACTGTAGTCCTTCCTTCGGACGCATCACCTAATTGTGGTAAGTTTAAAATTTAATAAGAATCAATCAAAGACATGTGATACTTTACAGTATCCGTAACGTGAGTGGAGTAAGCGCTGGTATTATTACGTTGCGCGAGTAGTTTTAGTATTCGTTTGAATCATTTGAAATTTGCATAAACAATTTTACGCAATCCAATTTGTGTTTATCAATATGTACATCTCAAATAAGCCGGAATCGATTGCTGCTAATTGTCTGTATGAAACACTTTCATACCAACCTCGACTGTTGACATTCTGTCGGCGCTCTGGTCCTGCGGGCTGTACCGCACGGGCTGTCGATTGGTCTTCCGCATTTGGTGAAGACCGCGCACGACCGCGACACCTGCGACGACCTCGTCGCAGTGGCTGTGCAGCTTGCTGCTCTTGGTCCCTTAGAGTGGAGCGTGCCTGCACAGACACTTCCTCTGCCGGTTCAGAGACTCTAACTGCCGGATCAGGGACTCTAACTGCCGGATCAGAGACTGTATCTGCCGGTTCAGGAGTTACTTCTGCACATAGAATGCCGGAATAGAGAAAAACTTATAGTATGCATGAAATACATAAAATGACAATGCCTACATATCTACTGCGCGTTGATGAGAAGAAGGCTAACGTGGCGGCACAGAGGTTTTGAAGTACTCTTTTCTATTTGATTGATGCATCGGATAGAAGCATTCCTTTGCTTAGCGGTTAGCCATTTGCTCATCAACGCACGGTAAACTGAGAATTTTTTTTACAGCAGTCGATCTGATCGAATTTTAATCGTGCAGCTACCGGTAATGTGATATCGTGTGTGTCTTTCAAGTAATACGCTGCAGCTGATATATGATTACTAAAGTTCTTGTTCCCGAATTTTCTTTCCCGTCTGATAAGGAAAAATAAATAGTACATCTCGGTGTGAATTCGCGTTTGTTTTTTTATAATGCTAATATAATATATCTTATACCGGTACCGCTCTTTACTAAATCAGAAACTGAACCACGTGCAAAATAGTTCCTTTTAAGAGGTAATATATCAGCTGCGATGTAGCAATAGAAACATATATAGGTATTGAGTAGGGGAGACCAGTGCTAGTTGATACGTTTTTCAGTTTTCAATCTTTTCATTTTTGTTTGAATTAATTACTTAATAACAAATATGCCAAAATATTCTTTGGCCCTTCCCCTTTAATATATAGTAAGCGAAAACTTAAGAAAATACATACAAAATGAATGAAACTATGTTATTTGGACGATCAATTTGGATGTATCGAATCAAAACTATTTACTTTGTCTCTATATAAACGAAAACAGTTAAAAAAAATTGTTAACGTCAAGGTAGACACACGTACGCTGGATCGTAAGAAAAAATTGACTAACAATCTTGACATATCTCGCTCAAATGGAGTTACATATATGCGGTGTCGAGATAATTCGTCTGTATCAACCTGCCCCTGTATCAACTAGCCCCGGTCACCCCTACCCAAAAATTTAAAAAGCAAGAAGTGTACTAACACCGATAATAGTACCTGGATACGTTCCACATACACTTATTCTTAAGATTATGTTCAGTATCATTTTTTCAAATTCTGAGCAATAGAAATACACGTCGTTTGCTCTATTTATCCCAGCTAAATACAGGGTATCGCAGAACTGGTGATACAACCGAGAAGGTGGTAAAAAACATAAGTTGAAAACATGGAATAAATTTTTTTGAAATTACGCTTTGTTTCCTAGAAAATTAACTTGGAACTTTAGGGTCTTGTGCTTGCACAGAAATACGGGTCAAGGGGTTATACCTAGTCAGGAGGCCGAAAAGAAGCGAATGTTTGCGAATTTTTTTTTTTTAAAAAGTGTAAGCATATATTTTCACAGAACTTTTTGCACTTTAAAGAGTAACATTTAAAGAACATTTGGTAATTTTTTTGTAGAAAAATATTTAACGTTTATCATAAAAATACAACGACATCCAAGAAGCCTTTTTAAAAACGGTGAGCACGATATCTCAAAAACTACTGCACCAATGTTTCTCATACTTTGTGGGATTATTTTTTATATAAAAATCTATCGACTATCGTTCGCATTTTTTTTAATGTTTATTTTCGATTTTATCAACGAAAATGGCCGTTTTTCGCGCGAAAATCAGGTCCTTCAAACTTTAAATAGCCGCCATTTTATTTTAAATTAATATTTCGAAAATCCCTCGCTGTCAGTGGAAAGATACATTAATATACTAACGAAATCTTTTTTGTTTTTTATTTTAGATAATCTGATTCCGAATTACAGTGCTCACCGCAAAACAACTTTTTATAAAAGGCTTCTTGGATATCGATTGTAATTTTATTATAAACGTAAATATTTTTTACGAAAAAATTACCAAATCTTCTTTAGATGTTGCTCTTTTAAGCGCAAAAAGTTCTGTAAAAATAGATGCTTCAGTTTTTCAAAAAAAAAATTCACAAACATTCGTCTCTTTTCGGCCTCCTGACTAGGAAGAACCCCTTAATACGGCTGAGAGGAATGCGGAGTAAGGGGAATGCGTCGGACTAGTAGTAGATGGAGACAAGGGTCAGACAACGAGTGTTCTTTGTATCCCCGCGTACTCTGCTAGTACCGCGAACCGAGTCGAAATTCAAAGTCAATTCTCTCAGAAACGAAGCGTGATTTAAAAAAAAAAATTATTTGGTATTATCGATTTATCGTTTTATGTAGAATTACTCCCGTTTCGACTGTACCATCACTTCTGAGACACCGTGCATACACATCACTTATTCGTTTAAATGCATATGTATGTAAAATATTTAACGTATGGTCAACGGATTTGAATTATATTTAAAAAAAAACAGGCAACTGTATAATATTTACGTATAGAAAATGTACATTGTAAGTAAAAATCGACAGCGTTTAATATTTTATATATTACTAGCTGCAATTAATGATACCGTAATATACATATCGTACCTGACTGGTTAACTGGGGACCGATCTTCGACGTCGGCCGTTGGAGGATCAAACTCATTATTGTCGACTGAAACATATATGAATGTTGAAATCACACGTACATAAATTTCGTAATATTAATTGAGACTTGTATTACTAAAGAATGATTCACCTTCGGCATTTCTGGCCAACTCCTGGAACGTATAATTGTCTTGGAAGCGGTTGAAGCTTCGCAAGAACTCGTGCAGTGATAATCTATAAATTTAAAAAGAAAAATCACACTTCGTTTATATTTAATAGAGAAGATAATAGAGAATAGAGAAGTCTTATAACAAAGATTTCAGTCACCTTCCGGTAGTTAAGGCAGTTTGCGCCTTCAATATCGCCTTATCTCGGGCAACAAATTGGCTCCTCCGAACCTCTCGACTGACGATCCCATGTTGAAGTCGGGAAAAGTTTATCTCCTCATCCTTTATCAAGTCACGCAGCTTATCTACGGTTATAAAGAATTAAAATTCGAGCTTATCCACAAATATGACGACACATTCAATCTGGTTAATCGTTAATTAATAATACTTACATAAAAAAATCCATATGTTCGGATGCGTGCCGCCTAACTTTTTCCATGCAATACCATGGAATGCCTCGACAAAGTTGTTCGTGCGAAGGGGGCTTGTATATACGCTGACTAAAGCAGCTCGCGACACCCAGGTTCGTCGTACATAAACAATAAATGATATGATGGCAGGATATTCCTCCGCTATGTTGTCGGCCAGGTCACTTATTATGGCCAGACCATCGTGAAAACGATCTGCCGGGGCCAATGGCAAACTCATCGTCATCGTTAAAACCTCGCGAGGAGCGTGATTTAAACCCAGACTGCGCCACTTACGTAACACGGCCTACAAAGACATGTATAACATATATAGTGTCCTCAATATATATGCGTGCCAACATGAAATAGATATTATGTATGTAATAAAATACTAAAAATGTTCAAGCACAAAATATTTATGTTATAAAGTTTGTTTATGGCTAAAGAAAAGTGGACTTCAAATTTTCCTTTGACATTTCACGTTGACACTTTTTCCTTGAATATGAAGTATATTTTGTTAAAATGTATAATACCTGCTTAAAATGGAACCAGCAGCCGTGAACTTCACTGTTTGGGAATGTCTCCTGCAGGGTCCCCAGTGTCGCCTGCTCAAAATCGCTCATCGTATGACGCACCGTTTCCCGTAATGCAGGGCAAAGTTCCAGTAATTTCCCCCATAACGCTTGATACGTTGCCCTTGTCCGTGCTTCACACAGGGCGAAGATCGTGACGATGCCCTGTATTACACAACATTTTCAGTTATTTACTTTTCTTATTACAAAGTACGTGGTAATCGAAGGATTCACGACCGTATTAGTTTACAGTTACAGGGGATGCGTTTTCATACGTCTGTCATTATATACATTCGTTAATATTTTTATTTTTTGAGTGGGATATAAAAATTACGAATCTGTTTGAAAATTCTACCATATGCATTTTTTCAAAAACAAAAGAAATATGAATGTATGAAGTATATGAAGTATTATTCATGTGCATCTTACCGTATCCATATGCCGTGCATGAACAGTGTATAACTGAGCAATAGATGGCACTCTCGGAACAACCTAAGAGTAACAAACATCACATTATGCGAGTGTCACAAACGGTGTGCTGAGGTACTTAAATTTAGAAGAATTTATATCGGTAAGAGCTGACGTGTAACCTACGATACCTTTCAACCTCGGGCGTATATATATAGGGTCATTCCACGCGAACTCAGACACCTATCGGAGTAACATTTCGGATTTTGGTGCAACTTGGATATGTTGTAGTCTTTAGGGATATATAAACATGTCTCGAAGGATTTTTGAAAATTTAAAAAATTGTGGAAGTTACAGCTCTTTGAAATATAGTGTTTACTATATTTCCAAAAAATATAACTGTTGAACTAACAAACCGATAAAAATGACCTTTTGGGTGATTACAGTGGAGATATAAGAGTACCTAATAAAAATTATTTCGCTGAAAAAATACAAATTTTTGCCCATTTATTTTGCAATGCTTGTAAACAAATGCAATTTTATAATTGAAGGCAACTTTATAAAAATTTGAAAAAATAGAAGGATATAGCTCTGTTTGTCCTCTTTACGGATGTGTTTGGAAATCGATGGAGATTTTAAAATTGGCCAAGTGAAAATTAATTGAATGTAACGCTGCGTCAAATCCCACCGGTTCTACTGGCAGAGCCGTGCGGTATTCGCAGCGGCCAAGCGGCTATATCTGCTATTCTTATACAGTGTTCTCTAATATGGTAAATATTTGTAAAAACTGAAGAAGGAAAACTTTTACTGTTTTTTATACACAACATAGTACGGTAACTCAATTTTTGGTGTTCGCAATATTTTTCTTGAAACGAGGGTGACCTTCAGTTTTTTAAATGGAATGCTATATGTTTGATTATCCAATATGAAAGCGATTGTCAAGAAAAATTCAACCATATGGTATACTTTGACCTTCAAGGCTACACAAGGCTAGGAATGAAATAAATATATCGAACTATCTATCTAGTAGATTGAATTTCTTCCTTCATTCCTAACTTTGTGTAGCCTTGAAGGTCAAAGTATACCATATGGTTGAATTTTTCTTGACAATCGCTTTCATATTGGATAATCAAACATATAGCATTCCATTTAAAAAACTGAAGGTCACCCTCGTTTCAAGAAAAATATTGCGAACACCAAAAATTGAGTTACCGTACTATGTTGTGTATAAAAAACAGTAAAAGTTTTCCTTCTTCAGTTTTTACAAATATTTACCATATTAGAGAACACTGTATAAGAATAGCAGATATAGCCGCTTGGCCGCTGCGAGTACCGCACGGCTCTGCCAGTAGAACCGGTGTGATTTGACGCAGCGTTACATTCAATTAATTTTCACTTGGCCAATTTTAAAATCTCCATCGATTTCCAAACACATCCATAAAGAGGACAAACAGAGCTATATCCTCCTATTTTTTCAAATTTTTATAAAGTTGCCTTCAATTATAAAATTGCATTTGTTTACAAGCATTGCAAAATAAATGGGCAAAAATTTGTATTTTTTCAGCGAAATAATTTTTATTAGGTACTCTTATATCTCCACTGTAATCACCCAAAAGGTCATTTTTATCGGTTTGTTAGTTCAACAGTTATATTTTTTGGAAATATAGTAAACACTATATTTCAAAGAGCTGTAACTTCCACAATTTTTTAAATTTTCAAAAATCCTTCGAGACATGTTTATATATCCCTAAAGACTACAACATATCCAAGTTGCACCAAAATCCGAAATGTTACTCCGATAGGTGTCTGAGTTCGCGTGGAATGACCCTATATATATACGCCCGAGGTTGAAAGGTATCGTAGGTTACACGTCAGCTCTTACCGATATAAATTCTTCTAAATTTAAGTACCTCAGCACACCGTTTGTGACACTCGCATAATGTGATGTTTGTTACTCTTAGGTTGTTCCGAGAGTGCCATCTATTGCTCAGTTATACACTGTTCATGCACGGCATATGGATACGGTAAGATGCACATGAATAATACTTCATATACTTCATACATTCATATTTCTTTTGTTTTTGAAAAAATGCATATGGTAGAATTTTCAAACAGATTCGTAATTTTTATATCCCACTCAAAAAATAAAAATATTAACGAATGTATATAATGACAGACGTATGAAAACGCATCCCCTGTAACTGTAAACTAATACGGTCGTGAATCCTTCGATTACCACGTACTTTGTAATAAGAAAAGTAAATAACTGAAAATGTTGTGTAATACAGGGCATCGTCACGATCTTCGCCCTGTGTGAAGCACGGACAAGGGCAACGTATCAAGCGTTATGGGGGAAATTACTGGAACTTTGCCCTGCATTACGGGAAACGGTGCGTCATACGATGAGCGATTTTGAGCAGGCGACACTGGGGACCCTGCAGGAGACATTCCCAAACAGTGAAGTTCACGGCTGCTGGTTCCATTTTAAGCAGGTATTATACATTTTAACAAAATATACATCATATTCAAGGAAAAAGTGTCAACGTGAAATGTCAAAGGAAAATTTGAAGTCCACTTTTCTTTAGCCATAAACAAACTTTATAACATAAATATTTTGTGCTTGAACATTTTTAGTATTTTATTACATACATAATATCTATTTCATGTTGGCACGCATATATATTGAGGACACTATATATGTTATACATGTCTTTGTAGGCCGTGTTACGTAAGTGGCGCAGTCTGGGTTTAAATCACGCTCCTCGCGAGGTTTTAACGATGACGATGAGTTTGCCATTGGCCCCGGCAGATCGTTTTCACGATGGTCTGGCCATAATAAGTGACCTGGCCGACAACATAGCGGAGGAATATCCTGCCATCATATCATTTATTGTTTATGTACGACGAACCTGGGTGTCGCGAGCTGCTTTAGTCAGCGTATATACAAGCCCCCTTCGCACGAACAACTTTGTCGAGGCATTCCATGGTATTGCATGGAAAAAGTTAGGCGGCACGCATCCGAACATATGGATTTTTTTATGTAAGTATTATTAATTAACGATTAACCAGATTGAATGTGTCGTCATATTTGTGGATAAGCTCGAATTTTAATTCTTTATAACCGTAGATAAGCTGCGTGACTTGATAAAGGATGAGGAGATAAACTTTTCCCGACTTCAACATGGGATCGTCAGTCGAGAGGTTCGGAGGAGCCAATTTGTCGCCCGAGATAAGGCGATATTGAAGGCGCAAACTGCCTTAACTACCGGAAGGTGACTGAAATCTTTGTTATAAGACTTCTCTATTCTCTATTATCTTCTCTATTAAATATAAACGAAGTGTGATTTTTCTTTTTAAATTTATAGATTATCACTGCACGAGTTCTTGCGAAGCTTCAACCGCTTCCAAGACAATTATACGTTCCAGGAGTTGGCCAGAAATGCCGAAGGTGAATCATTCTTTAGTAATACAAGTCTCAATTAATATTACGAAATTTATGTACGTGTGATTTCAACATTCATATATGTTTCAGTCGACAATAATGAGTTTGATCCTCCAACGGCCGACGTCGAAGATCGGTCCCCAGTTAACCAGTCAGGTACGATATGTATATTACGGTATCATTAATTGCAGCTAGTAATATATAAAATATTAAACGCTGTCGATTTTTACTTACAATGTACATTTTCTATACGTAAATATTATACAGTTGCCTGTTTTTTTTTAAATATAATTCAAATCCGTTGACCATACGTTAAATATTTTACATACATATGCATTTAAACGAATAAGTGATGTGTATGCACGGTGTCTCAGAAGTGATGGTACAGTCGAAACGGGAGTAATTCTACATAAAACGATAAATCGATAATACCAAATAATTTTTTTTTTTAAATCACGCTTCGTTTCTGAGAGAATTGACTTTGAATTTCGACTCGGTTCGCGGTACTAGCAGAGTACGCGGGGATACAAAGAACACTCGTTGTCTGACCCTTGTCTCCATCTACTACTAGTCCGACGCATTCCCCTTACTCCGCATTCCTCTCAGCCGTATTAAGGGGTTCTTCCTAGTCAGGAGGCCGAAAAGAGACGAATGTTTGTGAATTTTTTTTTTGAAAAACTGAAGCATCTATTTTTACAGAACTTTTTGCGCTTAAAAGAGCAACATCTAAAGAAGATTTGGTAATTTTTTCGTAAAAAATATTTACGTTTATAATAAAATTACAATCGATATCCAAGAAGCCTTTTATAAAAAGTTGTTTTGCGGTGAGCACTGTAATTCGGAATCAGATTATCTAAAATAAAAAACAAAAAAGATTTCGTTAGTATATTAATGTATCTTTCCACTGACAGCGAGGGATTTTCGAAATATTAATTTAAAATAAAATGGCGGCTATTTAAAGTTTGAAGGACCTGATTTTCGCGCGAAAAACGGCCATTTTCGTTGATAAAATCGAAAATAAACATTAAAAAAAATGCGAACGATAGTCGATAGATTTTTATATAAAAAATAATCCCACAAAGTATGAGAAACATTGGTGCAGTAGTTTTTGAGATATCGTGCTCACCGTTTTTAAAAAGGCTTCTTGGATGTCGTTGTATTTTTATGATAAACGTTAAATATTTTTCTACAAAAAAATTACCAAATGTTCTTTAAATGTTACTCTTTAAAGTGCAAAAAGTTCTGTGAAAATATATGCTTACACTTTTTAAAAAAAAAAAATTCGCAAACATTCGCTTCTTTTCGGCCTCCTGACTAGGTATAACCCCTTGACCCGTATTTCTGTGCAAGCACAAGACCCTAAAGTTCCAAGTTAATTTTCTAGGAAACAAAGCGTAATTTCAAAAAAATTTATTCCATGTTTTCAACTTATGTTTTTTACCACCTTCTCGGTTGTATCACCAGTTCTGCGATACCCTGTATTTAGCTGGGATAAATAGAGCAAACGACGTGTATTTCTATTGCTCAGAATTTGAAAAAATGATACTGAACATAATCTTAAGAATAAGTGTATGTGGAACGTATCCAGGTACTATTATCGGTGTTAGTACACTTCTTGCTTTTTAAATTTTTGGGTAGGGGTGACCGGGGCTAGTTGATACAGGGGCAGGTTGATACAGACGAATTATCTCGACACCGCATATATGTAACTCCATTTGAGCGAGATATGTCAAGATTGTTAGTCAATTTTTTCTTACGATCCAGCGTACGTGTGTCTACCTTGACGTTAACAATTTTTTTTAACTGTTTTCGTTTATATAGAGACAAAGTAAATAGTTTTGATTCGATACATCCAAATTGATCGTCCAAATAACATAGTTTCATTCATTTTGTATGTATTTTCTTAAGTTTTCGCTTACTATATATTAAAGGGGAAGGGCCAAAGAATATTTTGGCATATTTGTTATTAAGTAATTAATTCAAACAAAAATGAAAAGATTGAAAACTGAAAAACGTATCAACTAGCACTGGTCTCCCCTACTCAATACCTATATATGTTTCTATTGCTACATCGCAGCTGATATATTACCTCTTAAAAGGAACTATTTTGCACGTGGTTCAGTTTCTGATTTAGTAAAGAGCGGTACCGGTATAAGATATATTATATTAGCATTATAAAAAAACAAACGCGAATTCACACCGAGATGTACTATTTATTTTTCCTTATCAGACGGGAAAGAAAATTCGGGAACAAGAACTTTAGTAATCATATATCAGCTGCAGCGTATTACTTGAAAGACACACACGATATCACATTACCGGTAGCTGCACGATTAAAATTCGATCAGATCGACTGCTGTAAAAAAAATTCTCAGTTTACCGTGCGTTGATGAGCAAATGGCTAACCGCTAAGCAAAGGAATGCTTCTATCCGATGCATCAATCAAATAGAAAAGAGTACTTCAAAACCTCTGTGCCGCCACGTTAGCCTTCTTCTCATCAACGCGCAGTAGATATGTAGGCATTGTCATTTTATGTATTTCATGCATACTATAAGTTTTTCTCTATTCCGGCATTCTATGTGCAGAAGTAACTCCTGAACCGGCAGATACAGTCTCTGATCCGGCAGTTAGAGTCCCTGATCCGGCAGTTAGAGTCTCTGAACCGGCAGAGGAAGTGTCTGTGCAGGCACGCTCCACTCTAAGGGACCAAGAGCAGCAAGCTGCACAGCCACTGCGACGAGGTCGTCGCAGGTGTCGCGGTCGTGCGCGGTCTTCACCAAATGCGGAAGACCAATCGACAGCCCGTGCGGTACAGCCCGCAGGACCAGAGCGCCGACAGAATGTCAACAGTCGAGGTTGGTATGAAAGTGTTTCATACAGACAATTAGCAGCAATCGATTCCGGCTTATTTGAGATGTACATATTGATAAACACAAATTGGATTGCGTAAAATTGTTTATGCAAATTTCAAATGATTCAAACGAATACTAAAACTACTCGCGCAACGTAATAATACCAGCGCTTACTCCACTCACGTTACGGATACTGTAAAGTATCACATGTCTTTGATTGATTCTTATTAAATTTTAAACTTACCACAATTAGGTGATGCGTCCGAAGGAAGGACTACAGTTCTTCGCGGCAGTGGCGATAGCGACGGCGGTGTTGCTGCCGATCATCGGACCAGCGCTGATCCAATGCCCAGCACCTCGACTGGCGTTATGGAAAGTATGTAATTGACAATTGCAATTATCGTTGATTGTATTGCATCTTATTCCTGATGCAGTTGAAACTACATAAAACACGCACAGAATCTCACTTGTCTACCTGAATAAGAATGATAATTATAGCATTTTAAACACTACGAACCTGAGGAGAATTTGAATAATTACATTTTATCATTAATATAAACGCGTGCGTCGTAAAATTTAATTGGCGTATTTTCCACCAAAATTGTTTAACATACATGTCTTGTTACACCTCCTAACTGAAATATTAGTGGAAATGAGAATACGTTGTAAAAAATGAGCTCCCTGCGCCCATCGCGTCATCTCTCTCACAAGCTGCCGATAACTTTAGAAAACTTGTTTTGTTCATATTTTTATACTGTACTTTTACAGACAAATTCCTTCGAAGGCGTACCTTTCGCTTTATATTTACTAGCTTCCCTAATTGCTTCCATTTCAATTCAAATTTAATACTTACCATTTGTTTCGCAGATGACGGCAACCGATCACAAGGCGGGGGTGTGTGTTGTGTCTGCCTGTGTCTACGGGCGACACACGTTTTTGTCCCATGCGGGCATTTATGCTTATGTGCAGAATGCCTGCCAAAATTGAAACGCAAAACGTGCCCCGTTTGCCGTGCGCGCTACGACATGGTCGTCAAGACAATCTCAACTTAATTTGAGGTATGCCATTTACAATACTTTCTCACGCGTATGTCCAAAACTGAATAGTTACGATAATATGGTATAACATCGTTGCAGGAAAAATTTTCAAAACAAATGGGGCTTTGAATTCTAGTGGAATAGGCCTAATGGGGACACCACTTAAAAAAAAACGCATCGACGATAGTACCTCTAGGGTGATGTGGAAATCTATTTTATTCAAGTGTAATACAGGCTGCCCGTTTCTTTTTGCCCATATAATTTCTATTTACACGTCCCAGAAGTCCTAGAACTTCCAGCGTCTTCCGTCACCGTGAGCAGGGTACGTTCATGATCACTCAGCCATCGCTTTAGGCTATTTATACATATAGCAACAATATTAATTAAACTGTTGCTTCAAAGCAAAAATGACGAATATTAGTTGATAAATGATTATTCCTTAAGGTGGATTATTCCATGGTATTGCGTGCGAAACCAATCAATGTAAAAATGCGACTAACCGATCTATGACCACCCTATGGCCACCAGGGTCAGGAACAGCACTAGACTATGCTTGCGAATCTATACCGGAAAGTTAAAACTGGTCACAAGCCCGTTGTAAGTCATAATTTATTAAATAAATGCTTTTAATTCATATTGCTCCGTAATTATCCATTAATTCCTTTGCTCCTTTTCCATGTTGTTGCATTCCGAATTGTTTATTACCAAACTGTGATCATCGTTTGTAACATTTAAATGAGTTTCGAATTTTGTGTGTATGCTGTTTTGCTGTCTGTCAATGTGTACGCGCGCCGAATTTTAAATATATTGTAGGCTTAATTGCATACGCGCCATCTTGTATACCACACTACTATACGAAACGTTGTTCAAATTGTAACTACAATTAATTAAAATATTTCACGTGTTCCAAATTGTATGTGTCCTAAATCGCATGTGTTATAATTTGTATATGTCCTAAACAGAGTCGGCGAGAGGATGGATGGCGCATTTATGCAAGAAAATTTTTGGTAACCCCAAACTTTTGCACCTGTTTTCTATTTAATATGTTTTGACATTAAGAGGTACAATAAAAAGAGAATTACATTTACATTTGGTTTATATGGGAGTTGGATTCCTTTATTATTAAGTCTGCGATATAGTTTTTAGCGCCCCCTTCGGCTGGCGCCCTTATGCAACGCATTACTTGCATAATGGGTTCCGCCGGACCTGGTCCTAAATCGCATGTGTCCTAAATTGTATGTGCACTATAAATCGCATGGGCGTAATCGGGGGGGGGGGGGGGGGAGGTGTGGGCACTTGCCCCCTGACTGGAAAAAAAAATAAATTAAACGTTCGTCCAAAATTAAATTAGTTTATTGCAAAATAAAAATAAATTCAATTGTGAAGTAATTCCGCATTACACGACCCCGTTTATATTGATTATTACATATGTACATAAATTCAAAATTCAGTGCACAAATGACCGAATTGGAAGCCGGAGGAGTCTTTTATTGACCGCCCCCCCCCCCCCCCCCGGAATGAGGTGGGGCCATAGGCCCCCCCGAATGAAATCCTAGCTATGTCCATGATAAATCGCATGTGTTTTAAATCGCATGTGTCCTAAATTGTATGTGTCCTAAATCGCATGTGTCCTAAATTGTATGTGCACTATAAATCGCATGTGTTTTAAATCGCATGTGTTCTAAATTGTATGTGTCCTAAATCGCATGTGTCCTAAATTTTATGTGCACTATATATCGCATGTGTTTTAAATCGCATGTGTCCTAAGTTGTATGTGTCCTAAATCGCATGTGTACTAAATTGTATGTGTCCTAAACCGCATGTGTCCTAAATTGTATGTGCACTATAAATCACATGTGTTCTAAAATGTATGTGCACTATTTTCTGTGTTCTATCTTGTGTCCTAAATTGTATGTGTCCTAAATCGCATGTGTTTTAAATCGCATGTGTCCTAAATTGCATGTGTCCTAAATCGCATGTGTCCTAAATTGTATGTGTCCTAAGTTGCATGTGTCCTAAATTGTTTGTGCACTATAAATTTCATGTGTTCTAAAATGTATGTGCACTACTTTCTGTGCACTATTCTGATGTGTCCTACATTGCATGTGTAGTTTTGTACTGTGTCGTTTTGATATGGAGCCCAAGAAACACTTGGCTTTGAAGACTGGCAAGATGGAGAAAGATATCGCGTTGGAGAGATACTTTAAACCTATCGTCCAGCCCTTGAAACATATAGTGGGAAAATACCACAGAGGCTGACACATTGCCACCGACGACCATCGACATTGAATGGAGTGAAACATTAACGCCTAAAACAAAAGTCCACCCGAAATGGAACACATGTTGACGTTGAAGAGAAAGAGGTAATCGCGTGCGTCATCGGATTATTCACTCCTAACCTCCACCCCAGTTCAATCGAAGCGGAAATGACAGAATACTACGTTAAACGAGCCTCCGGTCCCTACCACACCAATAAATACAATTCCTCGTGTATAATTGCTCTCAACCAATGATGGTGATTATGATGATGACGTTTCCGAAACTATTCCAGATGAGTCATTTGTGACATCTATTAGACAATAACTTCAAACATCCGAAGGACAAGAAACGTTTCACAGTCATTACGGTCCGCTGGGGCAAAAGTACATGGATGCAATCCTAAGTAGGGATAGAGATAAGGCCATAGACTATGTGTACGGTGTATACTTTGCCAATAATAAGATGATGCTTCGGAATAAGGCGTTCGACATAGACAAGGATGATGATATACTCATCGATGGTGTAAGATAAAGGGGAACGCCGGGCCTTTACGAACTGATTTTCAAGAGAATTCCAGACGATACTGTATACACCGAGGCCGATAAACAAAAATGCAAAAGTATACTGCTTGCGACGAACAACCACAGAGATCATCATGGTGCTCGAAATCGCATATTGAGCAACAAGGGATACAAGTACAAACATGTAATTGTGCCGCAACTCCCCCGTTCATCGGCTAGAAGGGCTGGGAAAGGTGTAAGGACACCACGACTCATGGCGGTAAACGATAACAAGATCGATTACGTGCACTGGGACGATCCCAACGAGCTGGTCGATAGACTTAGATTGTTCATTGCATCGCGCGCGGCAGGTCACACGGGTCACGATAATGAAATCGTATCCGTCGAGGAGGAACTTCGCGAGGCGGGCCACATTGCATAAATTAAACCGCACGCCGATGACGCGCACTGTATCCATCGAGATGCCGATCAACAAATTTGTGGTGTCGCTCGAGAAGAGTGCAACAGCTGGAATGGACTACTACAAGTGGAACGGTTTGCTTCGAAATTACATGCGAGATAACGCTCTTTGCATGACCGGTGTCGACTTTGATGCAAAATCATGCAAGATACGAAGGGTAGCGCAACCCGGGACCGACACCGATGCTGTCAATAAACTGTGCATGGAAAAGAGCATTAAACTTTTGAGAGAGCAACAGGAAGAATTAGAGTGGAAGCTGGTTGTGTTTCAGAGAGAAATGCTGACGTTGCAAAACAGCGTTCAAAAGATATCGTAGGCGTCGAATTCTATCCCGCAGCAGCGCTGCGAAGGAGAATCGTGCGAGACGGTTTCCTTGGACCTATGGGGAGCACATAATGCATGTACACGATAATTATCGCATCATTCGTGTCAAAGACACCTCTGCAATCAAACATGCCACCATTATTGACTTTCAAGAGTAAAGAAAACCATGGTCGCAAGAAGCGACAACTCGTTGAGGAATTGCACGCTCCAGCTCGAAGACATTTCCCGCGGAGGCGCGTCATAGTGCACGGATACGACGATTTGTGGCAAGCTGACGTTGTAGAAATGCGTCCTTACTCGCGATTCAACCAAGGTCACCACTACATACTCACCGTCATCGATGTGCTGAGCAAGTATGCCTGGGCGATGCCGTTGAAGACTAAAAGTGGCGCTGACGTGATTAAAGCGTTTGCAAAGATATTTAGAGATCGATATCCGAAAAATTTGCAAACCGATCAAGGAAAAGAATTTTACAACGCAGATGTGCAGAAACTATTGACAAAGCATGACATTAATCATTATTCGACGTATTCGGTGATGATGGCCTTCGTCGTGGAACGATTCAATCAAACTTTGAAGAACAATATGTGGAAAATGTTTATGCTCAATGGAACCTACAGATGGACCGATGCGCTACCGCGTCTTCTTACAGAGTAAAACGCACGAAAACATAGAACCATCAGAATGCGTCCTTGCGATGTTACCCCTGCGATCGCCGACAAGCTGCTGGCCACCGTGTACAGCAACATAAAGATCGCCGCTCCAGCGAGATTCAAGTTGGGCGAGTTTGTGCGCGTGAGCAAATTTAAAAACATCTTCGAGAAAGGCTATACGCCGAATTGGACAACGGAGGTGTTTAAGATAGCTAAAGTACAAGCAACTGATCCCGTGACGTATCTGCTCGTCGATTCCTGTGGAAAACCTGTTGCGGGATGATTCTACGAACACGAGCGGCAATGCGTCACCGATCCTGATGTGTATCTAGTGGGAAAAGTCTTACGTAGGAAGGGGGATAAGGTGTACGTCAAGTGGTTGGGGTTTGATAAATCACACAATTGGTGGATAAATAAAAATAATGTATTGTAACATAATAACTACATGATTCAATAAATACAATGATACATATACATGTGCGAACATTTTTTTTTATACAATAATTCCACCATTTATAATCCAGTTAATAAATAATAATTTTTTATACATGTGCGAAGAATATTATACAATATCCGAGTGTGAGTGAAGAAATGACAGTTGGTCGCTAATGAATTGTTCTCCGCTTAGTACCTTTCTCTAAAAGTGTTCTTGATCGAACTTCGATTTTTGCGTTATATCAGTGTATTCGTTTACTCCTTATCTGTGCCGTTTGACTTTTACTCTGTGTGCATCTGCTGTGTTTCTGTCGAAATATTATAATTTCCGGATTGATGATTTATCTTGCTCGGCATCAGGATTGACTTTCGGGTGATCGTTACGATCTTGCTTTGTTTTGCTCGCACACAGTGTCACTCGTGTCTGTAAGTTCGCGTCGGCACACACCCGTTTCGTTTGTGTGCAGCACACTAGGATCTTTCAGTAGTGCTCATCTAGTTGGAGACATCAATTTTCTACTGAGTATTTCTTGGACGCCTTCCATCAGCTGTTTCTAGCTACTTCTGACAACTCGTCATGTCGCAACATGCAGACAAGATTTGCAGAGGTTGTGCTAAGACGGTATCTAAACCGGTTAGCTGCACCACTTGTGGCCTCATCTCGCATCCCGGTTCTTCGTGTTTGTCCCGCACTGGGCACCTCTGGGCGCCTGGCGAATTACTCAATTGTGGAGCCCCAAATCCTTCTATACATCAGTCGGTATCGCAGATCGCTGACGCGGATACAGCTTCGAACAATGATATCCTGCTGGGTGCTTTCCAGCAAATGCTTGACCGTGGACTCTCCAATCTTCGTGAGGAGATGAAACGTGAATATAAGGCTGAAATGGACAGACTTTCCACGACACTGACTGGACTCGTAAATAGGATGGATGAATTCGAAGCTAGATTAGATCATCTGGATTGTGCGAATGATCCTGAGGATGAGGAATCCATCATTGCCGAGATCGATGAAAGGCGCAGAAGATCAAGCAACATAATAATACGGGGACTGGATGAAGCTGTTACCGGTGCTACCTCTTCTAACTCCATTTCTCAACAACATGTAGCTGCTGCTGAACAAATAAAACCGATTTTGCAATCAGTTACCGAAACGAATCCTACTATAATTCGAGCGTACAGACTTGGGAAGAGAGTGAGTGGGAGGATCAGGCCTATCTGTGCAGTATTGTCGTCCCCAGAGGAAGTTCGCCTAGTACTCAGGAATAAATCCAAGATCCATGATCCTGTCCGCATTTATTCTGACCTAACGACCAAACAAAGAAATTACTTGCAAAACTTAAGAGATAAATTGAAAATTTTGCATGAAAAAGGTGAAACTGACTGGACCATCAGATACTTTAATGGTGCTCCGAAAATCGTCAAACGTCAAGTCACACCCCCAAAGAACTCGTTGTGAAGCCATTAGTATACTACCAGAATGTTCGCGGCCTACGTACCAAGCTACTTGATCTCTCGCGGTCTATTGTATGTGCTGCGCTACATTATGACATTATAATTTTTACTGAAACGTGGCTAAACTCAAATTTCTCCTCATCTCAGTTGGGGCTCGATGGATATGCAGTCTATCGTTCTGATCGGAACCTCGATACGAGTGTACACTTGCGTGGGGGAGGCGTCTTGGTGGCAGTCAAGGACACGTTTCCTTGCACTCTCCTTGAAACGGGAGTGATCAACGTTGAACATTTATTCATTAAAATCGGCCTGGGATCATCGAATCTTGTAGTTGGAGCTGCTTACATTCCACCTTCTTCAAGTGCCTCCATATATCGGGATCATTGCCACGCTGTTGATGGCATCATGACTAAAAATCCACACAGTTCACTCTTACTCTTTGGGGATTACAACCTTCCTCATTGTGATTGGTACCTCGACTCCTCCAACATCACCAAGACAACTACAGCCGGTAGCGCATCTCGTACGGAAACTGAAGTGGCCGAGTATTTAGCCGAGCTCCTTAACTTTCATGGTCTGCGCCAATGTAATCGAGTTATAAATTTTTTAAATGCTCGGTTAGACTTGTGTTTCAGCAACATTAAGAACTTGTGTATTGTCAAGTCTGTAGACGCGTTTCTTCCGATTGACCCGTATCACCCCGCTCTGCACACTCAAATAGTCCCGCATGTCTTAAACCCTGAGGCCACCCTCGGTGGTCTCAGGTACAATTATAAATTAAGCGACTATGCCTCGATAAACAATTTTTTGGGTTGTATCAAATGGGACGAGCTTATGATTGATCTGTCAGTTGACGACTCCGTCGAGTTTCTCTATCACCAGCTTCATACCGCCATTGATTCTTTCGTGCCGAAATATATAAAAAGTTACTTTACCAATACATATCCTGCGTGGTTTACTTCAGAATTAAAGCAACTGATTCGCAACAAAAAAGCCGCGCACATAAAATATAAAAAATCAAGTCTTCCCTGCGACTATATCCACTTTTCTTACCTCCGATCTGAATGCAAGCGAGTTTCCACTATGTGCTATCAGCAATATTGTAAGCGCCTCGAATGTAATATCAACAATGATGTCAAAGTCTTCTGGAACTTTGTTAATAGTAGCACCCGTTCAAGTACCATTCCTACTGTAATGAAGTACGCTAATGTGTCAGCAAATTCTAATGAGCACAAAGCAAATTTATTTGCTAGTTTTTTCAAATCGGTATACACAACTTCTGTTGTTCCATATTCTTCCACTATGCAATCTGGCTCCGTTGATGTCAATTCCATCTCGATAAAAATTAGTGAGGTACTTGATAAAATCATTGGCTTGAATATAAACAAGGGTCCAGGCGAGGATGGCATCCCGTCAATTTTCCTAAAAACCTGTTCGTATGTTATATCTCGTCCACTTTGGCTAATATTTAACAAATCGCTATCCACGGTTACTTTCCGTTGCTTTGGAAATGCAGTTTAGTAACGCCGATTTACAAATCCGGTGACGGTTTCGATGTAACTAATTATAGGCCTGTATCTGTTTTAAATGTCATGGCGAAGATTTTTGAAAGTATTATTACTGACAAGCTATCTTCTATGGTGTCTTCAACTATCTCCGACGAACAGCATGGCTTCATTGCAGGAAGATCTATTGTCACTAATCTGGCGTTATTCTGCAGTTTCTTAGCATCATCTCTAGATAAGGGGTACCAAGTGGACGCTGTATACACCGATTTCAGTAAAGCGCTCGATACAGTGGACCATAATATATTGGTCTCTAAACTGTCTTCTATTGGTTTTCGTGGAACCATACTTAGCTGGCTTAGGAGTTACCTGTGCAATCGAACTCAAATTGTAAGAGTCAAGGGTGCATATTCGAAACCTGTTGAAGTCACTTCCGGTGTCCCGCAAGGCTCGCATCTTGGCCCATTATTGTTCACCCTCTTTATTAACGACATAGTTAGTGTGTTCAGCAATAGTAAGTTTTTATTGTTCGCTGACGACCTAAAGATCTTTAAAGTAATATCTTCCGAGTCGGATGCGCTAGGCTTACAATCCGATCTACGCAATGTTGAAGAATGGTGCCGACGCAATAATCTCCGTATCAACGCTGATAAATGTCATGTAATACGTTTCTCGCGTGGTAAATGCGCCATTACCTTCGATTACTCCCTTAACGATATCATTGACTCGCGTGTCATCATTGACTCGCGCTTGACCTTCTCCGAACACGTAGATCATATTTTCCACTCTGTTATGAAGAAGGTTGGTTTCCTGCAGAGATTTTCTACAAGTTTTTCCAACCCTTATACCCTCAGAACGTTGTACTTTTCTCTAGTAGTTCCCCTTCTCGAATATGCTTCGGTTATATGGTCTCCTAACCTTATCAAACACAGGACGTTGCTCGAAAGGGTTCAGCATAAATTTCTCCGATATGCGGCATACAAAACTGGCTGTCCTATGTCCTACACTAATCACGATTATAATCAAATCATGAGCAGGCTTAAAATAGACTCACTCCAGAAGAGAAGAGACGTGGCTGATCTGACTTTTCTCTTCAAAATTTTTAACGGTCATATTTACTGTCCCGAGATCCTCAGCAAAATCTGTCTAAATGCGCCCGAACGAAAAATACGATCATTTCCCTTCCTTAAACCCTCGCTCTTAAAAACTAGTGTAGCGGACGCTGATCCCATAAACAGAATATCCATCCTGGCGAACAAATATTGTTCTGAGTTAGATTTTTTCAATAAGGCTCTAGCTTCCATTCAAACAGCGGTGCGCAAAATTATTCCTGTAGAATAGCAATAAGTAATCGGATCGTGACCTGTAATTTTAGTATCTATGTAATACCTCACACAATCACTTTTGTTCTTATTAACTGTATAGTGTATACTAAGGGCTTGTCCCGTTTAAATAAATATAAATAAAACAATAAATAAAATAGTTTCTATTTTACAACGATATATTATAATGACCCCAGGGCAGAGTATCGGTCGAATCGAGTACGATATGCCGCTTGTCGTCGTACGGACTTAGAGCGATTTTGGATTCCGAAATGGTGTACACTTTGTGCAATTTAGACCGTATGCATGATTCTCTGCGAACCATTTCGATCTCCCTGTGCAAACACTGCGCGTAGTCGTCGAAAGTTATCGTTCTGGCTATGACGTTGGTCTTGACGCCTTTCGCCTTTTTCGTATCTTTTTTGCCGTCTACGCGAAGTGCATACATTTTCGTTCTAACACCTACGAATTCGGTCGTTATCGCACCGTTATTTTCGTCCTTCATCAGCCCTGCAACCTTCTTCAGATTCGCAGTCCACTGCATGTGCCTCCAACTTCTCAGTAGATCCAAAGTAATGCATACATCTGTAAAAACAAAAAAAATTGATTTAAATATTTCATGAAACATTTCAACATTTCATAAGTTTATATACGTACCGGTCGCAGATGAATTTCCTTTTTTCATGCTTGCTCAGCTGCGCGCTCACCAGCCGGGACAAATTCTTGATCAGCACAAAGTGACCCACATCGCCGTGCTCATGATTCGATGTGTAGAACAGATTCACGTGACGATCCCTCTTGTGGCTGGTGAGACGCAGCGGAAAGACTGTTGGCCCCTTCGTCGTCTCCGCCTCGAAGTTGTAGACGTTGATGGAGATGTCGTTCTGTCGCTCAAACTTTCCAATCTGTGCCAGAGACATTGGAAACTCAATGCCCTGAAGATTTAGCACCAATGTATAAAGCGGGTATGAACTTGGACGATCGGTATGTCGTTCAATCAGCATGGAGAGCTGCAACAACTGCCCACGCGAAACACGCATTGTCCTCGGATCACACACTGATCATTGCCTTCTTCGACAACAATTCCCGCAGCAACTTGTAGTGACACCCGGCGCGCAGCGGAGTGTATTTGTTGACGTTGACCAGATCGGACGTCGATCAGATTTATGATTCTCGTCAATGCCCATCCGCTGTCGCGTTCCTGGAACACTTCCAGCGATGCCAGGGTGGGTTCGACGACGCATCGCTGGTACCACTCCTGCAGATCGGACGTGCGGAAGAGTTCGCAGTTCCGGGTATTGATGCTCTTACTTGCACGTTTATCGCCCGCCACAAATTCGCCGTTGAACACCGAGTTTACTTTGAGGTTTCAGTGTTTCCTCAAAGCGCGCCGCACATGCTCCAACACAATGGTCCCCGCATCCTGGAGGAAGTTGCGCGGCTCGATGTAATTCGAATTTAGCACAACACCGGTTAATACGCGGATATCGAACGCGGTGTCTATTTCGCGCCTCAAAAGTCCTGTGCTCGAATGTCCTGCACCTTCGCGCAACGAATGTTTCAGTCCTTCGAGTCACGCGATTAATAATCGGGGACGTTTCACTCGGCTGTGTTCTTCCAACGATTCGATGCACTCATTGCACCGTTCTTCCCACGCGAGATATTCTTCCCGCGAAATCAATCGTGCAGATTGATTCGTGCTAATTGCGCGAATTCTTCCATGATCGTAAAATGGAATGTAAATGTAGTATGTTTTTCCACGCAACACGTTGCAACGATTTGAGGCTTGTACAGTTTGGAGCTCGCTTTTATACCCAAACCACGATTTGGTATCTCTGTATAACTCTTTTGGCGTACCTCCTCCCCCCAAAAGATTGCACATAAAAAGCCGCTTCGTCCCAACATGGTTCTATGCAGTTTCTACTGATACAACATAATTCTTTCTATGATTCACACGTGTGACGAATTAGCGCGCAAAATCATCCGAGGAAATATCTGCTGACATCGCATAATTCAAAGGTTCAACGTTGCCACAGGTATTATACTGCATTCGACGCGTGTCGAAACTTTTATGCTTGAGGGCATGGCTCAAGTTACATGATCGCGCGATGCACTGCGACGTTAAGATTGAAAATCATTTGAGAACAATTATTATCTATAGAATGCATGTTATTGTACCACTAAGTAGTGTTGTCTCTTACCCTCCATAGAATTTAGCTTTAAAATAATGCTCTGTCTCTTTCCCTCCTAATGCATGCGATTGTACCACCAAGTATTGCTGTCTCTTTCCCTCCTCCAGAATCTTAGCTTTAAAATGCATACTCTCTCTTTCCCATCTATCCGAAGACGCGGTGTGTAAAAAGCCGATCTTCCCCGACATCATCCGATGAAAAATAATGTATTATGCTTGGTGACACTCGGTATATGTACCATTCATTAAAGACTGATGTTAGAGAGCCGGCGTTGAGGGAGTTGGTTAGGCGGCTGACTCATACCGCGGAGGTCTTGGGTTTGAGCCCCGTCGCCTATGATTCTCCGTTTTTTTTATTATAATTAATATCTTAAATTAATATTTCCTTACCGACAGTCAGGCTCCTCCTCGATGCGGTTTCGGTATCGATTCGATATCGATTGATTTGATATCGGTTCTCGCGCTATAACCCCCCACCACTCCACAATCTCGATGATGTCATCCGCTGCCGCCCGATCTCGATGACGTCATCCGCCGCCGCCCCGGCCACGCGCCGCCTGCGGGGAATTTTCCGCCAACTTTGAAACTCAATTTTGAGTTTCAAGGTCGGGGAGGGGAGGGGGATATGTCCTTCAAACTCAAATTTGGGTTAGAACCGGCCTAGCTATACTACTGGAGAGGTTAAGGTTAAGGGGGGAAGGGATGTGGTGGGGAAATGAAGAGGTGGCTTTCTGAAACGTGGCAGGGGTGAAAAATAAGGATGTAGTGTTCTGGAAGGGTTTGGAGGAATGGGAGGTGATGGTACTATGTGAGACGTGGTTAGAGGAAAGAGACTGGGATAGGGTGAGATTTAATTTGCCAAAGGGGTATGTGTGGGAGAAGCAGTGGGCAAGAAGGGAGAGTAAGAAAGGGAGGGCATTGGGGGGAATGATAATGGGGGTCAGGAAGGGGTTGGAAACAAGGGAAGGGGAAGGGCGGAGAAGGAGGGGATAATGATGAAGAAGGTGAAGATGGGTGGGGAGTGGTGGTGGGGGTGTAAGTGAATAAGGATCTGCAGAGGAAGCTGGAGGAGCTGGAGGAGTGGATGGAGGGGAGAGAGGATGGAGTGAGAGTGGTGATAGGGGGAGATTTTAACGCAAGGACGGGGGGTGAAGGGGGGAAATATGGGGGGAGATAAGGAAGAGAAGGGACTGGAAAGTAGGAGATCGAAGGACAGAGAGGTGAATAGTGAGGTTAGGATGTTGTGTAGATTTCTGGAGGAGAGGGGGTGGGAGATATTGAACGGAAACGTGGAAGGGGATGAGGAGGGGGAGTTGACATACACAGGAGGAAGAGGGAATACAGTAATAGACGTGATGGGGAATGAGGATACGAGGGAGAGAGTGGAGAGAATGGAAGTGGCGGAAAGGGTGTAGTCAGACCATCACCCAGTGGTAGTATGGTTGAAGGGGGAAGGCAGGGAGGGGTTGGCAGGGGGCGGGGGATGGAAGAGGGGTAGCAAGGGGGAACTGGACAGAAAAGGGAAGAGAGGATTTCATAAGGACATTTGGTAAGAGGGAGGGAGGGGGCAGAGGAATCCAGGAAGAATGGTGGGAGTTGAGGGACAGGATAAAAGGGGTGATAAAGAAGGTGGGGCAAGGAGGGGCGAGGGTGGGATGGAGAGGGTGGTGGGATAAGGAATGTAACGAGGAGAAATGGAAGGTAAGAAGGGAGTTCAGGCGATGGAGGAGGGAGAGAGGAAATTTGAAAGAATATAGAATAAAGAAAAAGGACTATAAAATTATGTGTGAGGGGAAAAAGAGGAAGGAGGTGGAAAGGTGTGAGAAGGAGATCGAGGGGGTGAAGACAGAAGGGCAGGTGTGGAGAGTAGTGAATAGAGAGAGGGGGAGAAGGAGGGTGTAGGAGGGGATTAGAATGGAGGAGTGGGAGGACTATTTTAGGGGGCTATTAGGAGGAGTGGAGTGGAGGGTGAGAAAAGGGGGGAAAGGAGGGTGGAGGACGAGGAAGGAGAGTTAAGTTAGAAGGATGTGAGGAGGGTGGTGAGGAACCTGAAGGATAGGAAGGCAGGAGGGGGGGATGGTATAACAAACGAGGTGTGGAAATATGGTGGGGTAGAGGTGGAGGAGTAGTTATGGGATATTTGTAATAGGATGTGGAAGGGGGAAGGATGGGTGGAGGAATGGAGGGAAGGGGTAGTGGTACCGGTAGTTAAGAAAGGGACCGGAAAGAGGGTAGAGGATTACAGGGGGGGGGTGACGCTGACACAGACGACGTACAAAGTGTACGCGTCTGTATTGGCGGAAAGGTTAAGAGAGGAGGTAGAGGGGAAGAAGTTGCTGCCACCGAGTCAGGCCGGCTTTAGGAGAGGAATGGGGTGCATAGACAACACTTATGTGTTGAATTTTTTGATAAATAGGCAGGTGACGAGGAAGGAGAGAAAGATGGTGATCTTCTTCATTGACCTAAAGGCGACCTTTGACTCGGTGGACAGGGAGGTGTTAGTAAAGGCGATGAGGAGGAGAGGAGTGAGGGAGGGGCTGGTGGAGAGATGTGAGGAGGTGTTGTAGGAAACGATATCTAAGGTGAGGGTGGGGGACGAGATGGGGAGGGTTTTTTGGACAGTTAGAGGAGTAAGGCAGGGCTGCCCACTGAGCCCGAGCCTGTTTACATTGCTTTTGGCGGATTTGGATGAGGAGCTGGAAAAGGGTGGATGGGGAGGGGTGAGGCTGGGGGGTAAGAAGGTTTACACTCTAGCGTATGCCGATGATGTGGCGGTGGTGGCGGACGATGAGGAGGGAATGAAGGGTATGATGGCGAGGCTAGAAAAGTATATGGATGGGTAGAGGCTGCAACTTAATGTGGGGAAATCAAAGGTAATGAGGTGTAGGAAAGGGGGGGGGAGGTGGAAGAAGGTGGTATGGAGATGGAAGGGAAAGGAGGTGGAGGAGGTGAAGGACTTTACATATTTGGGGTATACCATGATGGCGAATGGGGGGCAGGAGGCACATGTGAGGGATAGGATGAGGAAAGCGGCGGCGGTGATGGGGCAGGTATGGGGTATTGCGAAGAGGAAGTTTGGGAAGGATTGGGGGGAAAGGGTATGGTTATATGACAGATTGGTGTGGGCCACGATGGGGTATGGAGTGGAGATATGGGGATGGAAGGAGTGGAAAGGGGTGGAGAGGTTGCAGGAGAGGTACTTGTGATGGGTGCTGGGGGTGGATTGGTGCACTCCAGGATATATGGTGAGGCAGGAGTTGCAAAGGGATATGATGAAGGGAAGGGCGGGGATGAGGGCGTGGACCTATGAGAGGAAATTGGAGGAGAGGCAGGGGGAATTGGCGAGGGAATGTTGGGAAGAGTTACAAGGTAGGGCGAGAAGGGGAAAGGTGTTGGGGGGATGGGAGGAGGAAAGAAAGGGGTTTTTTGAGGAGAGAGGGTGAATAGTGGAAGGACTGGAATTGGTGAGGGGAGGGGAGAATTGAGGGGGGAGGAGCTGGTTTGTAGGGGTAGGAGGCTAGAGGAGGTGGAAAGATGGGAAAAGATTAGCGAGTCCAGATATAACAGGTGGTATGGAAGGATAAAAGGAGTGGGGGTGCCAGGGTATTTGAAGAGGGGGTGGGATGAGAATAGGTGGAGGAGAATGGCAAGGTACAGGCTGGGGAATGAGATGAGAGGAGGGAGGTATTGAAGGGAGGAGGAGGAGAGGAAATGTAGGATGTGTGGATGGGGGGAGGAACCGTGAGAGCACGTGTGGGAGGTGTGTACGGACTAGGGGGAGGAGAGGGGGTGACAGGAAGTGGTGACGGAGGTATTGTGAGACGAGGGAAGTGGAGAAGAATGGATGAAGAGAGTGGAAGAAATGAGGGGGAGGGGTGCAGTAGAAGAGTGTAAGAACAAGGATTGAGAGTGACAGGAGGCGAGCGGAATCGGGGGTCAGAGGTTAGGGAAGGGAGGGAAAGGAAAGGCGTGCGTGGCGGGGGAGGGAGGGCGAGCGGGCGAGCGGGATAAGAGCGAGTAGTTCATAAGGCTTTTAGGTTTAAGAGTAGAGGTATAAGAATTGTAAACCCCGAGGGGAACAATAAAGTATTACATTATACATTATCTCGAGAACTTTATTTCAAGAAGAAATTTCGATATTTATCATAGTCATCCATTCTCTCGCAATACGCGTTGACCGTCGCGGTCGATCGAAAAGACCGATGCGCGCCTGCTTCCGGGTTAACGTCGGTGATCTAACGAGAACTGGTGTTTTCCATCACGGTCACGACCGCTAGTAGTATCATTTTGATAACTATTAATTAAGAATAATTCTTTTATCTTTTAGAAAAACACCTTGATACATTAGGTAAAACAACAAATGGGTTAAAAAAAATTATTCGCTTGATAATGTTGAAACATCGAAACTATGTCTAAAGGCCGCCATACACGCTCTTTCTTGCCGTTCGATTTGCTTGTACAGTCAAAAGTTATAATGCAAGACTGAGCGTGTGTGTCCACAAATCGGCCGATATAGTATGTGCATACTGTCAATTTCCTGGTATGAACGGAATTACAACTTAAGATAAGATAATCAGGCCAAAATAACTACGAGGTCGTACCCATTTCGCTAGCATTCCTGTATAGAGACATGGTTGCTCAGTCTTCCTATGGGTAGAGGGGGAAGGGAAATTAGCTTCCAGACGCGACCATCGTCTGCTGATGCGTGGAATGACATTAGATAGGAGTTATCTGGGGGCACGGTAGTGCCCCTGCCGAGTCGAGTCGGGCGCTTGCCGTAAGCTCTCTTTTCTGGAAGCAACCCAGCGTACTTTTGACCCCCCCCCCCCCCCTCCATATCTTTGTGCTGGAGTTACCCAGAAGCTTGAAACTTTACTGAAACCTAGTACTATGCAAACGGAATAAAAAACCTCAAAATTTCACGTTTCTATCTTTTATAGTTCATAAGATATTTGAACTCAAAGTTTCACAACTTCGACAGTGACCGATCATCAAAATTCAGTCGTACTTCTAGCAACCCTATACACTTGTACTTTGGCAGAAAGATAGTGTTTGGGATACAATGAAAGGAATAATTAAAAAGTCTGGAAAAATCCTCTTCACTAACAATTTATGAAAGAAATTCGATATCTCTGGAACCACTGAACCCATTATCATGAAATTTGATAGGCATGTTCCTCTTAGCCCCCAGGTGCTCGCTAATAAATTTAAAAAAAATCTGGCCACCCTATTACCGTAAAACGATTCATGATAGTTTAACCTTCGCGCGCGCGACGCATGTTTCGGTGCTGACAATGACGCCGTAACGTAGTCACACCGTGGAGCCCCCCGCTCCGCAAAAAACGCTCGATCCTCTCAGTGAGGCGCGAACGCGGCTGCGACGACGGCCATCTATAAATGAGTATAATCGGCTCAGATGCACGTACCCTTCGGAATTTTCCAAAATAATTCATTCAAAGCCACGGAGAAAGACCAATTTAGATAGGGAATGTTCTATTCGAAAAACAGTGACTGATGTCCAAACACAACCCGTAGCTAAGAAAAGAAGGATCACTTACAAAAAAAAGTGAAATCCCATCAAAAACATTTCATGTAAAAAATGGAGCCGAGTCTCGTGACTCTTTACCCATAAAAAGTTGTGAGATGTCATGTAGAGTCGAGTCTGGCGCTCTCATTAACTCTGAAACTTTCATTCACAAATCACTCCAAGTCTACATCTTTAGTTAAAGAACATTTTGTGACTTGGCAAAAACGCAGTAGGAGAATATGACGGAAGTTGCTTACATTTTAATATTCACGTTTATTAATAAAGTATTAGATAAAATAATATTTATAGAGGAATTGAACGTATATGTATTTATAGTGTGGACTTAATTTTACAGAACATTGTAAGGTCTAATAACTTCTCTGTGCTGCGTAATTGCCAAGTCACAAAATGTTCTTTAACTAAAGATGTAGACTTGGAGTGATTTGTGAATGAAAGTGTCAGAATTAATGAGAGCGCTAGACTCGACTCTACATGATATCTCACAACTTTTTATGGGTAAAGAGTGACGAGACTCGGCTCCATTTTTTACATGAAATGTTTTTGATGGGATAGTACATATCTACACTCTATTCCATATAAGAGCGGACCCTATCGATTTACGACCGATCTGCGCAGATCCCACGGATCTGACAGACGCGATTGGTCGTAACACTTTCCCTGCCGATATCCTACCAATCAACAGTATATCCCTGCACGGAACGAGTCCGCTCTAAAGTGGAATACAGTGTTATAAAACCTTAATGGGGTTTGTCAAGATGAGCCTTCGTTTTTGAAAATTTGAGTTTAAAGTTTTGCACGGTAGGAGTATAAGTTCAAATACGTAAGCGATGTCATCAATCAGCAGATGCAGCAGCGGCGGTAAAGTGTTCATCTACGATGCTACAGGTATGCGGTTGGAATCCCCCTGGGGACGAATTCTCTACGTAAAACTCAAGGGGTAAAGCAACATCACTGTTTCTTGCGCAACCTCGATGAGACCGACTTGAATGAAGCAGGTCAACGGGGGTTGTAAGGCCCCGCTACGGTAATGCCGACACCGGGAATTACGCGATACCCCAACGACGTGTTACCGTGATTAGGGTAAATAAATTGATAGACTGCATGTAACTTATAATGGATACCCAGTGAACTGAATATATATTTAAACAACCAAAACGTTAACAAACAATAGTAACAAGAATAGTGAGTGTATTACTGTAACTGTCAGCCGACTCTGAACAGTTCACGTCTTCCTCATCTCCGGAGGAGACCGTGATTACCGGAATAAACTATATACCCGACTCCCCCGTGGAGTCTCGGAACGTATCCGATGTATTTGGGTGTCTTACAGTGTCTGACTCCACGACGGAGTCGTTCTTGTGAACCGCCAGAAATCCTCCCTTCCAGGCTGACTCCTTGGTGGGCCCCACAGCGAATGAACTTCTAATTGGTCGTTGCATCGCCAAAGGACCGGCCCACCCAGCCCCTAGATAAGGAGAACTCTGGAAACCGTAGTGCCGTCGATATAATGAAATACGGGTAAACGGCCCGTCTCCGAAACGTCGTCCAAGGCGCCCTAAGGTGACACAAGACGTCTGGCCAATATCACCGGACCCCGGGACCGCCGAAGTCGACTACACAAAGAGTCATTGAGGCTCTAGTTCCTCGCCACCCTCCAACGGTCCCAAGTGTCAGGCGGGACGTACGGCAGACCTGGGTCTGCCAGGCAGCCTCATAAATTAGAAGACTGCTTTCCCTCGGATGGTCTTTCCCGAGCCATTCCCATTTAACTAAGATATGGCCTTCGGCCGATTACGGTGTCGATGGAAGCTCACCTATATTTACACACATGTAGCGCGCAACAATCACATAGAAGTTAATATAATATATATGTATATTATAGTTACTACTACGATTCTGCACACATTCCGGTCGGCACGTCCTTCACAGACACATTATACCTACCGTTATTTCTATTTTTGACCCTAGTATCAGAAACGTTGCAGGGATAATTCCTGTAATATTGCCGAAAATTTCAGGAATCTTTCCTGCAATATTGCACAGGGGCGGCTGTAGGAATGTTCCTGTAACATTACGGGAATATTTCGTGTAATATTACGAATCTTGCACCGTAAGATTCCTGAGGCATCCCTGCAATTTTATGTGCTGTAGAGGGTGGCTATGCGGTGCACAATGTTCTATTTCAAACACCATCAGATGTATAATAGCATTTTTCATCTGTATATTCTTATATTTCATAATATTTAGATTTATAATAAGTTTTCATTATTTCAGCAACAATAAATTCCTAACGTATGAAAGTATTTTAACAAGGGATGTCACGTAAATGTGCAAATTCACGATAAGACAAACATATCGCGTCTCACATGAAATTTTAATTTTATGACACAATTATTTCATTGTTTTATTATTTTTTAATTGTTTTGTGATTAGTTTCTTCAAACTAGACTCTCATGATACAAGTTTCGTGATATATTTTCAATAAATCTCATCTCTCGCGACTATTTCCATTATTTACAGTGACATGTTGAATCTCATCGCGGATTCGCACCTGATGTGTCATACGCCGAGTTTGATGAATTTTATGTAGAATGTAGTTCTTGAAAAATATTTAACACGTATTCCTTGTAATCGGCCATAATTTATATATAAGGGATAAAATCAGCTCCTTAACTTCGGGATAAGAAACACGTTTGTCCCAATATTTAGGAACCTGTGCGGTGTAGAAGAAAATCTTTCAATATCAAATTTATCCACTCAAGCACATTCGTAACACCTATGCCAATTCATTTAAACAATGTATTGGAAATTAATATTTTTTTCATTTATGTTACTTATAAATTCTTAATTAAACGGTTTCAACGATTTTATTTATTTTTTAAATAATCTATCTATATAGAATTTAAATACCACTGGCTTACTCGCTCGTTCATTACAATTTCTCTGGAATCACTAATTCTATGACCATGAACGTAAGTAGATTCTTCTTAGCCGCTAGGTGCTCGTTAAGAAATCTTTTTAAAAACTCAAGCTAGTCTACTATACAACTGTCCAAAATGGATTTCTCCGAGGACACAACTTGTACGAAGAAGTTTCGCCTTCACTTTGGATTTATTTTTGCACGAGATACAATTTTAATGCTGGGTTCAATAATTGAAGCATTAAACTTATCAAACAATATTCCAACTAATTTCTTTAAATATTTTTTCCAGCAACGAACAATCTGAACGGAGAGCACCAGAATTTTCCGGCGATTATATGCTGCCCAGCGAGCGGTTGGACTTGGAAGCGTTGGTGCAAGATTTGCCGTCTGAAAAACGAAATGTGGGCTCGTTGGCTAGAGACTTCGCGTTACCATCTGGCAGACGAAACATCGCATCGCTGGTTCGCGATTATGAACTTCAAACCAAAGAAAATGTTGGAAACCGCATGCTACCTGTTACGGGGAAAAGGAACGTGGCTTCTCTAGCCAGAACCTTCACACTACCCCAAACTGGCAAGAGAAATGTTGCCTCTATAGCTAGAGATTACGCACTACCATATCGTAAACGATACATCGGTGCTTTGGCAAGAACAGGCGATTTTCCGTCGCGTGGACAAAACAAAAGGAGCATCGCTTCTTTGAGTAAAAATTCAGCTTGGCCTGTCTCTTTGAAGAGAGGTATTACTATCCCTGGGAGCGTGATCTTGAGAACTTTTTCCCGCCATGGAAGGTCACTGACTGATGAATTGAACACAAGTAACGAGCCGTTGGACCTTCAAATACTCAACAACCTCGAAGGAATTTGGGATGAAAACCACAAAGATGCTGTTTTTGTAGATGATAAACTAGGAGGTTTCGACGAGAAGAACGGCTCGAAAGAAAGAATTAATTTCAGCGACAGGAGACTCAAAAGACAGATCGATTTGTCTGATGATTACCCATTGCCGGTAATGCAGAATATTGATGGTCTTGATTATAAAGAAATGATGGAGGCACTTGCTAGACGGTATCAGAATGCCGAAAAGAGGTTCATGGGTAAGTGAAAGGTTTCTCTACCGTAATAAAGTTACAATCTTACGAAGAGCATACAACGCATGTAATTTGATCATAGTTATTATGAAAGCGGAGAACTAACAAAGAAACATTCCCAGTAGGAGATTGGCATATCAAGTAAATATTGGTACTGTTCGAAACCTTAGATAATAACAAAATTATAAGAGCGCGTAGGGTAATTGCGAACACCTAACCAAAAAAGCAAACAAAACGAAAACTATATGAGAAATGAATTTGTGTATTATTTACAAACATACTTAAACTATTCATCTATAAAGTACTGTAACGATTTTTTGAAAAATTATAATAAAAATCAACTTTGTAGTGAAAAAGAAAAACCCTTGGTGTTCGTGATTACTCCACTCCCGTGGGGTAATCACGAACAGAGTGATAAATATCGCAGAATCGCACAGAAAGCGCGACTTAAATGGTCAACCCATAAAAAATGTTGCTACAACCTATACCAGCGCCGTCCAGCGTAGGGGCCCCTCACGCGCTTGCTTCCCCTTCCAACCTTTCCTTCGAGCAGCGTGACTTGTTGTCAAGGAAACCTCGCGACGTTAAAAAGGAGACCGTAACAGTTCCGCAGACAAGGAAACTCAGACGCCACGCGCGATGCCGATCAACGGTCGATGTTCATGTACCAAACATAACCGTAAAGGCCAGTCCAGACTGACAGACATTGCTTGTAGACGTTCTACATACATTGTAAACCGACACCTAGACGATATCGCCAGAGAATGCATCTAGTATTCAAACGCATGTACGTAATGTGTACGGATTGTTTGCGGAGACATGTCTACAGACAATTTTTTGTTAGTCTGGACTGGCTCATAGTGATGCGCGCGACAACAGAAGCGCTCGGATTAGTTATTTTGACTCGGCGACGACTTCGCGCCATGGTGACGGCGGACGGTGGTGGGGGACAGGTTTTGTCTCTCAAGAGCCAAGTTGGACGGCGCTGACCTATACCTAATGTATTTTTCAAATTCTTCTCCTTGTGCGCTAGAAAAAAAATGCAATTAGTTAAAATATCGAACAAAATAGTAAAGGTCGTTTTTTAAACTTTTTTCTGAGCCTGTAATGAAAATTCCGAAAACCCTTTTGTAGATTTAAGTAAGTTTTATACATGTTGAAAATTTCACCAAAATCAGTTAACGTTGCTAATCTCGAAGGTCCGAAATTAACCCATCCGAGTTGTTCGTCAATGCCCTACGACATCAAAAATAAAAAAAAATAAAAACTTTAAAAAGCCGACTGCTTAAGTAACGAACAAAAATGATAAAAACAAGACTTAATTTATTTACACCATAAGATTTAATTTATTTATACATAGTATATTATTTGTCATAAGTAGGATAATAATAAGATGACAATTTAAATTAACTTAACTGCCTGCAGTCGAGGACCTTATAAAAAAAATACATATTCTCTTAATAAATATTGTGTATCGCTGTTCGCCCTAATTAGATATAATGGGCTATTAACAGCGCTAGCAGTATTCTCTACACGGATAAAAAGAATACATATAAGTTACAAAATACGCTGAAGTTGAAATACGTATCACTATATAAGCATGAATTTGCACTGATGTTGTCCACCTCTTTTTGTTACCAGATTGAAGCATTTTCTTCAGTCATTGCGGTACATGCTTGGGGTAGAAGAGCATCAAACAATTTAAGGCCTGTGGCTGCAGGCAAATGAGTTAATTTAAATTTTCATCTTATTAATATCCTATTTATGATAAATAATGTATTGTATATTAGGGTGAAGTGAAAAAAACTTTTTTTTTGATAATCAAATTCTAATAGTGCCCGAAAAGATGCCTACTCGGCCCAATAAAACGTGTAAAAAATTTCAGCTCGATCAGATAATTTCTTCTGTGTGCGCCAAAGGCCTTAACTTTCAAAATTTTAGTACAAAACTTAAGAAAGTTGAACTTCAGCTGGTGGATTCTACCTTTTTTTTACCCAGGACTAAATTTGCTGCGTAAATGATGCAAAGAAACATCCGTGGCTGGTTTGGGAACGATAGGAATGGCCTGTCGGCACTGCAAACTATCAAAAAATACAGCCCTTCGCTATACTTTCTAAAAGTCGTCTGACAAGGGAAGGTCCCGAACCCGGAAATTCAAAAAAATCTGAAACTTTGTGAATATGTAGGGTATTTCCTCCTGATTACAACGCAATTTTTTTAGCTGCCCAACAGGGGGGCCAAGCTTCCCTCTTACGAAAGTTGAAGCAGAGTTTGTAGCGCCTCCTACCTATAAAGTGCGTACTAAACTGTGAATGTGTGAATTGGTGTGAATCGGGACGTATGTGTATGTGTATACGTGTAATGCACCGCTTACTTTAAAACCTGCCCACGGATCGTCGCGCCAGCGACACGTATGCAGCAGATAGAAGGATAAACATTGAAATTGAATATTTCTTCTTTTCATAGGAAAATAAAATATATTCAATTTCTTTGTATATCCTTCTATCTGCTGCATACGCGTCACTGACGCGACAATCCATGGTCAGACGGCCTTAGAAAAGGTAAACCAGGGAAAGTCAGGACGCCATTTGAAGGTTATGCTTGATGTTTCCTCGCGTTGCGCCAAATGTGGCCAAATGGCGCCAAAGTAACATTTCACCAACATCGAAAGGTTGTGTGTCGTGCTCACTGATACACCTAGGTATGTGTGTGTGATGTACCTAGCGCCTCCTACCTATAAAGTGCGTACTAAATGGGAACTTCGGCCAATGAATGACGGCTTCGTCCCCCTGCTGCCCAAAATACTCTAAGCCAGCGCTGACCAGCGCAGGGGCCCCTCACGCGCCTGCTTCCCCTTTCAATCTTTTTCTCGCACAGCGTGCCTTCCGTCGTCAAGGAGACCGCGCGACGCTAAGAAGGCTGCAATGACGGGCTAGCCGGGCTAGCGTCTTCGCGGTTAGGGGGGGGGGGGGGGGGGCTCGAGCGTTACACACGACGTACGTGTTAGTTCCGCGTCCGGCGAGCCGCCTGTCACTTGGATATGGGTCATTTCAGGTTAATTCGTTGACTTTCGTACCTATGTGCCTGGCTTGTTTATGATATTTCTAGTTTCAGAAATTCGCGGGAAGTAGTAGCATTGCCTGGCTGCGACGCGCTAATACACATGTCGTATCGGGCGTCCGAGCTCGCTCGGCGACAGACACGCTGCACAGTGGGCCAAACGGCGATTCTAGCTAATCAAAAATCATACTCATCAAAGGCAGCTTCTTATGTCAACTTTTATGGGATCGTTATAAAGGGGAAATTTCAAACTTCAAATTCATGGTGATTTGAATCACAAAATTATTTTTTACACTTTTTGCTGTGATTTGAATTATGTGATTTTGTAGAGAAAAAGCATCTTCGAAGAAATTGAACTTGGCGTGTTTATAGTCATAGAAAGTACGAAAATCCATGTAAATAATTTGTTTATTTATATTAGTTAGAAAACCCGAAATAATATTGCTTCATACAATGATATTTTGCTTCGCAAAACATCATACAATGTCAGTACACTTTTTATATACATGCACTTATACTTAATACGCTTTTATATACATTTATTAGGCATAATAACAGCCTCACTGAGCCTCGCCCGTTCTCTATCTGCGTGTAAATAATTTCTTCTGTGTTGTACTTTATATTATAATGGAATAAAGACGATTTATTATTATTTATATACATTATACACATGTGTCAACCCCAATCTGTATCTGATTCTGAGTCTTGTAGAATTGAAGAGTTATCATCAGAATAATTATCGGAGTCATCATCGACTGATGAAGGCTTATGTAACGATATAACTTCTGGATCTGCTAATAAATTAGCGACATCTTTATCCAGTACATTTTCTTTTTTCCAGATAGTTGATGTGCTTTTTGACAATGTTGATATTACTGGATCTGAAGAAAAAAATAATGCATGGAATAAATCTTCCATGGTCTTTTTTCTAGACATTTTCCGCGTATGCAGTTCTCTGTATTTTTTTAAATCTTTATTTCTGGATTTCAGGGCTTCCTCCGACAACATTCCTATAGGAAGAACAGCATTTTTTATAATGCTTGCTCCATGGATTAAAATCTTATGAATACTCGATGGCATATAATACCATGGATATAACGTTACAAATTTTATAGCCGTGTCTATCGCATATTCTTGGAAAGCATCACTGTTGATCGCGTATCCAGAAGATAGCGTCCGAAAAATAATGGAAAAGCGGTTTATCAGGTCTTCGTCAACGTCAGTAATGGACGATGTCAGACATGGATTTTTAAAAAAACGCCTGGCAGTATTCCCATCATTGGTGGTTCCGAAACCAGGTTTCGGTATATCCACCAATAACCCCATTCTACTTTTCAAATTTGCTTGAACAATTTGTTTCTTTTCTTTTACTGCGTTTTTGTCCTTGTCAGCTCTAATTTGCCATTTCTTAACACTTAGACGATAGGATATATGCAGTAGAGTTTCTAAACATCTTATCCAAGCATGCAACGTGGATAATCAAAAATTATATTGTTTTTCATTTGGAACTAGTTTCATTATCTGATCTAGTTTATTCATAATTTTTGGTGTTGCCCCACATATACCACAAGTTTGTGTTGATGATTCAGTTATGGCTCCAAAAATTTTGCCGTCTATCATTGTCAATTGAAAAGAATGATTAATAAATATTGTTTGATTTCCTACAACAACCTTTGATAGTAAAATGTTTTTAATTTGGTTTTCAATGTTTTTAATTTGGTTTTCAACGTTTCCTATTTCTGTTTTACTTAATTCGTTAGTTTCTTTTTCAAACATTATTTTAATTGGTCAGCAGAATCTAGTTGATGAAGGACGTGGATTGTCCCATAAAATGTCCTTGTCGTGTGTCTGTAATGTTAAAGGCACCAGACATACAGCAAATAGATGGGAATCGGTTTGCGATTTGCTGCTTTCTCCAAATTTCTGTTTATACATTGAGTGACCCCCACTTCCGTCACAACCCCATTTATATATTAAATTAAGACCTCGGGATAATTTGCAATCTGTCCGCTGTAACAGGTCTTCTTGGGTCATTATAAGTCTTTTAGCCGTATGGACAACGAGTGCCTGCAGTCTTAGTTCAGCTATTGTCTCGGAGTAAATAATGCTTCCTTTTTCAGGATAACAAGCTTCCTTCGCATTTTTTAAAATATTATAGGATGGATAAATATCGGTGTTTCGTGCTTTAGCTCCACATTTCATTAGCTGATATGATTGTTTTGTAAAACGTCCGTCAACATACAGGGCCAAAGCTTCGCCTGGTGTATATTTTATTGGAGCAGATACGGTTGACGTGGAAAGAGTTTTCTTAATATTAATTGCTGCTTTTGGAGTGTCTGCTGTAATAAGTTGCACCATTAGAGCAGCATCTCTTTTACCAGACTGTCTTAAACTAGTGTCACGTCCCGGGTTAAGGATTTAAGGGGACAAATGACAGTGGTTATTTACATAAAATCCAGGCGCGAATCTATAGTTCAGCGCACCGGGAGGCGAGGGAATCAGGTATTTAATGGTGTAATTCTACACACCAGCCTTTTCGAACGTCAGGCGAGAAATGTGAAATTCTGCACGCTAATCGTTTCGAACGGCAGGGGAGAATGTGAGATTCAGGAGATTGAAGATTTAGGGAAAGTCAGGCGAGAAGTGTTTAATTCTGCACACTAACCGTTTCGAATGTCAGGCGAGAAATGTGAAATTCTGCACACTAATCGTTTCGAACGGCAGGCGAGAATGTTAATTCTGCACACTAATCGTTTAGGGGAGTCAGGCGAGCAATGTTTAATTCTACACACTAACCATTTCGAACGTGAGGCGAGAAATGTGAAATTCTGCACACTAATCGACCAGGGAAGGTTTAATGAATTGGTTTGTATTGGGGAGAGACCCGTTAGAGCACTTGTTTTGGTTTGCCTTGGTAATCGGATTTACCGTTGCATTATTGTAAAAGACACATGTAATAACTTCGCGAAATTCGACTAGTCATACGGTTAAGCGAAACCTATACGAAAGTAAGTTAGTAAACACCGTGATGCTTTCCGCGGTCGTTGCCCGTAATCAGCTGTTCCGGCAGCCTGTTTGGATTCAGGGATCTTCGTAGCCAAAGGATTGACACAATAATTCGTAGCGTGATTTAAAGTAAAACTGTTTATTCACTTTGTATCTTTTTGGAAATATGCCATCCACTGTTATTGTGCTGGTTGTTAGATTTTATAATAACTGGTTGGTGATGAACATAACATTTATATAGTGTTTATGAGTTATAGGATATGAGTATGAACATGAAATACAACATATGTTAATAAGCTAGAATGATTTAAGCAATAAGCGTCAATAAGACAATATAATATGATCGCAATGAGCGTTAATAGCCTTTAAGAATAGCAATACAATATAATATGAGCGCAATAAGCGTTGCGATGCGAAATAATATAAAACAATAAGAATATGAATAATTGATATGGATGATGGTGATATACAATGGTATTAATGGTAATTATAATCTCTTACAATTCTTGATGATTGAAGATGGGTGAATTTAGTATAAATAACACTTTGGCGAGCGTGTGCTTTCGCTCCTGGTATTTCGTCGAAAGAGAGCGTGTCCCTTCGATCCTGGTATTTCAGCGAAAGAGAGCGTGTCCCTTCGATCCTAGTATTTCGGCGAAAGAGAGCGTGTCCCTTCAATCCGGGTATTTCGGCGAAAGAGAGCGTGTCCCTTCGATCCTGGTATTTCGGCGAAAGAGAGCGTGTCCCTTCAATCCGGGTATTTCGGCGAAAGAGGACCTCTGTCTCGGGGCCCTTGTATTTATATGATTTTACAAGGGGTTGCGGGGTGTACGCGCGGTATGGACTTTGATCCGTTTATGTAATATTTTACGGTATGAAGGGGGGTGTGCAGTACGCACCTTCACCTGATTAGGAACATGCGTCGCATTAACTTTTGGGGGTTTTTGTAGGGACCAAAGGTTGGCCTATATTTGGACTCGCGGTTTTTCTTCTAGGGTTTTTATACACGTGATTTTGAAATGCTCAACTCCTCGAATGGATTTTCGGTGTTTTAATAGGAAAGGGACGTCGGTGCTTTTGACTGCTTTGGTCATTCAGAGGGTGTGAGACGTGGTCTCGATTTAAGAGATTTTTGGGGCGTGGGACTTGTTTAGATTCGATGTAAGAGAGGAATTTGTGCCGCGTTGGGCGAATAAGGGAAGGAGATTTAATGATTGACCGTCTTGAGATGGGGACCGCTAAGGTACATCGCCAAGGCGGCCGGGGTCATTGGTAAAGGGGTAAGAATTGAGGTTTGGGGAAGATTTGAGTGGAGTTGTAGATTGATTTATAAAAGAGAGTTGAAATAACCGCGCGCGAAAAATCGTGGGGCGTCACACTAGTGCTAGTAACAAATGATAATTCTTCTGTCGAATAGCTTTCTACCAATTGTACAATTTTCTGTCTCTTGGATTGACTACCAACTTCACAAAATTCTTTTGATGGTCGACCTTTTTCCCGTTTTTCTGGGGTTCTATCAGATTTAAAAACTACAGTCTCATCCAACCATTCTTGATGTCGCATTAAAAATACCTCTAATGATCGGCTACATTTTCTCCACTTGTCAGAAAAATTGCTGTTTAAGTTTTTCACGATGTTTTTTATATGCATGTGGTCAATATTCTCCTTCTCTTCACTCAGTTGAAACTTGTTTAAAATATGAGTAAAAACAGCAGAGTTTTTGTTTTTCGTGCCATTTCCTCCACGCCAAATCTCGAAAAGTTCTTTCCTGGATGCGGACATCGCAACTGTAAAAGTGCAATATATTAATTGTTTACAGACCATTGCAGTTAAGTTTAGTTAAGAACAAATTAAGATGAACTGCAGAAGTAGAGCAAAAAAGAATTGGAGCAGATCCAGGCAGATCTGTGAATTTCGAGACTTTTATATTCTCAGAAAAACTAAAATCGCTGTAATATGATTAATGAAAATGGAGTTACTGTTACTCAGAGGTTATAGAAACAATTTTAGAACAAAATACGTTGAAATGTGTACTTACCTTTTGATAATATGTTCACCAAACTGTTCCAAAGTACACAAAATAAGAGTGTATACACGGATGTAACGTTCTTGAACGAGACGTTGCCGTTCTTTACAGGAGATTCACAAGTAGAGCGGTTTACCTGTGAATGTGTGGGATTGGTTCGGGTGGCGTGCAATAAAGAAATGTATTTCAAGATACGAGAGTCCTTCTTTAACAAATAATAACATGGATTAATTCAAAAATAGTTTGACGGTAGGTCGAAATGAAACATATAATGCGACACTAAGTCGTATGAGTTATTACAAATAATTAATGTAAATACGTAACGACGTATTACTTGCTTATAGATAGATTTAGACCCTAAGTCGGTACTTATGAATATAGATTTTAGGTTACGACGCTAAGTTGGTGATACAGAGAGTGACGCTTGGTCGATTTAGTATGTTAAAGTTGAGAATCGTGAGAGGATTCGGTTATGACGCTCAGTTGGTAAATATGAATATAAATTGATTTAGGTTACGACGCTAAGTCGGTGATACAGAGAGTGACGCTTGGTCGATTTAGTATTGTGAGAGGATTCCTTCCCTCAGATTTGTAGTTGCTTCTGGTACCTAATAGCTGGCCTACGCTTTTAGTATAGAGGCAGAGGAGTTTAATGAAAACGGCATAGGAAGGATATTGAGGGGCTTTTCAAAGCGGCCTCGAAGGACGGTGAGGGACTAGCTAAAGCGGTCTCGGAAAGGATGGTGAGGGGCTAGCTAAAGCGGCCTCGGACAGGTGTTGAGGGGCTAGCTAAAGCAGCCTCGGAAGGATTAGGAAGTTAAAGTAAACTTCTAGCCAGACTGAGGGGCTAGTTAAAGTGGCCTCAGTCTTGTAGGTTCGGTGGCAGAACCAAGTCTGCCTTGCTGCTGCTGGCGGCCCGGTATTTATACTAGTTCGGTGTACTCAGCCCGCCAATCACTGGCTGTGCGAATCTCGCGCACCAATTATAATTAGCATCCGGTTCGCGCCACTCGTGAACTACGCTCGGCTCATGTGTGCGCATGCGTCTTTGGTTCACTCGCGGCACTGATTCTACTGTTTTCCCGTCGCATGGGATGTCGCTCTCATGTGTTTACAGTATTCTTAATACTAATTAGAATAAAGGATAAATGAACAGTAAAAGTATTAATTAATATAGAAAGAAATGAAAAAATGTAGGGCGGTTTGTAGCGGTACGTTACACGGATACGTACAGCAGAACGCACAAACAGATACTGGACGCAGGTAGATGAATATTGCCATTTTTGCTCGAAGTTCGTGACGAATACGGGAAACCCTTGTGCCAGGACATTATTTTATGATAGGCAGGTAGCCATCGGTTACTGGAGACGCGCGTAAAATCGAAAATTTTCAATTCTAAGAACATGTAATTTCTGACTTTTTATTAGCTAGAATCGCCGTTTGGCCCACTGTGCGCTGGTCTGTCATGGTCGCCTCTTTAGCGTAGCGCGGTATCCCTGACAACGCGGACGAGAGTGGGAGAACCCCATTCTCCCGCGGGAGCGACCTTGAACAGCGCTGCTCTAAGTGGGTGAAATTAACCCCTGAAAATTCGTGTATTTTCCAATTTTGTGTTATAACTCGCGAACTGTAAGAGGTAGAAAAAATCTCAAGACGAAAGTTACGAGCGACTGGGAACGTGTGGTAAGAACATTGCTGGAGTGTAAGGAAGAATTTGTGCGAATTAAAGAATAAAGATATGGTGGCGAATGATATGTCATTAACTTAAACGTAAGACAGCAGATATGTAGTATCCATCTCTGCCTCATGTTTAACCATCCAGGCCGCTGAAATAGGGGTGTCACATGATCAAATTTGCGAGCACAGAATGAGTAACGGAGGCAGGAGTTTTGAACACGTTGGATACATTGTTCAATCCGATTTGTAAGACATGGTCCGTAGACCGTTGAACAGTAATTAAACAGCGAAATCACGAGTGACTGAGTGATGAGAAGCTTTTGTGAGGAAGAAAGGTAGCGTCGGGAAGGGAACAGTACACGTAGTCGAGAGTATGCAATATTACAAACTTTTATAGCATGCTGCTCGAAGCTCCAGTTAGGATCCAAGGTAAGACCAAGGTTTTTCATTGTATTGACAGGAGAGATAAAAGAGGAGCTAAAGGCAACACAAACAGGAGGGAGCTTGTCCAAAGGAGGACCTGAACGGACTATTAAGAGCGACGTCTTCGAGGGTTTTAAAGTTAGACCATGCGAGGAAAACCAGTTCTGGATTTTCGCTAAGTCTAGTTCTATTCTAATTCAGTGATGGCACAGGAGAGCTTGTCGGGATAGAAGCTATAGATTATCTGCATGTCATCAGCATACATATACGCAAACGAAAAATCACACACTCGAATAAGATCCGCAACATACACATTAAAGAGTAAAGGTCCCAGTATGGATCCTTGAGGTACGCCTCGGGAAACCGTTCGCACATTAGAGAATTGCGGCCCCCACGTGTTTATCATGACCTACTGCGTACGTTCGGAAAGATAGGAGGACATCTACTTTAAGACAGCTGGAGACATCCCTGCATAATGCAGTTTTGCCACTAGCAAATCATGATCGATGGTATCAAAGGGTTTCGAAAAGTGAAGCGACGTTATAAATGTGAGTCGACGTGTATCAATTGAATGCAACACCATCTCTGAGATGTGGAGCAGTGCGGTAGTGGCACTATAGCCCTTTCTAAAACCCGATTGAAAGTCAGGCATGAAGTTATTCTCACTAAAATAGCGCTGGAGTTGCACAAAACAGAGTCTTTCCAGAAATTTGGAGAGAAAACGAATTTGTGAGATAGGTCGCAGGTTTTTAAGTGAGGGGGAGGTGCTTGTTTTAGGAATTGGGACCACAATACTGTGCTTCCAGGACGAAGGAACGGTATTAGAAGATATAGAGGTATTGAAAATATGTAGGATGGGATCAAGACAGTAGGGGAGGCAGTAGGTTAGCATATGTCCAGAAATATCAAATGGTCCAGCAGCGGTAGATTTTGTACTTTTCAACGCGTTATAAAGATCAAAGTGATTGAAGAGAGTAAAGGAGAAAGTATGAGGAGGAATGGGAGATTTGGAGAAGTAATCTTGTATGAGACTGCTTGAAATGTTTGCAGAGGGCACGGAGTCTATAAAGTGATCATTTATAAAACAGGGATCGTGCACCATATTGGGAGAAGACGCGGTTTGTATCATCCTAGTTTTTCCTAGGATGATACAAACTGCGAGTTGATAGTTGCTGTCATAGCTGTTTGTTGGAAAAGCGGGAGCAAGACAGTCTACGGAAAAAGGTTTGCTTCTCGATACGAATGGCAGCAGTACATTGATTACGCAATGTTTTGTAAGAACACCATTGAGACGACCAGAGCACCATAGAGCACGATTACGTGCGCGCATGAGGCACTTAATATTATGGGTTAACCACGGAGCAGGTGACTTAGTAACGTGAATCTGCTCCAAAGGCGCAAAACGATCAAAGAACTCCAAAATTATCGATTTGAATACCGAGACTTGCTGATCCAATTGAGATGACGCATAAACAGGAGACCAGTTTACCTGTGCAAGATAGGAGTTGAAACTCCTAGGTTTAGGGGTATCAAGTACAGCATACACCAGTTGATGATCGCTAATATGAGTAGCATCCTGTGTTCCACAAGCTATGACATTAAGATCATCGTTAGTAATAATGAGATCTAGTAATGTGGACGATGATTTGCTGATACGAGTGGGCTGTGTAATAACTTGCTTCAACTACAGGGAGACAACAAGTTTAAATATACGGCTCGTGTGCGGGTCAAACGGTTTACAGTAGTCAATATTGAAATCACCCAAACAGATAAGGTGGTCAGCATCGCAGGATAGTTCCATCAAAATAAAGAGTAAAGAGCGACTCAATCGCAGAAACGGCACACGTAGGCGGACGGTAGACCGAAAATAACACCACCTTCCTGCGGTGTATACTTAGATTTAGGCCTATGACATCCAAAGATGAGTCACATTGGTAGCAATCCGGAATGCCTTCCCAAATTATCTGATAGTGTATATTGTTTTTAACGTATATCGCGACTCCACCACCTCTAGAAGAAACAACAGGATTCCGGTCCAGTCTTACCATTGAATAGTTATTTATAGATACAGAAGCAGAGGGAATATTGTGGTTTAGCCAGGTTTCACTCAATGCTAGTATGTCTAGGTTATACTGAGATATTAAATCCACAACATCTTGAACATGTGATGTCAATGACCGAACATTGAAATGCGCAATGCTTAAATGCTTAAGGTTTTGAGGAAGTATACGCGAAAGTGAAGCATCTTCAATATCGCTCACTATGGAGCAAGAGTCAGAGTACTGTGAAGACCGCCTCGGAGAGGAGGAGGCAGAGATGTCATCGCTGCAGCTGAGGTCAGAATCAACCAATTGCGGATTGATGGGAATAGGTCCGCAGTCCTGGCCACCCTGATGACCTTGGCGATAAGGCTCAGGGCCACATGAACATGGGGGAAGTCATTCAGCAGCACCACTGGAACTGGAACGAGTGGGTGGTGCGATAGCGGCATCCGCTGCATGTACCTACAGCGGCAGCGCCTGTGTATGCTTCAACTGCTGCTGCTCACGCTGTTGGACCGCTTGAACCGCTTGAACAAACTATGGTGGCGAAGTATATACAAAAACCGTTCCTAATTTCATCCAGACGAAGCTGTAGTGGTGTGTTTTGGCTAGTTCCTTGGCTTCAGCTAGTCTAGATCGTTCCTCTTTGGTAGAACGCTCATTTACAAAAATTAGGGTCTTCGGCTATAATGCCAGAACATCAGAGGCCCATAGCTCATTGCGCTTCTTCTTACCGGCCAGCTATGCATCTCTTTTGAAAGTAGAAGTGAATCGAATGACTATGGGCCGAGACATATTCGGTTTGGCCCTCATTCTGGTGAAATGTACAAAATCAGTAATAGAGATAGGCACGTCGATTACTGAGGCAATACAAGAAATAGTATGCAGAAGGTCTTCGTCTTGCAGATCAAGCACGCCAGTAATTATCAGCTCGAAGTCACGGTTTACATTTACAAGAGCATCGAGACCCGGGACCCGAATATGAATTGTCTTACTTTTTTTCTAAGCCATGCGTATTATTTCCTAATTATCGTTAGAAGAACGTATGGGATTGAAAAGTACTTCGATTGTCGAGGAACACATATCAGCGATACAACAAAGGTTGAAATTGTATGAAAAAAAATGGATTATACTGTTTCATAATTATTTAAACCACCAATTCAGATTTCACGCGAAACAACGAATTTTAAAAAACATTATGAATATTTTTGTTCAGAACTTTTTTCTAATTGTTTAAACAATTGATTTAACTTTTACTATTTGATAGATCTAATTAAAAGAAGTAACTTTTGTCTTGAGATTTTTTTCTATCTTTTACAGTTCGCGAGTTATAACACAAAATCGGAAAATACACGAATTTTCAGGGGTGAATTTCACCCGCTTAGAGTGATTTTGGGCAGCAAAAAAATTGCGTTGTAATCAGGAGGAAATCCCCTACACATTCACAAAGTTTCAGATTTTTTTGAATTTCCGGGTTCGGGACCTTCCCTTGTCAGACGACTTTTAGAAAGTATAGCGAAGGGCTGTATTTTTTGATAGTTTACAGTGCCGACAGGCCATTCCTATCGTTCCCAAACCAGCCACGGATGTTTCTTTGCATCATTTGCGCAGCAAATTAAGTCCTGGTTAAAAAAAATGTAGAATCCACCAGCTGAAGAAAGTTCAACTTTCTTAAGTTTTGTACTAAAATTTTGAAAGTTAAGGCCTTTGGTGCACACAGAAGAAATTATCCGATCGAGCTGAAATTTTTTACACGTTTTATTGGGCCGAGTAGGCATCTTTTCGGGCACTATTAGAATTTGATAATCGAAAAAAAGTTTTTTTCACTTCACCCTAATATACAGGGTGTAAACAGTATACGTAGCAATATTTTAGGGGGTGGTAGGGGAGGTCCAATGGAACATAAAAGTCCTATGACATAATGTCCGATCTGTCTCCATTTTACAGTAATAATGCCTCAAAGTTAACATGTCTATATGCTAAACTAATAGCCGCAAGATTCCATAATTTTGCACATACATTGGAGACCACCAGTAGAGTAAAATAGTCTGAATACATTTTGTTGTATCTCGTATAGTTTCGCTGTTATAAAGGTTTAAACATCGGAGATGTTTGTGGAAAAGATCGTCGCTACACGCACACAGATGAGCCGTACCACAAAGACCGCCCGTTGTGAGCTGTTCAAGATGACCCAGTAAGCAAGTAACTACGGGCCCCTTACAGTAGCGGTCCCATTGAGGATCTGCTTAGAGTAGCGGAGGCACTTAGGGTCGTCAGCTAGAAAATAAGAAATAAGTGAACGAAAACTCTACACGTGTTCTTAGGCCAGGCGTGCAGTGGTGGCAATTTGTTGCATGACAGTTTTGATGCTTATGAAAAATGCATTGATTTACATGGAAGTAAATTCCTTTGACGACATGACTGCAAAACGTGTTTTTTTTTCAGAAAGTGATAAAACTGTTTCTTTCCTTTTAGTGTGACTAAACTGTCACGCAACAAGCTGCTGTCAATGCGTGGCTACTCTGACCTGAATGTGTAGTAAAGAAATACAAATTTCGCTACCTACATTTATTTACAAAAGATGCTCGAAATGGTTGCCGTTTGCATCTAGACACGCCTGACACCGACGTAACCAATTGTCGCGAACGCGGGCGAATATTCCAGGCTGCTCGCGTATAACGTTACCAGCATGAAATACTCTACCTTGCAATTCCTCTAAGGTTTCAAATTCGATGTCCGTGTATACTAATGACTTCATGTGGCCCCATACGTAAAAATCCATTGGATTTAAATCTGGGCTTCTTGGCGGCCACGCAACCGTACCATTCCGTGCAATTATTCGGTTCCCCCATATTCGTTCCATAGCTGGTATAGCTCTTCCCATATGGGCTGGGGCGCCGTCGTGAAGAAGCCACATATTTCTTCGGGTGGCCAGGCAAATATCTTCTAGCAGAAGTGGCAAATCCCGTCGAAGAAATCTAGCATATTTTGCGCTATCTAGACGCGCCGGCAAAATATGCGGTCCGAAGAGATGATCGCCTACTACCCCAGCCCATATGTTTAGCCTCAGCTCGTGCTGGAAGTGCCCCGTTACAACGTTGTGGGGATTCATTGGTTCCCACGCGTGGGAATTGTGGAAATTAAATATTCCAGAACGTGAGAACGTTGACTCATCTGCTGCGAGTACGATCGTCGGAAACTGGTCATCCTCTTCCACCCTATCGAGGAACCACCGGCAGAAAGTCCGCCGTCTCGCAAAATCCTCTGGCAATAAATTTTGCACTCGTTGTGAGTGGTAAGGGTATAAGCCTGTGGGATTTTGGATTAATAATTCTTTAATTAGTGGTAGTTCGTATTATTAATGAAATATGCGAAAAAAAGATAAAATAATAAGTATCTAATCATTAGTCGATAGCCAGGATAATGTCAGTGACTCAGATATTAAAGGCATCCCCCGGTTAAATCGCGCGAAAACATAGGTGACTTTTATGATATTTTGTAGATAATGGTATACAATGTATGAGTCTAAAACTTTTTGCACTTTATTCTGCTACAAATCAGAGTTGGGCAAAATGTAATGTGATTACAAATTACGATTGAAATGTAATTGTGTAATTCAATTACACATTACTTTCTGTAATCGTTAATTTAGTTAATTGAGATTGTAATTGTAAGTGTGCAGGACAATTACATCGTAATTGTAATTGTAAGTGTGCAGGACAATTACATCTAATTGCTATTACTTTTTAATCGGAATTACTCTGTAATTGTAATGAAAGTAATTACACTTGTAATTGATTATGCTCAACTCTGCTTTAGACAGAATCATCCAAATTAAAAAAACCAAAGATATTCCTTAATTACACATGTGTGGTTATCGCGTTATATTCGGGGAGTGTTAAGAAACAACTGGACGGTGATGGCTAAATGGTTACACGGTAGAATCCCCGAAACATGGGGTTTTCTCACACAAAAATGTTTCTTAAAAAAGATTGACTGTATGAAAATTCGCAACAGAGGGTAGGACGGAAGCCAATGTAAGTACGAGTAGAATCCTATTGAGTGAGCGCCCCATTTTCCATGCGTTTATTCATTTAAAATAACGCACGCCGTTCACGCACACACGCACACGCACAAACAAACGCCTATTTTAAGGGCGTCACACTGTTAATCCCCCTGAACTGCATGTAAAATCTTTGCCGTTAGGAATTTCGTTCTAAAATTTTACCTGATAATTCTTGAGATGTTGTGGAATGAAAATATGCAAAAAAATGGATTGTTTTCACCGGGGGTGCACTTAATAAAAATGTTGCGATACATTTAGTGAAGAATTTACAGCTACAATGAAATGTGAATTTAAAGTAAGAATAGGTAAATTTATAAAGAAATGTCATTTTATACAACTAAACTCCTACAAACCTTCATCACGCAATGTGCGATGGACATACGTATGGGAGACTCCCATTTTTCGAGCAATACTCCTCGTACTGCGGGCAGAGTTATTATCAATATGTTGAAGGATTTCATCTTCCCTGTCGATATTCCTTCTTGGCCCTCTTCCTTCGATGCGAGGGAAAAAGGAACCCGTAGTGTGCAATGTTTGACACAAATTGACGATAAACTGCCGGGATGGTTGTCGCAGATGAGGATACCGTTCCGCGTATAATTGCTTCGCACGTAATGCGCTGCAGTCAGCCTCCCCATACAGGATAATCATGTTAAACATTTCATTGCACGAATACCTCGCATTGGTCCCCATGCTTGACAAAATCACTTCCACACTTTATTCACTTAAAAGGAGTCCGCGAGCACGTGTCGCACGATCAGCGATTTCGCACGGATGGTGTCACCAAAATGGAAACGTCTTGTTAGGTTTCGGAGACCGAGTGTGGTGACTGTTGTGTTGTCACCACTGAGTTTTGACTGAGTTTTCTGCGTTTTCCATGGTCAAAGAAAACACCAACGTGGAACTTGGTCGCAGAGGCAGTGATTTGCATAGCCAATCAGGGTTGACGAAGGACTTCGTGTGAACCCTGATTGGCAGTGCGGCGGCGGATACCTGCTAGCGGAAGTATTTTTTTCTGTCAGGCGAAAAACACGGACATTGCACGTAAAGGGCTGGTAGTCTTGCGACCCCCTAGACCGTTCAGCACGAGCGGCCAAAGTCGCGTATCCGACCTTAGAGTCCCTTAAAGCGGTCAGGTCTTCGTGATCTTATCACTTACCTCAATCGAAGCCGATTACAGGTCGGCTTGGCCATGCAATGCAGATGTGCGGACTTCTGAGGTGGTTTAGAAGGGGGAATGAAATACTGTTATTAGTACATTTCCTGGTTGACGGAAATACCGATTCACAATTAAACGCAGCGTTGAACAAAATACTTCGAATCAGGGATCCTCTTGTAGTCAGTATGAAATTAGAGAGGCCATTTACCATAGGATAGACTTTAAATCTCTATTTTAGTGAATAATTTGTCTATCTTTTTTCGTTACAGTTGGGGAGGGGGAGGGGCAATACGTTTTGTGCAGGGACACAGGAAGAAAAAGGGTAGTCACTGCACATGACTCCACCTACGCCGTCTTTCCTTCAAATTGGAGACGGATCCTTTATCTCTCGAGTATAAACACACGCTCGAATTCCAAAACAGAAGCACGCGTCGACGTATTCCGTGCGAGAGATGGTGGGCCTTGAGGTCCGATTGGTCCCAAACTAACTAATCAGGCCTGCATCCCTCCCAAATGGTCACTGTCCTGAAGAGGCCCTCTTCACAGCTTTATCTCCTCCCCGAGGCCCACCTTTTCTCGCACGGAATACGGCAACGCGTGCTTTTCTTTTGAAAATCGAACGCGTGTTTATACTCAAGACATAAGGGATCTGTCTTGCATTTGACGGTAGGGTGAAGCAGGCGGGACTACGCGCAATCAGCGGACTACCCCTTCTCTTCCTGTGTCTCTTCGCGAGGCGTATTGATGTTGGATAATACTCTTTAATTTCTAGTTCTCCAAAATTAATCAGGCTGGTAGAGAACGATTTACTACAGTTTTGGGTAATTTATGGCTTAACTGGTTCCGCCTCATAGCAAACGTGAACTCAGGGCATCGGGAAACGGAAACAGGATTGGTATGCCATTTCTCCTTTTGTAACAATTCGAGGACTTTCTGTTTCTCGTCTCTTCGGACCCTTTCGAATCGAAACACGTGGTGTCTGCTGTCTATCTCTAAGCAATGGGTATATTGGCAGTAAAAAAAGGGAGCGCGGGCTTTTGTGAAAGTGTAGGATGGTTCGTTCGTTGCACTTCTGCAGCGCACGTGTGCCTCGAAAATGTGCTTGCTTCTTTTTACCTAAAGCATCTTGTCCTGGTGGGAGTTAACTCATAATGGAACGAGAAAAACTACTTGGAGTAGAGGAACTTGCTTGGAAAAATCCTGTCAGTTTGCAATCGCGTCAGAGAAGTGTTTTCTACACAAGTGTATTACGTTGCCCGAAGCTTGCAGGAAGGTTCCATGGGGGTTGCCGTGGAATGTTCCCTCGGTGCGGACATAGGAGCCTTCCTGGAACATTCCAGCAATGTTCCGGTGGAACATTGCTACTTGGAACCTTCCTGCAAGCTTCAGGGAACGTTCCGGCCATTCTCTGGCAATGGTCACGGAACCTTCCGGCCATTCTCTGGCAATGGTCACGGAACGTTCCGGCCATTCTCTGTTAATGCTCACGGAGCGTTCCGGTCATTCTCTGGCAATGCTCACGGAGCGTTCTGGTCATTCTCTGGCAATGTTCACGCAACTTTTTGGACATTTTAAAACAAAGGTTCCAGAATTGATTCTTGTACGGACTTTTCCCTAATTGCTATCAATAATAATTATTGTAGGTGCCATTGATTTGTTAAATAAATCATTTACACATTTTTTACATTCACACACACTATATTATTCAGAGTAGGAAGTTCAAAGTTTCTCCTGTATATTAGGTCACGCTTTGTGTAGATGATGCAATGTCAATTCCCATACAGCACACTCCATTGCAGGAAGGTTCCGGTGCTGCACCGGAACGTTCCTGCTACATTGATGGAATGTTCCATGAAGGATCCTATGTCCGCCCTTTGGGAACATTCCACGGAACGTTCCGGACATTCTCTGGCAATGCTCACGGAACGTTCCGGCCATTCTCTGGCAATGTTCACGGAACAGTAAAGCCAAAAATAAAAATATCAATATAGTGTAGTATAATGTGTGCAGAATCGTAGTAGTATAACGTCCGTGTATTTTTAAAAATATAAAATTAATAAAAAATATAAAAAATTTCCTTACACCCCAGTAAGACTCGATCCCACGACCTCGAGCACCGTAGACGAACACTTTACCGCTGCAGCTACAACCGTTGATTGAAAAGATGGCTTACGTATTCGAACTTAAATACATATTGTGCATAACTTTAACTCAAATTATTAAAAAATGAAGGCTCGTTTTGACATTATTATTAGGGTAAACCAACCAGTGAATAACCGAATTGTTGAATGAGAAGCCCAGTAAATGACCGCATACTTTTATTAAGTATTTATTAATGTTTGTTTAATCGCATAACTAAAAATATGGAATATTAAAAGTGCAACTGCACTCCATTTATAAACATATAGTATTTATTAAATTGATAATTTACATTTCTTTGCCTAATGGTCATTCACTGGTATGCGGCCAATTACTGGTTGGTTTACTCTATTATTATTATTAGTAGTAGTAGTAGTATTATTACTATTATTATAAACGGGAATACTCCCATAGTTTACATAAAGCATACAACAACCCATACAGCACACTCCGTTGCCCGAAGCTTGCAGGAAGGTTCCATGGGAGTTGCCGTGGAATGTTCCCTCGGTGCGGACATAGGAACCTTCCTGGAACATTCCAGCAATGTTCCGATGGAACATTGCCACTTGGAACCTTCCTGCAAGCTTCAGGGAACGTTCCGGCCATTCTCTGGCAATGGTCACGGAACCTTCCGGCCATTCTCTGGCAATGGTCACGGAACGTTCCCGTCATTCTCTGGCAATACTCACGGAGCGTTCCGGTCATTCTCTGGCAATGCTCACGGAGCATTCCGGTCATTCTCTAGCAATGTTCACGCAACTTTTCGGACATTTTACAACAAAGGTTCCAGAATTGATTCTTGTATCGACTTTTCCCTAATTGCTATCAATAATAATTATTGTAGGTGCAGATTACTGTATATGTACATATTTTTTTTACAAAATCCTTATGGAAAAAGGAGAAACATTTATACATACCATTTGTTAAATATTGTTAAATAAATCAGTTACACATTTTTTACATTCACACACACTATATTATTCAGAGTAGGAAGTTCAAAGTTTCTCCTGTATATTAGGTCACGCTTTGTGTAGACGATGTAAGGTCAATTGTTGTATGCTTTATGTAAACTATGAGAATATTCCCGTTTATAATAATAATACTACTACTACTACTACTAATAATAATAATAGAGTAAACCAACCAGTAATTGACCGCATACTAGTGAATGACCATTAGGCAAAGAAATGTAAATTATAAATTTAAAAAATACTATATGTTTAAAAATGGAGGGCAGTGCACTTTTAATATTCCATATTTTTAGTAATGCGTATTAAACAAAGATTATTAATAAACAAAGGTTATTCACTGGTTGGTTTACCCTAATAATAATGTCAAAACGAGCCTTCATTTTTTAATAATTTGAGTTAAAGTTATGCACAATATGTATTTAAGTTCGAATACGTAAGCAACATTTTTAATCAACGGTTGTAGCTGCAGCGATAAAGTGTTCGTCTACGGTGCTCGAGGTCGTGGGTTTCGAGTCTTACTGGAGTGTAAAGGAATTTTTTATATTTTTTATTAATTTTATATTTTTTAAAAACACACCGACGTTATACTACTACGATTCTGCACACATTATACTACACCATATTGATATTTTTATTTTTGGCTTTACTGTTCGGAACGCTCCGTGAGTATTGCCAGAGAATGACCGGAACGTTCCGTCAGCATTGCCAGAGAATGACCGGAACGTTCCGTGAGCATTGCCAGAGAATACCCGGAACGTTCCGTGGAATGTTCCCAAAGGACGGACATAGGATCCTTCATGGAACATTCCATCAATGGGAGTGTGCTGTATGGGTTATAATATTAGTAGCACTCACCCACCGAAACAACTTTACCGCTCGAGTTGTATCAATTTGAATTAAAAGTTACGGGGCATTACTAACATTTCCCGCGACTCCCTGATTTCGCATCAGGTTCGTTTGCAAACTCTCACCAAAACAAAGAATTTTCTCCAACCCAGTGGCTCTCCGATTTTGCATCGGGTTCGTCCACGAAACCTCGCCCTCCTACGGCTCCCTGATTTCGTATCAGGTTCGTCCGTCAGCCAACAGCTCCCTGATTTCGCATCAAGTTCGTCTGTGAATAATCCAACCTCCTAACAGCTTCCTGGTTTCGCACCAGGTTCGTCTGTGAACTTTATCCTAGTGACTCCCCGATTTCGTATCGGGTTCGTTCACCCTCCTGCGGCTCCCTGATTTCGCATTAGGTTGGTCCGCGCACCTAACTAACAAACTCATAATCTGTATTTCTTGGGAAATACCCCTCTCGCCGGCCTCTCGCGTTGCCGCAGGCCCGGCTCCTAACACTGTCTTAAATTGATTCATATTCGGTTATGAAATATCCTGCTCCACGATTTTATTTAAAGTGAAAAAGCACCATGGAAATTGTAGTACAAGAAGAGAATTATTTACTAGTTTTTAGCGAATTTTTAATAAAATCGTTTAGCATCAATTTTTTTATATATATTTTTTTATTTTCTAGTTTTTACTGTTTCTGGATTTACATTTCACAGCTCAGACTTCTTTACAAATATATTTTATTGCTATATACAGGTTAACAGTTTGCTTAAACCCTATAGTAATAAGTAATTGTATTAATTACTTATATCACATTGTTCATGTTCACATACATTCCCTGGTGCGCGACCTTCATATACATAAACTGTCGACCGATTTCGCTCCATGACAGGACCGCGATACGGACTAGCAAACGGAACAACGCTGGCCTTTTCTCATTGTCGTAAAGAACGCGAGTGGCTGATTTCATATAGATTGAATTTGAGGTTATTTGTTAAAATTATTGGTGACTGGGTCATTTTTTCACATCCTCCGGTTTTTCTTTTCGTAATTTTGTATTTCCATCGTCACAAAGTTTTAAGAAAATTGGATTCGTGGAAATGGGTTAAAATTGAGTTTCCAGATTTGAACCAAACAAACAAATAAAACGACCAAACAAACAAACATACATACATAGAAACAAACAAACAGAGGATCACAGCTGATTAAAATCGTTTAAAAAAAACATTTGCTCGGAAGTTCCCGGAAGGCAACTAAAAAGTCGATAATTTCTGACAATTTTTCAGTTGGTTTCTCATGGAAAGAAACTGTATGTAACTAATCTTGAGGTCATTTTAGAAGGAACTTGCCGACCGACGAGTTTAGACCGGTTCTGCGCATGTTGGCGCTCATTGGTGCCGAAACAAGCTACTATTGGTTATACCCCAAACCAACGCTCTCTCGGAGCCAATGAGCTCATTCTACATGCGCGAACTCAGTTCCTTCTAAAATGACCTCTAGTATAATTATTTGCTATTACTTAGCAGAACCCATACTACTCATTTGGGGCCCCAAAAATTGTTTTCTTTTATATCACCAAAAATTAAAGGACGCGATTTAAAATTCTGCACGAAAAAAAACATACAAACTTAGACACGTGTTTACACACAGGTCAGAAGTAGGAATCATGATATTTTTACCTATTTTAGGAGCTCGTATTAGTAGCTTACAAGAAATATTTAAAAATACATAATCCTCCCACAACTTTTGAAATCTGACTCATTTCGTTGTTTCTTGGGATTCTGTCCCACTGTGGCAATGGACTTGGTCCAAATCTGTGCGAACAGCCGCAGGTAGGAGATCCCGCCTTCATGGGATCTCAAGTGTCTCGAGTATCTCGGGTAGTTTACCCGAGTAGTGCCTATCCGGGAAATTGTTCTCTTCCCTGATATCTCACGGGTACTCAGGTACCCAATCTCCCGGGAATCAACAGCTCTACTGTCCAAATTCACTCCAAGAGGGTGCAATTGACCCCAGAAAACTTTCCGAGATTGTATTTTAACTCGCGAACTGTAAAATCAGTGAGAATTATAACTTATCAAATGATAAAAAGTTATTTATAAATACAATTTCGACCGGAATTATCAATATAATATGTTTTCAGCGCAATGGTTCAGTCACTTTTAAAACACACTCAAAAAGCCATTTTGCAATAAAATTCAATGATTTATATAACTGTTTCCAACGTTTCGATCTTAATTTAGACCATTATCAAGGAAAAATTTCTATATAAAGATGCGAATACTGCGAGAGCTATTGAACATAATGAGTCGTAACGTTCGAAAACAAACGTGCGACATCCGAGTCGGTTAGAAGATGACTGAGGTAAATAGTGGGCAACTTCGAAACATCTAGAAGGTGACGAACGGTATGGAAAGAACAAAACGTTGGGCAATATACCGTCTAAATTCAAATTTCAAAAACCAATACTGCAGAAGAGAAAAACCAAAACATTATTGCTTAAGTGCCATATTTAATGACTACTTATGATGTTAAAAAGCGACCACTACATAACATTTTAAGATATGTAGAAAACGAGTAAGATCACTAATTGAGAATTATTAGAACACTATACTCGAAGTCGTGTTAGAAGGAACTTGCAGACCGACGAGTTTAGATCGGTTCTTGCGCATGTTGGTGCTCATTGGTGCCAAAACAACCTACTATTGGCTATACCAAAACAAACGCTCCCTCGGAGCCAATGAGCTCATTCTACATGCGCGAACTGGGTTCCTTCTAACATGACCTCAAGTATACATCATAAGGCATTACTTTTTAGTAATGTTGCGTAATATTCTTGTATTTTAGGTGTTTCATACCTAAGATTAACGCTAGGTTGTTTAATATGTAATGTAGTGTTTCTAAAAGAATTCTCTGATTTAAATTAGTTTCTGTATCCACAACTTTTACATTGTCGAAGTCAAATCTATGATCGTACTCCAATGAATGTTTGGTTAACGCAGTATGCTGTAAGAGAGACAAAAAGATATTTCTCTTGTGTTCGTAAATACGTCTTTCTAGATATCTGGAAGTCTGACCAATGTAAACCTGATTGCAGCCCATACAAGGGATAGAATATATAATGTTAGAAACTTTAGACATAGGTATTTTATCCTTAATTAAAGGGGAAAAGTGCTTGGTATAAAGCGGTATTTTAAAAATAGTGTGTAATCCGACTCTTCTGAATATTCTTCTTATGTCATTCGAAATGTTATTGCAGAATGGTAAAACAACTGTGTTTCTCCAACTGATAGGACCCATTTTTTTATTTCTTTCCTCTTTTTGTTTTTCCATCAAAAATAGATGGTAAACTTCAAAAGTACGTTCTTTGATAATTGCAGAAACCATATCTATGGGATAACCATTACGTTTTAATGTATTTTTCACAAGAAGTAAATTAGCAGATCGAAATTCTGGATCAGAGAGTAAAATTGCACAATCTATTAATCCTTTAATCAGGCCAACCTTGTGTTGCATGGGATGAGCAGGAAAGAAATTTATTTATCTTCCCGACTTGGCTTATGATACCAATTTGTAATAAGTTTATTATTCGCTCTAATAACTATTGTATCAAGAAAGCTCAGACACGAATCCTTCTCAATTTCATGAGTGAATTGAAGCCTAACATGGAAGCTATTAAATATATCCAATAATGTTTGTAAATCCTCTAATTTAAGACAAGTAATAATATCATCAACATATCGTTTGTAACAAATAAGTTGAAAGCGTACCTTTGAAAGGGAAACCGTCTCTAATCTTTCCATTACTATGTTAGCAATTACAGGGGAGATTGGCGACCCCATAGCAGTTCCAAATACTTGTTTATAATAAACTCCATTGAATAAAAAAACATTAGAATTCAATACAAACTCCACAGCTTGGAGGAATTCAATTCGATCGATTTTAGTATATTCTTTAATTTCATCCCAGCGGAGATGTAATACCTGTAATGCTAGGTCAGTAGGAATATTAGTAAAAAGCGAAACCACATCAAGGGAAACCAATCTGAATGATTCATCATTAACTTCTACATACCTAATTTCTTTGCAGAATTGCCAACTGTCCACCGTATGGTATGGAGACTTTCCTATTATATTAGACAGAATATTAGCAAGAAAACTTGATAATTTATAAGTTAGACCATCGATGGAAGAAACGATAATCCTCCACGACAAATTCTCCTTATGTATGTATGTATGTATTGCTGTATTGTTTTCCCCTTAGGGTTACAAGTTTCCGCCTCTCTCCTCTCCTGTACAGTTATTCCCTTAACTTATCTTACTTCTAAACCTTAACCTACTCCTTCGCTCCCTCTCCTCCTCGCACTCTCTCTCTCCGCACGCTCGCCTCCGCCGCCTTCCCGCCTCCTACCCTACGCTTACACTATTCTTATCCTACCGCATACGCCTCTTAAATCTACGCTTTTCGCCCTTGCTTCCGCTCGCACCCCCCGCCTTTGACTTCCATTTCCACTCTTTCATACCATTCCTTCTTTCGCTCCTTCCTACCTTCAACCCTCCCTACTACCTGCCCCCTCCTCCCCCGTTCCATCTTCCCTCTCTCTCCTCCTTCCCTCTAACCACTTCATCCACTCCTCCCCCTTCCCTCCTTCGTCCAAGATTTCCCTTATCTTTTCCCCGACCCCCCTTCCGCCTCCTTCTTCCCCTGTGCATCTTTCCAGCACGTGCTCCCACGACTCTTCTTCCCCACCGCACAACCTGCACCTCCTTTCCTGCTCCTCCTCCCAATACCTTCCTCCCCTCATCTCGTTCCCAAGTCTGAACCTAGCTATCCTCCCGTACCTCGACTCTCCCCATCCCACCGCCAGGTACTTCGGGATCCCCCTAGTCGCTATCTCTCTATACCACTTGTTGTATCTCGATTGTTCTATCCTTTCCCATCTCTCCTCTCCCTGCCTCTTGTCGTCCTCCTCCTCCCAACCATCCAACCCCTCGCGTCTCCTTACCCCTTCCCCACCTTCCCTCGCCCCTCTCTCCCTCCACTCACTCCTCTCCCTCTCCCATGCGGACAGTTCTGTCCCCTCTTCCTTTTCCCTCTCTCTTATCTCTTCCAAACACCACCTGGCTAACTCCCCTCCCTCTCCCTTGCCCAATTTCTCCTCGTACCTCCACGCCCTTCCTCCCGCCCACGTCCTCAGCTTTTTCCTTTTCGTCTCCTCCCTCACCATGTATCCCGGCGTCCTCCAGTCCACCCCCAAAGACCACCTTATAAATCTCTCCTGGATTCTCTCCACCTCTTCCCTTTCCTTCCACCCCCATACTTCTGCCCCGTAACCCACCACCGTCCACACCAGAGCATCGAACAGCCACATTCTCTTTCCCCAGTCTTTCCCAAATTTCCTTTTCCCGATTCCCCAGACCTGCCGCATGACCACTCCCGCCTTTTTTACTCTATCCCTGATCTGCGTTTCTTGACCCCCGTTCTTCTTGAACACGTACCCGAGATACCTAAATTCCTTTACTTTCACAATCCTCTTTCCTTTCCACCTCCAGTCCACCTTTCTTTCTCTCCCTCCCCCCTTCCTGAACCTCACCACCTTCGACTTCTCTATGTTCACCTCCAGCCTCTTTCTCTCCATGTATCCTTCTAGCCGCCTAATCATACTTCCCATCTCCTCCTCATTTTCCGCCAGTAGCACCAGGTCGTCTGCGTACGCCAACGTGCATATCCTCCTTCCTCCTACTTCTACCCCTCCCCATTTTCCTTTCCTAATCTCCTCCTCCACATCCGCCATGAGCAGATTGAACAGAATCGGGCTCATTGGGCACCCTTGCCTCAAACCCTTTGCCGTCCAGAATTCCTCTCCTAGCTCCCCTCCCACCTTCACCCTGTTCGTCGTCTCCCTGTATACCTCGTTTACCCTCTCTGTCGGGCCCTCCCTTACCCCTCTCCTCTCCATCGCCTCCCACAATAACCTCCTGTCCACCGTGTCAAATGCCGCACGAAGATCCACAAAAAACGCACCAAGCTTGCCTTTCTTCCCCTGTATCCTCTTGCCTATTACGTGGTTTATTTTCTGATTCTCAGGGATCAAGCCCTTCCTTTCCACCTCCTGCTCTAACCTCCCTACCAGGACCGCTACATACACCTTATACAGCGTTGGCATCAACGTTATCCCCCTATACTCCTGCACTCGCGCCCCGCTCCCTTTCTTCGCCAGCGGCACTATAGTGCCCTCTCTCCACCCCTGCGGCCACCCCTCCCATTCCCACACTCTTCTGCAGATCTCCCACGCCAACTCCAACCCCCTCTCTCCCCCGTGCTTCCACGCCTCGTTCGGAATCTCGTCCCCTCCCATTTCCTTCAGCTTCCTCACTACCCTCCTTACTTCCTCCTTGCTTATTCCCTCTTCCTCTCCCCTTCTCCTACCCCCCTCCTCTCCCATCCTAACTCTGTTTTCTACCCCTCCTAGCAACCCCATAAAGTATTCCTTCCATTCCTCCTTCTTTATCCTTGTGTCCACCACTTTCCTTTTCTTTCTTCCCCTGTTAACTATCTCCCACACTCTGTTTTCCGTTTTCGCCTCTACCACCTCCCTTATAAGTCTCTCCCTCTCCTCCTCTTTTTTCCTTTCGCACAGCTCTTTGTACTCCCCCCTCCTTTTCTTGTACTTCTCTCTCCTCCCCCTCCCCCCTCTCCATCTCCTTAGCTCCCTTCTCACCTCCCTCTTCATCTCCCTACATTCTCCGTCCCACCACCCTTCCCTCTTCCGCCCTTTCTCCCTTCCTCCCACCTCCTCCCCCTTCCTCATCACCTCTTTTATCGAACCCACCGTCTTGCTCACCAACTCCTGTATTCCCTCTCCTTCTATCACCGCACCACCCATCCCCTTCTCAAATTCCTCCTTCATCCTTCCCGACCACCGTCCTCCTCCCACCTTCCTATCCCTCCTTTCCTTGCTTCTCTCCCCCACTCCTCCCTCCTTCGTTACCACCAGCGGGTGATGGTCCGATTCCACCTTCTCTCCTACCTCCATCCTTTCCATCCTCTCTCTCGTCCCCCCCCCCCCCCCAGTACATAATCAATCACAGATTCCCCTCTTCCTCCCGTGTACGTATATTCCCCCTCTTCGTCCCCTTCTATGCTCCCGTTCAGTATCTCCCACCCTGTCTCTTCTATCAACTTTATTAACTTCCTCCCATCCCCGTTTATCTTCCTGTCCTTCGACTTTCTTCCCCCACCTTCCTCCTCGTCCTCTCCGCCTTCTATCCTGCCACCCTGCACGCCTGTCCTCGCGTTGAAGTCCCCTCCTATTATCACCCTCCCTTCCTCATCCTGCCCCTCCATCCACCATCTGATCCTTCCCAGTTTCCTCTCCATATCCCCGTTCACATACACCGCTACCACTGTCCATTCCTCCTCCCCCGCCTTTACCCTCTCCACCATCAACCCTTCCTCTTCTCCCTGTCTGAGCTCCTCCTTTCCTAGCATCTCTTCCCTCACTCCTATCATCATGCCTCCCATCGCTCTCCCCTTCCTATTCTTTCTCTTTGCCCATTGCACTCTTCACCTGCATCCCTCTGGCAGCCTGCGTTTCACACTGTTCCACCTCTTTTCTTCCACCCATGTTTCCATCAGGACTACTACCTCCCACTCCTCCAACCCCTTCCAGAATTCTTCATCCTTGTTTGTCGCACCCGCTATGTTCCAGAACGCTAACCTCCACCTCTTCCCTTCCTCTCCCTGCATCTCCCTCCCCCCTTCCTCCACCTTCCTTCCTAGTTTTTTGTCCCTCTCTTTCTTTACTTCTTCTTTCTGCTTCTCCCTCCTCCCTCCTCCCGTCATCCTTACTCCCCTCCCCTGTTTCCCTCTCTAGTCCTCCCTTTTCTCTTCCCCTCCAATCCCTTAACACCTCCCTCCGCTCGTCCCAGAACCACGTTATTCCATCCACTACTATCTTCCCATAGCTTACCCTTACTCTATTTCCCTTCGCTTCTTCCTCCTCTCCTATCCTCCTTAACCGCCACTGCATCTTCCTCTCCTTCCATGTCAGGTCATCTTCCAACCTCTCCTTCCTTCCCCTTAATTTTCCTTTGTTCCTCATTACCTCCCTCTTCGCTTCCATATTCTCCATCCTCACCTCCAGCATCACTTCTTTCCTCTCTTCCCTTCCTCCTGCTAGCTCCTTTGCTCCCTCTATTCCCCCTTTTATTCCTACAATCGCCAATATTTCTTTTGCCCTCTGCATCGCCGATCCCTCCCTGCCTACCCCCTTTACTATCACGTTCTTTCTCTTCCATTCTCTCTCTTTCATCTCCAATTTTCTTTCCACCTCCTGCACCCTTGCTTCCCATTCTTCCCCTCCGCTCTCCCGCTCTGCTCTTTCTCCTCGTTCTCCCTTGTCTCTATCCATCCCCTCCCTTCCCCTCCAAGTCTCTATAGCCACTTGTTTCTCCTCCACTTTTCTTAACCTCCCCTCCTCTAGTTCCGCCTCCCCCATCCTTTTTTCCAACCTTATCATTCTATCCTTCATTTCCTCCTTTTCTCTTCTCCACCTATCCTCCCACTCTTCCATCTTCCCTCTAATTTTTTCCATCTCCTCCTTCGCCTCCCTCCCCTGCTCCTTCACTTCCCTTAACTCTTTCCTCATCTCTTCCCTCATACCCCTAATCAAACTCTCCAGCGCTTCTTGATCGCCCACCCTTTTCTCCTCCGGCGATCTCTGCACCTTCCTGCTCTTCATAAACGCCTCTTCCCCCTCTCCCCCTTCACCTCTCCTCTCCTCATCTTTCTCTGTTTCCTCTTCCACATCTCTGCTATCTCCATTACATTTCCTCCACTCGTACTCCTTTCCCTCGTCAATTTCTCCGCATTTGTCTTCCTGCCTTTCCTTCTCGCCTCTTCTTCCCCCTTTTCTTCTCCCTTCTTCTCTCCTATCGCCCTTTCACTTCCCTTGTCCTCTCCCTTTCCCCCCTCTTTCCCTCCAGCCATTTCTTCCTAACTCACTTGCTTAGCCACTCTCCCTGCGCTACCTTCCTTATCCACTGCTCCACTATTACTTTCACTCTCAACCGCCCGATGTCACTACCTTCCTCTCTCTCTCGACACTTTGCCGCGCTTTCTTCTCCCGCTCTATTCCTCCTTGCCTTGCCGTAACCTCAAAACCCCAAACCTCCTGCCTGCTTTCCTTTTCACCCTTACGCCCCTTTTCTCCGCCCTTTCTCTCCCTTCACTCCCTGCTCCCTTCCTCCTTCTCTTCTCCCTTTTCACTCCCTACTCGCCCTACACACACCTTTTCTGCTTCCTTCACTCACACCGCTCACTCGCACGTCTTGACACTTTCACACCGGAAATGGAAGTCAAAATTCTCCTTATGAGTTTTAGGCAATGCGTACGCTCTAGGAACAATTGCATTATAGGTCTTAAGGTGCTTGCTCATTGTTTCACTTATTTGCTTCTTTTTATATATCTTGGAAATAATAGAATTAGCCTCTCTCTCAAAGGTACAAGTATATTCATATTTACTGACAATGTATGTGGTAGTATCATTTAGTAATTTAAGCACTTCAGAGTTATAAAAATCTTTATCAACTAGTACTGTAGCGTTGCCTTTGTCCGACTTTAAAGCTAATAAGTTATTGTCAATCTCCTACTGTTCGCGAGTAATAATACAAGATCGATAAATTTTCAGGGGCCAATTGCACCCTCTTGGAGTGAATTTGGTAAGCAAATAAAATTGCATTGTATGCAGGAGGACGTCCCCGACATATTCAGAAAGTTTCATAATTTTTTGAATTTCCGGGTTCGGGATCTTCCCTTGTCAAAAGTATGAGGGTTGAAACTCGATGACCCGTTTCACATGAAAATGGTTACTTTTATGAAAAACTCATAAAACGGTTTTTTGAGAATTTCCTAAGCTACAAATTTCATAATAATTATTTTGTCGTAAAACTGTTAGATAACGAGATAATCGTGAGAAACAGCTTTTTTTACCTTCAACCCTCTGTAAATGGAGACTATTGACATATTCTTTAAAACGATGAAATGTGGAAACGTGGAAACATTTTAAGCAAGTAAAAGACACATCGCGGCACTGGCACGTGGTGGTTCGCTTCCACGTTTGAGGGCTGCTCGATTTTCGCGATCGCCCCGGGATTTTATTGGCAGGTCAGCCTAGTAAGGTGTCACCTGCTCATTGTCTTTTTCTCTCCGTTTCTGTGTACCTCTCTTCTTCCTCCTTGTAGTTTCTATCATCCTCATTCCAATTCGTCGTACCTTGTTATCTTGTGGATGTACCTACACCAAAATAAGTTACAAAAATACACCCGAAAGTCGAGGAAGAAAAATTAAAGTGCACAGACGTGAGAAGGAAGCACAGTATGATTGGTACAGAAAACAGATAATGGAAGGGAATTCTTTGGATGATAAAAAAACACGAAAGATAAATGTGATTACCAATATACGTATACAGTTACCATTTACCAACAAACATTGACTAGATGTGTTTCCTATTCTATTTTTTCATTTCCTTCTTCTACGTGAACCATTCACACCAATTTAGCTGCAATTAGTAGGTGTGTCGATGTTAGACATGTAGTTAAAAGCTAAATCCATTAGAACGCTATTTCAGCTTCGGTAGATACATATATAAACTGCTAGGATGTAGAAGTGTTTAGCCTGAGCAATCGATAGATACTTTTAAATACAGTGGTGCTTTATACACTACACGTGTTTTATCCTTTACAAAATGCACAATCGACATTCCCACCTCGAGTTCTATTTCACTGATTGTCAATCTCAGCGTGCTTGGTGGTGGGTGTGTTCGGGCTCGCGATAAGAATTGTGACTGTGCACCGACAATTGCACGTAAATAGTCCCGAATGGTCGTGCGAATAATAAAGCACTACTCAACTAAATCAGTGGTAGCTCTTAGCATATATCCATTAGGGTGGACCTTAGCTACTCTTGATGAAAATTATTTTGTGAGATATTTTTGGTCCCGTCCCCCAGAAATGTGACACTTGTTGGGAAAATGATCTAGAAAAAATTTCAGTTCGATTGGACCACGAATTTGATATATCGTTTAATTTGTATTTTTTTCTGTTTAAGAATACATACACAGCACATACGATTGTTAAAAAAAAAAAACGCCCGTGACCTTGAAAACTCGAAAGAGTAACCTTGAAAAAAAATTTCCCTTCCATTATATTCGCCTCTTTATATGCTACAACTCTTGTCAAAAGAGTTTCTTCGTATATCCATAAACGATGGAGATATTAAAGATTTTGGGACTTCCGTTTCCGGTCGCGTGGGAGATAGCTGTATGTTAGAGTGAGTGGAGTTTGTGGCTGGAGCGAAAGGCAGGTGAAGTGGTGAGAGAGAGTGGAAAGTAGAGTGAAAGGTGGAGGGGAGTTGAGGAAGGGTCTGGGGATAAAGGGAAAGGGACGGAGTTACGGGGTAGCAGAAGTATGGGAGGGATAAGGGAAGCATTGGAGGTTAGGCGGTAGAGACAGGGAGAAAAAGGCGGAAAGGAACGTAGAGTGTGACAGGTAGTGGCGCAGGTGGGAGAAGAGTGAAATAGGAGAGAAGAGCTGTTGGGAAGGCGGAAAGTTTGAAAAAGGTGAAAGTAAGAAGTGTAAGGAAGGACGAGGAAAAAGTAAAGGATAAAATGGAGCAGGTGAAAAAGGATAAAGGGGTAACAGGGTAAGGAGAGTGGGAAAGGGGAAGAAAGGAGATAGAGAAGAGAGGAAGAGATGGAGAAGAAAAAAGGGGGATAAAAATAAGTGGGAAAGACGGCAAATGAAGGAAGGACTAGAAAGGACAGTGAGAACAGCATGGGGAGTAGTGTGGGAAGTTTAGATAGTGTGTGAGGAAAGAAGAGGGGAAGGGAGGAGGAGTTTGGGGCAATGGAGCAGGATAAAGTAGGAGGGTTTAAGAGAAGCTGGAAGACGCGGAGGTCTCCAGACAATGGTGGTAAAGGGGGGAGGAAGGAGGGAGGAGAAGAAGAGGGACCACTGGAAGGAATGATGAGGGAAATGATGTGGGAGATGAAGAAGATGAGAGAGGAAATGGAAAGGGATAGGGTAGAGAGAAGAATGATAGAGGAGGGGATGAGGAAGGAAATGGAGGAGATGAAAAAGGAAAGGGAGGACAGAAGAAGAAGAGAGGAGGAGTGGAGACAGGAAAGGAGAAGATGGGAGGAGGAGTGGAGGGAGGAAAGGAGAAGATGGGAGGAGGAGATGAGGGAAGAGAGGGTGAGAAGAGGAGGAATGGAGGATGAGGGTCAGAAGGATAGAGGTCATGCAGGACAAGAAAGATAGAGAGATGAGAAGGAATAGTGTGGTGGTAAGGGGGTTGGGGCTAGAAGGAAAGGAGGTGAAGGAGGAGGTGGGGAGGTTATGGGAAAGGATGGGATTGCGAGTGAAGGGAATAAAGGAGGTGGTGAGAATAGGAAAAATAGGAAAGGAGGGGAGTGGAATGGCGCTGGTGAGGTTGGAGGGCAGGGAGGAAAAGAAGGAGGTGACGGAGGCAATGAAAAAATTGAGGGGCAGAAGGGAAAGGATAGAGGATGCTCTCACAGAGGAGGAACGGAGGGCAAAATAGAGGATAGAGGGAGAGGCGCGAATGGAGAGGGAGAAGGGAAGGAAAGTGCAGGTGGGGTATCTGAAGATGTGGGTAGATGGGAAGGTAAGAAGGTGGGACGAGATAAGGAAGAAATGATTTTTAGATGTGTTTCGACCGTAAATCTTAATTATAATTGATATTGGCGCACTGATTCGGTCATAAATAAAAAATTGTTTTATTTAATTTAATAAAACAAAGAAATCAAAGCTATTTTGCAACTAATTATATTAATATTCCGACGTTTCGGTTCTTATTTGAACCATTTTCAAGGAAAGAAATTGACATAATATTGCATATGCTATTGATGATTGTGTCGCGACGTTACAAACTAAGCAAACGACACCCGAGTCGGTTGGAAGAAGACTTTTTTTTTTTTTTTTTTTGTTATAAACCCCGATAATTCGTACATATACTGCCTTTGTATAAACTAAATTCTTGCTCATGTGGTAGAGTGTATATTACTCATAGGTGTAATGTAATGAGTTATATTACATAACATTAGATATGTAACAACTCAAGTGATCAATTGGGATTAATTAGAGAAATACATCATAACACATTACTTTTTTAGTAATGCTGCGTAATACTCTTGT